>OX336389.2:1505036126-1506402744 GCA_946902985.2 Meconema thalassinum | reverse complement strand
CCAGCCATCCTAGGAGCCCAGCCATCTTAGGGCCCCAGCTATCCTAGGAGCCCTGCCATCCTAGGGGGTCCAGCCATCCAAGGGGTACAGCCATCCTAGGAGCCCAGTCATCCTAGGGGTCCAGCCGTCCTAGGAGCCCAGCCATCTTAGGGCCCCAGCTATCCTAGGAGCCCTGCCATCCTAGGGGTCCAGCCATCCTAGGGGTCCAGCCATCCTAAGAGCCCAGTCATCCTAGGGGTCCAGCCATCCTAGGGAACCAGCCATCCTAGGGGTCCAGCCATCCTAGGAGCCCAGCCATCCTAGGGGTCCAGCCTTCCTAGGAGCCCAGCCATCCTAGGAGCCCAGCCATCCTAGGGGTTCAGCCATCCCAGGGCCCCAGCCATCATAGGGGCCCAGCCATCCTAGGAGCCCAGCCATCCTAGGATTCCAGCCATCCTAGGGGTCCAACCATCCTAGGGGTCCAGCCATCCTTGGGGCCCAACCATCCCAGGGGCCCAGCCATCCCAGAGGTCCAGCCATCGTAGGGGCCCAGCCATCCTAGGAATCCAGCCATCCTAAGGGTCCGGCCATCCTAGGGGTCTGGCCATCCTAGGGGTCCAGCAATCCTAGGGTCCAGCCATCCTAGGGGCCCAGCCATCCTAGGGTTCCAGCCATCCTAGGAGCCCAGCCATCCTAGGAGTCCAGTCACCCTAGGGGCTCAGCCAACCTAGGGGCCCCGCCATCCTAGGTATCCAGCCATCCTAGGGGTCCAGCCATCCTAGGAGCCCAGCCATCCTAGGGGTCCAGCCATCCTAGGAGCCCAGCCATCCTAGGGGTCAGCCATCCTAGGGGTCCAGCCATCCCAGGGGCCCAGCCATCCTAGGGGCCCAGCCATCCTAGGAGCCCAACCATCCTAGGAGTCCAGCCATCCTTGGGGTCCAAACATCCTAGGGGTCCAGCCATCCTAGGGGCCCAGCCATCCTAGGGGCCCAGCCATCCTAGGACCCCAACCTTCCTAGGAGTCCAGCCATCCTTGGGGTCCAAACATCCTAGGAGTCCAGCCATCCTAGGGGTCCAGCCATTCTACGGGCCATGCCATCCTACGGGCCCAGCCATCACATGGGTCCAGCCATCCTAGAGGCCCAGCCATCCTAGGAGTCCAGCCATCCCAAGTGTCCGGCCATCCTAGGGTTCCGGCCAATCTAGGGGTTCAGCCATACTAGGGGCCCAGCCATCCTAGGAGCCCAGCCATCCTAGGAGTCCAGCCATCCTAGGGGTTCAGCCATCCTAGGAGCCCAGCCATCCTGGGGTCCAGCCATCCCTGGGGCCAGGCCATCCTAGGGGCCCAGCCATCCTAGGGGTCCAGCCATCCTAGGAGCCCGGCCATCTTAGGAGCCCAGCCATCCTAGGGGCCCAGCCATCCTAGGAGCCCAGCCATCCTAGGGGTCCAGTCATACTATGGGCCCAGCCATCCTAGGGCCCCAGCAATCCTACGGGCCCAGCCATCCTAGGGGTCCAGCTATCCTAGGGGTCCAGCCATCCTAGGGGCCCAGCCATCCTAGGGGTCCAGCCATCCTAGGGGTCCAGCCATCCTAGGAGCCCAGCCACCGTAGGAGCCCAGCCATCCTAGGGGACCAGCCTTCCTTGGGGTCCAGCCATCCTAGGGGCCCAGCCATCCTAGGGGCCCAGCCATCCTAGTGGTCCAGCCATCATAGGGGTCCAGCCATCCTAGGAGCCCAGCCACCCTAGGAGCCCAGCCATCCTATGGGACCAGCCTTCCTTGGGGTCCAGCCATCCTAGGGGCCCAGCCATCCTAGGGGCCCAGCCATCCTTAGCGCCCAGCCATCGCAGGGGGCCCAGCCATCCTAGGGGTCCAGCCATCCTAGGGGCCCTGCCATACTAGGGGTCAAGCCATCCCAGGGGCCCAGCCATCCTAGGGACCCAGCCTTCCTTGGTGTGCTGCCAGCTTAGGGGCCCAGACATCCTAGGGGTCCAGCCATCCTAGGGGTCCAGCCATCCTAGAGGCCCAGCCATCCTAGGGGCCAGCCATCCCAGGGGTCCAGCCATCCTAGGGGTCCAGCCATCCTAGGGGCCCAGCCATCCTAGGGGCCCAGCCATCCCATGGGCCCAGCCACCCTAGGAGCCCAGCCATTCTAGGGGCCCAGCCATCCCAGGGGCCCAGCCATTCCAGGAGCCCAGATATCCCAGGGGCCCAGCCATCATAGGGGTCCAGCCATCCAAGGGTCCTAGCCATCCTTGGAGTCCAGCCTTCCTAGGAGCCCAGCCATCCTAGGGGCCCAGCCATCCCAGGGGTCCAGAAATCCTAGGGGCCCAGCCATCCTAGGGGTCCAGCCATCCTAGGAGCCCAGCCATCCTAGGAGCCCAGCCATCATGGAAGTCCAGCCATCCCAGGGGCCCAGCCATCCTAGGGACCCCGCCATCCAAGGGGCCCAGCCATCCTAGGGGCCCAGCGAATCTAGGGGCCCAGGCATCCCTGGGGCTTAGCCATCCTAGAGGTCCAGCCATACTAGGGGCCTATCCATCCTAGGGTTCCAGCCATCGCAGGGGCCCAGCCATCCTAGGGGCCCAGCCATCCTAGGGGCCCAGCCATCCTAGGGTTCCAGCCATCCTAGGAGCCCAGCCATACTAGGAGCCCAGCCATCCCAGGGGCCCAGCCATCCTAGGGGCCCAGCCACCCTAGGAGTCCAGCCATTCTAGGGGCCCAGCCATCCCAGGGGCCCAGACATTCGAGGAGCCCAGATATCCCAGGGGCCCGGCCATCCTAGGGGTCAGCCATCCAAGGGGCCCAGCCATCCTAGGGGTCCAGCCTTCCTAGAAGCCCAGCCATCCTAGGGGCCCAGCCATTCCAGGGGTCCAGAAATCCTAGGGGCCCAGCCATCCTAGGGGTCCAGCCATCCTAGGTGCCCAGCCATCCTAGGAGCCCAGCCATCCTAGGGGCCCAGCCATCCCAGGGGCCTAGCCATCTCAAGGTCCCAGTCATCTTGGGGCCCAGCCATCCCAGGGGCCCTGCCATTCCAAGGGCCCAGCTATCCCAGAAGCTCAGCTATCCTAGAGGTCCAGCCATACTAGGGTCCCGGCCATCCTAGGTGCCCAGCAATCCTAGGGGTCCAGCCATCCCTGGGGCCCAGCCATCCTAGGGGTCCAGCCATGCTAGGGGCCCAGCCATCCTAAGGGCTCAGCCATCCTAGGGGCCCAGCCATTCTAGGGGAGCAGCCATCCCAGTGGTTCAGACCTCCATGGGGTCCACCCATCCTAGGGGCTCAGCCATCCTAGGGGTCCAGCCGTCCTAGTGGCCCATCCATCCTGGGGCCCAGCCATACTAGGGGTCCAGCCATCCTAGGGGCCCTGCCATCCTAGGGGCCCAGCCTTCCTAGGGGCCCAGCCATTCCAGGGACCTAGCTATCCCAGGGGCCCAGCCTAACTAGGGGCCCAGCCATCCCAGGGGCCTAGCCATCCCAAGGTTCTAGCCATCCTAGGAGCCCAGCCATCCTAGGAGCCCAGCCATTCTAGGGGCCCAGTCATCCTAGGGGCCCAGCCATCCTAGGAGCCCAGCCACTCTAGGGGCCCATCCATCCTAGGAGATCAGTCATCCTAGGAGCCCAGCCATCGTAGGGGCCCAGTCATCCCAGGAGCCCAGCCATCTTAGGGCCCCAGCTATCCTAGGAGCCCTGCCATCCTAGGAGTCCAGCCATCCTAGGGGTCCACCCATCCTAGGAGCCCAGTCATCCTAGGGGTCCAGCCATCCTAGGGGACCAGCCATCCTAGGTGTCCAGCCGTCCTAGGAGCCCAGCCATCCTAGGGGTCCAGCCTTCCTAGGAGCCCAGCCATCCTAGGAGCCCAGCCATCCTAGGGGTTCAGCCATCGCAGGGCCCCAGCCATCCTAGGGGCCCAGCCATCCTAGGAGCCCAGCCATCCCAGGATTCCAGCCATCCTAGGGGTCCAGCAATCCTAGGGGTCCAGCCATCCTAGGGGCCCAGCCATCCCAGGGGCCCAGCCATCCCAGAGGTCCAGCCATCCTAGGGGCCCAGCCATCCTAGGAGCCCAGCCATCCTAGGAGTCCAGCCATCCTAGGGGCCCAGCCATCCTAGGGGCCCAACCATCACAGGGGTCCAGCCATCCTAGTGGCCCAGCCATCCTTGGAATCCAGCCTTCCTAAGGGTACGGCCATCCTAGGGGTCAGGCAATCCTAGGGGTCCAGCAATCCTAGGGGTCCAGCCATCCTAGGAGCCCAGCCATCCTAGGGGTCCAGCCATCCTAGGAGCCCAGGCATCCTAGGAGTCCAGCCATCCTAGGGGTGCAGCCATCCTAGGGTTCCAGCCATTCTAGGAGCCCAGCCATCCTAGGAGTCCAGTCATCCTAGGGGCTCAGCCTTCCTAGGGGCCCCGCCATCCTAGGTGTCCAGCCATCCTAGGGGTCCAGCCATCCTAGGGGCCCAGCCATCCTAGGGGTCCGCCATCCTAGGGACCCAGCCTTCCTAGGGCCCAGCTATCGTAGGGGTCCAGCTATCATAGGGGTCCCGCCATCCTGGGGGCCCTGCCATCCTAGTGGCCCAGCCATCCTAGGAGTCCAGCCATTCTAGGGGCCCAGCCATCCTTGGGGCCCAGCCATCCTAGGGGCCCAGCCATCCCAGTGGCCCAGCCATCCTAGGGGCCCAGCCATCCCAGGGGCCCAGCCATCCCAGGGGCCCAAGCATCCTATGTGCCCAGCCAGCCTAGGGGCCCAGCCATCCTAGGGGCCCAGCCATCCCAGGTGTCCAACAATCCTAGGGGCCCAGCCATCGTAGGGGCCCAGCCATCCCAGGGGCCCAGCCATCCTAGGGGCCCAGCCATCCTAAGGTCCCAGCCATCGTAGGGGCCCAGTCATTCTAGGAGACCAGCCATCCTAGGAGCCCAGCCATCCCAGGGGTCCAGCAATCCTAGGAGCCCATTCATCCTAGGGGCCCATCCATCCTAGGGGCCCAGCAATCCTAGGGGACCAGCCATCCTAGGAATCCAGCCATCCTAGGGGCCCAGCCATCCTAGGAGCCCAGCCATCCTAGGAGTCCAGCAATCATAGGAGCCCAGCCATCCTAGGGGCCCAGCCATCCCAGGAGCCCAGCCATCCTACGGGTCCAGCCATCCTAGGAGCCCAGCCATCCTAGGGGTCCAGCCATCCTAGGGGCCCAGCCATCCTAGGGGTCCAGCCATCCTAGGAGCCCAGCCATCCTACGGGTCCAGCCATCCTAGGAGCCCAGCCATCCTAGGGGTCCAGCCATCCTACGAATCCAGCCATCCTAGGGGCCCAGCCATCCTAGGAGCTCAGCCATCCTAAGAGTCCAGCCATCCTAGGGGTCCAGCCATCCTAGGGGCCCAGCCATCCTAGGGGCCCGGCCATCACAGGGGTCCAGCCATCCTAGTGGCCCAGCCATCCTAGGAGTCCAGCCATCCCAAGGGTCCGGCCATCCTAGGGGTCCGGCTATCCTAGGGGTCCAGCCATCCTAGGAGCCCAGCCATCCTACGGGTCCAGCCATCCTAGGAGCCCAGCCATCCTAGGGGTCCAGCCATCCTACGAATCCAGCCATCCTAGGGGCCCAGCCATCCTAGGAGCTCAGCCATCCTAGGAGTCCAGCCATCCTAGGGGTCCAGCCATCCTAGGGGCCCAGCCATCCTAGGAGCCCAGCCATCCTACGGGTCCAGCCATCCTAGGAGCCCAGCCATCCTAGGGGTCCAGCCATCCTACGAATCCAGCCATCCTAGGGGCCCAGCCATCCTAGGAGCTCAGCCATCCTTGGAGTCCAGCCATCCTAGGGGTCCAGCCATCCTAGGGGCCCAGCCATTCCAGGGGCCCAGCCATTCCAGGAGCCCAGATATCCCAGGGGCCCAGCCATCCTAGGGGTCCAGCCATCCAAGGGGCCCAGACATCCTTGGGGTCCAGCCTTCCTAGGAGCCCAGTCATCCTAGGGGCCCTGCCTACCCAGGGGTCCAGAAATCCTAGGGGCCCAGCCATCCTAGGGGTCCAGCCATCCTAGGAGCCCAGCCACCCTAGGAGCCCAGCCATCTTAGGAGTCCAGCCATCCCAGGGGCCCAGCCATCCTAGGGACCCCGCCATCCAAGGGCCCAGCCATCCTAGGGGCCCAGCGAACCTAGGGGCCCAGCCGTCCCTGGGGCTTATCCGTCCTAGATGTCCAGCCATACTTGGGGCCCATCCATCCTATGGGGTCCATCCATCCTAGGGGCCCAGCCATCCTAGGGGTCCAGCCATCGCAGGGGCCCAGCCATCCTAGGGGTCCAGCCATGCTAGGGGCCCAGCCATCCTAGGGGCCCAGCCATCCTAGTGGTCCAGCCATCCTAGGAGCCCAGCCATTCTAGGAGTCCAGCCTTTCTAGGAGTCCAGCCATCCCGGGGGCCCAGCCATCCTAGGGGCCCAGCCACCCTAGGAGTTCAGCCATTCTAGGGGCCCAGCCATCCCAGGGGCCCAGATATTCCAGGATCCCAGATATCCCAGGGCCCAGCCATCCTAGGGGTCCAGCCATCCAAGGGGCCCAGCCATCCTAGGGGTCCAGCCTTCCTAGAAGCCCAGCCATCCTAGGGGCCCAGCCATCCCAGGGGTCCAGAAATCCTAGGGGCCCAGCTATCCTAGGGGACCAGCCATCCTAGGAGCCCAGCCATCCTAGGGGCCCAGCCATCCCAGGGGCCTAGCCATCCCAAGGGCCCAGTCATCCTAGGGGCCCAGCCATCCCAGGGGCCCTGCCATCCCAAGCGCCCAGCTATCCCAGGGGCCCAGCTATCCTAGAGGTCAAGCCATACTAGGGGCCCAGCCATCCTAGGGGCCCAGCCATCCTAGGGGTCCAGCCATCCCAGGGGCCAAGCCATCCTAGGGGTCCAGCCATGCTAGAGGCCCAGCCATCCTAAGGGCCCAGCCATCCTAGGGGCCCAGCCATTCTAGGGGCCCAGCCATCACAGGGGTCCAGACATCCAAGGGGTCCAGCCATCCTAGGGGCCCAGCCATCCTAGGGGTCCAGCCGTCCTAGTGGCCCATCCATCCTGGGGGCCCAGCCATACTAGGGGTCCAGCCATCCTAGGGGCCATGCCATCCTAGGGGCCCAGCCTTCCTAGGGGCCCAGCCTTCCTAGGGGCCCAGCCATTCCAGGGGCCTAGCTATCCCAGGGGCCCAGCCTACCTAGGGGCCCAGCCATCCCAGGGGCCAAGCCATCCCAGGGGTCTAGCCATCCTAGGAGCCCAGCCATCCTAGGGGCCCAGTCATCCTAGGGGCCCAGCCATCCTAGGAGCCCAGCCATCCTAGGAGCCCAGCCATCCTAAGGCCCAGCCATCCTAGGAGCCCAGACATGCTAGGAGCCCAGCCATCCTAGGGGCCCAGTCATCCCAGGGGCCCAGCCATCCTAGGAGCCCAGCCATCTTATGGCCCCAGCTATCCTAGGAGCCCTGCCATCCTAGGGGTCCAGCCATCCTAGGGGTCCAGCCATCCTTGGGGTCCAGCCATCCTAGGGAACCAGCCTTCCTAGGGGTCCAGCCATCCTAGGAGCCCAGCCATCTTAGGGGTCCAGCCATCCTAGGAGCCCAGCCATCCTAGGAGCCCAGCCATCCTAGGGGTTCAGCCATCCCAGGGCCCCAGCCATCCTAGGGGCCCAGCCATCCTAGGAGCCCAGCCATCCTAGGAGCCCAGCCATCCTAGGGGTCCAACCATCCTAGGGGTCCAGCCATCCTAGGGGTCCAGCCATCCCAGGGGCCCAGCCACCCCAGAGGTCCAGCCATCGTAGGGGCCCAGCCATCCTAGGAGCCGAGCCATCCTAGGAGTCCAGCCATCCTAGGGTCCAGCCATCCTAGGGGCCCAGCCATCACAGGGGTCCAGCCATCCTAGTGGCCCAGCCATCCTAGAAATCCAGCCATCCTAAGGGTCCGGCCATCCTAGGGGTCTGGCCATCCTAGGGGTCCAGCAATCCTAGGGGCCCAGCCATCCTAGGGGCCCAGCCATCCTAGGGTTCCAGCCAACCTAGGGGCCCCGCCATCCTAGGTGTCCAGCCATCGTAGGGGTCCAGCCATCCTAGGAGCCCAGCCATCCTAGGGGTCCAGCCATCCTAGGAGCCCAGGCATCCTAGGAGACCAGCCATCCTAGGGGTGCAGCCATCCTAGGAGCCCAGCCATCCTAGGGTTCCAGCCATCCTAGGAGCAGAGCCATCCTAGGAGTCCAGTCATCCTAGGGGCTCAGCGATCCTAGGGGCCCCGCCATCCTAGGTGTCCAGCCATCCTAGGGGTCCAGCCATTCTAGGGGCCCAGCCATCCTAGGGGCCCATCCATCCTAGGGGCCCAGCCTTCCTAGGGCCCAGCTCTCCTAGGGGTCCAGCTATCATAGGGGTCCCGCCATCCTGGAGGCCCTGCCATCCTAGTTGCCCAGCCATCCTAGGGGTCCAGCCATTCTAGGGGCCCAGCCATCCTAGGGGCCCATCCATCCTAGGGGTCCAGCCATCCTAGGAGCCCAGCAATTCTAGGGGTCCAGCCATCTTAGGAGCCCAGGCATCCTAGGAGTCCAGCCATCCTAGGGGTGCAGCCATCCTAGGGTTCCATCGATCCTAGGAGCCCAGCCATCCTAGGAGTCCAGTCATCCTAGGGGCTCAGCCATCCTAGGGGCCCCGCCATCCTAGGTGTCCAGCCATCCTAGGGGTCCAGCCATCCTAGGGGCCCAGCCATCCTAGGGGTCCGCCATCCTAGGGGCCCAGCCTTCCTAGGGCCCAGCTATCCTAGGGGTCCAGCTATCATAGGGGTCCCGCCATCCTGGGGGCCCTGCCATCCTAGTGGCCCAGCCAACCCAGGGGCCCAGCCATCCCAGGGGCCCATCCATCCTAGGAGCACTGCCATCCCAGGAGCCCAGCCATCCTAAGGTCCCAGCCATCGTAGGGGCCCAGTCATTCTAGGAGACCAGCCATCCTAGGAGCCCAGCCATCCCAGGGGTCCAGCAATCCTAGGAGCCCATTCATCCTAGGGCCCATCCATCCTAGGGGCCCAGCAATCCTAGGGGACCAGCCATCCTAGGAATCCAGCCATCCTAGGGGCCCAGCCATCCTAGGAGCCCAGCCATCCTAGGAGTCCAGCAATCATAGGAGCCCAGCCCTCCTAGGGGCCCAGCCATCCCAGGAGCCCAGCCATCCTAGGAGCCCATCCATCCTAGGGGCCCAGCCATCTTATGAGCCCCAGCCATCCCAGGGGCCCAGCCATCCTAGGGGCCCAGCCATCCTAGGGGTCCAGCCATCCTAGGGGCCCAGCCATCCTAGGGGTCCAGCCATCCTACGAATCCAGCCATCCTAGGGGCCCAGCCATCCTAGGAGCTCAGCCATCCTAGGAGTCCAGCCATCCTAGGGGTCCAGCCATCCTAGGGGCCCAGCCATCCTAGGGGCCCGGCCATCACAGGGGTCCAGCCATCCTAGTGGCCCAGCCATCCTAGGAGTCCAGCCATCCCAAGGGTCCGGCCATCCTAGGGGTCCGGCCATCCTAGGAGCCCAGCCATCCTAGGAGTCCAAACATCCTAGGGGTCAGCCATCCAAGGGGCACAGCCATCCAAGGGGCCCAGCCATCCTAGGAGCCCAGCCATCCCAGGGGCCCAGCCATTCCAGGAGCCCAGATATCCCAGGGGCCCAGCCATCCTAGGGGTCCAGCCATCCAAGGGGCCCAGACATCCTTGGGGTCCAGCCTTCCTAGGAGCCCAGCCATCCTAGGGGCCCAGCCTACCCAGGGGTCCAGAAATCCTAGGGGCCCAGCCATCCTAGGGGTCCAGCCATCCTAGGAGCCCAGCCATCCTAGGAGCCCAGCCATCTTAGGAGTCCAGCCATCCCAGGGGCCCAGCCATCCTAGGGACCCCGCCATCCAAGGGCCCAGCCAACCTAGGGGCCCAGCGAACCTAGGGGCCCAGCCGTCCCTGGGGCTTATCCGTCCTAGATGTCCAGCCATACTTGGGGCCCATCCATCCTATGGGGTCCATCCATCCTAGGGGCCCAGCCATCCTAGGGGTCCAGCCATCCTAGGAGCCCAGCCATTCTAGGAGTCCAGCCTTTCTAGGAGTCCAGCCATCCCGGGGGCCCAGCCATCCTAGGGGCCCAGCCACCCTAGGAGTTCAGCCATTCTAGGGGCCCAGCCATCCCAGGGGCCCAGATATTCCAGGATCCCAGATATCCCAGGGCCCAGCCATCCTAGGGGTCCAGCCATCCAAGGGGCCCAGCCATCCTAGGGGTCCAGCCTTCCTAGAAGCCCAGCCATCCTAGGGGCCCAGCCATCACAGGGGTCCAGAAATCCTAGGGGCCCAGCCATCCTAGGGGTCCAGCCATCCTAGGAGCCCAGCCATCCTAGGAGCCCAGCCATCCTAGGGGCCCAGCCATCCCAGGGGCCTAGCCATCCCAAGGGCCCAGTCATCCTAGGGGCCCAGCCATCCCAGGGGCCCTGCCATCCCAAGCGCCCAGCTATCCCAGGGGCCCAGCTATCCTAGAGGTCAAGCCATACTAGGGGCCCAGCCATCCTAGGGGCCCAGCCATCCTAGGGGTCCAGCCATTCCAAGGGCCAAGCCATCCTAGGGGTCCAGCCATGCTAGAGGCCCAGCCATCCTAAGGGCCCAGCCATCCTAGGGGCCCAGCCATTCTAGGGGCCCAGCCATCAGAGGGGTCCAGACATCCAAGGGGTCCAGCCATCCTAGGGGCCCAGCCTACCTAGGGGCCCAGCCATCCCAGGGGCCAAGCCATCCCAGGGGTCGAGCCATCCTAGGAGCCCAGCCATCCTAGGGGCCCAGTCATCCTAGGGGCCCAGCCTTCCTAGGAGCCCAGCCATCCTAGGAGCCCAGCCATCCTAGGGGCCCAGCCATCCTAAGGCCCAGCCATCCTAGGAGCCCAGCCATGCTAGGAGCCCAGCCATCCTAGGGGCCCAGTCATCCCAGGGGCCCAGCCATCCTAGGAGCCCAGCCATCCCAGTGGCCCAGCCATCCTAGGGGCCCAGCCATCCCAGGGGCCCAGCCATCCCAGGGGCCCAGCCATCCTAGGGGCCCATTCTGCCTAGGGGCCCAGCCATCCTAGGGGCCCAGCCATACCAGGTGTCCAACAATCCTAGGGGCCCAGCCATCATAGGGGCCCAGCCATCCCAGGGGCCCAGCCATCCCAGGGGCCCAGCCATCCTAGGGGCCCAGCCATCCTAGGGGCCCAGCCATCCCAGGGCCCAGCCATCCCAGGGGCCCAGCCATCCCAGGGGCCCATCCATCCTAGGAGCCCTGCCATCCCAGGAGCCCAGCCATCCTAGGGTTCCAGCCATCGTAGGGGCCCAGTCATTCTAGGAGACAAGCCATTCTAGGAGCCCAGCCATCCCAGGGGTCCAGCAATCCTAGGAGCCCATTCATCCTAGGGGCCCATCCATCCTAGGGGCCCAGCAATCCTAGGGGACCAGCCATCCTAGGAATCTAGCCATCCTAGGGGCCCAGCCATCCTAGGAGCCCAGCCATCCTAGGAGTCCAGCAATCATAGGAGCCCAGCCATCCTAGGGGCCCAACCATCCCAGGAGCCCAGCCATCCTAGGAGCCCATCCATCCTAGGGGCCCAGCCATCTTATGAGCCCCAGCCATCCCAGGGGCCCAGCCATCCTAGGGGCCCAACCATCCTAGGGGTTCAGCCATCCTAGGGGCCCAGCCATCCTAGCGGTCCGGCCATCCTAGGAGCCCAGCCATCCTAGGGGACCAGCCATCCTAGGAGCCCAGCCATCCTAGGGGTCCAGCCATCCTACGAATCCAGCCATCCTAGGGGCCCAGCCATCCTAGGAGCCCAGCCCTCCTAGGAGTCCAGCCATCCTAGGGGTCCAGCCATCCTAGGGTCCCAGCCATCCTAAGGGCCCAGTCATCACAGGGGTCCAGCCATCCTAGTGGCCCAGCCATCCTAGGAGTCCAGCCATCCCAAGGGTCCGGCCATCCTAGGGGTCCGGCCATCCTAGGAGCCCAGCCATCCTAGGAGTCCAAACATCCTAGGGGTCAGCCATCCTAGGGGCACAGCCATCCTAGGGGCCCAGCCATCCTAGGAGCCCAGCCATCCCAGGGGCCGAGCCATTCTAGGTGCCAAGCCATCCTAGGGGTCCAGCCTTTCTAGGAGCCCAGCCATCCTAGGAGTCCAGCCATCCTAGGGGTCCAGCCATCCTAGGGGTCCAGCCATCCCAGGGGCCCAGCCATTCTAGGGGCCCAGCCATCCCAGGGGTCCAGACATCCAAGGGGTCCAGCCATCCTAGGGGCCCAGCCATCCTAGGGGTACAGCCGTCCTAGTGGCCCATCCATCCTGGGGGCCCAGGCATACTAGGGGTCCAGCCATCCTAGGGGCCCTGCCATCCTAGGGGCCCAGCCTTCCTAGGGGCCCAGCCTACCTAGGGGCCCAGCCATCCCAGGGGCCAAGCCATCCCTAGGGTCTAGCCATCCTAGGAGCCCAGCCATCCTAGGAGCCCAGCCATTCTAGGGGCCCAGTCATCCTAGGAGCCCATCCATCCTAGGAGCCCAGCCATCCTAGGGGCCCAGCCATCCTAAGGCACAGTCATCCTAGGAGCCCAGCCATCCTAGGAGCCCAGCCATCCTAGGGGCCCAGTCATCCCAGGGGCCCAGCCATCCTAGGAGCCCAGCCATCTTAGGGCCCCAGCTATCCTAGGAGCCCTGCCATCCTAGGGGTCCAGCCATCCTAGGGGTACAGCCATCCTAGGAGCCCAGTCATCCTAGGGGTCCAGCCATCCTAGGAGCCCAGCCATCTTAGGGCCCCAGCTATCCTAGGAGCCCTGCCATCCTAGGGGTCCAGCCATCCTAGGGGTCCAGCCATCCTAGGAGCCCAGTCATCCTAGGGGTCCAGCCATCCTGGGGTACCAGCCATCCTAGGGGTCCAGCCATCCTAGGAGCCCAGCCATCCTAGGGGTCCAGCCATCCTAGGAGCCCAGCCATCCTAGGAGCCCAGCCATCCTAGGGGTTCAGACATCCCAGGGCCCCAGCCATCCTAGGGGCCCAGCCTTCCTAGGAGCCCAGCCATCCTAGGGGTCCAACCATCCTAGGGGTCCAGCCATCCTTGGGGCCCAACCATCCCAGGGGCCCAGCCATCCCAGAGGTCCAGCCATCGTAGGGGCCCAGCCATCGTAGGAGCCCAGCCATCCTAGGAGTCCAGCCATCCTAGGGTCTAGCCATCCTAGGGGCCCAGACATCACAGGGGTCCAGCCATCCTAGTGGCCCAGCCATCCTAGGAATCCATCCATCCTAAGGGTCCGGCCATCCTAGGGGTCTGGCCATCCTAGGGGTCCAGCAATCCTAAGGTCCAGCCATCCTAGGGGCCCAGCCATCCTAGGGTTCCAGCCATCCTAGGAGCCCAGCCGTCCTAGGAGTCCAGTCATCCTAGGAGCTCAGCCAACCTAGGGGCCCCGCCATCCTAGGTATCCAGCCATCCTAGGTGTCCAGCCATCCTAGGTGTCCAGCCATCCTAGGAGCCCAGCCATCCTAGGGGTCCAGCCATCCTAGGAGCCCAGCCATCCTAGGGGTCAGCCATCCTAGGGGTCCAGCCATCCCAGGGGCCCAGCCATCCTAGGGGCCCAGCCATCCTAGGAGCCCAACCATCCTAGGAATCCAGCGATCCTTGGGGTCCAAAATCCTAGGGGTCCAGCCATCCTAGGGGCCCAGCCATCCTAGGGGCCCAGCCATCCTAGGAGCCCAGCCATCCCAGGGGCCCAGCCATCCTACGGGCCCAGACATCCTACGGGCCCGGCCATCCTAGGGGTCCAGCCTTCCTAGGAGCCCAGCCATCCTAGGAGTCCAGCCATCCTAGGGGTCCAGCCATTCTACGGGCCATGCCATCCTACGGGCCCAGCCATCACATGGGTCCAGCCATCCTAGAGGCCCAGCCATCCTAGGAGTCCAGCCATCCCAAGTGTCCGGCCATCCTAGGGGTCCGGCCATTCTAGGGGTTCAGCCATACTAGGGGCCCAGCCATCCTAGGAGCCCAGCCATCCTAGGAGTCCAGCCATCCTAGGGGTGCAGCCATCCTAGGAGCCCAGCCATCCTGGGGTCCAGCAATCCCTGGGGCCAGGCCATCCTAGGGGCCCAGCCATCCTAGGGGTCCAGCCATCCTAGGAGCCCGGCCATCTTAGGAGCCCAGCCATCCTAGGGGCCCAGCCATCCTAGGAGCCCAGCCATCCTAGGGGTCCAGTCATACTAGGGGCCCAGCCACCCTAGGGCCCCAGCAATCCTACGGGCCCAGCCATCCTAGGGGTCCAGCTATCCTAGGGGTCCAGCCATCCTAGGGGCCCAGCCATCCTAGGGGTCCAGCCATCCTAGGGGTCCAGCTATCCTAGGAGCCCAGCCACCCTAGGAGCCCAGCCATCCTAGGGGACCAGTCTTCCTTGGGGTCCAGCCATCCTAGGGGTCCAGCCATCCTAGGGGCCCAGCCATCCTCGGGGCCCAGCCATCCTAGTGGTCCAGCCATCATAGGGGTCCAGCCATCCTAGGAGCCCAGCCACCCTAGGAGCCCAGCCATCCTATGGGACCAGCCTTCCTTGGGGTCCAGCCATCCTAGGGGTCCAGCCATCCTAGGGGCCCAGCCATCCTAGGGGCTCAGCCATCCTTAGCGCCCAGCCATCCCAGGGGCCCAGCCATCCTAGGGGTCCAGCCATCCTAGGGGTCCAGCCATCCAAGGGGCCCAGCCATCCTTGTAGTCCAGCCTTCCTAGGAGCCCAGCCATCCTAGGGGCCCAGCCATCCAAGGGGTCCAGAAATCCTAGGGGCCCAGCCATCCTAGGGGTCCAGCCATCCTAAGAGCCCAGCCAAACTAGGAACCCAGCCATCATAGAAGTCCAGCCATCCCAGGGGCCCAGCCATCCTAGGGACCCCGCCATCCAAGGGGCCCAGCCATCCTAGGGGCCCAGCGAACCTAGGGGCCCAGGCATCCCTGGGGCTTAGCCATCCTAGAGGTCCAGCCATACTAGGGGCCTATCCATCCTAGGGGTCCAGCCATCGCAGGGGCCCAGCCATCCTAGGGGTACAGCCATCCTAGGAGCCCAGTCATCCTAGGGGTCCAGCCATCCTAGGAGCCCAGCCATCTTAGGGCCCCAGCTATCCTAGGAGCCCTGCCATCCTAGGGGTCCAGCCATCCTAGGGGTCCAGCCATCCTAGGAGCCCAGTCATCCTAGGGGTCCAGCCATCCTAGGGTACCAGCCATCCTAGGGGTCCAGCCATCCTAGGAGCCCAGCCATCCTAGGGGTCCAGCCATCCTAGGAGCCCAGCCATCCTAGGAGCCCAGCCATCCTAGGGGTTCAGACATCCCAGGGCCCCAGCCATCCTAGGGGCCCAGCCTTCCTAGGAGCCCAGCCATCCTAGGATTCCAGCCATCCTAGGGGTCCAACCATCCTAGGGGTCCAGCCATCCTTGGGGCCCAACCATCCCAGGGGCCCAGCCATCCCAGAGGTCCAGCCATCGTAGGGGCCCAGCCATCGTAGGAGCCCAGCCATCCTAGGAGTCCAGCCATCCTAGGGTCTAGCCATCCTAGGGGCCCAGACATCACAGGGGTCCAGCCATCCTAGTGGCCCAGCCATCCTAGGAATCCATCCATCCTAAGGGTCCGGCCATCCTAGGGGTCTGGCCATCCTAGGGGTCCAGCAATCCTAGGGTCCAGCCATCCTAGGGGCCCAGCCATCCTAGGGTTCCAGCCATCCTAGGAGCCCAGCCGTCCTAGGAGTCCAGTCATCCTAGGAGCTCAGCCAACCTAGGGGCCCCGCCATCCTAGGTATCCAGCCATCCTAGGTGTCCAGCCATCCTAGGAGCCCAGCCATCCTAGGGGTCCAGCCATCCTAGGAGCCTAGCCATCCTAGGGGTCAGCCATCCTAGGGGTCCAGCCATCCCAGGGGCCCAGCCATCCTAGGGGCCAAGCCATCCTAGGAGCCCAACCATCCTAGGAATCCAGCCATTCTTGGGGTCCAAAATCCTAGGGGTCCAGCCATCCTAGGGGCCCAGTCATCCTAGGGGCCCAGCCATCCTAGGAGCCCAGCCATCCCAGGGGCCCAGCCATCCTACGGGCCCAGACATCCTACGGGCCCGGCCATCCTAGGGGTCCAGCCTTCCTAGGAGCCCAGCCATCCTAGGAGTCCAGCCATCCTAGGGGTCCAGCCATTCTACGGGCCATGCCATCCTACGGGCCCAGCCATCACATGGGTCCAGCCATCCTAGAGGCCCAGCCATCCTAGGAGTCCAGCCATCCCAAGTGTCCGGCCATCCTAGGGGTCCGGCCATTCTAGGGGTTCAGCCATACTAGGGGCCCAGCCATCCTAGGAGCCCAGCCATCCTAGGAATCCAGCCATCCTAGGGGTGCAGCCATCCTAGGAGCCCAGCCTTCCTGGGGTCCAGCCATCCCTGGGGCCAGGCCATCCTAGGGGCCCAGCCATCCTAGGGGTCCAGCCATCCTAGGAGCCCGGCCATCTTAGGAGCCCAGCCATCCTAGGGGCCCAGCCATCCTAGGAGCCCAGCCATCCTAGGGGTCCAGCCATCCTAGGGGTCCAGTCATCCTAGGAGCCCAGCCACCCTAGGAGCCCAGCCATCCTAGGGGACCAGCCTTCCTTGGGGTCCAGCCATCCTCGGGGCCCAGCCATCCTAGTGGTCCAGCCATCATAGGGGTCCAGCCATCCTAGGAGCCCAGCCACCCTAGGAGCCCAGCCATCCTATGGGACCAGCCTTCCTTGGGGTCCAGCCATCCTAGGGGTCCAGCCATCCTAGGGGCCCAGCCATCCTAGGGGCTCAGCCATCCTTAGCGCCCAGCCATCCCAGGGGCCCAGCCATCCTAGGGGTCCAGCCATCCTACGGGCCCGGCCATCCTAGGGGTCCAGCCTTCCTAGGAGCCCAGCCATCCTAGGAGTCCAGCCATCCTAGGGGTCCAGCCATTCTACGGGCCATGCCATCCTACGGGCCCAGCCATCACATGGGTCCAGCCATCCAAGGGGCCCAGCCATCCTTGGAGTCCAGCCTTCCTAGGAGCCCAGCCATCCTAGGGGCCCAGCCATCCCAGGGGTCCAGAAATCCTAGGGGCCCAGCCATCCTAGGGGTCCAGCCATCCTAAGAACCCAGCCATCCTAGGAACCCAGCCATCATAGAAGTCCAGCCATCCCAGGGGCCCAGCCATCCTAGGGACCCCGCCATCCAAGGGGCCCAGCCATCCTAGGGGCCCAGCGAACCTAGGGGCCCAGGCATCCCTGGGGCTTAGCCATCCTAGAGGTCCAGCCATACTAGGGGCCTATCCATCCTAGGGGTCCAGCCATCGCAGGGGCCCAGCCATCCTAGGGGCCCAGCCATCCTAGGGGCCCAGCCATCCTAGGGTTCCAGCCATCCTAGGAGCCCAGCCATCCTAGGAGCCCAGCCATCCCAGGGGCCCAGCCATCCTAGGGGCCCAGCCACCCTAGGAGTCCAGCCATTCTAGGGGCCCAGCCAACCCAGGGGCCCAGACATTCGAGGAGCCCAGATATCCCAGGGGCCCGGCCATCCTAGGGGTCCAGCCATCCAAGGGGGCCAGCCATCCTAGGGGTCCAGCCTTCCTAGAAGCCCAGCCATCCTAGGGGCCCAGCCATTCCAGGGGTCCAGAAATCCTAGGGGCCCAGCCATCCTAGGGGTCCAGCCATCCTAGGTGCCCAGCCATCCTAGGAGCCCAGCCATCCTAGGGGCCCCGCCATCCCAGGGGCCTAGCCATCCCAAGGTCCCAGTCATCCTAGGGGCCCAGCCATCCCAGGGGCCCTGCCATTCCAAGCGCCCAGCTATCCCAGGGGCCCAGCTATCCTAGAGGTCCAGCCATACTAGGGTCCCGGCCATCCTAGGTGCCCAGCCATCCTAGGGGTCCAGCCATCCCAGTGGCCCAGCCATCCTGGGGGTCCAGCCATGCTAGGGGCCCAGCCATCCTATGGGCCCAGCCATCCCAGGGGCCCAGCCATTCTAGGGGCGCAGCCATCCCAGGGGTTCAGACATCCAAGGGGTCCACCCATCCTAGGGGCTCAGCCATCCTAGGGGTCCAGCCGTCCTAGTGGCCCATCCATCCTGGGGCCCGGCCATACTAGGGGTCCAGCCATCCTAGGGGCCCTGCCATCCTAGGGGCCCAGCCTTCCTAGGGGCCCAGCCATTCCAGGGACCTAGCTATCCCAGGGGCCCAGCCTACCTAGGGGCCCAGCCATCCTAGGAGCCCAGCCATTCTAGGGGCCCAGTCATCCTAGGGGCCCAGCCATCCTAGGAGCCCAGCCACTCTAGGGGCCCAGCTATCCTAGGAGCCCTGCCATCCTAGGAGTCCAGCCATCCTAGGGGTCCAGCCATCCTAGGAGCCCAGTCATCCTAGGGGACCAGCCATCCTAGGGGTCCAGCCGTCCTGGGAGCCCAGCCATCCTAGGGGTCCAGCCATCCTAGGAGCCCAGCCATCCTAGGGGTTCAGCCATCGCAGGGCCCCAGCCATCCTAGGGGCCCAGCCATCCTAGGAGCCCAGCCATCCCAGGGGCCCAGCCATCCTAGGGGCCCAGCCACCCTAGGAGTCCAGCCATTCTAGGGGCCCAGCCAACCCAGGGGCCCAGACATTCGAGGAGCCCAGATATCCCAGGGGCCCAGCCATCCTAGGATCCCAGCCATCCTAGGAGCCCAGCCATCCTAGGGGCCCAGCCATCCTAAGGCCCAGCCATCCTAGGAGCCCAGCCATGCTAGGAGCCCAGCCATCCTAGGGGCCCAGTCATCCCAGGGGCCCAGCCATCCTAGGAGCCCAGCCATCCCAGTGGCCCAGCCATCCTAGGGGCCCAGCCATCCCAGGGGCCCAGCCATCCCAGGGGCCCAGCCATCCTAGGGGCCCATTCTGCCTAGGGGCCCAGCCATCCTAGGGGCCCAGCCATACCAGGTGTCCAACAATCCTAGGGGCCCAGCCATCATAGGGGCCCAGCCATCCCAGGGGCCCAGCCATCCCAGGGGCCCAGCCATCCTAGGGGCCCAGCCATCCCAGGGCCCAGCCATCCCAGGGGCCCATCCATCCTAGGAGCCCTGCCATCCCAGGAGCCCAGCCATCCTAGGGTTCCAGCCATCGTAGGGGCCCAGTCATTCTAGGAGACAAGCCATTCTAGGAGCCCAGCCATCCCAGGGGTCCAGCAATCCTAGGAGCCCATTCATCCTAGGGGCCCATCCATCCTAGGGGCCCAGCAATCCTAGGGGACCAGCCATCCTAGGAATCTAGCCATCCTAGGGGCCCAGCCATCCTAGGAGCCCAGCCATCCTAGGAGTCCAGCAATCATAGGAGCCCAGCCATCCTAGGGGCCCAACCATCCCAGGAGCCCAGCCATCCTAGGAGCCCATCCATCCTAGGGGCCCAGCCATCTTATGAGCCCCAGCCATCCCAGGGGCCCAGCCATCCTAGGGGCCCAACCATCCTAGGGGTTCAGCCATCCTAGGGGCCCAGCCATCCTAGGGGTCCGGCCATCCTAGGAGCCCAGCCATCCTAGGGGTCCAGCCATCCTAGGAGCCCAGCCATCCTAGGGGTCCAGCCATCCTACGAATCCAGCCATCCTAGGGGCCCAGCCATCCTAGGAGCCCAGCCCTCCTAGGAGTCCAGACATCCTAGGGGTCCAGCCATCCTAGGGGCCCAGCCATCCTAGGGGCCCAGCCATCACAGGGGTCCAGCCATCCTAGTGGCCCAGCCATCCTATGAGTCCAGCCATCCCAAGGGTCCGGCCATCCTAGGGGTCCGGCCATCCTAGGAGCCCAGCCATCCTAGGAGTCCAAACATCCTAGGGGTCAGCCATCCTAGGGGCACAGCCATCCTAGGGGCCCAGCCTTCCTAGGAGCCCAGCCATCCCAGGGGCCGAGCCATTCTAGGTGCCAAGCCATCCTAGGGGTCCAGCCTTCCTAGGAGCCCAGCCATCCTAGGAGTCCAGCCATCCTAGGGGTCCAGCCATCCTAGGGGTCCAGCCATCCCAGGGGCCCAGCCATTCTAGGGGCCCAGCCATCCCAGGGGTCCAGACATCCAAGGGGTCCAGCCATCCTAGGGGCCCAGCCATCCTAGGGGTCCAGCCGTCCTAGTGGCCCATCCATCCTGGGGGCCCAGGCATACTAGGGGTCCAGCCATCCTAGGGGCCCTGCCATCCTAGGGGCCCAGCCTTCCTAGGGGCCCAGCCTACCTAGGGGCCCAGCCATCCCAGGGGCCAAGCCATCCCTAGGGTCTAGCCATCCTAGGAGCCCAGCCTTCCTAGGAGCCCAGCCATTCTAGGGGCCCAGTCATCCTAGGAGCCCATCCATCCTAGGAGCCCAGCCATCCTAGGGGCCCAGCCATCCTAAGGCACAGTCATCCTAGGAGCCCAGCCATCCTAGGAGCCCAGCCATCCTAGGGGCCCAGTCATCCCAGGGGCCCAGCCATCCTAGGAGCCCAGCCATCTTAGGGCCCCAGCTATTCTAGGAGCCCTGCCATCCTAGGGGTCCAGCCATCCTAGGGGTACAGCCATCCTAGGAGCCCAGTCATCCTATGGGTCCAGCCATCCTAGGAGCCCAGCCATCTTAGGGCCCCAGCTATCCTAGGAGCCCTGCCATCCTAGGGGTCCAGCCATCCTAGGGGTCCAGCCATCCTAGGAGCCCAGTCATCCTAGGGGTCCAGCCATCCTAGGGTACCAGCCATCCTAGGGGTCCAGCCATCCTAGGAGCCCAGCCATCCTAGGGGTCCAGCCATCCTAGGAGCCCAGCCATCCTAGGAGCCCAGCCATCCTAGGGGTTCAGACATCCCAGGGCCCCAGCCATCCTAGGGGCCCAGCCTTCCTAGGAGCCCAGCCATCCTAGGATTCCAGCCATCCTAGGGGTCCAACCATCCTAGGGGTCCAGCCATCCTTGGGGCCCAACCATCCCAGGGGCCCAGCCATCCCAGAGGTCCAGCCATCGTAGGGGCCCAGCCATCGAAGGAGCCCAGCCATCCTAGGAGTCCAGCCATAATAGGGTCTAGCCATCCTAGGGGCCCAGACATCACAGGGGTCCAGCCATCCTAGTGGCCCAGCCATCCTAGGAATCCATCCATCCTAAGGGTCCGGCCATCCTAGGGGTCTGGCCATCCTAGGGGTCCAGCAATCCTAGGGTCCAGCCATCCTAGGGGCCCAGCCATCCTAGGGTTCCAGCCATCCTAGGAGCCCAGCCGTCCTAGGAGTCCAGTCATCCTAGGGGCTCAGCCAACCTAGGGGCCCCGCCATCCTAGGTATCCAGCCATCCTAGGTGTCCAGCCATCCTAGGAGCCCAGCCATCCTAGGGGTCCAGCCATCCTAGGAGCCCAGCCATCCTAGGGGTCAGCCATCCTAGGGGTCCAGCCATCCCAGGGGCCCAGCCATCCTAGGGGCCCAGCCATCCTAGGAGCCCAACCATCCTAGGAATCCAGCCATCCTTGGGGTCCAAAATCCTAGGGGTCCAGCCATCCTAGGGGCCCAGCCATCCTAGGGGCCCAGCCATCCTAGGAGCCCAGCCATCCCAGGGGCCCAGCCATCCTACGGGCCCAGACATCCTACGGGCCCGGCCATCCTAGGGGTCCAGCCTTCCTAGGAGCCCAGCCATCCTAGGAGTCCGGCCATCCTAGGGGTCCAGCCATTCTACGGGCCATGCCATCCTACGGGCCCAGCCATCACATGGGTCCAGCCATCCTAGAGGCCCAGCCATCCTAGGAGTCCAGCCATCCCAAGTGTCCGGCCATCCTAGGGGTCCGGCCATTCTAGGGGTTCAGCCATACTAGGGGCCCAGCCATCCTAGGAGCCCAGCCATCCTAGGAGTCTAGCCATCCTAGGGGTGCAGCCATCCTAGGAGCCCAGCCATCCTGGGGTCCAGCCATCCCTGGGGCCAGGCCATCCTAGGGGCCCAGCCATCCTAGGGGTCCAGCCATCCTAGGAGCCCGGCCATCTTAGGAGCCCAGCCATCCTAGGGGCCCAGCCATCCTAGGAGCCCAGCCATCCTAGGGGTCCAGTCATACTAGGGGCCCAGCCACCCTAGGGCCCCAGCAATCCTACGGGCCCAGCCATCCTAGGGGTCCAGCTATCCTAGGGGTCCAGCCATCCTAGGGGCCCAGCCATCCTAGGGGTCCAGCCATCCTAGGGGTCCAGCCATCCTAGGAGCCCAGCCACCCTAGGAGCCCAGCCATCCTAGGGGACCAGCCTTCCTTGGGGTCCAGCCATCCTAGGGGTCCAGCCATCCTAGGGGCCCAGCCATCCTCGGGGCCCAGCCATCCTAGTGGTCCAGCCATCATAGGGGTCCAGCCATCCTAGGAGCCCAGCCACCCTAGGAGCCCAGCCATCCTATGGGACCAGCCTTCCTTGGGGTCCAGCCATCCTAGGGGTCCAGCCATCCTAGGGGCCCAGCCATCCTAGGGGCTCAGCCATCCTTAGCGCCCAGCCATCCCAGGGGCCCAGCCATCCTAGGGGTCCAGCCATCCTAGGGGTCCAGCCATCCAAGGGGCCCAGCCATCCTTGGAGTCCAGCCTTCCTAGGAGCCCAGCCATCCTAGGGGCCCAGCCATCCCAGGGGTCCAGAAATCCTAGGGGCCCAGCCATCCTAGGGGTCCAGCCATCCTAAGAGCCCAGCCATCCTAGGAACCCAGCCATCATAGAAGTCCAGCCATCCCAGGGGCCCAGCCATCCTAGGGACCCCGCCATCCAAGGGGCCCAGCCATCCTAGGGGCCCAGCGAACCTAGGGGCCCAGGCATCCCTGGGGCTTAGCCATCCTAGAGGTCCAGCCATACTAGGGGCCTATCCATCCTAGGGGTCCAGCCATCGCAGGGGCCCAGCCATCCTAGGGGCCCAGCCATCCTAGGGGCCCAGCCATCCTAGGGTTCCAGCCATCCTAGGAGCCCAGCCATCCTAGGAGCCCAGCCATCCCAGGGGCCCAGCCATCCTAGGGGCCCAGCCACCCTAGGAGTCCAGCCATTCTAGGGGCCCAGCCAACCCAGTGGCCCAGACATTCGAGGAGCCCAGATATCCCAGGGGCCCGGCCATCCTAGGGGTCCAGCCATCCAAGGGGCCCAGCCATCCTAGGGGTCCAGCCTTCCTAGAAGCCCAGCCATCCTAGGGGCCCAGCCATTCCAGGGGTCCAGAAATCCTAGGGGCCCAGCCATCCTAGGGGTCCAGCCATCCTAGGTGCCCAGCCATCCTAGGAGCCCAGCCATCCTAGGGGCCCAGCCATCCCAGGGGCCTAGCCATCCCAAGGTCCCAGTCATCCTAGGGGCCCAGCCATCCCAGGGGCCCTGCCATTCCAAGCGCCCAGCTATCCCAGGGGCCCAGCTATCCTAGAGGTCCAGCCATACTAGGGTCCCGGCCATCCTAGGTGCCCAGCCATCCTAGGGGTCCAACCATCCCAGTGGCCCAGCCATCCTGGGGGTCCAGCCATGCTAGGGGCCCAGCCATCCTATGGGCCCAGCCATCCTAGGGGCCCAGCCATTCTAGGGGCGCAGCCATCCCAGGGGTTCAGACATCCAAGGGGTCCACCCATCCTAGGGGCTCAGCCATCCTAGGGGTCCAGCCGTCCTAGTGGCCCATCCATCCTGGGGCCCGGCCATACTAGGGGTCCAGCCATCCTAGGGGCCCTGCCATCCTAGGGGCCCAGCCTTCCTAGGGGCCCAGCCATTCCAGGGACCTAGCTATCCCAGGGGCCCAGCCTACCTAGGGGCCCAGCCATCCCAGGGGCCTAGCCATCCCAAGGTTCTAGCCATCCTAGGAGCCCAGCCATCCTAGGAGCCCAGCCATTCTAGGGGCCCAGTCATCCTAGGGGCCCAGCCATCCTAGGAGCCCAGCCACTCTAGGGGCCCAGCTATCCTAGGAGCCCTGCCATCCTAGGAGTCCAGCCATCCTAGGGGTCCAGCCATCCTAGGAGCCCAGTCATCCTAGGGGACCAGCCATCCTAGGGGTCCAGCCGTCCTGGGAGTCCAGCCATCCTAGGGGTCCAGCCATCCTAGGAGCCCAGCCATCCTAGGGGTTCAGCCATCGCAGGGCCCCAGCCATCCTAGGGGCCCAGCCATCCTAGGAGCCCAGCCATCCCAGGATTCCAGCCATCCTAGGGGTCCAACCATCCTAGGGGTCCAGCCATCCTAGGGGCCCAGCCATCCCAGGGGCCCAGCCATCCCAGAGGTCCAGCCATCCTAGGGGCCCAGCCATCCTAGGAGCCCAGCCATCCCAGGAGTCCAGCCATCCTAGGGGCCCAGCCATCCTAGGGGCCCAGCCATCACAGGGGTCCAGCCATCCTAGTGTCCCAGCCATCCTTGGAATCCAGCCATCCTAAGGGTACGGCCATCCTAGGGGTCTGGCAATCCTAGGGGTCCAGCAATCCTAAAGGTCCAGCCATCCTAGGGGTCCAGCCATCCTAGGAGCCCAGGCATCCTAGGAGTCCAGCCATCCTAGGGGTGCAGCTATCCTAGGGTTCCAGCCATCCTAGGAGCCCAGCCATCCTAGGAGTCCAGTCATCCTAGGGGCTCAGCCATCCTAGGGGCCCCGCCATCCTAGGTGTCCAGCCATCCTAGGGGTCCAGCCATCCTAGGGGCCCAGCCATCCTAGGGGTCCGCCATCCTAGGGGCCCAGCCTTCCTAGGGCCCAGCTATCCTAGGGGTCCAGCTATCATAGTGGTCCCGCCATCCTGGGGGCCCTGCCATCCTAGTGGCCCAGCCATCCTAGGGGTCCAGCCATTCTAGGGGCCCAGCCATCCAAGGGGCCCAGCCATCCCAGGGGCCCAGCCATCCCAGTGGCCCAGCCATCCTAGGGGCCCAGCCATCCCAGGGGCCCAGCCATCCCAGGGGCCCAAGCATCCTAGGGGCCCAGCCAGCCTACGAGCCCTGCCATCCCAGGAGCCCAGCCATCCTAAGGTCCCAGCCATCGTAGGGGAGTAGTCATTCTAGGAGACCAGCCATCCTAGGAGCCCAGCCATCCCAGGGGTCCAGCAATCCTAGGAGCCCATTCATCCTAGGGGCCCATCCATCCTAGGGGCCCAGCAATCCTAGGGGACCAGCCATCCTAGGAATCCAGCCATCCTAGGGGCCCAGCCATCCTAGGGGCCCAGCCATCCCAGGTTTCCAACAATCCTAGGGGCCCAGCCATCGTAGGGGCCCAGCCATCCCAGGGGCCCAGCCATCCCAGGGGCCCAGCCATCCTAGGGGCCCAGCCATCCTAGGGGCCCAGCCATCCCAGGGCCCAGCCATCCCAGGGGCCCAGCCATCCCAGGGGCCCATCCATCCTAGGAGCCCTGCCATCCCAGGAGCCCAGCCATCCTAAGGTCCCAGCCATCGTAGGGGCCCAGTCATTCTAGGAGACCAGCCATCCTAGGAGCCCAGCCATCCCAGGGGTCCAGCAATCCTAGGCGCCCATTCATCCTAGGGGCCCATCCATCCTAGGGGCCCAGCAAACCTAGGGGACCAGCCATCCTAGGAATCCAGCCATCCTAGGGGCCCAGCCATCCTAGGAGCCCAGCCATCCTAGGAGTCCAGCAATCATAGGAGCCCAGCCATCCTAGGGGCCCAGCCATCCCAGGAGCCCAGCCATCCTAGGAGCCCATCCATCCTAGGGGCCCAGCCATCTTATGAGCCCCAGCCATCCCAGGGGCCCAGCCATCCTAGGGGCCCAGCCATCCTAGGGGTCCAGCCATCCTAGGGGCCCAGCCATCCTAGGGGTCCAGCCATCCTAGGAGCCCAGCCATCCTACGGGTCCAGCCATCCTAGGAGCCCAGCCATCCTAGGGGTCCAGCCTTCCTACGAATCCAGTCATCCTAGGGGCCCAGCCATCCTAGGAGCTCAGCCATCCTAGGAGTCCAGCCATCCTAGGGGTCCAGCCATCCTAAGGGCCCAGCCATCCTAGGGGCCCGGCCATCACAGGGGTCCAGCCATCCTAGTGGCCCAGCCATCCTAGGAGTCCAGCCATCCCAAGGGTCCGGCCATCCTAGGGGTCCGGCCATCCTAGGAGCCCAGCCATCCTAGGAGTCCAAACATCCTAGGGATCAGCCATCCAAGGGGCACAGCCATCCAAGGGGCCCAGCCATCCTAGGAGCCCAGCCATCCCAGGGACCGAGCCATTCTAGGTGCCAAGTCATCCTAGGGGTCGGGCCTTCCTAGGAGCCCAGCCATCCTTGGAGTCCAGCCATCATAGGGGTCCAGCCATTCTAGGGGCCCAGCCATCCCAGGGGCCCAGCCATTCCAGGAGCCCAGATATCCCAGGGGCCCAGCCATCCTAGGGGTCCAGCCATCTAAGGGGCCCAGACATCCTTGGGGTCCAGTCTTCCTAGGAGCCCAGCCATCCTAAGGGCCCAGCCTACCCAGGGGTCCAGATATCCTAGGGGCCCAGCCATCCTAGGGGTCCAACCATCCTAGGAGCCCAGCCCTCCTAGGAGCACAGCCATCCTAGGAGTCCAGCCATCCCAGGGGCCCAGCCATCCTAGGGACCCCGCCATCCAAGGTCCCAGCCATCCTAGGGGCCCAGCGAACCTAGGGGCCCAGCCATCCCTGGGGCTTATCCGTCCTAGATGTCCAGCCATACTTGGGGCCCATCCATCCTATGGGGTCCATCCATCCCAGGGGCCGAGCCATCCTAGGGGTCCAGCCATCCAAGGGGCCCAGCCATCCTAGGGGTTCAGCCTTCCTAGAAGCCCAGCCATCCTAGGGGCCCAGCCATCCCAGGGGTCCAGAAATCCTAGGGGCCCAGCCATCCTAGGGGTCCAGCCATCCTAGGAGCCCAGCCATCCTAGGAGCCCAGCCATCCTAGGGGCCTAGCCATCCCAAGGGCCCAGTCATCCTAGGGGCCCAGCCATCCCAGGGGCCCTGCCATCCCAAGCGCCTAGCTATCCCAGGGGCCCAGCTATCCTAGAGGTCAAGCCATACTAGGGGCCCAGCCATCCTAGGGGCCAAGCCATCCTACGGGTCCAGCCATCCCAGGGGCCAAGCCATCCTAGGGGTCCAGCCATGCTAGAGGCCCAGCCATCCTAAGGGCCCAGCCATCCTAGGGGCCCAGCCATTCTAGGGGCCCAGCCATCACAGGGGTCCAGACGTCCAAGGGGTCCAGCCATCCTAGGGGCCCAGCCATCCTAGGGGTCCAGCCGTCCTAGTGGCCCATCCATCCTGGGGGCCAGCCATTCCAGGGGCCTAGCTATCCCAGGGGCCCAGCCTACCTAGGGGCCCAGCCATCCCAGGGGCCAAGCCATCCCAGGGGTCTAGCCATCCTAGGAGCCCAGCCATCCTAGGAGCCCAGTCATCCTAGGGGCCCAGCCATCCTAGGAGCCCAGCCATCCTAGGAGCCCAGCCATCCTAGGGACCCAGCCATCCTAAGGTCCAGCCATCCTAGGAGCCCAGCCATGCTAGGAGCCCAGCCATCCTAGGGGCCCAGTCATCCCAGGGGCCCAGCCATCCTAGGAGCCCAGCCATCTTATGGCCCCAGCTATCCTAGGAGCCCTGCCATCCTAGGGGTCCAGCCATCCTAGGGGTCCAGCCATCCTAGGGGTCAAGCCATCCTAGGGGACCAGCCTTCCTAGGGGTCCAGCCATCCTAGGAGCCCAGCCATCCTAGGGGTCCAGCCATCCTAGGAGCCCAGCCATCCTAGGAGCCCAGCCATCCTAGGGGTTCAGCCATCCCAGGGCCCCAGCCATCCTAGGGGCCCAGCCATCCTAGGATTCCAGCCATCCTAGGGGTCCAACCATCCTAGGGGTCCAGCCATCCTCGGGGTCCAGCCATCCCAGGGGCCCAGCCATCCCAGAGGTCCAGCCATCGTTGGGGCCCAGCCATCCTAGGAGCCGAGCCATCCTAGGAGTCCAGCCATCCTAGGGTCCAGCCATCCTAGGGGCCCAGCCATCACAGGGGTCCAGCCATCCCAGTGGCCCAGCCATCCTAGAAATCCAGCCATCCTAAGGGTCCGGCCATCCTAGGATTCTGGCCATCCTAGGGGTCCAGCAATCCTAGGGGCCCAGCCATCCTAGGGGCCCAGCCATCCTAGGGTTCCAGCCAACCTAGGGGCCCCGCCATCCTAGGTGTCCAGCCATCGTAGGGGTCCAGCCATCCTAGGAGCCCAGCCATCCAAGGGGTCCAGCCATCCTAGGATCCCAGGCATCCTAGGAGTCCAGCCATCCTAGGGGTGCAGCCATCCTAGGAGCCCAGCCATCCTATGGTTCCAGCCATCCTAGGAGCCCAGCCATCCTAGGAGTCCAGTCATCCTAGGGGCTAAGCGATCCTAGGGGCCCCGCCATCCTAGGTGTCCAGCCATCCTAGGGGTCCAGCCATTCTAGGGGGCCCAGCCATCCTAGGGGCCCATCCATCCTAGGGGCCCAGCCTTCCTAGGGCCCAGCTCTCCTAGGGGTCCAGCTATCATAGGGGTCCCGCCATCCTGGAGGCCCTGCCATCCTAGTTGCCCAGCCATCCTAGGGGCCCAGCCATCCTAGGGGCTCATCCATCCTAGGGGCCCAGCCATCCCAGTGGCCCAGCCATCCTAGGGGGCCAGCCATCCCAGGGGCCCAGCCATCCCAGGGGCCCAGTCATCCTAGGGGCCCAGACAGCCTAGGGGCCCAGCCATCCTAGGGGCCCAGCCATCCCAGGGCTCCAACAATCCTAGGGGCCCAGCCATCCTAGGGGCCCAGCCATCCTAGGGGCCCAGCCATCCTAGGGGCCCATCCATCCTAGGGGCCCAGCCATCCCAGTGGCCCAGCCATCCCAGGGGCCCAGCCATCCCAGGGGCCCAGCCATCCTAGGGGCCCAGCCATCCCAGGGCCCAGCCATCGCAGGGGCCCAGCCATCCCAGTGGCACATCCATCCTAGGAGCCCTGCCATCCCAGGGACCGAGCCATTCTAGGTGCCAAGTCATCCTAGGGGTCGGGCCTTCCTAGGAGCCCAGCCATCCTTGGAGTCCAGCCATCATAGGGGTCCAGCCATTCTAGGGGCCCAGCCATCCCAGGGGCCCAGCCATTCCAGGAGCCCAGATATCCCAGGGGCCCAGCCATCCTAGGGGTCCAGCCATCTAAGGGGCCCAGACATCCTTGGGGTCCAGTCTTCCTAGGAGCCCAGCCATCCTAAGGGCCCAGCCTACCCAGGGGTCCAGATATCCTAGGGGCCCAGCCATCCTAGGGGTCCAACCATCCTAGGAGCCCAGCCCTCCTAGGAGCACAGCCATCCTAGGAGTCCAGCCATCCCAGGGGCCCAGCCATCCTAGGGACCCCGCCATCCAAGGTCCCAGCCATCCTAGGGGCCCAGCGAACCTAGGGGCCCAGCCATCCCTGGGGCTTATCCGTCCTAGATGTCCAGCCATACTTGGGGCCCATCCATCCTATGGGGTCCATCCATCCCAGGGGCCGAGCCATCCTAGGGGTCCAGCCATCCAAGGGGCCCAGCCATCCTAGGGGTTCAGCCTTCCTAGAAGCCCAGCCATCCTAGGGGCCCAGCCATCCCAGGGGTCCAGAAATCCTAGGGGCCCAGCCATCCTAGGGGTCCAGCCATCCTAGGAGCCCAGCCATCCTAGGAGCCCAGCCATCCTAGGGGCCTAGCCATCCCAAGGGCCCAGTCATCCTAGGGGCCCAGCCATCCCAGGGGCCCTGCCATCCCAAGCGCCTAGCTATCCCAGGGGCCCAGCTATCCTAGAGGTCAAGCCATACTAGGGGCCCAGCCATCCTAGGGGCCAAGCCATCCTACGGGTCCAGCCATCCCAGGGGCCAAGCCATCCTAGGGGTCCAGCCATGCTAGAGGCCCAGCCATCCTAAGGGCCCAGCCATCCTAGGGGCCCAGCCATTCTAGGGGCCCAGCCATCACAGGGGTCCAGACGTCCAAGGGGTCCAGCCATCCTAGGGGCCCAGCCATCCTAGGGGTCCAGCCGTCCTAGTGGCCCATCCATCCTGGGGGCCAGCCATTCCAGGGGCCTAGCTATCCCAGGGGCCCAGCCTACCTAGGGGCCCAGCCATCCCAGGGGCCAAGCCATCCCAGGGGTCTAGCCATCCTAGGAGCCCAGCCATCCTAGGAGCCCAGTCATCCTAGGGGCCCAGCCATCCTAGGAGCCCAGCCATCCTAGGAGCCCAGCCATCCTAGGGACCCAGCCATCCTAAGGTCCAGCCATCCTAGGAGCCCAGCCATGCTAGGAGCCCAGCCATCCTAGGGGCCCAGTCATCCCAGGGGCCCAGCCATCCTAGGAGCCCAGCCATCTTATGGCCCCAGCTATCCTAGGAGCCCTGCCATCCTAGGGGTCCAGCCATCCTAGGGGTCCAGCCATCCTAGGGGTCAAGCCATCCTAGGGGACCAGCCTTCCTAGGGGTCCAGCCATCCTAGGAGCCCAGCCATCCTAGGGGTCCAGCCATCCTAGGAGCCCAGCCATCCTAGGAGCCCAGCCATCCTAGGGGTTCAGCCATCCCAGGGCCCCAGCCATCCTAGGGGCCCAGCCATCCTAGGATTCCAGCCATCCTAGGGGTCCAACCATCCTAGGGGTCCAGCCATCCTCGGGGTCCAGCCATCCCAGGGGCCCAGCCATCCCAGAGGTCCAGCCATCGTTGGGGCCCAGCCATCCTAGGAGCCGAGCCATCCTAGGAGTCCAGCCATCCTAGGGTCCAGCCATCCTAGGGGCCCAGCCATCACAGGGGTCCAGCCATCCCAGTGGCCCAGCCATCCTAGAAATCCAGCCATCCTAAGGGTCCGGCCATCCTAGGATTCTGGCCATCCTAGGGGTCCAGCAATCCTAGGGGCCCAGCCATCCTAGGGGCCCAGCCATCCTAGGGTTCCAGCCAACCTAGGGGCCCCGCCATCCTAGGTGTCCAGCCATCGTAGGGGTCCAGCCATCCTAGGAGCCCAGCCATCCAAGGGGTCCAGCCATCCTAGGATCCCAGGCATCCTAGGAGTCCAGCCATCCTAGGGGTGCAGCCATCCTAGGAGCCCAGCCATCCTATGGTTCCAGCCATCCTAGGAGCCCAGCCATCCTAGGAGTCCAGTCATCCTAGGGGCTAAGCGATCCTAGGGGCCCCGCCATCCTAGGTGTCCAGCCATCCTAGGGGTCCAGCCATTCTAGGGGGCCCAGCCATCCTAGGGGCCCATCCATCCTAGGGGCCCAGCCTTCCTAGGGCCCAGCTCTCCTAGGGGTCCAGCTATCATAGGGGTCCCGCCATCCTGGAGGCCCTGCCATCCTAGTTGCCCAGCCATCCTAGGGTCCCAGCCATCCTAGGGGCTCATCCATCCTAGGGGCCCAGCCATCCCAGTGGCCCAGCCATCCTAGGGGGCCAGCCATCCCAGGGGCCCAGCCATCCCAGGGGCCCAGTCATCCTAGGGGCCCAGACAGCCTAGGGGCCCAGCCATCCTAGGGGCCCAGCCATCCCAGGGCTCCAACAATCCTAGGGGCCCAGCCATCCTAGGGGCCCAGCCATCCTAGGGGCCCATCCATCCTAGGGGCCCAGCCATCCCAGTGGCCCAGCCATCCCAGGGGCCCAGCCATCCCAGGGGCCCAGCCATCCTAGGGGCCCAGCCATCCCAGGGCCCAGCCATCGCAGGGGCCCAGCCATCCCAGTGGCACATCCATCCTAGGAGCCCTGCCATCCCAGGAGCCCAGCCATCCTAAGGTCCCAGCCATCGTAGGGGCCCAGTCATCCTAGGAGACCAGCCATCCTAGGAGCCCAGCCATCCCAGGGGTCCAGCAATCCTAGGAGACCATTCATCCTAGGGGCCATCCATCCTAGGGGCCCAGCAATCCTAGGGGACCAGCCATCCTAGGAATCCAGCCATCCTAGGGGCCACGCCATCCTGGGAGCCCAGCCATCCTAGGAGTCCAGCAATCATAGGAGCCCAGCCATCCTAGAGGCCCAGCCATCCCAGCAGCCCAGCCATCCTAGGAGCCCATCCATCCTAGGAGCCCCGCCATCTTATGAGCCCCAGCCATCCCAGGGGCCCATCCATCCTAGGAGCCCTGCCATCCCAGGTGCCCAGCCATCCTAAGGTCCGAGCCATCGTAGGGGCCCAGTCATCCTAGGAGACCAGCCATCCTAGGAGCCCAGCCATCCCAGGGGTCCAGCAGTCCGAGGAGCCCATTCATCCTAGGGGCCCATCCATCCTAGGGGCCCAGCCATCTTATGAGCCCCAGCCATCCCAGGGGCCAGCCATCCTAGGGGCCCAGCCATCCTAGGTGTCCAGCCAACCTACGGGCCCAGCCATCCTAGGGGTCCAGCCATCCTAAGAGCCCAGCCATCCTAGGGGTCCAGCCATCCTAGGAGCCCAGCCCTCCTAGGAGCCCAGCCATTCTAGGGGTCAGCCATCCTAGGGTCCAGCCATCCCAGGGGCCCAGCCATCCTAGTGGCCCAGCCATCGTAGGAGCCCTGCCATCCTAGGAGTCCAGCCATCGTAGGGGTCCAAACATCCTAGGGGTCCAGTTATCCTAGGGTCACAGCCATCCTAGGGGCCCAGCCAGCCTAGGGGCCCAGCCATCCTAGGGACCCAGCCATCCCAGGGGTCCAACAATCCTAGGGGCCCAGCTATCGTAGGGGCTCAGTCATCACAGGGGCCCAGCCATCCCAGCGGCCCAGCCATCCCAGGAGCCCAGCCATCCTAGGAGCCCATCCATCCTAGGGGCCCAGCCATCTTATGAGCCCCAGCCATCCCAGGGGCCCATCCATCCTAGGAGCCCTGCCATCCCAGGAGCCCAGCCATCCTAAGGTCCGAGCCATCGTAGGGGCCCAGTCATCCTAGGAGACCAGCCATCCTAGGAACCCAGCCATCCCAGGGGTCCAGCAATCCGAGGAGCCCATTCATCCTAGGGGCCCATCCATCCTAGGGGCCCAGCAATCCTAGGGGACCAGCCATCCTAGGTATCCAGCCATCCTAGGGGCCCAGCCATCCTAGGAGTCCAGCAATCATAGGAGCCCAGCCATCCTAGGGGCCCAGCCATCCTAGGAGCCCAGCCATCCTAGGAGCCCATCCATCCTAGGGGCCCAGCCATCTTATGAGCCCCAGCCATCCCAGGGGCCAGCCATCCTAGGGGCCCAGCCATCCTAGGTGTCCAGCCATCCTACGGGCCCAGCCATCCTAGGGGTCCAGCCATCCTAAGAGCCCAGCCATCCTAGGGGTCCAGCCATCCTAGGAGCCCAGCCCTCCTAGGAGCCCAGCCATTCTAGGGGTCAGCCATCCTAGGGTCCAGCCATCCCAGGGGCCCAGCCATCCTAGGGGCCCAGCCATCGTAGGAGCCCTGCCATCCTAGGAGTCCAGCCATCCTAGGGGTCCAAACATCCTAGGGGTCCAGTTATCCTAGGGTCACAGCCATCCTAGGGGCCCAGCCTGCCTAGGGGCCCAGCCATCCTAGGGGCCCAGTCATCCCAGGGGTCCAACAATCCTAGGGGCCCAGCTATCGTAGGGGCTCAGCCATCCCAGGGAACCAGCCATCCCAGGGGCCCAGCCATCCTAGGGGCCCAGCCATCCTAGGAGCCCAGCCATCCAAGGGCCCAGCCATCCCAGGGGTCCAGCCATCCCAGGGGCCCATCCATCCTAGGAGCCCTGCCATCCCAGGAGCCCAGCCATCCTAAGGTCCCAGCCATCCTAGGGGCCCATCCATCCTAGGGGCCCAGCAATCCTAGGGGACCAGCCATCCTAGGAATCAAGCCAGCCTAGGGGCCCAGCCATCCTAGGAGCCCAGCCATCCTAGGAGAGTAGCAATCATAGGAGCCCAGCCATCCTAGGGGCCCAGCCATCCCAGGAGCCCAGCCATCCTAGGAACCCATCCATCCTAGGGGCCCAGCCATCTTATGAGCCCCAGCCATCCCAGGGGCCCAGCCATTCTAGGGGCCCAGCCATCCTAGGGTTCCAGCCATCCTAGGGGCCCAGCCATCCTAGGGTTCCAGCCATCCTAGGAGCCCGGCCATCCTAGGGGTCCAGCCATCCTAGGAGCCCAGCCCTCCTAGGAGCCCAGCCATCCTAGGGGTCAGCCATCCTAGGGGTCCAGCCATCCCTGGGGCCCAGCCATCCTAGGGGCCCAGCCATCGTAGGAGCCCTGCCATCCTAGGAGTCCAGCCATCCTAGGGGTCCAGCCATCCTAGGGGCACAGCCATCCTAGGGGCCCAGCCATCCTAGGAGCCCATCCATCCTAGGGGCCCAGCCATCCTAGGAGCCCAGCCATCCTAGGAGAGTAGCAATCATAGGAGCCCAGCCATCCTAGGGGCCCAGCCATCCCAGGAGCCCAGCCATCCTAGGAGCCCATCCATCCTAGGGGCCCAGCCATCTTATGAGCCCCAGCCATCCCAGGGGCCCAGCCATTCTAGGGGCCCAGCCATCCTAGGGTTCCAGCCATCCTAGGGGCCCTGCCATCCTAGGGGTCCAGCCATCCTAGGAGCCCGGCCATCCTAGGGGTCCAGCCATCCTAGGAGCCCAGCCCTCCTAGGAGCCCAGCCATCCTAGGGGTCAGCCATCCTAGGGGTCCAGCCATCCCTGGGGCCCAGCCATCCTAGGGGCCCAGCCATCGTAGGAGCCCTGCCATCCTAGGAGTCCAGCCATCCTAGGGGTCCAGCCATCCTAGGGGCACAGCCATCCTAGGGGCCCAGCCATCCTAGGAGCCCAGCAATCCCAGGCGCCGAGCCATTCTAGGTGCCGAGCCATCCTGGGGGTCCAACCTTCCTAGGAGCCCAGCCATCCTAGGAGTCCAGCCATCCTAGGGGTCCAGCCATCTTAGGGGCCCAGCCATCCTAGGGGCCCAGCCATCACAGGGGTCCAGTCATCCTAGTGGCCCAGCCATCCTAGGAGTCCAGCCATCCCCAGGGTCCGGCCATCCTAGGGGTCCGGCCATCCTAGGAGCCCAGCCATGCTAGGAGTCCAGCCATCCTAGGGGTCCAAACATCCTAGGGGTCCAGCCATCTTAGGGGCACAGCCATCCTAGGGGCCCAGCCATCCTAGGAGCCCAGCCATCCCTGCGGCCGAGCCATTCTAGGTGCCAAGCCATCCTAGGGGTCCAGCCTTTCTAGGAGCCCAGCCATCCTAGGAGTCCAGCCATCCTAGGGGTCCAGCCATCCTAGGGGCCCAGCCATCCCAGGGGCCCAGCCATTCCAGGAGCCCAGATATCCCAGTGGCCCAGCCATCCTAGGGGTCCAGCCATCCAAGGGGCCCAGCCATCCTTGGGGTCCAGCCTTCCTAGGAGCCCAGCCACCCTAGGGGCCCAGCCATCCCAGGGGTCCAGAAATCCAAGGGGCCCAGCCATCCTAGGGGCCCAGTCATCCCTCTGGCTTAGCCATCCTAGAGGTCCAGCCATACTAGGGGCCCATCCATCTTAGGGGTCCAGCCATCCTAGGATCTAGCAGTGCGCGTAATATCATGTTGGCAACAATAACATACATGTATTGGTCAGAAATAATCTGAAATAATATGATCTTTTGTTGTGACAATTTTGAATAAAATTCATTAGTTAGTATAGAAGTTACATGCATTTTAAAATTGGACCTATCAGCAGGCTTAGAATCATGTTGGCAGCACTGGCGTAGGCCTATATTATTTACTCTAAATTACTCTGGAATGCCAGGTACTATACGTGTGCAAAGTTTAGAGCTATTGGCTTGCATACTTTCTGATATATTGATATTAGGGTAAAGAAAATAGAGACATTATTTATTAACAGTTGGCAGCCCTGGTTACTCTTAAGAATCGGCATAGTCATATCTGTTATGGTACACATAGCACACACGAAATTTGGTTGAAATCCAAAAGAAAGTATAGAAGTTACATGTATTTAAAGTTGGACCTCTCAGCAGGTTTAGAATCATGTTGGTAGCACTGACGCATATAAGTTACTCCAAATTAATATAGAATGTCAGGTACTATACGTGTGCATAATTTAAAGCTGTCGGCTTGCATACTTTCTGATATATGGGTATTTGGATACAAAAAAGTTGAGAGCATTGATTAACAGTTGGCAGCCCTGGTGGCTCCTGAGAATACGCTCAGTCGTATCTGTTTATGTACGCATAGCACATACGAAATTTGGTTGAAATCCAATTGATAGTGTAGAAGTTATATACATTTAAAATTTGGACCTATCAGCAGGCTTAAAATCATTTTGGCAACAATGCCGTATATGGCCTCCTGGAAATTAAACTGCAATATTATTATCTATACGTGTACCAATTTTGAAATAGCTCCCATTCATACCTTACAAGATATCCAACATGGAGCTCAAATTTCAATTGCGATTTTTCAGCAGTTGGTAGCACTGACATTATTTTCAAATATGGCCATGAGATATTCAGGTATAGATCTTTACTCCTACTAAACTTTGTTTTGATTGCTGCAGCCGTTTAGGAGTTGATGGGGGGGGGGGGGAGACACACACACAGCCAAACAGACAGAAGGACCGACAGGCACACATTTGCCCGATCTCATAAGTCTACTTTTTCCTCATGTTTGCAAAATGTGAAAAGTAGGCTAAAAATAGTGCACAGAATTATTAAAATCTAATCAGTGTTTACTGAGCAGGACAAACATACAGATTTAGTATGCTCCGGACAAATTTATTTATTGCACGAATTACTCACTTTCCGAGTGGTTTTATTACGCGCTCTACCGCAACTGTGGCATCGACCGAAATAATTCCTTCGCATGGGCCCTGGTGCAGATGACTGAGTTTCAACTTGCGGAAGGCCTAGAAAATGTTTTATTGTGAACGTTAGACTACTTAGCAACGCGTTTTCCTGCGACCTGCTATGAGCCAATGGTTTCGTCATAGCCTGAGACAGGCTGATAAGAAAGTCACGACGGTAAGCGGATTCATAGCTTTTGTTTGCTGCATGTATGCAAAGCGCGTTGAGAGCACTGAGGTTGATTAGATCATAGAAAAGAGTTACAGGCCATCTTCTTGAGTTTCTGAAAAGAAGATTGTAATATTACGTAACCGTGAATCTTGTGATTATGAGCCACGGGACCTCTTTTTTACGTGGAATCCGAACCACAGGACATGGCATTTCACTTTGAAAATCTCATATGAATTGACCGGGAATCGAACCCAGTCCACCTTGGTGAGAGGCCAACAGCTTGACCTCTGCGCCACCATGCCCCTACTCTTGAGTTTCTGGACTCGTCATAGACAGAAGACATCAACACCATTTTTAGTACTATTAGGCTATAGTACGTAATGATTTCAGATTTCCTTTGTTCTGTTTCGTTATCAATCACCTGGCATTTATTGCTCGGATTCAGAATCGGTGATCTGTTCCTCAAGATAGTCTTCATCCTCGTCTGAACTTGAATGTTCGTCATAATCATCTGTCTGACTATCGGCTTCTTCCAACCACGCTGCGATTAGATTCGCTTGCCTAACCTCCGCGATTTCCTGAAGAAGGAAAAAAATAAAAATTCCCCGACTAAATAGAGTAAAAATACTTATTAACGATGATGTAAAGCCAATGTCAATATTAAAAGCAATAATAAATGCACAATGTAGATTTAGTCTCTAGCAAAAAAACTTACGTAATTGGTCGCACGGCATACCAGCGTAGACCACGGACTTTACAGGACTCCTGTAACATAACCACGCGCAACTGATATTCGCGCAGCACTGAGCACATGGGTCAACTATCCATCTCAAAGTACACGGAGTGTCAGCTACGTGGCGCAATAAGTTTTAAAGCAGTGTTTGGTTTCACGCGAGTGGAGTACATATGTAGACCACGCGACCACTCCAGGGTTAAGCTGTGTTACTCAGGTTGGAAAGGAAGGTCACATTTCTATAGGTTCGGAGTCAAGGCAAAAGGACGGCCGGGTCCTTTCCCGACGCCTGCTATGCAGATAAAAAGGTTCAGTTTGACAAACTACCGCTGATGCTGATATCCCGACAGAGGATCAGGCAGACACGCATCTAATATTTGAAGCCATTATTTCAGTAATTTTTGCAAATATCTGATACAGTGGGTGGAGGGGTGTATGGTGTAATTAACATTTGTCACGCATTGAGAAATGTTTGCAATTATTAACCATGTTGAATGAGTGACGTGATTCAATGTACCATTTTTTTTGGAAACCACAGAATAATAATCGTACGACTTCCAGCGGTAGCATCTTCTGTGTCTGGATACCAGGCTCCCTAGTCTAAAGCAGGTGGACGACAGCTAATAGGGAGCGTGCAGAATTCTGTAAAGGCGAGGCTTTATACCAACAAACGAAAACTAAATTCCCCCTAACATAGTTAATTCAGCAGGTTGCTTGTTGGCACTAACCAACGCGTTTGTGTCAGGATTTGGCTGATCTGTTTGTGCTACGCATCAGATTACTCATGTTTATCATTATTATTATCATTATGATTAATATTATTTCTATTTAGGCTATTTGTCATAGCGGAAAGGTAAAATGTCAAGCATAGATTGATTGACGACAAATGCGGCAGTTGAAAGATTTACTAACGAGGTAAGTGGCAAAATGATAAATCTTTCCATATTTTCAATACGGGTATACTCTCATATTTCCTGCTCTTCTTTCTTTCCTTCATTTGGTATCGAATTCATGAACGATTTATATATTAATATTGTGCCCTTTTAAAACCACCTACCAATATCCAGATGGCGGATCGCAGCTTCTTCGTGGCCCCAGCTAAGTAAACCACCTACCAGTATCCAGATGGGCGGATCGCAGCTTCTTCGTGGCCCCAGCTAGGTAAAACACCTACCAGTATCCAGATGGGCAGATCGCAGCTTCTTCGTGGCCCCAGCTAGGTAAACCACCGAAGGAAATGCCTGATAAATGGGATGAGTCGGGACACATAAGACAAAGACGTTACGCTACGGAATTAGGACTTTATCCATCAATGGTAGAGTGAGAAACCTGCGCTCCTCGGGGCAAATGAGATAAATTGGGCGCCTGTTCTTAATTCCACAGCATGACATGACCATAATTATTAGGGATCAATATCGCTTGGTTTCTATAAAACGGTGAAGAGACGAAACTCTCGTGTCTTACGATTTATTAATATAAAACATTACAAATCCTAATTTAAGTACGGACACTTCCGTCCTCAAACAACGACAAAATTAAATAATTGGATGAATTAAAGCTTTAACTTCACTATTAAAATAAAATAAATATGAAGAATTCAATATTCTGAATGCCATCTGCATTTCCAAAATATGTTCGGAGTTTGTAAATGAAATAAAACCCCTAAATTAAAATAATACCATAAGTTCGGTTAATCAAAACTAAACACAATTACTCTATACATCACGAGACTTCATTCTATCTCTATAACAGTATTTACACGATCAGTTGTTATCGTTTCCAATCTCTTTTAACTATTTACAATTTATCTACAACATTTTTACAATATCTAACTCGTAGCATTGTCTGTAGTTTAACTGCCAGAAATCGTCCTTGAACCTTTTGAAGAAAAAAAAACAGTAATTTATGAAAAACGAGAACCACGTACTCAAATTACCTTGCTTGCGTTCGTATTAGTGTTAGTCATGGCCGTTCGACGAAGTCTAGCTCATGCTTTAATAATCTAGCTCTCGTTAAAGAAAATAAAAATAATAATAATAACAATGAAATATTGCTTCAATGCAATTTCCTAATTCGTGCGTTTTTTGTCGATACATGACCTTCTATAGTCGCCATTAAACATCAGATTAACGCATCCTTATCTTATACAACTTCCTCATAATACTGTAATACAAATATATGACCTTCTATAGTCGCCTTTAAACATCAGATTAACGCATCTTTATCTTATACCGATTCCTCATACACTGTAATACAGACACATGACCTTCTATAGTCGCCTTTAAACATCAGATTAACGCATCTTTATCGTATACAGCTTCGTCATGTACTGTAAAACAGACACATGCCCTTCTATAGTCGCCTTTAGACATCAGATTAACGCATCTTTATCTTATACAGCTTCCTCATATGATGACATGATGATAGCAAACACTCGTCTCGAGTAGGTTAGCCTTCCAATGCTGAATGACTCTTCATCGATGAGTCCGGAGGTGACCAAAAAGCCCAATGCGGGAGAGACACAGTTTCCCGCAGTGATGACAGGTAGTATCAGGTCCAGGTGAGACATCCGCATTCATTCCCTGTCTTCTAATGAACACTCTGTTCTTTCTGCGTTGCCTCCGATCTTCTATCATACGTCGGCGGTTTTCTTCAAAAAGTATCGCACCACGATGAACAATTGATCTCCAGGATGAGCGATCAAGAGCTAAGGTCTCCCAGTTGTTGATATTAATATGGCACATTTGCATATTAGCCTTTAGTACGTCTTTGAATCGCTTCCTCGGACCTCCCACACAGCGCTTGCCCTCAGTTAGTTCAGAGCAAAACACTTGCTTGGGAATGCGATTATTGGGCATGCGGATTACGTGTCCTGTCCATCGCAGCTGACGTTTTAAAAGCATGGCTTCAACACAGGTAGTCTGTGCTTCTTCGAGAATGCTGGTGTTTGTGCGTTTGTCTTGCCATGTGACACGAAGAATTCTCCTCAAACAACGCTGGTGATATTGCTCCAGCTTTTTAAAATGACGTCTGTAGCATGTCCAGGATTCAGATCCGTAAAGTAAGGTGGGAACTACAACCGAGTTGTACACAAGGATCTTCGTTGCAGCATTGATATCATGGTTGTCAAAAACTCTAGACCTCAATCTTGCAAAGGATGCCCCAGCACGGTTAATCCTGTGTTGGATTTCGGAATCTATATTTGCACTTGATGACAGGGTGCTGCCAAGATAAGAAAAGGTGTTCACTTCTTGAAGCTTCGCTCCGTCGATGGTGACATTGATGTTTCTTTGTCCTTGTCCAGGGGCTGGTTGGTAGAGGACTTGGGTTTTACTGGTGTTAAGTTTCAGCCCAATCTTTTTGTAAGCTGAAGAAAAAGCATTCAGGATTTTCCTAAGTTCGTCCTCTGATTGAGCTACTACTGCATTATCATCAGCGTACTGTAGCTCAACCAATGCAGCAGGAGATGTTCGAGTCCTTGCCTTTAGACGGCTCAAATTAAAGATCTTCCCATCCATCCTGTAAGTTATCTGTATGCCTGTAGGAAGATCATCTTTGACTAACTGCATGACAGTGGCAACGTACAGAGAAAACAATGTAGGGGCAATCACACAGCCTTGTTTAACGCCGGTATTTATTTGAAATGGTTCTCCAATAGAGTCGTTACCAATGACATTTGCCTTCATATCAGTGTGGAATAGTCTTAAGATGGTAATAAATTTCAGTGGAAAACCATACAATGCTAAAATCTTCCACAAGGCTTCACGGTTTACCGAGTCAAATGCCTTACTGAGGTCTATAAAGGCAATATAAAGAGGTCTATTTTGCTCTCTACATTTCTCCTGAAGCTGACGAACAGTGAATATCGTATCTGCAGTTCCTCTAGAAGGCCTGAAACCACATTGGCTCTCTGGGAGTATTTTCTCCACCAGGGATAGAATACGATTCGCCAAAATTCGAGCAATAAGCTTTCCAAGGCATGATAACAAAGATATACCATGATAGTTGTTGCAGTCTGCACGATCACCTTTCTTAAATATGGGAACTATCAGACTATCTCTGAAATCAGCAGGCATTTTTTCAGTTCTCCAAATTTTAATGATAAGATCTTGTATGTGGCTTATGAGTTCCTCACCTCCTTCTTTGAGAGCTTCCGCTGGTATTCCATCACATCCAGTGGCTTTGTGTCGCTTTGCTTGATTAATAGCACACTGAACCTCATCTAGTGTTGGCAGGGTACCGAGTTCTTCCTTGATGGGTGCTTGTTCTAATATATCATACACCTGCTCATCAATAACTGAGTCCTGGTTCAAGAGGTCTTCAAAATGCACCTTCCACCTATTCATGATGGAGTATTGATCTTTTAGAAGTGTACTTTTGTCACTGGACCAAAGTGGATTTCTACCAAACGTGGAGGGGCCATAAATCGCTTTTGTGGCTTGGAAGAACTGTCGCGAATCTTTGTCTGCTAGATATTGCAGCTCTTTAGCTTTGGATGTCCACCATGCATTTTTGAGCGCACGAGTTCCTCTTTGGATATTTGCCTTCGCAAGACAAAATGCTTCTTTCTTAGTACGGGAGTTCATATCTTTTCTCCAAGTTTGTAAGGCTTTTCTCTTTTCTGAGATTAATGCTTCTATTTCTTCATCATTTTCATCAAACCAGTCTTGATGTTTCCTGGTCTTATATCCCAGCGTTTCCTTGCAAGCATTCTGAATAGCGGTCTTCAGACTCTCCCAGTGCAGTGTTACATCTGGATGGTATTCCTGTGGCAGTGTCTGGCTAAGCAACTTTTTATATTGGGAGATATGCTCTGACTTACCAAACTTCTCGGTATCAAAAATATGCCTACAGCTCTTCTGTTGCTTCCTCCTCTGTGTGGACAATGGTATACGCATAACTGATCTGATAAGCCGGTGATCTGTCCAACAGTCATCGGCTCCTGTCATTGCTTTGGTGATAAGAACATCTCGTAAATCTTTCTTGCGTACAATCACATAGTCAATAAGATGCCAGTGCTTCGATCTAGGGTGCTGCCATGATGTTTTAAAGCGATTCTTTTGGCGAAAGATAGTATTGGTGATTACCAATTCATGTTCAGTGCATTTGGAGAGCAGTCTGATACCATTGGAGTTTTCGCTCCCAACTCCCTCCTTACCAATGACACCATTCCAAACATTGTAGTCCCTGCCCACTCTAGCGTTAAAATCTCCGAGTAAGATGATCCTATCTTCACGGTTGATGTTTGATAGGACGGTATCCAGATCTGAATAGAACCTTTCCTTAATGTCATCATCAGCATCTAGTGTGGGGGCGTATGCGCTGATCACCGTGGCATGCTGGTTGTTATATAACCGAAGTCTTAGTGTCATGAGGCGTTCATTATACCAGTTGGAAGCTCTGACAGATCCTTGAGAAGCTTGCTCTTAATGGCAAAGCCAACTCCATGTATTCTGTGTTCGTCCTCACGTTTACCCTTCCAAAAGAAGCTGTACCCTGCACCTTGCTCATTCAACTGACCTTCTTCAGCAAGACGGGTCTCCTGAAGTGCTGCTATGTCAATGTCATATCTCCGTAGCTCTCTACCCACAATAGCTGTTCTCCTTTCAGGTCTCTCATTTGCGGGGTCATCAGTGAGTGTTCTTACTTTCCAGGTTGCAAAATAAAATTTGTCACTTATACATTTTCGACCGCATGGAGGTGACACCTTTGGACGCGGCTATCCAATCGGTAGTATAAGTGGCTGACTATGTTTAGGGCACCTTTTCTAGCCCCTTCCCCATGTGAGTGGACCTCAAATAGGACTGCTCAGTCGTAGTTGCAGCGGCCGAACTGCTCTACAGCCACAACCCTAAGCAAGACGACCGATACACATCTACCGCCTACGTGCCAAGTTATCACTAGAGGCTCCCAGACATCACAATCCTGCCCCCGCCGCAACTTCTTGATCGCCGCAGGACTTTGAAGAAAGTCAATGTTGTTGGAAGACTGCTGTGCGTGAAATCTTTTTACGTGAGAATGTGCTGCACATCAACAAACGCACATTACTTGATGACTTAGGAAAGATGTTCAATGGCAAGCAAATGCAAGACGATTGAATAAATCCAAGTCACTGCAGCCTTCATCCGCCATTCCAGCCAAGGAGGGACTCATTGCCCTTATGCCTGGTCCGCCGTTGAGGACTTTCTATGCCGTTGACCACAGGTAGTTCATCCACCTTTAGGGAAAGTTTCCTGTCCCAAGGGCAAAAGAGTGCCCTAATCACTACCAGCTCATTCGCCTCCCTGGGGAGCCGGTGGCATGGTAGTGGGGGACTCCTTATCCCGGGAGTCACTCGGTCGTCAGAGCCTCGTTAGTCTAAAGCAGGGTGCACCACGTGCAGGTGAGGTTGACATTTGAGTAGAAAGCCTACCCCTTACACCCCATATACTGTAATACAGACACATGACCATCTATAGTCGCCTTTAAACATTAGATTAACGCATCGTTATCTTATACAGCTTCCTCATATACTGTAATACAGACACATGACCTTCTATAGTCGACTTTAAACATCAGATTAACGCATCTTTATCTTGAACAGCTTCCTCATGTACTGTAATACAGACACATGACCTTTGATAGTCGCTTTAAACATCAGATTAACGCTTCTGTATCTTATACAGCTTCCTCACATACTGCAATACAGAAGAATGACCTTCTATAGTCGCCTTTAAACATCAGATTAACGCATCTTTATCTTATACAGCTTCCTCATATACTGTAATACAGACACATGACCTTCTATAGTGGCCTTTAAACATCAGATTATCGCATCTTTATCTTATACAGCTTCCTCATACACTGTAATACAGACACATGACCTTCTATAGTCGCCTTTAAACATCAGATTAACGCATCTTTATCTTATACAGCATCCTAATATACTGTAATACAGACACATGACCTTCTATAGTCGCTTTTAAACATCAGATTAACGCATCTTTATCTTATACAGCTTCCTCGTATACTGTAATACAGACACATGACCTTCTATAGTCGCCTTTAAACATCAGATTAACGCATCTTTATCTTATACAGCTTCCTCATATACTGTAATACAGACACATGACCTTCTATAGTCGCCTTTTAACATCAGATTAACGCATCTTTATCTTATACAGCTTCCTCATATACTGTAATACAGACTCATGACCTTCTATAGTCGCCTTTAAACATCAGATTAACGCATCTTTATCTTATACAGCTTCCTCATATACTGTAATACAGACACATGACCTTCTATAGTCGCCTTTAAACATCAGATTAACGCATCTTTATCTTATACAGCTTCCACATATACTGTAATAGAGACACATGACCTTCTATAGTCGCCTTTAAACATCAGATTAACGCACTTTTATCTTATACAGCTTCCTCATATACTGTAATACAGACACATGACCTTCTATAGTCGCCTTAAAACATCAGATTAACGCATCTTTATCTTATACAGCTTCCTCATATACTGTAATACAGACATATGTGGAATAGATCGTCACATCTCCACAAGTTTCAGTTCCCAAAATATAGCTTCACCTTTAAGCTGGCACGAAATTTCAAAAACAACACATTTCCACTTATTAACTCTGTTACAAATATTCCCATCGTCAACATGATCGATTGGAATCCACTTTCCAATATAAAATACCTTCTTTCATTCTCCATTATTACAACAATGCGCTCTTCCAACAATTAAAAATCTGCAGAATATCTCTCTCCTACGTAAGACATGTTTCACATACTTGCAGTACTTCAACATTCATCATTACAAGTTAATAATAATACCTCCCTGCTTGTCGTTCATAATTGTTGCAATCAACAATGCTTAAATTCCCTCTCCACATTCTAATGCAATCTGCATTTCCTACTCAAAATGTTTGAATGTACCATTTGAACAAGTATAGTCCTAACAGTTCGTTTAAGTATTTAACAAAACCTTTATTGAGTTTCTGTCGTCGCATTTACAATTGACTTCTTGGTACTATTAAGTGATCAGCTGGTATCGTTTGTTACTCAAGAAATCTCAATGATTTTCGTTTAAAAATTGACAGTCATAATAATGTCCTGTTATACAATGTCTATCTCACATTACTTTAATGTCCAAATAAGAACCAATATAAAATCAAGTCTTGCACACTTACAAGGACACTATCTAATTCCTACTTCCTACAAAAATACGATCGGTTAAGCACATCTCCCATCAAAATATTAACGAAATATCTAATCGCACACAAAAACTAGTAGTTACGGTAAAATCCACCTCAATAATTTCTCGCTCGTCGAAGAATAAAAATCAAATCTAAATTCAAAAATATTTACGAAGTCCAAATACTAAATATTGTTGTAGCTTTTATGGGCTATAACTAAGTCGTAAGGGGTGCGGGGTTTTGTATGTGTGCGTGTATGAGTCGCCTACGGTGATGTGAAAATACCTGATGGTTTGATAAAGTGTTACAATTTGCGAGCCTCTAGACCCTTGGCACTTCTGGTAACTACGGGGGGTTGGAGGAGCTCCTAGTTGAAGATTAAAACCGGGCTACTTTCAAAGTAAAAGCGAGTGCTAAACAATTATGAGAAAGCGCACGGTCGCTAGACGGTCAATAGCTTGCTCTATGCCTGGAGACGTGCTGTCCACAATGCGATGTGGGCGAGCAGGTTATTAACAGCGATGACTCAACAGGATCTGAGTCGCATGGGAAAATGGTGAGCGTACAATAAATATAGACAAGAGGATAGTTTTGATGGAATTTGGAAGTTTAATAAAATCACTTTGGAGAAGTGAGTAGACTTCTTTAATTAAATGTAGTGCAGCAGCCCACAAGTTACAATGTACGATGAAGGCGAAAACAAGTTTTACGGGGGTGGTGTATGGATAGGAAATAACAGTGGGATTACCCGTTCGTACACTTACTTGTATTCGGTGGTCGGCGTCCAGAGCTCCGCTGGCACTAGCGCGGTGTCGTCGGCAGACAAGACAACGAGCCCTTGAGGTGTGAGTTATTTTATACTGGATGATTCTGCTGACTAAGAATTAGCAAATACCTGCTCTACTTTAGTAGCTAGCAGCTTGTGTTTGGTAATAATTATGAAATAATTGGTACATGTTGCTTCCCTAGGTGGCTCAGGGTAGAGATAGGGGCTGAAGTGTGTTAGATAGATGGCCGATAGAGGGTAGTGGTTGTAGCTGTTGTGAATGTTATTAGATGTATTAACTGTACCCAGTGTGGAGCCTCAGGATATAACAATCCTCCTTCCCGGCTAAATCTGTGTCCTCACAGATTGGACTTGGACGTAAGGGTGGCTTCTTCTTCTTGTCCTTCTTCATTTCTTCTCTTCTTTTTCTTCTCCTGGGCGTGTAGATGTAGGGGTATGTGGGAAGTGCAGCAGTCTGGCAAGTGTCGATTTATGTGTAGTTGTCGTAGTCGTGTAATTTGGGTAGGTAGGTTTGAAGGGTGGAACAATGTTATATAATGTTTAGAACACAATTTTACACAGCGATATTGAAGACGTAATACATCACAAAAAATATATATAGATTCATAAGCAGTACAAGGCATTATGGCAATGGAACATGTGTTGCTATAAGTGTTGCAAAGAGGAAAAATAAACAAGTTGGAAAAGAGAAATACAATGTTCTACAGTGTTAAAGAAGAAAATGAGACAAAAAATGCTCTGTGTGGGTTAGAAGTTTGGAATGAATATGCATCGTTTTTATTGATAGGTGTAAATAGAGCATTTGATCATCGTGTATTAGGAAGAGAGAAAAGAAAAAAGAGTGCGCATGTAAGGAATACAGTGGAATAAATATGGACAAATAACACGGCAAAAAAATGTTGACACCAGGAGTACCGTATAACAATAATAATAAAACTAAAATAAAAAACAAATGTACATACAATGTAACAATAAAATAAAAACAAGTGTACCATCGTGTCGTAGAGCTCTGTTGTTGTATAATTGTTTACCCCTATACGCGCTATACCTCGTTGTTGTTTATAGAACAAACTTCGGGTCGAAACTTATGAATTAACTTAGTAACTAGACGGCCGTTCTAAAGTAACTTATATCTATGTGGCCACTGTATTTTAAAGTTTGTAAGCCACCCTCTGTGGGCGAGTGAACGTAACTTAGCAGTGAAAGTCACCACTTACAAGCTTGTGACGGCTCTCACCACATGTGAGCGTTATATTGGGTATCCGTCAGTAACAATTGGTATCCCACAGATATCAGCCATTGCTGTGCGGATATATCTTGGTCGTGCTAATGTAAGTAAAGGAATGAATCGAGGTATTGTGGTGTTGTGTAAAGAGTGTGTTGTGTCAAAAGGAGAGAAGGACAGGCTGGTGCCCTGGGGCAGTCACAAGAATAGTTCCATTACTAAAATCCTGTAATAAGGGTGCAGCTATTACCTAAAGAGGAAAGTACAAAGATTAAGTAAATTTTTAAATGTGTTCCTGTTGGATTTGCTGCTGTCTGGAAAAGAGGAACAGTTTCAGTGCTACCTGGAAGTAAAAGCTTATGTTAGTACCTTTTATTTTTATTCTCGGTCGCTTGATGTGATCCAAAATACAAATACAAAAGGTTATTGATGCCTGTTTGGTAAAGGGCAACACTGGTGCTGTATGGAAGGAGAAATTTTTCATGTTAGTTTATTGTTATCATTTGTATTTGGTATGTCAGTCATGAAGCGCTGTTTGTTTGTTTGTCAATTCGTCTGCCAGTACGGCGTAGAGGTAAACCTTGTCGACTAATTAACTATTTTATTTATTTACGAACCAATTTAATTTAAAATTAATTTAATTTAATTTAATTTAATTAACTAATTTAAAAACATTCGTGGGAGCGCGCACAACAATTCACCAAAGTTTCATCGCAATCGGATGAATGGCATATGAAAGCATACGGGATTTTGTTTAAACGATACGTGTGCCGTCACTCATTTGTTGAATCTACTCGTACGCTACCTATTCTAAAATAGATTTACTAAGCCTGAAACCTTTCCTGGAGTGTACTCAACGATTCACCAAAGTCTCATCGCAATGGGATGAATGGTATATGAACGCATACCGTACTTGGTTGAAAAGATTCACGTGCCGTCGCTCATTTTTTGAATAAAATCGTGCGCTAGCTATTGTAAAATGCATGTACTAAGCCAGAAACCTTCCCGGGAGTGTACACAAAAACTCACCCAAGTTTCATCGCATACGCACGAATGGTATATGAACGCTCATGGGACTTTGTTGAAACGCTTCGCGCGTTGTCGCTCATTTTTTGAATCTACTCATGCGCTTCCTATTGAAAAGTGGATGATCTAAGCCAGAAATCTTCCCTGATGTATACACCACATCTCACCCAAGTTTCATCGCAATTGGACGAATGGTATATGAACGCATACGGGACTTCGTTGAAACGCTTCGAACGTCGTCGCACATTTGTTGAATCTACTCGTTTGCCACCTATTGTAAAATGGATTTACTAAGTCACAAACCTTCCATCAAGTGTACACAATGTCTCACCCAATTTTCATCGCTATCGGACGAATGGTATATGAACGCATACGGGACTTTGTTGAAACGTTTCACGCGTCGTCGCTCATTTGTTGAATCTGCTCGTCCGCTATCTATTGTAAAATGGAGTTACTAAGCCAGAATCCTTCTCTGGAGTGTACGCAACATTTCACCCAAGTTTAATCGCAATGGGATGAATGGTATATGATCGCATGTGGTCTTTGTTGAAATGAAACGCACGTCATTTTGTTGAAGCTACTCGCGCGCCATCTATTGTAAATTGGATTTACTATGCTCATAACTTTCCCGGGAGTATGCAGAACAAATCACCAAAATTTGATCGCAATCGGATGAATTGTATATGAACGCATAGCAAACACCCATTTGTTCAAACTACTCGCGCGCTATCTATTGTAAATTGTATTAACTATGCCTATAACCATCCCGGAAGTGTGCTAAACAACCCACCAACATTTGGTTGCAATCGGATGAATTGTAGGCTAAATGACCTCATCGCCAGCACACATTTGTTTAAACATCTCGCGCGCTGTCTATTGTAAATTTGATTAACTATGCCTATAACCATCCCGGAAGTGTTCACAATAACTCACCAAATTTTGATCGCAATCGGAAGAATGGTTTATGAACGCATAAAAGACGAACAAACGATCATCTTTTTTTTATGTACATGCATGCGTTTCAATGCCAATCAAAGAAAGTTTTGGCGTTGTAATTTTGTTTCATGAAGTGCTTTTGGAAACAATCTTTTTTGCAATTTCTGTTAACTGCCTCTAAACTGTCGTAAAATAGATTAACTAATATAGAAACATTCGCAGGAGCGTGCACATCCATTCACCAAAGTTTCATCGCAATCGGACGAATGGGATATGAACGCATACGGAATTTCGTTTAAACGACTCGTGCGCTGTCACTCATTTTTAAAATTTGCTTTTGCACTACTTACTGTGAAATGGATTTACTAAGTTAGAAACCTTCACGTAAGTGTACACAACAACTCAACAAAGTCTCATCGCAATCGATTAATGGTGTATGAACGCATACGGGATTTTGATGAAACGCTTCATGCGTCATCACACATTTGTTGCATCTACTCGTACACTACCTATTGTAAAATGATTTACGGAGTCGAAAACCTTCCCAGGCGTGTACACAACAACTCATTAAAGTTTCATCGCAATCAGATGAATGGCATATGAACGCATACGGGATTTTGTTCAAACGATACGCGTGCCGCCACTCATTTGTTGAATCTATTCGTACGCTACCTATTGTAAAATAGATTTACTAAGCCTGAAACTTTTCCTGGAGTGTACTCAACGATTCACCAAAGTCTCATCGCAATCGGATGAATGGTATATGAATGCATATGGGACCCTTTTGAAACGATTCGCGTGCCATCGCTCAGTTTTTGGATGTACTCGTGCGCTACCTATCGTGAAATGCATGTACAAAGCCAGACACCTTCCCTGGAGTGTACACAACAATTCACCAAAGTTGCATCGCAATCGAATTAATAGTGTATGAAGGCATACGGGACTTTGTTGTAACGATTCGCGCACCATCGCCCATTTGTTAGATCTACTCGTGCGCTACCTATTGTAAAATGGATTTACTAAGCCAAAAAACTTTCCTGGAGTGCACATAACAATTCACCAAAGTTTCATCGCAATCGGATGAATGGTATATGAACGCATACGATACTTGGTTGAAACGATTCACGTGCCGTGCGCTAACTATTAAAAAGGGGACGGTCTAAGCCAGAAGCATTCCCTGATGTATACACAACATCTCACCCAAGTTTCACCGCTATAGGAAGAATGGTATATGAACGCATACGGTACTTTGTTGAAACGCTTCGCACGTCATCGCTCATTTGTTGAATCAACGCGTTCGCCACCTATTGTAAAATGGATTTACCAACTCAGATACCTTCCTTGAAGTGTACACAACATCTCACCCAAGTTTCATCGCTATCCCATGAATGGATTATGAACGCATACGGGATTTTGTTGAAGCGTTTCACGCATCGTCGCTCATTTGTTGAATCTGCTCGTGCGCTACCTATTGTAAAATGGATTTACTAAGCCAGAAACCTTCCCAGGAATGTACACAACGTCTCACCCAAGCTTAGTCACAATGGGATGAATGGTATATGAACGCAGGTGGTCTTTGTTGAAACGAATCGCACGCAATTTTGTTGAAGCTACTCACGCTACATCTATTGTAATTGGATTTACTATGCCTATAACTTTCCCGAAAGTGTTCACAGCAACTCACCAAAATTTGATCGCAATCGGATGAATTGTGCATGAACACATAGCCAACACTCATTTGCTTAAACTACACGCGCGCTATCTATTGTAAATTGGATCAACTATACCTACAACTATCCCGGAAGTGTGCTAAACAACCCACCAAAATTTGGTCGCAATCCGATGAATTGTACACTATATGAACGCATCGCCAACATTCATTTGTTAAACTACTCGCGCGCTATCTATTGTGAATTGCATTAACTATGCCTATAATGATTTCGGAAGTGTGCACAACAACTCGCCAAAATTTGATTGCAACCGGATGAATGGTTTATGAACGCATAAAAGACGAACAAACGAACATCCTTATATATAAGATATGATTTATGTGTCTCAGCCTGTTAATTGATTATTTTAGCTTTTGGTTCACCTTGTTGTCGACTTATTTGTTTCCTTCCTCTTTTTCATACTCACTCCCTCTCCTTACTTTCTCCGTTATTCATCTTTTTTACTTGCTTCTAACCAATGCCTTTCCCTAGTCTTTCTTCACTCCGATGCAGATGATTTATGGTTCTGGCGTTATTTAGTTACTTATTTACTCTCATGTTCTTTCATTTATTTATTTCCTAATTTCCCCTTCTTATTCATCTTTCACTCCTTTAAGTTCATATTCCTTGCCTCGTTTATTTCTTTATTCGTACATTTATTTCTTTTGATACCTTTTTCTTACAACGCTTCTTTGCTTTCTTATTTTCTCTTGATTTCTTTCGTCCTGACGTACTTACTTACTCCTGTTCTTGGTCGGCAACTTAAGGTCCTGCCGCCACGTGAGTTGTCAGATGAAGGTTTCACCTTGGTGTCACCGGGATTCTAGCCGCGGGGCTTCCTGGTGAAAGTTGCACCTCGTTGTCACCGGTATTCTAGCCGCGGGGCTTCCTGGTGAAAGTTCCACCTCGGTGTCACCGTGATTCTAGCCGCGGGGCTTCCTGGTGAAAGTTCCACCTTGGTGTCACCGGGATTCTAGCCGCGGGGCTTCCTGGTGAAAGTTCCACCTCGGTGTTACCGGGATTCTAGCCGCGGGGCTTCCTGGTGAAAGTTCCACCTCGGTGTCACCGGTATTCTAGCCGCGGGGCTTCATGGTGAAAGTTCCACCTCGGTGTTACCAGGATTCTAGCCGCGGGGCTTCCTGGTCATTGTTGCACCTCGTTGTCACTGGTATTCTAGCCGCGGGGCTTCCTGGTGAAAGTTCCACCTCGGTGTCACCGGGATTCTAGCCGCGGGGCTTCCTGGTGAAAGTTCCACCTCGCTGTCACCGGGATTCTAGCCGCGGGGCTTCCTGGTGAAAGTTCAACCTCGCTGTCACCGGGATTATAGCCGCGAGGCTTCCTGGTGAAAGTTCCACCTCGGTGTCACCGGGATTCAAGCCGCGGGGCTTCCTGGTGAAAGTTCCAACTCGGCGTCACCGGGATTCTAGCCGCGGGGCTTCCTGGTAAAAGTTTCAGGTGAGAATCTCACTCCACTGTCACCGTGAACATCAGCCGTGGGGTGAAATACGAGTAGCTAAGCCACTGCGCCCTCTCGCTCCCCTTTCTTACTTAATTAATTACTAGTTCCTTATTCTATTACCTAGGTATATAGTTCGTGGAAATGGACAGAGAGGGTGCTAGGGTGCACTTATTTCTTCATTTTATTATATCATCCCTTATACGGGACATCTGCTCAGTGCAGGAAAAATAGGCTACACCGCGTATAGGTGACATTTACTTAACCTTAAAATTAGCTAACTTATATACTAAGAGCTCTGCGTCAATATGTAGATTTGCGCGATCATCTGCCGTTGCTGGCTAGTCTCGTGACGTCATCACTCAGCGCGGTTCATGTCATGGCTGTGTTATGGCAAAATGTCCCTTCGGCCACTGATTTGGCTAGGATCCTGTCTGAAGTTAGTTCGACCTAAACGTGTCTTTTTGGACTAGCAATTTTTGATTCTTTCGGCTGGCTAATACCATAGATTCGCAATTGTTGTCCATGGTCTGTCTGCGAAATCGCAGGTGAACGCAGCTGTGCCCGCTGGTTGGCTAATTCCTTGAGCTTGGCTGGCGATACCTTTAATTTCTTGCCCTTTGCCCTTATTATCTAAGCGTAGTGTACTTACTAGGCAGTAAAAGCATAGCATGCTTCATTGCACCTGGCTGATCGGATTCTTAATCTGTACAGTGGCATTTCATCTTACAATTGTTAGTAGACGAGGTATATGGATGGATAGGTCAGCATTGTTGGTATGTTAGTATTAGAGGTCGCGGCTAAGGATGGTCGGTTAGGTATCAGGTGCTGAGGTCCTACCTGGGATGTGGGATAGGTCAGCATTGTTGGTATGTTAGTATTAGAGGTCGCGGCTTAGGATGGTCGGTTAGGTATCAGGTGCTGAGGTCCTACCTGGGATGTGGGATAGGTCAGCATTGTTGGTATGTTAGTATTAGAGGTCGCGGCTTAGGATGGTCGGTTAGGTATCAGGTGCTGAGGTCCTACCTGGGATGTGGGATAGGTCAGCATTGTTGGTATGTTAGTATTAGAGGTCGCGGCTTAGGATGGACGGTTAGGTAAGAGGCGCTGAGGTCCTACCTGGGATGTGGGATAGGTCAGCATTGTTGGTATGTTAGTATTAGAGGTCGCGGCTTAGGATGGTCGGTTAGGTATCAGGTGCTGAGGTCCTACCTGGGATGTGGGATAGGTAAGCATTGTTGGTATGTTAGTATTAGAGGTCGCGGCTTAGGATGGTCGGATAGGTAGCAGGTGCTGAGGTCCTACCTGGGATGTGGGATAGGTCAGCATTGTTGGTATGTTAGTATTAGAGGTCGCGGCTTAGGATGGTCGGTTAGGTATCAGGTGCTGAGGTCCTACCTGGGATGTGGGATTGGTTAGTTTTGTTTGTTTGTTAGTTTTGGGTCATTAGATTTATTATTAGTTATTAGAGGCTCGGGATGGGCTGGACAGTTATTGAGCTGAAGGGTTGAGGCTTCATTAGTAAACTTCGCGTGAATAGGCATGCTATTATATAAGTGGGTGGATAGTGATAGTGGCTTTGTATTTCCGAAGTGCTATATTTGGCACCAGTCGTGGCGATAAAGCATCGTTTCCGCCCGTGGGAGTAGTTCTCCGCCACATGCTTCTATGAAGTGGGACAAAGGAGTGAAGGAGGTTGTGACGTATCGCCTTGTGACGTCAATATTCCAAGATGGCCTCTATCACTACAAATACTAACATACCAACAAATCAGATTAGCAATTATGACCTATCCATCCACATACCTCGTCTACTAACATTTGTAAGATGAAATGCCACTGTATAGATTAAGAATCCGATCAGCCAGGAGCAATGAAGCATGCTATCCTTTTACTTCCTGCAACCCCGCATTGTGCTCAGCCTTTATACCCTAGTAAGTACATTACCACCCCTGTAAAACTTGTAATCACCTTCATCTTGCATTGTAACTTGTGGGCTACTGCACTACATTTAATTGGAGGTCGCAACTATTGTCCGCCTAGCCACCGTGCGCTTTCTCATAATTGTTTAGCACTCGTTTTTACTTAGAAAGTAGCCCGGTTTTAATCCTCGACTAGGAGCACCTCCAAACCCCCGTAGTTACCAGAAGTGCCAAGCGTCTAGACGATCTCAAATTGTAACACTTGATCAAACCATCAGGTATTTTCACATCACCGTATGTGACACATTCACGCACTCACCCCTTCCACATACACAACCCCGCACCCCTTACGACTTAGTTAAAGCCCATAAAAGCTACAACAATATTTAGTATTTGGAATTCGTAAATATTTTTGAATTTAGATTTGATTTTTATTCTTCTTCAACGAGCGAGATTTTATTGAGGTGGATTTTACCGTAAATACTAGTTTAGATATTTCGTTAATATTTTGATGGCAGATGTGCTTAACCGACCGTATTTTTGTAGGAAGTAGGAATTAGATAGTGTCCTCATAAGTGTGCAAGACGAGATTTTATATTGGTTCTAATTTGAATATTAAAGTAAATTGAGATAGACATTCTATAACAGGACAAAATTATGATTGTCAATTTTTAATCGAAAATAATAGAGATTTCTTGAGCATCAGACGATAACAGATGATCACTTACTACTACGCAGAAGTCAATTTGAAATGAGACAGATACTCAATAAAAGTTTTGTTAAATACTAAAATGAACTGTAAGGACTACACTTGTTCAAATGGTGCAGATTGTAAGCAATTTGCAGATTGCATTAGAATGTGGAGAGAGAATTTAAGCATTGTTGATTGCAACGATTATGAACGACAAGCAGGGAGGTATTATTATTAACTTGTAATGATGAATGTTGAAGTACTGCAAGTATGTGAAACATGTCTTACATAGGAGATATTCTGCAGATTATTAATTGTTGGAAGAGCACATTGTTGTAAAAATGGAGCATGAAAGAAGGTATTATATATTGGAAAGTGAATTCCAAACGATCATGTTGACGATGGGAATATTTGTAACAGAGTTAATAAGTGGAATATTAGTTGTTTTTCAATTTTCGTGCCAGCTTAAAGGTGAAGCTATATTTTGGGAACTGAATCTTGCGGAGATGTGAAGATGTATTCCACATGAGTCTGTATTACAGTATATGAGGAAGCTGTAAAAGATAAAGATGCGTTAATCTGATGTTTATAGGCGACTATAGAAGGTCATGTGTCTATATTACAGTATATGTGAAGCTGTATAAGATAAAGATGCGTTGATCTGATGTTTAAAGGCGACTATAGAAGGTCGTGTGTCTGTATTACAGTATATGAGGAAGCTGTAAAAGATAAAGATGCGTTAATCTGATGTTTATAGGCGACTATAGAAGGTCATGTGTCTGTATTACAGTGTATGAGGAAGCTGTAAAAGATAAAGATGCGTTAATCTGATGTTTAAAGGCGACTATAGAAGATCGTGTGTCTGTATTACAGTATATGAGGAAGCTGTAAAAGATAAAGATGCGTTAATCTGATGTTTAAAGGCGACTATAGAAGGTCGTGTGTCTGTATTACAGTATATGAGGAAGCTGTATAAGATAAAGATGCGTTAATCTGATGTTTAAAAGCGACTATAGAAGATCATGAGTCTGTTTTACAGTATATGAGGAAGTTGTATAAGATAAAGATGCGTTAATCTGATGTTTAAAGGTGAATATAGAAGGTCATGAGTCTGTATTACAGTGTATGAGGAAGCTGTATAAGATAAAGATGCGTTAATCTGATGTTTAAAGCGACTATCAAAGGTCATGTGTCTGTATTACAGTACATGAGGAAGCTGTTCAAGATAAAGATGCGTTAATCTGATGTTTAAAGTCGACTATAGAAGGTCATGTGTCTGTATTACAGTATATGAGGAAGCTGTATAAGATAAAGATGCGTTAATCTGATGTTTAAAAGCGACTATAGAAGATCATGAGTCTGTTTTACAGTATATGAGGAAGTTGTATAAGATAAAGATGCGTTAATCTGATGTTTAAAGGTGAATATAGAAGGTCATGAGTCTGTATTACAGTGTATGAGGAAGCTGTATAAGATAAAGATGCGTTAATCTGATGTTTAAAGGCGACTATAGAAGGTCACGTGTCCGTATTACAGTATATGAGGAAGCTGTATAAGAAAAAGATGCGTTAATCTGATGTTTAAAGGCGACTATAGAAGGTCATGTGTCTGTATTACAGTATATGAGGAAGCTGTATAAGATAAAGATGCATTAATCTGATGTTTAAAGGCGAATATAGAAGGTCATGTGTCTGTATTACAGTATATGAGGAAGCTGTATAAGATGAAGATGCGTTAATCTGATGTTTAAGGGCGACAATAGAAGGTCATGTGTCTTTATTACAGGAAATGAGGAAGCTGTATAAGATAAAGATGCGTTAATCTGATGTTTATAGGCGACTATAGAAGGTCATGTGTCTGTATTACAGTATATGAGGAAGCTGTAAAAGATAAAGATGCGTTAATCTGATGTTTAAAGGCGACTATAGAAGGTCATGAGTCTGTATTACAGTATATAAGGAAGCTGTATAAGATTAAGATGCGTTAATCTGATGTTTAAATGCGAATATAGAAGGTCATGTGTCTGTATTACAGTATATGAGGAAGCTGTATAAGATAAAGAGGCGTTAATCTGATGTTTAGAGGCGACTATAGAGAGTCATGTGTCTGTATTACAGTATATGAGAAAGCTGTAAAAAATAAAGATGCGTTAATCTGATGTTAAAAGCTACCATAGAAGGTCATGAGTCTGTATTACAGTATATGAGGAAGCTGTATAAGATAAAGATGCGTTAATCTGATGTTTAAAGGCGACTATAGAAGGTCATGTGTCTGTATTACAGTATATGAGGAAGCTGTATAAGATAAAGATGCGTTAATCTGATATTTAATGGCGAATATAGAAGGTCACGTGTCTGTATTACAGTATATGAGGAAGCTGTATACGATGAAGATGCGTTAATCTGATGTTTAAAAGCGACTATAGAAGGTCATGTGTCTTTATTACAGGAAATGCGGAAGCTGTATAAGATAAAGATGCGTTAATCTGATGTTTAAAGGCGACTATAGAAGGTCATGTGTCTGTATTACAGTATATGAAGAAGCAGTATAAGATAAAGATGCGTTAATCTGATTTTTAAAGGCGACTATAGAAGGTCATGTGTCGTTATTACATTATATTAGGAAGCTGTATAAGATAAAGATGCGTTAATCTGATTTTTAAAGGCGACTATAGAAGGTCATGTGTCGTTATTACATTATATTAGGAAGCTGTATAAGATAAAGATGCGTTAATCTGATGTTTAAAGGCGACTATAGAAGTTCATGTGTCTGTATTACAGTATATGAGGAAGCTGTATTAGATAAAGGTGGGTTATTCTGATGTTTAAAGGCGACTATAGAAGATCATGAGTCTGTATTTCAGTATATGAGGAAGCTGTATAAGATAAAGATGCGTTAATCTGATGTTTAAAGGCGACTATAGAAGGCCATGTGCCTGTATTACAGTATATGAGGAAGCTGTATACGATTAAGATGCGTTAATCTCATGTTTAAAGGTGACTATAGAAGGTCATGTGTCTGTATTACAATATATGAGGAAGCTGTATAAGATAAAGATGCATTAATCCGATATTTAAAGGCCACTATAGAAGGCAACGTGTCGGTATTACAGGATATGAGGAAGCTGTATAAGATAAAGATGCGTTAATCTGATGTTTAAAGGCGACTGTAGAAGCTCATGTGTCTGTATTACAGTATATGGGGAAGTTGTATAAGATAAAGATGCGTTGATCTGATGTTTAAAGGTGACTATAGAAAGTCATGAGTTTGTATTACAGTGTAGAAGGAAGCTGTAAAAGATAAAGATGCGTTAATCTGATGTTTATAGGCGACTATAGAAGGTCATGTGTCTGTATTACACTATATGAGGAAGATGTATAAGGTGAAGATGCGTTAATCTGATGTTTAAAGGCGACTATAGAAGGTCATGTGTCTTTATTTCAGGAAATGAGGAAGCTGTATAAGATAAAGATGCGTTAATATGATGTTTATAGGCGACTGTAGAAGATCATGTGTCTGTATTACAGTATATGAGGAAGCTGTATAAGATAAAGATGCGTTAATCTGATGTTTAAAGGCGACTATTGAAGGTCATGAATGTGTATTACAGTATATGAGGAACCTGTATCAGATAAAGATGCGTTAATCTGATGTCTAAAGGCGACTATAGAAGGTCATGTGTCTGTATTACAGTATATGAGGAAGCTGTATAAGATAAAGATGCGTTAATCTGATGTTTAAAGGCGAATATAGAAGGTCATTATTCTGTATTACAGTATATGAGGAAGCTGTATAAGATAAAGATGCGTTAATCTGATGTTTAAAGGTGACTATAGAAGGTCATGTGTCTGCTTTAAAGTATATGAGGAAGCTGTATAAGATAACGATGCGTTAATCTGATGTTTAAAGGCGACTATAGAAGGTCATGAGTCTGTTTTACAGTATATGAGGAAGCTGTATAAGATGAAGATGCGTTAATCTGATGTTTAAAGGCGACTATAGAAGGTCATGTGTCGGTATTACAGTATATGAGGAAGCTGTATAAGATAATGATTCGTTAATCTGATGTTTAAAGGCGACTATAGAAGGTCATGAGTCTTTATTACAGTATATGAGGAAGCTGTATAAGATGATGATGATGATGATGATAATTGTTGTTTTAAGGGGCCTAAGATCTAGGTTATCGGCCCCTAATGATCTGGGTGATAGCAAAAATGATAATGAAACGGAAGCCAGAACGAAAATTAAGTGAGACGGAAAATACTTACAAAAATGAATTCAGATTGAAACAACTCACAAAATGTTCTTACAAAAGGGAATTTAGAACGAAAAGATTCACAAAAGGAATAGATTGAAAAGTACCCACAAAATGAAGGTTAGGTTCAAAATACGTACAAAATGCAATTGAGGTTCAAAATACTAACAAAATGCATTGAAATTGAAAATACACGATGCAATTCAGATTGAAATATCCCAGTTCCAATCCAAATTATTCCCAAAGTGCAATTGAAATTCAAAATACTTACAAAATGCAATTTAAATTGAAAATGCTTACAAAATGTACGGTAGATTCAAACGACTCATGTGGATTGACAATACTTACAAAATTCAATTTAGATTAAAAATACTTGACAAAATGTAATTTAGTTTCAAAATACCCACAAAATGCAATTAAGAATCAAAATATGTGCAAAATGCCCACCAAACAAAATGCAATTGAGATTCAAAATTCGTGCGAAATGCGGTTTTGGTTGAAAATACTTACAAAATGCAATTGAAATTCAAAATTCTCACTAAAAGGCCCGGCTACCTGCATTGAAAGACTGACCAAAAAGCAATCTAGATTGTCGATCTTCACAAAATGCAATTGAAGTTGAAAACAATCGCGAAATGTAATTTAGATCGAAAAAACTTACAAAATGCAACGTAGATTAAAAATACTTTAAAAAATCGCTAAAAGGGGATTTAGGTACACGGTGAACCAAGTAACAAAAACAGTGCGGGAATCTTAAAGAGAAAGGAAATATAACGAAAAGAGGAGAGGAGAGGGGAGAGAGGAGAGGGTCCGCCCCAAAGGGAAGGGACAAAAGGGGAAAACGGACCCAGCTCAGGAATCCCTCGAGGTCGCCAACACCCGAACTCACCAGCCGTGAGCCCCTGAGGGTGTAGCATTATCGACGGTGCACCAGAAGTGGTGGGGCTACATACACACTGCCTCCTTAAGGGCCTGGAGCACAAGGCAGGAGGTAAAAGGAAAAGAAAAAGAAGGCTGACCCCTCACAGAAGGAGGGTATCAGGAAAGATGAGACAAGGGCCAATTAAGGCGGGAAAGTGAAAGACTCCCTAGGCCTCGGATAACCTAATACCGTCGGGGTCGGAAGAGAACAAGAGTTGACCAAGGGAGGTCGACAGGAAAGAAGAAAGAGAGGAGCCCGGCACAAGTAAGTGGAAGCAATGCCGGACTCAGCTGGGGCCCCGTGGTCGCCAACCCACAACCCACTAGATGTGAGCCCCTGGGGGAAGCTGTATAAGAAAAAGATGCGTTAATCTGATGTTTAAAGGCGACTATAGAAGTTCAGTCGTCTGTATCACAGTATATGAGGAAGCTGTATAAGATAAAGATGCGTTAATCTGATGTTTAAAGGCGACTATAGAAGGTCATGTGTCTGTATTACAGTATATGATGAAGTTGTATAAGATAAAGATGCGTTAATCTGATGTTTAAAGGCTACTATAGAAGATAATGTGTCTGTATTACAGTATATGAGGAAGCTGTATAAGATAGAGATGCGTTAATCTGATGTTTAAAGGCTACTATAGAAGATAATGTGTCTGTATTTCAGTATATGAGGAAGCTGTATAAGATAAAGATGCGTTAATCTGATGTTTAAAGGCGACTATAGAAGGTCATGTGTCTGTATTACAGTATATGATGAAGTTGTATAAGATAAAGATGCGTTAATCTGATGTTTAAAGGCTACTATAGAAGATAATGTGTCTGTATTACAGTATATGAGGAAGCTGTATAAGATAGAGATGCGTTAATCTGATGTTTAAAGGCTACTATAGAAGATAATGTGTCTGTATTTCAGTATATGAGGAAGCTGTATAAGATAAAGATGCATTAATCTGATGTTTAAGGGCGACTATAGAAGGTCATGTGTCTGTATTACAGTATATGAGGGAGCAGTATAAGATAAAGATGCGTTAATCTGATGTTTAAAGGCGACTATAGAAGGTCGTGTGACTGTGTTATAGTATATGAGGAAGCTGTATAAGATAACGATGCGTTAATCTGATGTTTAAGGGCGACTATAGAAGGTCATGTGTCTGTATCACAGTATATGAGGAAACTGTATAAGATGCGTTAATCTGATGTTTAAAGGCGACTATATAAGGTCATGTATCGACATAAAACGCACAAATTAGGAAATTGCATTGAAGCAATATTTCATTGTTATTATTATTATTATTATTTTATTTAACGAGAGCTAGATTATTAAAGCATGAGCTAGACTTTGTTGAACGGCCATGACTAACACTAATATGACGAACACAAGCAAGGTAATTTGAGTAGGTGGTTCTCGTTTTTCATAAATTCCTAGTATTTTTTCTTTCAAAAAGTTCAAGGACGAGTTCTGGCAGTGAAACTCGCAGTCAGACAGACAATGCTACGAGTTAGATGTGTAAGAATGTTGCAGATAATTTCTAAATATTTAAAAGAGATTGGAAACGATAACAACTGATCGTGTAAATACTGTTATAGAGTTAGAAAGGAGTCTCGTGAGGTATAGAGTAATTGTATTTAGTTTTGATGAAGCGAACTTATGGTATTATTTTAATTTAGGGGTTTTATTTCATTTATTAACTCCGAACATCTTTTGGAAATGCAGATGGCATTCAGAAGAGTGGATTCTTCATATTTATTTTATTTTAATAGTGAAGTTGATGGTATAATTCATCCAATTATTTAATTTTGTCGTTGTTTTAGGACGGGAGTGTCCGTATTTAAATTAGTATTTTTAATGTTTTATATTAATAAATCGTAAGACACTAGAGTTTCGTCTGTCCACCGTTTTATAGAAACCAAGCGATATTGATGCCTAATAATTATGGTGAGGTCATGCTGTGGAATTAAGAACAGGCTCCCAATTTATCTCATTTGCCCCGAGAAGCGCAGGTTTCTCACCCTACCATTGATGGATAAAGTCCTAATTCCGTAGCGTAACGTCTTTGTCTTATGTGTCCCGACTCATCCCATGTACCAGGCATTTCCTTCGGTGGTTTACCTAGCTGGGGCCACGAAGAAGCTGCGATCCACCTTCTGGATACTGGTAGGTGGTTTACCTAGCTGGGGCCACGAAGAAGCTGCGATCTGCCCATCTGGATACTGGTAGGTGGTTTACCTAGCTGGGGCCACGAAGAAACTGCGATCCGCCCATCTGGATACTGGTAGGTGGTTTACCTTGCTGGGGCCACGAAGAAGCTGCGATACGCTCATCTGGATATTGGTGGGTGGTTTTAAAAGGGCATAATATTAATATATAAATCGTTGAGGAATTCGATACCAAATGAAGGAAAGAAAGAAGAGCAGGATTCACCGGTATTGAATATATTGAAAGATTTATCATTTTGCCACTTACCTCGCTAGTAAATCTTTCAAGTGCCGCATTTGTCGTCAATCAATCGATGCTTGGCATTTCACCTTTCCGCTATGACAAATAGCCTAAATAGAAATAATATTAATCATAATGATAATAATAATGATAAACTTGAGTAATCTGATGCGTAGCACAAACAAATCAGCCAAATCCTGAAACAAACGCGTTGTTTAGTGCCAACAAGCAAACGGCTGAATTAACTCTGTTAGAGGGAATTTTGTTTTCGTTTGTTGGTATAAAGCCTCACCTTTACAGGGCTCTGCACGCTCCTTATTAGCTGTCGTCCACCCGCTTTAGACTATAGAGCCTGGTATCCAGACACAGAAGATGCTACCGCTGGAAGTCGTACGATTATTATTCTGTGGTTTCCAGAACAGATGGTACATTCAATCACGTCACTCGTTCAACATGGTTAATAATTGCGAACATTTCTCAATGCGTGACAAATGTTAATTACACCATACACCCCGCCACACACTGTATCAGATATTTGAAAAAATAAATACTGAAAAAATGGCTTCAAGTATTAGATGCGTGTCTACCTGATCCTCTGTCGGGATATCAGCGGTAGTTTGTCTAACTGAACCTTTTTATCTGCATAGCAGGCGTCGGGAAAGGACTCGGCCGTCCTTTTGCCTTTTCTCCGAACATATAGAAATGTGAATGTGTGTTAAATACACTCTACCCATCAGGCTAGCTCACCTTCCTTTCCGACATGAGTAACACTGCTTAACCCTGGAGTGGTCGCGTGGTAGTAGTGTGAATTGGAGAGTTCTACTTCACAGCCTACTTTCCTGGTGACGTCACATACTAACCTGCCATACATTCAGGGTCAAAACCGATATCTCTCGAACGCATGGTCGGATTTTAACGAATGAGGTGTCGTTGGACTCGAGCTGATGGGGGGCTTTGCTATGGACCACTCATTTCAACCATAAAATAAAACCTACCCCTACTAGGGGGTGAAATTTTAATTTATTAATAAAAGTTGCTTTTCGTTTGAAACATATAAGCATGGCAATGCTAATATCAAATGTTTTTACACTTGAACAACATACAAACGGGTCAACGTCATAATGAATTAAATTTTTGTTTTTTACGCATGCGCACTTGGCGATGTTGTAAGAGGGTGGGCTTTTTAAATAATTATTATAAATGAGTTTTTTTTATATTTATAAAGAACCAAAAAAACTAATAGGTCATCTGCTTTTAGTATCTCGCTAACCAATAACGGGGTTTAAACATATGGGGTGTCGTAGGACTCGTGGTGAACCCCCCTTTCCTATGGACGAGGTATGTCCACCCCAAAATAACAACTACCCTCACCCGGGGGTGAAATAGTATTTTTTGTATGCATACGAACTTGACGGCTTTTGTAAAAGAGCGGGCTTTCCAAATAATTATTTATAAATGAGTTTTTTTTAATATTTATTAAGAACCAAAAAACTAATAGGTCATCCGCTTTTTAGTATCTCGCTAACCAATAATCGGATTTAAACATATGGGGTGTCGTAGGACTCGTGGTGAACTCCCCTTTTCTATGGATGGGGTATATGCACCCCCAAAATAAAAACTACCCTTACCTGGGGGTGAAATGGTAATTTTTTGTATGCATACGAACTGGGCGGTTTTTGTAACAGAGCGGGCTTTTTAAATGATTATTTATAGATGAGTGTTTTTTAATATTTATTTAAATAAACCCAAAAACTAATAGGTCATCGGCTTTGTTCTATCTCGCTAACCAATAATGCGATTCAAACATATGAGGTGTCGTAGGACTTGAGGTGAACTCCCCTTATTTATGGACGGGGTATGTCCACTCCAATTAAAAACTACCCTTACCCGGGGGATGAAATAGTATTTTTTTTGGTTGCATATGAAGTTGGCGGTTTTTTGTAAGAAAGCGGGCTTTTTAAATGATTATTTATAGATGAGTGTTTTTTAATATTTATTTAAATAAACCCAAAAACTAATAGGTCATCGGCTTTTTACTATCTCGCTAACCAATAATACGATTTAAACATATGAGGTGTCGTAGGACTTGAGGTGAACTCCCCTTTTCTATGGACGGGGTATGTCCACTCCAAAATAAAAACTACCCTTACCCGGGGGTAAATAATATTTATTTTATGTGCGTACACTGACGGCTTTGTCAAAAGGACCTAACTACACTTTTGTTAATATTTTCTGAACCCCTGATGGGATTTTTCCATAGGCAGTATCCTAGCCCATGGGGTGACCCCGTTTTTTTAAATGTGTGATTCGTTTTTTGTCAAAAGGGTCTAACTACACTTTTGTTAATATCTCGCGAACCAATCATGCTAGGGACTTGTATGAGGGGTCCTAGCACTTGGGGCGACGTCCCCCTTTTGGGGATCAAACTACCCCCCAAAATTGAAAAATCAATATCTTGGAAACTAAGAACCCTAACATTAGGTGTGATAGCTTAAGATTATGGCTTGACATACGCTTTTACCTGGATAAGTCACTTCACCCCTAAAAGAGTAAATAGTGATTTCACAGGGGGTAAAAAGGAGTTAAACGGGTAAAAATGATAATTGAACCTAAGATCTTTTGTTTTTGATGAAAAATAGTAGGCGGGGGGGGGGGGTGAAAACTACCCCAAATTGAAAAATCGATACCTTGGAAACTAAGAACCCTAACATTAGGTGTGATAGCTTAAAAATATGTCATGACACACGCTTTTACCTGGATAGGTCATTTCACACCTAAAACAGTAGATAGTGATTCTACAGGAGGTAAAAAGGTGTTAAACGAGTAAAAATGATAATTGAACCTATGATCGTTTGTTTTTTATGAAATATAGTAGGCGAGTGTAAACTACCCCCAAATTGAAAAAATCGATATCTTGCAAACTTAAGAACCCTAAAATTAGGTGCGATAGTTTAAAAAAAGGTGATGACATACGCTTTTACCTTGATAGATTATTTCACTCTTAAAACAGGGAATAGTAATTGCGACACCTGGAATTGGGAATGGATGGGCCAACTTACCTTTTTTCGGAGGTGCACATCGCTAACTGCACAATCACCGCCAGATGACATGCCCCAACAGAAGAACACCTAAAAGGGTGGAAGAAGGTGGAGAAGGGGAAACGCACAGGCTCGTCCATAGACACAGTCCGATCACCCATAGAACTGCTACCGACGAAATGATGCCACAACAGATGCTTAATATTTAAAAGAATATTTACTCAGGAAACAAAGGGGCAAGAAAAATATAATTTAACGAAATCATAAAAAGGAAACTCTATTGCCACAACAACCTCTCTCTGGTGATGCACAAGGCTTAAGGCCAACATAATTAAATTACATAAGTAGGCAAGAGACGGCTTAATATGCTTGCTTGCAAAGCAAAGACGAAAAGATTTAATTTAAAATTAAAATAATAAAGCCCAAAAGATAGAAAACCAGAATACAGGTATTACCAAATGAGAAAGGGCTTGATAATTTACTAAGGTACGCAATACTGACCCGACATGCAGACATCAAGGCCACGTGGATAAACGAAAAGTTAAACAAAATTTTATAAAATAAAATTAATTCACCAAAACTAAAACTTTCATGACGAAAGCAAACTCAGGAACACTCACAAAAACCACAAAGGAAAAACAACGAGGTTAACAAAACTATTTAGTCTCACGCCACAACACGTTTGAGTGTCCCGCTCGACGCCAAGAGAACAACTCTCTCTGACCACAATGCATTCGGGGAAAACAAAAAGAAACATGGCCACCAAAAGTTGCTTACATGTCCAGCCGAATCCCGGCAAACAATTACATCTTAAAATAAAACGTCACCAGAGAGAACAGAAAGGGAGGAAAGAATTACGCCTTAACACTATTGACACGAGGAAATTTAGGCTGCAACGGATCGTAAATCAAATTAATAATAGAGCAATCCCAAAGATTACAAAATAAAAAAAATATTTTACCAGGTACGATAACTAGGTACGTGTCTCCGGAAGGCAAAAAAAAAAATATTTACATATCAGGTAACATTAACAAACAGAAATATTAGGCCTGAAACACGAAATAAAATACAGAATAAATACATTAATATATGGCCAGTAACGGAGCTCCCATAACAATAGATATATATTAAATAATAACGTACCTTAAAATCCTTTCTCAATGGAGACACAAGGAAACAAAAAAACTAACACATTTTAAATAATGTAAAAGATACGAACTGCCCCAACATGGCTGCGGTAGCACACACATCCCGCTTCGATCACCCACGAGGCTTTTCTTCTTGTAGCCAGTAAAATAAACAGATCACACGTCATCTTCAAGGCAAGTTATGAAATTATAGCCTAGGAGCATAGGCATTTCCTTTTTTTTTTTTTAATATATCCATATTTCGTAGAGGCTAGGGGCCAAGCAACCAGCAGCGGAGAGACACTCTTTCACCACCAACTAGCTTGTTCCTTTCTTGACGACCGACAGTGAAGATGCCAAGATGGCGGAGACTCCTAAGTCAAAAGTCGCAGTGCATTAATGTCAATTGTAATTGTCCAATCACAGATTGACACATCAAGTAACAATGTGCAGATTATATAATTATTTAGGCGGCATGATGAATATATAGTCTTTTGTTTAATGACGTATTAAACAACATCCTTCAAATATGTTTTGATTAGACGAGATCAGAAGACACCACTCACACACTCTAGCGGTCGAAGATACAACCCCGCATGGAGGCCGATAGATGTTGCCACCTCGAGTTCATAAGCGAAACCAAACCATCAAGACGGGCGCTTTAAAGGAAGAGAATACATACATATAGGGGTGATGTTTTTTTTTTAACGTTGGGACGGGCTTTGCACGTTACAGTAATGTTACAGGGGAAAAGTTATGTAACACCTAAAAGCATAAGCGTTTTTGTGAAACCTTGCTTTATTGGACATGTGTATGGAGGATTATTGTTATTATTATTATTATTATTATTAGGTAATTATGGATTAATGTGTGTATAGATAAGTAACCAGTGGGGAGCGTGATGGCGCAGTGGCTTATCTGCTCGTCTTTACCCGGACGGCTGGTGTTCAAATCCCGGTGACAGCGGGGTGGAATTTTCACCTGAAAAATCACGTGGCGTCAGGAAGGGCATTCGGCCTTATATCCCCGGCCAAAACCAAAATGAGCCTGGTTTGCTCCGGCGACTCCCAATAATTGTGAACAGCCGAAGAAAGACAGAAAGAAAGAAAGAAAGAAAGAAGGAAAGAAAGAGAAGAAAGAAAGAAAGAGAAGAAAAAAGGTAACTAACCAGTAATAGTAAACATTTGTTTGAGGTGTTGAAGAAGTCAGGATGGCCAACCCTTTGCCATGGTTCACGAATTGACCTCAAAAGTTTTACATGTCAAAACTCAGTGTAGCCTGTTGCGGCCTTTAGAAAGAAATTGAACCCGGGGCCTCTGTGGTGACAGTGGAGTTGTATTAATGATGCTTTTTAAACAAACATATGCTTGCATACTACCGCTGGGTTGAATCTGCACAGAGACACTGGCTTTTGTTTGTGTAGTGAGCCTTGGTGATAACAGCACGGCGATCTTGTCAGCAAGTTTCATATTACTCGTCTGCTGATAGTGGACGTGCTGTGCACCGTGTTAACATACAGTACATGACTAGATAGTTGTTAGGTAAGGGTTGACAAAGGCTTATTGCAACCTTAAAATGAATTTCTTGGTATAGTCGGGGTTGGAATCCAAGACCTTAGGGTTGACAACCAAGTATATTAACCACTACACTGTGAGATGGTCAAATAATAATGTAACAGAACATATAGAAAAGTTTTCTATAGTTTAACGAATTGACTAAGAGCCATACCATGAGAAGTGTAGGTAATGGAAATTGAATCCTTAGCTGATGAACCTACTACATGTAAGCTATAGCAATGCCCGCCTATAAGCTATCATGTTAGAAAAAGAAATGAATGGCTTGTTTTAAACGGAGAATAATTGTGTTTACTGTGAAACACAAATCTGAATTTAAAAATATTTTATGTCCTACATGATGTTTGAACTCTTTTTTTAAATTTATACTTTAGACAAAAGCTAACATAGTTGTAATTCAGAAGCCATGGCCGCCTCCTTTCCAATCCTACACCGTACACTGAAGTTAAAATGAATAATGATCACGTTACAGACGGCCAGTTTCAAAGCCATGAGAAATAAGTGAACAAAGTATAAAATTCATGAGCCAGTGAGGAATTCCACATGGTGTTCTTTGGAAAAAAGAGAAGCGTTCTATAAACTTAACCACCAAGCTGTCCTGTCGACCCCCAATGGTTCGGGGCATCGTAAAGATGAAAATTAAATCTATGCTCTAACTAAAACTAACTACACACTTATATACTAAAAGAAGAAATGGAAAACAAAAGGACAATAGGCCAAATAAAGGACAGAAGGAATAAAAAATGGCCCTCAACCCTCAAAAATGTGGATTGAGGGAGTTGGAAGGAAGGAGAGCCATGAAAGGCAGATAGAAAAGTAAAATAGAAGAGGCTCTGCCCCAGAGGTAATGGATAAAGAGGAGGAAAACTGGACTCAGCTGAGAAATCCCTTGGGGTCGCCAACTTCCAAACTGATCAGCCGTAAGCCCCTTGAGGGTGTAGCCATATGCAGAGTGCACCACAAGTGGTGGGACTATATACACCCTACCTTCTTGAGGGGGCTTGAGCTAAACACAGTAAATAACATGAAAATAAAAAGAAGGCTGCCTCCTCACACAAGTAGGATATCAGAAAAATAAATAAACAAGGGCCAATTAAGTTGCAAAAAGAAGAGACGCCCTAGGTCTCGGATACCCTAATGATGTCTGGGTCGGTAGAGAACAAGAGTTGAGCAAGTGTGGTCGAAGAAGACAGAGAGGAGCCTAGCACAAGTTAGTGGAAGCAATGACGGACTCAGCTGGGACTCCGTGATCGTCAACCTACATGACTCTAGATATGACTCCCAGGGGTGGAATTAAATACCTCTTTTGTTTTATATCACTGGCTTTAAGAACGGTAACACATGCCATGCCTTTATAATGCGATACTGGTCCTAGGGTATGCTAAATTGTATTAGATACTCAGCTAATAATACTGTGCATGACCATTATTATTTTCCCTAAGTATAGTACATGGGACTGATAACCACGATTTCCAAGCCCCTAAGTAAGACAAAAACAAATTATTTTCATTTTACAATGAGTTGGGGTGAGGTGAGGTGAGTTTTCTATACACCAAACTGTTGTGGTGTCACACTTCTACTCCAGGCAAATGCACATTTGATGTTAAGAATAGTGAAATGGTTTGCATCACTCCAATGCTAGGACCTGATTTGTGGTTTTTAAAATGGAATGGAATGGAGTACACTTCCCCCAAAACCAACAAGAGGAGTGTTCGATTCCCCACAACAGCCATTCTTAAAGTTAATATAAATGGCTATGCACTTCAGGTCATGACGGTCTCCTCTCTCCAATCCTACCCCTTGGTGGTGAAAGGCACACTCTAATACAACCATAATAGTGACAGGTTATCTGTTAAATACCTAACTATCCCCAGTTTTACCTTGAATTTTCCTAAAATCCACTAAATTTTCCGCAAATTGCCCAAATGACACAAAATTCCAGCAAAATTCAACAAATGACTACCAGATTTATTGAAATTCCATTGATTTACCTAAGAATGGTTCAAACTACCTCAAATTCATATAAAATTAGCCTAATATAGATGAAAATTCAGTAAAATTTACCAAACTTACACAAAGTGGGCTGCAAACCATGAAATTTATCCAATTTTTTTTTTGTAAATTCACTAGATGTACTCGAAAATTTCATACTATTGCCTTTACATGTATGCTTTTTTGTTGTTGTTTCGTTTACCACACTCCCTGCAGACAAATACCTCAACATGACTTTCTCCTAGACTAGGAGCTCCACATTCGACATGATAGCTGAGTTTCATCTTCCATAAACTTGTCTCTGATGTGGGTGTCAGGAAAAGGCATCCAGCTGTAAAGACCACACCCTCACATAGACTTTCATAACCTCTTACGCTGAGGTTCCTAACATTAACGAGATTGAATGATTGAACGGTTTCCTTTTCACAATTCCTGTCTATACTTTCCTCTTTAAGATGCTTGCAAGATTCCTAAAATGCAATTAAATTTAATAAATACCTTAAGATGGTTTGATTTGTATAATGATTATGGTGTCGAAGAATGATATATACATTAAGACTAAATTTTTAGGACTTGACTGGCCTTGAAATAAGAATTGACCAACCAAACGTGAGTTACCTATGAGGGAAACATTTTAGCCCACTATGTTGGTTATTGACCAGTGAGTACGGTTGTAGAAAGCTGTTTATTATTTTTTGAAATCATATACAACAGAGGCTTAAACCTATAGACGATCCGTGTGACCATGTTTGTTAAACATGACATTATACCAGAGACAATTAGGATACTTATGTAGAGCTAACCAAAAATAATGTTGTGTAACAGTAAATGCTAGTAAACAAACAGTTATGCAGAACTTAAAAAAAATCATCATACAATACCTGAGAGAGCTCTTCTAAAAGTATTGATGCGTAACATGTTTCCACTCGCTTGCTATATATTTTTCGGCGTGGGGATGATTCTCAAGAAATGAAATGCAAATGGAACTGAAATGCAACACAAACAAACAATGAGCGCGCGGTGACTGAGATTGATAACATGACGTACTGTCAGTTATGTAGCTATGTGGATATGGTTTACTTTAAGGTTTGGAGATCCCATTAAATATATTCCTACAATAAATGATCTTGAAATGGTCATTCTTTGGTGTGAAAATATGTATTATATGATACTTAATGAAAACAATTATGATTTATTAAATGTTTATACCTTTACTGTATTCTTATTTAATGTAAGCACTCGAGGCACTATCGACCAAAATACGGCACTATAAGGAATATATATTGCATACTTGAAGGTTTGGTGATCCCATTAAAGGTATTCCTACAATAAATGTTTTTTTAAGTTGTAGTTCTATGGCGTGAAAATATTTAATATATGATATTTGCTAACAGGATTTACCACTGGAATTATTTTACAAGTACTTATTTCAATGACCAACAGAGTTCACTGTTAAGAAGGTAGAGCCCGATGTGGAATGTAGGATAACATGTAACAAGTTATACATGATATGCGACATCTGTAAGGCTTGTGATTTAAAGATGCCTTCATCCCTATATTAATCACCCAGTTTACAAGACTCATAACTGTAATGTTACGAATAAATTGAAACAAAACAAAAATCTGCATTGAAAAACCAAAAAGTGGTTGAGCAAATATATACTGGTTTTTTTTTTTGTAAACACTGATGTCCAACAAGACTAATTAAATCAGTAACTGTCAGGGTGGCCGAGTGGTTAAGGCGTTTGACTTTAAGATGAAATTTCCAAATATATAAAGAAGCAAGGGTTCGATCCCCTTCCCTGACATATCTACTGCTTGAACATGCAAGAAAACAAGAAATATACACAAACTACGTTTATTAATTTAATAAAAATATTTTTACAAGAGTTAGACACACAGAATACAGCTCTTTTTGTTTTGTTTTATAATTTCTTTTAAACATAACACTTGTTGAAAATTATTTTAGGGGATGGGAGGTGTTGCTACGTTGACCCATCACACAATGATAGCAAATATGGGATGAACTGTGAGAGCAAAGCAAATATAAAAAGTGGGAGACTCAAAAGACGACACACCAAAGACGTTTGTGCCGTCGTAAATCCATACACGTATCACAACGTATAAAATAGGATTGTAGACGACACTGGAAACAGGTTTCATATTCATTAAGTCCGTTATTATTAGGAACCATTTTCTGCCAATAGGTGCTTACTGCATATGGCAAGGCTTTACACTCATGGGTTAGTCAGTCTTTCTTGCTAAGGATCCTCTATATACCCTAGACAAGGCTATACATGTTAGTTCTGAACACTTAGTGTTAATTGTATATTAAAATTACATGCACAGCTTATACAAGCACGTTTAGCATGCAGTCAAACTTTGTAAGACAGTTACATACAACACGCAAAGTATGTTTTCACTACCTAGTGGTGGATATGAGTACTCACTGGTGATATCCGAGGTGAGCTGATTTGCTCACACATTTGCTCCCATATTTGCTCCCACTTTTGCTCCCATATTGGTTCCCATATTTGCTCCCACTTTTGTTCCCATAATGGCCCCCACATTTGCTCCCATATTGGCTCCCATATTGGGTCGCACATTTGCTCCCACTTTTTTTGCTCCCCATATTAATGCCAACTCTTATAACTATAAGCAGCAGCAAAATGCAAATGGAATAATATTTCTGATAATGTTCAAAACAAAAGTCCTGAGGTCTTGGGTTTGAATTCCGAACTAAGGTTGTCAGCCAATGAGTCACACTACAGAAAACTTTTATTTTTATGTTGTGTTGCATGATAATTTGCCCATCTCGCGGTGTAGTGACTAGTATACTTGGGTGTTATCCCTGAAGTATTGGGTTCCAACTTAACTATGCCCAGAATTTAATTTTGATCTGAGAGTTGAATGGTTAGGTTAGGTGAAGTTAGGTTAGTTTAGGTTAGGTCAAGTTGGGTCAAGTTAGGTTAGGTCCAGTTAGGTTAGGTCAAGTTAGGTTAGGTTAGGTCAAGTTGAGTTAGGTTAGGTGAGGTAAGGTTAGGTTGGGTTTGGTTAGGTTAGGTTATGACTAAGTTTGATATGTCTAGTTGTTTAAAACGAACACCACTTCTGCTCTCATATTTGCTTCCATATTTTCTTTGCACTTTAAACTATCTTGACTTGTGTATTTACTCTTGCTGGCATATTTGTTGAAATATTTGTTAGCATATTTGCTCCCACAGTTGATCCCATATTTGCTCCCACTTTTTGCCTACAGTTTTTGCTCCCACTTTTGCTGACACATTTTTACCCCCACCTTTGCTCACACTTTTTGCATGTATATTTTAAACTATTGTTGTTATTACCCAATTTGTCTTTACTAGAGATTAGTTTATGCTTGACAGTTGCATACCTGCCAACTTTCAAAAAGTACTTTCAGTAAAACTCGCTTGTGCCAAAAAAAATCTAACAAATTTCTACATACCCCGGTTTGAAACAATAATCCTCCTGGGCTACAAAATAGAGTAATTCATGCTTTGAACAGGATATTTCAATGAAATCTTATCTACTTACATCATACGCCAATTATTTGTAGACCCTCAAGAAGCAGGTGTGGTGAATTTTTGTTTGGAGCATAGATATAACAGGACTTCCTTGAAATAATTTACCTAGGTAATACACTTATCACTCACTGGAAATTACTTGCACTTTTAAATGCATAGCTGTGGCATTTTTTTAGCTTCCTGCAAAACGTCTGGAGAAATAAGTGTTGGCATAACAGGGACCAGAACTCCTGGTCTTCTAACTAGAAATAGCCTTCAGAGATTCATTCAGGACAAAATTCATGTATTTTCTTCACTTCAAAAAATTAAGAGTTCAACAGAAATCATATAAAACTCTACAGTAACCGATGACATTATAAGGGTCTGATTTAATAGTTAAAGGTGTGTGTTGTTTTGCTTTCTTCAGAAAGTCAATATTATATGTGTTTGTATTGCTCCTGAACTACTGGTCTTCAAAACGGAAATGGCTTCCAGAGTTCCATTGGAGATCAATAACTTGAACAGTGTCCTGTTCATCTTTATCAGGCTAAAAATTCGTTCACATTCTATCATCGCAGTCACGTACGGAGAAATATCGAGATGTTACACGATTGGCGCTGGTCTCAGCCGTTGGACGAGATTCCCGTAGTTTCCACGATAGAACACGGAGAAAAATCGCAAACCGTGATTTATATAATCGGTGTCACTTTTAGTCGTTCGACGAGATTTCCATTGTCCTTGAGAGCGGGCACGGGAAAATATTGCATTATTGCGCAATCGGCGCCGCTTGCTGTCTGTTTGACAAAAATCCAGTTGACCTCGTCATCGAATGCGGCGAAATATCGCGATGTATCGCAATCGCTGCCGCTCTCGACCGTTTTACGAGATTCACGTGTCCTCGCGGCTGGCCACCGAGAACGCGTTAATATGCAATCGTCGCCGCACCTAGCCGTCCTCGTGATCACAAGTTCGCGATCGGGCACGGGTTTTATGATTTTACGCAACTTATGTCGATCTTGGTCCGTTTGACGAGATTCCCGCAAGCAAGTCGTGTGGTCAGGCGGCCATCTTGAAAATGTGATTTTGGAGAATGAACGTTCGAAGTAGGTATCGAATTTTTTCGAATTAATCTGCGAGAGGATTGCACGAATAATACAAGAGGGCACATTTTCTTTCGAATTCGAAGAAAACATCGACATTTAACGGAATTTCGAACTAACCATAAGTTACTGGATGTCGAATTAACGAGACGGTTAGCTTTTTAAAATAAATATATTTTGAATCCTTTTTGTGATATTTATTTTTGAAACGGTATCATTTCGCAAGATTGCGACATCAACTTATTTCGCGTCATTTCTGGATTTAAATTTGACATAGTCTCCAAATTTCGAGGCCACTAACAGAAATGAGGGGTTTCTGTATTGTTTCGAAAGCTTTCGCGAATAAACGTGCCGCGAAAAGTCAGGTTTTCTAATAACAAAGAAAATACTTCACACAAAACTAAAAACTTTTCTTGATGCCGAAAATATACGTTAAACCGATGTATACGGTAGGACACCATTCAAGGTATCCTCGGTAGTCAGTATGCATTTCCTTGAGGGCGGGCACGAGGAAATATAGCTTACCCAATCGGCGCCGCTTGCGTGAAATTTGCTCCATCGCAATCTGTAAGCCTACCGGCGCAAGTTTAAATGATTTAAACTGATCTCAGCGAATTGTTGTTACCTCCAAATATCCAGACAAAAAGTAACTACTTTTCGCTACTTTCCGTTACCGGTAGACACCCTGATAACGATCGGTTGAATGATCAGAGCGATGTATTGAATGTGCGCTGGTCACTCAGGAATGTATCGCCGGCATGCGGAAGCTTCTGGCGCGAATTTTAAAAAGAAGATTTTGGTACAGTACGTAAATCCGTAAAATGTAATAGTTCATCAGTAAAACCGTAAAACACACTGCCTTTCCGTAAATTTTACTGACAAACCCTAAAAGTTGGCAGGTATGCAGTTGATATGGAAGTATCAGTGACTAGGTATGGTAAGCCTTATGCATACTATAAAGGATATGCATATATTGTGAAACGAAGCAATAAAAATGGAACTGTTATTTTTCGCTGTTCAAAGCCACGATCGAAACAGTGTCGAGGAATGCTTAAGACAAAACAATTGAGCGCACTTTCTTCAAACAATCATGATTGTAAACTCAATAATCATGCTAGTCTAAATGTAAGGAAAACGTGCGCTCTCAATGCTGTGGGGGAATAATCGAGAGAATGTTTAAAAAAAATTCAAATCACATGTTCTTTTAGAGATCAAAGTCTGTGTTTGAAGCCCACTAACGTTCTGTGTGTAGAAGTATGAATGAGACCCTCTGCAAGATGTATCTTTTCACATCATTCGGTGTTGTCATAGGTTTCATTATCGCCACGCTTATAAGGAAGACGTCATTTGAATGTGGTAACCCGTTGTAGTCCACCTAGCTCATTATCTGATGCCCAAATTATCTTTGTAATCTTCACTCTTCCTAAATCATGTCAGTAATATGATCGTGTATCTTCCCACACAGAAGACAAAAAAAACTATAGGATTGTTACAATAGGTCTGGAAAAGGAAGAGAATTACATTTTAGTTGTTCCCCAAGAGTAACTTGAGCGTCCCCTCCGCACCCCTCGGTAGCATGCTCATTCTATGCCCAAGATCGTGGTTTCAAACCCGGCCGAAGTCGTCAGATTTTTAAGAGCGTTATAATTCCCTCATTACGCCCTCATTTGGAGGGGGAAGTAAAGCCGACGGTCTCATGTCATAGATTTGTGGCATGTAAAAGAACTTTCCACTAACTACAATTGTGTGAAGTCAAATTTGTAGGTTAGTTTTGATTAACGCTCTGTAGTTCCAACGTTCGTAGCCAGGTGCCAGTTGAAGTGGCATCTAATTGCCAATTTTGCGGCTATGTGTCGTTAACGGTAGCATTCGTAGCAAAAGTTCGAACTACTTGAAATCGATCGTGTGCAGTCCTTACTTAAATTAAAACAGATAACACACACTAATAGAGCCATCACAATTAACACCGGTTGTCAGACAGATTCTACACACACCCAAAGTACACGGGGCAATATGACCATGTTGTCGCAGCCCCTAAACAGAGGAACCATCCACGCAGTGTTTTGTCCTCCTCGTTCCGTAGTGGCTAGCATTCTTGGCTGTCACCCTGGAGGTCAGAGTTCGATTCCCGGCTCTGTCAAGAAATTTAATTCTGGTCTGAGGGCTAAAATGGAGTACATTCAATATCTTGAGGCAGGATTGAGAAGAGACGGGTTCAATTTCCATCCCAGTCATCCTGGACGTGGTTTTCCATGACTTCCCACTTCTACTCCACGAAAATGCGAGGATGGGACCTAACTTAAGGCCACGGCCGCTTCCTACCCAATTCGTACCTGAGTAACAGATACACATACCAGTACTAACATCACAATGACACAGGCTATCAGACAAATTTTACACATACCCAAATACACGTGGCTACATGACCGCAAAGTCGCAAAGCCTTTAAAAGAATCAACAACAACAAACAACAAAGATCAGTGTGTGTATTAATATAGCTATTACCATCCGTTCAATGGAGCAAGGACTCCTGTCACAAGAAATGCATTCTGTTAACGAGTGGGCTCCGAGAACACAAAACCTGTTACGGGGGGTCCTTCCTCCTATTTTAGAGACAAAAATATGCCTATATCTATGTTCAGTTGTCACTGAAGCACCACATAAGTAAACTACAATGTTCATATGATATTAAGGATCACTCGTTTAAAATTTGGACGAAATTCACTTCATAGCGCGCTTTCAAACAAAAAAACGTACTTTACACAAAACTACAAAAATGGCGCGGTGTCCCTTATTCGCTGCGCGGGTTCATTTCTATCACAAAATATACTATTTAGATTGTGTAGGCTGTCATATTTATATTAAGATTTCCAATTATTTTCTTTCCCACAGGATCATTTCTATAGATTGTATTAATACCCAAATGAGGGAAATTGTAATTATTTATCTTCAAGTTTCTGAATAGTTTGTTTACCTGGCAGAGAAAAAATACCAACACACTATCTTAAAATATAGGTGGGAGGTAATTTGTAACACTTGTAATATCACTACGCTTGGATTGGCATATTCTGTTGGCATCAAAAGGGATAAGATGTCTCTCATGGAATCTGCTGCACGGGTAAGGGTAAAGGTGTATCTTCAAATGTCCCAACAAATTTGGTTTGGCATATTCTACTTTGTCTTCTCACGACTATGCGTTAACATGTGTGTCTTCAAACTACTTTTATGGCGAAATTTGATTCCGCATGCGCTACACGGGAAGGGCTTCTCCCCAGTATGGGTTAATATGTGTTCCTTCAAATGACCTTTACGAATAAATTTGGCTTCGCATGTGCTACACGAGAAGGGCTTCTCAACAGTATGGGTTAACATGTGTCTCTTCAAATCACCTTTGAAGGTTAATTTGGATTCGCATAGTCTACACGAGTAACGCTTCTCCCCAGTATGGGTTAACATGTGTCTATTCAAATTACATTTCGGACTAAATTTGTCTCCGCATGTGCTACACGAGTATCGCTTCTCACCAGTATGCGTTAACATGTGTGTCTTCAAATAGCTTTTAAGACTAAATTTGTCTCCGCATGAGCTACATAAGAAGGGCTTCTCACCAGTACGGGTTGACATGTGTGTATTCAAATAATCTTTCCGATTAAATTAGGCTTCGCATGTGCTACATGAGAAGGGCTTCTCACCAGTATGGGTTAACAAGTGTCGCTTCAAGTTACCTTTCAAACTAAATTTGTCTCCGCATGTGGTACACGAGTATCGCTTCTTACCAGTATGGGTTAACAGCTTGGTCGACAAATTTCCTTGATTTGTAATATTTCTTTCAGATACAGTGCTGGCATTCTGTCCTCTGGTATTACAAAATGCGTATATCTTCCTTACAGCAGGATCCGAAGTATCAGGACATCCCAGCCTGAAATCATTGGTATTAATACAATCCAGTGTTCTCATAATTATGTTCAATTATCGGAGAATGGTGAATAATACTTTCAAAGTACAGAGATCTAACTTATGAAATGATAACAGGACCAACATTCATTAATATCACTACCAGGAATACTGTCCTTATCTAATACCTGGAACTGATCTCAGTTTTAATATTCAATGCTATGTTTTTAATACAGTCTGAATATTTTCAAATATTTATATACTAAGCAAACAAAATGGTGCGTCACATCGGAGTATTTGGAGTCATAGGTTTCCTTGATAAATATGAAATTCGTATCTAGTTCAAAAGTTCTAATTATACATGCAAATGGCAAATTATTTCCAGACACATTCTGTTTGCCAAAAGTCAACTTTATCCTTGATCAGTTATATAACTGAAATTATTGAATGGTTACGGAAATTGTGTGCTAATTCATACTAGCAGCGAAAGTGTTCAACTTATTTTAAACCAGATTGTGCCGCTTTAACAACATGGATGTTCAGGGATATGACTATTTAATATAATCTCGATAACTGAAATCCATCTGACTTAGGAAGTGCGTGCTCGTACTCTACCCGATAATCCGGAAAGCCGTTTGTCAGAAATCCGTCCCCTCACTCGGATTGCCAACCTCAATATGCTCCGGCTCTACTACATCATTTGAAATGGCTCTGACAAACGCAATCGGGATCATAGCACAGCAGTTTACACACAAAAAAACATTGTGGAACACACCAAACTAAACGGGGAAAAACACTTACCGATCTCGGGGTTTATGGGTGGCACCCTATCTCAAATAAGTGTGTCCGCACAATATCTCACAAACATGATACTTAAAATGAACCCACACGTCAAAGACTATGAAAACTGAACAGTAAAATTTTATTTCACATAAATATAAGTAAAATTATATACCAAAAAACAACTTAAAAGTCTTGTGAAACCGTCACAAATTCTCCTCAGCCACCACTGGACTGAAAAACAATTACTCAAAAGTTATGAGCTTAATTGAACTACTGTAAGCTAGTCAAAACATTAATTTATATAAGCAAAAACAGGGAGCGTTTAGTTGCACTCAGCAGTGTCACTGTGCATCTTGAGGTGACTTCCTCATTCCACTGACACATATACGCAAGGCCACAGAGTCGTTGACCTCAATACACAAGTCCTTATCTGAACATCTGGACTATGAGTGAGACACACACACACCTTGCCTTCCCCACTGTTAAATGCAGCCGGTCACTAGCAACATGCGAGAAGCAGTCTCGAATACGCTAGATCATTGCCACTAAACAAAAGCTGATAACACTGAACCAAGATTACAGAATAACATGACATATTTTATACACTCTTCCAGACACACCCTACATTGTTTCGAACCAATGCTGTTCTAGATTCACTCTTGCCAAAATTTCATCATTTACTCATCATTCATTCACAAAATTATTAATTTTAACACATTATTATATGACCCTAACAAATATTATTATATCACTATATTAATTACTGATTTATTTTACATAGATATATGATTATATACAGCGTTGCCGAGTATGGGCGAAACGCTAAACACTACACTGAAGTGTTTATTTAAATGAAATGAAAATCCACAACCTGCTTCCAGTCTCCGACCGGGTCAGGAATGGAGTAAATGAAGCCCTCCATCTAGCGGCGAGGGTATGAACTGTGCCGGCTGCCGAGGCCTGACGCACTCCTCTGGGGCAATGAATAAATGAATGACAGATGGAATGAAATGATAGTGGAGAGTGTTGCTGTAATGAAATTTTGACAGGGAAAACCGGAGTACCCGGAGAAAAACCTGTCTGCCTCCGTTTTGTCCAGCACAGATCTCACATGGAGTGACCGGGATTTGAACCACGGACCCAGCGGTGAGAGGCCGGCGTGCTGCCGCCTAAGCCACGGAGGCTTGTTTATTTAAATAATCCCTAAATAAATGTAGAGTCTTTGAACATGTTGTCAATCGACAATCGAATTTATATTAGAATATGGAAATCCTATTTCTTTTATAATATTTTTAATACATTACACACACGTCATGTCGGGTTATAGTTACAAAATTTAGTTCAAATACAACCGACCAATTAAGGTTATTTGCATGTATTTACAAATTCGTGTTTAATAATTTTTATAGGGAATATCTGTGACACTAATCTTTATCTGAAGTCGAAAAGTTATTAAACTCACACCCTCAGTTAAATAAAACAGTAAATTTACATTAATACAATCTAGATGGGGAATAACATCACTAAACTTGCGGGAAAACCTCGCTCCAAGCACACTATGGCTTAACAACCTCATATATATTACATCATGTATGGAAAAACTTCCACTGTTTAAACAAAATCACCAATGATTAATTTGTTATAAATAATATCGTGGGAAAACATCCTTCAGCAAGGGCACTATCAATCAGTGACTTTCACACGTCCACTGAGCTATAATTTATACATCCCATCGTTCCTCTCGAAAACTCTACATTATCAAAACGTATTAAAACTGTTGCAAAATTTTCACCACCATGAGTATCTTTAACAAAACGATATGAAATAAAAATCAGCCAGTCACAAATATGATTAATAAAAATACAAACTGACTCTCCTCACTTGTCTATCTAAAAAAATATCACTGTAATCTTATCGCAGGACAATAAAATATTACAATCAAGAAAATTTAAATACAAATATGAAAGACTACGGTCTCAAGACACTAAAGAAAAATATAAAACACCTGAAAAGTGTACAGTATACAAGAACATAATACAATAAAAACTATGGGAAAGAACGTTGCTCAAATTTCGCTACACAGCTCACATAATAACAAATAAATATCACGGCTACCTTTTATGATGTTCAGACGTTCTTGAAGAGTATTCACAGAATACTATAGATGTTCCTATACAACCAGAGTACATATCTGGACAGTCCTCGAACATCAGAACAGCGACCTCGGATAATAGAAGGATTCTATCCCCGGAATACACCCATCCGTGTTAACAAGGAACTTCCTTCTGGCAACTTCTTCTGTTTGTGCTGGGATACCCTAGCCACTCTTGAAAATCCCCAAAGTTCTACGTCGATATTAACCATGAAATCCATTGTATATGCGAGGCGGAATTATTCATGTTATTGCATAATGAATAAATTTCCACTGCCGTATGGATGATATATCAGCGTTTGATAGATATGCATGAGTGTAAATGCTGGTTACCCACTCCATGCTAGTATTCCACGAATACTGACTATCGTAATTCCATGTTGGATCTTCACGCTATCGATATATGTCCCAGGTGCATAGTTAGTTTAATACTCCATCACTCCTATCATATTAATGTCTATTGAATATATTAGCTGAGTATTAACGGCCATTGTAATGTCAATTGTCTGTTGCACCAACTGAATAATGTTCTGTATCACACTTGCCGTACGCCTGCCCTTCTGAATGTTCAATGTGTATAGCATGAAAACAGATTCTGGGATCTGTGAAAAACACTTTTGTATTTCGTCTTCTATCGCTTATATGTCCCAAATTATAAAAGCTGGAAAGTTCTGCTTTTAACACAAGCTCCATATAATCTTACACTGCTTGATTACAATAAACGTTGAAGCCTAATTGTGTATGTTCATGAAATAATGTCACTTATACTTGCGTTTTAACTTCGCCTAGATTTGAGTTGTATAACGCACTGCAGCTTACCCAAACTGTGCTGTTTCACGAGCGGACAACCTCCACGCTCGGACTTGACGAAACTTTTGGGACCACGTTAACCCAATAACACACTTCACTCGTCAACTGAATTATAAGAAAGAGCCTCGGCTCTCCGTTCCCGTCAGTTAAATATCCTGTCAAGGGGCGTATGCTCCATCCCTTCCATAGCTTCTATATGCGTCATACTTCCAAAGCCTTCTCGAAAATTCTTATATGTCATCATGGATCTCAGCGAAGCCTCCCTGCTTGCCTGAGCTATCAGCCAGCCGTGTCTACGTCATGGATAACACGTAATAGCGATGACGGCTGCAACTGTACTCAAGCTCTCCCAAAGACTACCCTCGTGGTCTCTGGATAATTCAATTTACGGGGGCAGTACAGGTGACAGAATCATCCATATTATATTCCCTACAGAATAGCCATGCTGGTATTTGGATTAAGGTGGGAATTTTGGATATGCAAATCAGGTGATTTCGAAACCATATCGGCTATTATGCTTTACTCTTGAATAAATCACGGATGAATGGTTACTTAGGGCTACATAAATTATGTGGAGTTGAGTGATTAGCTTTAGGTCCAAGAAAATATCAGATACTATACATAACGGTGACTTGTTATAATCTACAGAATGTGGTAACTCGGTAACATTAACCACTCCATATAGCGAACATTAATCCAACTCTTGGCTCACCACAATGCAACTCCCGTCTGACCACGTACTGTAGCTGGGAACATAAAATAAGCAATCTTCCCCCCAACCATTCAATATCTCGACCTCCTATTTAGACGTCAACAAATACACACTTTGTACACTGTTCGATGTTACATTCTTGGTTCAAAATATCTGACATAAGTATCTCAGAGGTTTGTCAAACCTGGTACAATATCCTAAAAATAATGAAATAGAGTATGAGATTTCACTCTTGCACAGATCGATGCATTAGCTTAAATAAATCCGTAAACGCGCGTGCAAAAGTGGCTGAGATTTCGCACGGGCGGCGTATTTGTTGAGTGACGTCACTCAATCTTGAGATTACCATTCTATCTCCGCAGAAACTACACACCCGACATCCGAAGGAATTCGTTCAAAATAAACTATTATTAGTTATCCCCCAGAGTTCTTGTCCTCGACCCGTCCTTCCTTAACAACTGTAAGGTTTCATAACCACTCGTCAGACTCATTTACACTCCCCCAATCGTCCTAATACCCTTCATTAAGTACTATATTTAATCTTTAAATCATCACTATTTTCCAACAACACCACAATGAAATATTTCTATTTTTATATATTCTGTAGCAAAAGCAATCCAAGTTTCGCATCCATATAGCGCCAAACTCCAGGCAATAGCTTCAAAAATGATATTACCTAGATCTATATTTTATTTAAACAGATGTCAACCCAACGTTTATATCGTATTTGCTTTGTCCATTTTGCACCCAAGTTGGAGTCACCAACGTCTCTTAGTGTTTCAACAGCCAATCGATTTCAATATTTTCATTTTAAATCATCCTGCTGCATTCCGTTTATTCTGTTTCAAATACAATGATTTAATTATGAAAACTTTCCTCAACACCTCGTACACACCGTTTAGAAACATGATCAAATCCTCTGGTGAGAGTCCAAGATAACATTGTCGTTAGTAAGTCACCGAGTCAAAATTACTTTACCTTCGTCCTCAATTCTCCTTCAAATTTATTTGGCATTTCCTTCGTGTTTTAGATCCCTTATTTGGGGGTGGTAGGACCTAAAACGGAAGAGTTACTGTATTGATTTTGAATGGAGTGTCTAAAAGGGGGTAGCTGCCTTTGGAGGGGCAAGCTGACCAGTGTGGAGTGTTGTTTAGCGTTAGGAACTAGGGGGCGCTCCTATAAAGACTGTAAATGTGGTTTAAGGGATGTAGCCTTAGCACGCGGGTCGATGTACTAGTCGCCCAGCCGGCTACTTATTATATAATCACCTTGCTAGTGTCAGCGGTTCGGCACGCGCTTCACTTGAGCACGCGAGCCGCTGTGAGGAATACAATGACGTCTGAGTTGGCGTTATTACTACGGTGTGTCACGTCTGACTGTGACGGGAGTAAGGAAGGACGTTGGGACGTGAAGAAGAGTGTAGATCAGTAATGCAAGTGTAAGAGACTGACCAAGTGTTTATTGGTCAGCAATGAGTAACTGTTAGTCCCTTTTAAGGGATCTTGTGATGTTATAATGTGAGTACAAACTGTGGGTGTTAGGTTACAAAAGTAGGATTCTGAACACTGACTGACTGACTCACCTCGGTTGACACTGTCGTTAGCCTCCGGCTGTCTCGTCGAAGCACTGATGATGGAGAGATCCTCGTGACCCACTTAAGGCACCTTTTATACCTTTAGCCTCTGTTCTGTCAGCGCGTTGTGGCATAGTTGAACCAGTTTGTAGTATGTCGCTGTGTGTCATAATTACGCAAGGGTTGAGCTGCTTTATGGAGTAGCCAGCTGCCCTTATAGTATTGATGGATATTGGGTAGGCTTTTAAAGGGTTGCCTTTTATGAGATTTAGACAGATGATGGGGGGGATGATCTCTAAGGGGTGCATACCCCTTGGGTATTGTACAAGCCTCTTCCTCCATTTGGTCGCGTCCTCGCGACCGGGAAGGGCACTTGGGGTTGGGATGTTGTCGTAGTAGTTTTTGAATCCCCCTCGTCTCTTCTGGTGGTGGCGTCGTAAGCGTCGTCGTATGGAACGGGTGTCGTCGTGCAGAAGTGTAGGTGTGCGGTCAGCCCGTGTTCAGAGGGGAGGGTTATGGGGTGTACATAGATATATATGTATATAAATTTTACATTGCATGGTGAAATGTGCATTAACATTGTTGAATAAAGAAAATAATTGCTATTGAGGCACAATCGCCATTGCCGTTGTCGGCATAAAAAAGAAAAAAAACATGGTTATACATGGTTACATAGTTGTGCAGGGAGGAAAAACCCAGGGCCGAACGGATGATTGCGTCGTCCGCCCTATCTTGGGGAAAAAGTGCTCCCTGCAATAAAGAAGATAGGAGAGAATAGAAAAAAAATGGGTGTTCCAGGGTATAATTTAAAGGAAATATTTAAAATGTATTTATTGGTGTGGGATAAAACGGAACACCCTGACAAATGGGGAAGTTAGAAGAGAGAAAAATGAAAGAAAACAATTCACAGACATTGGTTACGTGTTACCTTAGCAAACGAAACAAAACAAAACAAAAATATAGACATCGTGTACACGTGAACTTGATAAACAGACAAAAATATATATAGTGTTTAATGTATTATGTTGCGATGCTGACATTTAGGAATTTCCATTGGAATAATTGCCCGTGGGCGCATGAATATGTATGTAGTTTACTCTTTAAAATTATGAACTACAATGACCTTATGTCTACTTAAGCGCGCTAAACCCTTATAATTCTAGTTTTTGTTTGGATCCTCGCGTGCACGCTACCTGTTTGTACGTACGCTTGCCGTATCACGGCTGATCCTATACGGCCACCTCTTGGCACGGTTGAGTGGTCGTACCGCTTGCAGTGTATTCTTAATACCTAGTCTGTGAAGCATCCTCTGTGGGTGAATGCTTGCACACTTGGCCATGAGGGTCGCCGCCACATGCCGGTTGCGCCCTCATCGCCGTAAGCTGCGTCGCATTTTGACGCTTCAAGTGTTTTTGTTTTATGCAGATCTGCCAGCAAGCCTGATGCCCCACAGGCATCATTCCTGCTGTGCAGATTATTGACGTGTAGCTGTAAAAAAAAAATGTAGTGAGTGTGTAAGTGAGAATGAATGTTAAATGGAGGTTAGTATGCACAGGTATAATACTACAATAAGGGGGCATTAAATAGCATGTTGCTGCTATCTGGCAGCAAAATCATAATTACACGTGTCATATTCTAGGTGACAATGCCTGCAAAAAAAATGGAGAGGTTAACAAAACATTGAAATTCCCTATTCCATATGCCGCTTCCTGTGGCAGCGTTGCCACAGTCTGAAGCCCCTTTTTACCTGTGAAAAGAATGGCATGGTTATTATTACTCGATATATGGCCGGGCTTACCCTATATGGTGCCGTGACGTCATTTCCTAATGTGTTGTAGTATTGGGCTTACCCTGGCAACGAATTTGGGCCGCCAGGCGCCGAAATTTTACCCCAATATATGTATTAAAAAAAATTGTCTTAAATGTAAGACTATGCTACATTATAATAACTTATCATGAGTTATCGGACTTACCCTGATGACGGATTTGTGGGTCATCAGGCGCCGAACGGCGTTCTCTTATACTACTTATTCTACTTGTGGTATATATAAAAAAAAAACTACATCTAAGCCGAGAGGGTTGCCTTAATCTATTGCCGAAAGATGCTGTGCTGAATTGCAACAGTGTTCATTAAATTTGCTTAATCCTAGGTTGCGTGTCAAATGCAACCGTCTATAACTAAATTTGGCCTAGGACGATCGCCTGGGGCAATTTGCTTCCCCAGAACACCACCCGCACGAGCCCTGGAAACACCGGTTGTCTCCAGGTTCGCTGGATTCCGTCCCCTTAAGTCTAGTGTCGACGTCTATTACTAGGATTAATCTATCCGCGGGCGGCTTACGGTGCCACTAAGCTAACCGTTCCGCCCGCTGTAACTTCCTTGTCGTGCCCGTTTTGCCGTTCCGATTAGTCGTAGGTGAGCCGCCCACTTGGCTCCTGTGAGGGGCGCGCAATGCCCCATCTCTTAATGCCCTCTGACTGCCCGATGCGTCGTCATTTATGTGGGCATTGGACAGTGTGGTCCAATGGCATAATATCCTCCGGGAAGAAAGCGTCCGGGGAGTCCTCTTCGCCTGTGTCGGCCGCAATATTTGTATTCATGTGTCCTCCGGGAAGTGAGCGTCCGGGGAGTCCTCTTCGCCTTAATCGGCATTGCTGGGTTGGCCCACTGAACCCTTTTGAGTGCCCGCTATGCTACTCATTTAAGAACTCTGGCGACCCGTTGTCGTCCATTTACGTGGGCGTAGGACCGAATGAGCGCGTACATTCCATATATATATATTCATATTTCATTCTGCATTATTGATTACCGTCGTGGTCTTCACCTTCACCTCGCGGGGTAAGGACTTGTCGGATCTAGGATTGGTCCTGCTGAACCCTTGGATCCTGCTTCACTCCTGACGAATAGGAGTCTGACTCCCCGCCATGGAAGTCCTACTTACGTAAATTTAACTAACAGTCTAGTCATAATATGGTCGTCTCTAGGGATAGCTCCCGAGGCCGGCGCGGAGTGAGCTATTTCTCCCGCCATTCTCAGAAAGTCTCCCTGCAGGTCTTGGCTTCGACGACCGTGGCACAAAGTGGGTTTAGCATCCCTTCCTCCCAGGGGCGGTTTATGCGCACCTAGGATTCCAGAGCTTGCCCGACCAGGCCGCGAATGCTTTGACCTTACGTGGTTCGTCTATTTGGTCTAGTCGTCAGTAATTTGATGAGCCAACTGGGGTAAGGGTCCACATCGCCTTCCCCAGCTCTGCTCCTAGTGTTGTGCTTTTGACCTTTGGCTAACGCCGGTATCATCAGCCAGGGTGTTTCAGATTCCCTTTTTTTTTTAAATATAGGTGTAACCTGTGTAAAAAGTGTCAATGTAAAATACTTCCAGTGTGGTGGGCTGGTAAAACCTCTACATACGTAGACTACTTTAGGCTACCTGTGCTATATCAGCTTCTCCAGCGATAATGCTCTTTTTTAACCTTGATGGAGGTGTTAGTAGGGTCTGTGGCGTCAGGTACCCTGTTATTGTGATCTGGGGGTAGTTATCTGTAGAGTGGGTTAAAGCAGGGTAGGAGGAGGTTGCGCACTTCCGAATTCCGCGTTAGTGGCGGCCTGGAACCGGTTTTTGTGCTGGGATGCTCCTACAGTGAGTGGAACGGGGCAGGTAATTCCCGGGGTTGCAAAAAATAAAATAAAAATCCATGCCGGTCTGATATCAATATCCCCTGGTGAATGGATGGGATATACATGCATGCGTCTGGATATGAGGCGTTTGCACTCATGTATGGATAGGTGTAGGTTGAGGCATAATACTAATATATTTCCCTCTCATGCGGGATGATTTAAATTTAAAAAAAATGGTTAGTATTTATTACTTATGGCCTCATCTCTCATATGGAGATGTGCATTACGCTTAGTTGGTGTTTGCCGATGCACCCCTCTCATTCAGGTGATAGCGGTGGGGCTCAAGGCGTAGCATGCCCTTTCTGTAAACACATGAAGTTTACCAACCCTTATGTATACTTTGTAGTGTAGTGTAGCTGTTCTGGTCGTGTTCATGTGTCTGCGTTGTTTATGTTTGGACGTGAAAAGGTTATGGGAAGGGAGTAGAGTGGGACGCTGTTAGCATGTTCTCTTGTCATCCTCCCTTGGTCCATGTTGGTTTTCTATCCGCGCTTTGGGATAGCGAAGTTTCACGACCTACGCTGGTCCGTTATAGGGCTAAGTCCTAGTCGCCTGGAATGATTTGTTTCGGGACTAGGGTCGCAAAAAGAAGTTGTTAAGGGGAGGTCCCGTTTCCTCAAAGTCCCTATGTTCGCCCCTGATTGGTGAGTGCGTTTGTGTGTGTGTGTGTGACTACGCTCCGCTACACCACGCGGACGCCTGGTCTGCTGTAGGTCTAAGTCCTACTGTGTATATTGTGTATGGGTAGGAAGCGCCCGTGGCCTGCCAACGTCTTTACGAACGTGCTACTCTGGGCCTGCGACAAGTTTTGGTCTGTGACGTCTGCTTGTTGATAAATGCTTTCGCAGTGTTGAAAAATGTATAGTGTTATGATTGTTCTGCATTTGTTTATTCATGGTCACTGCCACTACACAATCGCGTTTTGTCATCGACAGTGTTGCAAAGTGGCTAAGTCTGCAAGTCATCAGTTTGTGTGTGTAACTTCAGGCCGGGATTTTATGTAGGTTAACCACTGTTGCGTGTTTTTCTGCACGTATGCCAGTGTGGTCATTGTGTTAAATTCCTGGCGGCCCGATGTGGTAATCCGCCCTGCTACTATTGCCGTTGTGTGGCCATTATTCCGTAAGACCGTTGTCTTACGAAATTTATATGTCTCTGTCTGGAAAGTCCATTTTCCCTGTCAAGTGTATTTCTGGAATTTTATGCCTGTCATTTGGCCGCAGGAATGTAGTATTATCTGTCTAAGCCGTTATATGGGCCAATTTTGGTGTGATTGGAAGGCCGTCTGCTTGTTTTTCCCTGGCGTGCAATTTTCTCTGGGGTTCGAACCCGTGTTCTATGTAATTCTCTGTGTTATATGTCTGCGTTGTTCATGTTCTGCGGGCATTCTGTCTGTATTTTGTTTGTGTTTCTCGTACCGAAAATACCGTTGTTTAGTTAGTTTTCGGTACGAGGTTTTTGTGTGTGGACATGGGTTCGAAGCCGGTTGTCTGTAAAGATTTGGTGGCCATTTCTGTGCCGCCTACACTATGGCAAATGGGCTGTGTGTTTTTCTATGCGCAACCCCTAGTATACCTTCCTGCGAGGAGTTTGCTTATTTTTGCCCTCTCCTCGTAGTGTACATTTTGAAGATATAGGGTTCTTGGGTTGGCTATGAATGATTCCGTGCAGTGTGCTTTGGGAACTGTCGTCTGTAAGGCTCGCAGTTTATCACTGAGGTCTGCTTTACTGCTGAGTATGGTGGTGTCGGGTTGCAATGTCTTGCGCGCTCGCTTGTTTACTTGTTTCGATAACGCTGTGTATCCGAACATGTGTTCTTAATCAGCCTGCTTTCTGTTAGCGCTCTTCGCATTATAAAAAGGCAAGAGGGGAATTTTGTGGTTTAACGTGACCATTTCTGGAGATCATGTGCCACGGGATTTCCGTTTTACTTGGAATCCAAACCACAGGCCATGGCATTTCACTTCGGAAATCTCATATGCATTGGCCGTCTGTAAAAGAACCTTCCATTGACTACACTTGTGTCCCCGAGTGTTGTGTTATGTATACCTATGTATAAAATATATATATAGTTTATTTGGCCATTTTTCTTTCTTGGGCTAAATGTGTGAAACAAAAAAAAAATATTTATGCCCCGCTCTGAATTAAGAGAGCACATTGAAAGAAAATAATAGTAGGTGGCGTTAGTCTCTAAAAATTATGTCGTGAGCACTATGTTTTTTGAAAAAAAATGGTGATTGGGACCTGAGTGTAGTATTTACCATTTTGGTAACGTGAGTACTACCGTAATCTGGTTACGTCTCAGGGGAATCTACCGACACTGTCTAGTACACCTTAGGAAGGCCATTGCCAGACGTAACTGATACCCTTGTATCCACGTCACGAGCAAAGCCAGTGCACTGTGGGAGTCAAACCTGCCTATCAAAGTAATTGTAACTCACCAAAATGACAGTGTCTCATCCCGGTGTGCAATTGGGCTTTTTAGTTGGTTAAAGCACACCTCCCAAAAATTTTTTTTTTTTTGTTTTTTGCAACTAGTTTGAGATTCTTAATTCTTGCCATGCTTACGGTTTTCGCCCGCAACAAGAGAATCTGTCAAACTGTGGAACCATAACGTAGAACGTCTAGTCATTTCTACTTAGAAAGACTCCCTTAAGCTCTATGCTGTGATTTTATGCCTAAGTTGTGTTCAAAATATCTCTTTCCGGCCTTAAGCCTGATGGGCTTTCACTTGGCTTAGTGATGGCCTAATAGAAAGATGCCATGGTTCCCAAAAAAAAACACAGAAGGATTTAAAATTACTCACTTCTAATTTGGCCATGTTGCCCTGTATATACATAAAATACGAGAAAGAAAAAAAAATGCGCAGTTTATGTTTACTATGTAATTGTCGGTCTATTTTCTGATATCTCCCGCGTGAAAGAACTTGTGTGGCCATTTATGATGGGGGAAGTGATGTTATTTTATTTCTTTGGCCTTGGTGGAAGTCGTTATCGTCTTTCGAGCTTCAGTGCTCAGAAAGGTGAAGGGTTTTGCCCTGTTACGATATTATAGGCCTCTGAAATCCATTGAGGTGTTTCTTTGCTGTTTTCCGGCGGAATTTCTAGCAAAGTAAGCCTTGCCCTACTTCCACCGTAGCGCGTGTTTCTAGGTCTAAGTGTACCTGTATTTAAGGGCGTTATTGCGCTTGGCGCTATCTTAGCAGATTTTGCGGGAGTGTATGTATGTTTGACTGCGAGGTTTTGTGGGGTGGGTAATAATACCTTTCCTAATCCCCGTGTATTGTATGGTAATGCCTGTTTAATCTGTATGTGCGTGTACCGTGCATCCTGAGGGACTAATGCCGGTGTTCGCCTCCGTTCTGGCAAATTTGCCCTTTGAACTGGCGGTGAGGGCCGCTTAAGTGCCTGTTTTTGTCCTGCCAATGTGGTGTCGTGTAGCCTGTCCGCTTTCTGGCCCGTGGCCACGGCAGACTCCTGCCACTGTGTTAGCCTATCTGTGTGAGTGTATGTAGGCTTTATATGTGGTAGGTCAGGCTCTACGTCGTCAGCCCATGACGAGGTTACCTCCTGTTGTCCCTCTGTCGTATTATGTGTGATTGAAGGTCCTGGCTTCAACTCCCTCTCGTTCATCCGGTCCGAGGGGATTGTTCTAGGCTCTTCCCCTCGGCTTGGCAAAATTGCCTTCCGATCCGGAGCTGGAGGACGTGTGTCTGTGTAGGATGTATTCTTTAGTATGTTGGAGCCTAACCTGGCCGTCTCCTGGACTGTGGCCACGGCGAACTCCTGCCACTGCGTGGCAGTACTTGTCGAGAGGGACATCCTCGCAAATTGTCGAGTTAGCGTATCTACGCTTATGTCCTCTCTCGGCTGGGCTGGTGGCCCTACCATGAACTCAAAAATGGCCTTGTTGGTTTGGAGTTCACGGTATTCGTCCCAAATTTGGGTGTACTGCCTATTGAGGCATATGGCCTGTTTGCAAGTGCTTATGTGCGCATCTTAATCGCGCTGTCCTACCCTCTGACGGAGTGTATGGCTGTTTGCCCTGTATTGTCCCGATTTTCTGTTTTGAGTGTCCGTATTTGTGTTTGCCTGATCTGTATGTGCCTTTGGCATCTAGCCAATAATGCTACTAATATTGGCATACCCCTATTACCTTCATGGCTTGCAATCTCTTCATGAGGTGCCATTCTGCCTGAAGTGTATGGGCCTAAAGTAACAATAGAGAGAAAAAAAAATCTGTGCGTGTTTGCCAGTGTATTCCTATATCTCTCTGGTTCTGTATGGGGCTAGGGGGTTGGTTTATCAAGCCTTTCCCTTGTGTAGCTAGTTTAGAGCACCAAAAAAAAAAATGGTGCTTTCTGTCTGGGGGAAAAATTTTTTCACTATCTGCTTGGCTTTTTGCGGTTCAGAGGGGGTCGTTTTGACTACGAGGGCTCGTTGGTTGAGTCCTGTTACTGCGCGTAGTACCCCGCCTCCACCATCTGTTTTAGATCCCTTATTTGGGGGTGGTAGGACCTAAAACGGAAGAGTTACTGTATTGATTTTGAATGGAGTGTCTAAAAGGGGGTAGCTGCCTTTGGAGGGGCAAGCTGACCAGTGTGGAGTGTTGTTTAGCGTTAGGAACTAGGGGGCGCTCCTATAAAGACTGTAAATGTGGTTTAAGGGATGTAGCCTTAGCACGCGGGTCGATGTACTAGTCGCCCAGCCGGCTACTTATTATATAATCACCTTGCTAGTGTCAGCGGTTCGGCACGCGCTTCACTTGAGCACGCGAGCCGCTGTGAGGAATACAATGACGTCTGAGTTGGCGTTATTACTACGGTGTGTCACGTCTGACTGTGACGGGAGTAAGGAAGGACGTTGGGACGTGAAGAAGAGTGTAGATCAGTAATGCAAGTGTAAGAGACTGACCAAGTGTTTATTGGTCAGCAATGAGTAACTGTTAGTCCCTTTTAAGGGATCTTGTGATGTTATAATGTGAGTACAAACTGTGGGTGTTAGGTTACAAAAGTAGGATTCTGAACACTGACTGACTGACTCACCTCGGTTGACACTGTCGTTAGCCTCCGGTTGTCTCGTCGAAGCACTGATGATGGAGAGATCCTCGTGACCCACTTAAGGCACCTTTTATACCTTTAGCCTCTGTTCTGTCAGCGCGTTGTGGCATAGTTGAACCAGTTTGTAGTATGTCGCTGTGTGTCATAATTACGCAAGGGTTGAGCTGCTTTATGGAGTAGCCAGCTGCCCTTATAGTATTGATGGATATTGGGTAGGCTTTTAAAGGGTTGCCTTTTATGAGATTTAGACAGATGATGGGGGGGATGATCTCTAAGGGGTGCATACCCCTTGGGTATTGTACATTCGTTACTTGCCGTATGTATAGATTGAAAAGTACGAATGATAAAATGCAGTCTTACCTAATATCATTCTAAATACCAGTTTCTCTCTCATGTCTATCGAATCTAATAAATACCAGCTGGTTGTAGACACACTCAGAATCCTGAATTGTATTCCGAAACTTTTCAAACTGGCAAGCAATATCTCCAATCAACATTATACACAGCTTTATTTGTACTAAATATGCCAAATAACGTTTTCCTCTCGATCTTTATTCTACCAAGAACAAACAGTCTAATACTTAATACAACTACCCTTGTTCCTCTGATTCCTGTTCAGTGAACTTGTCTTTACCTAACTCGGCTGTCATCCAATCCATCTGTTTCATCATCGTCATCCGCTTCTAAAGGCTAAAAGCCTTGTCGTTGCAGCCATTTCTTACGGTGTTCATCAGTCCTCTTCACATTGGCCAACGAGTCACCTTCCATCTCCTTGACAATGTTCTTGAGATACGATTGTCTTGGTCGTCCCGTCTGGTTTTTTTCCCAAACTTTTCCTTTAAAAATACCTGGAGGAGAGTGTCATGTCTTAGTATGTGTCCCATGGATTTTGTATTCCTTTACTTGATGGTGTTCACCAGGTATCGATTCTCCTGAATTTGGTTCAAAACAAGCTCATTTGTCCTTTTTCCATCCAGCTTGTTCGGGTCATTCGTCTCCAAAACCACATTTCAGCTGCCTCAAGTTTTGATTCTTCTTCCAGTCTTCTTTCTAAAATCTGACGTAATGCTAGGATAGCCTCCCTAGTCCCATTCCTTGTTCTAAATCCATACTGATCACTATCCAGATGTTGTTCAATTTTCTTGCTTAGTCTATCTTTGATGATGATCAATACAATCTTTGATGCATGTGAATGAATGGCTACAGTCCTATAATTAGAACATTCACAAGCATTTCCTTCTTGGGTAGTGTGATTGTTCAAATTTTAATAAAATCAGGAGGTACAATTCCGTCCTCATAGCATTTAGTAATTATTTAAAAAAGGTATTCTTTACTGCTTACATCACAACATTTTAAGAGCTCTGCAGGAATGTTACCTACACCAGTTGCTTTATTTCCATTCAGTTTAGTGAGTGCTGCATAAAACTCTGCTTTAGTTATAGTTGGACCTTTATCATCTTCTTCAATTAGTTCTTCATCTTCTATATAAATACTATTGTCAGTATTATCTGGTCCATCATAAAAATCTTCAAGGTATTGCTTCCATCACTCACATACCTTTTCATTTTCAAACAATAGCTTCCCTTTGGAATCCACAACTACGTTGCTTGTGATGCGTAGTTGATAGCTCAAAGATTTCCCATAAAAATAAGCTTTGTCAGGTTTCCCATTATTCAGGTCATCCTCAATACCCACGCATAACCGCTTTATCCAATTTCCTTCCTCCTTGCGACATTTCCTTGTTATTTGATTCTTTAGAGACTAATACGCTTGAGTGTCTATATTTCTATTTTTTTTCCTTTATTCAATAAACTCTAGGATTTCCTGGGTCATCCATTTCTATTTCGGTTCCAATTTCCCTTTGCCTAGTACCTCCGTTGCAGCTGATTCTAAGCCATTCCTTATATCATCCCTACACTGACAGAATTCAGAGCGATGTGGGGAGAGTTTTGGCGCTACACTGACAGAATGCTGAGCGATGTGGGGAGAGTTTCATCGCTACACTAACAGAATGCAGAGCGATGTGGGGAGAGTATTGGCGCTACACTTACAGAATGCTGAGCGATGTGGGGAGAGTTTTGGCGCTACACTAACAGAATACTGAGCGATGTGGGGAGAGTTTTGGCGCTACACTAACAGAATACTGAGCGATGTGGGAAGAGTTTTGGCGCTACACTAACAGAATACTGAGCGATGTGGGGAGAGTTTCATCGCTACACTGACAGAATGCTGAGCGATGTGGGGAGAGTTTCATCGCTACACTAACAGAATGCAGAGCGATGTGGGGAGAGTATTGGCGCTACACTTACAGAATGCTGAGCGATGTGGGGAGAGTTTTGGCGCTACACTAACAGAATACTGAGCGATGTGGGGAGAGTTTTGGCGCTACACTAACAGAATACTGAGCGATGTGGGGAGAGTTTTGGCGCTACACTAACAGAATACTGAGCGATGTGGGAAGAGTTTTGGTGCTACACTAACAGAATACTGAGCGATGTGGGGAGAGTTTCATCGCTACACTAACAGAATGCAGAGCGATGTGGGGAGAGTATTGGCGCTACACTTACAGAATGCTGAGCGATGTGGGGAGAGTTTTGGCGCTACACTAACAGAATACTGAGCGATGTGGGAAGAGTTTTGGCGCTACACTAACAGAATACTGAGCGATGTGGGAAGAGTTTTGGCGCTACACTAACAGAATACTGAGCGATGTGGGGAGAGTTTTGGCGCTACACTGACAGAATGCAGAGCGATGTGGGGAGAGTTTTGGCGCTACACTAACAGAATGCTGAGCGATGTGGGGAGAGTTTCAACGCTACACTAACAGAATACTGAGCGATGTGGGAAGAGTTTTGGCGCTACACTTACAGAATGGTGAGCGAAGTGGGGAGAGTTTCATTGCTACAGTAACAGAAGGCTAAGCGATATGGGGAGAGTTTTGGCGCTACACTGACAGAATGCTGAGCGATGTAGGGAGAATTTCGGCGCTACACTGACAGAATACTGAGCATCGCAACTGAGAACTCCCAGCATTGGCTTTTCTACATCTCGACCCTATTTCCTTCACCATACAGTACTACCAACCTGAGAGAATGCACAGCCCAAGTACTTAAAATGTTCGTTAGCACTGAATGAGACACCAACGAAACATACAATTTTCTATAGTACATAAATTAGCCAAAATATCTTATCAAATGATGAAAAACAAACCAGAAATTGATGTATTAATAATGATTACTCCTCATCTGACCATAACCCACCCACAATCCCGTTTTTATATGACAACATATATGGGTAAAAAAAGAGTCCAGCTGTGTCCGCCATTATGCGTGTGATTTATCGTCAAAGATAGTATCGCCAACTCCGCGAATTTGGTACTATATCATGTCCAGTATCGTAAAACAACACAGCTCCATCAACTTAATTTGAAAGTGCCCCAAGTTTCAGTCTTAAAGTTAGACATGGATTGTGCGTGTTGCAAATTAACAATCAAGAATATCATAATGCATCAATAATTTTCTTCAAAGCCAATGTTTTTGCCTAGAGCAATTCTTGTTAGGTAGCGCGATCCGTAGCCAACATAAGCAACCCTGATTTTGTCACGCACAATGGGGGTAGAAACCCATCAATAATATTCACCCAAACCTATGGTTTTGCCTAGACCAATATTTTAATCCAGAAGATTGGTTTTGCCTAGACCAATTATTGTTAGGCGGAATCCAATCCAAACCCTCGTTTTGTCGAATCCAATGGGTTTTGACAATTGTTTTAGCCTCCAAGCTGCGTTTGCGATAAATACAGCCCTATTTTTTGTCACGCACCAATAATCTTTAATAAATGTGGGGTACTTTGTATCCCACATGTTGGCAACAATGTATGTGCCTCGGTGTGAGCACCTTGTTGACAGTTGAATGAGATTCAAGCGCGGTTGGAACTTGGTTACTTATGTTAAAAGAGCAATAAATAAAAACACATACTTACATAATTTAGCACGTATTTCAGGTGCAGTAGTGACCATGGTTACTAATTTGAATAGGTAATGTCCCCCAGAAGATGAAACAGAGTATGTAAAAGCCACGTTCTGGTCTAATTCACAATTAATAAATGTTGCTCCTATTTTGTTCTTTCCACCTAGCATTCTACTTTCTTCCATTTCTTCCCAATTGTTGAAATGCTGATCTTCATACCATACTCCCCACATTTCTGTTCAAGTTCAAACATATTGGCTTGCAAACTTTCTACAAAGGCCGTCATTAGAACCAGGTCATCCGAATAGGCCAGATTACTCACCGTGAAATTCACCCAGCCAGATCAACAAATGGCCCATAAGCCTCGCCACACTCCTATTAATACCTTCCCTCAGGTGCTCTATCGTACGCCTTCTCTAGATACACAAACACAACTGTCTCTTCCTCTCATTTCTCAGAAACTTGACGCATACTGAAATGTTGAGCATCCATCTTACTCTCGGCCAATTGTTCTCCTTTCTACAATGCCTGAATACACTTTGCCAACTATAATATCTGTAACCTTCCTTATAAATTGGTGTCATTACTGCTTTTCTCTAGTGTGAGGGTATATTTCCTAAACCCCACGCGAATTCAATTATCCTAAGGAACCATTTCAGCCCTGCTTTCCCATTTACAATTTCTGGCTGAAATTCAACTAACCCTGCCGCTTTGAAGCATTCGTGTTTATTTACCACCCTCTCCACTTCTTCAACCTTGATCCTGTTCTCCTCCTGCAGAACCTCAAAGTCTGCCTCATTGCCAGATAAGTCTCCATTAAGGGGAGGTATGACTGAATGTTTAACTTTCAAAGTTTTCATCATAACATTACCAGATTTTAATCAATTACAAAAAGAGTTGCTGGCATCTATTGTGCTAATAAATATTTATATAGCTTCATTAGTATTTGAGTTATTGAACATTTCTGGCGTAGTTGGAACCATGCTGAGCGTCTATGCCCAAGATCGCGAGTTCAAACCCGTCGGAATTTTTAAGAGCGTTAAAATACCTCAGTATGCCTTCCTTTGGAGGGGAAGTAAAGCCGGCGGTCCCATGTCATATATTTATGGCATGTTACAGATTCTTCCACTAATTACACCTGTGTGAAGCTAAATTATAGGTTAAACACTTGACTAACGCTCTTAGGTTCCAACGTTCGTCATCAGGTGTCGACTGCGGTGGCATCTGGTAACCTAGATCTGACCTAGTGGTCGTTGACGGTGGAATTTGGCGGCAAAAGTATTAGCTACTTGAATTGAAAACAGATAACACACACAAATGCAACCATCACAATTAACATCGGTTGTCAGACAGATTCTACAGACACCGTAAGTAAGCGGAGCTTCATGACCACGTTGTCGCAGCCCCTCAAGTAAGGAACCAATCAGGCTAAATAACTTCTCTCAAATACTTCCAGACAGAGAAATTACCGAACAATAATTCGTGGGCAAGTGAAGAGTTAAGATAATATCAATAATGTATCTGCTTTGACGAGCCAAGCAGTAAAATGCGAGATATATCTGACGTTGCAAACAAAACTTATTCATATCCAAAACATTCAGTTATGGATACACAAAAGTTAAATAACATGTTTCCTCATATTTGTACACTTAATCATTTGAATGGTTTCCACTTGCTGCACTTTCCCCGTCCTGGGTTTCTTCTTTCATGCCCTAGGAATAAAGTTAATTGATTAATTATTTAATTTATTTGGCATCGCTAATACTTTTTACACGAACAGCAAACTATGTAATTGTAAATCACGGCAGAGTTGAAGTGAAGTGGTTATGTCTTCCCTAGTTCTAAAACTAATAATACACAATCTCCTCAAGATAAAAAAAAATGCTGACCCACTGTCTTAATGGAAATAATCGCCTTAAGGATTGAGGACAAATGAATGTATTTTTACTTTTTTTTAACTGGAAGGTTTTAGGAGGCGTTAGGATCTAACACAACCACCTATCATTATGTAAAAAGCGACTATATTGTTGCATCCGGGGATGCACCCCCATCCCCTTCTATCTACGACACATACATCTATCTCCATACAAACGCCTTCGGAATACATTACATTACATGTTACTACCCGAACAAACAGTACATTCGGGAGTTCTCCTTTCGAGTGCTTACACGCCCTCGAACCCGTCCATTACCGACACCTCTTACACTCGAGCTCCAAGCAACCCCCAGCTACTTATATTTCATCCCCCCAGCTAATACATTGTAGAGGGCACCCTCTCAGGTCCCCTACAATATCCTCAATATTTTTACCATCCCATCTTTCGAGAATGAAGGTCAGACATCTTGCATTTACAATATTATACAACACATTTCTCTCAAAACACTGCAATTAAAGCAAAATTACAAAACAATTTAGTGTAAGAACATAAATTATATGCCTCTAGAGAGAATTTATTGTGGAGTATGTTGCTGCTACACAATGCTAGTAATAAGTCTACCGGTGAACGGTAGCACATAGTTTGCAAGGTAGGTACTGTACCCGATACCTAGTTAAGGCTATCGGCTACGCCAGTTGTGGTAGAGCCATAGTTGAGATTTGTGGTCAAGAAGAAAAGATACCGCTCAGATCGAGTCAGAGGAATTGAAGGAAATTACGTATGAGACTGAGGGAGAAGGAGCCACTACCCCTCAAACGCAAGGAATCACGGGAGAAATAATGGATGTTTGTGAAAATTAATTGGAAATAAAGTCTTATCTAACCTCAGAAGAGAAAGAAATAACAAGGAATATTATTAAGAATAACTTGAAATAGGTGGATAACTCCTTAAATTAATGTAATGGCTTTATAACAGAAGATAGGGGCCGAGGTTAGATCTGTGACGTCAGAGGAAGACAGCGGAAGGGATGGAAGTCACGTGCTAGGTCAAGGTGATGTGGCCGCACGCAGTGACAAGGAATCAGTTCATCAGTTGTTCTGTTGCATTATGTGCAAGCAACAAGTCGGGAGCGCGACAATTCATAACGCAGTGCAGTACGGTGACTTACACATGCAAGGAAGAATCGCTAAGCGAAGCCAGCAGTGTGATTTTATGAGCTCGGTATTGTAGCATAGGCTGACCGAAGGTCGAATCGAGGTGGCTGTGAGCATTAGGCAGGAAGCCGGCAATAGGAAACGTGCTAGTTTCAACATTGGAAATGCATTCACATACATGTTAAACAGCAACGCTTTTACAAGCTTATAACTTACCGTAGTAACGCGCAGTATTCCACTGGGAATGAGGAACATTATCTCGACTACATTCACTATGAATAACCGCGTATTGAAGCAGTACAATGAGGGGCCAGTGTTTAACTTCATGTTACACATAGACAGTGAAGCAGAACTTGTCGTGCTTTGGGGGACATTTTGTTACAGTTTGGTAGTCAACGAGTTGTACTTTATACTCTGACATTTTTCAAGTTTGAGATGGTTGGACTTGGATTTCAGCAGTCCAGTCGTTCAGTACAGTTACAATTACACACTTTTCAACGGATAGTCAGATGGACTTAAAATTATTTCAACGATGTTACAGCTTACTTTATAATGTGTTTGAACAGGGCATGTTTAAAGCGACCATGGGGCCGTTCAAACATTGCTGCATTTTGCCAATTAGGACGTGTGATCTTATGCACTTTATGAATAGTGGCATGTGCATTATAACAGTTTTAAGTCATGAACATTTATGAAATTTATTCACAACGAACGCAGATACAGGGTGTCTGATAAATAAGTACACTTTTTGAAGTTACAATTTTCTACCAGTGTAATTCGATCATAGTGAAGAAGAATATTATTAATGGATGTTGATCGAACATTTTACTGAACAGTGGCGTTATACATCCGAAGAGAGAATGGGGTACTAAGTTTATTCGAACTTTTGTGGAGAATATTGGACAATATCCGTGATGGATATCCTTCATTTCATCATGTCGTGCTATGCGTATGAGGAGACGTGATGGCAGCTCAGAGCGATGGATTCGGTTCCTAACGAAGAGGATTATTACAACATCATGTTCACTTGAATGGAGTCAGGTGTTAGTTCAGTGATTAATACAGCGTTTTTCGTCGATCTTTCGAGAAATCTGTTGCGAACACTTGGATTACCGACGATCTTTGAATATTTTATTAACATCTGGAATATGAAGGTATTGTGAGAGCTATGGCATTACTGATATGATTTTTACATGAACACTGGGCACACTTGTATTTTGTATAGGAGTGTTATTTTTTGACATGGCTTGAATGTTTTACGACTTCGTTTGCTAAAATATGGTGTTACCATATGACATGGCAGGCACATTTATCCAACGTTTTCACTATTGATTGACTTTATTAAGCAGGATTTTGATCTTTACATTTTTCTGTGGTGATAGTACTTTTGATTATGGATAGTTTTAGCGAGTGTTTCGAAACTCGTGATCTGCAATTGGATAGATTTCCGTCAGTTCATTGCATACTAGCGAGTATGTGGAGTTCATCAGAAGGGATTTTTTTTCTTTTATTGGATCGTTTGGTGATGTTAAATTTTATTCGCCCAAGCGAATATATATTGCTTTAATGTGACAAGTATAATATTGTTGATTCCAATCATGTACACTCATTCACCAGTCTACGGAGACGGGGCCTGTTACCTTGCGTAGCTGAGTGGTGGTACACACCTTACCTGTCGTGTTAGGGATTTTTCATCTGAGTCTACGGAGGCGGGGCCTGTTACCTAGCGTAGCTGTGTGGTGGTATGCACCTTACCCGCCGCTTTAGGGTCTCATATTATCATCCGAGTGTAATTATGATCGTAAGAGGATTAAACAATAAACTACCAGTCACATTTTAGTTGATCTTTGTTAAATAATTTAAAAATAAATGTCAGCAGGGTTACACTTTGTAATTCTTGTCTTGCCAATCCAATAGTTTGTTGCAGTACTCTTTTGAGAGTATATTCATTTAATAGTTAATATTTTTGATACTCTTTGTGAGTGATTCCATACCTTTGAGAAGGATTTCAAGTAATTGAGTTTTGTAAGACGAGTTATTTATTATCAGAATTTATTTACAGGCAGATAATGATCAGATATTTTTGATGTGAGTTAATATAACACATTGGTGTTCTTTTTAAAGTAAATTTTGAGGATCTTAACAGAGATTTTACACTCTGAATTAAACCAAATCTTGAATTGGATTACGATTACTATGATAATTTTCCTATTGTTTAAGAAGTTGTCTGGACATGACAATATTAATTACAGTTCTTGTAGGTTATATTCGTTAACCGTCTGAAGCCAGTTATAATTTTTGTGGATCATGATACATGATGAGTTGAAGTATTTTTGATCGGAGTTTGTGAGGTTGCCAGGAGAAGGTTTATAATATTGCCAATGAAAATTTTGGAGCAGACATGAGGTCGTCGAACCCAGTCTAGCTTATTTTTGAAATTCATGCTGTGTGCTGAATAATTGGGGTGTTATGTGAAATAATAATGGTGTTCAAATGTGATATATGACCAAGTGAATTTAAATAGTGAAGTTTTGGATGGTGAGATCCATGGTGATTTTGTAGAGGCAACGTATTATTTTGGCATGATAATTAAGTATGAGGTATAGCTTGGAACTGGTAGATTTTTAAGACAACGTTCTATAACCAATATTACACATTTTGAGGAAATTAAATAAATAAATATTTGTTTGATAATCCAAGATTTTCTAATAATAATAATAATAATAATAATAATAATTTATGGAATTATTATCTGAAGTTTAAACATATTAATGATCTGACCCGATAAATTAAATAAATAAATAGTTGATTAAACAGGTGATAAATAGATGAATTAAATAATGATAATTAATTAAAGGAGCTGATAAAATAAATTTAAATAAATTTAAAATAATTTAAATAAGTTATATGATTTAAATAAGCTGATGAATTGCAACTTAAATTGATGAATTAAATAATTTAAATGAATGGATTGAGATAATTTAAATGAGATGATGAAATAAAAGTGTGTGGGTGATTTACAAATGATTTAATGAGTTGATGAATATAATAATTATTTAAATGATCTGATGATAATGAATTAATAATTCTGCTTTGAGTATAACAAATAACTGAATGATAGCTGATGTGAGAAGCATCTAATTATTTTGACATGATAATGATGATGATGATAACAGACGTCACCTTAGAACAGAACTATCTTAAGTCCAAAAAATGCAATTTTGAGTTAAGTTAGTCCTACACTAAAGCATATGGTTATCTAGTGGCTGAACACACTATCTTATGTCTGAGAAACACGCGTATTGAATAATATGCGAATAACCGAACTAGCTTATGTACATCAAGAAGAAAATGCTTAGTGCAGAACGCGTTCATGTCCATGTTAACATCCTTCTGCCTTAACAAAGCCACAAAGGAAAGGATACAGAACTATTCTAAGTCCATGTTAAGATACTTCTGCTTTTTGTTAATGCAATAACAGGTGATTCAGAACTAACTCAGGTCCAAGTTAAGATACCTACTCTGACTGTATTGAGTATGAATTGTTGGTGCAGAACAATTTTAAGTCCGTATCAAGCTATCCCGCGCCTTAATTCGCGAGAATTCGATAAAATTGTCAGTGAGAAATCACATTAAATCTTTTCCTAAAATCGAGAGTCACTACTGTCGGCAACATTCAAGCCGGCAGTACTTATCTCCGGAGCTAAACGTTGTTAAGATGTATGAACTTTATGAAGAATATTGTCTTAGGAATGGCATTGAAAAGAAGGCAAAGCTATCAATGTATCGTCACATATTCAATTCGGAATTTAATCTAGACCTTTTTCAGTCGAAAGAGACAGATGTGATTTGTGTGAAAAATACAGAAATTGTGAACAAACTCCAGAAATGAAGGAGATGATGGTCGAACATGAGAAGAATAAGGTTGCTGCAAGAGCTGAGAAGGAAATGATAAAACTTAAAGCCCAACAAGATGACACACTTTGTGGTGCTGTTTTTGATTTGCAGCAAGTGTTACAAGCTCCACATGCCGATATTTTACAACTGTACTACAAGAGGAAACTATGTGTTTACAATCTGTCTGTGTATGACTTACGCTCTCGTAAAGGCTGGTGCTACATGTGGCCAGAGTGCAAGGGACAGCGTGGCTCCAATGAAATCGCTTCATGTGTGAAAGAATTCACGGAGGAAAATGTGAGAAAAGGTAAGAAGGACTTTTGTTTTATCTCGGACAACTGTGGTGGTCAAAATTTAAACCGTAATATGGTTTCCATGTACATATATGCAGCTGTGCATCACAACATCAACATTCTGCATCATTTTCTGGAAAGAGGACACACCCTAAACGAAGGAGATAGCATCCATAGTGTCATAGAGTGATCGGCCAAGAAAATTCCCATATACACGCCAGGGCAATGGTATGCAGTCGTCAGAGCTGCTAGAAGAAAGAATCCGTACAAGGTGGTAGAAAAGGAAGACTTCCAGGATTTTCTCAAGTTTCGAAAACAGGTGTTCAGTGAAATGAACAAGCACACAGACGGAAAGGCAGTGAAATGGCAAAAAGTCCAAGTGATTAAGGTAGTTGCAAGAGAGGAAGAGAGAGTTTTTGTGAAATATGATTATGATGGCGATTTTGAACCCATTGGTCTGAAACCTAAACGAAAGAGGCGCTCGCTACTCAGGAGCATACAACTAGAGAAGGCTTACAAGCAAAATGATCCACGATTGCTAATCACTTTCAGAAAATATGATGATTTAGTCAGTCTGTGCATGAATTTCGCTATTCCAAACGAATACCATGATTATTTTTTAAGTTTAAAACATGATACTTCTGGAGTTGCTGATGATGAAAATATTGCTATTGACAGTGATTAAGTAGTTATCACACTTAATGTAAAGTGGTGTCAGTGTAACAACAATTATTCGAAGATGGTCTGGTGTAGTTGCAAGTTCAATAACGTCCATGTTATGCATAGCATTCTGGTTTGTTTTTATCAGTAATCCTGTTGTATAGACAGTTGAGAAAGAAATATTAAGATGTATTAAAAGGGTCATACAATTACTAGTTTACTAAATTATGTAACATATTGATCGTAATAATAATAATAATATTAAAGATGGTTTGCCTCAAAATTGTTATATTATTCACGTATTGTATATTCAGTCATTGCAAACATTCCGTACTTCGATCTAATCGACCTTCCGTACAATACATGACTGTCTTTTTTAGGTTTTGAGTACCATGTCCGTTCAATTTGGATCCATTTTCCAGAAAACTTCGTGCAGAACTATCGTAACTTGCTCTTAGGATACTTCCACACCAATTAACTCCTATTGCAGCAAAGCAGAACTATCTTAACTTGGAGTTGAAATAGTTTTGCAGTGATCACTTCATTTCCATGCTATCTTAAGTCCACTTATTTTCGAAAAAATAATGTTTTTTTTCAAATAAGAGGCTATACGGAGCTATTCAAACATCAAATACAGTTTAACAAAACAAAAATTACAGGACAAGTCTTTCTGATAAAGAAGTTATTCAGAAAGTAAATGTTCTCCAGCCTCTCCTGAAAAGTTGTGTTTTAGGACTAAGATAGTTCTGTTCTAAGGTGACGACTGATGATTAGTGAAGATTTTTCGATTCACAACCGAGTAGTGGTTAGAGGTGATGTAAATATTGTGTATAAATTTGTTATTAATTTTTAGGTGTGATTGTTGGGATTTCCAACATATTGATCAATGCCATTTGAGCCATAAATGATTGAATATTTGAATCTTAGTGTTATTATGATATTTTGTGTGCTAGACAGATTAACATTTCATTACATCCACATTTCTGATGTGACATTAACAAAAGTTAGGTCACAGGGATCACGAAATGTCAGTGACGAAAAGACAGAGTGCTACGGTGGCCCTGAGAACTCAAGGGAACTCTAGTTATTTTTGTTTTTCATGTGGATGAAAATATTTTATATAGTGCGGAGATGGTTCGATTTGTGAGGACTATAACATCATAACTGTTATATTCGACCATACTCTTAGGCAGGTTTATGTTTGTTTCTGTCTGACCGTTCAAGTTCAAATACATTTTGTTTTTATCTTAGTTGTGATCTGATGATGTTGTTTTCCCAATCCTTTCCTTTGTCACGATTACGGCTTAACCAGAAAGAATGTGGTTTGTTAGGGATTCAGTTGATGGCGCCCCCTTTCTATTTGCGATTATGACTAAATTTAAGCATCGAAACGACCCTAGAGATACTTTATCTCGTGTTGCCCTCTGCTGTTGTGATATTTCAACTGAATTTCCGACACATTCCTTATTTTATTTCATGTTCATTTAAATCCACTCTGGCCTGGGATGCCAGGTATGCGATGTAATGGCAGATGGGTCATCGCATACCTCGGATGAATGGGTGCAGAGGACGGAGAATTGGCTTTTCCCAATCGTGGGGCTTCGATGTTGTTTATTCCATGGGAACACATCAGATTGAGGTTACGAGGAGATTGATCTCTATTTCATTTAATGGTGTTATGAAATTTATTGAACTTGGTCAGACGATATACTTGTGTGCCCATACCAGTGACCATGTTAATCATATTAGTGTTATATCATGTTTAACCCCATGTCATTTTATTGCTCATACACAAGTGTAGTTAGGAATTGATACATTGTGATGTTTTGCTATCCAACGTCTCTGAATTAAAACGTTTAGTTGCAAATTATAATTATGCCTGTGGACGATTTAGCTAAAGTGTTAGGGGATTTGCAGAACAGTATGTCCATCATTGTTGCGAATATTAATAAAATGGAGACTGAAGTCAAAGGACAGATAAATGATTCAGAAGCTAGGTTACAAGCTAGATGTGAAGAAAATGTAAAAGCTTTACAGGCTAGTAATGAGGAGAATTTGAAGTCATTGCAGTGTAGCACTGAGACTAATTTAAAGTCTTTAGAGACTAGATTGCAGTCCTGTAGTAAAGACGAACTAAAGGATAGTCTAAAAGCCTTAGAGACTCGATTGCAAACCACTAATGAAGGTAATTTGAAAGATAGTTTGAAGTCTTTAGAAGATAGATTGCAGAGTAATACAGAAACTAATCTGAAAGTTAGTGAGGCTAATTTAAAGGATAATTTAAAATTGTTAGAAACCAGATTACAAGCTCGTAGTGAGGAAAGTAACACAGAATTGAAAAACAATTTAAAGAGTTTGGAAACTAGATGAAAGGTAAAGAATGATGAAATCTTGGAGGCGTTACAATCAGATATTAAGGCAATAGAATCGAAAGGAGAGGAAAATGTATGCATCTTAAGGAAAAATATTCTAGAATTAGAAAACAAAGGTGAAGAAAATATTATTAATCTGAGGACAGATGTCATGTCTATTCAGAAAGATATTAAATCAGATATATCGAAATTAAGGTTCGATATAGATGGTTTAGTAACAGATGTAGGCAAAATTAAAGAATGGTCTACCTAAGTATCTTTCGAATCCAAGATTAAGGTTTAGAAACGAATTTAGGGAATGAAATTAAAAGTTTGAGATCAGTAATTGGGACAGTCAAAGAGGAAGTCTAAGGAGAGGTTAATTCTATCTTGAAATCCTTAGAAAACCGATTGCAGGTGGACTTTAAGCAAATCGATGATAACGTTGATCAGAATGTTAACGATAATTTAACGTTATTTAAAAATAGAGTCGGTGCAATAGTGGAAGAACGGTATAATGAGGTCGATGCCGAAGCAAAAGAAAAACGTTGAGGGATTGAAGATAAAATAATCGCAGGTATGGCGAATTTGGAAACGAGATTCACCGAGAATAAAGAAACGATGGAAGGAGATTCAACTCAGTTCAGGACAGATGTAAGCCAGTTGAAGGAACAGGTTGCATCAGTTAAGACATCATGCGAAGAGAAGATAGATAAATTAAAGAACGATTTAGAAGAAAGTAACAGAATGCAGACTGTTATTTCGTTAGACAATCTGGAAACCAAATTCAAGTTAGGAGAAAAACGAACTGAAGATAGAATGACTAAACTGGAGTCAGTTATAAGTAATCTCACAATTCAAGACGTAACAACGAGGGATGTATCGATAAATCAAACACCGATAGGTCGTAACATGAATAGTCAAGAGGTGAGCGCAGGAGAGGATAGTCGAATTCAACACAACGTTACTTTTGAAAGGACTAGTTCAACCCCTCAAGGTAATTCTAATCAGACTATAAACACTTCCAATACGAATAAACGATATTCAGGTCCGGTGACCATCTTCAGAAATCTGGATGACAAACCAAGAAAATTTTCTGGGAATACGGGAGTCACACCAGTCGAATTCTTAAGAGATATCCGAGACTACATGGCGGAACATCGGGTATCTAAGGAAAGAGAGCTAAGGGTAGTCGAACGCGCCTTAGATGGGCCAACTTTGACGTGGTTTCGCGCGTTTAGAAGCAATTTTGCGAACAAGGAACAATTTGCCATAGCATTTTTACGACGATTCTGGAGTGCGGAGGATCAATTAAACGTGAGAGCGGAAATGTACTCAAAACGCTATTCTACGCTGCATCCAACAAATTATGCAAACTACTTTACATCTCAGTTAGCTAAAATGCAATTTTTAACTCCTTCATTGCCAGAAGACGAATTGTTGCAAGCAATAGCAAGGCAGTTGCCAGTAGAAGTCCAAAGATCACTCATAGCATAGGGAGCGAATACACTTGAACATTACGATATTCTACGCAGATTAGATTACACAAGCGCTCAGAATTCGAGTAATGAAAACCGGAACACGCAAGAAGTGAATGCGGTAGTTGTCGATACTGCGGCACTAACAGATAGGAGAACTTCGTGGGGGAATAGAAGAAACGAAGAGAACAGAGGAAATGTTCGTAACGTCCGTGGGAATGACAGATATCAAGGACCATATGAAAGACCTATGAACGAGATCCACGAGATGGTAGATACAGAAACTACAACCAAGATTCCTGATATCAGAACCGGAACAGATATAATAACCGATATCGAGGCAGATATAATCAGAATCAGCTGTCCAGTCAAACCAATCGACAAGGCAATGATAATCGAAATAATCAGAATGAATGATGCCAAGAAAGTCAAGAGTACGGGAGAACAAGGCGAGAGGATAGACAACCTAGTGCACCGTCCGAAGAGTTAATTCGAGACATCGATAGGGCAGGCACAAGTGGTGTAGAAAAAAACGACAAATTGATACCGAATCAACATGCTAATCATCTGGAACCGATCATCATAGTCGAAACATACCAGGTTAAAGATGAAGATTTGATCGAAGAGGAAGATATAGTCCACCGGGAGAATCGACACGAATTGCCAGTTATTAGCGTGGAAGTCATGGGAAAAGAAATAAAGACATTAGTAGATACAGGGCCCATGGTGAGCTTGATATCCATAGGCTGCCTTGAGGAATTGAAATTGTCAGGAGATGTTACGATGTTGCCAACTGTTGTTAGCAAGATTCAAGGGGTGATCCCAGACAAGAGCATAAAATGTAAAAGTCAAGTACTCTTGGATATTGGAGCTGGGACAGATATTTTGAGCAAATGTTCCTAGTCGTAGGTCAACTACATTTTGATATGATCTTAGGAGTGGATTTCTTAAGTGAGAGTGGCCTAATCATAGATATGCAGAGTAGACGCATGTACTTTCAGGAAGAGGACATTGAGAATCAGGAATCCAAGATGACATTCTTCAGAGAGAATATATTGGATGAGATTGTATATAACATAGAAAGGCCTATCGAGAGTAAAGCTGACATGAAGAGTAAGTTGAATCCGGAAATACAAGAGCAATTTGATCAAGCAATTTCAGAATACGAGGACATATCATACGATAAACCTGGACTCATAGAAAATTTTACTTATCGCATCAAACTGATGGATGACAAGCCATATCATAAGAATTTATATCCCATACCAGACAAGTGAAAAGAAGATGTCGGTATGATGATAAACGACATGGAGAAAGATGGAATTATTAAGAAGATGCCAACTGCTTATCTAAATCCTTTGGCTGTTGTCAAGAAGCCTAACGGAAAGCAGAGGATATGTCTAGATGCTAGAGCCCTTAATGAGAGAGTTCTAGCAGAAGACTCCAAACAATATACTGGATTCCTATTTGACCATAAAACCTATGTCTTTAATCGTTTACCTTTTGGAGTAAAGAATAGTGGTCCGGTGATGATCCGAGCACTAGATGGAAATTTATCAGATACAGTTAAAGAGCATGTCGTGAGCTATATAGATGACCTGATAATAGCATCTGAAACAGCTGAGAAGCATGTCAGGCACCTTAGAATGCTTTTTGAAGATCTCCGGAGGACGAATTTCAAGGTGAATTTCGACAAATGTCAGTTCTTTTATGGGGAAATCGAATTTCTTGGTCATAGTAACGATGGAGATGGATACAGAACAGATTCCGTCCGTGCTTCATCATGGGATGAAACCTAGTATGCCATGGGACCGAATTTTGAAGGCACCAGTACATCCGTAACCTACCCAAGAAAGAAGAGTCGAAATAGCAGGAGAAAGACTCAGGAGACAGGCAGAGAAGAGACCTAGGAGACATGCAGGAAGAAGGTTTCATGATCCGTTTCAGGAAGGTGACAAGGTGCTGATAAGGAAGCCAGTCACATCGAATCTTCAACAGAGGATATACTACAAATTTGCGCCGTTGTACGCTGGTCCGTTCCGAATTAATGAAGCATACAGAAATAACAGCTATAAGATTGCTAGAATTAACACGAATGAAGTTATTGGAACTTTCAACGCAGCGAGCATTAGGAAGTATCATTACACTTAGGAAGAGGATGGTTGCATAGCTATCGTGTACATAAAATGTTGTATATAGAGAATGCCTGAGAGTATATTTTTTTTACTAAACTGTTCTCACAAGATTAATAAAAAAGGCGATGCCAGGTATGCGATGTAATGTCAGATGGGCCATCGCATACCTAGGATGAACGGGTGCAGTACAAGCCGGGGAAGAAATTGGAGTAACTTATTAATATTTAGTCACACGTCATTTAGAATGCTTTCAATAGGGGATTCCAGGCATCATTGGTATTAATCGACATACAGAAATTTATGAATGCAAGTTTGAAACTTATATATTGAATCCACCCTTTATAGTTCCTGCCTTAGAACAGAAAAAAGGCTTAACTAATTTCTACCATTACAGAGCTTAAATGTGCCAGGCCATGTGATTACTGTCAGAAGATGACTGGCCAAGATACCTACCAACAAAAATCCTTGAAATGGTTGTTCATGGTTGCCCATTTTCATATCCAGGTCAACGTTAGGACGGGAACACTTAACAGACTATGGTCGCTTCCTTCCGACTGCTAATCACATTTCAATAATTCCAATCCCCATTAACAACTCTTATAGGCTGGACAATAGGGATATTAAGCGATAGAAGAGAAACAACTATAAGAAATGTGGTAAGAAGGAGGGTTTCTTCAGAACGTACCATAAGTTAAAATAAGTGGACTTAATTATTAACAATTACTTTCTTAGTATGATTCTTACTTTTATCTCATATCTTCAATTATGTAATAAGTATACACAAAAGACCAAGTGCATGTTGTAGCAATGCTCAGGATTGGGATGGAGGTAACCACGGTCATAAGTTAAAACAATCCCAGCATGTGCCTGGAAGGCAACTGCTTAGCCCCCATGAGTGGATCTCTGAGGGGAATACAGAAATCCTAATGCAATTGGTTTATTCTGACCTTAAGTCCACAGTGGGTACGGAATGCATACATATGTTAGCTTCACATAATAATATTAAGGTGCATCCCCCATTAGCTCAGTGATCAGAACAACATTGTACATTGTCGGTGGTCCCAGGTTCAAGTCCCAGGTGGATTAGATATCTCAGTTCTTCATACTTATATCAAAACGGCTCGTAATCTCTGTACTATACATAAGCTAACAGATAAGCACTTCAGCTTGCCATCAATACAGTAGTGAAAATAAAACTCCTAAACCAAAAATGCTAATAGCTGATAAGGAGATGTCATGTCTTGTAAGGACGCATGAAGGTGCTAAACTCTTCCAGATCTGAAGATGTAATTTATCATCCGATACGTGGAACGATGTCCGGAATAGGACAGTCTGCAATCTTAATATCCCTAACATTGTCCATATGACTTGTAAATTTGAACTGAAGAAATCAAGGAATAAATAACATACTGAAGTTAATTCAACTTCGCAATCACAGAGTTTTCTTATGTCAACGGTTACATGGCAAAGACAGAAAAGTTTGTAAAGTTCAAATCAGAATTCATTTCAGTTCCTACACATAGGCCAAGTGTGGGCCTAGCAGATTGCCTCTAGCATTGAGTGTGTGTGTGTGGAGACTTAGTGGTGTTGGTGCAGTGACTCACTGTTAATATATAACGTTAAAATCTGTCATAATAATCAAGCAAAGTTGATGAATGTTGTGTAAAGAAATATTACATAGTGTGTTGTGCGTTTTACTGTATTGAGTTCCTAAAGCAATATTGATCTCAAGAATACTCAAGGTAGGGAGAAATTTAATGAACGTATAATGCTTGACATCTTATCAGGGTTGATAGGCACTGTATTAAAAGTATGGAATATGAATATAAATATTTGTTTACAAACACCAGGCCTCGTTCTAATAAGTTTCCTTCTTATTCAACAGTCCGTAACAACATAAATATCATAATCACACGTAATTCATTTCAGGATATTCTTCAAGAGATATGCAGGTATCCTGACCTTCTGGATGGTTAATTCCCCTAATTCTTCCATAATGGAAGGTAACAACTAGCTGTAACTGTTTAGTAACGTCTGTAGGTTCACAATGGAAGGTAACAACTAGCTGTGACTGTTTAGCAACGTCTGTAGTTTCACAATGGAAGGTAACAACTGGCTGTGACTGTTTAGTAACGTCTGTAGTTTCATAATGGAAGGTAACAACTAGCTGTGACTGTTTAGTAACGTCTGTAGTTTCATAATGGAAGGTAACAACTAGCTGTGACTGTTTAGTAACGTTTGTAGTAATGGAAGGTAACAACTAGATGTGACCGTTTAGTAATGTCTGTAGTTTCATAATGGAAGGTAACAACTAGCTGTGAACGTTTAGTAACGTCTGTAGTTTCATCTATACTAAGGTTGGGTGTTGCTTTTAAGAGCCGAACGGGGAGGTCATCTGCTCCATCTCCCATGATGGCCACAAAACAATCTTTCTTGTTATTGCTGTGGTTTTTGCATCATATTTACAGATTCCCAAGATGTTTTATGCATGCCTTAATTTTACATCCACAAACTTTAACGTAAATGTTGTAAACAGACCAATTGACGTGTCCGTTATACACACTATTGTTTCATTGACCAGCCTGTTGGGATGTGGCTAAAACAGGTGTCTGCCCATCTTATAGGTGTATTGCCTCTTGACCTAATAATGTCTTAGCTGAGAACAGCCTACCAAATTCAATTTAACAGAGCCATTCTGTAATAGCTCCATACTAACACACAATTGATATTTCACTCACAACTACAACAAATTCACACGTTACATGCTTCTAGAGAGTAACGTTCTTCACACGTTACATGTTCAGAAATACCGAATGGATAGTAGAATAAAGTAAATAGATATCAGAAGAGCTAACTAACAGTTGCTAGAATAGTCAACCAAACCTCGAAGATAGTCCACTCAATCAAGATCAAACGTTTGATGAAAGGTGGCTCTATCAAGATGCACAATATGGCTTTAGACACCTTCTTTCATACTTATTATATTACACGCAAGTTATATATTTTCATGTATCTCAGCTCATGCGCAGTACGAAGAGGCCCTACAAGCACTACAGCACATCATTGACCCCAGGATATAGGCAACAAGATTGATGTTTCCGCCTTTGCATCAGATTACCAGCAGTGCATGAGGATAAGGAAGCAATCTACCGATAACAGGGTCAGTACCATAACATAGGGCTCTGTGGCCATTTCACTCACATCAGTTGCAAATACAAAACAAACATCAAGGAATACTTGTTTTTAAACCTTCTAGTTTTAGGTTTTACCATTAATCTAGCGACCATGAGCCACGGGACCTCCATTTTTAAGAGGAATCACAACCACAAGTCGTGATACTTCACGCCGAAGGAACAAACAAGAAACATGAATAGAAATCTAGTCATTTGTGATAGACTGTTCCCTTGTTCCATTTGTGAAGTTATTGGTATTGTTCTGTGTAATTGGTTCACTGCATGGCATACCATGACCAGTTAAAGGACAGAAAATGGCCTGGATCATCTGAGAAAGGCTGTCTTCCTAGGAATTTCAACATTATTTACTAGTAGCCTCAAGATTGCATTCATATGTTGGTACTCCATTTTCGTATAGAAGTTATGCAGAAATGTATCACCGTATTCTGTCGAGGTAGTCTGAAGTTTTAGAAACTATATCTGTGTCGCGGAATTTGAAGCGAGATTAGAGTATATAGAGAATCTCTTAAATATTATGATCATCTGCAAAATATCAATACAAAATTGGAGAAGCAAATCATGCATGGAATTTGATGATTTGCAACAACCTAACACCAGATATTAAAAAACCAAAAAAGGCCCCAGAAATTACTACAATTACATTCAGGTTTCGTATTAATTCCGAAATCTTTGATCAGTGCAAATGATCACCTCACAAGCCTTTGCAAATCTCAGCCACACTTGCTGGAGGAACATCAGATATCATTAAGCATATAACATGACTTAACAACCCTCAAGATAATTAGGCACTTACAACTCTCGCATCTCCGCCTCTCGATGAAGATGGTGTTTCCTTCTTGACTAATGGGACTATCTCTGCAGTCACTTTCTCATGGATAGTAACTTCCTTGAAGTCTGCAGTACCTTCCATGATATGTGCTCCCTACAGAGAAACACCAATTTGTTAATAATGTACCTCACGAGGCATAAGAAATATATTTTGTACACACGTAACCACGATAGACATTCATCTAGTACTATATGTCTCGGATTAGTTCTCAACTCAATGAATAATTTTAAGAAATTTGATAAGGTTAGAATAGCAACCCTGAAGCTGAAATTTCGCTGCGTTAAGTGCTCATTAGCTGATTTTAAGTGCTCATTAGCTGACTTTAACATCATTTATATTTTTCTGAATTATACCTTCAAGGTTTTGAATGTTTTACAACACAAAAATACAATAGAATACCTTACCTATTACTTACGATGTATAAGTAGCTATCAGAACACAAAATACTTTATTTCTCAGAATCCAATACTTTCATGTAGCTACAGTGTTATAAATTCACCAATAAAATTGATACATTTGTCGTTCACTTTAAGAAAATTCAAATAGGTGTTTGATTCACGATGAAAATAAATACCAGCTCGAATATTTAAAACATACTTGCATTTCTGAACCTTTCTCAAGAACGATTTCAAAAAATCAGTAACTGTCAATATGAAACGATGATATGATAACCTACAGTCGCATATCATGTGATCGAGTGGTCATAGAGTTAAAGACAATTCAAAACCTCAATACCCAGTGTCCGAGTTTCACTAGCACACACATACTAATATGCCAAGGATTATTCGAATTTTGTACCTAATTTAGCTGCACGACTTAACCTTACAGGTGATGTAAGTTTTGTCATAATTATTCAAGGTTGTTTCAAAAAGGACAATAAATAACCACTTTAAAATTGAAGCCTGCCCTACAAGAACGTTGTATATCATATTTATTAACTTTTCAGTGTTAAAAGAAAACTTCTTGTACCTAATCTAATACCAAGATATGTTAAATACAGGTCTATACAGTCTCTCTTCCAACACTAAAGGAATATATTTCTCTTAAATGTCAGTATATAGGACTCACCATGATTTTAGTGCAGTTTCCCTGCAAGGAAGTTGTATATCACAACAGACCTAGAACGTTGTATATCACAAACCATTTTCTATGGCTAAAATACAAAGAAAAATAATCCTCAGATACATAATTATATGGAATGGAATATTGTATTGCTTACAAGGCATACACAAAACAAGAAAATAAAATGGGCATATTGAGAACGGTATAAAAATTTTGGATGGGCGCCATGTTCAATTTTTATATGATGTACTATTAGATGACGATCATTGCGTAGGTTCATTATTCAGATGTACGAGGGAGCATTTTGACCAAAGGACGTCACATGTCGTGACCCCTGGAGTTACAGGGCCATACCAAGTGGAAGTTCTCAACTGGAATGTTGAAGGACGAGAGGGTGTAACGAATCAACTACCGAGAGATATTTTCATCGACTTCGATACCTGTATACTGATAGAGACATTTATTACCCCGGAATCAAGATGTGACGTGAAAGGATTCTGTAACATACACGCATTTGCGAGGAAAGGCGATAGAGGAAGGCCATCACGTGGGGTAACATGCCTAATCGATTCAAAACTTTTCCGCTAAGAAATAATTCTTAAGAAAGAAGACCAAGTAGTGATTAAAACAAGAATAGGAAAGCTAGTATGAGTATACTATAGGCCTGGGTGCTGCGCGATAGACGTAGTGGACGGTATACAGAGAGCGTTGGACACTATTGAGGCAAATGAAAGAGTGATATTCGCGGGCGATCTGAAGTGCCCAGTGAATAAAACACGTCGCACAGCGGAATTAGTTCTAGATTATCTGTTAGGGGAAGGGCTCACATTAGTGAATAACAAAAACACATTCACGTACATATGCCCAATGGATGAAGCGCAATAGACCTCACACTCATTAGAGATTTTGTTATACTGGATCATAATCTTCTGAAAAGCAATGAAGCAGTGCTAATCAGGAAACACATTCCTGTAATAACGACGCTCAGGACAACCCTGTCCACGGGAACACCAATGAAGACACAAATGATACAAAGAAGGTTGGAGCCACAAATACTTCGGGAGAATATTGGTAAGTTTCACCGCATACTCCATGACACTGATGGACAGCTGGAAGACGCCATGGCGGGAATAAAACAATTCATCGAGGAAGGAAACACAGCAATGGAGAGCATCAGGAAAGCTAATAAAATGACAACTATGTAAACGAAAAGAAGCTTTTCATTTTTAAGACATTCTTTTCTTGTATGGCCATTGGTTGCAATGAATAAATATTATTACTCAAATGTTGACTTCGATCGCATGATTAGATCATAAGAAATGAAAAATTAATTTTAAAATTTCGCACAGCCGCCATCTTGAGGTTATGTAAACAATTGAACTAAATTAGATGTCAGTCCATTACAATGTGTATAAAAAATACGCTGTACAATGTTTCACTGCGCACGAGTAGTTGAATCGCGAGAAAAGTCGATTTAAATGTTTCAAATTCGCTTGGCCGCCATGTTCGTTCTGTACTTAACAGGTTTATGAAAGTCATATAGGTGAACTTATAGTTGTACCCTTTACCATCGTACGAAATTTCAGGGTGATATCAGAAATAATCGCGGAGATATAGAATGCCTGTGAAATACTTCGCACAGCCACCATGTTGGATTAGTGAGACGTAATAAATGGCAAAGGGCACGGTCATAGTCGGACGAAATAGTACTTTGACCTTACCGAGTTTTAATGAAATCGCTCCAGCCGTTTAGATTTTTTTGGGACAGACACACATACACACATGGACAAAAGGTGATCTCACAAGCCTATTTGTTTTTCATAATTGAAAATAGGCTAAAAGAATTCTGTGATAATAAAGGGATTACATACAAATTGTATCAGCATTATAATCATAACACGTTCCTGGAAGTGCTATGCTGCCACCCAGCTGATTGATATACAACGTTCTTATCTTGTATGACTTGGGTGATGATTTTGTTGAACTGCACGCTCTGAAGTTGCTGTATAAGCGTTTGCACTATTCTTCAGTCGCTTCCGCACATTGTTCTCCCACTGAAATTGATTTATCTTCCTTTTCCTGCTCTTATTCAGTGCTACACATTCAAATTGCCAACATCCGCCATCTTTGTTGATATACAACTTTCTTGCAGGGAAGCCACCTATTGGACCATAAATTTTCTATCCATTTTTTTCAAATTGACTAATTTTAGGTTTGCAAAGTGTCAGTGGGATGATATCCAACCTTCTTAACCGAAAATCTCAACATGCTCAATTTCTGATATACAACGTTCTTGTAGGGCAGGCTTCAATTATTATAGACATCTGGCGAAATAATAAATTACCAGCCCAAGGGAGCGATCTCACTCAATGCGCAATATTAATAACAAAGACTGCATGACGTATTAATCATAATAAACTATTTAAAGTCAATATTTAGAACATTGTGACCTTCTTGAGCGTGGAATAGGATAAGGAACTGTGCAGTACCATACCAATAAGATAAGGAACTGTGCAGTACCATACCAATAAGATAAGGAACTGTGCAGTACCATACCAATAAGATAAGGAACTGTGTAGTACCGTACCAAAAGGATAAGGAACTGTGCAGTACCATACCAATAAGATAAGGAACTGTGTAGTACCGTACCAATAAGATAAGGAACTGTGTAGTACCATACCAATAAGATAAGGAACTGTGCAGTACCATACCAATAAGATAAGGAACTGTGTAGTACCATACCAATAAGATAAGGAACTGTGCAGTACCATACCAATAAGATAAGGAACTGTGTAGTACCATACCAATAAGATAAGGAACTGTGCAGTACCATACCAATAAGATAAGGAACTGTGTAGTACCGTACCAAAAGGATAAGGAACTGTGCAGTGCCGTAACAAAAGATCACAGGGTAAAATTTCAAAAAACCAGATCTGTTACGATAACCTTGTTAATAAAGCATATAAAAATGACTTGAAAAACAGCATAGAATTGAAGAGATCTGTATATTGGATAAGTTAGGTTATAAAAATGATGCTTGATGTGTATTTGCCAGATATTGTAGAGAGTAACTTTGGAAATATGTGTGACGAAGTTTTTATGACATGTTGAGAACTACATAACATTGAAAAAATTTGAGAATTATCCAAAGTAGGAAATAATTTACACAATCACCTGGCAATCAAGTTCTTCTTTAACAAATGCACTCTGAGTTATGAATCTTGCATCTTCAAAAGCATCATTAGATTCTTCAATTTTCATCCCCACCGGCCTATCAGACGGTGGCTGCTCATTCAAATCCTGGGAAGTAATAAACAAGCATGACTATATGTAAAAGTTGAAGAATAAGAGCTAATGATGATGATGATAATGAAATGAAAATCCACAGCCTGCTTCCAGTCTCCGGCCGGGTCAGGAATGGAATTAATGAAGCCCCCATCTAGCGGCGAGGATATGAACTGTGCCGGCTGCCGAGGCCTGAGGCACTCCTCTGGGGCAATGATTAAATGAATGACAGATGAAATGAAATGATAGTGGAGAGTGTTGCTGGAATGAAATGTTGACAGGGAAAACCGGAGTACCCGGAGAAAAATCTGTCTGCCTCCGTTTTGTCCAGCACAGATCTCACATGGAGTGACCGGGATTTGAACCACGAACCCAGCGGTGAGAGGCCGGCGTGCTGCCGCCTAAGCCACGGAGGCTTATGATGATGATGATAATAATAGTAATAATAATAATAACGTAAATAATATTAATTGCAAGACATTGTCACAAACATTTGCTGATGAACAATCACCTTACCAAGCACGTTGTTACGTCATAAACATGCGGAAGAGGCTCTAGAAATAACACTTCTCACAGATTACTTCCATGATTTTTTATCCTCCTGAACAACAATTGTTAATAATAATAAAATCATTATTATGAATTTGAAGTATAAAAAAGGAATATTTACTCTGATCATCATTTATCTTTAATTAAAGATAAGTTTCAACCCGACAGACCCAAAGTCAGAATTGATCTGGAATGTCTTAAAACCAAACTCAAACAATCTCCTTGCAAGTAACACGAACCAAAATCCTGTCATTTAGATGGCATTAGAAGATACACTATTGGGAGTTTCCCGAAGACCAGCGCTAAGGCCATAGACTCTAATTCAAACCTTTCAAAGGTACAGTTCCAATGAAATAGAAACAAAATTGGCGTTAATTCTTCAAAGACCAGAAAGAAGCCTCGAGAATTATCAGATCTGAAAAACTCACATTACATAAAAAAACAGTACAAGGAACGGTTACAGAACATTTGCTGACGAACCATCACACTACCAAGCACCTAGTTTATAACTTACAACATCCGGATGAGGCCCTGAAATAAAAAGGAAAACTGCAAACTTGTCACTGATTACTTCCATGACCTTTGAACCTACGATCCTTCTGAAGAACAAATCTGACTTGAGAAACGGATTCCTAATCCAGATTCAAAACTCCCTTCATTAGAAGAAATGAAGCAAGTAACCGTAAACTAAACTTAAAAATAACAAAGCTCAAAAGAAAACTGAAATATTGAAATTAAGAGGTGAAAGCCTAACTAAACAAGTAGTTCCGTGGAGAACTATACAGCCTATTTTCATATATCCTGCTCACGTTAATTGCCTCTATCAACATACACAATTTCAGTTTAATTGCTGTAAGAGATTCGTAGATATTGAGAACCGTCTAAATATTTCAGATGGTCGCCAGGTTGGATTTTCATTTTTGTACTATTATATTAAGATTATTGTGTACATGTGGTATTCAAACTTCAATCGCATGATTAGAACACAAGAAGTAAAAACGAGATTTTAAATTTACGCACAGCAGCCATCTTGTGATTATGCAAACAATTGAAATAAATTAGATGCCAGTGGATCAACATTTGTGTAAGCATTTAACGTGCAACGTTTCACGGCACTCGGATAGTTAATTCGCGAGAAACGTCCATTTAAATATTTATACTTCGCGTCGCCGCCATTTTGGATTGTTGCTCACCAGGTTACTGAAAGTCCTATAGGTGAACATATGTTCATAGTCTCTATGAACATACAAATTTCAGTTTGGTTGCTGTAAAAGATTCATAGATATTGATAACCATCTAAATATTTCGGAAGCTCGCCATTTAGGATTGTTATATGTATAGGCCATAGAGTTATGTACCATTCAAGGACATTTATTGCCTAGGTTCATTATTCAAACTTTCACTTCGATCGCATGATTATGACACAAGAAATAAAAACTTAATTTTAAAATTTCGCACAGCCGCCATCTTGAGGTTATGTAAACAATTGAATTAAATTAGATGGCAGTACATTACAATCTGCAAAATCATTTACTGCACCACATTTCACTGCGCTCAGAGAGTTAACTCACGAGAAAAATCTATTAAAATATTTCAAATTCGCTTGGTCGCCATGTTCGTTTTGTACTTTACAGGTTTATGATTTATACATAGGTAAACTTGTATCAGTACCCTTTATCACCGTACAAAATTGCAGGGTGATATCTGTAATAGTTTCGGAGATATAGAATGTCAGTGAAATATATCGCACAGCCGCCATTTTGAGGTTATGTAAACAATTGAACTAAATTAGACTCCAGTGCATTGCAATGTGTAGAAACATTTGCTGTACCAAGTTTCATTACGTTTGGATACTTAAATCGCGAGAAAAGTCTATTTAAAAGTCTCAACTTCGCTTGGCCGCCATGTTGGTTTTGTAGTCACCAGGTTTTTGAGAGTCTCATAGGTGAACATCTAGTAGTGCCCTTTATCACCGTACACAATTTCAGGGCGATATCGGTAATAGTTTCTGAGATATTGAATGTTAGTGAAATATTTCGCACAGCCGCCATGTTGGATTGGTGAGATGTAACAAAATTTGAATGGCACGGTCGAGGTCGCCGGGAATAGTGCTATGAACTTACCGAGTTTCACTGAAATCGCTCCAGCCGTTTAGATTTTATTAGGGAGACACACACACACACCTCACACACACACACACACACACACACACGGACAAAAGGTGATCTCATAAGCCTATTTTTTCAAAATTGAAAATAGGCTAAAAATGTCAAGGAGAAAATTCCTGAAGACAGGAATTGCAATCTATTTCACCCACGAATTTTAAAAAGGGAAAGAACATACATTAATACCTATGTAGAAAAACCTCACTATCACTCGCGTGCAAAATTCTCTAAAGCATTATTCACGAGACTTGAAATCCAAACTCATCAACTAATTGGCGAATAACAGGCATGGTTCATAAATGACAGGTCCTGTACAGAATAAATTCACAATCTCAAAATCATCTTGCAAATTCATAAAGCCAGGCAAACAATGCTCCCTTTGGAGACTTCAGGAAAGCGGACGATTCAGTAGACCTACACACACTATTCAATATTCTAGAAGATTTCAAAGTTGACAGGAAAACAAGAGTAATAATCCAACAGACACTGACAGCCATAACTTCAATAGTTAAATTTAAGTGAACTTTCTGATCGTAATCATATTAGCAGAGACGGGGGGGAACAAATGAAAGAACTATTGGTCGACGACTCAAAAATAAAATTCATCTGCAGTGTTTGGTATTCGCAGATGATCAAGCTATTCATACCAACAATAGACAAGAGGCAGTTCTGGTCCTTGAAAACTTCACTAAATTACAGCTAAGACCGGACTCCAAATGCATAGACGAATCCGCGCGTCATCTAGACAGGAAACCTCTGAAGACTAAATTCGGCAAAAAAAATCATCAAGTAAATAATTTCAAACCCCACGGCATAGCCTTGCTCATTGAGCCGTGCACCACGGTCTTGATGGCAGCTGCAGCAATTCAGTTTGAATCCCGCTGACAGTACCCTTCCTGAGTGATTTTTCCCTGCGTTATCCACACTCCCTCCAGGCAAATGACGAGATAGTACTTTACTTCACGATTGAATCGTGACGCAAAAAAAGAGAGAATCTCAAAATTCCAGAAGGCCTATAGATGTAATTAAAAAATCAACATCTAAGACATTATACCACAGTCATCAAACCTGAAGCTCTATATGGCTCAGAAACATTGATCATTGAAGGTACCGTAGATCTCTTAGTAAGGACATAGAGAAACAAGAAAGTACAATCCTTGGTCCATTATGCTCAGAAGGAATCTGGGAGAAACGAAAGCCTTGGGAAATTTATCAGCATTCTGAAAAGATCACTGACACTTTCAGGAAAAGGCATTTTAAGTTCTAAGGTAACATTCTCAGAATGAACCATCGTAGGTAGACCAAAAGATTCTCAACCTTGCTCTATCAATGAAAGTCAAGAATCAGTGGCTCAGTGAAACAGAAAAAGAACTTCAAGAAATTGGAATCACAGAAGAAATTACATACGATCGACCCCAGTTTAAAACAGTACTTAACAACCACCATTTTGCTGAGAAAATGAATGCAAGGACCAATAAATCATGGACTGAAGAACGGAGGTGTTAATATTATTACTAGGAAAATTAAAAGCAAACATTACAGATTCAGATTACTACGGTATTTGGTAGGAGGACGATAACCTAGATGTTAGGCCCCTCAAAACAAGAATTATAACCATCACTATTTGGTAGTATTAAGTACATGACATAATTCCTATTAATTACGGTACCGGTACACAAAGATTTCTCATGCCCATCAGTAATGGAACACAATACATGGATATTCAGTCTGAAAGACTGGACTTTATATCATTTTAAATGCTAGCAGCCGAGTACCAAGAAGGCAGTGCGAGAACAGAGTTTCAAGATTGTTTTTTGATTCTTCACTGCCTACTTGATTGTTTTCGGCCAGCCTTCTTGAAACTCTGTTCTCGCACTGCCTTCTTGGCACTCGGCTGCTACATCGTACTATGACGTCACACACCTCAGTGCATTCTAGGTACATTTCGTCCCATAACGTAATGACGAAGTCGACAAGATCATTTAAAATGATAATACAACTTACAATCTCAGGGAATTCTTCTGGTTCACATTTGATAGATGGTTGGCCCTCCATAATGTTGAGGAATCTAAAACATAGGATAACTAAGTAATATACATATTTAAATATCAGGATACACTGTAACAAGTACAGGATATATTTGTCATTTACACACAGAAAAGTCTAATGGTAGGCCTATATATTCCAATACCCGTCCAGGATTTTTTCTTGTGTTTTGCTCTATATTCTTTAAATGTATGCAACCGTACATAAAATGGAATTTCTATCTACGTCAGGGCTTTGAGGATGATGAATTGGTATCCCTGTAAATGTCTACCCCTCAGGAACATTCCAGAAGTGTTTCTTCTTAGTAACCAAAAAAGAGGTGGTGGTGTTGATTGCTGCTTCGAGGGGCCTAACTCTTTGGTACTGATATGGATTGAATAGCCTTATTTTGGTAAGAACCTTCCACATGAAATGTTTGCTTCATAACAAATTATAAACGGCCAGGGGGTGTTTGTGTGTCAGTACTAGATTATTTAAATAGGACTGGGGATTCAGAGAGACAGTGCAATTGCTGAAGCGCAGTAGGCCTACTATGTCTACATTACTCAGCATAATGTACAGACTTTCAACCCCCAATCACATTGATACGAATTGTCAAAGCAAAGGGAAAAAATTGCACTATACTGAGCATAGATATTATATATATTGTGACAGTACACAACACGAGCCGAGGATTGAACCAACAACTTTCACGCAGCGTGAGTACAGAATTAATGAGTGAGATATTTGCGCCGATTAACAGCTTTGATCTGCAGGGCAAGTTACATCTCACACGCTAATTTCACGATCAACTTAAATTTCAAATAAAGATTTGTAATTAGGTATTCTGCGTTTGTGGATACGTCTTACATCAAATGTTGATATAATAGGCCTAAATAGTATATGACGAACACACGTAGGTCCTATTATTACTTTGCCTGAGTGTGATATTGCCGAACAGTGTTCCTTATTGACAGAACTACACTTTTACAATATTACGGTACATGTAATGTTCTTAGAATTCTTTAGAGTTTGAATTTAGACTAAAATATCCAGAGAAAAACACACTTTCCGTTGTCTAGGAAGGACCAGGCGTAACCAGTCGCACTTTACTCCCATACAGTCTGCTTTACAGTGTTAAGGTACCGAGAGTTCAAAGATATTAGCTCAACTCCCTGCCTCTCGTGTTACATTGCGACCACTTCACAACAAAACTCATATAATTGTCTCGTAGGAGTCGTAGGACTAGCGTTACCAACTGGAAATTTCCAAATGAAGGACATTGCTCAGAAAAGAGCGAGACATAAGGGAAAAATGTCTGACAAGTTCAATCGATAGCAAAATTATACATAATATGTATATTAAACATAACGTTTTACAAAAGGAAATACCTTACTTAATGATCAGTCCCTGCTGCAGTTCTTTTCCTTGAAGCTGTATTCTTCAGCAGAACCTACTTTTGAAAGAAGTCGCGAATTATTTTCTAGAATCACATATTTATAGAATTGTTCACCCAACGTATCTTTGAAATAGATCGTCACAAGTAACATTCTACCAACATTGAGCATATACGGTACGGTATGAATAAACACACATTGCTGCCTAGTCTGGCAAATTATACTTAAGTTCAGAAACAAAACGCAATGTTCTGATACCGGTACTTACTAAAGAAAACAGACCATTGCTGGTCTAGTGTTGTGTCTTAATCCAAAGTTGAACTTTTAGAATAAGCCCTTACGGTACGTTGCAGAACTGGTCGAATAATGTTTAACTTTTAGTATTTCTACACCTTTTGACTGTAAATATTGAAAAAATGGTACAATATCGTTTAAACTGTGGTCCGTAATGTTTTGAAGTCTTAACCAATTGAATCACTTGAATTCCTACATAGGTTGCATCAATTTATCCAAGTACCGGTACTCATTGCAGTTTTCATAGAAACATAAACACCTTGCATTCTATATCCAAACCAACTTCTGAAAATGTATTTAACATCTATCTGACTTTAAGCGGAAAACCTAAATGAGCAATCAAGAAAAAATGCCTAACATTTCGATAAATTAGGAATGCCGGTCGGACATAACCACAATAAATGAAAAGCAGGACATGTTGGTAACCCTCCGTAGGACGAATCCACTTAAAAGGAAGATTCTTATACAGACCCTGTAAAATGAGACAATCTGTCGCGGTAAAACTGTTCCAAGATACATACCGTACCGTGCCTCACTTCAGTACCATCAGCTGGGCTGTAGGCCCACTGGTCACAAGCACGTCTTCACGCTCCTTCTCTAAGTAGACTCGCAGGCTAATGTTTTCATCACTAGACTAACCACACGGTATACTGTAACGCATTCTTACTTTCATCGTGGAGACGTAATTTTATTGTGTTTTCCTTACAAATCTTACAAAACAATTATTCCTAGCCCTAGTGGCGTACGCAGGATTTCTTTCTCGGGGAAAGTTCATTCATAGTTTTGTAGCCTACGGTACATTCAGCCGCGGGTCTAGAGTTTGGCATTGAGGGGGTGTCAGAGAATCGAAATTGTTAAGAAAAATGGTATCACTAAAAACTCAATCACAAAATAAACAAGCGTACAAAACCAGACGAATTTTTTTGCAAGCTACATGGATAGAAACTTGATGCGTTTAGCGCACCAAGAATATTCGTACAAATAGCAACGGCGTGTTTTGCGACTTTTTCTCGCTCAAGTGAGAGTAGAGGTCTGGACTATGTGGATTCTTATGGGGATGGGGATTCCAAAAGTTACAAAGCAGTGTGTGAATCTAATCCATACAGTGGTAAAGCAGTCAATAAACTGGAATGTGTGGGGCATTACCAGAAGCGTTCAGACTCAGCCCTTAGAAAAATTGTACAAAACAAAAAACTGGGTGGTAAAGGTAAACTCACCGGGGCACTGATAGATAAGTGTCAGAATTATTTTGGAATTGCTTTGTGGTCCAACTGCAGTTCCGTAAAGGACATGTCAAACGCTATTTGGGCAACATTGTACCATTTGACTGCCAATAAATACAGGCCTTCCCACCATAGTGCTCTATAGGAACGGATATTTGGTGCTCGTACCAACGAGCCAAGGCCAACAATCAACTGGACAACTATAAACATAAAGCAGGAATACCACTAGAAGTCCTACATGCGATGAAGCCTGTGTATGAAAGGCTTTGTGACCCAAAAATGCTATGCAAATGTCTCCATGGTTTGACCCAAAATAGCAATGAGGTATTCAACACTATGGTAAGGAAGCGGTGTAGAAAGGAGACTTATGTAGGGCTGTCCACTCTTAAACTTGGTGTTATGGATGCTGTTTTACACTTCAATTGTGGAAACAAGGTTGAAATGGAGATTATACGAAGGATGAAGATTGTTCCTGGTAGGTACTTGGCATCAGGAGTGTCACAAGCAGATGAGGCACGATTACGCAGAAGTCAGCTTCAGAGCACCCCTGAACAAAAACAACGAAGAAGGTACCGGTACCTCAGAGGAAGAAGAAAACTGAAAGAGGACAAGAAACTTGGAAAGGAAGGTCCCACATATGCAGCAGGAGAATTCTAATGTTGTCAGGTAAGAACAAAGAGGTTCAATCATAATGTGTAACTTCCAACCTAATTTACTCAAAAACTAAAAATCGTGCTTCTCTTACAGGTTCAAACAAGAAAACGTCAAGTTCTAATTCAGCTATCTATCTCAACAAGGATTCAAATTAAAGACAATGAAATAGGGCATGTTCTGTATCAAAACCGTGAAGATATATGGCTCCATTCAAAAACTGGATGTAAAGAAAGGAAAAATATTATTTGACATTTTGCATCTTTAAAAAAATCCTAACTCCCGACAAAATGCTGATAAATTAACAATTCTGGTAGGGGACATGAAGGTCACTTGTAGCAATACGTATGTGAAAGAACAATTAAAATAGATGCATTTTTGTAGTTGCTAGGGTGTCTGAAAAAAGGTACAAATTTCTTTAATAATTTTATTTTGGACACCCCTGGAAGTGCACATTAAGCATTCTGAAGGTATAACCGACTTGATTTACTTAGCAGTGAACCACCATAAAGAATACAAGGCGATTGGTTTAGAATTGTGGATTTTTTCAATAAACGTATATGAATACCTTAAATTGCCAACCAAGCTTGCAGTTTGGACGTCGGCAAAATTTTTTGGTGCGGAAAAAGCCCCAAATTCCTATCCGTGCGTTGCTGCACATTCATCACTATAAACATCGATTCGGTAATCACAAGGTTTGCTAAACAAAATAGAAGAGTTGATTTTGTTATATAAATAATCGTCTGTATATAACATCTATGAAGTTGTAAATATGTACAGTTGTAACAGAACATAATAATTGCAATAAAGATATTTTCAGTATTGTTTATGTTAGTTTTAATGTAAATCTTTGTTAATCAAGTGAGAAATACAATACAAAGACGCTTGTCACATGTCACGCGAACAGCATATTCGCCGATCCCACTTCATATAACATAGGCCTTAAAATGCCGGCTTATGATTGGTGGAAGGTTGAGTTATAGATGATTCGCACTCTCGTCCACAGATAGCGCACCACTTCTACAAAGATGGTGAACAAGATGGCGCAATGGAAGAATAATACTATGAGCACTTCTGGACACTTCTGGAGTTAAATCACTTCAGGGTAAATCGAGGGTGCTGATCACAAATACATTATTAGTTTTGCACCCATAATAATATTTCTTAGCTGTGTATTGTGCATGATAATTTTCACTTTCTTGGATGTTTGCAATTCCAGACAAGAAGGTGAGACATGTATATAATTATTGCATGAAAAGTGTTCATTTATAATTATTAAGTAGGCCTACAGTATTGTTGGGTCTTTTTTTCACCATATAGTAGATTAGCATTGACATCTAGGGTATTATTTTTGCTAATATATTTCTTTCCATTCTACCATATTTTATTCTGATAACTAGCCAGATCATAGCCATTTATAAATATATAACTTTTGGTTATATCTAAGCAAAAACCCAGAAATTACGGCACTTCTTTTACAATGAGAATAATAGGTGTTACATTTTCTGTAATTACAGCAATATTTCTTAATCTACCCTAACGTTTACTTTTCAGTTACCCTGGGAGTCGGGGACCGATGGATGTAGATGTTCCATCCCTACCACCAGTTGTGGACCAAGAAGGTGGTTTTGCATTGGATCTCGGGAGTTACCTCTTCTGACTGAATCATTTTCTATATTAGTAGAGGAAGAACATCCCAAAGAGTGGAATTACTTTGAACATGTAAGTGTAGTGACTGCATTTCACTTCTTCCCCAGGAAATGGAATGCTATGAGGCTTATGATCTTTCATTTGCAGATCACAGTTGTTTTGTCATGATGATTTTCAGAGAATACTAAGCTGTTGCTGACAATTAATTTTGACAGGTTAGGTTATGATTTACCAAGTGTTGAGGACATATTTTATTATTATTAAGGATAAGTGCACACAATGTGCATTACGGTAATTATTTACAAAATTCTGTAAGAGATGACAACCTTTTAGTACACACGAGAGCGTGGTAAGTATCGCATGACTTTTGATGATGACATTGTTTCGGCTCTCGTGTGTTCTCCGGTGTCAGTTTTCAAAGTGTGTTATTTTTGTTAGTAGCACTTTGAAAATGGTTTCTACTTACTGTGCCACGTTATTCGCGAACACAATCGAATGTAGGTGGCAGGTCGGTCACGACAAAATGGTGGACGCAATGGTGATAGACTTGATTGATGTGTTGAATGTTGTTGGGGATTCTAGGCGGCCTCTCGTTGAAGAACAGGCAATTTTAGATGCCAAACACATAATTATGTGTGGGAGAGTAGCCGAAACAGGAGATTTAGTGAGACTTGAAGCTTTATGCTTACAAACCAGTAATTTGAAGGGAGTTCCTCACCAGATTAAAATTGAGATTCGATCACCAGTTGCCGAGAAAAAGTTAATTTGTTCGTGTACTTGTAAGCCTGGAAGTTCAGGAAAATTTAAGCATGTAGTCGGTACATTGCTTTACATATTTCGGTAAGTAGATGCATTTAAATTTAGAAGATATAATACTGTTGAAGCCGATAAATCGAAGAGTGTACAAGTTGACAGTATTTGCTTTTTCTTCTTTTCGTAATAGGCACACAATTGAAAACTTGGAAGACCTGAGCTCCACAGATTTGAAGCTGCAATGGGGCAACTTAAAGAAAGACAACTACATGTACAACAAAGCGATTCCTATAAATAAATTTTGACACATGGGAAGATCAACTGTCAAATCGACCCTACAAAGTCGCCTAGTTGGTAGTGCAGGCGAGAATAATATACTGGATATTCTACTTTCTGGGGCACAGGGATCCGAGCTGGATCTTACTTTGCGCTAAAGGGAGACTGCTGCTACTACTACTATTCAAGTCTCGAGTGGTGATGATTTGCTACAATTATCCCAATGCCATAAACTTTTAGGCAACAACAACTTGTTGCCAAAATTTAGTGCTATGGTTGATTTTGATGCAGAACATCAAGGTGACATTGCTCAATTTTTTAATGAGAAGGTAGCTCTCACATATGAAGACAGTGTAAAATTATGTTTGACAACTCTTACCCAATCTGGAGAAATTTGGAAGAATGCAAGGAAAGTAAGATTAACTGGTACTACTTGTTACAGTGTTCTTACTTACAGCAAAAATAAAAGCCCTGACTGGAATTTAAAAGTGAGTAGGCTGTTCAAAACTGATTTCAAGGGAAACATGGCAACTGTGCATGGGGGAAAAATTGAACTAGTAGCCATAGAAGCTTATGAAATTGCTTTTAAAAATAAAGTGGAACCGGTGGGCATTATTGTTCCTCCAAGTGCCCCATGGTTAGGTGTAAGTCTGGATGGTGTGGTTAGTTCACTCTGTTGTGTAGAAGTTAAGTGCCTTCTAGCAGGTAAAACGCAGACTGCAATTGATGAAGTGCAGGGTCTAAAATATTTAAATGGGTCGATTGAGGAAAATACTTTATCCTTAAAGACAAATGATCAATATTATGGTCAGGTGCAGCTGCAAATGCTGCTAAGTGGATTGGAAGCTTGTCATTTTCTCATCCTATGACAATTCAATAGTTGTAATCAACATACCATTTGATGCTGATTTTACAGAGGTAATGATAAGAACAATTGGATATGTGTACTTTAAGAATATATTGCCTGTCCTATGCAAATTGTAGGTTAGACCATGCCTATAGGTGTATTTTCCAGAGTTGGAATCTGACAGTTTGGCTCCACTGGGCAAAAACAGTTAACGACTAGATCGCCTGCAAGGCTTGTTGGCATGGAAACCATACAGGGCTACCAATTTGAAGAATGCTATTTGGCCACGTTATTGTTGCAGACCGTTGGCTTGTTTGGTGGCCTCCAGTGCATACTCACCTTGCTGCGTTTCATAATCTGTTGTTTATATGAGTTATAATTGTTTTGGTTTAAGTTAATTAATTAATTACGTTTACTTGTAGTATTTATACTTGTAATTCATTAGTGTCCGTTAATTATTTATGTAGCAGTGTCAGCATCAGTTTAAGCTTAGGTTCGTGTTCATAGGCTAGAGTGAATTAGATTAAAGTTAGCTTTCTTTTTTCTTGCGAGTGGTGACGTTTTAAAGGATGACTTCTCGTAGAGGTAGACTGAGGATACATTCTGTTTGGGTATTTTCAAGACCTGGTCGAGGTGTACCTATTCGAAGCTATGGAAAGATAATGATCATCGCCGCACAGGATTTTTTGAAAGGGAGGGTGAAAATATCAGAGCATCAGTCGAACCATTAATTCTATTCAGTCGCGCGCTGGGCTCAAGTTAAGCAATACCGTACGTTGCTTCTAAAAGTAAAACATTCAATTTGACAGAGGTTGAAAAACTTATTGTCGAAGGGATTGTGTTTCTTGTGCCTTGAAACTTACCCTACAGGAAATATAAATAGCTAAATATCACGGAAACAATCACGTGTTGTCGTTTCGCTTTGAACATTTTTGCTTTATGATACGTGTTCGTAATATTGCTATTGCTATTCATTACAATATTTTAGGCCTCTCCTCAATTTGACGGGCTGTTATTTTATTTTACAGTGTGCACCGAACAGTTTTAAGCATTGCTTTGTTTAAGATGTTTTGAAAACCATGAGGAAAGGAGTGGGAGAGTGAAAGTACACCCGTGGTGGCCAGCTGCGCTGCGGTCGGTCTGGATAAGTAGGGTAAAGATACTCAATAACACGCGTTTGATATAGAACACTTTTTATTTTTCGGTTATAATCGGTAAATGTGGACCCTAAAATAATGACAGTGTTATTTTTTTATTGTATATATGCATATCTGTGCGATACACGTGATCTAATTTGTGTGTTCGACTAGATTTTATGTGTCAATTGCATATTATCAAGCATCGGTTGTCTGCTGGTATTTGTTTTTGAGCAGTTCGAGTCATGGCGCTGTTACGTTTAAAAGCTATATTTGAGTTTGCTCACTGTACCTCAGACTCTAGAAATTATTTGCTGCTTGGTAGGTCGAAGGGATGAGTTTAACTTGTACTTAAATTCCGGGGAGACAGGAATTGCTTGATTTGTTGGATGGTTAGCAGGTAGGTTTGGTGTTGAATATCGGACTGGTAGCAGGTTCTTGCAGAGTAGATATTTACCCTGCGAAGTCAAATTAGGCCTATATGACTCGTAGTGGAATGTCTCGGATATCGCAGAGCGAGGTGATGGTGGTTGGTAGGGAAATGAACTAGGGAGCGGGGAAGGATACCTGACTGATGAAGCTTGGCTGTCGTGGTACGGCTTGGCTCGGCGAGACTGTACTTGGCTGTCTAGATGCGGCTTGGCTCGGCGTAACAGTGAATAACCCGTCCTGTCGTCAGTGTGTGTATTGGTGAGTGGTCCAACCCGCCCCTGTTGACCGTATTTACTTGGTATCGTCACCTTTCGGCTATTGCTATTTGCATCTTTTGGATAGTGATGAAAACTTATATCCGCAGCCCTCTTATACATCGACTTACAGCCGTGAACTGAGCAATATACTTTGCTTTTACTCATTTTGCACTCTATCAACGAGTCCTCAGCTCCACATGTATTATGAGCAATACATATTTCTTTCACTCTTAACCTGTGTTCTCTCTTACACCAACTCTCCCCCTCTCCCCCCCCCCCCCTTCACCACCCACCACTGTCAAAACAGGTTGTGACTTGTTAGCTCTTATCGTGCACGTGTACAGGTGAACACCTGTGTGTTAGGTCATATTACACGTGAACTCGCATTTTCTCACGTATGAACCAAAACAGGATGTGACTTGTTTCAAAAGAAGGACGGTAATAAGGTCATCTCACACGAGTTCACATGTATTTCGTCACTTTCCTTTCATATCGTTATCCCATCCATTATAGTAGTGGGGGATTAGTGAACAACGTCAGTTCAACACATTGCTTTACACGCAAATGTAGTTAGGCCCTTTGACATAATTTAAATAAATTCATGGGCCAGTCCGTAGGAACCAGGCCAAAGGGACCGGTCCAAAGGGACTCATCCACAAGGACCTGTCAACAAGGACTTGTCCACAAGGACCTGTCAACAATGACTTGTCAACAATGACCTGTCAACAATGACCCGTCAACAATGACTTGTCAACAATGACCTGTCAACAATGACCCGTCAACAATGACCTGTCAACAATGACCCGTCCACAGGGATCCGCTCCCACACCCTCTTACAATAGCCATGAGTGGGCATGCGTAAAAAAAACAGAAAATAAGCTTGATAATTCATAGTGGCTATCCACCGGATACATGTCTCTTGTGTAGAACAACGTTTAATTCCATATTGGCATTCAAACTCTCACATGTTGCACTTGGGAAGCGAGATTCTCTAAAAAATTACAATTTTCATCCCCAGTAGGAGTACGGTTTATTTCGGGGTGGAAATATGCTATCCATTGGAAAGGGGGTATTAGCCCGAGTTCAATGACACCTCATTCGTCAAAATCCGACCATGCGTTCGAGAGATATCAGGCCGCCGCCATCTCGTGAGGTGGGTATCGAACCCGTACAAAACCACTACTCATTGGTCTGAATAAAAATATTGTCTGGAATCAATAATGTTGGCAATCTGAAGAAATGCAATAACACCCTCTAGCGATAAAATATTCAACTCCTGTATCTTACTTACATTATCCATTTCTGTTCGCGAACTCAAGCGACGGTGCTGCCGCTTAGCTGGAACTAGAGTAATGGTGATAGAAATATTAACAAACGGCTGTTTAACCTGCGATTTTTGTTGACGTGTGTGACCTTCTCTCATTTTTTCAGCTTTTGCATTATAACTGAGGCTGAAAAATGAGTATTAGATATTGTTCAGTTCCACAGTACTCTTCAAAGTCAACAAGAGTCATATCAATGTATTACTTTCCTAAAGAGAAAGGTTTAAAGAAGGATTGGAGCCGAGTACTTCACATCGCAACGCCGATTTCTAAATATATGATTGTATGCGGTTTGCATTTCACAAAGGAGGATTATTATTATCCAGGTTAGTAAACATTCCTTTGTACGTGTACTGTAGATGACCTGTTTATTTCTTTCATACATATTAATTACGTCCCAGTTGTGGATAGATAACCTTCATACACTGGATTAGGCTACATTATTTATACCTATTCTTCTTAAAGTGGACTACACAAGCTACTTCCAGTGGGGTAGGATTATCAATAAGCATAAGATTGTTATAATATTGCAGTAGAATTATAAATATATTTTACTTTCAGATGTGAGAGCAAGTAAAAGATAGCGTACCTTGTAACGTGTTTTTCGAGGGTATTTTACGCCACTGACATAAGTCAGTAGGAAGCCATTCAATATTTATTTACGCGGCAAATTGTTCAGCCAAGATAAGTTTTCATGTAACTTATTATTATTATTAACTTATTATTATTATTATTATTAAGGTATTTTTGGAGCGTTTTTTTTTATAAAATTATAAGCATACCGATAGGTTTCGATGTTATGGAAAACACTATCAAGCAAATTATTACGAACAACATTATTGCGGAAAATTATATGATTACGGAATGTTACGGATTTTTGTCAGTTAGAGTTTGTTGAGAGAGGTGAGTCACTGGGAATTCGGCTACAGGCTTATTCTTGTCGAGAAGCGTGACGCAAGCGGGGTTGCTGCATCAAGAAAAGGCGAAATGGCCTGGACCGGTAATCGACATCATCGTCGCGCCGAGTGTAATGACCCTGAGGTGGGGAAAATCGCGTGGTGGCTCAGCCAATCAGAGGAGACCGGGCGACTTGAAGACGGCTCCGGAGGGGGGATGCGACGAGTGCATATATGGTTTGCGCGCCGTGGAGGCAGGGCGACAATCTTTGTAAAACTTGACCGTTGTGGTTGCACGTGTGGTTGGTTCCGATGTGATGGGACCATAAGTTAACATTTCTACAAGTATCTCTTCAACTAACGAAGAAGATGACGACGTCCAGAAGGCTGTGGGAAGCTCTCTTCAACATCCAGTACGAGGGAAATGCCACGGCAATTTCCAATGGTAAGCGCGAATGACTCAGAACTACATAATCTCTCGTTTTTTTGTTTCATGTTCAGTATTTCTGTAACTTCATAGCTTGGGGATAATAGTAAAATCAGTAATTCATCCGACTCCGTTTTCACGTAATTCTCTAGCGGTAATATTCAAATCGCAACGCTCCAATTTAAATTTAAAATATATTATTATTATTATTATTATTATTAATTTTGCCATACTTGTTTTTTATATAATAAATTCATTTCCTTTAACCAAGCAATCTTTGCTTTCAGTAGGTAGCATTAGATATAGACCAAATTCCTTCTCCTGATACAATTGTTAGTTGGGTTAATGATCAAATCATACCACGATCTGAGTGTAAAGATTCTTGAAGGTGTTCTACCAGAGCTAGGTGTTGTTAAATATAAATTTAGATTTTAACATAGCGTTGAGGTCTTGGCGCCCATTAATACAACATATCTTAGTCAGAGTAAATATTTCGAAGTGCAAGACAGGACTAGTAAAAGCGTTACACTTGTCACACAACAGTGAGGGCTAGTAGAAACCGTTTCACTTGTCACCCAACGTAGAGAAAACGTTTCACTTGTCGCTACCAACGTGAGACACAAAACCTAATAACATTTGTGGAAGGAGAAGGGTATATATTTCTGTGCCTGTATTTTGGGGGGTTTTCATTTATCGGTGTGTATCAGCAAGGGTAGTGTTGAGGAAGAGATGAAGTTGCGTAGTGGTCACCAGTTGGATAGTGAAGATACGAGCAGTATGGCTAGTCTTGGAAATGAAAGCAGTACAGGGATGTCGGAGGTAAATCCCGATACTGAGGGGGGTAATCAAAACAGTCAAGCAGGGTTAGAGAGTTTGCTTCTTCAGTTTATGCAACAAAATAAAATAAGTACAGATGCTTTAAATGCTAAACTTGAACAAAATAGTAGGGAAAATAAAGAGAGTAATAGGGAGCTGAGTGAAAGTTTAAATGCTAAATTAGAACAAAACAGTAAACAAATGAGCAGTAAATTAAGTGAGAAATTTGAGGAGAACAATCTAAAATTAGATTTTAAAAAAATGAGCAGATTAGAGGAGAAATCAGAGGGGTGATGGAAAAGAAGGCTAAATAAATTGTAGCAGACGTAGACAGAAAGTTAGGAAAAGTACAGGAGGAGTTAGAAATTAGAATCAGTACACAAGCTGAAAATTTAAAAGAACTAGTGCAACGTGAAACACAGCAGGTAAGAAGCAATTGGGGGGAGAAATTGACAAAATTCAGGTAGCAACTTAAGAGGTTAAAGAACAGCTGGGGGGAAGAATTGATAAAGTACATGCAGAAATAATCACTGAAGTTAATACTTTAAGGGAGAGGAATAAGGAAAGCATTAATGAGATTGATGAGAAACAAGCTAAATTAAGTGGTAAAGTTGAAGCATCGGAAGGGAGCATTAGGTTAACTGTAACTAATATTGAAAGAAAAGCTGAGGAGAAAATTGCTGATTTAGAACAGAAGTTGAAAGCTAGAATTAGGCAGAAAACTAGCCAGAGTAGGCCAGTTTATGTGAATAGCACACACAGGGAAATAGAACTAGGCAAATTCAGTAATCGGCAGGGTTGTCCAATGGAGTTCATGAATACAATAGAAAATAAATTCGGGGAGAGGTTGGAAGATGGTAGTATTGAGTGGTGCCAGGAAGTTGAGATTTTAGAGCGAGCGTTTGTAGGGGAGACAAGAAACTGGTTTGCTGTCTACAGAGACAATTTCGAGAACATTTCAGATTTTAAAGTTAAATTTTATGAGAAATTCTGGAATGAGGTAATTCAGTCTCAGCATTGTGAGGGAATTGTGTGTGGGAAATATAACCCGAGAGGAAACTACACTATGACCGAGTACTTTTTAGGACAGGTATTGACGTGTAAATATCTGGATGGTTTGAAGGAGGAAGGTGATGTAGTCAGGCTATTACTAAGACATTTTCCATATAGAATCAAAGCTGCCTGTATCCAAAATGTTAAATCTATTTCACAAGTGGAGAATTTATTAAGTACATTCGATGCTCTGGGAAGAGGTGGTTACGAGGAGAATTTCGGTAGGAACCAGGGTAACCATAATAACAGGCCTAATGAGAATAGGGATCAGGAAGTTCAAGGGAACAATGGCGAAGGGGCCAGCGTTCAAAATAGGGGAACCAAAATAATAATAATAATCAGCAAAACCAGTACAGAGGAAATGGGTATGGTACGAACTACCAAGGTAGAAATAATGATTTCAGGGGAAATCAAGGCCGAAATAATAATTTTAGGGGTAACCAAGGGAGGTATAATAACAATAATAATTATAACCAGAACAGGGGTCAAGGAGGGAATCAGCCCAATGGTAATAACGGACAGAGAGATACCGTTAACACAACCCAGAACAACCAGACCAGTGCAGTAGTGAGTAGTACTACACCAAGCGGTAGCAATGCTTTAAACACGAACCAGCTGCGATGTAAGTTCAGAATATCAGTCTGTAACATGCCCTGTCCATACACTTATACAGGAACCCTATGACCTAAATTTAAGAAATGAATTATTACGTGAACTAAATGATGAAGGTATTATTCAGTTGGTGGTTAGTAAGAGCCCCATAGTTAAATTTAACGTGTCCGAGGCGTACACAGATGTTTTAATTGATAGTGGTTGTATGAAGAGTTGCATAAGTAGTGCATTTTATGATAAAATGAAAGGAACTGGAGTAAATTTTGAGGAGATGCCAATTAAAAGCACTTTTGTCATCACAGCTGTTGGGAAGAGGTCTAAAGTAATTTCTAAGCAAGTTTTAGTAGACATTAAAATTAATAATCATGTAGAAAAGCAGATTTGTCTTGTAATTCCAAATTTAGTATTCAGTGTTATCTTGGGTTCAGAGTGGCTAAGTAGAGTGTCTGGTAACTTATGTTATGATGTAGGGAGTTTGAAATTTAAATGGGGTGATTCTGAAGTAGAAGTAGCGTTCAATGACCATATTCAGAGAAGTAGTGTTGTAGGTGTGATTTGTACTTTAAATGAGATATCGCCAGCCGTAGAGCGGGGTTCTCCATGTTTTGTGGGCAGTGTGATTACGAACGGTATTCTAGAGTACTCGTTACGTGATGCTGCATTTCAGGGAAATATAGAGGTGGAACAGTGTGTTCGGCTCTATGATGTGTTATTGTGTAATAGGAGAGCTTTTGAGGATCTCATTGGTATGGCCAATTGCTATACACATTCATTGAACGTTATTGATAGGTCAGTATTCACAGGACATAGATATCCTGTACCATTCGCTTATCAGAGTGCAGTTGAGGCACAAATTAACCAGATGCTTGAAGATGGGATTATTGAGCCCTCTAAGAGTCCATATGTTAATTCTTTGATCACGGTACCCAAGGCCGACGGCACAGTTCGTATTTGTTTAGACGCTCGTTTGGTTAACAGTAGAATTAGTTCAGATCAGCTGAAATCTATGTCAATAGAGGAATTAATGCAAACATTTGAGGGGAAGAAGTATTTCACTTGTGTAGATTTGAGTTCCAGTTTTGGCAAGTGCCACTTATGTACGAAGATAGACCATTTACAGCTTTTAGTCATAAATATAACCTTTATCAATTTTGTAGAACACCTTATGGGTTAAAGAGTAGTTCAGTAGCTTTAATTAGGGCTTTAAACATCGCATTAGGGGATGACACAGGAGAGTATGTGACCATTTACATTGATGATATGGTAATTAGTTCACGCAGTTTTGAGGAGCATCTACGTCATTTAGATATAGTTTTTCAGAAGTTAGATCAGGCAGGGTTCACTTTGAAGCTGTCTAAGTCGTCATTCTGTCAGTCAGAAGTGACATTTATAGGTCATAGAGTGTCGAGTAGAGGTGTGACATCAGAGGAAAGTAGGGTTAGCATGTGTGGACAGTAGCAACAGGGCATCGTTACAGACACTGAGAAATATGTTAGTGGAGCAACGTGATGACATTAAGGATGTGTCATAAAGTAGGTGTGTTTATCTGGCGAGCCAGCCTATCAAATGAGTAAGTGTGGTATTTGGTGCGTGGAAGATCTGGTCTTCCAGGCAGGCGTATCAGAAGTCACACAGGGGGGTAGAATGTAAGTAATTGAGAGTTTTTAAGGTACAGTGAAATATGACGGGATTGTCGGATGCTCTTGAGCACTGAAATATCTCGATACACCAAGGCCAGAATTTGGTAGCGCTGGTGAATTCCCATTTGTGTCCTAGAGATGGGTGAGCGCTTGAACAGGGTATTTTTGCTTAAGGCGTCCACGAGACAAAAGATGGGCCACCAGAAGGCGAGACAGTCCTTCATGAAACTCATACATAACAGCACACGTGATTTCTGTTTACGACCTCGCCATGTAAGAGTTGTAAGTGTGTAATTTAAGGTAATTAGTACAAAGGTATAATTTGTGTGAGGAGAACTGGTCTGAGTTGAGAACTAGTATTAAGTAGAATATGGTCTACGGGAACTTAAGAAGACAGGGCGATTACGGCACAGATATATTTGGTGTTATATGTAATGCGCACTTACTGTTTTTTCTCAGAAGTCAATACTAATGTTGTCTAATATACAGAGAGATTAAGTATTATGGTTGCGAGGCGCAGCCACAATAGTGTGATCGTGTGCTCAGTGAGAAAAGTGAGATTAAGTTTCACCAGAACGAAGCTACCTCCAGTGAAATTAGGAACTTCTGTGGTGATATATAAATATCAGAACACCTTTGATGCGTCTGATGTAACATCATATAATACATAGTGCTCACACATTATTTATGTCTATCTTTCCCAACATAAGAGATCTTTGAGAGGCGGAAATATCCGTGGAACATTAATCTAAATGAAAAACATTGGACTGATTGCACAGGGCAATCCAAAGTGACATCAGACTTTGACGCAAAGTGCGTAAAGAAAATTATGAGTGTATATATATGTAATTTAGGGTGATTTAATTTATGTAATATGTGTTTTGGATGGGAATTTATTAACGTGTCTGGGATAATCACATGATGGACCGTCGTCACGGTAAATCATCCGATGATCCGAGGCGAATATGTAACGTGTTTTTCGAGGGTATTTTACGCCACTGACATAAGTCAGTAGGAAACCATTCAATATTTATTTACGCGGCAAATTGTTCAGTCAAGATAAGTTTTCATGTAACTTATTATTATTATTAACTTATTATTATTATTATTATTATTAACGTATTTTTGGAGCGTTTTTTTTAATAAAATTATAAGCATACCGATAGGTTTCGATGTTATGGAAAACACTATCAAGCAAATTATTACGAACAACATTATTGCGGAAAATTATATGATTACGGAATGTTACGGATTTTTGTCAGTTAGAGTTTGTTGAGAGAGGTGAGTCACTGGGAATTCGGCTACAGGCTTATTCTTGTCGAGAAGCGTGACGCAAGCGGGGTTGCTGCATCAAGAAAAGGCGAAATGGCCTGGACCGGTAATCGACATCATCAACGCGCCGAGTGTAATGACCCTGAGGTGGGGAAAATCACGTGGTGGCTCAGCCAATCAGAGGAGACCGGGCGACTTGAAGACGGCTCCGTAGAGGGGATGCGACGAGTGCATATATGGTTTGCGCACCGTGGAGGCAGGGCGACAATCTTTGTAAAACTTGACCGTTGTGGTTGCACGTGTGGTTGGTTCCGATGTGATCGGACCATAAGTTAACATTTCTACAAGTATCTCTTCAACTAACGAAGAAGATGACGACGTCCAGTAGGCTGTGGGAAGCTCTCTTCAACATCCAGTACGAGGGAAATGCCACGGCAATTTCCAATGGTAAGCGCGAATGACTCAGAACTACATAATCTCTCGTTTTTTTGTTTCATGTTCAGTATTTCAGTAACTTCATAGCTTGGGGATAATAGTAAAATCAGTAATTCATCTGACTCCGTTTTCACGTAATTCTCTTGCGGTAATATTCAAATCGCAACGCTCCAATTTAAATTTAAAATATATTATTATTATTATTATTAATTTTGCCATACTTGTTTTTTTATATAATAAATTCATTTCCTTTAACCATGCAATCTTTTCTTTCAGTAGGTAGCATTAGATATAGACCAAATTCCTTCTCCTGATACAATTGTTAGTTGGGTTAATGATCAAATCATACCACGATCTGAGTGTAAAGATTCTTGAAGGTGTTCTACCAGAGCTAGGTGTTGTTAAATATAAATTTAGATTTCAACATAGCGTTGAGGTCTTGGCGCCCATTAATACAACATATCTTAGCCAGAGTAAATATTTCGAAGTGCAAGACAGGGCTAGTAAAAGCGTTACACTTGTCACACAACAGTGAGGGCTAGTAGAAACCGTTTCACTTGTCACCCAACGTAAAGAAAACGTTTCAACCTGAAGAAGGGCGCCATCCCCTCTCAGAAATTGCCACTGAGATCATTGGATAAGAAGATATCTTCTCCCCTGAAACTAAAGGCAGAGGCCAGGGATGCACTTGTGCAACATAGACATGAAGCTGTGGCACCACCATCTCCAACTGAAGACAGTGAAGTGGTAACTGAAGACACAGAGACTGTGGCAGAGGAGATGTTTGCAGCTCTGGTGGAAGATCCCACTCTAAGGAAATGTGTAGAAGATAAAGGGATACAAGTAACGCCAAGTGTAATTGATGATTGTAGAAAAATAACATTAGAGGACATGATGAAAACAAATAGAGAAATTAATGCATTTACTGGTATCCCATCGGTTTCATTATTAGATAATATATGTGTTGCTACAGGAAAATTAGAAAGACAGAGGCCAAACCACTAACCTTGTCATTAAGACAGCGTATCATTTTAGTGTTCGTGAAATTGAAAATTAATCTTTCTTTTAGGTGTTTAGCTGTTCTATTTGGGGTCACAGCTAATACATGTAAGAACTATTTCCATGTAACAGTAGAGTTATTACACGAGGCACTAAAAACAGCTGTTCCATGGCTGGAGAAAGATCTGATTAAGAAGAGGTTGCTAATATGTTTTCAACATTTTCAGAATACTAGAGTTATTTTGGATTGTACAGAAATTCCCGTGGAGAAAAATAAGTGTTTAAAGTGTCGTGTGATGTCCTTCTCTCATGACAAAGGCGAGTACACATTGAAAGTACTTGTTGGTGTTGCACCATCAGGTTTAGTAACTTTTGTAAGTCAAGTGTATGGTGGAAGGGTTACAGACAAAGAAATATTTTTGCAATCCAATTTATTATGCATGTTATTACCATATCAGGATGCTGCAATGGTGGATAAAAGATTTTTGATAGCGAGTGAGTGCATTGAAAGGAATATACAATTGATCATGCCACCCTTTCTTGGTAAGAATCAGCAATTGTCAACAGAGGATGCACTCAGGACTGCTGACATAGCTGCAGCTAGAGTTCGTGTAGAAAGAACAATTCAGAGGGTGAAAATATTTAAAGTATTAAAAGGGAGAGTCAATTTATATATGGTTCCATACATGGATTCTGTAATGACTATTATTGCAGGAGTAGTGAACCTTTCAACTCCTATTCTTAGTGTTGATAAGTATGACTAAGGAGACTTTTGCTACTGGTACCTAGTAGCCAGTTTGTGGGTGTGTTTTTTCTAAAGCAGAATTTGAGCGCTGTATCAGCAGCGAAGTAAAGCGCTACATATAAACTAGCTGTAAATAGAAACGGAGAAATGGCCTGAAATGGCGGTCGTTTAAACGTGTTTCCTTCATTATTTCAAAATATATTTAATACAACTTAATATAATAATGGGTCCACTGGGAGACTAAACTGATGATGAATGCATAGTGGTGTCGCTCAATGAACAACTTTGTTAATTTCACGTTGCTTGTAATTTTTAGGTTTTCCGCCCCTTGAACCCTCAATAACTAATTAATTTTTAGGTTAGGCCTAGGCCATTCGAGTTACCTTCTACGAATTAATGCCCTTGCTTTAGCCACTAAAGTTGCATGATCGTTTCATGAATGTAGCAGCATATGGATAAAAATTCCCGAATTTAAGGTTACCATATCTATAATATTCACCATAACGTTTATATGACAGGTTAAATTGGATCTAAAAATAGTATGAACAAGCTCTCGACTTCTTACTGCGACCGTCGGTGGAGCTGCCAGAATAGCCAACAACCGCAATGACTTCCCTAACAACTCACACGTCGGACATAATTGCCGTGAGGATCAGGTGAACTTCCTAATAGGCCAAAGCGGCACGCGAATCTGTAGTCCACAGGGATCGTGGTACATGGTGACGATGGTCATAGACTGCCTAAAGAAAAGTTCACCTTAAAAACTAGACTGAGAAAATAAACATCCAGACTTATGTAAAACACCGTGAAAATGTATTGTTAAAATTCACAAGCCCCTAGCCTAGTTCGGAGGGTTACAATCGGCTAATCCGCAAGCTAATAAACAAAAATAAAGAGCAGATCCCTACCTGAGAAGTTACGGAAAACCCTCCCGAAAGATCTATCTCACAATAACAAAGCAACAACAGCATCACTAGGAAAATGGTACGACGCAAATCCCTAGGTCAAGTTACAAGATCAAGCTAATATCTGAATTTACATTTTACAGGGAATCAAAACAAATCTAAGTTAGGATGATACCATCTCCACATTTATATTTAACGTTAATTCATCTAGCTAAGTCCTATCAATTAACAAAATTTACGGCGATAACGTCCGTAACAGAAAACAATTACATTGAAAGCTAAGTGATCAGCCATGTAAAAAAAACATTTAATTATTCTTAGGAACTACGTGCTTACAGCACACAATAGGGTAACATGTAGGATTTATACATTATCACATCATAAATAATTAATAAGAGACAACAGTTTTATTTAAATGCCTGCCTGCACCTTGGTTTACTCTTTGTAAGCCATAATCATCTAATGTGTGTAGTTACGGTGACGACTGCGTAGTAAAGACTACGTCTAACATCGCATGGCCTGCGCTCCACAAGCTACGAACTCAAGGTTCGAGCATGCTTCAGGTCGCTTCAAAAGTGTCAGCTGTCCTAGTCATTTCCTCAAAAGGAAATACCTTCATCTGCACGGTCATGTCAGCAGGTTCAAAATTCAAAAGAACGAAGTTAGACAGAAAGAATTCGTTAGTTAGCTTTGGTTTTACGAAAATTATGTGTTTTATTATTAAGATGTCGGTTTAGGTTTATCGTTGGTTTATGGCGAATAATACTGACAATAGCCTGGGCACGGAGTGTCTCCACTGAGATCAATCTCCACCAAAAGCCCCGACTCAAAAGTCGGAATATAATCAACGAGCAATAACAACTCGGACACACAATAACACAAGTTACCAGTGGCGCACAGCTCGCGTTCAATAACTCTGGGATGGGCCTGCACACTCAGTCACCCTCCATAACATCTGGTCAACGGGAACAATCCCGGACAAGGTATACACAAATACCTTCATACAATAAATATCTCCTTTAACAGGGTCGCCTAAAACATACTATAGAAAACCTGACATAACTGTACACGTCAACAACGGTACACGCAACAGTGTGCTTAACTAACAAAAAATAATCTATAAAACATGTGATCAGATACAAGGTTGGACACTGGGTTCCATGAGCTAAGTTGCAATGAAAGAAAGAGCGAATACAACAAGCATTCTGTCTTCTGTCAATCTATGTCTGTCTCACAATACAAGCGTGCTCTCAAGGGCACTGGATCGCAAACCAGTTTATGTCGCCGCAGGCTGCAACATTCCTGCGCTCATCTGACACAACACACACTAACAAGGCCGGCGATTTAAACAAAATAAAAACTGTACATCTGGCCTCATCATAAAATCTTTACCATAGGTTATAAACCTCGAAGAATACGTGTATAAAAACACGCTATGAATCTGAATACAATAATATAATTCCGTCTTTCAAACCAAAGACGTCTAAATGGTAGCAATGTCACTTTGCTGGAGCTCTTTGCTCTCAAAGATATAATACTTCAGTAGTTGCTTGTACAATATCAAATAAATACGTGTCTTCACATCACACCAACAAAATAATAATTGTTGCGTAGATTCCACACTCTGGATCCGCCTAATGATACGTTGGGAACTGGGTTCGATGCTAGACAACGAAACATTCTTTTTACTTATAAGGTCCACTCATGACCTGATGGCTTCTGAGCAACATCTCAAATGAAATATAATGCAGTTACAAAACTGGTAATTACAGTCGATTACCTAAATGATACGACTGCTCTAACGAAGTCAGGGGTGTAACAAAGACTGGTTGCAAAAAATGCAGTTAAAGAAAAGTCTGCAAAGACTTGAAAATCACCCCAAATAGGGTTAAACAAAGTAGCCTCAAATGACTATGGTCACGTTTAGCAAAAGATAGGCATTGACGTTCTAGGACGTTCATCAAGCTGCACCAGGGTTGACCAAAATGTCTGACCCAAGGGTGTCTCACTCTAACTGAAATAAATGACATCTAATTAGACTAGTTACATTCCCTACCTATAAAAATGGCTGTCACTGAGTTCGGTTGGTTCACAAACTACATTAAACCTACTATACCACCAGAAACTAGAACAAGAAAAGGGTGTACAAAAACTCACGAAATGGAGAAGCTCTCACTCAGCCCTCTGTTCAACGACAAGGGTTGTACAAATTCATCTCTGGCTCTCCGGAACGGTATCATCCTCATCAGGATTCCCATCTGGACTCCTCCTAAGACCAGGGTTCGATCTGTCCCTGTCGATAACTTCGTGGATGTACTGGATATGCCTGGGAATGGCATCCTGGTTTCCTTCTTCCTCGTTCGCTGTTCTGGAAGCTCCACCATCATGCTGGTTCCAATAGATACATCACCCCCATACCAGAGCGGTATTAGCCCATGATGTTGTTCTCAAGCATGGTGTAGAATAATTCGATCACGTGGGTGGTAAAATAAATCGTGTAGTAGTTCATTTTTTCACTTCAAAAATCACAATGTTCGTTGAAAATGTTACAGGCTTTAATTGCAATTGATAACACAGCCTTTACTTCGCAGATATCGAATTATACGTGATCAAGCACTTTTCTGTGGTTCTTCACGTGTACTGACGCCACTTTTACATCACGTAGCATCCGTGAAATGTGCGTCTTTTTGTAATTGAAAAATTCACTGTGGCAATTCAAATATACTGTACTTTCATAATCACAATTATTTAAAGTAGTAATAACACGTTCACCTCTATATTTTTCACCAGGCTCTCGGCCCTCCACAAACACGTGGGTACAAAAATGTGGTGTTACGGTAATGTTACAAAATTCACTATACTTGCCAATCATATCACAATATGATTCTTGTTGTTCACTGTGCATAAATAACAGTGATTTATAGAATATTTGTGCACGATGGCACCTGATAACAACTTCTACGCTAAACAGCGGATATTTCTCCACGTCTGACACGACGGCTACAGCTTCACGCCAACACAAGGCGGATTTTCCAGATATAGTGCAAATAATTTACTATACAATTCTTACTTATCACTCGTATTATAACGTATTCGTGCTCGATGGCAACAGATTACAATTTCCACGCTAAACAGCGGATATTTTCTACGTCTAACAAGACGGATACAACTTCACGCCTACACGGGGCGGATTCTCCAGACGTAGTGCAAGGCACAAGGTTACTCGAGGAAGTAGGTCGTCAAAACGAAGTCGTTGAGCGACTACTTACATTCCTGTTTGCGTATCTGCAAGGGTATTACCTTACCTTAAGTGAAAATAACATTCTCCAAAATGTTTTAATAATGCTGCATGACGAAATGGAATATTCTGAGTCTCGTGGAAAGATAAAATTAATTAATAAGACCTCAGATAAATAATTAGCAGACTTCACCAAAGTCAAAAGTTCGATTCTCCGCTACTTCAAAGAGTATAGCGTGAGCTCTCAGCTCCACGTGGCTTTCTGGGTGTGTTCAAAGGTACTACATCCCATCATAAATGTGCTGTTATAAAAAATATCACATGAACCATAGCTCAGCGGGTTCATCACAAATAATTCTTTATTAACCTACTGATATGCTGCTAGTGGAAATGTAGGCCTATAATCATGCAGTACCATAGGCTACACCAGTAGCCAGATCATGTCGCTAATGATCTCAGAGGAGGCTGTGCATGCACGTTAACATGAGTTTGCTGGTTTGTGACATTACTTCAACAAATTTAATGTATTTTAACTCTCCTGATTCCATTCTGGCCCCTGTTACTGCCACATGCATGGTTCCAATAGGCTTGATTTCATTTTTAGGGTTATTATATTTCACTATAACTTACCTGCTGCATCACTCAGAAAATTAAGCAAATTCATGTATCCTTATTGCAGATCAGGTCCATGTACGTCCAAAAATGTTTTATATGTTTTCGGTGTTTTTCTCCCACTACGCTATTACTGTCCTCCCCATTCACAAAAGACGTTATGAGCACAGCGGACCACATGCATATGACAAAATGTTGGCTGTAGTGCGCCTAGTGGCCAGGCAGTGTGCTCAGTACGAAACGCACTGCAGTACCATGGGCAGTACTCGTGCGACTAAACGGTGCACTGCTCAGAAATGGGCAGGGCAGTGCTTCGCCGGCATAAGTAAATTTCTCGCTAGCACTACTTTGCCTCATGCATTGCACAGCCCTGCCCTCTACCCTAATTTTTTGAGGAGTCTAAACTCTTCTTTCTACAGTATAGCATAACTGTATGTCAACAGATGTAGGTGACCTTAATATTACACACCTTAAAACGTTGCCCCCCCCCCCCCCCCGTCCTAATGATGCAAAGTGTTATTAGACTGGGGCGTGGTGGCGCTGCGGTCAAACTGTTGTCCTCTCACCACAGCAGACCGGAATCAATTCCCGGTCAATGCATGCAAGATTTTCAAAGTGAAATGCCATGTCTGTGGTTCGGATTTCACGTAAAAAGGAGTTCCCATGGCTCAGTTTACGAGATTAAAAATCACTAAAACTACGAACTTCCTTCATTGTTATTAGAATTTTAAATACATTTGGCATTGATAGTACAAATGCTTGTAGATATCCGTATTGATAGATGAATTAAAAGTTTAATTTAAACTATTAACATCTTACATAATACAAAAGTAGCTACAATAAACTGAACTAAAGTGCACCACTAATGGGCCCTCATTGCTTACGGATCCCTATGCATTTTCCCCCCTTGTCCCTCCGTCTTGGCGTCCCTGGACCTAGACTGTGTCAATTGTAGAAATAATACTAGAAGAACCAAATCACTAGTAAAACAATATATAGTAAATGAAGGAAGCTTTTAGTTTTACGTGACCATTAATCTCGCAATCATGAGCCACGGGACCGTCTTTTTACATTGAATCCGAACCACAGGACATGACATTGCACTTAAAAAAACTTGCATGCATTGACCAGGAATCGAACCTGGTCCACCTTGGTGAGAGGCCAACAGCTTGATCGCTGCGCCACCACGCCCCCAAGTATAGGCCTACAGTAGATTATAATCAACAAGTTCTCTCTAACATACATTAGCCTTCTAGTTCATATACAGTATACAATTTGCGTACCTAGTTAGAATGCACCCGAGTGAAAGAAAATAGGCTGGTACCCGTAGCCTATTATTTTTCATGAGAAACCTTATAGAATTTTCTGTCACTCTGCCAAGTACAGATATGTTACCATACTGGGGTATGTACACCAACAAAATTATAGTAATGTTTGTAGACCTAAGAAAAAAATGCTGTATTTCTTTCATAACTACGTACTATATGTAAATTATTTTCACAAATCTGAGTCTTCTTATGGAGAATGGGTTTTCCTCCATAGTCCATAACCAATGAAATTTAATCATCAATTGAATACTCGTATGATTATGAACTTCAAAGCAATGCTACGCCTTTCTAGGCTTGATCCTACTAATCAAAATGGATGGCTCTCGTGTAGTATCCGTTGCCCGTTTTGAAAGTGCGTTATTTTACTTAGTAGCGCTCTGAAAATGGTTTGTAATTACTCTGCCACATTATTAAAGCCATTTGCCATTGACAAACACCGCATAAACACTTCCAAAATAAGGAAATTGTCAACATTAACTTTCAAGTAATAAACTTATCAAAAATCAACTCGTCATGTTTGCTGCCAACCTACCGTACTGATTGTACTACTAGGCAAAACCATTGGCCTGGATAAAGAGTATTGATGCGTGACTACCCCCACTGTGCGTGACAAAAACCAGGGGTGTTTATATTAGCCTAACGAGCAGGGTCGCGCTACCTAACCATGATTGGCCTGGGCGAAAACCATTGGTCTGGATGAAAATATTGGTCTGGAAACAATAATGTTGGCACTCTGAAACACACTCTTATCGATAAAATATTCAACTCCTGTATATTAGTAACATTGGCCATTTCTATAGTAAATTTTTGGGGTTTAATGGCGCCGGGCAACGTATACTACCCGAGTTCCAAATTGATATTCAGTTGTACACTCGTAGACTACAACGCCTTCAAGAAAATTCAGATGAAAACAAGAGTTTATCCTGTTATGACTGCAGCCAATTATCAATGTATCAAACGTGCAGCAAAGTGAAACCACGCTGCATAATGACTCATCTTAAGCTAAAATGTTGGGGGATGGGGATGCTTTGTGGAATGACCTACACGATGACATTATTACATTCACATTGTACTTCTATGATAAATAAAGCATTTGAAACAATATCACTTTTTTATTATATTATAAATTAGCCTATTTTTGGATACAATGTAGCAATAATTAATCTAAGTTACTTTTTACATCAACTATCCTATAAGAAAAGCTAGTAAAATGCTATTTAAAGAGAAAAAAACATCAATTGTTATTGGCAACTCCAGCTATCTGATTATGACATCTAGCGGTAATAATGAGAAACTTACCAAGTAGGGTACATGTGTCACGTGGTGACTGTTTGTATTATGGTTCCTTGTATCGTGGTAAATTCTTCGTGTCTATATACATAAGTAATAAGTTTTACTCGTTGATAGAGTGCAAAATGAGTAAAAGCAAAGTACATTGCTCAGTTCAAGGCTGTAAGTCGATGTATAAGAGGGCTGCGGATATAAGTTTTCATCACTTTCCAAAAGATGTAAATAGCAATAGCCGAAAGGTGACGATACTAAGTAAATACGGTCAACAGGGGCGGGTTGGACCACTCACCAATACACACACTGACGACAGGACGGGTTGTTCACTGTTACGCCGAGCCAAGCCGCACCTAGACAGCCATGAACAGTCTCGCCGTGCCAAGCCGTACCTCGACAGCCAGGCTTCATCAGTCAGGTATCCTTTCCCGCTCCCTAGTTCATTTCCCTACCAACCACCATCACCTCGCTCTGCGATATCCGAGCCATTCCACTACGAGTCATATAGGCCTAATTTGACTTCGCAGGGTAAATATCTACTCTGCAAGAACCTGCTACCAGTCCGATATTCAACACCAAACCTACCTGCTAACCATCCAACAAATCAAGCAAGTCCTGTCTCCCCGGAGTTTTAGTACAAGTTAAACTCATCCCTTCACTCTACCAAGCAGCAAATAATTTCTAGAGTCTAATGGTACAGTGAGCAAACTCAAATATAGCTTTTAAACGTAACAGCGCCATGACTCGAACTGCTCAAAACAAATACCAGCAGACAACCGATGCTTGATAATATGCAATTGACATATAAAATCTAGTGGAACACACAAATTAGATCACGTGTATCGCACAGTTATACATATATATATATATATATAAAATAACACTGTCATTATTTTAGGGTCCACGTTTACGTGTTCCGTATCAAACGCGTGTTATTGAGTATTTTTACCCTACTTATCCAGACCGACCGCAGCGCAGCTGGCCACCATGTGTGTACTTCCACTCTCCCACTCCTTTCCTCATGGTTTTCAAAAATCTTAAACAAAGCAATGCTTAAAACTGTTCGGTGCACACTGTAAAATAAAAAAAACCAGCCCGTCAAATTGAGGAGAGGCCTAAAATATTGTAATGAATAGCAATAGCAATATTACGAACATGTAAGTTATCATAAAGCAAAAACGTTCAAAGCGAAACGACAACACGTGATTGTTTCCGTGATATTTAGCTGTTTATATTTCCTGTAGAGTAAGTTTCAAGGCACAAGAAACACAAACCTTTAGACAATAAGTTTTTCAACCTCTGTCAAATTGGATGTTTTACTGTTAGAAGCAACGTATTGCTTAACTTGAGCCCAGCGCGCGAATGAATAGAATTAATGGTTCGACTGATGCTCTGATATTTTCACCCTCCCTTTCAAAAAATCCTGTGCGGCGATGATCATTTTCTTTCCATAGCTTCGAATAAGTACACCTCGACCAGGTCTTGACAATACCCAAACTGGATGTATCCTCAGTCTACCTCTACGAGAAGTCATCCTTTAAAACGTCACCACTCGCAAGCAAAAAGAAAGCTAACTTTAATCTAATTCACTCTAGCCTATGAACACGAACCTAAGCTTAAACTGATGCTGACACTGCTACATAAATAATTAACGGACACTAATGAATTACAAGTATAAATACTACAAGTAAAAGTAATTAACTAATTAACTTAAACCAAAACAATTATAACTCATAAAAACTACAGATTATGAAACGCAGCAAGGTGAGTATGCACTGGAGGCCACCAAACAAGCCAACGGTCGGCGACAATAACGTGGCCAAATTGCATCCTTCAAATTGGTAGCGCTGTATGGTTTCCATGCCAACAGGCCTTGCAGGCGATCTAGTCGTTAACTGTATTTGCCCAGTGGAGCCGAACTGTCAGATTCCAACTCTGGAAAATACACCTATAGGCATGGTCTAACCTACAATTTACATAGGACAGGCAATATATCCTTAAACTATTGGATATGTGTACTTTAAGAATATATTGTCTGTCCTATGTAAATTGTAGTTTAGAGGGCACTTAACCTCTACACAACAGAGTGAACTAACCACACCATCCAGACTTACACCTAACCATGGGGCACTTGGAGGAACAATAATGCCCACCGGTTCCTCTTTATTTTTAAAAGCAATTTCACAAGCTTCTAAGGCTACTAGTTCAAATTTTTCCCATGCACAGTTGCCATGTTTCCCTTGAAATCAGTTTTGAACAGCCTACTCACTTTTAAATTCCAGTCAGGGCTTTTATTTTTGCTGTAAGTAAAATCTCTGTAACAAGTATTACCAGTTAATCTTACTTTTCTTGCATTCTTCCTAATTTCTCCAGATTGGGTAAGAGATGTCAAACATAATTTTACTCTGTCTTCATATGTGAGAGCTACCTTCTCATTAAAAAGTTGAGCAAGGTCACCTTGAAGTTCTGCATCAAAATCAAACATAACACTAAATTGCGGCAACAAGTTGTTGTTGCCTAAAAGTCTATGGCATAGGGATAATTGTAGCAAATCATCACCACTCGAGACTTGAATAGTAGTAGTAGTAGCAGTAGTCTCCCTTAAGCGCAAATTAAGATCCAGCTCGGATCCCTGTGCCCCAGAAAGTAGAATATCCAGTATATTATTCTCGCCTGCACTACCGACTAGGCGACTTTGTAGGGTCGATATGACAGTTGATCTTCCCATGTGACAAAATTTATTTATAGGAATCGCTTTGTCGTACATGTAGTTGTCTTTCTTTAACTTGCCCCATTGCTGCTTCAAATCTGTGGAGCTCAGGTTTCCAAGTTTTCAATTGTGTGCCTATTACGAAAAGAAGGAAAAGCAAATACAGTCAACTTGTACACTCTTCGATTTATCGGCTTCAACAGTATTATATCTTCTAAATTTAAATGCATCTACTTACCGAAATATGTAAAGCAATGTACCGACTACATGCTTACATTTTCCTGAACTTCCAGCCTTACAGGTACACGAACAAATTAACTTTTTCTCGACAACTGGTGATCGAATCTCAATTTTAATCTGGTGAGAAACTCCCTTCAAATTACTGGTTTGTAAGCATAAAGCTTCAAGTCTCACTAAATCTTCTGTTTCGGTTACTCTCCCACACGTAATTATGTGTTTGGCATCTAAAATTGTCTGTCCTTCAACGAGAGGCCGCCTAGAATCCCCAACAACATTCAACACATCAATCAAGTCTATCACCATGGCGTCCACCATTTTGTCACGACCGACCTGCCACCTACATTCGATTGAGTTCACGAATAGAAAATTTTGCAGATTTTCATGGCAGTGGACAACGGACAATGGCCAATAATAGGCAGCTGATTTCATGCAGTTTTCATTAATTATGAATGTAAGTGGAATATGGATCATAGACTTACAGCAGACATGTATGTGACTTTTACATACCTTGTGTCCTTGTTTCATCTTCTGAAATAATTATTATTATATTATACTCAACCTCATATATGTGCTCAAGTTCGTAAATATGTGTTTTTATTTCTCGCTATTTTAAAAACGGGAGCCATGTTTCGACAGCGCTTTCATCTCCTTCAACTGTCAACAAGATGAACTCTAGCTGCACGTACCGAGGTGCACACATTGTTGCCAACATGTGAGGTACCAAATCACTGTTGATAAAAAAACATCGGGACGTGTTAGGCTGTAACCATTGTCAAAACTCATTGATCTGGACGCGTTAGGCTATAACCATTGTCCATTGGAATGGATAAAACCTTCTTTGTAACATTGTAACAAACAAAAAGAAGGTTTGGCAATGGGGTCCCCAGCCTCTGGTATTCTAGCGAACATATACTTAGACCACTTAGAACACAGCAAAATAATATATAAAATTCAAGGCATCCAATTCTGGGCAAGATATGTAGATGACGTTTTTGCTATATTAGACAATGAGGTCATATATGAAACCACATTATTGGAGAAATTGAATGATATAGACAGCAACACAAAATTCACGGCAGAATCGGAAATGAACAATTCTATTAACTATTTAGATCTAACTATAAGGAAAAACAACAATAGATTAAACTATGAAATATACAGAAAGCCAACGCAAACTGACACTGTCATTAAAAAGGACTCAAATCATCCGGAGAGCCATAAAAGGGCAGCTTTCATCAGCTTCGTGAATAGGGCAATCAACCTACCTTTAACAGAAGAAGCTTATAATCAAGAAATAGCTATAATATATCAAATAGCAGAAGCAAATGGTTATGATAGATCCTTTGTAAAGAACATTATCAACAAAATCAACAACAAGCCTAAATCTAAGTTAACAAGGGAGAACAAGAAGAAGGAGATATATGCTGTTTTCACCTACACCAACAGGTTAACGCACAACATAACCAGCTCTTTAAAGAAATACAATATTAAGATCGCATTTAAAACGGATAATTATAATCATAAAAAGTTTTTCAATTCAAAACAGGTCAATAGTTCTAACATACACAATAGATCAGGTATATACAGATTACATTGTAACAATTGCCAAGCAGACTATATAGGTCAAACAGGACGTAATTTCAGCATTCGGTATGCTGAGCATTTAAACGCGATTAAACATAGGAAGTTTTCGGCAATGGGAACACATATGTTAGAAACTGGCCATAAATTCACTAACATTGAAAAAGATCTGGAAATTTTGCACTACGAGAATAAAGGATCTGTCATGAACATCCTGGAACAAATTGAGATAAACACGGCTCAAAGAGTCAATCCGTCCCATAATTTAAACGAGATTAATTTAGAAGCAAACGTCTTGTATGACACTTTGATTGAGACCATTACAAACAAAAGAAATTAAGCCAAATCGGCTGAGCATCTATCCTGAGACTCATAATTATATTGTTTGAGTTTAACAATAGCTGTTAACAATATTTATAACTTATTTCTGAGTCTGTTCTTCATGAAGTCGCTTTAGCACGAGGTTGCGCCGGTTCATATGTAGCTACGACTTCGCATGACTCGAGTCAGTAGGTTAGTGTGAGTTAGCAGCATATAGAAGTTTTCATGTTTTCCATTTAAACATTTAGGACAGTCATTTCAAATTTCTTTGTAGTTTCTCAGATTCTCTCAGATCTTTTTCGCTGTTTATTCGGGTTAACATCATATTAGGAGATACCACACAACATTTTCAAAATTAATATAATCAGGCATAGAACTACAAGCATTTTTACACTCATATGGGCTTTGGTGTAATTTTACAACATTATATTATTTATTCTTTGGATGTCGCAAACAATCATACTGTTTCATCTATGGAATATTTAGAACGTGATTTTGTTTCTTCTTTGGATGTCACAAACTATTGTACTGTTACATCTATGGAATATTTAGAACATGATTTTATTTCTTCTTTGGATGTCACAGACTATTACATTGTTTTATCTATGGAATGTTTTAATTATATGTAAGTAATAAGTGCGTAATATTTGTATATGTCTTAATGCATATTTGGGCTGAGGAAGCACTAACGTTTGTGCGAAACATGTACCCAATTTAATAGAGACTATTAATATTGTATTGAAAAGACTGAGAATTGTTAGTTTTTATTAGTTAACAAATCATTGATGAAGTGAGTTATGGATGTTTTAAAAATTACTTCAATTTTGCAATTTTAATTGAAAGGTTGTCTCTGCTTAACTGCTGCCATGGTGAGGCAAAATCATTGGTCACTACTATGTTAGATTACTTTCCGAATGAAAATTACTGCTTGTACTACTATAAGCCCCAGCTTAGGTTTCCGTTTGTATGTAAAGACTTATTAACACACAGAATTCAACATGTATCCATCGCTTAAATCATTAGCATCACCCACAGCATCATTTTGTATAGCAATCCCGACCTAGACTATCCTCCCCATGAGTCGCAGATCAAAAGTGATCTCCCGAAGCTGCATGTAATGGGGCGCATTGAATCATACCTAGCTTAGAATTTTCTCCTGAGAGACCATATTATGTTTTTTTTTTACCATAGAGTTTAAAAGTATGTGTATCTTTCTTGTTGATTCATTTTAGGAGCTTGGACATCATGGTCATTTAGCCCCATGTGTTTGTAGAATATGCCCCTAACCTGTGTTATTGTGGTGTCTAGTATGTATATTTGCAATTCACGTGAGGATAGTAAATTCCAAGGTTTCATTGCTGTACTTAAAATTCTAAATTCACAAAGAAACTTCGAACCATTATGGCACCTTGCCACAATTTGGGGTAAATGGTGTCTCGTTTCATTTAGCAACGTTTTAATGAGAATCATTTCATTTAGGTACTTTATTTCTTGTTGTGTTATTTACATCTTTCTTTCATTGTCTAAAAGAGACATTAGGAAAGGGTGTTGTGCGATCAGAGTATTCCCATCCTAAATCCAAAGCTGTTGCCGTTTCTCAGCTAGCACTATTGGTCACCAGATGCTTGGGTTATGTTCTGAATAAGAACCATCGCATACGGGTGCTAAGCCTTGAAGCTTCCCACTACTCTTTTGTTTCTTGTGAGTAGCTTTCGAATATCTTGAATGAAAGGAATCATTTCACACCAAATATCTCCTGGAAATGTAATTTAATACATATTCGGCCATGTGAGCTCAATTGACCGCCAAAAAACAATATTTTGCAAGGTGACCACCTCCTATTCACTGATATAACACCAGAAATTCAATATCACAAGTAGCATATTGTTGCTGCCAGCACACAAACAAAACCAGGCTGAACATCCTGAAGCTGCTAGGATTTGATTTGGGCATGTTTGCACAGATAACGCTGATATTCTGAATAACGACAAAGAAAGAGGGGGCAATTAAAGAACAGGCAGGGGAGAAAGAGCAGATGCTTTTAGACATTGTAACTCTAAAGAAACTAACATACAATAGAGGAGCAGGCTGCAATTGGTAGTGCTCAAATACGAATCCTGTTTTGAAATGGAATGATGAAAATCAAACTGGAACATTTATTGAAAGCTGCATTTTTATTATTAACTCGTGCTAGAATTGTAACATTGTTATTGCCTTCAGCTCCTGAATTACATTTTCTTGTTTCTATTAGTTTTGTAATTTCCATAGCATAGGTATATTTTTCTCCAGAACTATTTACAGGGTTGAAATGAAAATAGACATCCACATTCTGAACCACATAATATACAATTGACTGGAAGCATCAAAAATTAATACTAATTTTAGAAGCCTTTCAAAACTCAATTAATGAAACATTTAAGAAACTATTCCACCAAATAAGGTTCCTTATGCTCTAAAATATGTGTGGGTTAAATTTTAAGGTGATATCTGCATGGCTGTTAAAAAAGACAAGTACCCCAATGGAGTGATACAAAATATTAAAGTAAATTATTAAAATGGTTCAAATATCAACTGTACAAGCCATTATACACTTTCCTTGACTCATGAATACATGTACATATTTATATTGGTCTGTGTTAAATATTACAAATGTTATGCAGGTATTGTCTCCTCATAAGTTAGGAACCATGGAGTATAAGTGGGGAAACCTTGGAAAACCGTTTCCAGGATGGCTGAAGTGGAATGTTAGCCACTGCACCACAAGGTCGACATTTTTTAAAATATATATATTCTGATATTGGAACAGATATGCTTTTGGCTGGGCTTTATCTGGGATTACCGTGGACAATTTGGTCAAGAAATTTCCAACACCTAGTTACTAAAGCAACAAGTGCTCCTAGTTCCCACTCATTGAAGTATGTGCAATCGCCATTATACTTGTAAGATGAATAGAAACATATCCATGATTCTATAACTAAGTTTTCGTTCTGCAATACCATAACTGTTATTGTTTTTAGACTATTGTTTCATGTTGCCACACCAAAGCTTAACTTCATTCCCTGATTCTCATCCTGTTCTTGTTTGCTTTCTGTTTCAGATGAGGATGGGATGTGATATTTCCCTTAATCCTACTTATTAATGAATCAAATTCACTCTGTTCTTCAGCTTCATGAGCACGTTTCATGACCATGATACAAATTGCAACATAAAAATGTTCTCCAATATGCTGAAATTTGGCTTTCCCTATTGAGTTATTATTTTAAAAGTTAATTCGCTCTTGTTGACTCGAAAACATTTCACTTCCACTCAAGGCCCCATACTGGGTTGAAAATTCCTTTTTAAAGAGTTTATCAACTACTGAAAGAGGGAACATAAAAACAGTCACACGCTGTCTCCAAGTAGCCTACCTATCGCCATTTTCCAGTAGTAGATCTGTCTTCAGGCAGTGCAAAGCTGAGGAAGGGTTATGTCCTTGTGAGAAGAGAGATGTCTGTCTCCTAAGGGATGTACACACTGCCTCCTGCTACCAAGAAAAAGGAATTCTGTTTTATTTTTTTTGTTATGTTTCTGTAATTTACATTAAAGAAATGAAGCTATGCTTCTGTAATAAAAGGTTTTAATTAAAATTATTTTTTAACATTCATTCTTGTCTTTTTCATCAGTAAAATGGCATTATCCTTCCATTTCTTCTTGGCTGGCTGCATAGGACAGTGGTAAGGGTTCTTACCTGCTGTGCCCAGGGTTGTGGGATCGAATCCCTGAGAGTATATTTACTAACATGTTGAGGGCACAACATTTCTGGCCTCTCTAAAGCTACAGTAGTTACAAGGGATATAAATCCCATTCCAATATTGTCATTATTATTAATAGCAATAGTTTTATCAGATTTAGCAGAATGTACATGCTTTGAGTACGGTACTTTGGTTTTAGGAGTGATTATTGTATTGAGGGACAGAACATCAAATGTTTTTCAGTCTGTCGCCCTGTAGCACTTCAGTTTTTAACATATTTTGTACTTTGCTGAAGAAGGGCTCAAACTCGAGCCCAAAACAATTGTACACGTTTAAATTACATGTTGTATGTGTTAATTAGGTGGAAGAAATTACGTATGTACTGTTATTTAAGAAAGAGGGGGTTGTCAATAGCAATTGCACCTGAGGGCTAGCTTACATTGCATAAGGGTCCATGTCAGATTTGGAAGCTCTCGCAATATTGATACTGTACACACAAGAACTTCTATTTTTAAATTTATATACCTCTATAGCAGACCAACGCGAGCACTTAGTGCTTGCGCGCACTGAGCAGTACTGGTGCTTTTCCCCTCCCTCCCCTCTTTCTCCACAGTCAGACTTGGATGATGGGATTGATGGGCAATGTATCAATGACCTCGCTTTCATGAACAATATTACGGGGCATTTAAATTATTTAAATATCTCGTTGCAAGGCAAATATGAATTAATCAATACTATGTGTGACCGTATTGAAAGTTTCAAATTGCAGCTTGTGCTTTTTAAAAGTCAACTTCCCTCTCCAAACTCCTTGAATGTAAGTACTCATGAACAAATCTGTGAGTAAGCGGAAGCATTACACTCATTGCATAAAGAATTTGAAGAAATAAAACAAGAAAAACCGACACTCAAAGTTTTTAAGACACCTTTTCCGGTTTGCCCAGAGGATGCCCCATCAAGTCTCCAAGTGGAGGATAAAACTACAGTGCGATTCAATTTTGACAGACCGCTACTACAATGGCGATTTGATTTCATTTTATAAAGTCATTGAGGAACAAGAATTCCCGAGGATTCATGCCCTTGTCCTGAAATTTGTTGCTATGTTTGGAACAACATTCGTTGAACAAATGGTTTCAATTATGAATATTAACAAAACAAGGTGAAGTTTGTCTGATGCTTCCTTGGAAGCTATACTTTGGATTGCAACTGCGAAATAGATTGTTCATAATATTGGAAAATTATTGGCTTAAACGCGATGCCAAAGATAAACAAAGAATGTTGATAATTAGTGCAAAATCTGGAGCACAATAAAACTATTATTTCTGTCTGTACACAAAATTGGCATTATTATACATTTTCATACCGGTATGCCGCCTGACGCACGGTAATTTGCCCAGCCCCATTCTCCAAATAGCAACACAACTCTCGCCTCGCTAAGCGCTGTCACTACACGTCCTTCTCCTGCAGCAGAGCACCGGTGCTTTTGCTGGTGCCGACCAGTGCTCGCTAAGCACCTGAGTTGGCGTGGCCTGCTCTATAGGCATCAGCAAGTGACATTAATGAATTTGCCATTTTGGACCTCTCTCCATTATGAGATCACCTAGAGTATAGAGAAAATGACCTCTTACACCCCACTCCTAAACCCTTTATGGAATAGTGATCTCTATATTAATCATCTGTCATAAGGACAGTTTATGCTTTCAAGGATGCTGATAGTTGAATCTTTAAGCCAAATTTCAGAGAATTTTCATGCCAAAGTTCTAGTATTTCTAAAATTCAAATATACCTACGTATCTACTTGACGTAATGTGTTGGATAAGATTTAAAAACAATTAAACTAAAAACATTAACAATTAAAGTTTAGAAATAAAATAGAAATATAGAAATAAAATTACAATAATAAAGGAATATAAAAAATAAAATAATGAACACAACTATGAGAAAATTCTGAAAATAATTGTAATTAATTCCAAAACTAGTTAATTAATTCAATAAAAATTAAATCTAATTAATTCAATAAAAATTAAATCTAGAGGAACATAAGTTAAAAATAAATACATAAACGTTAAAATTAGAGAAACAAAAATAACATTCTTAATAATTATAATAAATTGAAATGTAAAAACACACAAAAATAAAAAAAATAGTTTTGCCCTGTAAAGGGTTAAGACAATCATCTCGCTCAAGTATATTCATTTACCTTCTAAGCAGCTGCTCTCTATTCGAAGAAATTTGGAATTTAAGAAACTCTCAGGGTATTATGCAGCATTCTATGAAAATAATGCTGGTGTTTATCTAAACCTGTGTGAAGACTACATCCAAAATTTCCAATCTAATCTCTCCTCTGAGTGAGACATAGAGATGAGTTATGGCAAGGTTTATTGCTAGGAACATAACATTTAGCCTGGCTTTTTTTCTCCAGAATTACCAGTTTCAACAATATACTGGCTAATTTGAAAGCTCAGCAGTTTTATTCGTGCTTTAAAAGTGAGTTGCATCAGACTTTTTCCAGAAATAACTATCCAATATTGTAAGGTTCCTGTTAGGGTGGCCTGTACAAATAATTAACCTACGGGATGAAACTAGTCTAAATAGGGGACGAGCTTGGTAACTGCTGTAAGAGGTCGGGAGTATTTAATGAATTGAGATCGATAATGCGATCAGCAAGGAGAACTCCCCCAAGGTGCTGTTTGACGGGGTAGTTCTAAGTGATGGGTATTTGGGGAAGGTAATTAAATTATTACACTGTGAGCGACAGCTGCGTCACGCGGTCTGCGGCGAGTCGTAGGCAGGCGAGCCAACGGGATATCCGCTAGTGTCGGCGTTGAGCAATAGCGCTCGGCTAACTTCAAAAAGCAATTAAACAATAAACAGTAAGGCTAATTCTAGGGCCTACCTAAAGGGGAAGCTATTAGGGTAGGAACTTATTAGCTAAATAAATAAAAGAATAAGACCAGTGGCTTCGAGTACTTTTAAATTTAATGTGTACCTCGATTTTGAGGTACACTGGCAAATAGCAGTTCAAAAGATAACAAATAATAATAATTACAGTCCAAGCACAGGGGGATGTGAGTGTAGTGTGATGGTGAGTGTAGTGACCGCTTGAGACACTTACCCGTTCAGCCAACAGCAGAGGTTCGTCACGTCGGTAGCACTAATACAGACTGAGTGATCCTGGGTGTATGACCTCTGGGGTTCTTATAGGTTTTCTGTGCTAGGTCGGCGGAATCCTTGCATTCTTACCAAGTCGTAAACCTTTCTAGGGTCGTTGCCTGGGACACGAGGCTACCTGGGCTCATGTAGGTGCTAATTATTAGTCTTGTAATTCTGTAGTTGTAATTTGTAGGTTTTTAGATTAAATGTTTGGAATTTTGATTTGTTGGAGATTTTATTTAGGGGATGGGGGTAGCGTACCCTAGGGGTACAACTAGGGTTAGTTATCGTCCTCTATAACTGGACGAAATCGAGGGGGTGGTTTTTGCAAAATAGGGCATCTTCTTCTCTCTTGTAACTCTTCTATCTTCTGTTCTTCTCTTCTTTTCTTCTTTCAATTTAGCTCGTAAATGCATAGGTGGCGTCGTAGGGGGTGTGTGGGTAGCCTCGTGGAAGATAGGGGTGAGTAAGAGGGTAGATTTGAAATTATGAAGATAGTAGTAATCGTTGAAGGCTGTATGTGGGTGCCTTCTATTGATTGTGCGTCCGGGTGTGCTCAGCGATCATGTGTAAGTGTTTATGGTGAGGGGAACAATATTTCTTTACATATATTTTCAAAAATTCAACAATGGTTTGTGAAGCTTACTGGTTTTCATGTAACATCTTTCATCTGGCGGGATACAACATTTATCCCTATTTGTATTTGCAACAAAAAATAAATTGTGAAACAACACAGTACATATAACATAAACATATAAATATCCATTCAACTAAAGGGGTGCAGGAACACAACGAGAGGAAAAAAACATCCTAGGGGTGGGGGAGGATATATATAAGTAACGTACCTCCGGTGTGGATGAAAAACTGCCTTCGCGTGCCCTGCACGTGTGTAAAAGAGATAGAGTGGAGAGAAAGAATGAAATAAATGTCGCAGGGTGTCATTTAGGGGGTAAATTTAGAAGTGTTTTATTGTTGGGAAGAAATACGACATTTTTAGAATGGAGAGTTTAAAAGAATAGAAAGGAAAAAACAACGTGTAAAATAAAACAATCCATACACCTTCGCAATCTTATCTGAATAATACCATTAATCTTAAATACTTTCCACAAAAATTTCAATGTAATCATACCATGTGTAAAAAATAAAACAAAACTCTATTAATGATATCAATATTCTATAAAAACAAAACTCTATTAACTATACCAAGATTCTATATGTTAAAACCAAATTCTATTAATTATATTATTATTTTATCAACACTAACGTTGCGCAACTAAACCGCTGTTAATCCTTTTCGTTTACCATAATATTGTATTCTATACATGTTAACACTACGGCGAGTGCACTCTAACTTAATACCTAAGCGTAAATTATTATCTATGACCTGCAGGTTATATACTAACCGTCTATATTATTGCTATTGTATGACTCGCTCCCTGTCATCTTGGCTGCACAACTCGTCCTTTACAGATATAGGCGCGAGTTGTGTGGCCGTAGTGCACCTCTCATTATAGGTGTCAAATTATTTGTTGATCCGACCTCCAGTGGGGGGATATCCCACAGGTATATCTCCACCGTGGTTCGGATGTGCGCCTGGAAATATTGTGTGGGGGGGATCGTGTATTGGCCGTGTGAGTGTGAAATGTGGGGACGGGAAATTTGTGTAGTACAAAAAAACATATCATTAATGTATATAACTCGTCGCAATCTGTGGGGATCAATAAGGCACATATAAAATCATCATATTAGAGGGTATTTACCCTCGTCATCTGTGGGGTGAACCTGTGGAGGTATATTGTACAGCACCCCATGGTTCTGCATCCCCTGGAGGCCATCCCCCCATCATCTATCTAAATCATCCCTAACTGGCAACCCTTGTAAGTCCAGACAAACATCTATCAACACCGCAAGGACAGCTAACCATTTTGGAAAGCTGGCCCAATCCTTGCATCACTACTACAAACAGTAACACACTATTATCTAGGGCATCTATGCCATCAGAATGTCGACGAAGCAACGCCGGAAAATATAAAAGGAAGCCTTAAGGAGGTCAAAGGCTCTCAATTACCAGTCTTACAGTGCAGCGGCCGGAGGCTATCGACGTTATCATCAGAGGTGAGTCAGACGTGTTCAGATCTCCTGTATTTGTAACCTTTACCCACAGATTGTACCTTTACATTGTGACCATTATTACATTCCCTAAAAGGGACTCATAATTCAACATCACTGACCAATAAACACTTGGTCAGTACACCACACTCGTCTTACTATTTATACGCCTCTTTACGTCCCAACGCCCTTCCTTATTCCCGTCACGGTTAGACGTGACATACGGTAGCCCAACAGTGCTAGCTCAGGTATCATTGTATTTCTCGCGGCGGCCCGACTGCTAAGAGCAGCGCGCGCCTCATAGCTGACACGAGCACGTTCAGTTATATAACAAGCAGCCAGCTGGACGACCAGCACGTTGACCTATACACCAAACTCCATCCCCTAAGATACATCTACATCCTTTATAGGAGCGCCCCCTAGTTCCTAACACTAAACAACACTCTACACTGGTCAGCTTACCCTGCTACGGGAAGCTACCCCCTTTTAGGCACTGCTTTATAAATTAACACAATAACTCTTCCTTTTAGATCCAACCACCCCCAAATAAAGGGATCTAAAACAATATAGAGAAACATTTCATGTGGCAAATATATCACATTTTGTCATTTTCATCATTAATTTCGGCGAGTGCCCAAAATGGAGCTACTCCCGATGCATGTGCGCAAAGTATGCACCACTATGTGCGCTGTGTCCGGTTTCGGCGCCTCAGGTTTTCAACCTGCGCTGAAAAATAAATACATAAATATGATCATAAAACATAGATTTATAATTATTACTGGCCATTTATTATTTACTCTTTTTATACCTTCATATACCTTCTATTTGGTTTATACAGGGTCTTTCATATAAAGTAAGAACGGCGAGCGGCGGTTTTGTCATTCGCTGCTGTAGCCGGCTTGACCGAGCTTGTGACGCGCCACGGCCCCCTGCTGTAGTATTGAAAGCACGCACATAGTACAAACTTGACCTTGCAATAAGCGTGCAGGTATTGTCAGTCGCCAGTCTGAACCTCAGCTGCTAATATGTTGAGACAGTTATCATTGCAACATCGTAGTTTTGTATGTAAAATGTATTTTAATTACGATTCGGCTCGGCGGGTACGTGATGCATAATTTTGTTCAGCAATTTATTGATGAAGTGCCACCTTCACTAGCACAGATTCACGTAATTGTAAATAACTTTAGACACTACTGGTTCAGTGCTCGATAAAAAACACAAAATAAAAAATCAGAAAAAATACAGTGGCAAGACTCACTCGCGTCAGCCAAAATGTGGTTACCAGATAAAATGCCTGTATAACCCAGGAAGGACGACACTCCCAGCAACTTTTATAAGGTAATATTTCATAGAGGATTGTACACACGCTTAGAGCAGGGGGCCACGGCTCGCCACAGCTCGGTCAAGGCCACCACACTAGCGGATAACAAACCCGCCGCTTGGCGTTCTTACTTTATATGAAAGACCCTGTATATTAGTCCTTATTTTCTATATTTTCGCATTTCCTTATTCTTATTCATCTTTCTCCTAAATCCTTGTACTACTTCAACCTTTATTCCTTACCGGCTATATCTTTGTATTTCTTTATTCCTTCCCACTCATTATTTCTTATAACTTCACCTTACTTTATTCCGATTCTTTCTTTCCTATATCATTGTGCTACTTCATTCTTTATTTCTTATTGGCTATATCTTTGTATTTCTTTATTCCTTCTTCCTCACTTTTTCCTATAACTTCACTGTACTTTACTCCTATTCATTTCTGTCCTATATCATTGTGCTACTTCATTCTTTATTTCTTATTGGCTATATCTTTGTATCTCATTATTCCAGCTTACTCACTTTTTCCTATAACTTCACTTTACTTTACTCCTATTCATTTCTGTCCTATATCATTGTGCTATTTCATTCTTCATTAATTATTGTATACCCCTTTGTATTTCTTTTTTCTTTCTTACTCATTATTTCCTATAACTTCATTTTACTTTATTCCTATTCATTTCTGTCCTATATCATTGCGCTACGATTTCCTTTATTCAATATCGTCTATTCTTTAGTAGGTCATTGTGCTACTGGCCCTTCCATTGAAGGACTCTCATGTGAACGGTATGGACCGTTCCTATATACTATCGTCCCTTCCTTTGAAGGACAATCTCGTGAACGGTATGGACCGTTCCTATATACTATCGTCCCTTCCTTTGAAGGACAATCTCGTGAACGGTATGGACCGTTCCAATATTCTATCGTCCCTTCCTTTGAAGGACAATCTCGTGAACGGTATGGACCGTTCCAATATTCTATCGTCCCTTCCTTTGAAGTACAATCTCGTGAACGGTACGGACCGTTCCAATATTCTATCGTCCCTTCCTTTGAAGGACAATCTCGTGAACGGTATGGACCGTTCCTATATACTATCGTCCCTTCCCTGAAGGACAATCTCGTGAACGATATGGACCGTTCCTATCGGGCTTACGCATCTGCGTAAGACCGCATTCGGCGCTTATATATTGCCACTTAGGCATATCAATATATTCCTCTCCCTGGGGCACAACAGTAACTTAGCTGTAACCTCCGCCAGGGAGAGAATCGTAGATTCGTCGTATAATTCTAGTATTGTATATCATATATATTCCTCTCCCTGGGGCACAACAGTAACTTATCTGTAACCTCGGCCAGGGAGAGAATCGTATAATTCAAGTATTGTATACCATGGGTGATACCCTCCGGGGGTACCAACAAAGAGATAATCGGTATTAGATACCTCGGCCCGGGGGATCATATATTCATTATTTCATTATTTCATGTCAGTATTCTATCATTTCATTCCTTCCTTATTTCATTATTATATTCTGTCACTATTCCCTTATTTCATTATTATATTCTGTCACTATACCCTTATTTCGTTATAGCCTTTTATTATTATATTGTGTCACTATTTCCTTATTTCATTATAGCCTTTTATTATTATATTCTGTCACTATTCCCTTATTTCATTATAGCCTTTTATTATTATATTCTGTTACTATTCTCTTATTTCATTATAGCCTTTTATTATTATATTCTGTCACTATTCCCTTATTTCATTATAGCCTTTTATTATTATATTCTGTCACTATTCCCTTATTTCATTATAGCCTTTTATTATTATATTCTGTCACTATTCCCTTATTTCATTATAGCCTTTTATTATTATATTCTGTCACTATCCCCTTATTTCATTATAGCCTTTTATTATTATATTCTGTCACTATTCCCTTATTTCATTATAGCCTTTTATTATTATATTCTGTCACTATTCCCTTATTTCATTATAGCCTTTTATTATTATATTCTGTCACTATTCCCTTATTTCATTATTTCCTTATTTCCTTATTTCCTTATTTCATTATTCCATTTCATCATTATTCATTATTATTGATCATCACCTGCCGCTGCAGGACTTTGCTCCCGCTATAGAGCATTTACTTAGCCTTATATTCTAACTAACGTCAAGTCATAGGGCTCGTCTTGGGAAGGAGGAAGTATCCTGTCCGATGTGGGGGTAGTTTATTCCCTCATCGAACCATCAAGCCTCCATCCGCAGGTATAGTTTAGACGACGTTAGGACATAAAAAATGGGTATAACGGACCCTATGCTTAGGGGAGACAGGCTAGGTACTTCCCCTAACACAGGCGCTTGCCCGCCCTAACACGTCACCACTATGACCTCTCGTCGGTCGTCAACGTTGAAGTCCTATTATGTCAGGTCCTGGGCCATCCTTGCCGTCAGTCCTGGGTACAATTTACCAACTTGGCAACATCTAATTTCCCTTGGAAAATAGGTTCACATCTATTTAAGTGCACCTCCGTGCACAAACCATGAAAAGCAAGTGTCAAGCGGTATTATGTTGTGTATGGTGTCATAGTTATACGGGGGGATAACTGTGGTGGCACGGTGCACTTCTATTTCGCCTGGCTCGTCGGATATCCAGCTAATGTCTGCTGCGTATTATTCCTTCTCACATGTTAGTAGGTAAGAGAAGGACGTGAATGGTATTCCCGTGTTAATGGGCAATTGTAGGTATGTTAAAATTTGTAAGTAGTGGTAAATGGATCGTAAGATAGGTCCAAGGAATCGTGGTCTTATGGGGATGTATGGAAACGTTAAGTGGTAGGAATTCTCGACCGGTGTGGGTGAGGATTTTTTTCGTTAGGATCTGGGTGTTCAGCGTGGTACCGTGCTGAAGGATTTAGTGTAGCATTTACGCTCTGAATTGACATGCAGGGTAAAAATATTGGTTATTAAAATCAAACATTGCATGCAATGGTGTAAGCGGGTTAAGCCTGGAACGCTAAGCTGTTAGCTCTAAGGTTCCGAATATTGATTAACATATAGCCATGAGCGATACATCATGGTGTACACCCTGGTAATTGCATGATTACCAAGTGCCGTGCTTTAAAAGGGGAGAATTGTACAAGTGTTTATCTGTAGAGTGTTAATATGTATTTTTGGAGGGCGATGTGCTTCGAAGCTTGGACGCACTAGTCGCAATATATGGCATCTGGAGCCATAATAATAAAATGAGACTGCTGTCCATACTCGTAATATATATGCTAGACTTATATACTATAAAGTCTAGAATGAAAAACTGGCCATCTAGGATTATTATTTAATATAGTCCGTTAACTAGAGATACTGTCTAGAGATATTATGTATAGATATTCTAAACCAGGTTATATTGCAGCGCACTATATGTGTGGCGTAAGTCCTTCCTATAGGGGGGGGGGGTTGATCGCTGCAAAAAATATTCTATCCACTCTATGGAAATGTGGGGGATTCATAAGTGTGTATTGCCATTCTATTAGTTGGGAGGATGGTATATGTGATTGCCATCTATATGTTAAACCAGGCTATAAAGTCCACTAATTGTGGCGTTTTAATTATGGATTTCAAGAGGGGTAAAATGCACGGGGGGATATTAACGTGCTATCGCTTGAGATAGGTTTGCTCGTCCAACTCTGGAAGAGAATATTTTGTATAATATCGCTGTACCGCGAATAAAATAAATTAAAACCTCCTAAGTGGGAAGTGGATTTATATATTTATATGGTCGTGTTTTCCTATGTTGGATGGCGTGTCTATATAAGGGTGTATCCGAGGGCAAAAGTGTATTAAAGCCCGCTGAGAGATAAAATACGGTGTATTTTGTGTGACGCGGCGCTGTGTGAATATTACCGAGAATACTGGCTTTTTGCCGTGAAATATGCTGTCCCGGTGTTATGTATTGAGGGATGATGGTGGTCAACTAAAAGAAAAATATTTGGTTACCCTACTGTGTATAGTGTATTCTGACAATTATATGTCTCGCTCCTAGTGTCGTTTGAATCCAGCGCGCAAGATTAGGCCTGTATTCATTATGGCTGCTTGCTAGTTACCCGCCACGTGGTAGGCGTGGCTGGTGATAACGTGTGTGTATAGGAGTTATCAGCTATCACTACTATGAGGCGTTACCTGTAGCATTGATTGGCTGGCGGGCTGTAGTAGCTCCTGTTTATCGCGGCGCCACTCTGATTGGACCTGAGCTTCAAGAGTGGGTGTCAAGCACAGGGCTTTGTTATTGTTCTGTAGATGAATTGTCATAAGCACGTGTTATGTGTCAAAATGGAACGGTTATAATCTATACATCGTGTTAAGCTATACACCCGATGTATTATGTAATCTAGGTGCAGGGTATTAATTGTCCGTCAGCATATTGGGAAGCTACGCATGTCCTTCTATTGAGGAATTCTAATGGGATTACGCTGTCATCATATCGTACCTAATGTGGCAAATGATATATATATATCTATTGTGTTTTTTGTATAGTATTTATGTAATATGCTGGAGTGTGTTATACATGTCCGGAAGCATATGGCGAATTCCTGTGGCTGTAAAAATTCTAGGTACTTCTATGTAGAAAAGTGTTTCAGTGGTTTGCACTTGTCTACTCCGGGAAAATGAAAAATAATGCAGGGCGCATTAATATGCTGGGTGTCCATCTATAGACAAATGTTTCTGTGTTTTATTTCTCCTTTCTGCGGGAAAATGGAAAATGGTATATATAAAATATATTTATTTATTCTGTATTTAATTCACTAATTGTATTACCTTGTACTGGGAATGTGTGGAAGCGTGTAGCGATTCCATGTGAGTGTAGCAATGTTGGGTGTCACCCTGTAGGAAAAAATGTTTCCGTGGTTTACCCCTGTCTACTCAGGGAAAATGAAAAAATAAGTCGGGGTGTAGTAATAGGTATAGTCATAGTGCCTATTGAATTTTGCATGTTGGATTGTCCGTGGAGTAGCAGAATGGGCTACCTTTATCGGGCATCCTGCTGTATGGCAGTGAGAATTATACAGTGTCTTCTCCTAACCGGATGTGTTCTTGTGAAGATGACGTATTCCTATTTCGTATATGCTGTTTGTGAAATCAAGCGGATATTTGGTTGTTATATATATTAAATAAAATCATCGGGCCTTTATTAATCATTATCTATAAAATTCGGCATGATCATGTCTATGGTCGATACTCATTCCTTATCGTGATCCCAGGAGGGTGAGTTAACACCTGCTCTTGACTCGATTTACGCCTTAGGAAAACGTGGAATAGCTATGGACCATTTAACGTATCCTTTGCTGAATATATTTACATCTATACGCTCACGGCTGATATCTATCCTATAGTGTTATGACCCAGGGAAGTAGGACTGAACCTGCCTTGGACTTTCTGACGCCATAGGTCTACTGTAGGATATTTATGGGCCATGGCGTTATTGTGTTAGTAATGGACATATATATATGTATTTGCCATGTCGTATCACGTTGCCTCAAAACGAAAATATGTAAATTAACTGTGGCTAACTGATGATCGTAATGCTAATTGTTTATCTACTGTGTAGATGTAAATTAGAGGAGATCTATGCAAGGATTTGTGGTCCTCTTGGAGCCTTGTGGCACTTATGAAAATATGAAAGTATTTATAAAATATCGTTTTGTCATATAGTAGACAATTATGAACAGCTTGTACTTAGCGTATGGATGATAAATGGGTTCCTGGGTCGACTGTGAGAGGTGTAGCCCCAAGCACCTAGACATAGCTAGGAGTCCAGTCGGTCGTCGGCTATGATGAGATTATCATAATTATAATTGTAATACAAATGAGGTCCCTAGATCGTTGGCTGAGATGAGTCGCTTCATATGAAAACTGTTCATTTTGTCTGTCTTTATGACGGTACTTGGTGGTCAATTCCACTGTGATTTAGAAAATAAATATTTAAAAGATCCCCTGTGAGGATAAAAATATGTGGAACAGAGTGTGTGTTAACGTCATAAGCGCTGTGTACAACATGTGAGTCGTGGAGTACTGGCATCTCGGGTGTCGATAATCTGTATACGCAAGCATCCGGCCTTGCATTGAGAGCACGACTCATTGTCTGTGTGGAGTCCGCCTTGCTTATTAGCCTATGTGTAGTGAATTGATATGTATGATTAAAAACATCTTATGGATTACAGTGTATGGGATATGTAGTATGCGTAAGTATACGTCAACCTTATTCCCAGTGTTACCTAATTGTGTGTTCGGCTGACCTATATATGCTGATGCTGTGACGGTATGATAACCTGTGTTATTGTGTCACCTCCTATTGGCTGTGGTGGTAATAATCCACCTGTGTGCCAGCGCAATTGTGTGCGGAATGATACTAAGTGTCGCTATATTCTGTTATGAGTATTAATCTGTATTGGCCTATAGTGAAATTCGTTAACCTGTGTTGTTGTGTGTCTACTGCTATGCTTTTGCGAAATGTCGTTAATCTGCATGAGTGTATAAGTATTGCGTTCCATTATAGAAATGCCGCTAACCTGTGCTCCTGTATGTGTTAGGCCATTGTGTGTATGCACTGCGGCTAACCTGTGTTATTGTGTTGTCTGTAATTCGGTATGTGCTTTCGCTATCGCGGGAATAATGGCGTTCGTTATAGAGATCGTATTATATGTTCCGTAATGTATTGTATTTGGCCCTATGTAGTACTTTATTGGCCTATTCTCTGATAATGTAGTGTATCGGCCTGTCATCCCGCCTTAATATGGGGTTACTGTTGGAATCCGTGCACTTTCTAAAGTTGTCCAAGTAAAATATTGTGTATTAATCTCTTATAAGTGGTCATTATCCATGGGAGTGTTAGTTCCTCTAGTGTTAAGGGAAATATATGTAATCGCCTACCATGTATCCCATCAATCGGAATTGATCATCGGTCGCTGCCGAAGGTATATATATATATAAACAATTAAGTTATATATTAGTGTACCTCAACTGTGTTCGGTCATTGTATAGTCCCTTATGACAGGTGATGTGATCTTCAATCGGCCGCCTAATGCTCGTGACCGTGTGTGAAAATCTAAATGCGATTAAGTAGGTAAAAATGTGCGCTATTTCTAAGTTTGTATTAATGTGAAGTGTCTAGCCATCTTCCTATGGTAAAGGAATCCTTCTATGGTTTGCCATGTGGCCTCCATGTGTGTGAATGACCCTTTGTATCGCACGGCCATGTATGAGTGTGGTAGTCTACGTGACTGTGCGGAAAAGGCTGTCGCTAGGCAGGGATCGTGTATGGCTGACTGAGCATTCCGTTTCTTGTTACTTCCGTATGTTAGGACAGAGGCTTGACCTCGTTTGCCGTGCACTGTGTATGACATATGCAAGATCCTGTCTAAAATATATTGTCTTCAAAAACATTTATGCACTTTACATATTATAAATATAGAACTATTATTAATAATGTTACGTCGGTATCTCCTATGTGGGATTTTACAACTGAAAACTAATTATGTTGTGGGGCAAAATCGGGATTAGTGTTGACCACTATTTCAGACTGTGGTTACTAGATGCCATATTGCACTTGGCGCTATTGCCAAGGTTTATTTGGCGTACCTTATCTATGGGGACCTATGGGAAAAATGTGAGGCATATGTACTACTAAATATATATCTAGCCGTGTTCTATCTGAAGCTAGTGTGTATGAACAAAATTCATTATTCTATAAAGACATAGTACACAAGAAATATAACCTGGTACACATTATTATATCATTATAATTAAACATGCAATTTATAATTAAGCTTCGTGTTATGCAGTTTGGGGAACTGTTGGTGACTGCTAGTTGTGAGCATGGCTATTAAATGCCATAGCGCATAGGGCGCTTGTTTGTTTCACATGGTTCCGGGTTTGCGTTGTGTGTGGGCAAAATACATTTTACTCCCTGACACTGATGATTTAACGCTTTCGTTTCTTAGCCGCGGAGGGTTGAGGTGTGGGGGTGGTTTTTCGTGAATGGCATGGTTTCATACGCCATACATGAACCGTATCTTTAATAATTTTGTGGTTGTGCCGAATGTTGACAAGGTATTTTAGGTCCGAAATTTTTCTCTGGATTCTAAACGGACCTGTCCATTTCGGGATTAGGAATTCGGACACGTTCTTAATGCGAGTGGGTGACCATATCATAATGAGCTGTCCGGGTTTGTATTACTGGTGCCTGTGAGTTTTATCATATGTGAGTTTCTGCCTGTTTTGTGAGGTGCGGATATTATGTCGCGCGGTATCACGGGCTGTGCATAAGTATTGCAACTTTTCAGCGTTGCTAGGGAGCGTATCCTGTGGGATGTAAATGTTGTCGATCGGACTGCGCGGGTGGTATCCGTGTAAGAGAAAGTGCGGGGTGCGACACGGATGTGTTGTAACTAAATGTTACTGCTGGGAGGTAATTATCCCAGTCAGTGCCCTTGTCGTTAGTAAAACGAGCTATCGCGCTGCCAAGGATTTTGTTCATAGCTTCAGTTAACCCATTCGTCTGAGGGCTGAAACTAGTGGTTGTGTAGGCTCTGATTTGAAGTAATTTAAGGAGCTGTGTGATGACATTTGATGTAAAAACTGTTCCTCTGTCGCATAATTATGTGTGGAAAATACCATACTTGGTAATGATTTCCATGAGGAACTCTGCAATTTGGTGTGCGCTAGCTTTTGGGACCACTTTGGTGATAATGTATCGGGTAAGGTATTCGGTTGCTACCAGGATGTATTTGTTACCTTTGTCTGATGTTGTAATTGGACCCTTTACGTCAATACCTATGCGGTGGAAAAGTTCACCTACAGGGAGTGGGTGGAGTAATCCATGGGGTTTACCAGGGCGGTGTTTGTATCTCTGGCATGTGTGACAAGTTTTAATGAACCCTGTGAAGTCATTTTTCATGTTTTCCCAATAGTATTTGTTGCGAATGCGCAAATATGTTTTATGGACTCCAAAATGTGCGCCGTTAAGGGGTGGGCAGTGATATTCCGTCATTACGTGGTTTCGGAGTGTAGTGGGAAGGGCAACAGGTGTGACGCCATGTGTGGCCGAGGGTTTGCACCTAAGGATATCGTCCTTATCGATAAAAAATCTGCGTGATAAGCGGGCAGTTTTACTGTCTACCTGGTCGCGATCCTGTAAGGCAAGCCTAATTTGTCCCAACTGGGGATCGTTTATTTGCTCCTGTTTTATATCAATGTGAGTGACAGCAAATGTGGGTAAAGAATCCCAAGCATGTTTAATATCCTCGTCCGGTGGTTCGAGTACAGGTAGTCTTGAGAGACCATCCGCATCAAGGTGTGCCTTACCTTTCTTGTGCTTAACCTCAAATGTGTAGTCATACAATTTAAATATAAACCTGTTAAGCCGGGAATTGGGATTTTTAAATGTATCCCATTAAAGAAGGCTGCCGTGATCCGTAACTACCGTAAAGTGGATACCATACAGGTATGTTCGGAAGTAATTTACGGCCCAAGAGAATGCAAGCATCTCTCTTTCGGTCACGGAATATCTGGTTTCTACCGGTGTAAGTTTTCGGCTAGCGTATGTAATTGGGTGTTGTTTGCCATCATCGGCTTCTTGTAATAGGGCTGCCCCTATGCCAAATTGGCTTGCATCCACGTGTACGAAGGTGGGTCTACCTTCCTGAAAATGCTGGAGCAGGGGCGGTGTAGTGAGTAAGTGTTTAAGTTTATCGAAAGCCTCTCTATGTGTTTCTGTAACTATAAAGGGTGTTTTCTCGTGTGTAAGCTCGGTTAGGGGGTTAGCTATCTGTGCAAATCCGTGAATGAAACTACGATAATAACTCGCGAGACCCATAAAAGAACATAACTGTTTAATTTTTTCCGGCATTGGAATGTCGGTAATGGCGGCGATTTTGGCAGGGTCCGGTGTGATGCCGTCGCGGCTAACAATGTGACCGAGAATGTGGACCTTCGTTTTTGCAAATTGACATTTGGATGGTTTTAGCTTTAATTTAGCATGCCTAATCCTGTCAAAAGCTTCGTTCAAGTGTATAATGTGTTCTTCAAAGGTTTGTGAGAAGACTGTTATGTCGTCTATATAGGTTAATACCGAGCGGTATTTGAGGCCTGCGAATGCCTTGTCTACCAATTTCTGGAATGTTTGACTGGCATTCTTTAAACCCATGGGCAGGACGCCGTAACCGTAGAGGCCGTTTTCGGTGACAAATGCCAACTTATGCCTATCGGGTTTATAGACAGGGATTGAGTAAAATCCGGAATAACAGTCCATTATCGAGAAATACTTAGCTCCACTTAAGGTCTCTAGATAAGTGTCTGTGCGTGGTAGCGGGTAATTGTCACTCTTAACGAGTCTATTAAGGCGTCGATAATCTGTACAAAACCTATGGGAACCATCGGGTTTCCGGGTAAGGAGTACCGGTGCACTATAATTGGACACGATAGGGTGGATGATGCCGGCTTCCATCATCTCCTGAATTTGTGTCTGTATGGCTTGTCTCTCCTTGGCGCTAACTTTATAAGGTGCCTGGTGAACTGGAGCATCACTGGTCAATTCGACACGGTGGTGAATTAAGTCGGTCACTTCTAAATCGGCAAGAGAGTGTGCAAAAATATTCTGATATTCTTCTAATAGGTTTTCAAGCTTTCTATTCTGCTCTGGGGTTAGTGACTGTGTTTCCCCAGCGGCGGGCGTTTCTGTGTTAGCACTTGTGTTCGTTGGCGGTACTATGGTAACCAACGGAGAGACCTGGTGCGCGCGCGTGCCTCGCTGCGCTCGTGGATTGTATGTGTTCCGGGCGTACGATATTGGGTGTGTAGTAATAAGGTCTCCGTTCACTAATCTTATTTCATTATTGACAAAGCTAATGTTGGCTTCGAACTTGGCAAGAAAGTTCGTGCCGATGATGCCCGGGACGGAAAGTTCCTTAATTACAAACATAGGGTATCTAGTTTCAAAGGAACCTATCTGGAGATGTACATCGGTAATGCCTAAGCATGAAATAGTTTGTGAATTAGCAGCCACAAGGCGAGTGTTTTGAGGCATCCTATGTATGCGCTCGCCGTTAATGTATTTACTGCTGACACAGCAAATAGCTGATCCGGTATCAATTAAAATCTGAATTTGATACCCGTTAATTTTGGCCGGGCTAGAGAGGGCTGTAATATTGAGTCCATCCTGTGCAGTAAACATGTTGTTAAGAGTGTATGTAATTATTGGTACTGTGGGATCTTGGGACGGTGATTCATGTTTATCGTTCTTTATTGCATTATGCGAGACTATGTGTTCTGCCGGTTTGTTACTTGTGTTGAGCAAGCGCGGTGTTGTTGTCTGATCACTGAACCTGACACGCTTTGCTGAGTCCCGTGAAACTGGGATTCGCACTTCAGCTGTGTCATGCCTAACTGCCATGTGTATTGTCTTAAGCTTTCTCTTGAGCTTTCGGTGGCGCGATAAATACCTAGAATTATGTTTGCTGACCGGAGATGTTAATCCTGGCCTCGGCAGGGGTGTTCTAAAGGGCCGGTGTGTGTGAGTGGTTGTGGGTTTACAGCCAGCTTTCTGTGAAAGTAACTTACTTGCACCAGTGGCGATACAAGTCACCAGCTTTGCCGCACCTGGTTTAGTGGTCGGGCCACTTGGGTCCACGGGTGGAATCAATGTGGGTGGGCGTATCACGGGTACTTTAACTACGCTATTTGTGGAAGCGTCTTGAGGGGTTGTGATTTTACTACTGGTTTTTAATATGCCTTTAGTGTGCTGTTTTCCAATCTGAGGGGCGGATGGTTGAGGTTTGTGAGGCGGTTTGTTAGTGAGAGGGCTGCAGTGACCCGCATTTGGATTGCCCGTGAACAGAAGGTATAGGTGTTTGTCATATCCTACTGTGGAAAAAGTGGGTTCCATCTTGTCCAGTGTGTAGACATGGATGTTTGTCTTAAGTACGTGGCCTAGAGCGGTAACCTCCGTTGCACCCGCGTAGGTGCCATTTCGATGCATATAATCCCCATATGCATATTTATTGGGGAATAAGGCCTCATTACCGTCGGCGAGGAAATATTTGTATTCGTCCCAGTGTGCCATGACATACATGACCAGCTGTGTTCTGAGCTCTTTATGCTGGTCCTCATTTTTATGGAGCAGGAAACTAAGTGCTCTAAAGAGGCAGTTACCTTCCCCTTTGACCGTATGTGCCTGGAGCTGCGATCGGGGAGGGATTTCCTGCGCTGTATTCTGGCGGGCGGAAGTTGGGGGGATTTTCGGCTTACTGGATTTAACAGGGCAATTGTTCTGCGAGGGTTGACTAGAATGCTTAATGGTTATCGGGGAAGGGTTATCCGATTGTGTGGGTTCTGGCCCTACCCTAGCTAATAGTTTTTTGGCTGGGAATAACCTCTGTTGTCTGTGTAACGAGGTTGTCCCCTGGGCGCCTCGTTTCGCCAGTTGTTTGGCCAGGGCTGATATTGGGGGTTGGGGTGTAAGCTTCGTCTATCACGCGGGGGTGATTGCCTTCGTGAATCCCGTGGAGGGTGGTCGGGCAGTGGATAGTCCTCCGGTCCTCTTTCTCTTTGGACAGGGACGTATTGAGGGTATGCTGGGGGAGGCCTTTCATATTTAGGCTCATACCGCACCTGCTGGGGGGGAGTGTTTGGCCGACGATATTGAGGGGCGTTGGGTGGTTGTGTGTATCTGGCGTTCTGGTTACGGTGCCAGATTCGGTCATCCCTATATTGGGGATGACGGTTTGGTGTATGGTCTGGGGATGGATTGCCGCGTGGGCGAGTATTTGCCAGATACTGTGTCTGCGGGAAGGGATGGGATTCGTTACGGCGTGGCACTTCCTCCTGGTATTGCGAATAATAATTTGCCTCTCTTACCGGGGGTGAATTGCGCCGGGGCTGGTTAGGTCTACCCTGATCCTGTTGATCGCTCCTTGGTGATCGCCATGTATCCCTATGGTCATCCCTACGAGGGCGAGCTTTAGGGCTAGCGTGGATGGCCGTAATCTGCATCTCCTGCATCTGTTTGGTCAGATCGCGGATTTGTTGATGCAAATCACCGTTATCAGTATGGATGTGCTGATCCACGACTTTTTGCGTCATTTTATTGCCCTCTTCGATGAATCTAATATTTGCTTGTAATTCGAGCACTGTGTTGCTTTGCAATGTGCATAGCTTGTCCACTAAGGTAGGGCGCATTCCTTGCATAAGGAGCCGTACTTTCAGCTCGTCTGATGTGTCCCTATTATATCTTTCGCACATTAATAATTTTGCATTAATGTATGCCTGTGTGCCTTCCGTGGGACCTTGTGTGTGAGCGCGGATTTTGTCATACAAATCATCCTCATCAGAGGTCAATTGAAATGTATTGACGAGGGCAGCTGCAAATTGTTCCCACGTGGCATCGGCCAAGGTGGCTTCATGGAGTTCATACCACGTGAGGGCCGATTTAGTGAGGTAGGCTGTTTTTTATATCGTATGGCCTCGGGTGCCTGGTGCAAGCTTTGCTATTTGACACCCAGAGGGTAGCTTGCATGTCGAATTTCGTAGTTCCTTGACTATGAAAGTCAAGGAGGTTAGATGTTAGATATCTAATCTCCTTGAACACAATAGCGCTTTCTAGTAGAGAAATGAGGAACTTTGTGCTGGCGGAAACTCCCGAGATTAATTTTGGCATTATGAACTCGGCCTACTGAATTCAAATGGGTTCTTTGACATGCCAACATCGTATGACATGCGTATCGTATTTTTGCCGCCTTTCAAATATCACTTACCACGGTCAGGGGCGAACCTGCAATCTTGGGGTTAGTAGACCGACACGCTATCCACTCACCCACCGTGGCAAGCTAGGTAGGCTGGTAAGAGGCGTTTTTTTATCCTCAGCTGTCCAGCCATTAATCTTAGCCGTTCGATTTAAGGCTCTCAGATATTCCTCGGGGTCCTGCTTATCACTAGGGTATTTATTAGGTTGTATCATTGGATACTTCGTAGGCATGGCCATGTCCACGCTGTATGAAGTGTTGGGGGTGAATAAGGGGGTACGCTCAACTGGGGAATCTAAGTCGCCGTTCTGTAATGCAACGTTAGAGTGTGCGTGGCTTTGGGGTTGGTGGTGAACCTAAATTGGTGTGATATAGGTATTTCTGCTGTGGGAAGTGCCTGGGTGGTTAGGGGTAGAGTGTGGAGCGTCCTGAGGATTAAATTGCTCCGTACCCTGGATATTATCCAGCGACAAGTTGTGCTCAATATTAACCTCCTGTAGTGCGGAAAGCGCCTTGTCAATCTTGTCGCCCAGAGTTAAGGCAATGATGTTTATATCTTCGATTAGTTTACCGTTTGAAGAATTGTGTGTGATTTTGTTTAACTGTTGTAACAGGACCTGCAATCCGTTGTAGGTCAGCTGCGTGTCACTAATGTGTTGTAATAAAGCGGCTGGTAATGTGGGGGTGAATTCCTCACTATCACCGTTATCAGGGGCGACTGTTGAGCGCCCTGTGTCTGTGCTCGTGTGATGGGACGTTTTTGTCTGATTGCACTTGGGTATTTGAGTTTAATATGTATAACTGCGTCCTCAAGTTCGTTAAGTAATTGGCCTGCGTTATGTTCTGTTATTAAGTCAGGGTTCTTAACCAGGATTTTAGGGCGTAGTGGTTTGGTGGAAGCGGCGAGGTTATGTGCTGTATCTCTAAATGCACGCCTGACCTTACTAGGATTTTGGAATTTGAGCATGGATCTTAACTGTACGTCCTTCTGGAAGGGCGTATATATGGGGATATAAATTGTGTATGGCTAGGTAAGGGTGGCGTTTAAAAATGTATTACCTATCGGGGTGGGCTTGGGTTGGGTATAAAGATATTATCTAACCCTTATTTCAAAAAAAAATATCCCAATTTTGGGTGGCGTTTGCTTGGCTAGTATGAGGTTTTAGGGATCTTTTCCGCTGAGGTGCGTTGTCTGAACCCCCTTAGACGTTGTTTTAACACAACGTCGCGGTACTCGTCGCGTCCACCATTTGTAAGGTTCCTGTTAGGGTGGCCTGTACAAATAATTAATCTAAGGGGTGAAATTAGTCTAAGTAGGGGGCGAGCTTGGCAAATGCTGTAAGAGGTAGGGAGTATTTAGAGAACTGAGCTCGACAGTGCGATCAGCAAGGAGAACTCCCCAATGTTCTGCTTGACGGGGTAGTTCTAAGATAGGGGGTAGTTTAGAAAGGCAATTAAGTTATTACGCTGTGCACAACAGCTGCGTCACGCGGTCTACTGCGAGACGTGGGCAGGCGAGCTAACGGGAAACCCGCTATTGTCAGCGTTGAGCATTAGCGCTCAGCTGACGACAAGAAGCAATAAAACAATAAACAGTAAGGCTAATTCTATGTCCTACCTGAAGGGGAAGCTATTAGGGTAGGATATTATTAGCTAAATAAATAAAAGAATAAGACCAGTGGCTTCTAGTGTTTTTGAATTTAATGTGTACCTCGATCTTGAGGTACACTGGCAAATAGCAGTTCAAATGATAATAAATAAAAATAATTACAGTCCAAGCACAGGGGGATGTGAGTGTAGTGTGGTGGTGAGTGTAGTGATCGCTTGAGACACTTACCCGTTCAGCCAACAGCAGAGGTTCGTCACGTCGGTAGCACTAAGACAGACTGAGTGATCGAATGATCCTGGGTATTTGACCTCCGGGGTTCTTATAGGTTTCGTGTGCTAGGTCGGCGGAGTCCTTACATTCCTACCGAGTCATAAACCTTTCCCGGGTCGTTGCCTGGGCTACGAGGCTACCTGGGTTCATGTATGTGCTAATTATTAGTCTTATAATTTATAGGTTGTAATTTATAGGTTTTTAGATTAAATGTTTGGAATTTTGATTTGTTGGAGATTTTATTTAGGGGAAGGGGGAGCGTACCCTAGGGGTACAACACTATCCAACTATCCCAAAAATAATGGACTGGAAAAAAATTACCAAACCGTCGAGCTAATCACGCTCGGCATCAAATTGCTGCCTTACGTAACGTTTCCCCACGTTGGGCGCCAAATCGCTGTGCCCGTTTCCCCGACGTCACGTTGTCCGGGCGATTGCAACGAGAAACCGAAGAAGGGACACAGGCGATAGAAAAAAAAATTAAGTCCTGGAAATATTTGTCCAATACAAAAAAAGAATCAAAACAACTAGCTCGGACAGGCAACAGATCGAATATCTCGGGTCGTTTAAAGGGATAGGCATGCAAGGTTCAACAGGACAAATACCTCACAAACAAGAAAAAAAAGTATCACTGACTCGGGAGAAGTTCCAAACTACAGAAATAATTAGAACTTAATAAAATCGAGATCCTAAATTTATTTTAGAGCAGACGGACAAAAGAAAGATAAGAACACTCCTATTACTCAAGGCAAATCATTAGGTTGGGATACAAGTATCCATAATGTCCATCTGTGCCGTTGAGCTGTCCTATTTCACTTAAATGGGAAGTTCTCACAAAAGAAAATTAATCATAGTTCGAGAGTTCGTTGTTTAGCTGAATATGAATTTAAAAAAACTTCATTATCAGTTTCAGGAGCCTCCGTGGCTTACGCGGCAGCACGCCGGCCTCTCACCGCTGAGTCCGTGGTTCAAATCCCGGTCACTCCATGTGAGATCTGTGCTGGACAGAACGGAGGCAGACAGGTTTTTCTCCGGGTACTCCGGTTTTCCCTGTCAAAATTTCATTCCAGCAACACTCTCCACTATCATTTCATTTCATCTATCATTCATTTAATCATTGCCCCCAGAGAAGTGCGTCAGGCCTCGGCAGCCGGCACAGTTCATATTCTCGCCGCTAGATAGGGGCTTCATTCATTCCATTCCTGACCCGGTCGGAGACTGGAAGCAGGCTGTGGATTTTCATTTTCATCAGTTTCAGCTTTGTAGAAAAAAAAAAAACATTTTTTCTTCCCATAAAACAGACTAAATTAATAATTCACACACAAATTATACACATCCCTGATATTTACATATATTAGATTGACATTAATGACCGTTAATTGATTAATTTGATTAAATTAATTATAGACAAATAATAATGATTATTATCATTATATCACCACAATAATTCCAAGTTTCCTTATGGAAAACATCTCAGCTCAAAGTAGCATTAATCTATCGTAATTTCTCAAAACATTGGTTTACAAGGGAATTCTAATCGCTCAAGTCATTCTCAAATAAGAAATTGGATTCAACATGTGCTTATGGGAGAAATTAAATTGTTCAGAATGCGATGATGTAACAGTTACATTCAAAGATAAAGGAATGCAGTAGATTTGCCTAAGATCTGCATAGTTATTAAATTGAATTGACCAGCTCATTAAACCCTAACAACAGTGCACAAAATGACGATAAATTGGACGAGAAAAAAACCTGTCATTGCACTATTTCCCAAAGTTGGAAATATAAATGTAATTACTATAATAAAGCACATACTAATTCATTTGACCTAGGACTGCATAGACCCTGCATCCTGGCACAATCACAAACATTTATATCATCGAAGAAATTCATTAATTATTAACTTATTAAAGCGTTGGAATGGAATATCTCATTTCCAACAGTTGCTGCTCTTAGACCACTATAAAGTGTCTACAACTTATTAATAATTGTGCTTTATTCAAAAACCATTTCCGAAAATCCTTTTGACATAATGCCAAGTAATCCTTAAGTGGCAATAATAAGACTGGTCAAAATCTCTTAATGTCTACGATCATTATCGGCTTCGTATTTTTTATACAATCTGAATTAATTACTGCAGGGTTCAGGATCACACATCATGAATCCAGATGATAAGTACTGTACCAAGAATTAATTATCAAGTTCCAAAAATTAGCTCTGCAAAAAATGTAATGTTCCGCTTACAACCGCCGTAAAGGTATAATACGCCATTAGTAAGAACGCAACTAAGTTTAGAATAAGTTTATAAAAAAATGGAATCCAACCATAAAACATTTTGTTAAATATCTTACATATATGTGTGAAATTACTCTTAATATCCATAAATTATTTGCTCTTTAGTTTGGGAATTCATTCGAAATATATCAGTCACCTGAAGAGAAAACATTATGATAACATGGTAATGGCGTGTCATATAATTTCAGACAAGTTGTCTGAAAGCATGCTCAGGGTTACGGAGAATGTGTTGCCTATGTGATTTCCCACGACGTGGTTGATCTTGGTCCTATACTTAATTTTGCAAGATCGCCGCTTACGATACTCGTGTAATGCATCCATCGTCGTGACGTCTGATCTAACGTGAATTCGGGCCCCCAGATCTCGGATTTATCCTGGTCATTAAGCTTCCCTGTTGATGGCTTAAGCTATCATCTTGAATAGTAATAAAGTCTTTATTAGTGTTCCCATGTTACTGTTCTTAATTACAAGTCGCATCGTGGATGACTTCATACAACCCCTTAAATCAAAATTGGTTGTACGCCACTGATGGTGAAATGTTCCGACTATTTTATCAGTGTGGAATAGGAGTAGTGGAGTGATAGGGGTTCTGCCCCACTTCAGAACCCCGTTATTACCACTACTAAGCCTCAGCCATGTTAAATATCTCTCGAACGCATGGTCCGATTTTGACAAATGGCGTGTCAGTGGACTCGGGCTGACGTTCTCTTTCCTATGGACCATGTATTATATTTTTCAAAAATTCTTTGAATTTTTTTGTTTTGCAACGTTGGTGATAGTTTGAAAACCAAACATGGTAGAACGTTGTGCCATGGCTCAAACGAACGGCCTTTATGACCTTTATTTTTTGTAATAAAACTTTTTTATTTTTTATGTTTTTTTGAAAACACTCGAATTTTGAAAATCCTATATTTTGGAAACTAGGAACTCTACAAAAAAAGTTTGTTTGACGTAAATGAAAGGTCCCTACCCCCTCTACCTCAAAAATAAATTTCAAGTCTCTAGGATGAAAACCTGTAGGTAGTAGTGTGGTAGTGAGAGAGCTGTCTCACTTAGGAAGTTGTGAGCCCCTGCGACCTTGGAATGGAAGGAGCCATGCTAGGAGGGCGTGCTTGGATTCGTTTTTTTCGTCTCGTCGTGCTCTTTACGGGAATGTAGGTGTCGAAAAGGTGAAAATCTGGAAACACGGTCTTTTTGGGGTAAAAACGTGATTTTAGACTTTTTGCTATATCTCGCGAACCAAGTATGCTAGAGACATGAACGAGGGGTCCAAGGACTCGGAGTGACGTCCTCTTTGCTATGGACCACTCGTTATATTTTTTTAAAAAATTTGGAAACGCGATTTTGGGGTAAACACGTGTTTTTTGTGATTTTTGCCGATATCTCACGAACCAATAACGCTAGAGACGTGTACGAGGTGTCCTAGGACTCGGGCTAACGCCCCCTTTCAAATGTGGTAGATATTTTTTTCCCAAAAAGATAATTCACAAAGGGCCTAACGCCATACATGTTGAAATAACGTTTTCTTTTTCTTTGCCTGTTTATAATGTCCATGAAGCGTGGCGGTTGAGAGAGAGACGATACGGCTGGGTGTGTGTGTTTCAACGAACCTGTCGCTGACCACGGTGGCTGTGTTCAATAGATCAATCGCTATTTCGACGGGTCGGTGTATGACAGAGCGAGGGTACGTTTTTTCACACTTTTTACCTTTAACGTGTAAACGGTGATGAGAACTTGGTTCTATGTTGGTCGAAGCGAGTACAGAAATCACACTTGCCGAGGAGCAGGAGGTGAATGTCATTTGAGCTTATGGGAAGGCGTTGATCTGACTTGACAACAGGTGACGCTTGAAGGTGAAATAATCTGACCATTGTGCTGGCAGGGAAGTGCGAAAGGCGTGCACACATGTGTGAAACCACAGGCACGCTAAACCAGTGACATCCTGTCTTGCTTCGTACGTGACAAAATGCAAGTTGACGTGAAATTTGATCTATCGCAGGTGTTCGCTTGGGTGTTATCTGTCCACATGCGCGATAACTGTTAACAAGTTACATCCTGTTTTGCTGCGTACGTGACAAAATGCAAGTTCATGTGAAATTTGATCCGGCACAAGTGTTCGCCTGGGACGTTAGCTGTCCACGTGCACGATAAGAGAATGTTCAAAGCGTGGGAATCGCTGAATCAGTAAAAAGTATGATGCAACTTGTCGGAATGATGTCACAACCAATAGATAGGCAAGAGCTGCAAACAGCAGTGGTGGGAGGTGAAGGGAGGGAGAGGGGAGGGGGTGATGTATGAGAGAACACAGGAGGAAAGGGAAAGACAAACATGTATGAACATGCATGAAGCGCGGAGCGCTGTACACATAGAGCTATAGGTGGTGTACAACATGGGTGAATAAATAAAAAGTACACAGGTTCACACAACATGTAGTTTATTGATCCAAGAATTAAACGTAGAGTTAAACCCTAACCATTTGACGTAGAGTTTATTTCCTTTTTGTTTCAACACTTTTTCCACAAGATAATGCTGAGGAAATGCTGTTTTCTGAAGTTCATGGAGATAAAATCTACCTTTTATGGGTTGATGGTTGAGGTCCTCGAGTAAATAGGTGACTGGAGTGTCCAAGTTGACTCGACGAATTCGAAATAGTTCAGTCCCCCACTGAGGCGTGTAGCCCTTATTGAACGCAGACTTAAATTTGCTCACACGAACAAAATCCCCAATGTTCAGTCGGTGACGTTTAGGATCAGCTGTTTTTATGGGGTTAAACAGTTTATCCAATCGCTGAATATTTTTAGTTACGAGACGTGGCTTGGTCCCAATCGTTCTATGTTTGGTGTCATTGTAACGTGTCACTAGCTCAGGTAACATGTCCAACCAGCGATAACTGCCCTGAGCGGTAAACGCTTTCCACATATGGGTTTTCAATGTTCGGTTGAACCGCTCGACCACACTGGCTTTGAGATTGCTGTACGTGGTGTAATGGTGAATATCCTTAGATTTGAGAAAACTGGAGAAGTCCTTGTTGAAAAATTCTTTCCCCTGGTCGGTTTGTAGCAGCTGAGGTTGACGTTGGGAGTGTTGAATAATATGTTGAAAGGCCTTGGTAACTAGTGGACCAGACTTGCGACGCACAGGTTCAACAAAGGCCATTTTGGAATAGACATCAATGACGGTCAACATATAGCGTACACCGTCGTTAACGCCAGCATAGGGTATCATTTCAACCAAGTCAGCCTGCCAAAGTTCATCCACACCTCGTGAAATCACCTTGAGTCGTGGATAATGACGTCTAGCTGGGCGATGCAACTCGTGAGCAATACCCATTTTAATGGGTGAGGGCTTAAACAATAATTTTGGCATTTCGAAGTTCTTGTTCAATTTCTTGAATTTCCCAATCGTGACCGGTATGGCCAGCTTGACGTGAGGCATGCAACAACTGTAGCCGCTGGACGAGCTTATTGGGATTGTGCCAGTAGGTAACATCCACAAGGGGTTTTAATGGTTTAAAAGTCACTCCCGAAGCGGATGCTTTACGACGAGTACTTTGACTGGTGGGAAACATTTTTGCAATGATGGTTTTATATTTTTGAGATATATTGGCATTCACTTGTTGCGTGGGATCATACTGTCTTTTGTGAGCATGGGTATCCAATAAAATGGATTTATATTTGTCAAGGTCCTCTGACGTATAATCATGGAAAGAGGGGGTCCGAGAAAAGAGCAGCTTTAACAGTCCTGGCGTTAATTTATAGTTGATGTTTTTAATGACAGCTTTAGTACGAGCAAATTTAATGGATGAATCGCCAATTTTAAAACTATCATTCTCATAGCGAACACCATACGTGGTATCTGTGTTTCCAATAAATAGATCGGTGAAATAGGGTTCCAATGTTGATCCATAATATTTTATTAAAATGGTTTTCAGTTGAGCTTTATGTTGAGGGGTGGCCAAGAGTTGTGAAAACGGAGACGCTCTGGAAGGGCAAGGTGTTTCGACCATGGCCAAGGATTTCTTTTTTCTCAAAAACTCTTCAAGGGGTGCAGCCTTTTTTTGAGGCGTAAACACTTGTTCCTCCTCATCCTCAACTTCACTAACACTAGTCAAATCTTCCTGTTCCTCTTCCTCTTCCTCAGGGTCCTCGTGCAGCGTCTGCGTGGCTTGTGAAACGGTGGGTAGCGTTTCAGATGGCTTGAAAGAGGGTTTCAACATGGCTTTTAGTGGAGGTGCTAAATGTTGCTGAATAAACAAAGCATGATTGGCACGTGATTGTTTCAATTGACGAAACTTTTGGCGAATAGTATGTTTTGCTTTAATAATATGCTTTTTCAATTGAATCTCTGCTAACGCCATGGTGTCTTGACAAATGACTTGCCGGGGAATGAGACAGGGCCTTAAATAGCAATAAAATGATCAAACCCTAAGCGATACCGTCCTTGGTTGAGTTCACTTTGTTTGTCAATCACTAAACAGGCATGACGTTGAGTGTTCCAGCACTTGGCACACAATTCTGTAAACATTTGAAAGGTCATATCCGGATTCACATGTTCATTATAAATGTGACGACTGTTCCTCTCGTCCTGGCGAAATAAAACAATGACATTGGCATTGTCACGAATCAACTGTTTGGACATTTTAGAATACGTTTGCCCAAGATAGAAGCAATCGATATGTTTGTGTCGACCTATGCTGAAATAGCTTTGAATGATGCCTTGACGTTCAGTGGATACATCATCGAAAATCATGAGTGAATCAGGCTTTACCTCATTCGGTGAAATCACATTTTCTTGCATGGAAAATGTAAAATAACCCATATTCTCTTTTTGTAATCCAGACATGACTTGATCCAGAAACACGTAGAGGGGTTGGTAGAGAGATTTTGCAAAAATATAAATATTTTGAAAACGCAGACCATTGGGCGCTGTAATGAGCGTTAGCAAAAGATTTGTCTTTCCACAGCCGGAAGGCCCCACAATGATGCAGCGAATGGAAGATGGAAACAGTGAACCATGGCGTTGTTCACGTGATGTGGGACAGAGATGGGAAACCATGTCCCCCACGGGGAATGACTCTTGCTGCTTAATAATCTTCATGTCAACTAAGGCTTAGACAGGCTAGCCGGCTGTCTATATACAGGACACCGAACCTTGTCATAGAAACAGTAGACTGCTACTACAGGTTGACGATGGATGTCTTTGGACGTGCGTTGATGGCCAAAGCTAGGCCTGTCCCCATACATGATCCTAAACAGGAAACAGATCCTGCTAATAAACACTATGTGGATAGGTCAGTAGTGCCACGCACAAAACAGGGAGATTATGACTTTAAGGGAAAGCGGTTAACCCATGTAAAACATCCTCAAGTGTCTACAGACGTTACTACGAAAAAGTATGTGGATAACAAAGTGTATGAGTTTTATGACAAAGTGCCACAGCTTATGGTGAATGGCTATAGCGCTAATCACCATCGGATTATTCACGTGAAAGACCCACAAGACGAAGACGATGTTTGTACCAAGCGTTACGTGACCCATGAAATGAAAAGGCTTTATAAATTTATCCCATCTGTGTTTTTAGTGTATCTGACAAATGAAAAACCTTTGAATGAGAGAAACCATTTACCGCTAGTCCATGATCAGCACTTGACCTATGTGCTTGCTTCAGGATTAAGCCACTATCGATTACACTATGATGGAACCATTCACATCAAATATGCCATACCTGATGAGAACCATTTACAAATAAAGATAAATGGTCATAGGATGTTGGTCCATGACCATGAAATGGTCAATGCAGGGGACGAATTATCCTTTTATCTCATGTTGACATGGGATGAAAAGCAAGCGGGGAAAACCATAAACGATTTCCCACTTTATGTGGAATTGGAATATACAGCCATGAAATAACCATCTGACGTTAGTTGTGATTTAAACTTTCTTGTGAAAGGTTGTTGGTCATTATCATCATGGTGAAACAAAGGTATGCAGTGAGAAAGACTAAAAAAAGGACTTTGTCCTTGGCAAAGCCTGGGCTTACAACATTCGTGGACAAGCCCTTGCGAAAGAAAAAAAGAAAAAATAATGTATTGACCATAAGGAAAGCCCTTCGAGCAGCACAGAGACAGGTTATTCCAAAACGTCGGCGACAGGTTTCAAACCAAGGGCGAGTGATTCCCGTCCCAAAACGAGCGGGATTTTTACCTGCATTATTTGCCGGGTTGGCTGCTCTAGGTTCACTTTTGGGCGGTGCCAGTGCAGTGGCGAAAACCATTAAAGCCGCGCAGCAGGGCAAGCAACAACTCAAAGAAAGTCAGCGACACAATGAAACGATGGAAGCGATTGCCATGGGGGCTAGAAATGCCAATTTAAAGCCAGCCTTTTATCAACAAGGATTTGGGATTTCACCATTTCGAAATATTAAAAAAAAAAAAATGTAACCTCAGCCATAGCGAGACATGCCCTGACGCATCAACAAGTGGAAAGCTATGCTAAACAACTAAAGCTTTCTCATTTTCGAGGTGTGTTTATGCGAAACCAATTACCCCCACGACCCTGGAAACAGGAATGTGCTGTTGTCAATTTGGATGATCACCGAGGACCAGGAACGCATTATGTAGCTTATGTCAAAGAGGGATCCACGGTATGGTACTTTGACAGTTTTGGGAATTTGCCCCCGCCCATGGAACTAGTGACCTATTTTGGAAACAGGATCAAGATATATTATAATGTGAAACGAGAGCAAACGTTTAACAGCCAACAGTGTGGACGTTTGTGTTTAATTTTTTTATATAAGACGCAGCATAAGCAAAAACGCCACCAGTATGTCGGCAGAAAGTAAAACGTTTACAGTGCATGGACGTGGACCTGAAGTCAGCCTAGACTTTTACCCGCCTATCGAATTGAGTGAAAAACCCTATGGTTTAGGACTTGTTTCTCTTGAAACGTACAATCGAATATACAACATACGTGAAAATGTGAACAACAAGTTTTACTATGATGATTCTGTGCTCACCTTGAACTCTGGTGGATACACGATCGATGATATTTATGAACACATTTATGTGGTGTTGATCAATCAATATGGTTTAAAGTCATTTCTTGACGGAACGCACAAGTTTGAACTTGTAGGAAATACCAACACTCATCGCTGCAGTATTTTCTCCTCATTCAACATTGACTTTAAAACACACCCCGATTCCATTGGCCCATTACTCGGATTTAAACCACGTGTGTTGGAGCCCAACAAAAAACATGAATCGGACCATGAAGTGAAATTCATTGAGGACCATCATGTGTCGGTGACGTGTAATATTATTAGCCAAGTGTACACCAATCAAGAACCATCGCATTCGCTTTATGACTTTATTGTGACATCGCCCAATGGGTATATTATTCGTGAAAACCCTCCAGTGGTGCTTTTTCATGCTGTGGCTGTTGATAGTATTAGTAATATAACATTAAGACTGATCAATAGAGATCAACAACTCATTGATCTAGATTCCACCACACCAGTGACTTACAAGTTGGTGCTAAAGCCACTATGAAATTTGTGTATAAAGCAACAACACCGTCTAGGAATGGTGTTAGTTGTTTGCCACGTGAATACACGTTAACATCTCAGAACAAGCAGATTTTACAGCATTTGGGTTACCACGTCAACCCTCATAATGAATTCTATCCTAGAGATAGCGAACCGCATCGAGGAGCAACCAGGAGTGGTAAGAATTGATCTCCATTCCTATCAAGCTCAAACACCTGGACTCAATAACAATGATGAAATTCAATTTGTTATCAACAACCAAGATATTTACACCCTACCGCATGAAAGTGTCATTCAGATTGAAGGTCGGCTCACCAAAGCCGATGGCTCTACACCTACCACATCCAAGTTGGCCAACCATGGTTTGGCCTTTCTGTTTTCTGAAGTGCGGTATGTCATTAACGATATCGTGGTGGATAGCACTCGAAATGTGGGCATTTCCAGTGTCATGAAACTATACCCCTCTTATAGTGAGGAAGAAGGTAAAACACTTTGCATGGCAGGTTGGTGTCCTGACTCGACCAATGACTGGATGGTACACACCGATGGAACCTTTACTGGATATTTACCTCTTAAACTGGTTCTAGGCTTTGCCGAAGATCACCAACGCATTGTGGTTAATGCAAGGCAAGTGCTTTACCTAGTGAGAGACAGGAGTGATAACAATGCACTCAAGGGAGCCGACAATGCCCCCATCGATTCAAAAATTCAACTACAACGCTTGCTATGGAAAGTGCCTCATGTGACCCTTAACGATAGCAAAAAACTGGACATACTCAAGATGGTCAAGAGAGATATGCCTCTACCCTTGGAATTTAGAAGCTGGGCCCTCCATGAGTATCCGCTATTGCCCACTACCAACACACACAGTTGGTCTGTAAAAACAGCTCGCTATACAGAGAGACCTCTCTACCTGATCGTGGGTTTTCAAACGAATCGCAAGTATCAACAAACCAAAGATGCCTCGCAATTTGATCACCTGCAATTGAGAAATGCACGTCTTTTCCTCAACGGAGCCGTGTTTCCCTATGAAGGACTGGATTTGGATTTTTCAAAAAATAAGTTTGGTCCTCTGTACGACTTGTTTTCTAAATTTCGATGGTCGTATTATCAAAAAGAGAACGGCCCCATGCTACTACCCCAAGCGTTTAAGACAAGAGCACCACTGATTGTCTTTGACTGTTCTTACCTGGAAGAGTCTGTCAAGCCATCCAATATCGACATTCGACTAGATTTTGAAACGCATGACAATGTACCAGCCAATACGACGGCCTACTGTCTGATTATTCATCACAAACAAGTCAACTATTATCCACTGTCCAACCAAGTGACGAGTGTATAAATAACAGCTCAACCCACGTCAAGCCGCTCAGTCATGTCTTGCTTTAAAGCCTCAAGAGACGTTACATCCATGAATTTAAACTCTGAGGAACAACGTTTCAAGACTTTTGCCACATGGCCAGTGCCTTTCATAAACCCTCAAGACTTGGCGGCCGCTGGATTCTACTGTTTAAAAACAAGAGATGAAGTGAAATGTGCCTTTTGTCCCATCATTATAGACCAATGGCAGGAGGGCGATGAACCCATGCAGGAACATCAGCGCTGGTCACCCACCTGTCCCTACCTGTGCAGAATGAAAGTGGGAAATATACCCTGTCATTCAAGCTATCCCCCACTTGTGTCTCTGGGTGATGAAAAAAATACAAGTTATGATACATGTGGGCCGTATGGTATCCATGGTGCTTCGGTGAGCAGCTCACCATCAAAAACGCCTAGTTTAGAGACATTGGGACATCATCGGTGTTATGGACGTTACAAACACAAGAGACTAAATTGTTGTATCAGTTGCTATCGTCCTTATCCTAAAATGAGAAAAGCCTGTAAGACGTGTTATGATAATAAAATGATGTAATTCTTAAATTCTTATTTTTGCATGTCCCTCTGTCCTACCCTAACCTTCTTTTTTGAAACTAGCATGGCAGGTAAGCCCATGCCATGATCACACGTGATCGTCAGTCAGTCGTCAGTTGAACTTGGTCCAGGCAAGCGTCAACATGTTGCGCACACTCATTGTGGATTGCCAAGGGTTTAAAATTGGTGACAACAAATTTATATTTAAACAAGTGGCCATGATCGATTGTACCACGTTTTGGATATCGCAAGCTACGCATTTGCTATTTAAACCACCCCATGCTTTTGATTTGTTGTGTGAAAAAGACCGTAAACAAACCCAGTGGATTGAAAATCATAGGCAACTAGACTGGAATCAGGGAACCATTTCCTATAAATATTTGGACGTGGTTATGAAAGCACACTTGTCCTCGGCCAATGTGGTATTTGTGAAAGGTAATGAAAAACGTCAATGGTTGCAACCATTTTTGGCGTCTTACTGCCAATGTATCGACCTCATGGAGTTGGGCTGCCCCTCCCTGCAAACGCTCATGGATACTTGTTCCTGTGGCAACATTACCCATACAGCCCTATCGCATGCGTGGCATCTCTTTCATTGGTTAACCACCCATGCCTGCTGGGAGTTGTTGAACAAAATTATAACTCAAGATTTACCTGTGAATGACGTCAGTGAGATTTCTACAAGCGACGTGTAAACATCTACAGCACGTGATACCATGGAGAAAGGCAATGCTACGGACAAAGCCATCGGCAAGTTCTTTGTGTGCAAAAAGAAACTAGACAGTTTTACCAAAGAGGAACTCTTGGCGCTGCCCAAGTCGTTCATTTATTATGTGGCCGCCAATGCAGTGAAAGAAATCTGGCAACATGTACCAAAATCATGGACTCAAGACCCTGTGTTGAGTGAATTGCAACCCTGTACGGATTACGATCACCATAAGCAAGTGGCCATGGCAAAAATACCGTCTATGCGTCAGTGTGCGACTTGCCAGCTAGTGAAACTGTATCACGGTCATAAAAGTCCATGTAAAGACTTTGTTGAATCATTCCACGGGTGTCATGGCGAGAAAAAGCAACAACAACAACAACAACAAACACAAACATCGTCCACAGAGGAGGAGGAAGACCAAACCTTTTTACCATCGATGGAAAAGGATATGCCAGACCTGTACTGGCAATGGCGTCATTGACAAAGTGATTCAATACCTACCTTTCGAAATCCATCTTCCAGGTTATCGTTTTTGCGGCCCTGGAACTCGTCTCGAAAAACGTTTACAACGTGGTGATGTACCCATTAATCTTTTGGATCAAGCATGCAAGGAACATGACCTTTCTTATCGCCATAGTCATTCTGGTTTAAAACATGTGGCCGATAAATTGTTATTGAAGAAAGCTAAACAACGTTTCACATCCAGTGATGCCTCAGTGGGTGAAAGGATGCAAGCCCTAATTGTCATGAGTGCTATGAAAGGAAAGTTGATGATGCATGGACATAAACATTGAGGAGTGAGGAATTGGAATGTGTTTGTGTTCTATATTTCTTTTGTCAATTCACTATAACTATGAAATAAAAACAAAGGTTTACCAGAGCACGATGTTTTGTTATTTTTATTTTTAAGAAATCGTGATGTTGATGGCTTATGTTTCATTTTACACATTTCACACATGATGAATTCACACACTGCCATTTGTCATTTTGCAATTTACAGATTTTAAAAATGTTCGTTTCAAGTTTTGCGATTTTGATGATATGGATTTTTCCATTTTGCTGATGACACTTTTTAAACAATGACCGTTTGAAGTTTTTGAATTTTCATATTTTACACATGGCCATTTCCAGTTTTTAAAAATGTCCGTTTTAAGTTTTGCGTTTTTGGTGATATGGAAACATGGATTTTCCATTTTGCTGTTTTCACATTTTTCCATTTGGTGTATGTCGAAAGTTGAGATTTGACAATGATGTTGATGCGAGTGCTTGACCTTGATAATACTGCAATGTGCTGATGCGTGTTTGGAGAAACGTCGAGGTCTACGACTACTGCAGGTAAGACTGTTTTTTTTACAAAAATAATGTCTATTGTCTGCCACATTTCAATGAAAAAACAAAACTATTGAAAACAAAATAAGTATATAAGTGACCATTTTCCCCCTCCCCACCCACCCACCCTACCTCATCGTGTTTGCTCTGGTCAATCATACACACCAGTTTTCTCTCTCTCCACTCATACATTCACACCTGTCATTGGGAACAAACACAACCACTTTATTTATTCCCAAAAGCACATTCTCGACATGCACACTCTTCCCAAAAGAACTTTTTAGTTTATCATTTACATTACGAAAAATAATTAAATACTAGTTATTAAAGTTACTAAAAATCTTACTTATTTCATATTTACAAAAAAAAATCAACTTTGTACAGCGTTAAAAGAATCAGACTATTTACCAATCAAAAAATTTAAAAAAAATAAGGTTGCATAGAACTTTTAAAGAGCAAAAGGTTCAAGTGGGTTGTCACTATTTACAATGACAGAAACCAATATTTACAAAATACTAAATCTACAAGTTACATAAAGCCATGTCCCATAAACGATTAAACAGTGAAATCACACCTCCTCCTCCTTGCGATCATAACCCCAGGGCAGGCTGGTGAGCAGGTCATCAGCCCACACACGCTTGTTATCCATGGAGGCGAGGGTGCGTTTTCTCTGTTCCACAAGATACAAATGATGGTTGCTGGATTGTATCCTGCACTGTGTATGAGACATAGCTTTGCCAGTGCGTAAAACCGCTAGATAGTCATTAACACGTAGCGATTTTACCACTGCCCTACCTACACCTTTTGCTCTCTTGGCTTCCTTACAATCGAGTGTGCGGTAAGCATACATTTTCGAAGCCAAACCTACGAATTCCGTCATAATGGAATCACCGCATTCATCTTTTAAAACGCCCATTTTCTTTTTGTTTTTTATGGGCAGCTGAAACACGTTGTCAGCACTATAGCAAGAAGTGTCGAACCAGTCACTATGTTGCCTCATGACGTCATAGGGGTTGCAGTGGCGAATGTGGTAAATGAATGAGTCCGTGTCCATATACAAAAGAGAGACGTCCTCAAAATGGCGTTTGGCAAACTCATAGTGGAATCGATACATGACCGATTTAGAAAAGTCTAAAATGACTTGACCCAAGTAAATGGGCTTATCCATGGTCACGCTGGTCTTACTCATTTCAATAGTAGCCAAATCCTCATCGATAATTTTGATCGATTTAAAATTTGGCTTGGCAATGTACCGCCGGGCACCCCACTGCCCCTCCCAGACATTCACTAATTTAATGTCACGGTATTTGCGGACATTCTCCATGGACTTGCCATAGATGCAGTTGTTCATTAATTTAAAAAAATTAATTTCAAACTGCTGTGTTGCCATTTGTCGGTGCTCTGTGTTGAGTCGCATGTATGGCTCAAGCCATGCTTTTTGAGCAAAAGAAATACCCCTGTGGACTTTCTTCAACACCAAGCCTTGGGCGAGGCATTGCACCAACATTTGTATATGTAGCACATACCGATTTTTGTTGTAAAGTGTGCCCATGAGTTTTTCAGTTTTCACTTTACTGTCAGGGGGAACCATTTGCTCAAGGCAGAATGGGAAATCGGCATGTTCATCATACAAGGATGAGGGATATTCAATATCCACTTCTAGCACATATCCACGGCCTGTTTCTTGGCTAGCCATGTTCACATCAAATTCTGACACTTGTTTGTCTGTCAGCCAAGCAAACTTCCCATAGGGCAAAGGCTGACTCATGGCGTAACCGTACAAATTATTCACGTCATAGTACATTAAGTACGATTCTGGTTTGTCTGGTGAATAATCAGGCATGTAGACATTGTTCGCTTCAGCATGGCGCTGGTTAAGTGACACAAAGCCGCCACGAATGCCCTTTTCAAAAAATAGAACCATGTCTACATCAGTGAGTAAATCCAATTCCACTTGAGTGTATTTCAAAGCGGCATCAAACGAGAGCCCAGGACTCGTATAATAGTGAGCCGGGTCAAGACCGTAAATGTGTTGACACAAGTTACGGAATTTTTCAAACACATCAGTGAGCAGCAATACATCCAGTTTTAGGTAATGCAAAGCATATTCACTTAGCGTGTTCATGCCAAACACTCGCCAAACTTGACATGCATGTGCATAGTCTTCATCGGAAACGGTACTGCGTGTTAGTTTCGAGTAAAATTTCTCTTGTGGTGGGAGTTTTCTTTGCTTTAACACGTCCCAGCTATTGCAGAAATCATACGGGAATATACCTTTCCGAATGCACAATTGAAATTGCTCAGGATCATTAAAATGCATTCTAGTATTTTTTAATTCCTCCTCATTCAAGCCATTCACAAGGCTGTCTAGCGAGGATGCCATAAACTTAAAGGAATCCAAAAATCGAATGCTAAAGTTGCTCAACCTCCATGTCAGGGCCGTAAAACGCTCATGGTTTTGGGGAATAATGGTAAACGAGCCCTTGTTGACATGGCCCAATTCACGAATCAAAAACTGAATGTCATAATTTGCCAGATTGTGGAAAAAGACACCGATGAAACGAGGAGCTGGAAAGTTCAAATTGCATTTACTATGCGCAGCTCCACGAAACTTCCCCGTAAAGTGTGAGTGATCACGAACGGTGTCTTCAGCACTGATCAGTGGCTTTTCGCAAATATGGCATGTCGTGGCATGCTCATACTGCTGCTGTTGTTCTGGAGATAGGCTCATGGGTACTGGGTGGTCCAGTAATTCCTGTACATGGTCGGCCAACTTGACAAGTTCATCCAAGAACCATTTGGCACAATCTGGCCCCTCACGATATTTGTAAACGGATTGTGTGGGGTCATGGGCACACACCACATTAAATCCTATGGCAAAGGGTTCATGTTTTTGAATGGGTGTGGTTGAGCTGATGGTGGGATCTGGTTCACATCCCGCCATGGGTGTGGTGAGAGCTTCGAAATCTGCATATACCACATAGGGAACAGTGTCACGCTTGTGAATGTCCTTAAACTTTAACACAGCCTTGTCCCCTTGTGGCAATATCAATCTCACCGCTTCCTGAGTAACACAATCTACCCTATGACGTTCTAAGAGCGTAGGGGTTGTAAAATATTGCAAGCATCGATCACAAATATGCTTTTTACATTTATATTTAGACACTTGACTGCTTAGCAATCTACTTAAGCTTTTAATCAGGCAATAGTGATTCACTTCTCCTACAGATAAATATAAAAGATGAATGTGATGTCGTTTCGGTTCTTTTGTGGCATAAAGAGGACCCACAATCACATCACCGTCAAGGCCATACACCATGAACGAAAAGTCCTGGTTATTTTGTTCAAACCTATGGATCTCGGTTAAGTCCATAGGGAACGACACTCGAGTTAAATTTAAAGTTTGTTTCAATTCGACAAACTTGGCCTTGTACTTTGCTGGTCTGTTAACATGACGGTCTTGTGCTGGCTGCAAATACGCAGCCACAGCCCACAGAAAGCAATCATTGTCACGATTCTTAATATTCACCACAGCCTTTTTCGAAGCTATTGCTAGTGGTGTTTTAATATAGCTAGACCCAGCATTCAACGGGTTGAATTGACAAATGTTGATTTGCAAATGATGAATTTTGTCTAAGGCTAGACCACTCGGTCCTTGTTGCAGTTTATCAAATTTTGATAGCAAGGCATTCACCACGTGGGTTTCATACCACTGTTCCAAATTATGGGCTATGAATAGCTCTTGCATTTTACTGCAAATATAAAATGTCTCTTTATGCTCCACGTCCTTCTTTTTATATATGAAATCGCACACCAGTTCTGTATTCACCTTTAAAGCCGTATGCAACCTTTGTGCTGTACAAATTTCAATTTTAAAAATTTCAAAACAAGATTGTAAAAATTCTTTGGGAATCAAACTTTTTCTAACATTGACCACGCGGCCAGAGCACACACGTGATTTGAAACAACTGTTTAGAGGTTCCCAAGTTGGGCTATCGGTAGCAGCAGTAAAAGACATTATTTTAGAAAGAACACTCTCACCTGAGTTTTCAGCTGTAGACTGCTTGACAATGGTCCCAAACACACACGTTCCTGGTTATTAACAAAGGTCAAGCGTTTTCCAACACTCTAAAAAGAAATAAAATAAACCACCATAAGTATATCCATTCCATATAGTTTATGCCTTTCATAAACAAAACAAAATCAAACAGGTTATATTATATAATAAAACAAATCTCACCTTGACGTGTAATGCTTTGCTATATTCCCGTCTCGTGGGCTAGTGTGGAAATGGTTTCCTCTTCTATCGGTCTGTCTTCCTCTTTCTTTAATATATTTCCCACAGACACACGACAGGTAGGCTATACACGTTATCTGCAAACAAATAAATAAATAAAATCATTAATTACCTAATCAATAAATAATTGCATGTATTTATATAAAAATCTATAAATATATAAATATATACCTACCCCACAACAAGGTTAAGTATTTTCCACCAACACCAAAACTGATAAACAAGACCAGGGGTTTCATGCAACGCAGTGTGTTCAAAGGTAGTCACCTAAGTGAGCGTGGAAATGATAACGACATGTCTTTATATATGCTACGTTGCATGTATAATCTTTTGTTTTCCCATGCTTTGAACATTCTCTTATCGTGCACGTGGACAGCTAACGTCCCAGGCGAACACTTGTGCCGGATCAAATTTCACATGAACTTGCATTTTGTCACGTACGCAGCAAAACAGGATGTAACTTGTTAACAGTTATCGCGCATGTGGACAGATAACACCCAAGCGAACACCTGCGATAGATCAAATTTCACGTCAACTTGCATTTTGTCACGTACGAAGCAAGACAGGATGTCACTGGTTTAGCGTGCCTGTGGTTTAACACATGTGTGCACGCCTTTCGCACTTCCCTGCCAGCACAATGGTCAGATTATTTCACCTTCAAGCGTCACCTGTTGTCAAGTCAGATCAACGCCTTCCCATAAGCTCAAATGACATTCACCTCCTGCTCCTCGGCAAGTGTGTTTTCTGTACTCGCTTCGACCAACATAGAACCAAGTTCTCATCACCGTTTACACGTTAAAGGTAAAAAGTGTGAAAAAACGTACCCTCGCTCTGTCATACACCGACCCGTCGAAATAGCGATTGATCTATTGAACACAGCCACCGTGGTCAGCGACAGGTTCGTTGAAACACACACACCCAGCCGTATCGTCTCTCTCTCAACCGCCACGCTTCATGGACATTATAAACAGGCAAAGAAAAAGAAAACGTTATTTCAACATGTATGGCGTTAGGCCCTTTGTGAATTATCTTTTTGGAAAAAAAATATCTACCACATTTGAAAGGGGGCGTTAGCCCGAGTCCTAGGACACCTCGTACACGTCTCTAGCGTTATTGGTTCGTGAGATATCGGCAAAAATCACAAAAAACACGTGTTTACCCCAAAATCGCGTTTCCAAATTTTTTAAAAAAATATAACGAGTGGTCCATAGCAAAGAGGACGTCACTCCGAGTCCTTGGACCCCTCGTTCATGTCTCTAGCATACTTGGTTCGCGAGATATAGCAAAAAGTCTAAAATCACGTTTTTACCCCAAAAAGACCGTGTTTCCAGATTTTCACCTTTTCGACACCTACATTCCCGTAAAGAGCACGACGAGACGAAAAAAACGAATCCAAGCACGCCCTCCTAGCATGGCTCCTTCCATTCCAAGGTCGCAGGGGCTCACAACTTCCTAAGTGAGACAGCTCTCTCACTACCACACTACTACCTACAGGTTTTCATCCTAGAGACTTGAAATTTATTTTTGAGGTAGAGGGGGTAGGGACCTTTCATTTACGTCAAACAAACTTTTTTTGTAGAGTTCCTAGTTTCCAAAATATAGGATTTTCAAAATTCGAGTGTTTTCAAAAAAACATAAAAAATAAAAAAGTTTTATTACAAAAAATAAAGGTCATAAAGGCCGTTCGTTTGAGCCATGGCACAACGTTCTACCATGTTTGGTTTTCAAACTATCACCAACGTTGCAAAACAAAAAAATTCAAAGAATTTTTGAAAAATATAATACATGGTCCATAGGAAAGAGAACGTCAGCCCGAGTCCACTGACACGCCATTTGTCAAAATCGGACCATGCGTTCGAGAGATATTTAACATGGCTGAGGCTTAGTAGTGGTAATAACGGGGTTCTGAAGTGGGGCAGAACCCCTATCACTCCACTACTAATAGGTGGTGTAATTGCAATATTGTTCATTAATCATGAACGCAATTGCTATTAATCCAATTAAATATTGATCTTATTCTGTTACATGTAGTACAGCTATCGTGTCGAAAAAGAAAGTTCAACATTGTATATCTTTGTGCCTGGCAGAATAATATGACGAGATCTGTCATATGTTGTGCGCTGCAACAAGTCGTATTTCAATGTCTACTGGCCTGCGTTCTACGGTGAATATATTTCCAGTCCGCTAATGGTGCTGTGAATGTGTCCGCTGAATAATATTATAATTCTTACTTACAGTATTTCTGCCACTTGTAGGAAGCACTGACTTTACTTTACTTAACACTGGTAAATAAATTATTATAAGTATCGGCGTATCACTAGCCAGATTGTGATGGTTAGTTAAATAGTGCAAACACACGCTTTCCTCACGTATTAGAAAAACTCATCTTCGCGCACACATGAGTATAGCCAGTGAAAAAGAATTCTCGAATGACCGTGTTCTGGAACTGACAGAGTCCACGCTGCCTAGTCACCTGATTCATAGCAGTGCGTGGGGAAATTTCCACCCCTCATCTATTGCATCACGACTTGTCAAAGCCGTTGGGAGTTGAAGATGTTCGACTGTCACTTGTGCTAAATTTTAGCTTAATGCCATAAGGATAGGTCCATTTATCAGCTAGAATAAATTATGAAGAATGTTTCTTTAGCTCTGGGCCTGCTACAAACACATGCTGGAATACATTCATCAACTACTTCCAAGGTTGCTTTGCGAATCTCGGCAATTAAACATCACCAACATGGTGGATTTCGGTCACAGTACAATTCCTTTTCCAGTGGAGATACCGACCGATAGCGATCAACCGCGGCCTTCTCCTCGCCAACCGGAGGCTGCTCCATCGAGGCCAAAAAGGAGGAAGCTCAATTAAAGAATTGAAATTAATTGTAATGTATTAATAGTTAATTGCTATTACATTCATTTTCATTATATTCCTTTCATTTGATTTTTGAAATAAATAATAAAACGTCTTGATCGGTCCTTTATGAATTCCTACCACTCCGTGGGCAATGTTTATCAAGGGCTCCGTAATCTTGTAACCTCAATAGAACATGAATAAAACACGTATTCATGGAGGAAACACGATAAGAAAGCGTCTGGGGTTAGTTAGGGCTGAGTGTCTCTCGTTTTTGCCTAAGTGCCAAAAAGTTGCTCTTTTTCAGCGCGCTCTAGCGGCGGTACCCTGCAAACAAAAATTAAAAGTGACCAGTGAATTGTGAAGGAAATTTTGGCTACTTTAATTTTGTGAATAGTACGAAATTCACTAGGATGCATACTCTTCAACTTATAAGCGATTTTGTGAAAATAGTCCGAAATTTTTAGTTTTTTTTTCTGCTATTTTCACTGTGAAGCCGTCATTTTTTTTGTTTGTTGGCAAACTTCAGATTAGGATTCAGCACACCGAAAAACATAAGAATCCGTCGAGAAACCTTCTACCCTAATTATTTTTGGTCTAAACTGCCATTTGACTGGGCTATTAGTCTTCGGCCAAGGTTAAGTGATTGCATAAGCTTGGCGAGGTAGCGGTCGAGAGCTCAGCACAGTTTAGCAGCAGGGTGTAACTTGGGTGCATCCGTCACTTCCGAGAGCGATCTTGGAGTGACGAGCTTCGTATAATGGGCTTACGAGGCGCTTGGCAGCGAGTGTGCTTCCTGTCGGCCAAGGTTAAGTGATTGCGTAAGCTTGAGCTCAGTCGAGAGCTCCGCTCAGTTTAACAGCGAGTGTGCTTCCACCATACCATAACCCATACCCCTATATCCAAACATGCCTTCTGTAGTCAGCTTATCGCGACTAACAAAACCAGATCTCGACGTGTTCTAACCTACTTGTACCATGTGGAGCACCAACAAAACAGCTGACGAACACACTCCGTATTGTTGTATTACTGCGTCATCACATTTGTTAACACCTTACATGTTTGGTTATTGGTTTCTAGCGCGGCTTTCTGTTGACGCCAGTAGCGAACATTGAAATTCATTCACAATGACTTCTCGACCGGCACCTCTATTACCATCTTCGTCTGCGTATTTGATCACTTTGAGTTTAAATCCAGCCGTATAACTTCTGTGTTTTTACATAACTGAAAGATCAATTTGCACACTTGACGGAGAAACAGAACTGGAACGTCAAGACAATGCAACAGGCTGACAACAAACACCGTGAAAGAAAGGATAGCACCGCCGCAAAACGAGGGCAAGACGTGTTTTACGACCATCTTTATGACGACGTCAGAAATTAATGTGAGGAATTCATTTTCCCGCTTTTGACGTCCGATTATTTTAGTCCCTTCATTTATTTATTTATTTATTTATTTATATATCGTATGGCTTTTAGTGCCGGGAGTGTCCGAGGACATGTTCGGCTCGCCTGAGTCTGTAGCTGCTTCCAGCGGACACCCTAAAGGGTGAGCTACAAGTTCCGTTCAATTTCAAGTAGTTCCAACTTTCGCCACCAGATATCAATGATAACTAGTGTTGAACGTTGGAACTTTGATAGAGCGTTCTGACGAAATCTAACCTAACAATTTTGCTTCACACAAGTTTAGTCTGTGAAAGGATCTTTTACATGCCTAAATCTATTACATGGGACCGCCGGCTTTACTTCCCCTCCGAAGGAAGGCATACTGAAGGATTTTTAACGCTCTTAAAAAATCCGACGACTTCGGCCGGGTTTGAACCCGCTATCTTGGGCACAGCAGTTCAGCATGCTACTGACTACGCCACCGAAGCCCTTCAAAAACGAACTAACGAAGTTCCACTGTATGCTAAGGTGTATGTTTCACAAAACTCAAGCTCCTAAACCAGAGGGAGTTATGGTGCCTCGTGTACTTTGGCTGTGTGTAGAATCTGTCTGATAATTGTGACGACTGTATTAGTGTGTGTTATCCGTTTCTTAATTCAAGTAAGGACTGCATACATTTGATTTTCAAGTAGTTCCAACTTTTGCCACCAAACACCGTCATCAACGACCAACTAGTTCTGAACTTTGTTACTAGATGCCATTGCAGTCAGCTCCTGGCAACGAACGTTCAAACCTAAAAGCGTTAGTCAAAGATAACCAATAGTTTAGCTTCACACAGGTATAATTAGGGGAAGGTTCTTTATCATGCCATAATAATAATAACATCGTATGGCCTCGGGTACCAGGTGCAAGCTTTGTTATTTGACACCCAGAGGGCAGCTTGCATGTCGAAATTCATTGTTCCTTGAAGCACTATGAAAGTCAAGGAGGTTAGATATCTAAGCTCCTTGAACATTATAGCGCTTTCTAGTGGAGAAATGAGGAACTTTGTGTTGGCGGAAAATCCAGAGACTAATTTTACCACTATGAACACGGCCTACTGAATTCAAATGAGTTCTTTGACATGCCAACATCGTATGACATGCGTGTTATAAATTTTGCAGCCTTTCAAAAATCACTTAGCACGGCCAGGAGCGAACCTGCAAGCTTGGCGTTAGTATTCTGACACGATAACCACTCACCCACCGTGGCAAGCTTATCTATGACCTGTGACCCCCGACTTTACTTCCCCTCCGAAGGAAGGCATAATGAGGGATTTTTAACGCTCGTAAAAAATCCAATAACTTGGGCTGGGTTTGAACCCGCGACCTTGGGCATAGCAGCTCAGCGTGCTACCAACTACTCCACGAAGCCCCCAATAAACCAGAGGGAGTTAGAAGGTGTAGTTTCTACCAAACTCTTCCAAATCGTCTCAATAGACACACACCAAAAAAAATCTTGCATTTCTTGAAAAGTCAACGGTAATATATTGACTTGTGCTTTTAAACAAATAAAGATGATAGCCCCTGGCATAGCACCAGTACCGGGCGGGTAGTCTGTACACAACCCATTATGGTAGATACCTTCCCGTAATTTAGCTGTCCTGACAGTGACTGGGAACAGGAAAATGCTGTGATGGTACTATCGGTTCGTGTAACAAGTCTGCTGTCTTAGAAGAGTGGGCGTCACAAGTTCTCTCAGTACATTGGATAAGATTCGCAGACTGTTGGCCATTTTGGTGCACAATGCTAGAAGCAGAGGGAAATAGAGAATATTCCTTCTGTCAAATGAATTATGCTGGTTTTAGAAGTAACACCCCCATGGGACCAAACAGACATCATCATCATTTCCCCTTATCCAGCCCCTGCCGGGTCGGGGTATTTATGGCACTTCTCCACTTTCCTCTGTCCTTCCACCATTCTTCTTCCACGATCTTGTCCCAGTCCAGATTTCTTTTTCTTACGCTGTTCTTCACTGAATCAATCCATCTTGTTCTAGGTTGTCCTCTTGCTCTCTTACACTTGCACTTCGCCTCCAGCATCTGTCTTGGTATTCTATTTTCCTCCATCCTCTTTACATGTCCAAACCACCTTAGTTTATTCTTCTCAATTCTCTCATTTAGTTTTCCCATCCCAACTTTCTTCCTAACATCTTCATTCCTCACTCTGTCTTTCCTTTTCTTTCCTATCATACTTCTTAGGAATTTCATTTCACTGGCTTGGATTCTATTCTCTTGCCTGCTTGTCAGGGTCCAAGTCTCAACTGCATAAGTTAATATGGAAGCATAGTACACTTTATACATTACCTCCTTGCTTTTCCTTGGTACTTCCTTATCCCAAACAAGTTTTCTTACACTTTGATAGAATGCATTGCTCTGCTGTACCCTCCTGCCAATCTCCATGTCCAACCTACCAGTTTGCATCAATTCACTTCCTAGGTATTTGAACGTGTCCACAATTTCCAAACTCTGACTTCCAATTTTCCCAGTGCCCTTTCCTTGTCTTTCCCCTCTTGTCATCACCATGGTCTTGCTTTTCTCTATACTGTTTTTTAGGCCGTACTTCTGAATATTTTCGTTCAGTGCATCTAGTTGTTTTTGCACTTCTTCGGTGTTCCTTCCCCAGACCACAATATCATCTGCAAATAACAGTAACTTCATTTCTTTATGTCCATATGCTTCCTTTGTTTGGGACCAAACAGTAACTTTCGAAATATCGCGATCTTTTCAATTAAAGTTTTAGAGTTATAAGACTGCAGTAATGCAAAGTGTGAATTAGACATTACACAAAATATAACCCTTCGAGTGACAGACAACAGACGTACGAGGGCTGTTATTTAAGTAAGGACAGTATTTTTTTAAATTAACCGAACATTTTATTTTGAAACCACATTTATTTTTAAGTTTTACATACCTTCCTCTATTTTTCTACATATTTGCCTTGTTTATTTAAGCACTTCATCATCATCTTGTACAGTTTCCAGCCCCAGGCTGGGTCTGTTTGGAAGATAAGCCTCGCCACTTAGTCCTTTCTTCCCACCACCTCTCCACTGTCACTCTGGTCCAGTCCTCGCCTCTCTTCTTGACACATTCCTCCACTCCTTTAAGCCATCTATCTCTTGGTCTTCCCCTTGGTCGTTTCTTCTGCATCTGCACCTCATGCATTTAGGCACTTGTCATAACTTAAAACTAAGTTCTGAAATCCCTCTGCATAAAAGTTAGCCACCTGCTCTGACAACCGAGAATTCACAGCTGTGGAAATTGCTTGGAGCAAGGTCAGGGCTATACGGTGGATGATCCAAAACTTCCCACCCAAAAGAGTCAATCAGTTCCCGAGTCCGGGCAGCAGTGTGACGTCTTGCGTTATCGTGAAGGAGCAAAATTCCCTTCGTCAGCATGCCGCGTCATTTGTTCTGAACTGCAAGTCGGAGTTTGGTCAAAGTTGTGCAGTAGGCTTTTGCGTTGATCGTCGTTCCTTGTGGCATAAAGTCCACCAGCAAAACACCACGCTTGTCCCAGAACACAGCTGCCATGATCTTGCGCTGTGACGGCGTTTGTTTGGGTTTGACCTTGACAGGAGAGGTTGAGTGTCGCCATTCCATTGACTGTTGCATGGTTTCAGGGGTGGAATGGGATACCCACGTTTCATCTCCTGTGATGATTCGACTCAACATGTCATCCCCTTCTTGGGCATAACGAGTCAAAAATGTGGGGGAACCGGCCAATCTCTTCCGTTTGTGGTCTTCTGTGAGCAGTCTGGGTACCCATCGAGAGCACAATTTCCTGAACTTCAGGTTTTCAGACACAATTTTATACAGTACAGACCTAGACACTTGAGGAAAATCCATTGATAGAGCGGTTATCATGAATATTGGGTCCCCGTGAATTTTCGTGTCAATTGCAGTCACCAAGTCATTTGTGTTCACAGGCCTGAGCGTTCATAGTCATGAACATTTTCACGGCCACTTTTGAACTCGCGTACCCATTTTCACACTTTACGTTCCGTGATTGCATTATCACCATACACCTCACAAAGCTGACGATGAATGTCTGCAGCCAACATGTTTCTTGCACTCGAAAAACGTATCACAGATCGTACCTCACACGCGGTGGGCGGATCAATAATCTTGAACATTGTAAAGATGCACAGTTCAGCATACAGGTTAGCTACACAGCTGCAACTGACGACTGCTTGTTTGCAAAGGATGCCGGGAGATAGCGCGCATGCTTGTTGCAGCGTGTGGACTAACTACAGGCTTAAAAAACAGCCCTTGTACGACCCATGTGCCAGGTTTGATCATTACACTGCACACCAACAGCTCTCTGATTGGCACCAAAAGTCACTCGTCAATAACACAGTATTTACCCAATAAGAAGCACCACCAAGTTTTGGATGCTGTGGGATTTTACTGATATTGAGGAGGAAAAAGTAGGGAAGATAAGGACGAAGTCTTGGACACGTTGTTGTTTGGGCAACTACCTGACGGAGGGCTACCACGTGTTTACCGATAACTTCTTTACTTGGCACGTTATCTATTTCAAAACTCAACTTACATAACTGGCACAATTCGTAAAAACAGGAAAGGCGTTCCAAGTGCCTTACCAGAAAAATACAATGTTGGAGAAACTAAATAGAACAGATGCAATGAGGTATTGATTAGTGGCTACAGAGAAAAACAATCGAAAACTAAACCTGTTCTATTGTTGTCAACAAGTGAAGGAAGAAGTCAAACCCCTTATTGTTCATAATTATAATGATTTTATGGGGGGGTGTAGATGTGTCCGATACGATGATATACACTTACCTTGATGAGAGAAGATCTCTCAAATATTGGAAAAAAGTTACTTTTTCTCTATTTACACGGATGTGTTATACAAAGCAAACACTGCTGGTAACAGGATGACACATCTCCTAGAAAAGTGGGGACTCCACTCAACCTGCACCATCAACATCAATACCTTCTACCGAGCAAGGAATACGAAAACTGCCCGGACGAAAGGAAAAAGTGTGTACATCTGATACAGCTTGCCAAAACTGTGGAAAAGGACTTCATGGGCTTGGCATCTCAAAACATGAGTGTTAGTGGCACGGTAGAGGTAAATCCTGAAACCTATCATTCTGTAAATATTTTTTCTCTGTGTTGTGTCTAGGTTTCGTGAAGATAAGTCCAAAACTATTGTACATAAAATGTGATATTTTACGTGTTGATTACATTACACTGAAGTCACCATTATTTAACTGTTCTTAGTTATATTTTGTTCTATTTCAGTTTATTTTTATCTTTTATGTTTTGAAAATTTTGAATAAACAGGAGCATGAAGTGTAGGGAAGATTTCAAGCCATTGTGTTAGTTATTATGAATTGAGTCTGGCACTCTTGGCATACTGTGAGCACTAAGAGATACTAATAAGGAAAAATAGTTTTCTTTAAAGGCGCAGTGTCCCGAAACATTTTATACAATGGTAGTGCATAAAATTAATCCTGTGAGTTGGCAATAGTGTTGTAGGCTAATGGAAACCCTGAATAATGTCACAAAAGACAGCCTATGGTGCCTTTCATGAAAATACCTGTAAAGTGGTGACTGAAATAAATCACCATGTTTACATTGTTACTGCAGACTACTGTACACAGTAAAACTTCACTTATACGTTTTCCAGGGGATCAAAGGAAAAAAACGTAGAAGTGTGAAAAACGCAGAAATGAAAGTCGGTAAATAAAATCTTCAAAATGTATGCGACAATATGGATTATAGTTAACAAGTGAATGGCAAGAAATAATAATACGATTGTTTAACTATAATCGGCAATATGTAACAATACAAAAGAGAAATGCACCCAGATAAAGAAACAACAGCAACAACAACAAAACAAAGAAAATTGAGTCACTTTATGAAGTAGTCTGTTATCTTGGCTTGTGTTTTGTTGGCCGCGGCCAAGGCTTGAACAGTATTTTCAAACCGATATAATTCGGCCATTATTTCCTCAGAAACGTTATGTTTGATAGTCCATAGGGCATTGACAGCATCATTCTGTATTACGCTGTAGCTCTTCGTCATCCTCATTAATGAAATACTGTAGTGTAAATTAATTTATGGATTTTAATTTGTCTGAAAACACAAGATTATTATAACACAGAATCAATCGCTTATTTTTAACTGTTTGACGAGAAGTTCAAAAAAAAAAAAAAGAATAAAGATTATAAAAGAGGAAATAATCCACAATTTCTGCAGAACAAACGTACAAGACCAAAGTGGTACAAACAGGTGGAGATGGGATCGCCAGATCTGATGAATACAAGTGTAATCAGGAATATTGTTCACACAAGGGGGTTTGAGGAAGATCAGAAGAAACCAACACAACGTGCATGGTCGGAGGAACAGAAACTACAACAATCCATGCATATGAAGAGCTGTTGGGCAAGGGGGAAGGTCCTAAGTGACCCATCCGCGACAAGAAGAAGAACATATTTAATATATGGGCGATCGTAAAACACTTCCGCTTTCTTCCGCTCATCTTAACATAAGCTTCAGACGCTGTCTAACTGTGTTCTATGGCTGCTTCCTGTATTTTGAGAGCTCAACATCTTGGCTAACACAAACAGTGCTCGTTACTAATTATTACGCAACACGCTGGCCCCAGCGAGTGTCGCTCAGGGCCATCGAAACATAAATAGCGCGCTCTGCATTCCTTCCACCGAGCGGAAGTACAGTCTGTACCAAATGTTAGCATTCAAACAAACTTTCTCAGAACATGCAACGTATAAATGATGATTTATATTGCAAGGGACTTAAAACATGATCGTATAAGCGTGAAAAACGAATAAATGTGAAACATATATCGGAAATAAATTTCTGTAACATGGAAAGTGTAGAGATTTTGCCGGGTCCAGGAAAAAACGTATAAGTGTAGAAAACGTATAAAAGAAGTTTTACTGTATTATACTTGTTCTTTGACTCTGGTAGATTTCATTAGTAAGCAATGAGTACCATGTTTCGACTTCCAGAAAATGTCAACATATCGTTGTGTTTCACATCCCTCAGACCCCAAAACCAGTCAGTTAAAAAGTTTATATGTATTTACTCGCCTATAACACCCCTTCACCTATAACAACCCCCCTCAATTTTCTACTATTATTGGAGGGGGGGGGGATAATTGTAAAAAAAAGAATTGCGAAGGAGTAATAATCAGAAAAATTTATCAAATAGGCCTACAAGATTCCAGTTAACAGTAAAACCCGCGCATTTGCCTGCACCACCTGTGCATCGTTAACCACGACAATGGTTACTAACTCGCCCTCCCCACAGCTTACGAGTTCCGTGTCTTGCGTCCCGCACTCGCTGCAGGAAATGGAGTGAAAGCGGGGAGTCGTAAATACGAAGCGTAGCCGTGTATGATTCGTTATTGGCGCAACCAGGACAAATTATTGGGAACCAAGAAAATTTCTAAGTCCTTCCGCAGTGTGAAAAAAGGAAAGTACGAAAATGTGGTCGGTATTAGAAACAAATCTTCCGTGTTTCAGGTAGGCCTAGTTGACGCGTAACATATTGCAACACTGCGTAACCTTGAAGTCGATGCATGCAATGCTGTGCGGCTGCAGCGCTGCCTTAGTCCTGTGGCCAGTCAGCTGTGATGGGCTATTATCACTTTTATCGTAAATAAAGTATATTTTGTGTGTTGATTTAAGAACGCTAGGTGCACCTTTGTTTGCCTTTATACCACGCCATCCTAACCTATTTCAAGGGAAATTTTCACCTTTCATACCCCCCCTCCCTATTTTAGAAGCTAAAAATTCGGGGGTGAAAAGGGGGTGTTATAGGCGAGTAAATACGGTATAATTTATGGAGTGTGTTGGCTAACAGGTTGGCTGGGTGATTTCTATTTGTGGGAAACACAAAAAAATAATGTTTATAGGAATAATCCGCACAACTTAGATGAATTGAAGGAGAAACCCACATGAAGCGTAATATTATTGAACCATGTCAGAACTGTCGGACATCGTAAGTACTGCTTAATGTCTGATTCCCAGTGACACACTTTTACTCTCTTGTGGACACGATAACTACTCTCATTTTCAGCATCAGAAAAGTGAAATATCGCTGTATCTTTTTTACTTTTCTTCTTCATTTCCCGTTTCCAGTTCCCTGGGTCGGGTTGCGAATCAAGGACCTCCACAGTTGTCTATCCCTCCACCATTCATTTCCTTCTTTCAATACTTTTTTTCTTTTTCTCCTCTCTTCTCTAAGCTTTCCTTCACCGTATCTATCCACCTCTTTCTGGGCCTTCCTCGTGGTCTTCTTCCTGGTATTTCCTGCATAAATATTCTTTTTAGTACTCTATATTCTTCCATTCTCATCATCACCACTTCAGCTTACTGGTCTCTATTGTTTTAGATCCCTTAGTTGGGGGGTTGTTTAGGGATAAAACATTAATGTCACTGTGCTAATTTGGTAGGTTGTTTCTGAATGATAGCAGCTTCCCGTAGCTGGGAGAGCTTACCAGTATAGCGTGTTGTTTGGTGTTCAAATGCTAGGGGGTGTTCCTGCAAAGATGCAAGAGTCTATTAGGGGATGAACCTCTGAATGCAGGCTACTATGCCGGCCTGCCAGTTGGACGGAGTGAGTAACACAATAGGCGTGCTTATGTCAGCGGCTCGACATTATGAGTCGGGTCGCGTGCTGGAAATACAATGCAGACTGACCAAGCAGTTACTGGCCACTACGGTCACGGTCAATCGTGACGAAGGTCAGGAGGGGTATTAGGACGTGAGGTAGAGTGTAATTAGTAGTAATTAGTAATGCAATGTGAAACTTACTGACCAAGTGTTTATTGGTCAGTGAATGTAGTTCTGTATGTCCCTCTTGGGGGAATGTAGGCAATTATACAAGTAGAGTGTACAAAATTATGAGTGGGTGTTTACAAAGTAAAGGATTCTGAGCACTTTGCTGAGTCTCACCTGATGATGCAACCGGAACAGATGTCGGCTAGGGCCTTCGGCGACGCACACTGTATAACAGATAATGGCTCCAAAAAGGACTCCATTCTTATAGTTTTAGGTGCTGCGTGGTCAGCATTCCGTCGACGTAGCTGCCCCAGTTATTTGTTGTGTAGATGTTTATGTATGTTTCGCAAGTAGTTGGCTAACCTCCCGAGCTGGGTGGCCGCCACTTGCCGTGTAAAGGTAATGTTCTGGTCTTATGATGTTGCCAGTTGGGGTGGTTTTAGTAGAAGATGGGGAGTGGCTTAGGGGTACTGCCCCCCCCCGGGGCTGTTCAAGTCCCTTTCTTCGATTAGTTCGCGTCCCCGCGAACGGGAACGGAACGTAGAGTGGGGGTGTCGGTTTGATGGATCGTTTTTGATTGCTCCTTGTACTTCTTCTTCTTTTCTTCCGTGTTGATGTAGATGTGTCGATGTCGTGGTGATGTGAGTTCAGCTTGTGTTCAGAGGGGTAGGTATTGGGATATACATATTATAATTTAGAATAGTTCATTTAAAAAGTTGACATTTGAAATATTAAAAAGTACAAAAAATATGTGATTTTGACATTATATATATGTGTTGGTATTGTTCAGGGAGGAAAAAAACCAAGGCTGGATGGGTGGTTGTGCCGTCCGGCGCTGTGTTGGGGAAAAAGTTGCTCCCTGCAATGTTTTAGAGTGAAAGATAGAAGAAAATAGAAAAAATAGGTGCCCCAGGGTATAAGTTAAAGGAAATATTATAATGGTTTATTGTTCTTGGGATGAAACGGGACACCTTCACAAGTTTTGGCGTTAGTAGAGTAGAAAGGAAAAAAAACAGTGTGTACAGTGCTGACATTGTGGCGTGTATGCTTTGGATTTACAGTTTTTGCTTTTACAATGATGATACAACATGATATAACATAAAATAACATAAAATGACATTAAATAATAACCTTATCGCTAAACCGTTTTTCTCATGAGCTTGGTACCTCTCTCTTATTATGTGATCAATTTATAGCGCTCCTATCTGGCCTTGGTCATATCTTTTCATCCATGGCCATTTTCTACCCGGCCATTTTACTGTGTTTTAGTGGCTGTGCTGCTAATCTATACCTGTCGTGAATTTTCTCCCGTGGGTGAGAAAATTGCACCTTGGAAGCAAGGGTGAGCGCTTACAACCTTTGCGCTGGCCCTGGCTGCCGTAGGTCGCACATTATTTAAGCGTTTTCTAAGATTTGCGTCAGTGGCGTTCAGTGTCCCACGATCACTTCACGTTGCTGGTCGCGTCGCCGTCACCTTATCGGCGCGACTTGAAAATGTAGCAAAGTGTATGTGTTTGTGTGACATCAGTGTTTTTCATTTGTGTGTGATTGGGGATTTATATTTACAGGGGGTATGTTCAGTGGGTGTTCATGCTGCTGTTCATGTTTTCCTTCTGCAATCCTGGAAGAGAACGCATGGGTATGGTTATATGGGACAATACATTGTTGTCATTCATACATCGATATACCTTCTAGTCGCCCTTGGCGCCTTATTCTATTCTTATTCTATGCCGGCTAGATTTCTATCTTAACCTTACTTAATCTTAACATATTATCGGGCTTACCCTGGTAACGGTTTTTGGTAACCAGGTGCCGATATTTGCTATCTTAATCTTACTTATCTTAATATGTTGCTATCTTAATCTTACTTATCTTGGTGTATTATCGGGCTTACCCTGGCAATGGTTTTTAGTCGCCAGGCGCCGATCGGCTTTACCTTAATTTAAAAAAAAAATTGCCTTAAGCTATGTTAATTAGTACTTAAATGTAAGAATATGCTGTATTTACATCCGAATGGTTTTACCTTAATCTAATGCCGAAATGTGCTGTAGCAGCTGTTTTACAACAGCGCTTATTAAATTTGCTTACTTCTAAGTTGCGTGTCAAATGCAACTGTCTTACATGCTAAAATTTCGACCAGAGCGATCGCCTGAGGCAATTTACTTCCTCAGATCACCACCCGCGTGTATTCTAGAAACACCGGTTGTCTCTAAAACCACCGGATTCCGCTCCCTTAATATTAGTTGTCGACATTTATATTAATGATTAATACTAGTAATTAATAAAGTCCCGGGCGCCTGCGCTGCTGGAAAGCAAACGCTTCGCCCGGCCATCCTGTTCATTGCCATTGTATTTGCATATGGTGTCATTATTCTTCCTGTGTCATTTTATTGATGTATTCATCATTGTCGACCTTGCCCACTGGAACCCCTCTTGGCAGCCCGCTGCATACCTATTTAATATCTCTGGCCGCCAGGTGCGTGACCATTTAAGCTCTGGTGACCCGTTGTCAGCCATTTATGTGGGCACGGGGTCGAATGATCGCATTCATTCCATGTGTATTATTCATTATTTGTTTATTCATTATTCATTTGTTTGGTTGTTTTCACTACGCCACGCGGGGCAAGGACTTGTCGGATCTAGGATTGATCCCGCTGAATCCTGAGATCCTGCTTCACTCCTGCGAGTAGGAGACTAGCTTCCCGCCACAGAAGCTCTACTTAACTTACGTACTAAACTAGGAGTCTAGTCCTAATGTGGTCGTCCCTAGGGTCCTCTCCTGAGTCCGGTGCGGAGCTGGCTAATTCTCCCCCCGTTCGTCAAAAGTCTCCCCTGCAGGTCTTGGCTTTGACGACCGTGGCGCATAGTGGGTGTAACTTTCCTCTGCCGAGGGGTAGGCTAGACGCACCCCCGGTTTTGGCGTTTGCCCGCGCCAGGCCATCAATGCTTCAACCTTACGTAGTTCCGTCCTTTATTTAGTCTGGGTCAGGATCTGTTGGCGTCTTGCCCCGTCCTTGCCCCTCTGTTCCCGCTCTCATCACCATTCAGCGTGACATCAGATTCCTTTTTCATTTTAAAAAAATGAGTGTGCTATGTAAATAATTTACTGTGTGATTATGTAAATTTTTAAGTGTTCTGGGGTTGTAGAATCTTCGAAATGCATGGACTACTTTAGGCCTTCTGTCGCCACGTCGGACTTCCAGCGGTAATGCCTTGGTAATTTTCTTGGAGGCGTTAATAGGTTGTTGTGGCGTTGGGTCCCTTGTTATTAGGATCCGGGGGTGTTATCTGCTGGATGGGCGTAAAGCGTGGTAGGTGCATCGTTGGGCTCCATGTTAATGGTGGCCGGGAGCTGGTGATGCTGCTAGGATGTTTTTACAGTGAGTGGACGGGGTAGGTACTTCCCAGGTTTGCAAACATTTTAAAAATTCTATGCAGGTGTAATAATAATAATAACCCTGGTGTGTGGGTAGGATATTCCATGCATGTGGGTGGATATGAGGCGTGTCCGCTCTCATTTGTGGATAGGTATAGGCTGAGGTGTAATAATCCTATGTCCCTTGCATGCGGGATTATTTAGTGAAAAGAAAGTTGTTATTATGAATTTGGCCTCATCTCTTGCTTAGAGATGTGCATTACGCTTAATGTCGTTTTCCGACTCACCCCTAATACTCGGGTGTAAGCATTGAGAACCAGGGCGTAGTGGACCCTCTCTTTAGACGCATGAAGTCTATCAACCCCGATGTATATTTTGGCATGTAGTTTAGCTGTTTTTATGTGTTTATGTGTTTGTGTTGGATAGTGTTGTGAGTGACAAGGTTATGGAAGGAAATGGGTGGTATAATGGTAGCCCGTAGGTGGTATCTTGGCCATCCTGCTGGCACTATCCATCTCTACTCCTGTCATCCTCACTTGGTCACTATCAGCTATCTATCCGCTCCTTGGGATGGTTAAGTGTGGTGACGCTGTGACGTCATGGCCTAATCTGGTCTCTCGTTTATAATGTTAAGGTAGCAAGTGATTGTAATGTAACTGGTCATGTCCTGATCGCCTATGATGGTTTTTTAAAGTTTAAAGAAAACAAGAAGAGAAGTAGTTATTGGGGGGGGGTCGTTCCCTCAGGGAATCTGTCTGTATTCGCCCCTGATTAGTGGGCGGGTGTGGGCAGGAGGTGTCCGTGGCTGTGGTTACTGAGGCTTGCGTGTCTGTGGTCGCGTTCCGCTGCATCACGCTGGCGCGCGTGCCGTTATCGGATACGTCTTATCGTGTGTCGTATGGCTAATTGTCATGCAGCGCGTGTAACCCGTGTTCGCCCTTGTAAACATGCTTCTGTGGCCCTAAGATAAATCCGACCTATCGTGTCTGTGCATTGCTAAATGTTATGCCTATTGTAACAGCGCTGAATCCTGTGTCAATATCCGTGTGTCTGTATGCTGTTATTATTAATGGTTTATGACAGCGTCATCATATTTGCGTGTCACCAGCACGTCTGGGTGCTCTAGGAATGTCTACCGGCAACAATGTTGAAATGCGCTGAGTCCGCAACTAAGTGTTTTGTTGTGTTTTTGTTTTCATGTTCTTGTGTACGGGAAGTCTCTGATGTTACGTATGTCGGCTGCCGGAACGTGACTTTTGCCAATGTTCTTGTGTTGACATTGTTGTGCATTCTAGGAGGGCCAGTGTGCTAATCTGTCCCGTTTTTGCTTACCGATGTTATGTAGACATTTATTCCGCAAGACCTTTGCCTTTTGTAATTCTCTGTAATTCATGTCTATAGAGCGTCCAGGGTTAAGAAAAAACTACAGGCCTTATGGGCTTTTATTTCTGTTGGTTTCACCCCTATTGCTCCAAACTGTAAGTTAGTATTGTAATGAAGTCCTATGAAAATGCGTTCGTCTCCTTATGAAACATGTATTGTTTGTGCATTACGTTACTGAAGAAGAGGTAAACTCATTTTGATATATTTCAGTTTATCATTTAAAGTGTTAGAATAGTGGGCTTATTTAAAGGAACAGCCAAGCGGGAATGTCAGTTCGCGCCAGTACTCAGAGAGGAGAAACGAGTGAGCGTACAGAAGTGGGCATAAAAGAGCGTGAAAATTATTATTTGTCAGGTGCAAGTGCTTTGGAGAGTGCATAGTGTTATAAATACCTTGTATTGTGCTTCATAGTGTATATTTTACTTTTCGTTGTGTATATAGTTACATTGTTTGTTTTTGTCTGTTTCGTTTTTACATATCATACTTTAAAGTAGCGAGTGATAACTGTAGTTATGGCTGAACATGTGAAAAGGAGAAGTGGGGAAATTCTCAGGAGAAAGGAACGACAGATGGTACTTAATGTATTTTCATACTTGAAAACGGAACATCCAGGACAGAGTGTTAGCTGGTTAGTGGACGAAACCGCTAATTCATTAGGAATTTCAAGGTCTTCCGTCTTCAAAATAAGGAAGGAAGCCAGTGCATGGCCACTTCAGAGTCCCAGCAAGAAACGGGAAAGGAAAAAGTTAATTCGCAGTAACTCTAGGCTCATTAAATATGATGATTTTGTCAGAAGTGGAATACGGAGGATTATTCATGAATTCTATTTTAGAAATCAACCCCCAACTCTGAAGACAGTCCTGACTTCTATCAACACTAACCCACAACTGCCCGACTTAAAGAAATCTACGTTACATGTTGTTCTCAGGGAAATGAACTTAACTTATGAAAGAAGGGGAAATAGGGCAATGTTAATAGAAAGGGATGATATCGTGTCTTGGCGTCATAAGTATCTCGTACAAATTAAAAGGTATAGAGAAGAAGATCGGAACATAGTTTATACAGACGAAAGTTGGGCTAACATTGGAATAACCGTGGCTAAAGAGTGGAAAGACAAAACGGTTACCACACCAAGGCAAGCTTTTCTTGCAGGGTTATCGATCGGATTGAAAACCCCTATCGCTCGTGGGCCACGATTTGCTATTGTTCACGCAGGTAACGAAAATGGGTTCGTGCCTAACGCTGAATATGTTTTTTGTGTAAGAAAAATACTGCCGATGCGCATGATGAAATGGACGGGGAGTGTTATGAAACATACTTTTCAGAAAAGCTTCTTCCAAATTTGCCTTCCAATTCCATAATTGTTATTGATAATGCTTCTTACCACAGCAGGAAGAAGGAGCCAATACCGACAAAAGGCTGGAAGAAATGCGATATGCAAGGATTGGATGACGGAGCATCATATTCAGTACGAAGATCACATGTTGAAGAAAGATTTAATGGACATTATTGCTTTGGAAAAGGGCAAATACGATAAGTACAAGATAGACGAAATTGCGTTAGAAAGAGGACACACGGTACTTCGACTGCCCCCCTACCACTGCGTATTAAACCCCATTGAACTCGTATCGGCCCAGGCAAAACATCACGTGAGCTTACACAATACAGACTTCAAAGTGAAAGAAATGAAAAAGTTAATTCAGGAAGGTTTAGCTTGTGTTACACCTGATAACTGGAGGAACTACGTAAACCATGTAAAGAAAATTGAAGGCGATATGTGGAAGGCTGATGAAATTCAAGATGACATCGAACCAATCATCGTCCGTCTCGGTGACTTTTCAGATGAAGATCCTTAAGCAGTGTTGAAATGGAATAGATGAACATGGCACCTCTGATAATGTAAGTAGATAATTTATTTTAAAATTACTTTAAAAAGGCATTTAATTTATACTGGTATTTGTCGGTAATGTGCTTCTCTTGCAAATAGGACTTTCGACTTTCTTTTCGTTCTCCTTAAAGTTACGTTGGGTAGAAAGAATATCTATTGACTGTTGCGATCAAAATTTCGCGTCTGTCATCATTTATGACTGAGTAAATTAACATTACTGGAGGTACGATATTTATAGCCAGCTGGTGAGAGCAGGTCCAGCTGTCACTCACGCATCAATCTGTTAACGGTACTTCCGTGTTATAGCCGTCTTCGTTGTGAAATGTCTCCGGAAAGTAATTACCTCAGCGCTGTGACCCCTGCTGATAAGGAACAATGCGATGCAAGCTGGGGATTCACTTCGGGTTCTGGACACACATGTGGTAATTTGTTCTTGTATTATTTGTTGTCTCATTTGAGGGGCTCATTAAATCCGGTGTACCTGGGTATGGGTTCAATTTGCCTGATAACCTATGTTACTGTGGTGTATGTAGTGGTGTGTATTTGTAATTCAGATGAGTACTGGGAATGGGGGGCTATGGCCTTCAGTTCGGAACCATCCCGGCATTCGCCTGGAGTAGAAGTGGGGAAACCACTCCCAGGATGGCTGAAATGCCCGCCTCACGAGTCTGTGTACTCCGTTCCAGAGCTCTGCGCGGATAAACAAAACGTTATCCGCATCCGCACAGTTGTTATTCGCTCCGCATCCGCACAGTTATCCGCATCCGCCCCGCATCCGCACAGTTGTTATCCGCCCCGCATCCGCACAGTTGTTATTCGCTCCGGATCCGCACAGTTGTCCTCCGCATCCGCACAGTTGTTATCCGCCCGCATCCGCACAGTTGTTATCCGTATCTGCCCCGCATGACTCTTTCCCCATCCCCATGTTTGTTATCCGAAACTACTGGCATTACATTAATATTTTCAATTAGATAAAGCATAAATTACTAAAGCAACATATTGAGACATGTGAGGAAACGTCGTTCCCTTAGGCTATGTATATCATGTGCTATGTTTACAATGAATGTTACACAGCCGGAATTGCAAGTCTTTCCTGTTCGGAGTGGTAATTCTGCTTAATGACATAATTTGAATGTGATTAGCTTAAATCATCATTTTACATTTGTCATGAGAAAAACATAACGCCAAAATACGATACCGGTATGTCATAAACATCCGGATCTTAATAATGATATTAAATAAGTTCGGATTGTATTTTAAAAACTATCCGCAAATTTTCTCCAAACATTATCCGCAGCTTATCCGCTATCCGCACAGCCACGCTAACTATATCCGCATGGCAAGAACAGATGCGGATATCCGCGTCCGCGCAGGACTTTAACTATAATTACAGTTCTTGGCTGAGTTGGGAATCGAACTCGGACCTCCAGAGTGGCAGCAAAGAATGATAGCCGCTACACTACGAGTTGATCATATTTCATTATTATTATTATTATTATTATTATTATTAATAGTAGTAGTAGTAGTAGTAGTAGTAGTAGCAGTAGAAGTAGTATTATTATCTAACTTATTTCAGTCACTAAAACAGCTGCACTAGGCGAAGTATAATTTTATGTCTTCACTGTACTTCACAACGAGTGTCCGGCGGCGATGTGCGAGGAGATATGGCAAATGCGGAGTGCGGCTAGCCCATAAGACCTGTAGTCTTTTCTTAACCCTGGACGCTCTATAGGAAGTCTATTTCCTATGTTCGGGGTAATCGTAATTTGGCAAGATTTCTGGCTGTAAAAATGTGGTTTTACCTGTTTTGTGTCTGTGGGAGTTACGTCTCCCGTACCTAGGTGTTCGGACGCTGTGGTTCAAAGGAAAGTATCTTGTGGTCTCCGTAGAAGTCTGGTGCTTTCGGTACGGCCCCTATGGGTAGTCCCGGGGTCGCTAATGCCTTGGGTAGGCTGTTGTAGCGAGTACCTTGGAACGAATCTATGTTCCTGTATGTATGGTAAAGAACCTCCCTGTCATTAAAATCGTGTGGCTCAACCGCTTATATACTTGTATACGGTCCTATTTCCGTCTGAGTGGGAGTGAATTTTTCCCCTGTAAATGGGTCTATTCGGTGTCTAGTCGTGTTGGCTGAGTTTTCTGACCTGTCATGATGAAAAAACCCGTGTTCTGTATGTAAGTGATCTTTCGTTGGTCGACACTTCTTGTTTTCCACGGTGTCCGCCATTAATGGGCATTCGGACCCGGGATCCCGTGTAATTCTCCGTGATTCATGTCTGCGTTGTCTGTTGGGATTTGAGCGTCCCTAGTGTGGCCCCTGATTGTGTTTTCGCGCCAAAAATACCATTGGTTAGTTTGTTTTTGGCACGACTGCATCGTGTTAATGTGCGCTCGCACCCGCCTTGGTCTAAGGTCCCGGTGTTACAATTTTTTGTACTGTATGTACCATGGCGCGCGTATCGTGTGTTTGAGACACGCAGATGAAAATATGCTTTAGCGTGAATATTTTGTGTCTTTCGTGAAGACCCTCGTACTCTAATTTTGGGAGTTATAGGGTTTTAAAACTGGCGTGAATGACTGTGTGTGTTCCTACCAGGACTGGAATACTCTTAGGTTGTCCGTAGCTAGCGAAGGTCGCCTACTCACGAGTGTGTTATCGCTGACTGCGATAGTGTCTAATTTCATTGACGTGTGCATTACCTGTTACTTGCCTGGCGATGTGCATATGTCCAGCACGTGTGTGTGAGCTTGGTTGCTCGCTCTCTTGTTGTGAGCATGGCTTTCCGTCATGGAAAAGAACCTTCTGCTATTTATATATATTGTGTCCCCCAAATTTTGTGTTGTTGTATGCGTGGGGGGGAATATATGCCTGTTAGTGGTAACTAGATGTCGTTATGTATGTGTGTCTCCGGGCCGCTAGTTGCGTGTTTGGTGACTAGGTGTCGGAGGTGATTTTATTATTTTGTGCATATGAATGTCTGTCAGTATAACTGTCCCTTATTGCCCTATGCTTCAACTGGATAGTTACCCGACCTTGCATTCCCGGTGTCCAGAAGGTTGCGGGTTCGAGACCGTCTTTGTCCAGGGTAATTATTCCTGTTGCCTTTTAGGCTTGTGTCTCCGGGACAGTTCTGCCAAGTGTTTTGACTGTTTTGTACAGTATTTGCGTTTAGTGTGTGACTTCCAAAAATAAATAATGGTGTTTTCCCCTTGAGCTGTGAGTGTTACCCCATGGTGTTTATGTTTAGTTTGAGCGCTGTTATGGGGGAAAAACTCATGCTATAGGCAGCGTAACAGGTAGGGTACACCTATGGATCAAATATATACAGTTCACTTGGATAATTCGCATTTCACGGGATTAGTGAAAGAGGAGAAAAAAAATTGAGTTATCCAACAATCCAAATTAAGAGAGTTCTTTGAAAAGAGTAGAGAAAATATATTGTATCCCGTCTACATAATGCTTTATGCTTACCAAAGCAGGTTGCCAGGCGGCGGTAATTTGTAAAGATTGTATCGTAAATAATTTCAAAAGTTTCAAAATGAAAGGTAGGACCTGAGTGTACTATTCACCTATTTGGCGATGTTAGTAAGACAGTAATCTAGTTACGTCCCAGGGAAATCTACTATTTTTCAAAAATAGTGTGAGATTCTTAACTGTTTCTTACGATTAAGTCTCTCAGTCATCCCAAAAGAATCTATCAAACTGTAGGAATGAAAAATATAACAAGATAGTCATTTCTACTTGGAAAGACCCGCCCAAGCTCTGTGCTGTGGTTTGTTGCTTAGGCTGCATTTGGAATAGTTCTTTGAGGACCTGAGCCGCGTGGCCCACTGATTGGCCTCCGATTGTCTCTGTACATTAAAAACTTTACATTATCCAAGCTATAATTTGAACTAACCATGATTATAAACCCTTGATGGCCTAAAAAATGCTAGGGGCCAAGAAAAAAATAGGAAAAATTTCAAATTATATAATTTTGAGTTGGCCACGTTCCCCTGTATGTACATGAAAAATGTGTAGTTTTGTGCATGAGTCTCTGCGTGTCTGCCGTTTACAGGGGTGGAATCTGCCCTTTGTGTATCAATTATCGTGTTTCTCACGTGTAAAAGAACCTGCCCGTATATATATTTGTGATTCAGGTGACATTAGTGTATGTTATATTCATGGTGAAAGTTATTATCCACGTCCGAGCGTCATTGCTCGAGAAAGTGAATACTTCCGCCCTGTCACTAAGGCGTAGGCCCCTGATACCCATTGAGGTACTTCTTTACTATTTTCTGGAGGAGTTTGTAGCAAAGTAAGTCTGGGTCTACTTTCACCGTAGTGCCTGGATATTGGTCTGGCTGTGCTTGTGTCTGAGGGGCTGATTGCGCTCCGCGCTACCCTAGCAGTGTTTATAGGGGTGTGTGTTTTCCTGACTGCCTGGCCTCGTGGGGTAGGTATTAAGACCTTTCTTATACCCCGTGTACTGGGTGTCTGCGCCTGGTAAGAGTGCGCCGGTGTGTGTTGTGCACCCTGAGGGCCTGAAGGCAACACCCGCTTATGCCTTCGCACCTGGGGTACACATGCTAGTGCCCGCTTCCATCCTGGCAAAATTGCCGTTTGAACTAGCGGCAAAGGCCGTGTAATTGCCTGTGATTGCCCTGGCGAGTATTGGAGTGTAGTCTAACCGATTTCTGGCCTATTGCCACGGTAGACTCCTGCCCTTGTGTTTGCCTATGTGTGTAGGTTTGTGTGGGCTTAATGTGCTGTGGGACGGGCTCTATGTCCTCAGCCCATGACATGGTTACCTCCCGTTTTCCCCCTGTGTTATTATGTGTGCCCGAGAGTCCTGGCGTCAACTCCCTCTCGTTCGTCCGTTCTGAGGGGGTTGGCCTAGGTTCTGCTCCTCGGTTTGGCAAAATTGCCTTCCGAGCCGGAGCTGAGGGACGTGTGTTGATAAATATCTAAAAAAAAATTGAAGCACCAACATTAATGGTGAAAAATCAAACAGGAAAGTTAGCACATTGTAACCAAGAAAATACAGAGATCCTAGAAGAAGCATTCGAGAAACTGTTAAATTGTGATGATCCACTGGAAACCCTGCAAGTAAACACTGATACACCTATTTTAACTTCACCTGATTTAATAAAAATCAATGAAGTAGAACTCTCAATTAAAGAACAAGAAAATCACAAAACTTGTGGCAAAGGTTTAGTCTTTGCAGAAACCTGCGATTATAAATCTTCATCAACATCTCGTTAAAATGTGAATCACCGAAGAAATTCCTGCACACTGGACCATAGCAATAATGCATCCATTATTTTAGAAAGCAGACAAAACGAACCCAGATAACTACAGAGGAATTACCCTTCTGGACTGCACATATAAAATTTACTCTCGCATAATTTACAACAGGATTAAAACCGTTCTGGAACCATAACTTGGAGAATATCAAGGAGAATTTCGCCTTTACAGAAGTTGTCCAGACCAAATCCTTCGCCTGAATGTAATAATGGAATATTACAAAAACAGAAATAAGCAATTCTTTATCTCTTTTATAGATTTCAAGAAAGCCTATGATTGTATTCTTATACTAACACTGATAAAAATCCATCCTAAATTGACAAAAATCATTGAATTAACATTAACAAGCACTCCTTCTGAAGTTAAATTTACGGAAGAAATATCAACAGCTTTCACAGTAAAATCCGGTCTCAGACAAGGTGATGGATTATCCCCTCTGCTTTTAAATGTGGCTCTTGATTACATCGTGAAGGTTTGGCAAAAGGAAAACTCTCCTAAGATCAAAATTGAACAAAACCATCAATAACCAGAAGTTCCGTGACGAACTAAAGAGCCTACTTTTCTTAATATTTAAGATGCATGCCAATGATTAATCTATATGGATCTATCTAGAATAATGACGAAATTAGGTTGGTAATATCGACATTTCTAATTAGTTCGAAATACTGTTTACATGGCATAATGTATCCTAATAGAGAACTACAGTTGGCAGCCCTGGTGACTGAATATATTCTTAGTTCCACCTCTTAAGGTACTGCGTCAGAATTTATTGAAGGTCATTACTCAAGAACTGATCGGGAGATGAACCAAGACCTCAGAAAATAAATGAGTGGATAAAAATTTTTATTTATTAAAGATTTGAGTAATATGTGAAAAACTGTATGGAAATGAGTGAAATACTATAGATCTTATGCATTTATAAAAAAGCAAGGAAGTAGGAATGATTTAAAGATGGACATATATTCCATTATACGAAAGTGGGAGGTTCACTTTACGAGAAAGATCACGCCACTTGAAGCGAGAGTTACGTCATGAGAGAGGGGAAGAGGCGAAGGTCGAACTGCGGACGGAAGTCAGGAGAGGTGGTAGGAGTTACGTCACACCACGGGAGGAGAGGAAAAGAGACGAGAACTTGAGGAATGCGGAGAGCAGGACGAGAGAGTTCTTTTCCAATTGAGATTTGAACAAGAAAAGACCTCGAGCATAAACGAGTATATTTATAATAGTGCTACGGTTCACAAAGGTTGGAAGTAAGGAAGAGTGTAATTTCAGTAACTTGGGAGCAAGCTACAACATATATAGCAGAACGGAACAGTACAACTATATATTGCAGTGCTTATGCAAAGTGTTCCACATAGCTAGAAACATTTTCGACAAGAAGCTACTCAGTATTTCTACGTGTAAAAGCTTATTTGAACATTGTATTGAAAATGCAAGTTATAAGGCAGCAACGGGGAGGTCTCAAGTATATTATCAGAAATATGAATATTAACATGTGCTAAGTTAAGCATGGGGAAGTTGAAGACTACAAGGATGTCAGTTGAATTCCAGATTCACTAGCATGAAAGACGCTACAAATATCTACGCAAAGCGCAACATCACCGAGCAAAACTCATACTTTTCTACGAGAGTTTTAACACATCTTGAGATTACGAAAAAGCTTGCATAAACGACAGTATTACACCGTGATGTCTATTCTGAAGAAAACCGATGTCTATTCTGAAGAAAACCGATGTCTATTCTGAAGAAACCATGATGTCTATTCTGAAGAGATGGAGAATCGAAGCCGGCCTACTTGGAGCGGAGGAGAGACAGGAGTTGGCAGAGCTGTTCACAGCGAGGTCAGTCACCGCGAGCCTAGATGGTGCTGTCACAAAACCGGTCTTCATAGCTGTGGACGTTGCTATGAACACGACAAGTTTGGTTTGGAAGGAGCGATGCAAGTATTTTCAGCAGTACAGAAGTCAACACAAGGTAGTGAGAAAATTGTCTTTTATAATGTAGAATTGTAGTTTAGTTGTGTGATTATCCAATTGACCAACCGCATATTTTCAACCGCATATTTTCAACAGCATTTTTGCAGTATTTTCATAGCATTTTTCTTAACTGGATTATTTGAAACGTATAATTTTGTCAAAGTAATTAAACTTGTGTAGATCTTGTTATTGTGATTTTTCATATTTTTCTACGGAATTATTTGCCGTATTTTTGGAAAATTTCAGTCACTTGGACGAAATTTTGGCATAATGATGCTATTAATACTAAGGTTATATTAAAGTAAAATCGTGTAAATATTTTCATACTTGCGTTAGATTTAATTTAATTAAATCTGTTTTATCGCAGCGATGGAATATAAAGGAATTGAGAGGAATATAAAGGAATTGTTTAGAGGAAAGCAAACTATTGAAAGGAATTGTATTAAAGGAATTCAGAGCGTTAAAAAAGGAATATAAAGGAATTGTTTAGAGGAAAGCAAATTATTGAAAGGAATTGTATTAAAGAAATTTAGAGCGTTAAAAAGGAATGTAGAGTGAACTATTTAAAAGGAATAGAACGTTGAACGAAGTAAAGAAGGAGTAAGATTGTAAATGAAGTAAAATGAAATTTATTGGAGCAAATTTAAGTACAGTATACTTAAGAAGTAACGTCACGAAGTGTAAAGAATATTTCGACAACTCATGATGTTGATTCGAGTGTCAGAAATTAATTATGAACGAAAGTATTACGAAAAGCTTAAACACATATGACTAATGAAATTTAGAGCGTTAAAAAACATAAATGAATTTGTTAAACAAATATTAATGGAATGAAGTCAAACTTATATCTTTTGTTAAGAATATGAATATTTACTGATATTTCTTGAAAAGTTGTAATGAAATGTAAAGCTGAATTTAAACACGTGAAGAGGAAAGTTAACGAAGTTAAATCACAGGGTGATCAATAAGGTGAAAGTACAGAGATTTATTACAGAAATGAAATTACGAGCACGAGGCGATGTTGTATCAATTATAGAGGAGAAATGTTAAGTAAAGGAAGTATATGTATTGAAGTAGAAGTTTATAGTTGAATTACCGTGCAGATTAAGGAGATATGAACGAAAAGGAGTTACGTAAGTTTACGAAGGGACGCAGGGGAGTCTCTAAGTTTTTCTAGTATTGAATGCAATAATTGTGAAGTTATGAGAGTGTAGTAAAGGAAGATTCTGTACAAGGTGTTTAAGACAGAAAGTAATTGTTGTATAATTATGGAGGAGAAGTGTGGAAACGAAGGTTAATGCCGTGCACTTACAGTATTCACGTTTATCAGAAGATTGTTAACTCAGTAAAGAATTTCAGCACTTATTTCAGAATTTCATGATATATAGATAAAGGTAAAAAGGAACAGTGCTTAGCTTAAATGTTTGTCACTTATGTTCAATTGATTATGACGAGAATTTATTACTTTCAACACGATAGTTGCGGTGTTTGTTTGAATTTGAATTTGATGTTTAAGAGAAATGGAGTAGATGAAAGACTTATTGGAGGAAGAAAATTTAATCTTCGACGTTATGAAGTGTAAAATTTGAATTTCATAAAAAGATGTATATATGCACATAGTTCATGAATAATTTGATTAGATATGGAACTACGGTTCATAGTTGAAGCGGACCTGTATAAAATAGGGCAATACTTAATGTCACGCCGTTTCACATTTTCTTACGATAGTAATGCCACGTGCAAATTTATCTTTGCAGTTATTTTTGTTGAAGTGTCAGGGAGACACAATATTAAGGGAGGAAGCCAGTTGTTATACATGTTTTATTAGCTTAATAAACGGCTAGTGCTTTTTAGCAACTTAGTCAACTTTTATCTAAACTGATTCCGTTTTCATTGTCGTCATCGTCGAAAATAGTACTACGAGGTATAGATACAGGCGCTCACTATAGATTAGACCTTATCACCCCTCGAGATTGGAGTTTCTCGATTGTTCTAAATGTAAATAATAGTATAAATTTGTACCTTGTCAAGTAGTACTATTTTCTTTACGAATAATATCTATCCTGTATGTTCCTGGAATTCCCAATTTTACTTAGTAGGCATGATAAGCTTGTGAGCTGGGTAACTTACATGTCTGCAATCCTTTTTCGGGCTTTGGATATAAGTACTGACGGGTTTCTTCGGGCGAATATAGATCTCGCTTATATTTAAATGGCATACCCATCCGTGGGGCGTTCGAAAAGCATTCGAAATGCATTCGAAAGAGCACTTGAGAGAAGAAGTTTGGAAGTACTCGAGAGTGAGGCCATATTAGTTTTGAAAAGAAAAATGCCGATCCCGAATTTAATGATTGTTGAGATGAACACAACATCAGGAGATTAGTGGAGTACACTATAGTTGTGAGGCATAATTTTTAAACCAGCTAACGACATTTGTCATGTAATAGTAAATTTAAAAGTAAATTCATGTTGTTAAACATAGGTTAAGTGAGATGATAAAATGAAGCGATGTCAGTTCGGTAAAATGGGACAACAAGTATACGAGACAACTCGCGATTGAAATAGATGTAAGTAGGATTAAGATGTTCTATATATTCCATTACTGGTATAAAATGCATGCGTTGGTCAATCTGGATATTCACTGGTAATTTTTGTAGTCGATACTTCCCTTATTCTCAAGAAAAGAAGAAAGATGTCAACGAATGATATGACATTCATTCGAACGATGCTTGAAACCATGAAGGAAGGTCAAAGTACGTTGACCAAAGACCTTGAAGCCCTCCACCAGTTAACACATAACAACATTAAACAATTAAAAACCGAGATACAGAAATCAGTAGCTACTGTCAAATCAGAAGTCAAAGCAGAGTTAGCAGTTGCTCAAACAATTACTACAGCTAGTATAACATTAGCACAGGAAGAAGCTAGGAAAATACATGAGGAGGTCAAGAAAAGTCAGGAAAAAGCACAGGAAGAAGTTAAGTTAGTTTTAGAGAAGGCCAGAAAGGAAGATAGACTAGCTAGAGAGAAGGAAAGAGAAGAAGCCAAGTTAGCTTCGGAAGAGGCAAATAGGATAAGAGCAGAGATAAGATTAGCTCAGGAAAAAGCTCGCGAGGAGGACAGGTTAAGTCAGGAGCAGGCTAGATTGGAAGATAGAAAGATCCAAACCGAAATAAGAGCAGCACAGGAGGAGGTCAGGAAAAATCAGGAAAAAGCTCAGGTAATTTTTGAAAGGGCAGGTAAAGCACAGGAAGAATTAAAAGTTTCAGTTGATCAAGTCAAACAGGACATGGCAGGAAAAGTGAAAGAACTAGAACAGAAACTACAGGCTAGCATGAGCTCAATTAAGGAAGACAATAACACTCATCATGTACACATTTCAGGGGCCCAGAAGAAACTCAAGGAGCAACTTGACAATCTAAATGGCACTGTTGGTGAATTGCAGGTCAAATTGGAAGGTCAATGTAAACTGATTGAAGAGGGTATAAATGTAGATATAAATGCTTCCATTGTAAAGGCAGTTACGGACATGAAGGAGGAGGTCGTAACAGTCACAACTCAAATCATATCAGAGATACATCACAAATTAGCAAATGACACTAAAGCTATAGAGTTATGTTCCAATATTAATGTTATCAAGGTACGGGAAGATCTATATAAGCGGATAGATACATTACAAATTAATAACGTAGCCACGCTGACAGAGATTGTTAATAAAGCAGATTTAACTAACTCAAATGAATTTGACAAAATTAAATGTACGGTCGATGGGATAAGCATAGAACTAGCGAAAATTCAATCAAAGCAGGATGAGGATATCAGAGAAATTGAACAGCAATTAAGGTCACTTACGATAGGAGATGCTACATTTTCATCAACGTTAAGAACCGAACTCAGGGAGGACATTAGAAAGGACTTGGCGAGATTTTTTCAAGCAAGAGATGAAAAATTAAAAGAAGAAATAAGAAGATTAGAGGCTAGGACAGACAGGATTTAAGAGGATAAGGAAAGCGAGAGTAGTCAACAGCAAATTCCGAAGTCCAATTTTAACTTCAGTCAAGAGCCATTTCACACTGAAATAGGGGAATTTGGAGGAAATTTTGAGACTTACCAAAATAAATCAAATGCCAACATCGTCGTAATAAAGAATAACGATGAGAAACCGAACAAATTCAGCGGAGTAGGCAATATTACTGCAGTAGAATTTCTAAGAGACATGAGGTCGTATTTAGAAGACAATAGGATACCTCGTGAAAGACATATGAGAGTCGTGGAAAAATACTTAGATTCAGAAGCATTAGTATGGCACAGAGCTTTCAGATACACATATCACACATTTGAAGAATTCGCTATAGCTCTACAAAAACGATTTTGGAGCAAGGAACTTCAACAGGATATACGAGCGGAAATTTATTCTAAGAAGTATGCATATTCCAGTCCTACGAAATACGCAAGTTTCTTCACGAAACAATTAGCACGCTTGCAGTATTTGCAACCCCCTTTGGCGGAAGAAGACTTGGTTCACGCTATTTCATGTCAGCTACCAACAGAAGTTAGGAGACACCTCATCTCGGCAAACGTGAAAACTCTAGAAGGAATGGCGGAAATTTTGAGAAGACTGGATCACACGTCTAATGTGTCCACCAACTCAACTGGAAATCAAAACCAGAGAAGTAGAAACCAGGAACCGAGAGAAATACACACCATTCACATCGATCAAATGCAGCAAACAGAGGAGAACAAAAATGGAGTAGGTCCAACGAGATCCAGGATATATGGGCAGAATCGATTTCGACCAGATTATCAGAGACCTAGAGAAGGAAGGCCATATGAAAATCAAAGATGGAGGAATAACTATTACACCAGGAACAATGATTATCGTAGAGAGGGATATTAAAATCGAAATAACCCTACGAATAATTATGGATATCGGGGATATCAGAACTGGAGAAACACGAGTAGTTATTCAAGACAGCAACAACAGCAACAAGGTTGGAGGAATAATAACAATGTAAGAAGGTATTATGATGACAGGGAAAGAGAAAGTCAGGAGTACCTGAGGAATCTCAGAGAAAGGAATGCGAGAGACCAAGATCAGGGACAGCATAACCGGAATCAAGAACCTCAACCTGGAACAAGCAGAGATAGAAGGAATGAAGACCCAGGAGGGGCACAAAAAAAAGTCAAATTCCAAAAAGTGAAAGGAGAAGAAAACAGCACCGTAACCAGACATGAGATCCAAATTAATGAATTGTATGAAGCCACGAATGAAGATCTTCTATATGAGAGAGAAGAGACGAAAACAGATAGAGTAGCGAGGTTACCGATTATAGAAATCATATCAGAAGGAGAATGCCTGAGAACACTACTAGATACGGGAGCAACAGCATCAATTTTATCAGAGAACTGTTCTCACAGATTGAAGAATGGAAATTCACTTATAGCAATGCCTGTTTCAACCATTAAAGTCAGGGGCGTATTTAACGACAAGACCATGAAATGTAAAGTCCAAGCACTAATGGAATTCTCTATAAATAAACACAGATATGAGCAGATATTCATAGTCTTGAGCCAGATCAATTTTGATGCTATTTTAGGCATTGATTTTATCACCAAGACTGGAGCTGTAATCGATTTACGAAATGGAGTCATAAGATTTAATGAAGGCCTACATCAATCAGAGGATACGACGAAGGATGAGAATGAGTGTAGTTTGTTTGACGAAACTACAGAAGAAAATCTTGTGAAGATTGTTATGGAAATAGAAGCAGAAGGAATACCTCACTATGGCAGAAAGATTGAGAATTTTGAAGATCAGCGGGAGAAGTTGGAAGAATTAGTCACGACTTATGCAGACATTTTCGATAACAAGCCAGGTATTATAAGAGGATATAAATATCAGATTAAGCTACCTGACGACACACCTTATCAGAAGAAATTGTATCCAATTCCGGAGAAGTATCAAGCTGAAGTGACAGAGCTCATAAAAGGCATGGAAAAGGAAGGAATTATAAAAAAGTAAGCCACTCCTTATTTAAATTCACTCACTGTTGTGAAGAAAGCAGATGGTAGTCTTAGACTATGTTTAGATGCCAGGGGCATAAATACTCTTCTGCTGAAAGAATTCGACAGGCCACCGAAAATTAGAGAACTACTGAGGAGATTCAAGAATAAAACCTGTTTCTCAGTGATTGATTTAACTGCAGCATTTCATCCAATAGAGCTTACAGAAGACAGCAAATGTTATACAGGGTAAATGTTCAATCAAACCTGTTATGTATACCAAAGAGTACCATATGGATTGGTAAATTCAAGTCCAGCACTTATCAGAGCCTTGGATGACAAGTTGAGTGAAGAAGTGAAGCAATTTGCTATTTGCTACGTGGACGATATCATCATATCTTCAGAGACACCAGAGCAACATTTCATGCATTTGATGAAGCTATTTGATAACCTTAGAAGTGCAAACATCAAGGTGAAGTTGGATAAATGTCATTTCTTTCAAGAAAAGATCAACTTTCTTGGGCATACTATAGACAGATTTGGTTACCATCCGAAAGAAGACAAGATTGAAGCAATTTTGAAATTTCCAACACCCAAGAAAATCAAAGACATCAGAGCTTTTGCGGGTCTTTGTCAGTTTTTCAGTAGTCATTGTCCACGATATTCAGAAATCATGGCACCTCTACATGAGCTTCTAAAGAAGAACAATAGATGGAAATGGGATGCAGCTGCTGAGAATGCCTTTATTCAAGCAAAGGAAATGCTCAGAGATAACATCAAGTTGGAGTACCCAGATTTTGAAAGAACATTCATCATAGAAACAGACGCTTCACGAGTCGGTATTAGTGCAGTCTTATATCAGAAGGATCAAGATGGAAATCCTCACTATATTTCATTCAGCAGTAGGAAGTTACGCACACACGAGCTGAATTACTTCACGACGGAGCTTGAAGCTTTAGCCGTCATAAATGCTCTACAAAATTGGAAGAAATTATTGCTGGGACACAAGATCATAATGAGAACGGATCATAAAGCACTAGAATCCATGTTGAAGTCAGACTTATCAAGCGATAGGATGACAAGATGGACCATGTTTTTGCAACAATTTGATGCCACGATAGTTCATGTACCTGGAAAAGACAACCTTCTAGCAGATATTCTTTCCAGACATTCGATTCCTGAGAGAGATGTGAGAGTTAATGTTATCCAGACAGATGCTGAAGATCAAGAAACGCTGGACAAGTTGAAAAGAATTCCTTTTTTTTCAAAAGAAGCATGCACCATTCAGGAACATTTATCGATTTTTGTCAGGGAGAATGACGAGGAGACACGCCTCATACTTCGAAACGAGAAGGAAAGCCTGACACTATATTCTCGTGGGAGAAACTGTATGTAAATACATTGATGCCAGACATACGAAAGTACGAATTGCTATTCCACCAGAACTTATTGTGCCACTAATTCGGTTAGTACACAAAAGTATAGGCCATGGAGGAACTGACAAAACATACTATACCATGTTAGAAAAATTCTACTGGATTAATATGAGAGAATCCATAACCATAGTAATCAGATCTTGTGAACTTTGTCAGAAGAATAAATATAATTCTGAACTATTGAAGGAGAGACCTAAAGCAATTATTCCGACGAAACCATCGGAATTGTTTAGTCAGGATATTTTTGGACCTGCACCTAAAGGAGACAGAGGAAACCAGTATGGGTTAGTTACAGTGGATGTATTCTCCAAAATTGTAATGTTCAATCCCATGCAGAAAGCAACAACGAGGAATGTTTTATATCACCTGGAGAGGAACATTATTCCAAAGTTAGGAAAACCAGAGAGGCTATTAACAGACCATGGAACGCAATTCACTTCTGCAGAATTTCAGGGAGCGATGGATAGGTTGGATATTGTTCACCTATTTTCATCAGTTAGAAGCCCAGAGACGAATCCTATTGAAAGAACGATGCTGGAATTTTCAAAGTACATTCGCTTGTATAGTGCAGATAATCATGCGAATTGGGTAAAGATTGTACCTCTAGTGGAATTTTGTATCAATAATACGAGACATGAGAGCACCAACGACATTCCAATCATGTTACATTTTGAAGAGAAACCGGTACGACCATGGGACGGGATCTTCAATATTCCGGAAGATAACGAACCACAGATGGACCAGAGAATCGAAGAAGCAAGGATCCAGTTGAACAAAGCGGCTGAGAAGAGATTAAAACGTTTAGAAGGGAAGAGATTCAGTGGACCGCTACGAGAAGGAGACCTTGTATTAGTCAGAATTCCTGTGAAAGCTGACGTACTGAAGAAAGTGTATATCAAATTCAGTAACCTGTTCAGAGGACCATTCAAAGTAGATACAGTCTACGGAAATAATTGCTATAAAATTGTAAGGGTGGAAGATAATAGATCCATTGGAAAATTCAACCATTCCAAGTTGAAAAGATTTTACCCACAGATACAGTAAAAATAAATAAATTCAGTCTCAAGAGCAGAGAAATCACTGGTATTAAAGAAAGTACAGGCTATACTTTACTTTAAATTAGCAACGGGGAAATGCGCCAGAATTTATTGAAGGTCATTACTCAAGAACTGATCGGGAGATGAACCAAGACCTCAGAAAATAAATGAGTGGATAAAAATTGTTATTTATTAAAGATTTGAGTAATATGTGAAAAACTGTATGGAAATGAGTGAAATACTATAGATCTTATGCATTTATAAAAAAGCAAGGAAGTAGGAATGATTTAAAGATGGACATATATTCCATTATACGAAAGTGGGAGGTTCACTTTACGAGAAAGATCACGCCACTTGAAGCGAGAGTTACGTCATGAGAGAGGAGAAGAGGCGAAGGTCGAACTGCGGACGGAAGTCAGGAGAGGTGGTAGGAGTTACGTCACACCACGGGAGGAGAGGAAAAGAGACGAGAACTTGAGGAATGCGGAGAGCAGGACGAGAGAGTTCTTTTCCAATTGAGATTTGAACAAGACAAGAACTCGAGCATAAACGAGTATATTTATAATAGTGCTACGGTTCACAAAGGTTGGAAGTAAGGAAGAGTGTAATTTCAGTAACTTGGGAGCAAGCTACAACATATATAGCAGAACGGAACAGTACAACTATATATTGCAGTGCTTATGCAAAGTGTTCCACATAGCTAGAAACATTTTCGACAAGAAGCTACTCAGTATTTCTACGTGTAAAAGCTTATTTGAACATTGTATTGAAAATGCAAGTTATAAGGCAGCAACGGGGAGGTCTCAAGTATATTATCAGAAATATGAATATTAACATGTGCTAAGTTAAGCATGGGGAAGTTGAAGACTACAAGGATGTCAGTTGAATTCCAGATTCACTAGCATGAAAGACGCTACAAATATCTACGCAAAGCGCAACATCACCGAGCAAAACTCATACTTTTCTACGAGAGTTTTAACACACGAGAGTTTTACTTGCATGGGTGAGGTCATTCCTAGAGGGTCGAACACAGTGTGTGGTGTACGGAGGAGCTCGATCGCAGGCTGCTCAAGTTACTTCTGGAGTGATTCAGGGTTCTGTGATCGGACCTCTTCTCTTCACTATATATGTGCTCGATCTTCCTGGCTGTGTCACCTCATCAATGTCACTATATGCAGATGACACCGTGCTATACAGGGGCATTAAATGTGAAGAAGATTCCCTCTGTCTTAAATCAGATCTGGACAACTTATCGCTGTGGTGTTCTGTGAATAATTTAAATATAAATGTACAAAAATGTAAATACATAAGAATAACCAGGTCACAAAAACCCATTGAGAATGAATACAAAATTATGAACAGTGTCATCACACAGTGCACAAACTTAAAGCTATTAGGGGTAACAATCTCCGACACCCTGAATTGGAACATTCAAAGTGAAGACGCAAGATGTAAGGCCACAAAAGTTCTGGGTTTCTTGTACAGAAACATGAGAGGTTGTAAACCTAGAGCCTTCAGGATGGCTTACACATGCATGGTCCGTCCAATATTAACGTACGGCTTACCTGCCTGGCATCCCACTACAGCGGAAAACATGAACAAGCTCCAGCGTGTACAGCGCCGCGCAGAAAGGCTAATAGCTCGTTATTCCCCTTCCCCTTTGTCAAAATTTCCATCTATAGAGGCAACAGCCAAACAAATTGATCTAATTTTTCTTAAAAAAATCCCTTACAGGTTCCATTAATATTGACCCTTTTTGCCGACTGTCATTGGCATATCGCTCAGTTCGGAGAGGACGAGGTGTAACCCTCGTTCCACCCTTCGCACGTAGCAATGCTTACCTGACAGGTTTCTACGGCCGCTCTGCGCGGTTATGGAACGCGCTGCCAGGGGATGCCAAGATCTTGCCTCTTCGGAAATTCAAGCCGTACGTAAAAAGGTACATTGTATAAATAAACGTATGTATGAGTGATTGATTGTCTCGCTGAATGAATGAGTATCTGAATGGAATGAATGAATGAATGAATGTATCGAGTGATTGAGGTTATGAAAGTGCGTGCGTGAGAGAGTGAGTGAACAGGAAAATGTACTATGTCAATATTCTAAATGTGTAAATACTGCAAATATCTTTGTAAATCTTGTAAATATTGTTAAAACAAATGTAGATGTAAGCTGTGCCTGTGGAGCATGAAATATGTATGTGGGGCTTGCCCTTTTTCACTAGGCCTTCCATACTTCGTGTACGATTTATGGTAAATAAATAATAATAATAATCTTGAGATTACGAAAAAGCTTGCATAAACGACAGTATTACACCGTGATGTCTATTCTGAAGAAAACCGATGTCTATTCTGAAGAAAACCGATGTCTATTCTGAAGAAACCATGATGTCTATTCTGAAGAGATGGAGAATCGAAGCCGGCCTACTTGGAGCGGAGGAGAGACAGGAGTTGGCAGAGCTGTTCACAGCGAGGTCAGTCACCGCGAGCCCAGATGGTGCTGTCACAAAACCGGTCTTCATAGCTGTGGACGTTGCTATGAACACGACAAGTTTGGTTTGGAAGGAGCGATGCAAGTATTTTCAGCAGTACAGAAGTCAACACAAGGTAGTGAGAAAATTGTCTTTTATAATGTAGAATTGTAGTTTAGTTGTGTGATTATCCAATTGACCAACCGCATATTTTCAACCGCATATTTTCAACAGCATTTTTGCAGTATTTTCATAGCATTTTTCTTAACTGCATTATTTGAAACGTATAATTTTGTCAAAGTAATTAAACTTGTGTAGATCTTGTTATTGTGATTTTTCATATTTTTCTACGGAATTATTTGCCGTATTTTTGGAAAATTTCAGTCACTTGGACGAAATTTTGGCATAATGATGCTATTAACACTAAGGTTATATTAAAGTAAAATCGTGTAAATATTTTCATACTTGCGTTAGATTTAATTTAATTAAATCTGTTTTATCGCAGCGATGGAATATAAAGGAATTGAGAGGAATATAAAGGAATTGAGAGGAATATAAATGAATTGTTTAGAGGAAAGCAAACTATTGAAAGGAATTGTATTAAAGGAATTCAGAGCGTTAAAAAAGGAATATAAAGGAATTGTTTAGAGGAAAGCAAATTATTGAAAGGAATTGTATTAAGGAAATTTAGAGCGTTAAAAAGGAATGTAGAGTGAACTATTTAAAAGGAATAGAACGTTGAACGAAGTAAAGAAGGAGTAAGATTGTAAATGAAGTAAAATGAAATTTATTGGAGCAAATTTAAGTACAGTATACTTAAGAAGTAACGTCACGAAGTGTAAAGAATATTTCGACAACTCATGATGTTGATTCAAGTGCCAGAAATTAATTATGAACGAAAGTATTACGAAAAGCTTAAACACATATGTCTAATGAAATTTAGAGCGTTAAAAAACATAAATGAATTTGTTAAACAAATATTAATGGAATGAAGTCAAACTTATATCTTTTGTTAAGAATATGAATATTTACTGATATTTCTTGAAAAGTTGTAATGAAATGTAAAGCTGAATTTAAACACGTGAAGAGGAAAGTTAAAGAAGTTAAATCACAGGGTGATCAAAAAGGTGAAAGTACAGAGATTTATTACAGAAATGAAATTACGAGCACGAGGCGATGTTGTATCAATTATAGAGGAGAAATGTTAAGTAAAGGAAGTAAACAATAGGGAGGTACCGTACTTGCATTTTGGGTGATAAACCGTAGAAAGTACCCCTTTTCATCGTTGAATTCGAGATGGTATGTTGTGCAATTGTTGCTTGTCACACGAGGACAGAGCTGATCACAAGGAGGGTGTACGTTTCTTCAGCATACCGTCAGTGATAAAGAACCAATGCGCACTCACGAGAACTGTAGCTATCTCTTATAAGTCGGTAAGACCTGAGAGATCGTGGTCATCAGCCCCATGTATTTGGGTGTATGTTGAATTTGTCTGATAAAATGTGTCACTGTGGTAACTGCAGTAATGTGCAGTTAGATTCCCTCCTCGACATTCCTGGAAGTGGTTTTCCATGGTTTCCCCACTTCTACTCCAGGAAAATGCTGGGATGATTCCTAACTTAAGGCCACGCCCACCTCCTTCCTGATCCTATTCCCAATTTACAAATATAGGCACTAATACAGCCATCACAATAACACAGGTTATCACAAAAATTCCACACCCACACACCCAAATGACCACGATGTCACAGCCCTTATGCAACAACAACACCAAAGAAGCGAGAAAGCGCTACGCTCCAGCCATTAAACTTGCCTCCGAGGGATGTTGACCAACCCAGCACATGGACCAACATATTGGCCTAGGTATGACTCGTGTGGTATTTTTGAGGCAGTAATAGCAAATAGCTTATAAAGATAATAGCGGAAACTCGGCCGTAAAAGCATGCGCTCGCTTGGAGACAGTGATCACAGTGCCATCTCTTGGTGCGAGTTGACAGCATTACTCGCCTTGCCACCCACAGCTAGCATTTTTGAGTGCGCACAGACCGAAATTGCATTGTGAAGTTAACATATGTCTCGGCTTGATATTTAGGCAGCAAATAATTTAAAGATTAGTGTTAAAAGAAACAAAAGATACTTGGTTCTGTACAATATTTATATAGAATTCTAAAAGTACTGGACTGCTTCTGCATTATGGTTTGCTTTGCCATAGGCAGTAGAACTGAAGGCACTGCACCAGACCAAATACTGAAAATTACAAGAAATATTAGCACATTGGTTTTAATCTATCCTTTTTTACATACTGGTATTTAAAAACGAGTTGAACACGCTTAATTACATTTAAAAAATCAGTTACCTTCTGATATATTTCCTAATAAAGTCAGTAAAATTAAAATTTGTGTTTCTGAACTTGTTAGATTACACCAACCTCCTTAGCTTTAATAGTGCAATATGTACACTTTAGAGGCAGATGACCTCGCTCTTCCGCCCCTTATAATAACAATAAATAACTACGTACAATCGGAAATATTGAAGCGTGTTAAATGTTCGGCCTAATGTACCGTAGGGTCACCACGTTTAATAAATGCTGTTATTTCAATATTAACATTAGGCCTACTATCAACAACCTACAAAGATCTTACCCTTGACTTATCAAGTTTTTGTTCCTGAAATCTTTCTCCACAAAGTGGTCTGAGCATACAACATGAGTTCTGTTTAAATGTTCTGGGCCATTCCTTTCCAATACGTCATCTAAGTCAGCTCTTCGGCTTCGAATAACCCACAGCGTGCATCTATAAATAAATAAATAAATAAAGAACAGACTAAAATATGCTAAATTATACTGTAAAAGCATTCTGAATTAAAAGAAAACCGAACTATCAGTGTAATGGTAGGCTACTTGTTTACAATAATTTCTTGGGAACCTGAAGAAAGATTTTGGGTCACTTAGTTGTTTACAATTATTACAGCCATATATGGCACAAATACTCCCAGTACCAACCATTACAATTGGATAATTAGATCATCCACAGGTCAATAATTTCTTATAATTGTTTGGTTGGATCTCACGGTTGTAAATCAGCTGGTCTTACGTTGCCAACTCGGACCGCTAGGCGGTGCTGGGGAGCGCTGTCTCCTGTTTGGGCGAGGAGTTTCCGCTATTATCTTTATAAGCTATTTGGTAATAGGTCGGAATGCGAGGTGACCTGTTTTGGTATTGCAAGACGGACACTGAGAACACGAGTTCTTCTTTCTTATCGGGACGCTGTAGGAATTCGTCGCAAAGTGTTATTCTGAGGAGCTGTTATAAGTCATTCTATGAGTGAAAATATTATTCTATAGTGTGTGTTAACTGGCCTGAAGACTGATCGACCGCACGAGGGCCATAATAAAATTGGTAACAGTTCAGAAGTGGTGGACATTCTACAAAACTACTTAAATTAGCCGAAATGCCTTTTTAATGGATAATAATATTGTAGAAATGCTGTGGTAATAGATGTTTTCTCCTCCGTTGTCTAGAACCCACCCACCATCCCCTTTTTAGATAAAGACTTGTATAGTAAAATTCCAGTTGTGTCCGCCATAATCCACGTGAATTATGGGACAAATATAATATTTCCAACCCCGCGCATACGGTACTACTCATCAATAATCTTTATCCGAATCAATGATTTTTGCTGCGTTAGCTCGTACACTGACTTAGGAAATGTCATGGGATAGTCACCTAATGGCATGTGGGGCCTGTGAAAGCTCAACATATCGCAGAACATCAAAGACTCTTCCAGAACAGCCAGGGAACCCATTCTATACCAGGAATATGAACCCCAGACCATAACAGAGACACCACTTCCCTGGACCACACCTTCGAGGCAGGCGGGATCCATCGATTCATGTGGTCTGTGCCACACATGGCGTCTTCCATCGGCATGGTGCAAGAAATCAAGATTCGTCCGACCATATCACGTTACGCCATTGTTCCAGTGTCCACCCTTGGTGATTGGCGACAAATGTGCGTCGTTGTGTCGATAACATTGGGTTATCAGTGGCACCCGTGTGCGGCACTGGCTCCCATACCCCTTGGAACCCATGTTCCTACGGATAGTCCACTGAAAGACACGTCTAGCACGGCCTGTGTTGAATTGAGCCGTGATTTGTTGCACTGTTGCCCTTCTGTCACTATTAACAATCTGTCTCAGATGTCGCTAGTCACGGTCATCGAGGGTAGCTGGACGGCCAGTGACACCCTCATTCAACCATTCACCCTGGACATGTTTGACTGAGTGAAGCCGAATTCCCGCACCACTGCCGAAATCGCACTTCACATCCATCGGGCACAGACCACCATACCTCGATCGAACAGTGTCAGCTCAATATATAATCTCAGTCAGGTTTGATAAATACTTTTCTACAGATGGTATTTTTATCACTAAAAGTTGATGCTCCTACTCTTCTCACCACATGTATTTACTCCGGCTTTTACAACTATATGGCGGACGCTTTGTTTCTCGGGAGAGGCAACAGATGGCACTCACATCGGCCCGCCCCACACAGGACTCGTGCAACCCACCTATCAAAAATGCCCACCTTATGGCCATTGGCTGCGATTCATTCATATTAATGTTTATTTCAGTATTTAATTTTAAGTTTGCATGAACTTAGATTTATTGAAGTAGATTCATATCATTGTTCCGTTTTGTGTTTTACTCAAAGTTAATAAATTGATGTCAGTGTGAACCTGCATTACCAATACAATGACGTTAGCTACTATTAACTGTGCAGCTAGAAAACAACACTCTCAATAACTTCCAAACCAATTCTAACATGAAAGTTGAACATATTACATTCACCTGCATATTATGTTCCTCTGTGAACTCGTCTTCGAGTTTATCTCCAGACTCAACTAGCAGGAGTCTTATTTGTCTCCTGGGAAGTAATATACAAGTTAACTAGTATCAAGCAACGTAATATATACAGACCTCTAAGTCAACAGATACTGATTAGCCTACTGCTTGGTAACAGATATTAACAAATACAAAGAATTTTGTCTTGCACATCACTTAGGTGGTAATGTTACAGTACACAATATAGTGTGTAGAATTAATAAACAACTTACAATGTTGCCCAAGTCACCTGTTTGTGCCGACATTTCCGGCTTACTTTCGAGCAATGATTTTCCCTCCATTATGTTTAGGAAACTAGAACACAGAAATTCACTTCGTTCGGTGTGTAGAATGCTTTATTTGCATCAAAATTATTGGTTAGTAGCTACGGTGTCAAATGTTCGGTTCCTGTATTCCCAAACACGCACAATCCTGAATAATGTTGGGACATTTGTCTGGCGTCACTGTAGCTGACGATCAAGATCAAGGGGCTTTCTTGTTCTTCTTCTTCTTCTCCTTCCACGTATTACGTTACTGGGCACACATTAGCTTCGCCCAATGGCCTGATGGGTACTGCTCGAGTGTTGGGCAGTGAACACCAAATATCAATATACAGACACCAATGAGAGGTTGGTTGGTTGGTTCTTCATTTCAGGTGGTGCGACTACGCGGTCATGTAGCCCCGTGTACTTTGGGTGTGTGTAGAATCTGTCTGATAACCGGTGTTAATTGTGATGACTGTATTAGTGTGTGTTTTCTTTTTTTTAAATTTAAGTATTAGAATTTTCAAATAGTTCTTACTTTTGCCGCCAAGCGCCACCGTCAACGACTACTAGCCCAAGTTAAGAACTTATCTACTAGACGCCACCGCAGTCGGCTCTTGGCAACGAACGCATAAATCTAAGAGCGTTGTTTACATTCTTAACCTATCCAATATCTTCACACAGGTGCAATTAGTGGAAGGTTATTTAACATGCCATAAATCTATGACATGGGACCGCCGGCTTCACTTCCCCTCCGAAGGAAGGCATACTGAGGGATTTTTAACGCTCTTAACAAATCCGATGGCTTCGGCCGGGTTTCAACCCGTTATCTTGGGCATAGAAGCTCAGCATGCTACCGACCACGCCACCGAAGCCGCTATCCCAATGAGAGGATAGCGAAACATTATAGTGGGTAAAACACAAAGCTACAGCATCGGACGGGAACTAGCTTAAAACAAGTAGTTCCGTGAAGAATTATACAGCCTATTTGCATATATCCTGCTCATGTTAATTGCCTCTATCAGCATACAAAATTTCAGTTTAATTGCTGTAACAGATTCGTAGATATTGAGAACTGTCTAAATATTTCAGATGGTCGCCAGGTTGGATTTTTATTTTTGTACTATTACATTAAGATTATTGTGTACGTGTGGTATACAAACTTCAATCGCATGATCAGAACACAAGAAGTAAAAACGAGATTTTAAAATTACGCACAGCAGCCATCTTGTGATTATGCAAACAATTGAAATAAATTAGATGCCAGTGGATCAACATTTGTATCAGCATTTAACGTGATACATTTCACGGCACTCGGATAGTTAATTCGCGAGAAACGTCCATTTAAATAATTATACTTCGTATCGCCGCCATGTTGGATTTGTGCTCACCAGGTTACTGAAAGTCCTGTAGGTGAAAATATGATCATAGTCTCTATGAGCATTAAAAAAACAGTTTGGTTGCTGTAAAAGATTCATTGATATTGTGAACCCATATGCCATAGGGTCCATGGATGGTCGAATCCATGTAGTTGGGGAAGAAATGAAATAAGCGTACAGTTTCTAATGTAACTTAGAGAAAGATCAAGCTAGGAGGCTAGTATAAGGTTGTGCAACCAGCGAGGACCAGGTGTTCGAGAGATGAGATCACCCCTCTTAACATTCAGAAGGGAGCTAGTCATGAGTATTAATAACCGAGTGGAAATTTCCCATGAATAGACAAGGAAGCCTGAGTCGGAAATCGAGCTGAGTTGGCTGGAAAACGACAACACCGCTTATGCGCCAGAAGAGGAATAATTAAATTTAACCCGTTTACGAGCATAAAAATGAGTAAACATGTACAGTACAGTGAATCATTTCGAATGAGAGATTTTTGTGTTAAGAAAAACCATTTAAAAATTGCCCAGGAGAAAACTGCAAACGCAAGTAGACGTCATCGGGGAATTACCAAGGCGTGTGTAGTGGGGAGAGTACAAAAGAACAGCAACACCCACACAAGTGAGGACGAGAAATTAATTAATATCTCCGAATTGCACGATCGATTCTTAGGCGCAATGAGATTATTTGACATTGAGAAGACGAGCTTTCGGAAGGTGTAAGTTTTATAATTGTGCTACCATTATTTTAGAAGTTGGGCACGGAAAGGGCTAGAGTCTTATCTTTTTGTAGCGAAAAGGTATATAACTCCTGGCCTCACCAAGCCAATCATGCAGTTATTCTGACAACCCGTGAGGGTGTTACTACGCATCAGTACCAGCAGATCTAAATAGCCCGAGGGGGCGTTGCTACGCATCAGTATTCAGACAGCCGTGTGGGGCGTCACTCTGCGTTACATCGAAGACAGTTTACCAGTACTCCTTGAGGGGAGAAACGCTGTATTACACCGCAGAATTAATATCCGATAGCCAGAGGCGTCGCAGTATTAACAACTTGCTTACCTCCAGAGGGAGTAGTCAAGAAGAAAATTTAAAGTATCGCCGTGTTAAAGATTAGGAAAATCCTAGTTACAGGATTTAGGTCTAAAAGTACACAAGTTACAGTGAAAAGGTTCGTAAAATATAGTCAGAGCAGGCTGCGAACGTTGGACTTAAGGCGATAGGTCTTTAAATAGACGGACGAATAAATCATAACGTACGGACGTACCGTACCAGAAAGACAAACAGTTATCTAAATTAAAGAACCCAAAGAGGGAAAAACAAAGTAAGGTTCGTAACGTATCTCAGAAAGTAGGAGTGCTAGAACCGATTAAATAAAGAAGAACGGAGACCTCGATCCGAACAGACTTTCGCTAGGATCGATAAACCAGATCTACAAGGGAAGCCGTTCAAGCTAGAGGAATAGCCGGTCATCCAGAATAGGATTCGAAGATTTAGGATTCCAGGGAACAGTAGATGTTTCGAGACTTTCGTATTCTGCAGGATAGGAAGCCGACATTGAATAAATTTCACCCTTGGAAACGGGAAATTAAGAGGTCACGTGTGGTAGGCTAAGAAATACGGCCTAGTGATCAAGAATTGTGAAGTGTAGATTTATCAAGATTGTATGTTAAATTAATATTTTTTAGTGTTTATTGTGTGTTATAAAGGAACACACCAGTGTATTAAAAATGTCGTCAATGTTAAGTGTATTAAATATGTGTCAAGAAGTGTTTGTAAATAAGATGAATTTATATAAGATGGACTAAAAATTCAAAGTGGGCCAAAATGAGACACCGCACAAGAATAAAGGTCATGGGACGACCTTAAAAGAAACATGTAAGTAATAAATTTCATTTTATTTTGGTGTCAGGGAATAATTGTGTACAAATCCACCGGAGTTTTTGAGTAAAAGGGATGTGTTTTAATAAATGAATACTAAATAGACAAGAACGCGGTCTGAACAAAAATAGAAATTTGAGAAATTATAAATAATTGTGTAGAGAATAATTCCAATAGAGAATGAAAAGCTTATAAAATGTTAATGTATTTGACAAATATCATAAGAGCAAGCGAAATATCAGTAATTATCGTGAAAGATATTTAAAATAAAGTAAATTTGAGATATGAAAGAAATAGCTTTTGAGCTTGTGTAAAGAATAAAGATATGAAATAATAATAATAATAATAACCAAGTAAGGAAATATTAAATAAAGATCAAATAAATTGATGTGAATATAAGAGCGTTAAAGCCTTAAATAAAAATATAGACATGATGTTTAAATGCATGGTCTTAAAAGGAGAGAAAGTTATTGTCAAAGGAAAGAATAATAGAAAAATTGAAATGTGTATCAATTGTTAATTTGATATTATCAGTTCTTTGGGTGACGCTAGGCTTAAAATGTATAGCGCAAAAGGAGCGAAATTAAAGTAAAATGTCACGCGAGGAACGCGTAAAATTAATGTACTTGGTAAATTACTTATGAGAGGTAGTTGATTTTCGCGAATTGAGATATGGTATAAGTCCTCTATTTGTGACGTAGTATCACGAGGCATTGTGTATGTATTTGAAAGGGAGCAAATGTATGGTATTGAGCGTAGGTCTATTAGCTTTTGGCTGACCCTAATTCGCATTTTGTATAGTCCTCTATAAGGGAAAGGTTCCCGAGGCATGTGAAGAGATTCGAACTCAGAATCCTCTTATTTTGAAAGCCCCTTTATATTTCGTCGTTAATTACTCTTCCACAATCAATGAGGACCTTTCATAATTAATAAACGCCAAGATTACGAATGTGGTTTATAAACCCAATAATATTGTTGTATTATACACGAAGAATAAAAGGCCAGGTCTCCACAAGGAACTGAGAATGGAAAGTTTGTGTTTTGTAACAGCAGTTAAGAGAGCTCTACGCTTGAGCCAGACGGGAAGGAGCCCGCATAGTCATAAATAACTATCATGTTTCACGGCCAGACCCTTGGAGAAGGAGGGTGTCTGGAGGTCGTTTTGTCAGGAGTAATGAATACACCAGGAGTGTTTAAAGTTGTTAACGACCCGGGCGTTGAACCGAGGTCCTTGTAGATTGATATTTCCGCTTGCCTGTTCAGATCGTAGTTTTCTTATGTGATAATGGTCTTATAAGACGTAAGAGATAAATAACAATCCCTATTGTAATGTTGTATGGAAGTAGGATTCCACGAGTTAATTGAAGACAACTAGGTTTCGGGAGTAACTATAGTTTTTTGACTGTGTCAAGTATCTTCATACTCTGGAGTACACAAGTAATTTCCTGATTACCTTAATGTATTTATGAAACTGAGAGAGATGGTAACATCTGAAAATGTGTGAAATGCCCAAATATTGAGTTAGATAATTAACATATAATTATAAAATGTAATTATACCTTTATTTTTTCTAGATTAAGAAACATAAAAAGTAGTATTTGAGGTGTACAAAGAATGACACCATTATTATGTAAAGCATGGAGCCAAAAGAGCTCGGAGTTATAAGAAACTCACAGCTGATGCTTTATGGAAGTAAAACTAAGTAGGAATTGTTGGTTTATATGGAAACCATATGTTTTAATAAAATATTTGTTTTATTTTATTGTGATTCCTTGTTCATTTGGAACAAGTAGATGATTATGGGTCAGTAATTTAATTGTTAAAGCGTTTTCCAACGTGGGGCTTGTATGATTTTATCATACACCTAACATATTCTGATTTTGGCGCCCAGTACGCAGGGATGAGTTTTCCTAGGGAAAACCCGAGTTTTCTCGAAAAATCAAAATTTTCATTTTTTTGAAAAAAAAAATGGTTTTTCGAAATTTTGAATTTTAAATACTTCCATAAAGGTTTATGAAATTGAATAAGAGTATCAAAAGGGTACGGTGTAGTAAAAACCCGTACCAAAGTAAACTTTTTAAAGAAATTGGGACACAATGATTCAGACTATCATCTCTCAAACATGTACTAGTGTGGTGGCATTAGTGGCCCACTATATTATAATATGATGTCGTTAAGTGAAGAGAGGCGGAGGCTCTCTGAAGATGTAAGGGCCGAGGGTCCAGATAAAGGTAAAGTTACAGGTGATAAAGAGTACCCAAGTAAAGAAATTATAAATGTTTCTGTAGAAAGCATGCGTGCACCTGGAGACATAGTTACACGAAGAGAAGGTAACATGTCTGCAGACAAAAGGGTAAATGTTGAGCTTTTAGAGCTCCAAATAGAAAAATAAAATTGTACACCGATTCCAAGGGAAAATGTAATTAATACCGAGGACGATAATAGTAAAGGTAATTCAAAGTCTCACGTAGAAACGCAGGTTCAGGTAGGCTCAGAAAACGAAGGGAAAAAGAACGATAGTCCTTGCGCTCAGGATCAGGAGAAAGTAGAAATGGCACCTTGGGATGAAATAGAAAAATTTTTGGATATAATTAATGGAATACGAAAAGAGAATTATAAGATGAGGAGTGAACTTTGGAAATTTAGAGATGTAGACTCAAAGGAGAAAGAGAAAATTAAGGAGCAAAGGGAAGGTATCTCCGAGGAAATAAAGAAGATAGATAAACTTCGTGATAGGGCAAGTAAAAATTGGTATGAGATACCCAAACAAGATTTAGAAGAACTAAATAAAGAAATTCCTAAGGTCAAAGAGTCATTAAGAGAAACGAAGAGGAAATTTGCGAAACGTATGGAGAATGAAGGAAAAATAAAATTAGCTCTGTGGAAACAGATAGTGACATTTGTTGATGAAGTAAGAGAAATAGAGGATAAATTATGGAAAATGAGAGACGCATGGGATGAGATTTGGTGGAAGACCGATTATAAAGAGAGCGCAAGGCGGAAATATGTTCAAGAACAAAAAGATTATATGGTAGAGGAAAGGAGTAAAATGCATCGGTTCATAAGGAGCATGTATGATGAACGAGGTATAATAACTGTTCAGGAGTTAGCTGAAGTGAGAAAGGTTAAGATTTCGGAAGACGAAGAGATGTTAGAGGCTGCTCAGAAGAAATATGAGGAATACATATTAGCAGAGGACCTCAAAGCAAAAGAAATGGATATCCCGGTCATAAATGAAACAGTTGTCCAGACAGAAGTTGAAAAGCCAGCGGAAATTAAAGAAGAAAAAGAAGTCATGGTGCCAGAAAAGCCCGAAATTGATATTAAAGAAGAGAAACAAGAAGTAGAAATTATAATGACTCCAGTGGAAACTGAGGAAACTTTGGAGATCCTTCCAGAGAAACAAATGGAAATTCAGGAAGAAATCGTAACTCCAGAACAGGAGGACAGTCAAAATGAAAATGAGCTCCAAACGGAAGAGACTCATTTTGATGAAAAGGTTGAGCTGCAAGATCAAGATATAATCTCGGAACAGGAGATAATAAAAGAATTGATAGTGGAAGAAACGGAAATAATAATTCCAGAAGAAATAGAGAAATTAAATGAAATAAATATAGAAAATGTCAACGAAGCACCGAGAGAAACAGGGGTTCAAAATTTCACAGAAAGTGAAAAAGAAAACCCACAAGAAATTCAGGATAAGAAAGATAGGGAACAATTAGAAGAAGAAGAGAAAAAATTGGAAGCACAGATCCTTGAATTAGTGATAAAATGTCAGGAATGCCGACGACAGAAAAGAGAAATGGACACCGAGGCCAATAAGAGCCAAGGAAACCTAAAAGAAAACGATGAGATTGTTGGGAACAATGAAAAAATGAGAGAAGATGTTTCTGAAGAAAAACAGGAAAGAGGAAAACCACCATTAGTAGTCGGTGTACAACGAAATGGATACCCCATGGGAACAATGAAAGGAGGTGGAATAACATACGATGCCTTGGAGGAAGAGGATGCCCAGGCATATTTCAGCTGGAAGCTCCGTAAAAAGAAAGGGAGTGATAAAAAGAAGAGAAAGAAAGGAAATCTGAAAGACCTAAAGAATTGGAAGAGTCGAAAAAAGAAATATTCTTTGAAAATGCCATCTCGATGCGAGGTGAAGGAAAAGGATTATTCCATCATAAGCCGACGGGTTGAGTCATTTGCAACCGTTGAGGAATAAGAGGAATAAAAATATTTGTTTGAAATACCATCTCCAAGAGAGATAAGGAAGGGGGAAGAAAACCAGAACGAGTCAGGTGAGGTTAGACTGGGCTCTTAAAAATCAAATGAAATGTTACAGACCTGAAGTCTGAGAACTGTAATGAATTAAATTACGGGTAAAGCTAATTGCACCCGCAAGGTAATTTAAATAAGGTCATTAAGTTGAAAATACCTAATGAATAGAGAACAGACCGACAAGAAGTCCGTCTTATGAAAAGAAGAAAAGAAACCAACTGTTGACTCGAGTTTGGAGAGAGCTCGCCAGACGAGGGGAGAAGTTGTAAACACCGAACGTGACAAGAAATTTATGACCCTGAGTGTAGACGTCCACTAGGGGAAGGAATGAATGAATGGGACTTGTTGAAGACCCAACCTAAACACAGACCAGAGAGGAAAGGAACTTTAAAGAAGTAATTGATTTTATTGAAGAAGAAAATTTCAATTTAAGAAAGGAAAATGATGAAATAAGGAAACGGGTAGGGATAGACCGAACTCGTAAGGAAGAATGAGGTTCTGGAGATTTTATAGTCCAGGCAAATAAAGAAGAAAGAAAGGGTAGGGACAGAGCGTACCAGACCTACACAATCACCGGATACGAATTTAAAGAAATAAAAACAACAGTAGATACAGACGACGTTATGATGGCTTCGACGAATAAAGAAATACAAAATTAATTGAAATAAATTTCCTCAAAATTTTTTCGAAAATTTATTTAACCTAAGGAAGGGTGAGATGAACCCATATGCCATAGGGTCCATGGATGGTCGAATCCATGTCGTTGGGGAAGAAATGAAATAAGCGTACAGTTTCTAATGTAACTTAGAGAAAGATCAAGCTAGGAGGCTAGTATAAGGTTGTGCAACCAGCGAGGACCAGGTGTTCGAGAGATGAGATCACCCCTCTTAACATTCAGAAGGGAGCTAGTCATGAGTATTAATAACCGAGTGGAAATTTCCCATGAATAGACAAGGAAGCCTGAGTCGGAAATCGAGCTGAGTTGGCTGGAAAACGACAACACCGCTTATGCGCCAGAAGAGGAATAATTAAATTTAACCCGTTTACGAGCATAAAAATGAGTAAACAAGTACAGTACAGTGAATCATTTCGAATGAGAGATTTTTGTGTTAAGAAAAACCATTTAAAAATTGCCCAGGAGAAAACTGCAAACGCAAGTAGACGTCATCGGGGAATTACCAAGGCGTGTGTAGTGGGGAGAGTACAAAAGAACAGCAACACCCACACAAGTGAGGACGAGAAATTAATTAATATCTCCGAATTGCACGATCGATTCTTAGGCGCAATGAGATTATTTGACATTGAGAAGACGAGCTTTCGGAAGGTGTAAGTTTTATAATTGTGCTACCATTATTTTAGAAGTTGGGCACGGAAAGGGCTAGAGTCTTATCTTTTTGTAGCGAAAAGGTATATAACTCCTGGCCTCACCAAGCCAATCATGCAGTTATTCTGACAACCCGTGAGGGTGTTACTACGCATCAGTACCAGCAGATCTAAATAGCCCGAGGGGGCGTTGCTACGCATCAGTATTCAGACAGCCGTGTGGGGCGTCACTCTGCGTTACATCGAAGACAGTTTACCAGTACTCCTTGAGGGGAGAAACGCTGTATTACACCGCAGAATTAATATCCGATAGCCAGAGGCGTCGCAGTATTAACAACTTGCTTACCTCCAGAGGGAGTAGTCAAGAAGAAAATTTAAAGTATCGCCGTGTTAAAGATTAGGAAAATCCTAGTTACAGGATTTAGGTCCGAAAGTACACAAGTTACAGTGAAAAGGTTCGTAAAATATAGTCAGAGCAGGCTGCGAACGTTGGACTTAAGGCGATAGGTCTTTAAATAGACGGACGAATAAATCATAACGTACGGACGTACCGTACCAGAAAGACAAACAGTTATCTAAATTAAAGAACCCAAAGAGGGAAAAACAAAGTAAGGTTCGTAACGTATCTCAGAAAGTAGGAGTGCTAGAACCGATTAAATAAAGAAGAACGGAGACCTCGATCCGAACAGACTTTCGCTAGGATCGATAAACCAGATCTACAAGGGAAGCCGTTCAAGCTAGAGGAATAGCCGGTCATCCAGAATAGGATTCGAAGATTTAGGATTCCAGGGAACAGTAGATGTTTCGAGACTTTCGTATTCTGCAGGATAGGAAGCCGACATTGAATAAATTTCACCCTTGGAAACGGGAAATTAAGAGGTCACGTGTGGTAGGCTAAGAAATACGGCCTAGTGATCAAGAATTGTGAAGTGTAGATTTATCAAGATTGTGTGTTAAATTAATATTTTTTAGTGTTTATTGTGTGTTATAAAGGAACATACCAGTGTATTAAAAATGTCGTCAATATTAAGTGTATTAAATATGTGTCAAGAAGTGTTTGTAAATAAGATGAATTTATATAAGATGGACTAAAAATTCAAAGTGGGCCAAAATGAGACACCGCACAAGAATAAAGGTCATGGGACGACCTTAAAAGAAACATGCAAGTAATAAATTTCATTTTATTTTGGTGTCAGGGAATAATTGTGTACAAATCCACCGGAGTTTTTGAGTAAAAGGGATGTGTTTTAATAAATGAATACTAAATAGACAAGAACGCGGTCTGAACAAAAATAGAAATTTGAGAAATTATAAATAATTGTGTAGAGAATAATTCCAATAGAGAATGAAAAGCTTATAAAATGTTAATGTATTTGACAAATGTCATAAGAGCAAGCGAAATATCAGTAATTATCGTGAAAGATATTTAAAATAAAGTAAATTTGAGATATGAAAGAAATAGCTTTTGAGCTTGTGTAAAGAATAAAGATATGAAATAATAATAATAATAATAATAACCAAGTAAGGAAATATTAAATAAAGATCAAATAAATTGATGTGAATATAAGAGCGTTAAAGCCTTAAATAAAAATATAGACATGATGTTTAAATGCATGGTCTTAAAAGGAGAGAAAGTTATTGTCAAAGGAAAGAATAATAGAAAAATTGAAATGTGTATCAATTGTTAATTTGATATTATCAGTTCTTTGGGTGACGCTAGGCTTAAAATGTATAGCGCAAAAGGAGCGAAATTAAAGTAAAATGTCACGCGAGGAACGCGTAAAATTAATGTACTTGGTAAATTATTTATGAGAGGTAGTTGATTGTTGCGAATTGAGATATGGTATAAGTCCTCTATTTGTGACGTAGTATCACGAGGCATTGTGTATGTATTTGAAAGGGAGCAAATGTATGGTATTGAGCGTAGGTCTATTAGCTTTTGGCTGACCCTAATTCGCATTTTGTATAGTCCTCTATAAGGGAAAGGTTCCCGAGGCATGTGAAGAGATTCGAACTCAGAATCCTCTTATTTTGAAAGCCCCTTTATATTTCGTCGTTAATTACTCTTCCACAATCAATGAGGACCTTTCATAATTAATAAACGCCAAGATTACGAATGTGGTTTATAAACCCAATAATATTGTTGTATTATACACGAAGAATAAAAGGCCAGGTCTCCACAAGGAACTGAGAATGGAAAGTTTGTGTTTTGTAACAGCAGTTAAGAGAGCTCTAAGCTTGAGCCAGACGGGAAGGAGCCCGCATAGTCATAAATAACTATCATGTTTCACGGCCAGACCCTTGGAGAAGGAGGGTGTCTGGAGGTCGTTTTGTCAGGAGTAATGAATACACCAGGAGTGTTTAAAGTTGTTAACGACCCGGGCGTTGAACCGAGGTCCTTGTAGATTGATATTTCCGCTTGCCTGTTCAGATCGTAGTTTTCTTATGTGATAATGGTCTTATAAGACGTAAGAGATAAATAACAATCCCTATTGTAATGTTGTATGGAAGTAGGATTCCACGAGTTAATTGAAGACAACTAGGTTTCGGGAGTAACTATAGTTTTTTGACTGTGTCAAGTATCTTCATACTCTGGAGTACACAAGTAATTTCCTGATTACCTTAATGTATTTGTGAAACTGAGAGAGATGATAACATCTGAAAATGTGTGAAATGCCCAAATATTGAGTTAGATAATTAACATATAATTATAAAATGTAATTATACCTTTATTTTTTCTAGATTAAGAAACATAAAAAGTAGTATTTGAGGTGTACAAAGAATGACACCATTATTATGTAAAGCATGGAGCCAAAAGAGCTCGGAGTTATAAGAAACTCACAGCTGATGCTTTATGGAAGTAAAACTAAGTAGGAATTGTTGGTTTATATGGAAACCATATGTTTTAATAAAATATTTGTTTTATTTTATTGTGATTCCTTGTTCATTTGGAACAAGTAGATGATTATGGGTCAGTAATTTAATTGTTAAAGTGTTTGTAGCGCCATAATTTTTATTAATTAAATGTGTTAAAATAGGAATTGATTTTGTTGTTATTTTTGCAAGTGTATCCTCTGATTAATCCAAAATATGTGAGTCACAGAGTGGGGGAACTTACCGCTGCCCCGAAAAATTCCGAATTGAGCTACGCTGGTATACTGTGATTGGCATATTTCTTGCTAAAAGGGCACAATTGAGAACCGTCTAAATATTTTGGAAGCTCACCATTTAGGATTGTTATATGTATAGGCCATAGAGTTATGTACCATTCAAGGACAATTATTGCCTAGGCTCAGTATTCAAACTTTCACTTCGATCGCATGATTACGACACAAGAAATAAAAACTTAATTTTAAAATTTCACACAGCCGCCATCTTGAGGTTATGTAAACAATTGAATTAAATTAGATGGCAGTGCATTACAATCTGCAAAATCATTTACTGTACCACATTTCACTGCGCTCAGGAAGTAAAATCACGAGAAAAGTATATTAAAATATTTCAAATTCGCTTGGTCACCATGTTCGTTTTGTACTTTACAGGTTTATGAAATGTACATAGGTAAACTTGTATCAGTACCCTTTATCACCGTACAAAATTGCAGGGTAGCTTCTATGCCCAAGATAGCGGGTTCAAACCCGGACGTAGACGTCGGATTTTTTAAGAGCGTTAAAAATCCCTCAGTATGCCTTCCTTCGGAGGGGAAGTAAAGCCGGCGGTCCCATGTCATAGATTTATGGCATGTTAAAGATCCTTCCACTAATTGCACCTGTGTGAAGCTAAATTGGATAGGTTAAGAACGTAAACAACGCTCTTAGGTTTCTATGTTCGTTGCCAAGAGCCGACTGCGGCGGCATCTAGTAGCTCAGTTCTGAACTTGGCCTAGTAGCCGTTGACGGTGGCGCTTGGCGGCAAAAGTAGGAACTATTTGAAAAATTCTTAGTTGCAGTACTTAAATTAACAAACAGATAACACACACTAATACAGTCATCACAATTTACACCGGTTATCAGACAGATTCTACACACACCCAAAGTACACGGGGCTACATGACCGCGTTGTCGCAGCCCCTAAACTTAAGAACCAACCACCAAAATTGCAGGGTGATATCTGTAATAGTTTCGGAGATATAGAATGTCAGTGAAATATTTCGCACAGCTGCCAATTTGTGGTTATGTAAACAATTGAACTAAATTAGACTCCAGTGTATTAAAATGTGTATAAACATTTGCTGTACCAAGTTTCATTACGTTTGGACAGTTAAATCGCGAGAAAAGTCTATTTAAAAAGTCTCAATTTCGCTTGGCCGCCATGTTGGTTTTGCAGTCGCCATGTTTTTGAAAGCCTCATAGGTGAACTTCTAGTAGTGCCTTTTATCACCGTACACAATTTCAGGGCGATATCGGTAACAGTTTCGGAGATATTGAATTCTAGTCAAATATTTCGCACAGCCGCCATGTTGGATTGGTGAGACGTAACGAAATTTCAAGAGCACGGTCGAGGTCGCCGGGAATAGTGCTATGAACTTACCGAGTTTCATTGAAATCGCTCCTGCCGTTTAGATTTTATTAGGGGGGACACACACACACCTCACACACACACACACGCACACACACACGGACAAAAGGTGATCTCATAAGCCTATTTTTTTTTAAATTGAAAATAGGCTAAAAATACAGGAAAGCATAGGGGACACAAAGGTACTAATCTTCACACCGAAGTGATCCATCTTGGTGACTGACAGTGACATTTACACAAACAAGACCGGATCACGAACAAGGGAGCAATTTATAAACTGACATTAATGTCACATAAAAACTTCGTTTGGATATCTACCAGAGGAACCGTCGGTGTATGCAATCAAGTCGGCAAATAGAGGGGTAATTGAAAACGAAGGGAGAAAAGAGATTCATACATTATAAAACGTTGTGGATCATAAGTGGAGCATTGGAAAATGATATGTGGGAGATCTCCTCTGTAGTGACCACAGCCACAACAGACAGGAGAATACGGGCATTAATGCCATGGAGATAAGCAGGTGTGACGGCATGGTTGAAACGCATTCTGATGATGTGGCGGCGAGTATAGGATCCTTTCAAGAACCATGGCGGGGCTGGTATTGATGGTTGGATAGATGAATAATGTGTGGGATGGTGATGTATATAGTCACGCCACAGCTGTTGCCATTCCTGGAGGATGTGTTCTTGTTATGGGGTAAAATGTCAGGATATGGGAGAGCCATATCAAGACGGGTCCCCTGACCCAATGCTGCTTCTTTGGCTAAGTTATCAACCTGTACATTTCCACTGATATGGGCATGTCCTGGTATCCAAGTCAAGATTACATTGATCCCGGCATTACTGATTTCATATAATTGTTGGGCTAAATTCAGTAAATACCAATTATCAGAACAAGTAATATTTTGTAAGGCGAGGAGCGCAATTTGGGAATCAGTACAGATAAGAGCATGGGAAAGACCCTGTTGTTTGATGTAGATACAGGTTTGGCGGAGGGCAAAGACTTCAGCTGTAAATAGAGTAGTGCGGGGAGGTAAAAAATATTTCCGTGCAACACGTAAAGCCGGGGCGAAAAATGCCGCACCAACTCTGGTTGGGTTGATAGTTTTGAACCATCCGTATAAAACAGAGTATGTAGGGGGTAGCGACTGATAATGTCGTGGAACGTGCGTGAAATGACAGTGGGGTGGGATTTGAACGTGGCTATAAGATGTTGCAATCTAGTCTGAAGGATGGTCGGCTGATGTTTGTGGACCTGATAGGAGATATTATACATAGGGTTGATTCGGGTTTGTACAACAGTATGTCGATATGGGCATAGGAGGCGGTACATAGTTACGGGAGCGGGGATGCGATCTTGTGATAAGAGATGGCGTTGGTAATATTCATCTAATAAACCTAGTTCATTGAGAAGAGGTGTTTGGGAAAGAGACATTTTCTGTAATAAATATTTGGCACACAAGTACTGGCGGCGGGGAGAAAGCGGTGTTTCTCCAGCCTCGACCAATAAAGCTTTCGTTGGTGTGGCAGGGAAAGCGCCGATAATAATGCGAAGGGCGCGGAACTGTAAACGGTCCATAGTGAGTAAACGAGTGGGTGTCATAATGTCAAAAAAAAGCGCTCCCATACTCCAAAACCGAGCGGAAAATGTTTTTGTAAACTGTCAGCAACACGGACTGTGCCGCCCCCCATGAGCGGCGCGTAAGCGCCTTGAACACAGGGGACTTGTTCTCTAATTTTTGAGTGACGTGGGTTAAATGACGTTGCCAATTAAATTTATCGTCAATATACAGACCTAAATATTTGACGACTCAAACAACATAGATTTGGCCTTGTTGATATTCGACAGGTGACGTGTCATATATACGTTTGTGAGTGAATATCATTGCTGCGTTCTTATTGGGTGACGTCACCAATCCATGTTGGGTAAACCACTGATGTGCCTGGGTTAGGGCCGTATGTAAATCTTCACGGCAAGTGGTGAGATTGGATCGAGTAGCATATATTAATATATCATCAGCAAATTGAATTAATCTTGCATGAGGAAGAATTAGAGATTCAAGGGTTCCCGTATAAAGTAAGTATTAAATACCACTAAGGATATCGCCCTGCGGAAGGCCATGCGAAGTAAATCTATTGTTTAGGACCTCATTATTGCAACATAAATGTAAACGTCTTCGTACGAGGAAATTATGGATGATACTTAGAAACATTAATGGGTAACGATGGGAATATATTATCTGTAATGAAAGGTATGGATCTACCGAATCATAGGCTCCTTGGATGTCCAAAAAAATGGCTATGGTATGTTGTGTCCGTCCTTTCGCCAGGAGTAAGTCAGCGAGGGCGTCCGTAGTACTGCGTTTTTGAACAAAAGCATATTGCGTTTTGGGGAGAACATCATAATATTCCAAACACCATTGTAAACGTCGGAGTAAGATTTTTTGAAATACTTTGCGAAGGCAAGAACTTAACATGATACCACGATAATTATGTGGGTCCGTAGAGTCTTTGTTGGGCTTTGAAATCGGGAGAACTTCAAATTGATTCCAGTCTTCTGGGACGATACCAGATAATAGTATGGAATTGTATAGATTTAAAACTATCGTGGAGGCTTGCGGTGAGAAAGCAGTTATCATGCGAAATGTTACAGCATCAATACCTGACCTTGTAGATTTCTTGTTACGTGTGGCTTGCCAGATTTCAGTAGACGTGATAGGTAGCAACAAAGTCAGGAATTTCGTTGATTCGTGATACGGGCTTGGGGAAAAACATGGCGAGACGTAGTCAGGGGTAAGATTCCGATAAAAAGTTTCGTAACCATGCGCGTTAAGTGATCTCGTCATGGACCGCGAGACGACATGAGACATGTTTTTGATCGTCAAGCCGCACGTCGCTTGAGATTGAAATGTTGTTGGGTGGACGCACATATTCGTTTATAGAGTAGGTAATTATGGGGCGTCGTGTTCTTTCGAAGCCGTTTTAATGCTGTTTTTCTTCTCTTGACCCAAAGAAAACATTCCTGATCCCACCAAGGCGGATGAGTGCTACGAGTACCGGTATGAGAGATGATAGGCGACAGAGGATGATATGTATTTAGATATGCATCAATGACTGTTTTCAAGAAGGCGTAATCAGACAAAGGAGTTCGACGTTTCGGGGTGAGATGAGTTTGTAAATAAGTAGAAAATAATACGTAATCGAAGCCATGTGTTGGTCGTTTGAGTGAGAACGTTGTGGGGGAGGGCGGAGGTGAAGTACCTAGGGCGTAATGTATTAGAATGGGATAATGATCACTTTGATGTAAATCGGGAACTGTTTGCCATGTGTTAAGGTGGGCCTGATCCAACGTAGTGGTAGTTAGGTCAACGGCAATGGCGTAAGACGGGTTGGGGAACCATCATTTAATATGAGTAAGTGATGTTCAGTGACTGCCTTATGGACATGACGTCCTTTCGGGCTATAGCGTCCACTGTCCCAGGCGGCGGGATGTGCGTTAAAATCCCCTAAAATAACGTGGTGCTGTAGTTGGCAGGCATAGCGGAAAAAAAGATGCCATTGACGTTGAGTACCCTGAATATTCGGTGGGCAATAGAGATGGGTGAAAAGACGATTATTTATGTGAAACATTTGAATATCAGTAGAGGGCAGAAGGAAATCATAATGAAGCAGCGAGAATGAGATATGTTGTTTAATTAATGTGCATAGGCCACGATAACCCGGGCCATCGCTTCGTATGACATTATAAGCAGGGATGTGAAATCGAACTTGAGAATATAACCATGTTTCCTGAAGGAAAATTATATCAGGATGAAATTCATCAATTAAAAGTAATAATGCATGACGTTTATTAGCAATACTCCGACAGTTCCACTGGAGTATCTGCATACATTACAAAGGAATACACCATTTTAAAGAGTGCCAAATGGCGGAGGGTGGTCAGTGGCAATAGGAGGTAACAACGGGACTATTTTATCTAATAAATTTTTTCGCAATGGCTCCATTGTGCATTGTGACATAAAAGGTCCATTAAGTTGAGAAAATCTTCTAGGATGATAGGGGTGGGATCATTTGATTTGGGAGCCGTGGGAGAGGGGTGGTACGCTAACAGCCACGTTTTCGATAGGTGCCGATGGTTGAAATGACAGTCTGGAAGTGGAAGGTGTGGACACAATATTAAGATAACCCTGTCAGACAAGCCCGACTTGTAATAGGTAAATGGGTACAAAAGACGCAAATAGAAAACTGGAAAAAGACTCCAGGTTGCAGACTTGCAAAGGAACTGATAAAAGGACCAGACAAGAAGCACACTAAACAACTTCTACAACTTAGCAGAGGAAATATAAGATGGGTAGTGGGACTATTGACAGGACACTGCCATCTTAAAAACACCTACATAGAATTGGAGTAATAAGAGACAATATATGTAGGAAATGCAATGAAGCAGAAGAATCAGCTGAACACATACTTTTTGAACGTGAGGCGCTGGGAAGAACTAGAATCTCCACACTGGGGTTGCCGGGTGAAGAAAGAGAGAAAATCCTAGAGGACCCAATAAGATTGATCTGCAGCTTTGTGAAGGGAGCAGAAATATCCAGGTGAGAATGAAGGAAACACATGGTAGCAAAAGATCTTGGAGGTCGACGCTAAAAAGGAACTTGGAAACGAGAGGCCCCATGAATAAAAGAAGAAGAAGAGAAGAAGAAGATAACCCTGTCGATCATACCCGAGGGGTGTGATTGACCTTGGTGATTTTTGCACCGTTTCAGTAAATTTCCTCTTACGCGGGGGATCGATTGGCTGGGGGTCGGTTGGGGGCGTAAGTGGGGGGAATTGAGAAGGTAACGTTAACGGATTGAATGGTGCCGTATGCCGGTTGACTATTTCACTATACGATTTGTTGTCAATACACATTGGACGTTTGATGGCCACCTGCTGAATATGCGTCTAACATTGCGCCGACCCGGCAGGGTGGTTGTCCTGACAATTTGCGCATTTGAATAATACGGCATGGCATTCAGTTGTGAGATGACCCAGGGCGCATTTTCCACATCTGGGTTCCCTTGCTCGACAATGTAACTGAACATGTCCATACCGTTGAACTTTTTGACAACGGATGGGATTGAATATGAATAAAGTAACTTCTAACATGACGTTACATGTAACATGCCCTTCACATACTTGGGCAAATGTTGTGTCTCCAAAAAAAACTTGACCGTACCGGTAGGTAATGTTTCCAGTTGATCATTGACCATTTTTTCCCTGGTAAGTCGTTTCACTCTGACCACTGGAACCATGTAACGAATTATTTCATCGTGGGTGAGTGACAGGTCAACGCCACGTATGAGACCAACACGTTGAACACAGGCGGATGGAATAAAGGCCGATAATTTACGTTCAAGTAAAATGGGATGAGTTAAGAAAGAATTAGCCATGTCCGAAGTGGCAAATTGAACTTGGACTCGATTGCGTCCCTTTATTTGGATTCCCTTGATGCCTGGTATATGCTTCTCGAAAAATAAACGGCCCAACGCCATGGGGTGCAAATAACCCACATTTTGATCAAGTGACTGTACAAACACAATGTATGGTCCTTGATGATGGGCATTATGATGATATTGTGCGGCTAAGGTAGCTTTAGGTACGGTGGTATTCTCTAAAGGCGAATTCCGAGAGACTGCCGGAGGCATGTTCTCGGGACGTTCCACGACAAGCATGTGATCTAAAGAGACCTCATTATCTACGATGATGTTTTCAGGGGTATTCACCTCGAAGGAGGGTTGTGGGCCACCGCTGGCCTCCCCCATGTTGGATACACAAAACTAGAAATAAACACTAACCTGGTATATGTGTGGAATCTAATCACACTACTAACATTACCTCCCAACACCACAATGTCTGACCCAACACACAGGCGAGTACTACCACTGCAGAATGGAGTGTTCCGTAACGTGGTTGAGAGAAGCAGTGGCATACGCAGGATTTCTTTCTGGAGGGGGGGGGGGCGTTCATTAATATAATAGGGTAATTGTGTACATTACCGGTATTACAGGGACAGATGACCTTGCTGTTCCTCCCCTTAAAACGACAGTCATCATCATAATTAAAATGATACTTTTATTAATATTCATAAAAAACAACAATTAAATAACCGCTCTCTTTGCATGAAAAATATTTTAGGTCTCATTTTTTCGACACAATAAAAAAATGAAAAGAAATTCTAAAAAATATGGACAACAGTAACTAAATATTGAGACTGAAACGATGCAGTGGTATAATCATGACCATAGTGACGTGGTTGCTTAAAATATTGATATTATGAGAGAGAAAAATAATGTTTTGCTCTCCGTGTTCCTACTGCAATTGCTATTGGCTCTCAAAATCTGCCTATCTTGATTATTTTATCTGTATCATTAATTGGAATAAATTGCAGAAACTCCTCTTTTACTGATTTATCCATAAGGAAACGGGTACACACAATTAAAGCAACCCGAAGCGACGTGAGTAGGGGAGTAGTGCCGATTCAAACGCACCCATTTTATTTGTACCTAACTGTACATGTTAAAATAATTAATATCTCTCGAACGCATGGTCCGATTTTGACAAATGAGGTGTCGTTGGACTCGAGCTGACGTCCTCTTTCCTATGGACCACTTGTCATATTTTGGATTTTTTTTTGAAAATTTTTGTTTTTGAAAGCAGGCGATAGTTTGAAAACCAAACATGATAGAACGTTGCGCCATAGTTGAAACGAATGGTCTCTATGACCTTTATTTTTTATAATAAAACTTTTTTATTTTTTGAGATTTTTTTGAAAACACTTAAATTTTGAATTTTTTTATATTTTGGAAACAAAAGAGTATACAAAAAAATTTGTTTGACGTAAATGAATGGCCATGACTCCCTCTACCCCCAAAATAAATGTCAAGTCTCTAGGACTAAAACTGTGCAGTAGTGCTAGAATTGGGGTTCTGTCTCACCCCCTACTTTCATATAAACTTTGGGCGATATCTCCCGAACGCGTGGTCGGATTTTAACGAACGAGGTATTGTTGGGGTTGGGATGACGTTCTCTTGGCTAAGCATGTGTGTTGGTATTTTATGTTTATTTCTTTTAATGAAAAAAACATTTTTTGGTTGGAACTATTTTGGAAACGGTGAAATGGAAAAAAGTTTGTTTGACGTTAATGAAAGGTGGGTATGCCATCTAGGGGGACAGCAAGGTTCAAGGGTGTAGGAGGGAAAAACATGATAGCCTACTTTCTCGCGAACTTTGGTGATCATTGGCGAACGGATGGTCGGATTTTAACAAATGAGGTGTCATTGGACTCGAGCTGACGTCTTATTTCCTATACACCACTCGTTATATTTTTGAAAAAGTTTTTGAAAAATTTTGTTTTTAAAAGGAGGCGATAGTTTGAAAACCAAACATGATAGAATGTTGTGCGATAGTTCAAACCAATGGTCTCTATGACCTTTATTTTTATAATAAAATTGTTTTATATTTTGAAATTTTTGAAAACACTCAAATTTTGAATTTTTACTATTTTGGAAACTAACACGTTGACAAAAAATTTGTTTGACATAAATGAAATATCCCTATCTCCTCTACCACGAAAATAAATGTCAAGTCTCTAGGACAAAAAAACTATGCATTTTAATTTTTTTAATAAAAGCGTGTTTGTAGACAGAGAGCCGGTAGCGCTTGACGTATGTTACAAGGAGGCTATGATTGGCCATGGTGGATATGGGAAATGGCTATTTCGACGGGGGCGATGTATGGCAAAACGAGGGGTCGCTTTTCGCTATTTTTTCCTATGACAGATGAATGAAGGCGAATATTTTCGAAAATTCCTCATGATGATCGTTAAAACATGTTGGTAAACACTGACCAGTAACCTGACAAAATTCATAATGGTATGAGGGGAAGTTGTTAACAACATAACTTTTTTTTCTATGTCTGACTGACAGCCAGATTGGGAAAACAGAATATCTGCTCGAGAGACCCGCTTGGTGCCTGGCTAGCCAGCTAAGAGAATGGAATGTGGGTGAGAGCTGACAACATTGGTGTAAAATGATAACAGGTTGCAACCATTTGACAACTCTGTAAAACGGTGATAACGGCTAGCCAGGCGAGCTGAGCAGTAGCAGCAGGCAGGGGCCTCGCAGAGAGGAAAGGGGGAGAGAGAGAGGGGAAAGGAGGGAAACCTCTACACAACAGGAAATCACGTGACCACTGCAGTGTGGTGAGGAGGCGGGGATAGAGGGTCGGGGGAGAGGTGAGGGGAGGAGTGGGAGAACCCATGACAGCCAATAGCTGAACGAGTTGTATGTCAACATGGAGTCAAGGAGTGAGACGCAGGTGTGGAGAGAGAAAGTACTGTACACAGGGCTCTCGTACAACATAATTCAATAAATAAAAAAGTACACAGGTTCACACGACATGTAATTTATTGATCCAAGAATTGAACGTTGAGTTAAATCCTAACCATTTGAGATATAGTTTATTTCCTTTTTGTTTCAACACTTTTTCCACAAGATAATGCTGAGGAAATGCTGTTTTCTGAAGTTCATAGAAATAAAATCTACCTTTTATGAGTTGATGGTTGAGGTCTTGGAGTAAATAGGTGACTGGACTGTCCAAGTTGACTTGACGAATTCGTAATAGTTCAGTCCCCCACAGAGGCGTGTAGCCCTTATTGAAGGCAGTCTTAAATTTGCTCACACGAACAAAATCCCCCAATTTTCAGTCGGTGACGTTTAGGATCTGTTGTTTTTATGGGGTTAAACAGTTTATCCAGTCGCTGAATATTTTTGGTTACGAGACGTGGCTTGGTCCCAATGGCTCTATGTTTGCTGTCATTGTAACGTGACACTAGCTCAGGTAACATGTCCAACCAGCGATAAGTGCCCTGAGCGGTAAACGCTTTCCACATATGGGGTTTCAGTGTTCGGTTAAACCGTTCGACCACGCTGGCTTTGAGATTGCTGTATGTGGTGTAATGGTAAATATCCTTAGATTTGAGAAAACTGGAGAAATCCTTGTTGAAAAATTATTTCCCCTGGACGGTTTGTAGCAACTGAGGTTGACGTTTGGAGTGTTGAATAATATGTTGAAAGGCCTTGGTGACCAGTGGACCAGACTTGTGACGCACAGGTTCAACAAAGGCCATTTTGGAATAGACATCAATGACGGTCAACATATAGCGTACACCGTCGTTAACGCCAGCATATGGTATCATTTCAACCAAGTCAGCCTGCCAAAGTTCCTCCACACCCCGAGAAATCACCTTGAGTCGCGGATAGTGACGCCTAACTGGGCGATGCAACTCGTGAGCAATACCCATTTTAATGGGTGAGGGCTTAAACAATAATTTTGGCATTTCGAAGTTCTTGTTCAATTTCTTGAATTTCCCGATCGTGACCGGTATGGCCGGCTTGACGTGAAGCATGCAACAACTGTAGCCGCTGGACGAGCTTATTGGGATTGTGCCAGTAGGTAACATCCACAAGGGGTTTTAATGGTTTAAATGTCATTCCCGAAGCGGACACTTTACGACGAGTACTTTGACTGGTGAGGAACATTTTTGCAATGATGGTTTTATATTTTTGAGATATATTGGCATTCACTTGTTGAGCTGGATCATATTGTCTTTTGTGGGCATGGGTTTCCAATAAAATGGATTTATATTTGCCAAGGTCCTTCTGACGTATAATCATGGAATGAGGGTGTTCGAGAAAAGAGCAGCTTTAACAGTCCTGGCGTCAATTTATAGTTGATGTTCATAATGACAGCTTTAGTACGAGCAAATTTAATGGATGAATCCCCAATTTTAAAACTATCATCCTCATAGCGAACACCATACGTGGTATCTGTGTTTCAAATAAATAGATCAGTGAGATAGGGTTCTAGTGTTGATCCATAATATTTTATTAAAGTGTTTTTCAGTTGAGCTTTATTTTGAGGAGTGGCCAAGACTTGTGAAAACGGAGACGATCTGGAAGGGAAAGGTGTTTCGACCATGGCCACGGATTTCTTTTTTCTCAAAAACTCTGCAGGGGGTGCGGCCTTTTTTGAGGCGTAAACACTTGTTCCACGTCATCCTCAACTTCGCTAACAGTAGTCAAATCTTCCTGTTCATGTTCCTCTTCCTCTTCCTCAGGGTCCTCGTGCAGCGTCTGCGTGGATTGTGAAACGGTGGGTAGCGTTTCAGATGGCTTGAAAGAGGGTTTCAGCATGGCTTTTAGCGGAGGTGCTAAATGATGTTGAAAAAACAAATCATGATCTGCACGTGATCGTTTCAATTGACGAAACTTTTGGCGAATAGTATTTTTTGCTCTAATAATATGCTTTTTCAATTGATTCTCTGCTAATGCAATGGTGTCTTGACAAATGACTTGACAGGGAATGAGTCAGTGCCTTAAATAGAAATAAAATGATCAAACCGTAAGCGATATCATCCTTGGTTGAGTTCACTTTGTTTGTCAATCACTAAACAGGCATGACGTTGAGTGTTCCAGCACTTGCCACACAATTCAGTAAACATTTGAAAGGTCATATCCGGATTCACATGTTTATTATAAATGTGACGACTGTTCCTCTCATCCTGGCGAAATAAAACAATGACATTGGCATTGTCACGAATCAACTGTTTGGACATTTTAGAATACGTTTGTCCAAGATAAAAGCAATCGATATGTTTGGGTCGACCCATGCTGAAATAGCTTTGAATAATGCCTTGACGTTCAGTGGATACATCATCGAAAATCATGAGTGAATCAGGCTTTACCTCATCCGGTGAAATAACATTTTCTTACGTGGAAAATGTGAAATAACCCATATTTTCTTTTTGTAATCCAGACATGACTTGATCCAGAAACACGTAGAGGGGTTGGTAGAGTCTTTTTGCAAAAATATAAATATTTTGAAAACGCAGATCATTGGGCGCTGTGATGAGCGTTAGCAAAAGATTGGTCTTTCTCCAGCCGGAAGGTCCCACAATGATGCAGCGAATGGAAGATGGAAACACTGAACCATGGCGTTGTTCACGTGATGTGGGACAGAGATGGGAAACCATGTCCCCCACGGGGAATGACTCTTGCTGCTTAATAATCTTCATATCAACTAAGGCTTAGACAGGCAAGCAGGCGGTCTATATACAGGACACCGAGCCTTGTCATAGAAACAGCAGACTCATACTACAGGTTGGCGATGGATGTCTTTGGACGTGCGTTGATGGCCAAAGCTAGGTCTGTCCCCATACATGAACCTAAACAAGAAACAGATCCTGTTAATAAACACTATGTGGATAGGTCAGTATTGCCACGCACAATACAGGGAGATTATGACTTTAAGGGAAAGCGGTTAACCCATGTAAAACATCCTCAAGTGTCTACAGACGTTACTACGAAAAAGTATGTGGATAACAAAGTGTATGAGTTTTATGACAAAGTGCCTCAGCTTACGGTGAATGGCTATAGCGCTAATCACCATCGGATTATTCACGTGGAAGACCCACAAGACGAAGACGATGATTGTACCAAGCGTTACATGACCTATGAAATTAAAAGGCTGTACAAATTTATCACATTTGTATTTAATGTATCTGACAAATGAAAAACCTCTGAATGACAGAAACCATTTACCGCTAGTCCATGATCAGCACTTGACCTATGTGCTTGCTTCGGGTTTAAATCACTATCGATTACACTATGATGGAACCATTCACATCAAATACGCGATGCCTGATGAAAACCATTTACATGTAGAGATAAACAGTCATAGGATGTTGGTCCATAACCATGAAATGGTCAATGCAGGTGACGAATTATCCTTTCATCTCATGTTGACATGGGATGAAAAGCAAGCGAGAAAAACCATAAACGATTTCCCACTATATGTGGAATTGGAATATACAGCCATGAAATAACAATCTGACGTTAGTTGTGATTTAAACTTTCTTGTGAAGGGTTGTTGGTCATTATCATCATGGTGAAACAAAGGTATGTGGTGAGAAGGACTAAAAAAAGGACTTTGTCCTTAGCAAAGCCTGGGCTTACGACATTCCTGGACAAGCCGTTGCGAAAGAAGAAAAGAAAAAAATATGTATTGATCATAAGGAAAGCCCTTCGAGCAGCACAGATACATGTTATTCCAAAACGTCGGCGACAGGGTTCAAAACAAGGACGAGTGATTCCCGTCCCCAAACGAGCGGGATTTTTACCTGCTTTATTTGCAGGTCTGGCTGCTCTGGGTTCACTTTTGGGCGGTGCCAGTGCAGTGGCGAAAACCATTAAAGCCGCGCAGCAGGGCAAGCAACAACTCAAAGAAAGTCAGCGACACAATGATACGATGGAAGCGATTGCAATGGGGGCTAGAAATGCCAATTTAAAGCCAGCCTTTTATCAACAAGGATTTGGGAATTCACCATTTCGAAAAATAAAAAAAAAATTAACCTCAGCCCTAGCAAGACATGCCCTGACGCATCAACAAGTGGAAAGCTATGCTAAACAACTGAAGCTTTCTCATTTTCGAGGTGTGTTTATGCGAAACCAATTACCCCCACGACCCTGGAAACAGGAATGTGCTGTTGTCAATTTGGATGATCACCGAGGACCAGGAACGCATAATGTAGCTTATGTCAAAGAGGGATCCACCGTATGGTACTTTGACAGTTTTGGGAATTGGCCCCCGCCCATGGAACTAGTGACCTATTTTGGAAACAGGATCAAGATATATTATAATGTGAAACGTGAGCAAACGTTTAACAGCCAACCGTGTGGACGTTTGTGTTTAATTTTTTATATAAGACGCAGCATAGGCAAAAACGTCAACAGTATGTCGGCAGAAAGTAAAACGTTTACACTGCATGGACGTGGACCTGAAGTCAGCCTAGACTCGGTAGACGCGTGGGTTCGAGCCTTACCATCGGCTGTCCTTGAAATGGTTTTCCGTGGTTTCCCATTTTCAACACCAGGAAAATGCTGGGACGGTGCCTTCTGACAGGCCACGGCCGCTTCCTTCCACATTCTTGCCCAGTTTAATTCATCTTCACCCATTGCATCTCTCATCCTGACGCGCAGGTCGCCCACGGGCGTCGACTAGAAAGACCTGCACTCGGTCTCTCAGGAGGCCACATGACAAAAAAAAAAGCCCAGACTTTTACCCGCCTATCGAATTGAGTGAAAAACCCTATGGTTTGGGACTTGTTCCTCTTGAAACGTACAATCGAATATACAACATACGTGAAAATGTGAACAACAAGTTTTACTATGATGATCCTGTGCTCACCCTGAACTCTGGTGGATACACGATCGATGACATTTATGAACACATTTATGTGGTGTTAATCAATGAATATGGTCTAAAGTCATTTATCGATGGAACGCGCAAGTTTGAACTTGTAGGAAATACCAACACTCATCGCTGCAGTATTTTCTCCACATTCAAAATTGACTTTAAAACACGTCCCGATTCCATTGGTCCATTACTAGGATTTAAACCACGCGTGTTGGAGCCCATCAAGAAACATGAATCGGATCATGAAGTGAAATTCATTGAGGACCATCATGTGTCTGTAACGTGTAATATTATTAGCCAAGTGTACACCAATCAAGAACCATCGCATTCGCTTTATGACTTTATAGTGACATCGGTTGGTTGGTTCTTAAGTTTAGGGGCTGCGACAACGCGGTCATGTAGCCCCGTGTACTTTGGGTGTGTGTAGAATCTGTCTGATAACCGGTGTTAATTGTGATGACTGTTTTAGTGTGTGTTATCTGTTTTTTTATTGAAGTACTGCAACTTAGGATTTTTCAAATAGTTCCTACTTTTGCCGCCAAGCGCCTCCGTCAACGACTACTAGGCCAAGTTCAGAACTTAAGCTACTAGACGTCACCGCAGTCGGCTCTTGGCAACGAACGTAGAAACCTAAGAGTGTTGTTTACATTCCTAACCTATCCAATTTAGCTTCACACTGGTGCAATTAGTGGAAGGTTCTTTAACATGTCATAAATCTATGACATGGGACCGCCGGCATTACTTCCCCTCCCAAGGAAGGCATACTGAGGGATTTTAACGCTCTTAAAAAATCCGTCGGCTTCGGCCGGGTTTGAACCCGCTATCTTGGGCATAGATGCTCAGCATGCTACCGACTACGCCACCGAAGCCGTCCTATAGTGACATCGCGCAATGGCTATATTATTCGTGAAAACCCTCCAGTGGTGCTTCTTCATTCTGTGGCTGTCGATGGTGTTAGCAATATAACTTTAAGACTTATCAATAGAGAGCAACAACTCATTGATCTAGATTCTACCACACCAGTGACTTACAAGTTGGTGTTAAAGCCACTAGGAAGTTTGTATATAAAGCAACAACACCGTCTAGGAATGGTGTTAGTTATTTGTCACGTGAATACACGTTAACATCTCAGGACAAGCAGATTTTACAGCATTTGGGTTACCACGTCAACCCCCATGATGAATTCTATCCTAGATATAGCGAACCACATCGAGGAGCAACCAGGAGTGGTAAGAATTTATCTCCATTCCTATCAAGCTCAACACCTGGACTCAATAACAATGATGAAATTCAATTTGTTATCAACAACCAAGATATTTACACCCTACCGCATGAAAGTGTCATTCAGATCGAAGGTCGGCTCACCAAAGCCGATGGCTCTACACCCACCACATCCAAGTTGGCCAACCATGGTTTGGCCTTACTCTTTTCTGAGGTGCGGTATGTCATTAACGATATCGTTGTGGATAGCACTCGAAATGTGGGTATATCCAGTGTCATGAAACTATATCCCTCTTACAGTGAGGAAGAAGGTAAAACACTTTGCATGGCAGGTTGGTGCCCTGACTCGACCAATGACTGTATGGTACACACCGATGGGACTTTTACTGGATATTTACCTCCTAAACTGATTTTAGGATTTGCCGAAGATCACCAGCGCATTGTGGTCAATGCAAGGCAAGTGCTTTATGTGGTGAGAGACAGGAGTGATAATAATGCACTCAAGGGAGCTGACAATGCCTCCATAGATTCAAAAATTCAACTACAACGCTTGCTATGGAACCAGCCTGACAGCGTCCCATTGCTGCCTTCCAAACTTCCATTGCTTCAAACCATGAAGACTTCTACATTAATCCGCTGGGCGTCGTGTTCTTCACCAACCAACTACTCCATGAAGACACCGCTCCAAGAATTTTGTTTTTGTAAAGATTTTTCATGTTTATGTGTAACCTCTTTGTTCCTCCCCTCACTCGCCCACTTCCCCCTCTTCACCCCTCCTCCTACTGCGTTCTCCTCCGCGTGCGCAGCCAACCGCTCGGTCACTTCAGTTCTACACTTCGTCTCGACTTGTCTCCGCGTCGTGAGCAACCGCTCACTCTCAGTGCACTCAACTTCTTGTTGGACATGCCGTCTAGGCTAGTGCTTTCTCTGCGTCTAGCAGCCCTCACTTGTACGTCGGAAGTCGACCTCGTCAGTTAGAGCTCCACTCAAGCTCGCCTCCTCAACTCGAGAGGCAATCTTTTAAATTCTACGCCATGTTAGAATTTTAGTATCAACCGTCAAAGGGAACATCACCTTCGCCATGAAGCAAAGCTAAGTACTACTTCTACGTTCTTCAAATTATTTTAATGGATATTAAATAGCTACATGCTTTTTAATGATCATTTTATAGGCAGTGTGAGACTACTATATTTGGGGCAATAATCATCCTTCGCGGGATTTTCTATGTTGGGCTTTTGTCTATCTAAGCCAATCTTAACATGAAGAAGCATTTCCTATGCTTATTAAATGAGAGGTTTTCTCACAACGTGGGATACCATTAAATTACCCACTGTCTATAAAATACTTAGCTCGTTCCACCGCTGGACTAACTTTTGCCCTATTCTTTAGTCATGATTGCTCTGGAACCTTCCAGAATCTGCACTCTATCTACCAGTTATACTGTCATGTATTTTACACTCACATGTGGGAATACTTTTTCAAACTAAGGAATCTTCCTTATGAACTACTAATCAATATCTAAATTTTCTTCCTCCGTTGGGATTTTCTCTGGCGCATCCAACTATAACCTACAAGTTTCTCAAGCAATAGACTCTCGTGTAACTAGTTATTTTCCATCATTGCAATAACTTTCTTTGCCATCAACTTTTTGTGTTTCTACAGTGAAGTTTTTATCTATTTCAACAGACTATAGTGAAAACAGTGTTTGTTCAACCTTTCATCCGCGTCGCGTTCGACCGAATACTATAAATACGGCCATGAACACTTTTCCTCAATCCCATTTGATCTTTTCCTCACCCTTTACTAACAAACCAAAATAATAAAATTGTTACTTTAGGTCTTTTCCTATGAGGTGTCACTCTCAATTAGTGCCCTCCCTTTTTTTCTCTATGTACCACGAATTAATGTCTGTAAAACTTCGTGTCTGGTACACGCCTTAAATTATATTGTTTCTCCCTTCTAATTAGGGAATATAATTCTTTCAACTCATAAGTGAGTTATTTCTAGGTTTCACGAAAGGGAAACTTGCCCCATTTGTCTCGTGATCCCTACTTAAACATAGGAATTCTAGAAACTTCCTTTCGATTGTTCTCTTCAGGTTTCACAATAAGTGACCTGCCCTATTTGCATAATCTTCTATGTATAATAATTACACGTATTTCTGTATAAGAAGTCATAGAAACTTCTATTTTATTCTTCCTGCTTTTTGTTGTCGTTACTTTCGAAGTTGTTACTCTTTCTAAGATATTTACCTAGAAATCCTTAAAGTACACACCTTGTACTTGGTTTATTGTCTAACTTTAATTACGTCAGTTATCTTTAAATTTTTCATTTATGTATCTTCGTCATTTCAAAATCTTACGAAGATTTTAAAACATATAAAAGGTTTGAAACCAAAAGAATTGTTAATTGCCTGGCGCAAGCTTTAGATGTTTTCGGAGGTCTGTGACCCCATTTGTTACAAAATCAAAATTATATATTTGATACCAAACTACTACCCAACATTGTTAAATAAATTTAAGATTTGTTCTTTGATTTATCATTTCTCAAACATAACGGTTAGGCAAGATCCTGCTTTCCTAACTCATCCTAGGTTCATGCCCTCGTTAATAAGAATAAATCTATTGATAGGGTTTTCACTACTTGTTGCATTTGAGCAAGAACTCTTAGTAATAACTTATGTCAAACTCTCTTCCTATTTCTCCATCCTTTTTCTCCGGTCCGAAACCCACTTCCTTTTTTTCATCATCTTCCCTTGGGTGTTAGGTTATTCCCAAGCTAATAATCTACCCAAAATTTGGTCCCAGAAACCCGGGAGAGTCCATTTATCACATTTTCTCTTTTGTCAAGAGTTATTTGACAATGTTTTGCAATTCATTAATATCTTCTTTGAATTTTTCAGCTATAACTTCGCAGTGCAAAGCTGGTGAAGGTGATAGAGGTCGTTCCTGTCTTCTTCAGCCTGTCTTACTTGCAACCTGTCTTCTGCTGCAAACCTGACAGCATTTTCAAAATCTCGCTACAGTTTCGTAAGTTGCACTTCAATTTACCAATTTCAACATGCCACCTGAAAGGATGAAACTCTCATTGCCAGACGTTCTTCTTACAAAGGGCAACTCACCAGATTTAGAAATTTTATAAATAAAATAAATCCCGCCGATTGTGATCTGGACGTTTTGACACAACGCCTTAAGTTGTACGAACGGTCCTATGATTACTATGATCAAATTCAAACCGAAATTGAATCCGCTTCCCAGAACTTCAATCGGATCGGGACGAGGTTGAACCCTTGTACTTTGAAGGGATCGCAAAGGCCCACCAACTGATCCGCAGTATCTCAGAACTGGACACTAGGGTCATCAATCCGGCCCAGTTCGCACCCGCTTCAGTTCATAAGGACAAACCGAAACCGTTACTTCCTAAGATAAGCCTACCTCACTTCTCAGGTCAGGAAGGTGAATGGTGTTCTTTTTACGAAACTTTACTGCTCCCTTATTCATGAAAACACAGTCATTATCGATATCCACAAGTTATATTTCTTGCGTTCGTCCTTGGAAGGCCAGGCCTTGTCCTTGGTTGAGTCACTGCCTTTAAGCGCAGATAACTACCACATCGCCTTTAATCTCCTTAAAGAGAGATATGGTAATGTACGTTTTTCTGTTGCTCGCCACATTCGCTGCCTGTTCAACTTGCCAGTCGTCAAACCGAATGACTTCACCTCTTTAAGAGACCTGTTAGACTCCATGCAATTAAATGTTAGAGCGTTATATCAACTCAAGCAGCCAGACCAAACTTGGGACACCATCCTTATTCATCTAGCTACATCCAGATTCGATTTTTCGACATTAAAGGCTTGGGAAATCGAACTCACTCGCAAGGAGGAATATTCGTTCGAACACCTCATCTCGTTTCTCAACAGCCGGTGCCAAGTCCTTACAGCACTCTCATTTCAGTGCGAAAATGTCGAAGCGAGTCATCAGTGTCACATTCTGGATTTAAAAAAACTTTTCTCTTCAAATGGACCTCAGCACCCATCTGTCGAGAACAAGCTAACCCGTTCTGCCTCTTTAAACTATCCAAGAGAACATATTAGGCCGCTCAACAAATCTTTAAAATTCATGCTCTGTAAAAAGTTTCACACTTTGTACTCGTGCAAATCCTTTAAAGAATTGTCTGTTGAAGACAGAAGGAAGTTTGTCTTCAACAATAAATATTGCCATAACTGTTTGCCACCTAAGCATTCTTCTTCTAATTGTACGTCTTCCAACCTCTGTTTTCATTGCAAAAAAACGCATCATTCTTTATTGCACTTTCATGATCAATCGAGGTCACTAGTACTTGCTTCTTCAAACTCCATGCAGAGCAGCTCTGAACAAACTAATGCTTCTTCCTGTATTTCTAACGCCGAAACTTCTCACAGTGCGCAAGTCCTTTTGTCCACTGTACAATTCGAAATCCAAGATAAATTTGGAAATTGGTTTCGAACCCGCGGTCTTCTCGACTCCGCTTCAACTCACAACTATGTTTCGCAATCGTTAATTTAAAAACTAGGTCTTTCTTCATCACCTACTTCCATCAATGTATCCGGCATTGACAATTTGAAAACTCAAGCCTTGCAGTCTTCAAAATTGAAAATCAGAGACATTTGCCAAAGAAACACCAATCTTAACTTAAACTGTCTTATTCTTACCAGCATTGGCAAGGACACTCCTAGCAGCTCTATTAATACTTCCGGTTTAAAGATTCCTTCGCATTTAAGGTTAGCTGATCCACAGTTTAATGCTCAAGGCCCCATTGATATACTTTTCAGTGCCATTATTTTCTGGAATTGCCTTCGTAAACAAACTCGTAGGCTATCTTCAAACGTGGTCGCCAGAGACACCGATTTTGGTTGGGTCATTACTGGTGAAATACAACATCCCAGTCTTCAAACCAAATCGCAATGTCATTTTGTTACTGCCGATTCAAATCCCTTTTCTGAAAAAGAGAACACTCATGTTTCTGATCTCAATACATTTGAAAAACACTTGCCGAAACGATGTCTCATTGCAAACAACTACGTCACCTTTGCAAGTTGTTTAAATGGTTTTGCCTTATTTCCGCACAAAATGGCAATTCAAGTTCGCCTCGCCTTGTGTCACTTCGTTTACCTTCTCATGTCATTTTTTGCAGCAGGTAATTGTTTAAAGTTTCTGTCGAAAACTATCTTCCCCTTGTTTAAAACCATGGCTATCAGTCACCATCATTTCGCTGTAAGCTATGTTTCACTTCTTTCTCTATTTATTAGGATGGCCACGGCCGCTTCCTTCCCCTTCCTCACACTCGGAAGCCGCTTTGGAAACCGCTTGAAAATCTGAATTCTCTAGCATCTAGAATAACTATTCTTACGCATAAACTCCTTCTCAATGTCCCAGCTTCTCTTCTTTGTTCAGAAGAATTAAGCTTTTTTCTTTTGAAAATTGTCGGATTCCGTGATCCTCAAAATTATGCGAAATTAATTGCTTATTTCGTTTCATATGTCTTTAAATAGGTTTTTCACGTCCAAGCTACGAATGACTGCATGCCGTGTTACTTGAATATCCACTTTAAGTCTCGGCTGATTGCACTCGCTTTGTTTGTTTATTTTGAACTGCTTGTTTGTCAATCTAGTTTGTATACAAGCTCGGGTAAGGCCAAGCTGCCGTTTACTACATCTATGCTTGACAAAGGTCAGAGCAAGTTTTCCTTATCTCAACTTTGGCTGACTGCCAACCATTGTCTTGAGAGTTGCTCCCGTAATTTCAGAAGCTGCTCACCTCCTTCCCAAAATAAACTTGTTCTGGTCAAGGACTCTTTCAGATATTTATATTTGTTATCTCGCTGTACTATGTGGGTCAAGGTCGATCTTACCTATCTCTCCCACTTGCTCAGACTCGTATCCTATAGCTCTTTCGATCTTTGTTTCATAACATCGTTGCATATTTTTTACGTGCTCATGTATTGCACCATGCTTACATATTTTGCACTTTTATTGTTCATTGTTGAACAAACTTGTTTTTTCTCGTCGTTACACTCGATGTGTTTTTGCATCTATACTTGTTACGTCACGTTTCTTGTTGACTTAAGTATTTTTCTGATTAACCCTTTTGATATTATCACTTAAGGTCACTGTTTATGGCTAATAGATTGTTGTTACCTATGGCGTTCTTGCCTGCTGATCACTTTCGTGATGTTTATAGTGCGTTTTTCTTTTGTGCCGCATTTGTCAGTTAAATGCTTTTGAGACCACCGAACGAAAACATATGTACTTATTCATTTCTGTTAACATTATAATGTTTATTACTAGTGTTTAATCTCTCTCTATATATATATCTAAGACTCTTACCTCAGCGTGTTAATAGGTCATGCGCCTCCAGCTTACGATCGCATACTGAAAAGGGTGTCGACTTGCTTGCTGCCTTCCTGTATGACTGACGTCACAGCTTGCCCTGGCCAATCATCGCCCGCCAGCTTGGCTTCCAGACGTTTCCATGATGTTATTATTTAAGTGGCGGCGTTTTGCTCTCCATCAGCATTCCTTCTTCAAACCTTCTACGGTCTTCTTCAACTAGCGAGAGGCATTCGCGCCTTCCGCCCTTCTCCGGGGCCTTCTAAACTTCAGGCCTAATCTGCATTTATGAGTGAAACTACCAGGAAACGCAACAGCAGAGAGCTTCAGCACTGAGAAAGTGCATTCTACGTTTTTACTCCAAACCGCATGAAGCTGCATCAAATCGCAGTTCTAAATGCCATGTTATTTGGCATTCAAGAAATAGCATCAAAACCTAACGATGTTAGCCAATGTACAGCGCTGGTCGCCCTGGCGAAGTTATTTTCCTGATGCTGGACATTTCAAATTCTACTACCAAAAAATCTAGTGTTGGCCACGGCAGTCTCCGTCAGCATGCTTCTAGTCATCGCCACTAAAGATAAGTTTGTGCCTTTTTTATTATTATCTTAATCATCTTCGTTTTAAGTGTTTGCTAGCAAGTGCAAGAATATTAAATTTGTGTGTGCATCAAGCAGAATGAACTTTTGAGTAATAGCCCATGGCTGGGCCAACCTAATTAAAATTAATGAACATTTGAAACTGCCCCAGGCGGGCCAGCATAACTAATTTTTTAATTAAGGCTTTATTAATGTGTTTGCAAGTTTCACCCTAAAAATAAAAGTATTGTATTTACTCTCAATGTTCAGTCTAGTATTGAAAGAACCAGGCCGCATTTCCTTAGCCCAATCCTTTCAGTCTAATCTTCTCTCAAGGAAGTTATTTTGTCCAGGCCTTAAGCCTGATGCTGTCCTCCCGTTTATGTTGATGAATCTGGGCTGTTCTCCACATAACCATTTTGGTGCCTATAACCGGGATGCTTGTAAACATTCTGTTTAACCAAATCTTCAAATTTCTTAATGTTGGAACTAATTCAAAATTTAAATGCCATACTGAACATTGAGTGTGTTAATATTTTAAAAATTGTGTTTTCTAATCTACTTCGAAAGTTTCAGCTCGAGTGTATATGGTTGGCACTGAGAAGGGAGACAAACAGCAGGCCCGTATTTCACCGCAGGGGAAGCCGCACTCTCTTTTCTGGCAGACTGTCAACTTCTTCCGAAGCAAGGTGTACCAGCTCACAGTATAGTCGTGAGTACACAACAAACTTTCATAATGCCGATTGACGAGAAACTCATTAATGCCAGAGCTTCTGTCAAAGGCAAGTTAACGCGTTTTCGCACTTTTCTAGATGAGCTCCCGGAAAAAGAACGTAATAGTGACATAATTTCTCAAAGACTGAAAGGTTATGAACAGGCCTTTGAAAAATATGATGAGATCCAAAGTAATATTGAGACCAAGGATCCCGATCAGCAAAGTGACCGTTGTGAGGTTGAAAATCTATATTATAAGGGGTTCGCAGACGCGAAGCAGCTTTTAAGAAGTTTAACATTGCAGGAAAAGCAGGAGAAAATTCCTTCAGAATCTTCTTCTTTTCCTTCCCGTGTTATATTACCGAAAATAGAATTACCTAAATTTACCGGAGATGAAGCTACATGGGAACCATTTTTTGAATTATTCAATTCATTGATTCACGAAAACGATTCTCTTCCTTCAATACAGAAGCTTCATTATTTGCGTTTGTCCTTGCAAGGCAACGCACTTAAACTCATCCAAGAGCTTACGTTGACAAATGAAAATTATGAAGTAGCTTTGGCACTTCTCAGAGATCGGTTTGGGAACACTCGTTTAAAAACTCAACGTCACATACAGGGTTTATTCAATTTACCTATTGTTCAAGCTGATAATCTTGCCTCGCTTCGTAATCTGATCGATGCTGCGGAACTTCATATTCGTGCGCTTGCAAATTTGGACCAACCAGTTGACCATTGGGATCTATTTTTGATTCATCTTATTTCTGTTAAATTAGACACTAAAACTTTAAAAGATTGGGAAGCAGCTCTGTCGCAACATTCATTGTGTACCTATGAAGCTATTATTAAATTCTTAAAGGCGAAATGCCAAATTCTCTCTGCTGTAGCCAGTCAAAAGAGTAGCGCTACCTTCAAACCTCCCTCTAATAGTAAGGACATCAGCCCCACTCAGAGAGTACTAAGGTCACATGTCTTTTCTACCAATATTCGGTCTTCCAATCAAGCACAAGCTTGTGTTTTGTGTCAACAACCACATAACTTGTACCAATGCGCTCAATTCAAATCTTTATCTGTGGATGAAAGACGCAAATTAATTACCACCCACAAGCACTGCTTTAATTGCCTATCAGCGACACATATGATAAGCAATTGTCGTTCTGAACGGTTATGTTTTCACTGTAAAGCAAAGCATCATACTCTCCTGCATAGGCATGAAAGATCGCGGTCATCAGCAACCAATAGTTCATCCGCTAAATCTCATTCTGAGACTTTGCCGAATAACGCTCAGTCTTTTACTCAAAGCTCTGTTTCGTTCAGTAAAACTCAAGTTTTATTGTCCACTGTCCAAATTCTAGTGAAGAATGTTCACGGAAAATGGGTTTCTGTAAGGGGATTGTTAGATAATGCTGCAACTAACAATTTTATCAGTGAATCGCTAGTTCGCAAGTTAGGTCTACAAATATGCCCTACTTCTATAGAAGTTACAGGAATTAATGGTTCCAAATCGCAATCTCTGAGTTATGCTAAAGTGGATGTAAAAGATTCCAATAATCTTGGCATTCATTTAAATTTAGATTTTTTAATTATAAATTCCATAGGTAATGACACCCCCATTACTTCTTTTCAAGTCCAGGGTTGGAATATTCCGCATCATTTGCAACTTGCAGATCCGAATTTCAACAGAGCTTCATCTGTAGAAATTCTTTTAAGTGCCAGCATTTTTTGGCAATGTTTACATCCGGAAAAGGTTAAAGTTGCCCGTGATGTTTTCTTTCGTAGAACTGATTTTGGTTGGATTGCCACTGGGCAAATATACCGCAACCCCGTTCAACAAAAATCTCATTGTTATTTTGTTGGTGCTGATTTAAATCAAGAATTAATTAAGTTCTGGGACATTGAGGATATTCAAGTCACCTCACCTCATTCTCTCAATAATGAGATCTGTGAAACACACTACGTAGAAACCACTGTTCGCACTACTGAAGGCAGATTCGTGGTTACTCTTCCTCGCATTTTTAACCCCCCTGTTATTACAGAATCACATTCCAGAGCTCTCAAAGCTTTATTCGCAATTGAAAATCGCTTTAAAAAAGATGCTCTCTTAAAAACTCAGTATACTTCCTTCATGGAAGAATACGAATCAGCGAATCACATGGAAGTCGTTGCAAAATCTGAAGAAATTAGTAATCCTCCTAAAGAAATAGTATATCTTAATCATCATCCGGTTTGGAAAAATTCTTCCACCCGAGAACAGATAAGAGTGGTTTTTAATGGGTCATCTCCAGATGCTAATGGTGTTTCTCTCAATGACACTCTGCATTCTGGACCCGCTATTCAGACAGATCTTACTTCAGTTTTACTTAACTTTCGTCTATTCCCCATTGCTGTCCTTGCTGACATCAAGCAAATGTATAGGCAAATTCTAGTAAATTCAGAACAACGTGATTTGCAAAGAATTTTGTGGCGAGACGACAATGCAAAACCTATAAAAATATTTCGTTTAAGAACAGTGACATACGGTCTTAAGCCGTCTGCCTTTCTCGCAATACGATCTCTTCACATGTTGGCCGAACAAGATGGTCATCTTTTTCATCCTCTAGCTTCTGAAGTTTTGAAAACTGCATTTTATGTAGATGATTTTCTGTATTCTTTTCCTAGTATCTCTGACGCACTTCTTGTTTGTGAAGATTTAAACTCTCTTCTTTCCGGTGGTGGGTTTACCCTTCATAAGTGGAACTCGAACTCAACCGAATTTTTATCTAACTTTTCACAAGTAACTCCTGTTGACAAATGTGTTGCGCTTCCTACTGAGGAATCAGCTATTAAAACCTTGGGTGTTTTTTGGTCTCCTTCTTCAGATACCTTTTGCTATCAGGTACACTTATCTGAGTTTCACCCTCAAACGAAAAGGCAATTATTATCAGAAATAGCAAAAGTTTTTGATCCCTTGCAGTACATTGCTCCGGTGGTTATTACTGCAAAAATTTTCTTGCAAAAACTTTGGTTATTGAAAATTGGTTGGGATGAGGAGGTACCCTCCCCCCTTTTGGATGAGTGGTTGAAATACCGCAAGAGTTTGTTAGATCTTTCTCAAATTTCTATTCCCCGCACTTTAATTTCGGACCTTTCATGTCAGTATTTCGATTTGCACGTATTTGCAGATAGTTCTGAAAAGGCATACGGTTGCTGCGCCTATTTAGTAGGCCGCTCTTCCAATACTTTACCCGGATTTTCCAATTTAATTTGCGCAAAATCAAAGGTAGCCCCACTCAAATCCATATCTTTGCCTATATTGGAATTATGTTCTGCTGTAATGGCTGTGGAATTAGCCAGCAAATTAAAAATCAGTTTAAATTTGAAATTTTTGACCACATGGTTTTGGAGTGATTCTTCCATCGTGTTAGCTTGGCTTTCAAAACCTTCTTCGCATTGGACCACTTTTGTGGCTAATCGCGTTTCTAAAATACAAGAGTTGTCTCATTTTGACCAATGGAATCATGTTCCGGGAAAAGAAAACCCCGCTGATATAATTTCACGTGGCTGCTTGCCCAAGAAATTAATTTCTCTTAAATTATACTGGAATGGTCCGGCGTGGCTCAGTCAGGATTTCTCTTGTTGGCCTCGTTCATCTAATCCACTCGCAGAAGATGTTCCTGATGCTCGCATTGTTACCGCTTCCCTTTTTCTAACTTCTATTGCTACTAGTCTGTTTCAGCGTTACTCTTCATTTAATAAATTAATTCGTGTGGTAGCATATTTATTTCGATGGAAATTTCTTGTTCTTGATCAGCCTGTGAAACCGCAACCCTTTCTCACTAAAATGGAATTGGAATTTGCTACTCGTAGAATCTTGTTTCTCATGCAACAAGAAGTATTCTTTCTTGAGTATCAGACGCTTTTAAGCAAAAAAGCTTTACCAAAGTCTAGTAGGCTGTTACCTCTCACCCCTTTTTTGGACCAAGATGGATTAATAAGAGTGGGGGGTAGGCTAGAATATTCTAGTTACTCAGATGAGAAAAAACATCCCATTATTCTCCCTTCTAGACATCCTATTACTACTCTTATCGTAAAGAAATTTCATTATCAGAATTTGCACGCTGGCACCCGCACTTTGCTTTGTTTAATTCGCGAGAAATATTGGCTCATTAACGGTGTTCATGAAGTTTCTTCTGTTATTCGGAAATGTATACCTTGTTTCAAATCTAAGCCCCCGCCAATCACGCAAATTATGGGAAACTTGCCATATTTTCGTTCCGAACCTAGTAAGCCTTTCGCCCTAACGGGTATCGATTATGCCGGTCCTTATGTCTATCAAGTTAATTCCCCTTTATCTAAGCGAAAGTTGTTAGGTAAACTTTATATTTCTTTATTTGTGTGCATGGTGACAGGAGCCATTCACCTTGAGTTGGTTACAAGTGCTTCTACTCCTTATTTTATAGCAGCCTTTTCTAGATTTGCCGCTAGAAGGGGTGTTCCTTCTGAGGTTTTCTCAGATAACGCAAAAATTTTTGTTAGTACTTTTGATCTTTGGAAAACTGCGCTTACCTCCCCTTCTGCTAAGGAACAGTTTTCTAATTTTTCGCATGCTAAGGGATTCAAATGGCATTTCACTCCCCCATACGCCCCCCATCATGGTGGTCGTTGGGAATCTTGCATAAAGCTCACGAAGAGACAGCTGAAGAAAACCCTTGGTTCAGCCATCCTTTCCTATGAGGAATTCAATTCTTTAATTATTCAGGTTGAGGGTATTGTAAATTCTAGGCCGCTCACGCCTTTGTCTAATGATCCTAAGGATCTTCTTCCCTTAACACCTGGTCATTTTTTAATAGGCTGTTCTTTAGCTTCTACGCCTCCTTTGCTGAGTCGACGCTGTGATCTCAGGTTGCCTATTTTCTGGAGGAAGTTAGACTCTTTGCGAAACTCCTTTTGGCGCCGTTGGAAGCTGGAGTATCTCGGCTCACTTAACAGAAGAGAGAAGTGGCGGCTTTCCCAGCCTGATGTGCGAGTGGGAGATATGGTTCTTTTGCGAAATCCAAGTCCCCCTCTCGTATGGAATATTGGTAGGGTAACTCACTGCCATTTGGGTCGGGATAATCATGTGAGAGTTGTAGATGTTCTCACTAGTAAGGGTGTCTATACTAGACCAATTTCTATGGTTGCTATCTTGCTTGTTGAGGCTTAGTGTCATCTTCTTTATTGTTGTTCACGTTTTTGTAACTGATTCTTTGATTGTTTTCTTTCGGGGGTCTCGGAGCATGATCACTTTCGTGATGTTTATAGTGCGTTTTTCTTTTGTGCCGCATTTGTCAGTTAAATGCTTTTGAGACCACCGAACGAAAACATATGTACTTATTCATTTCTGTTAACATTATAATGTTTATTACTAGTGTTTAATCTCTCTCTATATATATATCTAAGACTCTTACCTCAGCGTGTTAATAGGTCATGCGCCTCCAGCTTACGATCGCATACTGAAAAGGGTGTCGACTTGCTTGCTGCCTTCCTGTATGACTGACGTCACAGCTTGCCCTGGCCAATCATCGCCCGCCAGCTTGGCTTCCAGACGTTTCCATGATGTTATTATTTAAGTGGCGGCGTTTTGCTCTCCATCAGCATTCCTTCTTCAAACCTTCTACGGTCTTCTTCAACTAGCGAGAGGCATTCGCGCCTTCCGCCCTTCTCCGGGGCCTTCTAAACTTCAGGCCTAATCTGCATTTATGAGTGAAACTACCAGGAAACGCAACAGCAGAGAGCTTCAGCACTGAGAAAGTGCATTCTACGTTTTTACTCCAAACCGCAAGAAGCTGCATCAAATCGCAGTTCTAAATGCCATGTTATTTGGCATTCAAGAAATAGCATCAAAACCTAACGATGTTAGCCAATGTACAGCGCTGGTCGCCCTGGCGAAGTTATTTTCCTGATGCTGGACATTTCAAATTCTACTACCAAAAAATCTAGTGTTGGCCACGGCAGTCTCCGTCAGCATGCTTCTAGTCATCGCCACTAAAGATAAGTTTGTGCCTTTTTTATTATTATCTTAATCATCTTCGTTTTAAGTGTTTGCTAGCAAGTGCAAGAATATTAAATTTGTGTGTGCATCAAGCAGAATGAACTTTTGAGTAATAGCCCATGGCTGGGCCAACCTAATTAAAATTAATGAACATTTGAAACTGCCCCAGGCGGGCCAGCATAACTAATTTTTTAATTAAGGCTTTATTAATGTGTTTGCAAGTTTCACCCTAAAAATAAAAGTATTGTATTTACTCTCAATGTTCAGTCTAGTATTGAAAGAACCAGGCCGCATTTCCTTAGCCCAATCCTTTCAGTCTAATCTTCTCTCAAGGAAGTTATTTTGTCCAGGCCTTAAGCCTGATGCTGTCCTCCCGTTTATGTTGATGAATCTGGGCTGTTCTCCACATAACCACCTGCTACTCGCATAGTTCCTTGGTTTATTTGGTATATTCTTATCCTTAATCGATGTACTTGTTTCTATACGCTTTGTTTAAATTTGTTAACTCTCCTTTCGCATTTTGTCACGATCTTCACTTGAGCTTTATTTCTCGCAGCTTCTAGCTACTTTGTGATTGACGGCGTTGTTAATTCGCGCCCGTCGCCCCTGCTTTCTAGTAACCCTGATAATTTGCTTCCACATACACCTGGTCAGTTCCTCATAAATGCCACCCCCTTTTTCCTTTCTCCCTCTAGCATATATCTTTGGCGTATTGACCAATTGTTACCCAGGAGGGAAGGGAAGAGTCAGAGAAAGAATCATCTTTACTACCCAAATATTTATTATAAGACCTCTTTCATATTGTGTTCTTGTTCTTTGCTGGTGTTTGCTGTTGTCCCCCAACATGGTGTATTTTTGCAAATACACGGAAAGAAAGAATTAGTTTTGCTGTTCATTACTTTATATCAGTCCGTTTATTTAAATTTCATTCCAGCACACACCAACATCGAACTGTTACCTCCTGTTTGCCCCGTGCATTTGTTCATTTTTGGTCAGTTTTTTACAGAAACGCATATTCCACTGAACCAGCCTGACAGCGTCCCATTGCTGCCTTCCGAACTTCCATTGCTTCAAACCATGAAGACTTCTACATTAATCCGCTGGGCGTCGTGTTCTTCACCAACCAACTACTCCATGAAGACACCGCTCCAAGAATTTTGTTTTTGTAAAGATTTTTCATGTTTATGTGTAACCTCTTTGTTCCTCCCCTCACTCGCCCGCTTCCCCCTCTTCTCCCCTCCTCCTACTGCGCTCTCCTCCGCGCACGCAGCCAGCCGCTCGGTCACTTCAGTTCTACACTTCGTCTCGACTTGTCTCCGCGTCGTGAGCTACCGGTCACTCTCAGTGCACTCAACTTCTTGTTGGACATGCCGTCTAGGCTAGTGCTTTCTCTGCGTCTAGCAGCCCTCACTTGTACGTCGGAAGTCGACCTCGTCAGTTAGAGCTCCACTCAAGCTCGCCTCCTCAACTCGAGAGGCAATCTTTTAAATTCTACGCCATGTTAGAATTTTAGTATCAACCGTCAAAGGGAACATCACCTTCGCCATGAAGCAAAGCTAAGTACTACTTCTACGTTCTTCAACTTGTTGTTGTTGTTTGAGTCTTCAGTCTTTTGACTGGTTTGATGCAGCTCTCCATGCCTCCCTGTCCTGAGCCAATCGTTTCATCTCTACATAGCTACCACACCCTACATCCGAGGCTATCTGTTTAACATATTCTAACCTTGGTCTACCCCTACAGTTCTTGCCCTCGACCCTTCCTTCCATAACTAAGCTTGCTATTCCTGGGTGTCTTAGTATGTGTCCTACCAACCTATCTCTTCTCTTCATTAGCAGTCGTCAGAAACATCTCTCCTCTCCCACTCGCCTTAATACCTCTTCGTTTGTAACCCTATCTACCCATCTGATCTTCATCATTCTCCTGTAACACCACATTTCAAATGCTTCAATTCTCCTCTTTTCTGCTGCACCAATAGTCCAAGTTTCACTTCCATAGAGCGCTACGCTCCAGACAAAGGCTTTCAAAAATGACTTCCTAATACCTAAATCTATATTCGATGTCAACAGATTCCTTTTTTGTAGAAAGGCTTTCCTTGCCTGAGCCAACCTACTTTTTATATCCTCTTTGCTTCGTCCATCACTGGTTATTCTGCTTCCTAAGTAACAGAAGTCTCCTACTTCCTTCAGCTTTTCACCTGCCAATTTGATCTCCATAGAGGTTTCTGATTTATTTCGGCTGCATTCCAGTATTTTTGTTTTACATTTATTAATTTTCATCATGAATTCCTTCCGTAAGACGGAGTCCATACGATTCAAAAACTCATTTAAATCCTCAGGCTTGTCGGCCAAGATGACGATGTCATCAGCAAATCTCAGAGTTGAAATTATTTCTCCTTGAATCTTCACTCCCACTTTAAATTTTTCTCCAATTTCCTTCATTGCTTGTTCAATGTAAAGATTGAAAAGTATGGGTGATAAGTTGCAGCCTTGCCTTACACCTTTCTGAATACCAGCTTCTCTCTCATGTCCTTCAGCTCGAATGACTGCTGTCTGGTTTCTGTATAGATTGTATATCACCCTCCTATCCCTGTACTTTATTCCAATAGATTTCAAAATGTCAAACAATTTAGTCCAATCAACGTTATCAAAAGCCTTTTCTAAGTCTACAAATGCCATGAACGTTCTCTTATCTTTCCTTATTCTACCTTCCAAAATCAGCCTAAGACTTAGTACAGCTTCCCTTGTTCCTACATTTCTCCTGAAACCAAACTGGTCTTCACCCAACTCCGTTTCTATCTGGCTTTCAATCCTCTTGTAAATTATTCTAGACAGGATCTTTGAAGCATGAGTAATCAAGCTGATTGTACGGTAATCTTCACATCTGTCAGCTCCCACTTTCTTTGGTATAGGGATGATAACATTCTTCTTGAAATCAGGGGGTACCTCACCTGTCTCATAAATCCTACACAAAACTTATTTTAATGGATTTTAAATAGCTACATGCTTTTTAATGATCATTTTATAGGCAGTGTGAGATTACTATATTTGGGGCAAAAATCATCCTTCGCGGGATTTTCTATGTTGGGCCTTTGTTTATCTAAGCTAATCTTAACATGAAGCAGCATTTCTTATGCTTATTAAATGAGAGGTTTTCTCACAACGTGGGATACCATTAAATTACCCACTGTCTATAAAATACTTAGCTCGATCCACCGCTGGACTAACTTTTGCCCTATTCTTCAGTCATGATTGCTCTGGAACCTTCCAGAATCTGCACTCTATCTACCAGTTATACTGTCATGTATTTTACACTCACATGTGGGAATACTTTTTCAAACTAAGGAATCTTCCTTATGAACTACTAATCAATATCTAAATTTTCTTCCTCCGTTGGGATTTTCTCTGGCGCATCCAACGATAACCTACAAGGTTCTCAAGCAATAGACTCTCGTGTAACTAGTTATTTTCCATTATTGCAATAACTTTCTTTGTCATCAACTTTTTGTGCTACTACAGTGAACTTTTCATATATTTCAACTGACTATAGTGAAAACAGTGTTTGTTCAACCTTTCATCTGCGTCGCGTTCGTCCGAATACTATAAATACGGCCATGAACACTTTTCCTCAATCCCATTTGATCTTTTCCTCACCCTTTACTAACAAACCAAAATAATAAAAATGTTACTTGAGGTCTTTTCCTATGAGGTGTCACTCTCAATAAGTGCCCTCCCTCTCTCGCTTTATGTATCACAAATTAATGTCTGTAAAACTTCGTGTCTAGTACACGCCTTAAGTTATATTGTTTCTCCCTTCTAATTAGGGAATACAATTCTTTCAACTCATAAGTGAGTTATTTCTAGGTTTCACGAAAGGGAAACTTGCCCCATTTGTCTCGTGATCCCTACTTAAACATAGGAATTCTAGAAACTTCCTTTCGATTGTTCTCTTCAGGTTTCACAATAAGTGACCTGCCCTATTTGCATAATCTTCTATGTATAATAATTACAAGTATTTCTGTATAAGAAGTCATAGAAACTTCTATTTTATTCTTCCTGCTTTTTGTTGTCGTTACTTTCGAAGTTGTTACTCTTTCTAAGATATTTACCTAGAAATCCTTAAAGTACACACCTTGTACTTGGTTTATTGTCTAACTTTAATTACGTCAGTTATCTTTAAATTTTTCATTTATGTATCTTCGTCATTTCAAAATCTTACGAAGATTTTAAAACATATAAAAGGTTTGAAACCAAAAGAATTGTTAATTGCCTGGCGCAAGCTTTAGATGTTTTCGGAGGTCTGTGACCCCATTTGTTACAAAATCAAAATTATATATTTGATACCAAACTACTACCCAACATTGTTAAATAAATTTAAGATTTGTTCTTTGATTTATCATTTCTCAAACATAACGGTTAGGTAAGATCCTGCTTTCCTAACTCTTCCTAGGTTCATGCCCTCGTTAATAAAAATAAATCTATTGATAGGGTTTTCACTACTTGTTGCATTTGAGCAAGAACTCTTAGTCATAACTTATGTCAAACTCTCTTCCTAATTCTCCATCCATTTTCTCCGGTCCGAATCCCACTTCCTTTTTTTTCATCATCTTCCCTTGGGGGTTAGGTTATTCCCAAGCTAATAATCTACCCATTCGGCCATGGGCCCAAGCTCTCTGTTGACTCGGTAGACTTGGGTTCGAACTCCACCGTCGGCCATCCTTGAAATGGTTTTCCGTGGTTTCCCATTTTCAACTCCAGGCAAATGCTGGAACGGTACCTTCTGACAGACCACGGCCGCTTCGTTCCACACCCTTGCCCAGTTTCATTAATTCATCTCTCATTCCGATGCGCAGGTCGCCCACGGGCGTTGACTAGGAAGACCTGTACTCGGCCTCTTAGGAGGCCACACGACAAAAAAAGATGACAGGGTAGGTATACGTGCACAGGTTTTGAACTTCACCGGTCCTTCTTCAACAAGGCAACAATGTCATCATTGCCTAACTTTAAAACGATATATTTTAGCATTTAATGTTGAGGTTGGCTAAAAATGTCATTTTGTTATTTATGGAAGTTGGCAACCCGCTGCTCTTTTGTTTAAAATAAAATAAAATCTACACTGCGGTGAAGTTGCTACGTGAAAAATAAGTGCATGTCTGTTTTATTCAATCGAACAATACAATCTAATAGAAGTTATCGAAAAATATAAAAGAAAAGATTACTTCAACTGGTCATGGGCTTCAGACACGCTCATTGAGCTAAGAGGATCGTGAAAATCAAGAAATAAGAATTAGCAAGACCAGCGTCCCAGCAAACGATGACTGAAGAAGATAGGGTGGGTGAGCTTAAAGGTTTTACCATTCTAAAAAATGCAGAAAACTATATTTTATGGGAGCTAGATTTAACAACGCTGCTCCAATCCAGGTATCTCCTATCTTTCCTGAAAGGAACTGCTACAAAACCAAATACGGGTAAGGCAAAGGAGTTGGAACAATGGGAGGCTAAGGATGCCAAAGTTAGGTACTACATTCTCAAGACAATAGATTACTCTTTGAAACCTCTAGTGCTAACTTGTGAAACATCAAAATCGATGTTCGATCTCCTAACAAAAATATACAAGAGAGACACCGAACAACAGAAGTATCAGCTATTGTCATCTTTCTGCGGATACAATTATGATAACAACAAAACCCTCATGCAAAATATATCTGAAGTAAGAAATCTAGTGGCAAGATTCAGGAGTCTAAAAGATGACATTAGTGAACAGATGGTAATCACCAAAATAATTACCACTCTGCCAGGCCAATACAGATATTTTAATACAGTGTGGGAGGCCACACCCGCTGCTGAGAGAACCCTGGAAAATCTCATTTCAAGACTTCTGTTACAAGAAGAATTAAATACAACTGTAAAACTCAAAGTAGCTTTCAAGACTGTAAAGAAATCTAACAAGCCAAGTCAAGTGAAAAGCTACAAGTGCAACAAGATTGGACATAAAGCTAACAACTGCCCTCCTAACAGGCAAGACCAGGGAAGACCAAAACAGAAGCAACAGCAGCAAACTTCTGGAAAAAGTGATCTACAGTGTAAAAATTTTAATAAAGGTGGACATGAAACCTCTGACTGCTATGCAGGTAAGACTTTTGAACCATGCAAATACAGGGTGCTTCAAAAAAATGTATACACACTTTAAACTATCGTAGTTTTCCCGCTCTACAAGGCTAATGTTATATTTCTTCGCCAGGTGGCAGCATAATCGTCCCTCTATGTTATATTGTCAGTTGGAATTTGTAATATCAACATGGTGGACGTACGTTTGAGTTTTGAAGAACGTAAGCAGGTTATTAAGTGGTACTGGAAGTTTGAGAATGTAAATGAAGTTCAAAGACAGTGGAGAAGGGAGTATGATACAGAACCACCTTCAAGATTAACAATTACACGCATACGAGACAAATTCGAAGTTCATGGAACAGTGTGTGATGTGCATAAAGGTCATTCAGGTCGACCTCGAACAGCTACAAGTGATGAGTCATCAACGGCAGTCTTGGAACTGTTTCAACGCTCTCCTAACAAATCTTCAAGGCAAGGGGCACGTGAAAGTGATGTAAGTGCTAGCAGCGTGCTACGCATTCTGAAGAGAGGCAAGTATCGTGTTTACATTCCAAGGCTGGTGCAACAGCTAAGTGACGACGATCCAGATCGAAGGTTGCAATTTTGTGAATGGGTTCAGGAGATGGTGATACGTGAACCGGGATTTATGGGTAGCATAATTTGGTCGGATGAAGCCCAATTCAAACTTAATGGAACTGTCAATAGGCACAATTGTGTTCACTGGGGTGAAGAAAATCCTCACATTACAATTGAAAAAGCTGCAAATTTGCCTGGTGTAAATGTGTGGTGCGGTTTGTCTTCAAGGGGACTCATTGGACCTTTTCGATTTGAAGGCACTGTAACTGGTATAACTTACCTAACAATGCTTGCTGATTCCATATTTCCTGCCGTTCGTGCATTATACGGTAATGATAATTTTTATTTTCAACAAGATGGTGCCACGCCGCACTATCACAGGGACGTACGAGCTTACCTGGATCAAAATTTGCCGGGCCAGTGGATAGGACGCAGGGGGCCAATCGAGTTTCCAGCACGCTCTCCAGACCTTACACCACTGGATTTCTTCTTATGGGGCACAGTAAAAGATGAGGTGTACAAAATTAAACCACGTAACCTAGACATTCTTTGGAATGAGATTCAAGCCGTGTGTAGAGAAATCTCATTGGACGTTTTGATACGATGTACAGAATCAGTGGTGACTCGTACTCAGAATTGTATTGAAGCTGCAGGTCGCCAATTTGAACAGTATTAACATTTGTTATTTATGTTTCATTTACATTGGACTTTCAGCTTTCTAATTTCCTGAAATTTAACTTTGTAGAACGGTAAATAAATTTTCTATGGAAGTTCAAAGTGTGTATACATTTTTTGAAGCACCCTGTATTGTGGGTTATACTATCATCCACATTGGAATTGCCACAGAGAGAAGCTGCGTAGAAAAAGGGTTCAAAATAAAGAACAGGAGCTATACGTGGTTGAAAAACAATGCCATACAACAGAAGAAAAATCTGGAGAAGAATTTCTTGAAGAGTTTGTTGTGGATAGTGGATGCACGAGCCATATGACCAAACAAGATGCGCTGCTCACCAATAGGAGAACAACTGAACGTCAAAATATAAAAGTTGCAAAGAAAGGTGGGACTATGGTCACTGAACTTGAAGGAGACATTGAAACCAAAGATATCATATTTCCGAATGTCTCATATGTGCCTGAGCTGAGTAGAAATCTACTGTCAGTGAACTGTGTCACAAATGGAGGTGGAACAGTTCTGTTTAAAGGCAACCAAGTTAAAATATTTGACAAGAATGAAAATGTCTTAATGACAGGCAGTAAAAATGAAGTAGGTCTGTTCGTGATAGACATGAAAAACAACTTGGAAGCTCACGCGACAAAGAAAGAAGAAACAAATACCGCCATGATGTGGCATCGGAAGATGGGCCATATCAGTACAAGATATCTGAAGAGACTGCCAGAACTCAGCAAAGGACTACCAAGCAGCCTGTCAAAATGTGACGAAATCAAGTGTGATGTGTGCACAGAAGCTAAACAAGTAAGAGTTCCTTTCAATACTGTGAGAGCTAGAGCTACACGCCCATTGGAGATAATACATAGAGATGTATGTGGAAAGCTTGATCCGCCAACATACAATGGCAAACATTATTTTATGACAGTGCTAGATGACTACACTCATTTTCTAGAAGTGTACCTTCTAGAGACAAAGGATGAAGCTGAAGAATATCTGCAGGAATACATCACTACAGCCCAAGCTAAATTCAACATGAAAGTGCACAAACTGAGGATTGACAATGGTGGCGAGTACAACAGTGATTTCTTCAAACATTGGTGCAAGAAAAACGGAACAGTGCTGGATAACACTGTTCCTCATACTCCAGAACTGAACGGGAAAGCGGAGCGCATGAACAGGACCCTGCTTAATAAACTCAGAGCTATGCTACTTGATGCCCAACTAGAAAATGACATGTGGGGGCATGCCGTCCAATCAGCAGCATATCTTCTCAACAGGAGTCCATCCTCCACCTGTGAGAAGACACCAGCAGAACTATGGTATGGCAAGAAACCAGTCTTGTCAAGAATGTTCATCTTCGGGCAAGAAGTGTACTCAAAAGTAGTACGAACGAACATGAAACTCAACAGTAGAAGCAACAAAGTGGGATACACAACAAATGCTTACAAGATATTCAACAAAACAACCAAGAAAATCTACACATCCCATGACATAATACCTGTCTATGAGCCTGAGAAGAGAACAGCCCCAGCATCAGTTGTCACTGTGGAAGATTTTGATGAGGATGAAAAGGAAGATGAAATAAATAATCAAGGACAAGAAGACAACGAATCAGAAGAAAGTGAAGATTCTAGTAGTGAAGTAGAAGAAGAAGAAGATGATGGGGAAGATGAACAAGAGGATCAACAACCACACCAAGAAAATGAACAAAACCAAAGAGTGGATGAAGAACAAGGAAGACTAAGAAGAGAGAGAAAAAAGCCTGCCTGGCACAAGGATTATTATATGGGCTCTGAAGATGAAGAAAATGAAGCTCTACTAACGTATCAAGACAGCATGGAAAGCGCTGAAAAGAAACAGTGTGAAAAAGCCATCAAAGAAGAGAAAGAATGTCTTAAAAAGAATAATACCTGGACAATGGTTCCAGTAAAATATGCCAAAGGCAACAAAATAATACCTAGCCGATGGGTATTTAAGCTAAAAGAAGATGGAAGATATCGTGCTAGAGTTGTAGCTAAGGGATGTAGCAAAAAAAAGAATTCTCTAGACTTTAGTGGCACATATTCATCAGTTGTGAGAATTCAGTCCCTCAGAATTCTACTCGGCATAGCAGCTATAAGAAAATATGTGATCAAGACATTTGACATAAAGTCAGCGTTCCTGTATGGAGATCTCAAAGAAGAAATATTCATGAGACCACCACAGGGGTTTAATCATCCGGGCATGGTGTGTGCACCCAACAAAGCACTTTCTGTCAGTGGTACAGAAAACTAAGTGATTTCCTAAAGACTGAACATCTGGAACAAACAAAATCTGACAGATGTGTCTTTACTAACAAGAAGAAGACCCTATTCATTGCCCTTCTTGAGGACGACGGATTGATTATGGGCCAAACAGAAGAAGAGGTGGAAAAACTGCTGAAAAGACTGAAGGAAACTTTTGAAACTGTTGTGTGTGACCGTCCAAAACAATATTTAGGCATGAACATAGAGATTCAGCAAGATGGAATCTCACTGTCTCAGAAGAACTACTCTGAACAGATAATAGAACGCTTCAAGCTAGGAAAATCCAAACCCTAGTCAACACCAATAGTGAAGAAAAAGACAACATCTGCTTTAAAAGAAGAGTTTGCTTATAGAGAGGCCGTTGGCAGCTTACTGTATCTGTCCACCAAGACAAGACCTGACATCAGTTTTGCTGTCAATCATGCAAGTAGGCATACCACTGATCCTTCTCAAGAAGATGTCATAAACGTAAAAAGAACAATAAGATACTTAAAAGGCACTGCCACAAAAGGGATTAAGTATGTTGCAAAAGAAGCAGATCTACTGAAAATTGAAGCATTCTCCGACTCTGACCTGGGAGGAAATCAAGATAGAAAGAGCACAACAGGATTTGTAATAACATATGCAAATCGACCTATTGCCTGGTGCTCCAAGAAACAGACTACAGTGGCACTATCATCAGCTGAAGCTGAGTATGTGGCTGCAGCAAAATGTGTAGCACAGCTGAAGCACATCACCACATTTGTTCATGAACTGCTCAACAGAAAGCCAACAGTGACTCTGTTCATGGACAATATGAGTGCCATAAATATGATCAAGTCTGGGCAGCTCACTCTAAACAGCAATCACATTGACATAAAATATCATTTTGTCGGTGATGAGTTGAGCAAAGGATGGTTCAAGATAAAGCATGTCTACACAGAAAATCAACAAGCAGATATCTTTACCAAGGCCCTCAACAGGGTGAAATATCAACAATTCCGAGATCAGCTTGTCATGTAAAGCAAGAAACATCAAGACTGCTACTTTGTATATTACTTTATTGATTTTATTTGCCATTATTTTGTGCCAAATATGTATGTTTAACAAAATCTCCTTTTTACAGCGGGTATGTTGAGGTTGGCTAAAAATGTAATTTTGTTATTTATGGAAGTTGGCAACCCGCTGCTCTTTTGTTTAAAATAAAATAAAATCTACACATGTATGTTTAACAAAATCTCCTTTTTACAGCGGGTATGTTGAGGTTGGCTAAAAATGTCATTTTGTTATTTATGGAAGTTGGCAACCAGCTGCTCTTTTGTTTAAAATAAAATAAAATCTACACTGCGGTGAAGTTGTTACGTGAAAAATAAGTGCATGTGTGTTTTATTCAATCGAGCAATACAATCTAATAGAATCTAATAGAAGTTATCTAAAAATATAAAAGAAAAGATTACTTCAACATTTAATGTGCACATTTCAAAACACACATGTACAGTTGTATTATCCAGAGTTGGAATCTGACATTGCGGTGCCACTAGGCAAAAACAGTTGACGGCTAGATCGCACGCAAGGCTTGTTGCCATGGAAACCATACAGCGCAGCCAATTTGAATGACTATCTTTGGCCACGTGCTTGTCGTTTGACCAGTCGCTTGTTTGGTTGCTTCCAGAGTGCACACATAGACCTTGCTGCGTTATAATTGTTTTGAATTAATTAGTTAATTACTTTTTCGTGTAGGATTTATACTTATGTATACTTTATACTTATATTTATAATTCATTAGTGTCCGTTATTTATGTATATAGTGTTAGTGTCAGTTTAAGCTTAGGTTCGTGTGAATTAGATTAAGGTTAGCTTTATTTTTGTTTGCGAGTGGTGATGTTTTTAAGGATGACTTCTCGTAGAGGAAGACCGAGGATACATCCAGTTCAGGAATCGTCAAGAAATGGTCGAGGTGTACCTATTCGAAGCCATGGGAGGAAGATGATTATCGCCGCGCGGGATTTTTTTGAAAGGGAGGGAGGAAATATCCGAGTATCGGGCGAACCATTAATTCCAATCAGTCGCGCGCAGGAGCGTACTGCCTCTGCTCTTGGAATTAGTAAGACTACTGTCTGGAGGGTAACTATGGAGAACTTCTCTTCGCCCGAGGACTCTACTTCAAAACTCTGCACGCCGGGGAAATCGAGACCTAGGAGTGCCACGGTCATTGAACTAGATACCTTTCAAGAGGACGCTATACGGCGCCACATATATGACTATTATTTTAGGAAAGAACACCCGACTGTGAGGAAGTTACTGATTTCTCTCAGACAGTGTGATTTGTTCAATGGAAGCTATAGTTCCCTTAGAAAGGTTTTACATCTTCTGGGGTTCGAGTACAAGAGACTAAATGGGAGGAAATTGCTACTCGAGAGAGGCGATATTGTGGCACTTCGCTATGAATTTTTGAACAAAATTAGAAGCGTTAATTTAAGTGAAGTAGTGTGGCTAGACGAGACCTATGTGAATGCCGGCTACACCAAACCTAAAGGTTGGACTGATGACACTGTCCAGGGCACTATGCCTTGCTTAACTGGGAAGGGAGGCCGTTTCATCATTGGCCATGCAGGAACTTCTGAAGGCTTCATAAATGGGGCGCTACTTTCGTTTCGATCGAGGAAGACTGGTGATTACCACGAAGAGATGGATCACTCCAGATTTTATCGATGGTTCGAGGAGCAGCTTCTCCCTAATATCAAACCGAACAGTGTCATAGTAATGGACAATGCTCCTTATCACACTGTGCAGGTGGATAAGGCGCCAACGAATGCTTGCAGGAAGGATAAGATGATTGACTGGCTTGAGAGGCATGGGGTCGAGGTTGACCACTCGCTAACAAAGGGAGCGCTCCTTAGTATAATTAATAACATCAAACCAAGAACTCCGAAGTATCACGTTGACGAACTGGCAAAAAACATGGACATGAGATAATCCAGCTTCCACCTTACCACTGCCATTTCAATCCCATTGAAATGATCTGGGCTCAAGTTAAACAATATATTGCGGCTAATAATAAAGCATTCAATTTGACAGAGGTTGAAAAGCTTATTGTCGAAGGGGTTGGACAAGTGACAGCTGAAAAATGGGCGAAGGTGGTGTTGCATGTGGAAAGAGTGTTAAGCGAAGCGCGGGAACGTGAAGGTGTTATTGACACAGCTGTGGACGACCTTATAATTTCCCTCGGCGATTCCTCATCCACCAGTGCGGGATCCAGTGACGGAGAGGACCGGGATGATGATGACATGGATGGGATAGAACCTCTTCCCAGTGATTAGCTTCTGTCTTCAGAAGGGTGAGTTAATAGCCTATACAATGAACGTAGGCCTATATTTTGTAATACATTTGTGTGTATCTTGTGCCTTGAAACTTATTCTACAGGAGATATAAATTGCTAAATAACATGGAAACAATCACGTGTTGTCGTTTCGCTTTGAACATTTTTGCTCTATGATAGTAGGCTATTCGTAATATTTCTATTGCTATTCATTACAATATTTTAGACCTCTCCTCAATTTGACGTGCTATTATTTTATTTTACAGTGTGAACCGAACAGTTTTAAGCATTGCTTTGTTTAAGATTTTTGAAAACCATCTAAGTAAAATTGTAATAAATGTAATAACGGTGCTAATGATATTATGAGCATGAGGAAAATAACGGGAGGGTGAAAGTACGCACGTGGTGGCTAGTGGCATACGTGGCAACGCTGCCTTTAGTTCAACGGTTCCCAGCCGAACTGTCAGATTCCAACTCTGGAAAATACACCTGTAGTGAGATAATGGGTGAGGTTAAAGACCAATGTAAATTTATATTTAAAGGGCATAGAATATTTTCAAGAATATTGACAACTTGTATGTAGGACACACGCTTTCCCCTCTCTCTTTTAATACAATGGGCACAATATTCCAGTGATGCAGATTTTTTCTGTGTATTTAATAGTAATATGATGTGGCTCCATACATTTGGCCTGCAGAGGTCCTTTTAACATGCCCGAAACAGGAGGTTTTAATTGCCATTAAACTGAGTTGGGGGTTTTTGAATGTAATTGGTAATGTGTGGCACCATTACATTCAACCACATCTTCTAAATGTCCCCTCCCTCATATATCTTGCAAGAAATGCTGCGTTAACTGGAATTGTGTTGCTTTACAGGCTGAAAATTCATGTACACCAAAAATAATCCTCTTTGAGTTCACAGCTGCTTTAGCCTGAGGATTGATCGGAGCTAGCCAAGAGGTTTTCCTGCGTTAGAGTGTACTTGGCTGTGGGTCATCAGTTGTTTTCCACTGTCCTGCAGCGTAGCCGATCATCTGAGTGCAGCCGGCATGTTCTTCTTCAATCCTGTCTCCAGCCGACTGAGCCATTGACGTTCACACGTCAGAAGTTATGACTCACATGTGAAAGAATGTGCAATGTGTACCATGACTGAACATACATTAATAAAACAATAGAAACTGCCTGGAAAATCAGCTTTCTCATTTCCTTGACAATCCTCTACCCTGTCTATAGTTTTTCTGTAGATACAGTTGAAAATCATTTAACTGTTGAGGGCAAGTAAATTGCAATGAAATGACATTTATTGGGCATATTCAATTTATTTAGAGAAGGAGGTATAGCAGACAAGAAATCAGCCATAGTGGCGTACTGGGTCGGAATAGGGGTACGGTAATTTTGAGGTTATGGTACCTTAATATTGCAAGCTTGCATGAAACTTCATGATTTATTTATTTTTATCGTTGAACCTTCAAAAAGACTATTCGCTTGTACTTAAACGTCTTAAAAGGGCTAAGCAACTGAAAAACGTAGGAAATAAAACATCGACAGTCCTTTTTTTCTTCTCATCTTACCATGGTCACAGACCACAACGTACGTACAAAATTCAATTTTAGGGTGTCCGTTGCCTCTTAATATTCAATCTAAGTAATATATTGGCGTTCAAAAAGAAAACGTAGTTGCTTTAAAGCATCAGTAACGATGTGTATATTAATCAAACTCGATTCGATTTTCTCTCATTTCGTAAGTTGGCTAACGTACTCGGCGAAAACAACCTAGATCCTTCAGTCACTTAAATTTCTTGCACAATATACGGCCAGTTATTGCAACTCAAGGGCGTTGGAATTCGCCACGTGGTGCCCACCATGTGCGTTTGAGTTGGAGCCCAAACAATGACGCAATCCCTGAATTTAACGGAACGCAGAAATAGCAGAGAGTCCCTCTTCTGTTATTATACGCTCCTTGAGTAGGCCTACTAACAGCCTAGCTGATGGTACAGAAGTGAGGTACGGTATGTATCTTGGAACAGTTTTACCGCGACAGATTGTCTCATTTCACAGGGTCTGTATAAGAATCTTCCTTTTAAGTGGATTCGTCCTACGGAGGGTTACCAACATGTCCTGCTTTTCATTCATTGTGGTTATGTCCGACCGGCATTTCTAATTTATCGAAATGTTAAGCATTTTTTCTTGATTGCTCATTTAGGTTTCCCGCTTGAAGTCGGATAGATGTTAAATACATTTTCAGAAGATGGTTTGGATATAGAATGCAAGGTGTTTATGTTTCTATGAAAACTGCAATGAGTACCGGTACTTGGATAAATTGATGCAACCTATGTAGGAATTCAAGTGTTTCAATTGGTTAAGACTTCAAAACATTCAGGACCACAGTTCTGACGATATTGTACCATTTATTCAATCTTTAGAGTCAAAAGGTGTAGAAATACTGTAGGTTAAAAATTATTCGACCAGTTCTGCATCGTAGGTACCATAAGGGCTTTTTCTAAAAGTTCAACTTTGGATTAAGACACAGCACTAGACCAACAATGGTCTGTTTTCTTTAATAAGCGCCGGTATCAGAACATTGAGTATTGTTTCTGAACTTAAGTACAATTTGCCAGTTTGCTAGACCAGGCAGCAATGTGTGTTTAATCATACCGTACCGTATATGCTCAATGTTGGTAGAATGTTACTTGTGACGATCTATTTCAAGGATACGGTGTGAACAATTCGATAAATATGTGCTTCAAGAAAATAATTAGCGTCTTCTTTCAAAAGTAGGTTCTGCCGAAGAATTCAGCTTCAAGAAAGAGAACTGCAGCAGGGACTGATCGTTAAGTAAGGTATTTCCTTTTGTAAAAAAATATGTTAAATATAGATATTATTTTGCTATCGATTGAACTTGCCAGACATTTTCCCCGTCTGTCTTGCTCTTTTCTGAGCAATTCCTGCATTTGGAAATTTCCAGTTGGTAACGCTAGTCCTACATGAGACAATTATGAGAGTTTTGTTGTGAAGTGGTCGCATTGTAACACGAGAGGCAGGGAGTTCAGCTAATATCTTTGAACTTTCGGTACCTTAACACTGGAATGCAGACTGTGTGGGAGTAATGTGCGACTGGTTACGCCTGGTCCTTCCTAGACAACGGAAAGTGTGTTTTTCTCACGATATATTAGTCTAATGTTAAACTCTAAATAATTCTAAGAACATTACATGTACCGTAATATTGTAAAACTGTAGTTCTGTCAATAAGGAACACTGTTCGGCAATATCACACTCAGGTAAAGTAATATTAGGACCTACGTGTATTCGTCATATACTATTTAGGCCTATTATATCAACATTTGATGTAAGACGTATCCACAAACGCAGAATACTTAATTACAAATCTTTATTTGAAATTTAAGTTGTTTGTGAACCTAGCGTGTAAGATGTAACTTGCGCTGCAGATCAAAGTTGTTAATCCGCGCAGATATCTCACTCATTAATTCTGTACTCACGCTGCGTGAAAGTTGTTGGTTCAATCCTCGGCTCGTGTTGTGTACGGTCACAATATATATAATATCTATGCTCAGTATAGTGCAATTTGGTCCCTTTGCTTTGACAATTCGTATCAAAGTGACTGGGCGTTGAAAGTCTGTACATTATGCTGAATAATGTAGACATAGTAGGCCTACTGCGCTTCAGCAATTGCACTGTCTCTCTGAATCCCCAGTCCTATTTAGACAATCTAGCACTGATAAACACACCAACACCTCCTGGACGTTTATAATTTGTGATGATGCAAACATTTCATGTGGAAGGTTCTTACCAAAATAAGGATATTCAATCCATATCAGTACCAAATAGTTAGGCCCCTTGAAGCAGTAATCAACACCACCACCTCTTTATTGGTTACTAAAATGGAAACACTTCTGGAATGTTTCTGAGGGGTAGACATTTACAGGGATACCGACTGATTCATCTTCCTCAAAACCCTGACGTAGATAGAAATTCCATTTTATGTACGGTTGCATACATTTAAAAAATATAGAGCAAAACACAAGAAAAATTCCTGGAAGGATATTGGAATATACCATTAAACTTTTCTGTGTGTAAATGACAAATATATCCTATACTGGTTACAGTGTATCCTGAATGTTAAAGTATTTTATGGGCACTTAATTATCCTGTGTTTTAGATTCCTCAACATTATGGAGGGCCAACCATCTATCAAATGTGAACCAGAAGAATTCCCTGAGATTGTAAGTTGTATTTTAGTTCCATATATTGTGTACCATTACTGATCGGCATGACAAATCTTTGTGTACTGTAATTAATAGGAATTATGTCATCTACTTAATACTACCAAATAGTGATGGTTATAATTCTTGTTTTGAGGGGCCTAACATCTAGGTTATCGGCCCCCTACCAAATAGTAATCTGAATCTGTAATGTTTGCTTTTAATTTTCCTAATAATTAACACCTCCGTTCTTCAGTTCATGATTCATTGGTCCTTGCATTCATTTTCTCAGCAAAATGGTGGTTGTTAATTACTGTTTTAAACTGGGGTCGATCTTATGTAATTTCTTCTGTGATTCCAATTTCTTGAAGTTCATTTTCTCTTTCACTAAGCCACTGGTTCTTGACTTTCATTGATAGAGCAAGGTTGAGAAACTTTTGGTGATCCTGCGATTGTTCATTCTGAGAATGTTATCGTAGAACTTAAAATGCCTTTTCCTGAAAGTGTCAGTGATCTTTTCAGAATGCTGATAAATTTCCCAAGGCTTTTGTTTCTCCCAGATTCCTTCTGAGCAGACTGGACGTAGGATTTCCCTAAATATTTTACTTCCTGGTTTCTCTATGTTCTTACTAAGAGATCTACCTTGAATGATCAATGTTTCTGAGCCATAGAGAGCTTCAGGTTTGATTACTGAGGTATAATGTCTTAGATGTTGATTTTTTAATTACATCTATAGGTATAGGCCTTCTGGAATGTTGAGATTCTCTCTTTGTTTGCGTCACGATTCAATCGTGAAGTAAAGTACTATCCCGTCATCTGCCTGGAGGGAGTGTGGATAACGCAGGGAAAAATCACTCAGGATGGGTACTGTCAGCGGGATTCAAACTGAATTGCTGCAGCTGCCATCAAGGCCGTGGTGCACGGTTCAATGAGCACGGCTATGCCGTGGGGTTTGAATTTATTTACTTCATGATATTTATGCCGAATTTAGTCTTAAGAGGTTTCCTGTCTAGATGACGAATGAATTAATCTATGCATTTGGAGTCCGGTCTTAGCTGTAATTTAGTGAATTTTTCAAGGTCCTGAACTGCCTCTTGTCTATTGTTGGAATGAATAGCTTGATCATCTGCGAATGCCAAACACTTCAGATGAATTTTATTTTTGAGTCGTCGACCAATAGTTATTTCTTTTGTTCCCTCCCCCCCCCCCCCCTGTCCTGGACTGTTATTCATAATAATATGATGATAATTGTTGTTTTAAGGGGCCTAACATCTAGGTTATCAGCCCCTGAGGACTGTTATTCAAAGACACTATTGAACATTTTTGGAGATAGCCCATCTCCTTGCCTCGAAGTCTTTGCTAATATGATTACGATCATAAGTTCACTTAAATTTAACTATTGAAGTTATGGCTGTCAGTGTCTGTCGGATTATTACTCTTGTTTTCCTGTCAACTTTGAAATCTTCTAGAATATTGAATAATGTGTGTAGGTCTACTGAATCGTCCGCTTTCCTGAAGTCTCCAAAGTGAGCATTGTTTGCCTGACTTTATGAATTTGCAAGATAATTTTGAGATTGTGAATTAATTCTGTACAGGACCTGTCATGTATGAATCATGCCTGTTATTCGCCAATTAGTTGATGAGCTTGGATTTCAAGTCTCGTGAATAATGCTTTAGAGAGAATTTTGTTCGCGAGTGATAGTGAGCATATTTCTCCATAGGTATTAATGTTTGTTCTTTCACTTTCTTAAATTCGTGGGTGAACTAGATTGCAATTCCTGTCTTCAGAAATTTTTTCCACATATCTACAAGAGTAACTTGACATTTTTTATTTAGGCTTTCACCTCTTAATATCAATATTTCAGTTTTCTTTTGAGATTTGTTATTTTAAGTTTATTTTATGGTTACTTGCTTGATATCTTCTAAAGAAGGGAGTTCTGAATCTGTATTAGGAATCTGTTTCTCAAGTCAGTTTTGTTCTTCAGGAGGATCGTTGGTTCAAAGGTCATGGAAGTGATCTGTGACAAGTTTGCAGTTTTCCTTTTTATTTCAGGGCCTCATCCGGATATTGTAAGTTATAAACTTAAACTAGGTGCTTGGTAGTGTGGTGGTTCGTCAGCAAGTGTTCTGTAACAGTTCCTTGTACTGTTTTTTATGTAATGTGTGTTTTTCAGATCTGATGATTTTTGAGGCTTCTTTCTGGTCTTTGAAGAATTCACGCCAATTTTGTTCCTATTTCATTGGAACTGTACCTTTGAAAGGTTTGAATTAGAAGGTCTATGGCCTTATCGCTGGTCTTGTTCAATCATTTGTCTTAACGTTTTCGAGGAAGAACCCCAATAATCCGGAAACTCCCAATAGTGTATCTTCTAATGCCATCTAAATGACAGGATTTTGGTTCGTGATATTTGCAAGGAGATTGTTTGAATTTGGTTTTAGGACATTCCAGATCAATTCGAGGATATTTTAAATGTTCTGACTTTGGGTCTGTCAGGTTGAAACTTAACTTTAATTAAAGATAAAGATGATCAGAGTAAATAGTTCCTTTTTATACTTCAAATTCATAATAATGATTATTATTATTAACAATTGTTCTTCAGGAGGATAAAAGGTCATGGAAGTAATCTGTGAGAAGTATTATTTCTAGGGCCTCTTCCCCATGCTTATGACGTAACTACGTGCTTGGTTATGTTTTGTAACAGTTTCTTGCTATTGTTATTATTATTATTATTATTACTATTATCATCATTAGCTCTTATTCTTCAACTTTTACAATAATCATGCTTGTTGATTACTTCCCAGGATTTGAATGAACAGCCCCCGTCTGATAGGCTGGTGGGGATAAAAATTGAAGAACCTGATGAAGCTTTTGAAGATGCAAGATTCATAACTCAGGGTGCATTTGTTAAAGAAGAACTTGTTTGCCAGGTGATTGTGTACATTATTTCCTACTTTGGATAATTCTCAATTTTTTTCAAAGTTATGTAGTTCTCAACATTTCATAAAAACTTCGTCACACATATTTCCAAAGTTTCTCTCTATAATATCTGGCAAATACACATCAAGCTAACTTATTCAATATACATATTTCTTCAATTCTATGCTGTTTTTCAAGTAATTTTTATATGCTTTATTAACAAGATTATTGTAACAGATCTGTTTTTTGTGAACTTTTGGTATGGTACTACACAGTTCCTTATCCTATTCCACGCTGAGGAAGGTCACAGTGTTCTAAATATTGACTTTAAATAGTTTATTATAATTAATACGTCATGCAGTCTATGTTCATAATATTGCGCATTGAGTGAGATTGGTCCCTTGGGCTGGTTATTTATTATTTCGTCAGATGTCTATAATAATTGAAGCCTGCCCTACAAGAACGTTGTATATCGGAAATTGAGCAAGTTGAGATTTTCGGTTAAGAAGGTTGGATATCATCACACCGACATTTTGCAAACCTAATATTAGTCAATTTGAAAAAAAAAAAATGGACAGAAAATTTTGGGTCCAAAAGGTGGCTTCCCTGCAAGAAATTTGTATATCAACAAAGATGGCGAATGTTGGCAATTTGAATGTGTCGCCAAGCTCTCCTTTAGAACTGAATAAGAGCAGGAAATGGAAGATAAATCAATTTCAGTGGAAGAACAATGTGCGGAAGCGACTGAAGAATAGTGGAAAAGCTTATACAGCAACTTCAGAGCGTGCAGTTCAACAAAATCATCACCCGAGTCATACAAGAGAAGAACGTTGAATATCAATCAGCTGGGTGGCGGCATAGCACTTCCAGGAACGTGTTATGATTATAATGCTGCTACAATTTGTATGTAATCCCTTGATTATATTAAGAACAAAGTTCCAAATGGTTCCGCCTCGTCAATACTGTTTATTAAAATTTCGTGATACAATCACTCGTCTTTTAACACATGGTACATGTTTCGACGTCTAACTTTTATTGACGTCTTCATCAGTCTATTTTATTTCGGCAGCACTTAAAACATTCCTTTATATACTGGATGTAGTTAAAATTGTACATGAAAACACACATAGATCACTGTAACAAATTAAAAAGTCGTTAAACCATTTTCTTATGTTAAAAGCTCAATAAAATCCTCAGCCGAGCTTGGCAGTCTTTCTTGGTTTATTTCTAATGTTAGCTTCAAAAGCCCAAGCAAGGGGTGACCATTCCCAACTGGAAAGAAATGAAACTATGTATGAGAGAATGAAGTGGAAGATAAAATAAAACTTTAAAAACCCTAAATGTTATGTAAAGTCTTACGATGTAATGCGGCAATGAGCTAACAGAGCCGTGCTGAGTCGGAAGGAGACTCTGCTGTACTGAAATGGTGTGTCAACATGGAAGCAACAAGCAAGACAATAGGGGTGGAAGAGGAGAGGGGTGAGAGTTCGGGTGTGTTTAGGTTCGGAGCGGGGAGGGGGAGGGGGGGAGTACGGAGTAAGTTGAGGGGAAGGTAACAAGGAACAACGGTTGTGGATTTATTTGTATGGTGGTTTATATTTTGTTTTGTAATGGACTAACGTTTCATAGAGTACGTTGTTTTCGAAATGAATCTCATTAAGATTCGTTAGGGGGGCGGTCTTTTGGGCTAAATCGATTTCATTTTCTTCTAAGATGTTCATTGTAGTTCCTTTATTTGCTCGATGTAAGATTCTCATATCGTTGTTAATGTCTGTGAACCCATGTTTGGTAACTTTCATATGATTTGCCATGGCGGAAAATTTATTGTATATAATGGCATTGAAATGCTACCATATCTTTTCATAAATGCTCTACCTGTTTGTCCACAATAATTAGCGTCGCATTTTGCACATTTCAACATATACACACCTGATTTACTGAATTTGTTCGTATGGTTCAATTTATTAGTATTGAATAAAATTTTATTGCTTGTGTTGGAAATTCTATATGCTATTCTTAGTCCACACTTTTTGAAAATATTTGAAATACTGTAAGTTTTGGTGCTGAAATACGTGAAAGTCGCGTATTTGGGCTGCACTTTTTGTTCCGGCGTTAGGCGGGTGACCGGTTTGTTTTTAAGCTTGCTGATAATGTTGTTGACAAACAGCGATGTGAATCCGTTTACCTTGGCAATCTGTTTAATGTTTTTTATTTCTTCATTTAGATCTGGTTTGCTTAAAGGAAGGGAAAAGGACCTGTTGATCATACTATAAATGGCGGCTTTCTTTTGATTGCCCGGATTGTTAGAGTCTTTTCTTATTGTCGTGTGGGTCTGGGTTGGTTTTCTAAAAACTTTATAGGTTAACCTGTTATTATTCAAACAAACTGTAGTGTCAAGGAAGTTGATTTTACTGTTTACGGCTGATTCAGAGGTGAATTGTATGCTTTTATCCAAACCGTTTAATTTTTGCAAGAGTCCTTCTATGTTTAAAATAATATCATCGATTATTACAAACACGTCATCCACGTATCTTCCCCAATAATGTATACCGTCAATTTTGCCTACAATTTCTTCATATTCCAGATGGTCAAGATATATATTGGCTACTAAACCAGATAGCGGAGATCCCATTGAGAGTCCTTCTTTTTGCTTATAGATCCTATTGTTAAAAGTGAAAACATTATTTGTGAGTGTGAATTCTAATAGCGTCATGAATTCGTTAATTTCTACTTTTGACAATATACTGTTGATAGACAAATTTTGTTTAATGACCTTGAGAGATGGTGCAATTGGGATGTTTGTGTACATATCTTTCACGTCTACGCTATGCATAGAGTGTTTGCTCATTAAGGTAAGTTTCATGGTTTCTTCGCAGAAATTGAGTGTGTTTTTCAGGGATTTGTTTGCTTTAAAAATGTAATGTCTTTCAAGGAACTGCTGACAAAATTTGGCGGTTCTGTAAAGGGGACTGTTTCTCAAATTAATGACAGGTCTTATTGGAATTCCTTCTTTATGAATTTTAGGGAGCGCTTTCAAAGTTGGTAATCCCGGGTTCATATAGGTTAACTTACTAGTTTGTTTTTCATTGATAATAAACATGGAGGTATTCAAAATATTTTTCAATTTTCTCTGTATAGATTGGGTGGGGTCTATCTTAACCTCTTCAAAGCTCGAGCTGCTGAGGAAATTGTGTGTGTTGTTGACATATACCTCCTTATCTATCAGCACGACCTTGTTACCCTTATCTGCTTTAGTAACAATTGCATCGCTATTATTTATTTTCTCTTTCAATTCCTTAAGTTTATTTAGATTCGAATTCTTGTTGCATTTTGTATTGACTATTTTTTGAATTTCTTTGTTAGTCGCGTACCTGACTTCTTTTTGTTTATCAAGAGGAAGCCTACGTATGGCTGTTTCTGCTTCCACTACTAAAGTGGTTAGCGTTCTGTTTTTGAGGTCACATTCCCAGTTGTGTCTGGGCCCCTTGCCTAGAATTTCGAGTTTATTTTCGTCAAATGGAACACTTGATAAGTTTTTGACAGGTGGAGAAAATTGCACTGGGGTAAACTGACGGTTGTTAACTTGTTCATTCGCATCTCTGACTTTTTTGAATTTATTTTGTAGGTTTCTGAATTTATTTTCTAGTGACTGTACTTTCTTATTGATTTTCGTGAATAAGATTTGATTTACAGTGAATGAATATCTATGCCAGTCCTTCTTACTGGATAGATTTGAAGCTTCTAGGTGTGCACGATAAAGTTTGTTATTAAGATTGTTCTTCCTGATATAAAGAAATTTAATTTCTCTTTGGAAAACTCTACTATTAATTATCCTCTGTGTTCTGGCTTCATATTTATTTATTGGGCCCTTTTTCTGGTAAGGTTTAAAATGTGACGGCGTTATTTTATGTTCTCTGCATTTCTTTAAAAAGGCGATCTCCTTGACAGTGCTGGCCAATTTAATTTTCAGATCTTTATATTTCGCCATCTCTTGATGAATACAGTACTTTTGCATTTGTCAGTTGGCACAGGCTAGAGTAAAAGGTGGCTTTTCACCGATGTCTCAGTCTCACTCATGGCTGTGATTATATGGAAGCTACTGAGGTATGGGTGGTGCTTAGTAATGTCATTCGGGGCACAGTCAGTGCCTGTGAATGCTGTGAAAGGTTCAATTCATAGGGTTAGGACTACTGTCCTGACTCAGTGAGGAAAGCAATGGCAAACTACCTCACTCCTCTTCTTGCCTAGAACGCCTCAAAATAGCGCTGCCTTGGGTTTTTGTGGGTATCTACTCACATAACGTAACGGCGGTACTTTTTGAGGATCCAACCAGCCTTCGGGCTGACTACCTAACACACACACACATATATTTATAACGCGCATTTTTAGCGCAGTTAGCTTGGCCTGCTTCATAATCTTTTTGACTCTTGAGAGTGCTGCCGAAATAAAATAGGCTGATGAAGACGTCAATAAATGTTAGACGTCGAAATATGTACCATGTGTTAAAAGACGAGTGATTGTATCACGAAATTTTAATAAACAGTATAGACGAGGTGGAACCATTTGGAACTTTGTTCTTAATATAATTCAGTCAATACGGAAAAAATGTGCGACTCTCAGAGTCAAAAATATTATGAAGCAGGCCAAGCTAACTGCGCTAAAAAGGCACGTTATAAATATAAAGATCTGAAAATTTAATTGGCCAGCACTGTCAAGGACATCGCTTTTTTTTAAAGAAATGCAGAGAACATAAAATAACGCCGTCACATTTTAAATCTTACCAGAAAAAGGGCCCATTAAATAAATACGAAGCCAGAACACAGAGGATAATTAATAGTAGAGTTTTCCAAAGAGAAATTAAATTTCTTTATATCAGGAAGAACAATCTTAATAAACTTTATCGTGCACACCTAGAAGCTTCAAATCTATCCAGTAAGAAGGACTGGGATAGATATTCTTTCACTGTAAATCAAATCTTATTCACGAAAATCAATAAGAAAGTACAGTCACTAGAAAATAAATTCAGAAACCTACAAAATAAATTCAAAAAAGTCAGGGATGCGAATGAACAAGTTAATAACCGTCAGTTTACCCCAGTGCAATTTTCTCCACCTGTCAAAAACTTATCAAGTGTTCCATTTGACGATAATGAACTCGAAATTCTAGGCAAGGGGCCCAAACACAACTGGGAATGTGACCTCAAAGACAGAACGCTAACCACTTTAGTAGTGGAAGCAGAAACAGCCATACGTAGGCTTCCTCTTGATAAACAAAAAGAAGTCAGGTACGCGACTAACAAAGAAATTCAAAATATAGTTAACACTAATACAAAATGCAACAAGAATTCGAATCTAAATAAACTTAAGGAATTGAAAGAGAAAATAAATAATAGCGATGTAATTATTACTAAAGCAGATAAGGGTAACACGGTCGTGGTGATAGATAAGGAGGTATATGTCAACAACACACACAATTTCCTCAGCAGCTCGAGCTTTGAAGAGGTTAAGATAGACCCCACCCAATCTATACAGAGAAATTTGAAAAATATTTTGAAAACCTCCATGTTTATTATCAATGAAAAACAAACTAGTAAGTTAACCAATATGAACCCGGGATTACCAACTTTGAAAGCGCTCCCTAAAATTCATAAAGAAGGAATTCCAATAAGACCTCTCATTAATTTCAGAAACAGTCCCCTTCACAGAACCACCAAATTTTGTCAGCAGTTCCTTGAAAGACATTACATTTTTAAAGCAAACAAATCCCTGAAAAACACACTCAATTTCTGCGAAGAAACCATGAAACTTACCTTAATGAGCAAACACTCTATGCATAGCGTAGACGTGAAAGATATGTACACAAACATCCCAATTGCACCATCGCTCAAGGTCATTAAACAACATTTGTCTAACAACAGTATATTGTCAAAAGTAGAAATTAACGAATTCATGACGCTATTAGAATTCACACTCACAAATATTTTTTTCACTTTTAACAATAGGATCTATAAGCAAAAAGAAGGACTCTCAATGGGATCTCCGCTAACTGGTTTAGTAGCTAATATATATCTTGACAATCTGGAACACGAAGAAATTGTAGGCAAAATTGACGGTATACATTATTGGGGAAGATACGTGGATGACGTGTTTGTAATAATCGATGATATTATTTTAAACATAGAAGGACTCTTGCAAAAATGAAACGGTTTGGATAAAAGCATACAATTCACCTCTGAATCAGCCGTAAACAGTAAAATCAACTTCCTTGACACTACAGTTTGTTTGAATAATAACAGGTTAACCTATAAACATTTTAGAAAGCCAACCCAGACCCACACGACAATAAGAAAAGACTCTAACCATCCGGGCAATCAAAAGAAAGCCGCCTTTTATAGTATGATCAACAGAGCCTTTTCCCTTCCTTTAAGCAAAACAGATCTAAATGAAGAAATAAAAATCATTAAACAGATTGCCAAGGTAAACGGATTCACATCGCTGTTTGTCAACAATATTATCAGCAAGCTTAAAAACAAACCGGTCACCCGCCTAACGCCGGAACAAAAAGAGCAGCCCAAATACGCGACTTTCACGTATTTCAGCACCAAAACTTATAGTATTTCAAATATTTTCAAAAAGTGTGGACTAAGAATAGCATATAGAACTTCCAACACAGACAATAATATTTTATTCAATACTAATAAATTGAACCATACGAACAAATTCAGTAAATCAGGTGTGTATATGTTGAAATGTGCAAAATGCGACGCTAATTATTGTGGACAAACAGGTAGAGCATTTATGACAAGATATGGTGAGCATTTCAAAGCCATTAAATACAATAAATTTTCCGCCATGGCAAATCATATGAAAGATGCCCGCCCCCCTAACGAATCTTAATGAGATTCATTGCGAAAACAACGTACTCTATGAAACGTTAGTCCATTACAAAACAAAATATAAACCTCCATACTAATAAATCCACAACCGTTGATCCATGTTACCTTCCCCTAAACTTACTCCGTACACCCCCCCCCCACGCCGGTCCTTACCAAAACACTCCCGAACTCTCACCCCTCTCCTCTTCCACCCCTATTGTCTTGCTTGTTGCTTCCATGTTGACACACCGTTTCAGTACAGCAGAGTCTCCGTCCGACTCAGCACGGCTCTGTTAGCTCATTGCCGCATTACATCGTAAGTCTTTACATAACATTTAGGGTTTTTAAAGTTTTATTTTATCTACCACTTCATTCTCTCATACATAGTTTCATTTCTTTCCAGTTGGGAATTGTCACCCCTTGCTTGGGCTTTTGAAGCTAACATTAGAAATAAACCAAGAAAGACTGCCAAGCTCGGCTGAGGATTTTATTGAGCTTTTAACATAAGAAAATGGTTTAACGACTTTTTAATGTGTTACAGTGATCTATGTGTGTTTTCATGTACAATTTTAACTACATCCAGTATATAAAGGAATGTTTTAAGTGCTGCCGAAATAAAATAGGCTAATGAAGACGTCAATAAATGTTAGACGTCGAAACATGTACCATGTGTTAAAAGACGAGTGATTGTATCACGAAATTTTAATAAACAGTATTGACGAGGAGGAACCATTTGGAACTTTGTTCTTAAAATAATTCAGTCAATACGGTAAAAATGTGCGACTCTCAGAGTCAAAAAGATCCCTTGATTATCACAGAATTCTTTTAGCCTATTTTCAATTATGAAAAACAAGTAGGCTTATGAGATCACCTATTGTCCATGCGTGTGTATGTGTGTCTGTCCCAAAAAATCTATACGGCTGGAGCGATTTCAATAAAACTCGGTAAGATCAAAGTACTATTTCGTCCGACCACGACCGTGCCCTTTGCCATTTATTACGTCTCACCAATCCAACATGGTGGCTGTGCGAAATATTTCACAGGCATTCTATATCTCCGCAATTATTACTGATATCACCCTGAAATTTCGGACGATGGTAAAGGGCACAACTGTACGTTGACCTATGTGACTTTTAAAAATCTGTTATGTACAGAACGAACATGGCAGCCAAGTGAAGTTGAAACATTTAAATCGACTTTTCTCGCGATTCAACCACCCGTGTGCAGTGAAACATGATACAGCATATTTTATACGCATGGTAATGCACTGACATCTAATTTTGTTCAATTGTTTACATAACCTCAAGATGGCGGCAGTGCGAATTTTTAAAATTAAGTTTTAATTTCTTATGTCCTAATCATGCGATCGAAGTCAACATTTGAATAATGAACCTACGCAATGATCGTCATCTAATAGTACCTAACTCTATGGCCTCCATATAAAAATCGAACATGGCGAACATTCAAAATTTTTATATGGTTCTCAATATGCCCATTTTATTTTCTTGTGTTGTGTATGCCTTCTAAGCAATACAATATTCCATTCCATATAATTATGTATCTGAGGATTATTTTTCTATATATTTTAGCCATAGAAAATGGTTTGTGATATACAACGTTCAAGGTCTGTTGTGATATACAACTTTCTTGCAGGAAAACTGCACTAAAATCATGATGAGTCCTATATACTGCCATTTAAGAGAAATATATTCCTTTAGTGTTGGAAGAGAGACTGCAACTTTAATGTATAGACCTGTATTTAACATATCTCGGTATTAGATTAGGCACAAGACGTTTTCTTTTAATACTGAAAAGTTAATAAATATGATATACAACGTTCTTGTAGGGCAGGCTTCAATTTTAAAGCTGTTATTTATTGTCCTTTTTGAAACAACCTTGAATAATTATGGCAAAACTTGCATCACCAGTAAGGTTAAGTCGTGCATCTAAATTCAGTAGGAACTTCTAATAATAAGTGTGTGCTAGTGAAACTCGGGCACTGGGTATTGAGGTTTTGAATTGTCTTTAACTTCATAACCACTCGATCACATGAAATACGACTGTAGGTTATCATATCATCATTTAATGTTGACAGTTACTGATTTTTGAAAATCGTTCTTGAGAAAGGTTCAGAAATGCAAGTATGTTTTAAATATTCGAGCTCGTATTTATTTTCATATTGAATCAAACACCTATTTGAATTTTCTTAAAGTGAATGACAAATGTATCAATTGTATTGGTGAATTTATAACACTGTAGCTACATGAAAGTATTGGATTCTGAGAAATGAAATATTTTGTGTTCTCTTAGCTACTTATACATCGTAAGTAATAGGTAAGGTATTCTATTGTATTTTTTGTCTTGTAAAACATTCAAAACCTTGAAGGTATAAGTCAGAAAAATGTAAATGATGTTAAAGTCAGCTAATGAGCACTTAAAGTCAGCTAATGAGCACTTAACGCAGCGAAATTTCAGCTTCAGGGTTGCTATTCTAACCTTATCAAATTTCATAAAATTATTCATTGAGTTGAGAACTAATCCGAGACATATAGATCTAGATGAATGTCTATCTTGCTTACGTGTGTACAAAATATATTTCTTATGCCTCGTGAGGTACATTATTAACTAATTGGTGTTTCTCTGTAGGGAGCACCTATCATGGAAGGTACTGCAGACTTCGAGGAAGTTACTATCCATGAGAAAGTGGCTGCAGAGATAGTCTCATTAGTCAAGAAGGAAACACCATCTTCATCGAGAGGCGGAGATGCGAGAGTTGTAAGTGCCTAATTATCTTGAGGGTTGTTTAGTCTTGTTATATGCTTAATGATATCTGATGTTCCTCCAGCAAGTGTGGCTGATATTTGCAAAGGCTTGTGAGGGGATCATTTGCACTGATCAAAGATTTCGGAATTAATACGAAACCTGAATGTAATTGTAGTAATTTCTGGGGCCTTCTTTGGATTTTTAATATCTGGTGTTTGGTTGTTGCAAATCAAATTCCATGCATGATTTGCTTCTCCAATTTTGTATTGACATTTTGTAAATGATCATAATATTTAAAAGATTCTCTATATACTCTAATCTCGCTTCATATTCCGTGACACAGAAATAGTTTCTAAAACTTCAGACTACCTCGACAGAATACGGTGATACATTTCTGCATAGCTTCTATACGAAAATGGAGTACCAACATATGAATGCAATATTGAGGCTGCTAGTAAATAATGTTGAAATGTTAGGAAGACAGCCTTTCTCAGATGATCCAGGCCATTTTCTGTCCTTAAACTGGGCATGGTATGTCATGCAGTGAACCAATTACTCAGAACAATACCAATAACTTCACAGATAGAACAAGGGAACAGTCTATCACAAATGACTAGGTTTCTATTCATGTTTGTTGTTAGTTCCTGCAGAGTGAAGTATCACGACTTGTGGTTGTGATTCCTCTTAAGAATGGAGGTCCCGTGGCTCTTTGTCGCTAGATTAATGGTAAAATCTAAAACTAGAAGGTTTAAAAACAAGTATTCCATGAAGTTTGTTTTGTATTTGCAACTGATGTGAGTGAAATGGCCACAGATTGTGTTTTGAGAGAAATGTGTTGTATAATATTGTAAATGTAAGTTGTCTGACCTTCATTCTCGAATGATGGGATGGTACAAATATTGAGGATATAGTCGCTTTTTAGATCCTAACGCCTCCTAAAACCTTCGAGTTAAAATAGTAAAAATACATTCATTTGTCCTCAATCCTTAAAGCGATAACTTCCTTAAGGCAGTGAGTCAGCATTTTGTTATCTTGAGGAGATTGTGTATTATAAGTTTTAGAACTAGGGAAGACATAACCACTTCACTTCAACTCTGCTGTGATTTACAATTACATAGTTTGCGGTTTGTGTAAAAGTATGAGTGAAGCTAAATAAATAAAATAATTAATCAATTCACATTATTCCTAGGACATGAAAGAAGACACCCAGGATGGGGAAAGTGCAGCAAGTGGAAATCATCCAAATGAGTAAGTGTACAACATATGAGGAAACATGTTATTTAACTTTCGTATATGCATAACTGAATGTTTTGGATACTAATAAGTTTTGTTTGCAACGTCAGATATATCTCGCATTTTACTGCTTGCCTCGTCAAAGTAGATACATTATTGGTATTAACTTAACTCTTCACTTGCCCACGAATTATTGTTCGGAAATCTCTCTGTCTGGAAGTATTTGAGAGAAGTTAGTTAGCCTGGTTGGTTCCTTAGTTTAGGGGCTGCAACAACGCTGTCATGTAGCTCCGCTTACTTAGGGTGTCTGTAGAATCTGGCTGACAACCGGTGTTAATTGTGATGGTTGTATTTGTGTGTGGTATCTGTTTTCAATTCAAGTAAGGACTGCAGACATTCATTTTTTTTCAAGTAGTTAATACTTTTGCCGCCAAACGCCACTGTCAACGACCACTAGCTCAGATCTAGGTTACCAGATGCCACCGCAGTCGGCTCCTGGTGATGAACGTTGGAACCCAAGAGCGTTAGTCAAGTGTTTAATGTATAATTTAGCTTCACACAGGTGTAATTATTTGAAGATTCTGTAACATGCCATAAATCTATGACGTAGGACCGCCGGCTTTACTTCCCCTCCGAAGGAAGGCATATTGATGGATTTTAACGCTCTTAAAAATTCCGACGGGTTTGAACTCGCGATCTTGGGCATAGACGCTCAGCATACTTCCAACTATGCCAGAAATGTTTGAATTCTCCTTTACTATGTCAAACAATTCTTCTATTTGATCATACATTTCTTCAATTTCTTCATCATCAGCATTTGTTTATCCTTCTAATAAAAACCTTAGAAGCGTTAGTCATCACACTCAGTGTCGGAGGACCTTCCAATCTGTCAGCTCCTGCTTTCTTCAGTATAGAGACAATGGCATACTGTTCGATAACACTTCACATATCTGTCAAAGATCCAAAGTAATAATAAGCGAAATAAACTGCCCAGATCTTCAGCCCCTATGCGCCGTAGCAACTCAGCTATTGTTAGAAAATGAAAAGGTATGTGAGCGATGGAAGGAAAACCCTGACGATTTGTATGATGGTCCAGATATTACTGACAATAGTATTTATATAGAAGATGAAGAACTAATTGAAGAAGATGATAAAGGTCCAACTATAACTAAAGCAGTGTTTTATGCAGCACTCACTAAACTGAATGGAAATAAAGCAACTGGTGTGGATAACATTCCTGCAGAGCTCTTAAAATGTTGTGATGTAAGCATTAAAGAATACCTTTTTCAAAACACTACTAAATGCTATGAGGACGGAATTGTACCTCCTGATTTTATTAAAATTTGAACAATCACACTACCCAAGAAGGAAATGCTTGTGAATGTACTAATTATAGAACTTTAGCCATTCTTTCACATGCATCAAAGATTGTATTGATCATCAAGCAAGAAAATTGAACAACATCTGGATAGTGATCAGTATGGATTTAGAACAAGGAAAGGGACTAGGGAAGCTATCCTTGCATTACGTCAGATTTTAGAAAGAAGACTGGAAGTTAATCAAAAGACCTATATAATATTCATTGATATAGAAAAGACATTTGATAATTTCAATTGGAAAACCTTATTTCTTATATTTGCCAAAGTCGGGATTGACTGGAAAGACAGGTGCCTTATTCTGAACTTACATAAAACCACCGAAATAATAGTTGATGGCAATAAAATAGAAGCAGAAATAAGAAGAGGTGCAAGGCAGGGTTGTACTCTAAAACCATTTCTTTTTAATATCAATATAGAAGCTGCAGTTAATACATTAAAAGAGAAAACAAAATGATTAAGATGTAATGGATTACAGGTACATAGCATTCGCTTTGCAGATGATATTGCAATTTTTGCAAACTCTGCATGTTAAAAGTTTTTCTGAAATCCTTAGGAAAATTCTGGCTAAGATTTAATTCTCGGAAGACATAATTAATGGTAGTTGATAAAAAGAAACAACCAATTTTAGCTAATATAAAGTTAAATGATAGTGCCATTGAACAAGTAACGGAATTTTGCTATTTGGGAAGCGTGATTAATTATAACAATAGATGGATCTCAGAAATTAAGAAAAGAATAGCGTTGGCGAAGAATGCCTTTCAAAATAAGAAGAATTTGCTGCTCAATGGCCACCTCAACTTGAAGATATGGAAGTAATTTCTCAAGACCTTTGTTTGGAGTGTGTTGACCTATGGTTGTGAAACATGGACACTTGCGAAAGGAGAAGAATCAAAACTTGAGGCAGCTGAAATGTGGTTTTGGAGACGAATGACCCGATCAAGCTGGACGGAAAGAAAGACAAATGAGCTTGTTCTGAACCAAATTCAGGAGAATCGATGCCTGTTGAACACCATCAAGTAAAGGAATGCCAAATCCATGGGACACATACTTAGACATGACACTCTCCTCCAGGTAATTTTTTAAGGAGAAACATTGGGGAAAAACAAAGGGGACGACCAAAACAATCGTATCTGAAGAACATTGTCAAAGAGATGGAAGGTGACTCGTATGCCAATGTGAAGAGGACTGCTGTAGACTGTAAGAAATGGCTGCAACGACAAGGCTTTTAACCTTTAGAAGCTGATGACGATGATGAAACAGATGGATTGGATGACAGCCGAGTTAGGTAAAAATAAGTTCAGTGAACAAGAATCAGAGGAACAAGGGTAGTTGTATTAAGTCTTAGACTGTTCTTGGTAGAATAAACATAGAGAAGAAAACGTTCGTGGCATATTTAGTATAAATAAAGCTGTGTATAATGTTGATTGGAGATATTGTTTGACAGTTTGAAAAATTTCGGAATACAATTCAGGATTCTGAGTGTGTCTACAACCAGCTGGTATTTATTAGATTCGATAGACATGAGAGAGAAACTGGTATTTAGAATGATATTAGGTAAGACTGCATTTTATCATTCGTACTTTTCAATCTATACATACGGCAAGTAACGAAGGAAATGCTAAAGAAATTTAAAGTAGAATTGAGGACGAAGATGAAGTAATCTTTACTCGGTGACTTACTAACGACAATGTCATCTTAGCCTCATACCAGAGGATTTGATCATGTTTCTAAATGGTGTGTACTAGGTTTTGAGGAAAGATTTCACAATAAAATCATTGTATTTGAAACAGAATGAACGGAATGCAGCAGGGAGATTTAAAATAAAAATATTGAAATCGATTGGCTGTTGAAACACTAAGAGACGTTGGTGACTCCAACTTGGGCGCAGAATGGACAAAGCAAATAAGATATAAAGATTGGGTTGACATCTGTTTAAATGAAATATCGATCTAGGTATTAAAAAGTCATTTTTGAAGCCATTGCCTGGAGCTTGGCGTTATATGGATGCGAAACTTGGATTGTTTTTGCTGCAGAATATATAAAAATAGAAATATTTGATTGTGGTGTTGTTGGAAAATAGTGATGATTAAAAGATTAAATATAGTACTTAATGAAGGTTATTAGGACGAGTGGGGGAGGGTAAATGAGTCTGACGAGTGGCTATGAATAAAAGAGGTAGCTTGGTATGGCACATACTAAGGCAACTGGAATTGAAACCTTACAGTTGTTATGGAAGTACGGGTCGAGGACAAGAACTCTAGGGGATAACCAAGAATAGTTTATTTTGAACGAATTCCTTCGAATGTCGGGTGTGTAGGTTCTGCGGAGATAGAATGGTAATCTCAAGATTGAGTGACGTCAGTCAACAAATACGCCGCCCGAGCGAAAGCTCAGCCACTTTTGCACACGCGTACACGGATTTATTTAAGCAAATGCATCGATTTGTGCAAGAAGTGATATCTCTTACTCTATTTCATCACTTTTAGGATATTGTGCCAGGTTTGACAAACCTCTTGAGATACTCATGCCAGATATTTTGAAACATAGAATGTAACATCGATTATTAATTTAGAATAACAGTGTACTAAGTGTGAATTTGTTGACGTCTAAATAAGAGGTCGAGATATTGAATCGTTGGGGGAAAAATTGCTTATTTTATGTTCCCAGCTACAGTACGTGGTCAGACGGGAGTTACGTTGTGGTGAGCCATGAGTTGGATAAATGTTCGCTATATGGAGTGGTTAATGTTACCGAGTTACCACTTTCTGTAGATTATAACAAGCCACCGTTATATATAGTATCTGATATTTTCTTGGACCTAAAGCTAATCCCTCAACTCCACATAATTTACGGAGCCCTAAATAACCATTCATCCGCGCTGTATTCAAGAGTGTAGCATAATAGCCCAAATGGTTTCGAAATCACATGATTTGCATATCCAAAATTCCCACCTTAATCCAAATGCCAGCATGGCTATTCTGTAGGGAATATAATATGGAGTATTCTGTCACCTGTACGTGCACGCACTTCCTAAGTCAGATGGATATCAGTTATCCAGATTCTATTAAATAGTCATATCCCGGAACATCCATGTAGTTAAAGCGGCGTAATGTGGTGTAAAATAATTCGAACACCTTCACTGCTCATATGAATTAGCACACAATTTCCGTAACCATTCAAAAATTTCAATTATATAACTCATCAAGGACAAAGTTAACTTTTGGCCAACAGAATGTGTCTGGAAATAATTTGCCATTTCCATGTATAATCAGTAATTTTTAAACAGATACGGATTTCGTATTTATCAAGGAAAGCTATGACTCCAAATACTCCGATGTGATGCACCATTTTGTTTGCATAGTATGTATGTAAGTAATTTGAAAATATTCAGACCATATGAAAAACATAGCATTGAATATTAAAACTGAGATCAATTCCAGGTATTGGATAAGGACAGTATTCCTGGTTAGTGATATTAATGAATATTGGTCCAGTTATCATTTCATAAGTTAGATCTCTGTATTTTGAAAGGGGTTATTGCACAGAGAACATATGCATTCTCGGATAATTCAACATATATGAGCGCACTGCATTGTATTAATACCAATGATTTCAGGCTGGCATGTCCTGATAATTCGGATCCTGCTGTAAGGAAGATACACGCATTATGTAATACCCGAGAACAGAATACCAGCACTGTATCTGAAAGAAATATTACAAATCAACAACATTTGACGACCAAGCGTTTAACCCATACTGGGGAGGAACAATATTCACGTAGCACTTGCGAAGCCAAATTTAGTGTGAAAAGTAGTTTCAAGAGACACATGTTAACCCATACTGGAAAAAAGCCATACACGTGTAGCACTTGCGAATCAAAATTTACCACCAAAAGGTCATTTGAAGACACACAAGTTAATAATAATAATAAATATTTATTGCAGCCAAGTGGCCATAATGGACAGTTATAAGGTGTGCTTACAAATAATTATTACAGATAGATTAATCTTTACTGTATTCAACTATGCTCTTTGTCCGTTTGCTGCATGATGTGATGTGGTATTTGTCGCAGGGGTTATTGCACAGAGAACATATGCATTCCTCATTCGCTTCATGGTATTAAACATTTTTACAGATCTTGTGGTGGAAACCGTGGATGGCGAGTCTTGTTACCACATGTCTCATCTCCTGGTTCTCGTTTGTCCATCTTCTGTCCACCATTGCTTCTGTTGCGTAGAATTCAAGCGGGATTTCGTTCTGCTTCTGATGTCTTATCTCGAGGAGTTTCTTCATATGCTTAGTAGATGGCAGTTGTAGTCTTAATCTGAGATCTTCAATGTAGTATGTTTCTTTTGTTAGGACATATGCCAGCCTGGACTGGGACGTTCTTGCAATTCCTAGCACCCTTTTCAGAAAAGAAGCCTTTACTTTTTCAATTGTGATTAGGTCTGTCATGGATAGCCTTTCCCATATCAGTTCTAGACCATATGTAATGACGGGGGTTATTTTCGCGTGGAAGAGAATCATTGCTGTTTGTAGAGATAGTTAGGTAATATTGTTCAAATCGTACATTCCTCTAATGGCTGCTGCTGCTCGTTCCTTTATATGTAGTATAAAGGATTGGCACGTTGTCTGTAGGGTGAGGCCGAGGTATTTGTAGGAATTGACTGTCTCAAGTTCAGTCTCTCCCAGGATCATTTTGTTTTCGGCGGCTAGTTTTCCTCCTTTTCGGAAGGCCATATGCACTGTCTTCTTTTCATTTATACTGAGCTCATTTTCCTCCGCCCAGTCTTGCAAGTTGTTGAGCACTTCCTGTAGCTCCTGTCTGTTTGTAGACCCCAGAACCATGTCATCTGCGTACAGGTAAAGGGATACTGATTTTGTGTTTTCAATAGTCCGTATAACATCCGCTGTCGCGACGTTGAACAGAGTGGGACTCAGTGGGTCGCCTTGGAGTACTCCGTTGGTTTGGGTGATCTCTCTTGAGGTTGATATCCCATCATTTATCTCTACTTTGTTGAAAGCCAGGATGTTTTTTATCATATACATGATTTCGGATTTTTCATCCATCATTTGCTCCAGTTTCATAATGAGCTTCGATCTGTTTAGTAGGTCGAAGGCCTTCGAGAAGTCGACAAATATTGCATGGAAAATTCCTTTAGGGTGTCTAAGCGCTTGTTCTATGTCATTCAGTAGATTGTTGATAGCTTGAAGGGTGGACCTTCCTTTCCTGAACCCGAATTGTTGATCGGGAATCAGTTGATCGACTGTCGGGGTGAGCCTTTTGAGCAGAATGTTTGAAAATACTTTGAATATATTGTTCTCTAGAGCGATTCCTCGGTATGAGTTTGGGTCGTTGTCTTCTCCTTTGCCTTTGTGTAGAACCTTAATTATGGATTTTCTCCATTCGTCAGGTATTACTCCTGTTGCTAGGCATCTGTTAAACAGATCTGACCATAGTTCACTTAGAATTTCAGCAGAGTCTTTCAGGATCTCATTGGAGATGCCGTCTGGGCCTGTCGCTTTCTTGTTTTTTGTCTTGCTGATTGTCGCAATTACTTCTTCCGATGTGATGGGTGTGCCCAATTCTACGCTTGTGTGATATGTTAATCCATACTGGTGAGAAGCCTTTCTCTTGTAGGACATGCGGAGCCAAAGTTAATCATAAAGGTCATTTCAAGACACACATGTCAATCCATATTGGTGAGAAGCCCTTCTCGTGTAGCACATGCGAAGCCAAATTTAGTTTTATAAGTAATTTGCAGAGACACATGGTAACCCATACTGCGGAGAAGCCATTCTCGTGTAGCACATGCGAAGCCAAATTTGCCATCAAGCATGTTTTGAAGAAACATATGTTAACCCATAGTCCTGAGAAGACAAAGTAGAATATTCCAAACCAAATTTGTTGGGACATTTGAAGATACACCTTTACCCATACCTGTGTAGCAGATTTGATGAGAGACATCTTATCCCTTTTGATGCCAAGCAACGAATAAGGGACGCAGCGCCATTTTTGTAGTTTTGTGTAAAGTACGTTTTTGTTGTTTCAAAGCGCGCTATGAAGTGAATTTCGTCCAAATTTTAAACGAGTGATCCCTAATATCATATAAACATTGTAGTTTACTTATGTGGTGCTTCAGTGAATGAACATAGATCTAGGGATATTTTTGTCTATAAAATAGGAAGAAGGACCCCCCGTAACAGGTTCTGTGTTCTCGGAGCCCACTCGTTAACAGCATGCATTTCTTGTGACTGGAGTCCTTATTCCATTGAACGGATGGTAATAGCTATATTAATACACACATTGATCTTTGTTGTTTGTTGTTGTAGTTGTTGTTGATTCTTTTAAATGCTTTGCGACATTGCGGTCATGTAGCCACGTGTATTTGGGTATGTGTAAAATGTATCTGATAGCCTATGTCGCTGTGATGTTAGTACTATGACTTGAGACCGCCGGCTTGTCTTCCCCTTCAAATGACGGCGTAATTAGGGAATTTTAACGCTCTAAACAATCCGACGACTTGGGCCGGGTTTGAAACCACGATCTTGGGCAGAGAAGCTCAGCATGCTACCGAGGGGTACAGAGGGGACGCTCAAGTTACTTTTGGGGAACAACTAAAATGTAGTTCTCTTTCTTTTCCAGACCTATCGTAACAATCCTATAGTGGTTTTTGTCTTCAGGGTGGGAAGAAACACAATCATATTACTGACATGATTTAGGAAGAGTGAAGATTGACAAAGATAATTTGGAAAGAGTGAGTCATTTGGGCATCAGATAATGAGCTAGGTGGGATTTCAACGGGTTACCACATTCAAATGACGTCTTCCTTATAAGCGTGGCGATAATGAAACCGATGACGACACCGAATGATGTGAAAAGATACATTTTGCAGAGGATCACATTCACACGACTACATACAGAACGTTAGTGGGCTGCAAACACAGACTTGGACCTCTAAAAGAACATGTTGTGTTTGGAATATTTTAAAACATTCTCTCGATTTCTCCCCCACAAAACTGAGAGCGCGCTGAAGGGTGAGGAGGAGATGGATGCGTGTGCATTAGCAACTTTTAGCACCCGTTGGCTACCTGCGTCCCTCCGCTTCAATTCTCGTAAAAGCATTAAAGATCCTCCATCGTAGAGCAGGGGTTCGAACCTGGAACCTACGATGCAGGTCTCACAGAACTGAGGATATTACATTAAATTTATATAAATTAGGGATTTAGGGGACAAGGTTGTACTATGGTGTCTTCCCCTAAGCGAGACAAAGTTCAGTGTCTTGATTGTGGCAGCGTTTTTGATGACGACTACGATAAGCCCATTAAAACTACACGATGTGGATTACAAGAGAGCTCCTGCTCCATATTGGCGCTTTTGCATGCACAATCAAAAAAGAAAACTCACGATCAGGTAGGTATAAATTAAGCTTCTGACATATTAATATTATGACAAACTTCTGATTTAAAATTATGAATAATTGAACCGATTCATTTTTATGCAATTACCGCACCATATGTGAAATAAATTTCAAGTAGATTAATGTACTATTTGTGTGATTTAAAGGGCGATGCTTCAAGCTCTTCAAAAACGTGCTCTGATTCAAATGATACGACACCTCACAATCTTATGAAAGAAATTTTAAGCAGTTCCGAAGTGATTTCTGTTGATGAGTACGAGATTCCAAAGCAAGAGTTTAGTGCTTTTCAGTCGGTCAACACGAATGTACCCAAAAGAGATGGGTTATGCCCTAATCCTGAAATAAATTACATGAGATTAATAAAACACTAGGATGACCAGTTTCGATCGTCAAGCGATCATCATCAGATCCAATACACTTAGGCTATAAAATCTATGTTTGAAATACAGGTGAAAATATTTACAATATGTACAATTATTTAGTTGCAGTATTGGTACTGCAACTGTCAGTGTATGCTAAATGCAGTATATATGTTAGGTGAAATGCTAAATGGTGATGGCTATCCGGAGATTGTACTTTAGAGAGATTATATGGTTGTGAACTATGGTTAAACTATAAAATTTTAGGCTAACTACTTATCTGATTGTCTTCCGTACTACAGCTATTCGCAGTTTCCGTGTTCACTTGAACTCGCTGTGCGGTCGACTGCGGTGGTTATCTTAACGACTGGTTTTTCCCTGCCTTCCCCCCCTGTCCCTACGTGCTGTGGGGAGTGATCGCGATGTGTTTATGTGAGGTGTTGCCAACCTAGATAAGATGTATGTTATTGAATGAGGTGGATCTACAACTATTAAAGACCGTGGATTAGTCCTCGCCACGCGTGGAGCATAACCCATTCGAACTAAGCGTTGACGGTCTTATGAGGACGTCCCGGCACCTTTAATACTGCCTCTAATATGGGCCTTGGTTTATTGCAGAAGAAAAGTACATCGTACACCTGATCCAGATAACATTTACCTATTAAAAACCCCCTAATCTCCCCCCCCCCCTTTTTTTATCTAGCTTGGCTGTGTCGCTAAATTGTGTTTTGTTTCCGACAGGGTGTGTTTTTAGTAGCGTGAAGAGGGGTGAGCTCTCCATGAACGTGTGTTCATTTAGATTGTTGGGATTGTTTCGTTTGGCTAGGTGTATCTCGATTGCTTCCTTTATGTCAAGAGCTCTGCCTTTCGATTCGTGATGGATTATTTTAAGGTCCGACTCTATGTTGGTAAAGCTATGCCCTGCGTCACACATATGTTCGCACACGGCTGAATGTGTTCCGTATCTTATCGCATTCCTATGTTCATTATAACGTGTGTCTACTCGCCTTCCACTCTGCCCGATGTAATTAGCTTGACAATCGGTGTCTTGGCACGTTATAGAATATACCCCTGACCTTGAATACGGGTCACGTTTATTTAGATTACTATTTAGGAGGTGCCTAGCGGTTGTGTTTTTCGTCGTGAAAGCTATCTTTATGCCTTGCTTTTTGAATAGGTTAGTGATTTTATATGTATTCGCATTCACATAGTTGAAACGCGCAAATTTTTTCTCATTACTGTCCGGTTTGGGAATCGTTTTATCTTTATTTTTATGTTTGGCTATAATTTGATTTATTTTGCTTGGCGAGAAGTTGTTTTCCTTTGCTATTTGCATAATAGTTCTTATTTCCTTATTATAGTTGTCTTTTGACATGGGTATGTTTAAAGCCCTGTGCACCATTGAATTGAAACCCGCTAGTTTGTGCGTACTGGGGTGATTAGACTGATTGTCGATTGCATGCGAGGTTTGTGTTGCTTTCCGGAATATGGAATATGAAAGGTCGTTGTCTTTACGTTCAATAGTTATATCGAGATAATTTATTTTCCGGTCTATTTCGGATTCCTTAGTGAATTTGATAGAATGGTGAAGGCTATTAATGGATTGGAGAATTGTTTCTTCGCTTGTTAGTTCAGTATCGTAGATGCAAATTACATCATCTACGTATCTTTTCCATATTACTATTCCCTTTGTTGAAGTCTTTTCTAAGAACGCATTTTCTAGTGCATTGATGAAGATGTCAGCGATTAACCCACTTAGTGGCGATCCCATTGCTAGGCCTTCTCTCTGTGTGTATATTTTATTGTCGAATTGAAACACGTTTTGGGTGAGAACGACCCTCAGTAATCTCACAATCTCTTCAATTTCTTTTACCGAATTGTTGGATTTTAAGTTGTTTTCGATAGTGTTGATTGCTTCAATAATCGGAATATTGGTGTACATGTTAGTTACGTCGAAGGATACTAGCCTGAAGCTAGGTTTCATTTGTAGGGTGTTCAATGCTGTTACTAGTTCTGTTGTGTTCTTTACCGAGTTGTTTTTGTCGTTGGAAAGACGGCTTTTTAAGATTTTTAGTAACTCTTTGCTGATTTTGTAATTAGGGGCATTCCTACAATTGACTATTGGTCTCATTGGGCATTCCTTTTTGTGTATTTTTGGTTGTCCCCTCAATGACGGTATTTTCGGGTTCATGTTTATTAGTTTTGATTTTTCAGCTTTGGTCAGTATGTATTCTGTTTCTTTAGCGCACTTTTTATTTGTTTTTGGAATTTGTTGGTGGGGTCTTTTGTTAATTCCTTGATTTCGTTGTTGTTTAGGAATTCGACTGTTTTTTCAATGTATTCTGTTTTGTTCAAAATTACTGTAGTGTTTCCCTTATCTGCTTTTGTGATGATTAAGTCATGTTCTTTTATTTTTTGTTTCAACGACTTTATTTCTTTGATTTGTTTGTTGTTTTGAATGTTATTGCTATCGCCCTCTCGTTTGAGGATTTTTTTGGCTTCGTTGGTGGCGAGATTTTTGGTTAATTCCCTGTCTTCTGCTGGGAGCTTGTGACTGGCTATCTCAATATCTGTGATTAACTGTTTTATATTGTGGTTCGTGTGTGCGTCTGTGCAGTGCACGTAGGGACAGGGGGGGAAGGCAGGGAAAAACCAGTCGTTAAGATAACCACCGCAGTCGACCGCACAGCGAGTTCAAGTGAACACGGAAACTGCGAATAGCTGTAGTACGGAAGACAATCAGATAAGTAGTTAGCCTAAAATTTTATAGTTTAACCATAGTTCACAACCATATAATCTCTCTAAAGTACAATCTCCGGATAGCCATCACCATTTAGCATTTCACCTAACATATATACTGCATTTAGCATACACTGACAGTTGCAGTACCAATACTGCAACTAAATAATTGTACATATTGTAAATATTTTCACCTGTATTTCAAACATAGATTTTATAGCCTAAGTGTATTGGATCTGATGATGATCGCTTGACGATCGAAACTGGTCATCCTAGTGTTTTATTAATCTCATGTAATTTATTTCAGGATTAGGGCATAACCCATCTCTTTTGGGTACATTCGTGTTGACCGACTGAAAAGCACTAAACTCTTGTTTACTAAGGCAACACTGAAAATATGGCTTCAAACACCACAAGATTCCAAAGCAATATTCGTCAGATACTCTAACTAAAACAACTGGTAGGTTAATTTTTGCATTTTACCCACCAAAAGGAAATTTTCATATATGTTTTTCACTGGATAGATACATTTGTTTTGTATACTTTGAATTAAGAACTGTGATTCCTCTTTTTGTTTAGAATCAAGCAGTTCAAGTGATTTCTGTCGATGAAAACGAGGTTCTAAAACAAGATTCGTTAGATATCCAAACTACAACGAATGGTAGGTCAATGTCAATTTTCCTATTACAACCACCAATTTTTTTTTCCATTGAATAGTTACGGATAGGTTCCTTTCCTCACTTTGAATTGAAAAGCACGAATTCTTAATTTTATTTTTAGAATTTGGCAGTGAAGATGATGAAATGGAACAAGAGGAAAACCAACTGTTCGATAAAACAGGAGATAGAAACATTTCAGAAATCAATAGGATAGGTGAGTACCTACTCTCAATGTTCTAGTAATCGGCTGTAATATACCTTTATTTACCTATTCATTTTATAGAATTTCTATTTTCTTTTGTTGTAGATGACAACAAGGACGTTGATGACGACGATTTAAAATACTGCTCCTGCGTTGCAAAACTCCAAATTTAAACAGAGCAAATTGAAAGCTGTAAATCTTTACTTCAGGTAGAAATTAATATGATCAATCCAGTTTCGTTTTTGGCTTAAAGTATGGTAGAAGTTGAAGACATACGACAGAAATGTGTTGATTTTTTTGAAAATGCGAACGCAGCCTTTAAAGAGGTAATGGCAGACTTAAGCACAGAAGAGCGTAGGTCATCAGTTAGTGATGACAATATTGTTTCTCACGATCCTGGCAATCGACCTCCTACGACACTAGGAACCAAAAGTTATTTTTATTATCATTAGATCCACACCGACCAATACTTTCTTATTACCCTCCAAATGAATTGATTACGTCAAATAAACAACACAAATGTACTCCTATTTGGTTCAAACAATATGAACACCTGGAGTAGAGTATAACCAAAGATGCGGTTTTTGTTTAGCCTGTTACTTATTTCCTTCTGGACCCGATAGATCAAAGATAGATCCAACGTGGACCACATCAGGTATGCGCCAATGGCACAAAGTTAAGAGCCGTGGGAAAGGAAAACAAGGCAAACTTGAATTGCACTTTTCTTCTGATGCACATAAGGCCGCTGTGGCAGATAACTGCCATTTCATTAAAGAAGATTCCCACGTCGATTCAATGTTCACAAAAGAAACACAAAAAGAAGACATCAGGAAAGAGCATTTGCGTCATTTCAATAAAGATGCAATTAAAATTTTATTCCATGTTACTTGCACTTTATCTAAACAAGCACCCCGATTCTGTAAGAAATGGTTAAGCTACAACCCCTAAAGACTGGTTAGCAGTCGAATTGGTATTCTGTAACGCCAAATCGCATCCATGATGTGACGTAGGTCTTACCGCTGAACCATCCACCGTAAAGGCATGTTCCGAGCACTTTTTAGCCGTGTTTTAGTCCATGGTTAGCTTATTTGTAATGAAAAATCAAAGATGGAAGCGAACAGCTGTAATGTATGTTATCACTTAATGGCTTGAATATTAATTTATTCATTGAATATGGGCTAAGGTAAGTACAAAACAATATATTTTTGATTCTTCAAGTTGTGCAAATATCTTTCTTTGACGATTATGGTAAATAGTATACTTAATATGAATAATGTCGTCCCGAGTAATGTTATTAACTTACACTTTTATTTTTGTTTTCAGATGCCGTAAGCGATCTAAAACGATTATTTGATGGGGAAGAAACTTAAGTGCTATTTTACTACTTTGGAAATAATTAGCTTTCATTTTAATTGTAGAATTCGAATCATATTTGGATATGGAAATAATTGCTGTCAGAAGTTTGTGCGGCAATTGTGCTTTTAATTATTTAAATTAAGGCTGCAAATGTTCACATTACTTCACGGCCTTGGCCTATGCCATTGGTAAATTATAATTAACTTAATTGTGGTGAAGAGACTTGACAACATGATCATCATAATGGACTTTCACAAACAGAAATTAACTCATTTACCTAAGAGAATGAGAGGAATTGTTATTCCCATCGTCAGAACTGGTAGTGCCAAAGCATTCAGTCCTGATCCCGTAAGTATATAAACAATAGGCTATCATTTAACACCTTGGCAAACAGCCATAGTAGGCAGGCTGGAACATAAAGAGTACCAGTATTGTACTATGATTTCATATTGAACTAATGAGGGAAGTTAATGTTACATGTAATGCATGCAGTCGATTAACAGTGTAGGGAAGAAATAAGAAATAATATCAGACCCCAAATGAACTAAAGTTTGTGGTCAGCCTGCTTGGCAAGTTGTCATTGCGAAGGGAGGACTCTCATGTAAAAGATTACATTGCATGCTTCTGCTGGAAACTAAAACCTTAGCACTGGATACACGTAGTTGCTCACAGTTTTAATAACCTGGTATGACACAGCTCGGTCATCTAAATGGATCAGATGAGAAAGAAAAATCACAACATTCATTTCATTGTGTTATCATTTGAGAACTAACTACATGCGGCAAGACGTAAAGCTTTCCAAGAGTGGAGTTTATCTGAACCGAAGTAAACATTTCTTAAACTACTGAAATTAGTCAAAATACCTGCAGTAATGGTATCTTGAGACAATATAGTAATAGATGTTTACTTCTCCGCTGTCTGTAACCCACCCAGCCATCCCAAATAGGATCACGACGTATATAGATGAAATTCCAGCTGACTCTGCCATTTTTAGCACGATGTGCAGTATTGCCAACCACACGCATTCGATACTATATCGCATCCGGCAGACCAATAATGTTCATCTATACCTTGCGATGCACTGGCGTTTAGTGGAATTCTTAGTTACCTTGATGACGTACTTGATGACGTGATGGTATTGGAGTTCTTTTTTCACATAATTTCAAAGGTGTCATGTGGTGCATTTTGTATCGGACATGTTGGCAACGTAATATGACGTCAATTTGTCGGCCACAAACATCTGCCGTCGTTGACCAAGCTACAAATAAAAACCTTCATTTAAGCAATATTAGTGAAATTTGACAGTATATTAGTGATATTTGACAGTATTTTTATTGTGCAGCAGTGATTGTTATTGTTGTTTTAAGGGGTGGAACTACGAGGTCATTAGCCATCCCCCCTAATCTACTCTATTTACATCTCTAATGAGCTGGTACTGCGGAGACCAAATTCTAAGTGGGAGCTGATGATTACCACCAAATGTAGGAAAATTGCATACCTGGGTCATGTGTTATGTGGTGCAAAATACGCAATATTACACCTTATTTTAAAGGGCAAAATTGCTCGGCATCAAATAGCGTATGAAATTAAGCTAAAATACCTTTTATCTCCTACCGCTGAGCTCTCAAAGTCAAGTGTACAACTAAACGCCGGAATCTGTATGGTGCGTTTAGTAATAGTCATCATCTTCATTTCCCCTTTTCCAATTGACACTGGGTGGGGGCAATTATGGTTCCTCTCCACTTTGTTCTGTCATTCCACCATTCCTCTTCCGACACAGTGTTCAAATCCAGGTTCCGTTTTCTAATACTCTTCTTCACCGAGTCCATCCAAAGCTTTCTTGGTCTTCCTCGTCATCTCTTCCCTGTCATCCGTCGTTCCAGTGCTCGTCTTGGTAGCATTACTTCATTCATCCGTTTGACATGTCCAAACCATCTCAATCTGTTTTGCTCCAGTTTGTCAATTAGTTTCTGTACTCCCAGTTCTTTCCGTATATCTTCATTTCTCACTCTGTCCCTCCTTGTTTTCTGGACCATACTTCTCAGGAATCTCATCTGCCTGTACTCTGCTCTAATCCCTTCTAGTCATTGTCCAAGTTTCTGCTGCATATGTCATTATAGGAACATAATATGCTTAGTACATAACTTCTTTAACCTTAATTGGTATATCCTTGTTCCATACTAGTCCCCGTACCTGCTGGTAGAAAGCACTCCCGAGTTGTATTCTTCTGCTAATTTCCAAATCTAGTCTTCCATCTTCAGTCAGTTCACTTCCCAAGTATTTGAAGTGTTTCACTACTTCCAATTCCTGGTATCTCCTACTTTGATTACTCCTTTTCCTTCTTTCTTTTCTCTACTCATCACCACTGTTTTACTCTTCTCCACATTTATCTTCAATCCCCATTGCTCAATCTTTTCATTTATTACGTCTAACTGTTCTTGTACCTCCCTCTCATCCTCGTCCCAGATCACAACGTCGTCTGCAAACAACATTACCTTCATCTTTGCCCTACTATATTCTTTCATTGCTGCCTTCTTGATGTCATCCATCACCACACTTCCTTGCTTTAGTCCAGTGTCAATTTTAAACCATTCCGATGTCCCGACTCTAGTCTTCACACTACTGGAGCACTCCATGCACATTCCTTTTATCATGTCTCTCAGTTCCTTGCCTATCCCTATATTTGTTAAGCTTTCCCAAACTTTTGTTCTAGGGATGCTATCATAGGCCTTTTCTAGATTAATAAAAGTAATTTGTAATAGTATTTTTTTAAAATGCAGACCAATGGATTTTGCCTGGGCCAATAATTATTAGGTGGAGGGCTGCGTTAGCCATTTACACGAATACACTCCTGGTTTTCGTCTCGCACAGTAATGTTTGTTGTGCACTGCTGTAATTAATGTTTTTTGTGAGAGTGAAATTTCTTAAATCCACTCCAATGGGCTTTGCCTATACCAATAATTGCTAGATATCCATTAGCCATATATACACACCTGGTTTCTGTCATGCACAGTGGGGTAATCGTGCATCAATAATCTTTATCCAGACTAGACCTGAGTGGTGTATTTTGTATCCCACATGTTGGCAACTGTGGTGATAGTTTAAAATTTGAAATACACTTATCTTACTTTTTTGTGTTTATTTACGCCCTAGGACATTGACTAGACGGAACATAAGTGTATTTCAAATGTTAAACTATCATTCGTCAATACAGACCAATCGTGAACAATGTTAACTCCAACCTGTGGTAATGTCAATGTGTGCGTCTTATTAACAGGTGAAGAGACCTCGTGCACTGTCGAACATGGCTGCCATCGTTGAATGAGCAATAAATATTAACACATATTTCTGGTGCTGTAGTAACCGTGGTTAGTAATATCAGTTGGCTATGTCCCCCAAAAGACGAAACAATGCATGAAAATCTTACAGTGTGCGCACAAAGTCCGCATACCCGTACTCATTATTATTTATTTCTTAGGAATTTAAAATATCATATTTGTCTGTCCATGGTCTCTGCACAGCTGAAGAAATCAAGCGAACCCACCTAACGTCATGATCTGGGCCGGCATGATACAAACGCATCTGTTTGAACCATATTTTTTTGATCGTTCTAATGACTGGCTCATCCCGCAGCTGCAAAATTTGGGAATCTTGAACAGTGTTTGGTTTCAACACGATAGGGTGACGGCTCACTTCGCAGTGGCTGTTCAACAACGTCTGAACACAGTCTTTGGGAATCGCCGTTTCATATCGCATGCAACACCATCATTCTGTGACTAAGCACTTGGTAGTGCATTCTTAACGAGAGGTATGACACGTCAGCTGTTCGCTTATGTCAACGACTTTATTACTCTGACTCTCAAACTCCGGTCTATCATGCGAAATACGAGGTTCATTTGGAGGCTTTTATATGCTGGTCTACCAAATTAATGTACACTTGTATTATTTGCTGGGTAACTTTATTTTATTTTTAGTGGTGATCGAAATGACAGACTACATCAAGGTCATCTGCCTGACTGGGTAATAAATGATATTATTAATCTGTAAACTGAAGATGGTTGACATGAGGTTAGGCTTTCCTTAGTGTGTTGTCCATTTGTGACGATTGAGTCTGATAAGTGATTGCATTTATTGGTCTTGCTCAGTAGTATAGGAAGGGCAGTTTTCTAATTTCTTGAGAGTATTTCCATACACTTCCCAGCATGGAAATTTAGCAAAATACTACACAAGACTGCTCCTCAAAGAAAATAAAAGAAAATAAACATTATTTTTTAAAATAATTATTCTTGTTTTCGCGTAAGGATGTAGCCGGTTTAAATTGTTTTGTTACACTATAATGGCTAACTTGAGTTTAAAAATGTAGCATATAGGCTACACGAGCACATATCCAGGTCATGATACAAAATTAATCTAGAAATCTGTTTATATATTTTTTTTTTGTCACAGTATTGGTAACAATATAATGGATTGATTTTCAATTTTCCAGGATTCTCTGCCAAAAAAAATCTGTGATACACCTTCCAGTGACCTGGTCTGAATGAGAAGACTAAGAAAGAAAGTGAATTTATCTCTACAATGGGACACATTCCACAGGTGCATTGCTGTGCAAACTGCTGTATTTTCAAATGTTTAATTTTATGTTATAAATTAAGTGTTCTATTTGAATAATAATTTGTTAAAGAAAACATTGTGTATGATTTGAGCCTTGCTTCATGAACTGCTGAAATCCTAACACCAACTGATCCCACCAGAACCAGTAGGCATTCCTCCTAATTCACGAGGTTTGTGTTTACCTCCTTTATGTCCTTATGAAGATTGTGCAATTAGAAAGTAGACTTTTTCATACTACTGTATGTGATAAGAATGTCAAGAATTCAGGTGAGAGTTATGTTATCCACATAATATTTCAATGTAGTTAGTCTTAATCTCATTCCCAGTAACTTTGTAGTAGTATTTAGGGACAGGGTGTTGCCTGTGGGGACATGCTAGGGAGGGATGGATCAACCCCTGCCCCCTACTCCCCAGAGATTTTTTAATCTGCATGGTGCTGATACAAACCTCTGTTTTCTTTCTCCCCCTTCCTTCATGTAATAATACATTGAGTGTGAGGAACAAAGGTCATACTCGTAGTTGAGTGCCTCCTCCCTTCTGTGTAGAATCTCTGAGGAGCATTGAGTCATTGTGATTGCTATGCCCTAGGGCCATATAGAGACGAAGGGATTAGGCTAGGTAGAATATATTGAATTTAAAAGAAGGCTAATAAATAACTTCATTCGAAGAAAACTGGAATAAATTCCATTAAGTGGTAAATATTGCTAAAATGTAGAATGTAGTTTTATTCTAGGATAAGGAGTTAAAAGCACATCAATGACCTACTGATACTTTCTTCCTGCTAATTTGCAAACTTGTAACTTAACATGTAGACCTATCGTACGCAACAGTCCTAGACTTATAAATTGACGGGTGTAACGGGTTCTATGGTTAGTTCCAGTGGCATGAGCTGCTCTTCATCATTCCAGGTGCAACAGATCCACATAATGCACCCCTACCCCACTCCTTTCTGATCAAAGTTCTTAATGTGAGAAGTACCTTTAAGGTGAATAATACTAAACTGCAGTCTAAATTATCCTGATCTTAGCTTCCTACAATTTCCATGGACCTCTTGCCACCTCAGTTTTACCTGCAGGGCACTTGCTCTGGTTTATTAATGAAGGCTGGTATTACGATGGATCATTAAATCACTCTTTGACTTTCTTGGCTGCAGCCAGAGGAGCAATGTGGTGTTCTGACTAGAACCGATGATTTCATATTAACACTACACTAGGCCTACCGTGAAGAAAAACTGGCATACTAGATTGGACCATCGCCCCCCATTAACTTCTATTGTGTTACTGCCCAAAGAGTTAATACCTCATTCTTGGAGATTTTTGAACATTATTCTAAATTTATACACCTATTCTTAACGGTATTGTCGTACATGTGTTAAACTGCTCTCAGTAGTCAATTAGGCTTAGGCCTACAGGTAGGCCTAAGTTGCCCAATAGCATACTGGCCACATAAAACATTTATCTTAACTTAGGTTTCTGATACAGTTCATGTTGTAATAAACCAGTCAACACACTATTTGATTCCTACTAAACTAAAATGAATATTTATGTGGACAGGCAATGTAATTTATCTTCGGAAGGGAGTTGGGTGTATAAGGTTGACCTGATCCGCTGAAATACAGTATCCGTTGAATACCGTACTATAAATAAGATACCAGTACTCCGAAATAAAATAGGTATTAATTAAGGCAATAGCTAAAGAAAACCCTAACTGAAATAGATATTCACGTGAACAGACAGCGTAAATGTTTTCGCAAATGGGGTTAGGTGTATCTTATCAGGTTGAAGTAATCCGTATGAATGGTCAATGCATACGATAAATAAAACACCATAATAGGCGAAAGTATGGATTAAGGCAATATAGAACATAGGAAATAGTTTAAAAAAATGATACAAACTAAGTGCTATATCGAAAGGTATGAAATACGTTGAAATACCGCGCCAATCGATTTACCCGTCATCTAGTGGAAAGCTTTCGTACTATGAAGATGGCTATGAAATCCTGATCCTGAACTCGTAACAAGCGTCATAACAAGGTGCCTTACAGAATACCACTTTGAGCCTCGCTAGCCATTTGTTGTTATGCCTATGGTTACGATTCCGTCGTATCCATGTTGGTGGGTTGTTAACGAGTGAAGTTACAGAATCGGGGTGCAAGGATAGGCTTTTCGCGGTCATGGTGATGACAAAGAAGGAAATTTTCAACAGATACTAGAATTAATTTCACGTCATATTCCTACCATGAAAACGTGGTTGCATGAAGCTCATTTCCAACCATATAGAGCGTCGTATTTATCTTCAAAATCCCAAAATGAATTACTGACAACAAGAAGTGAATAATGCACAAATGTTCGCAGTAATGGCCGACACTACTCCTGATGTATCTCATGACGATTATTGTACTTTATATTGATGATACAGGTAGAGTTTTGGAACGAATCATCGACCTGATTGCAGTAACTGACAAAACAGGAGCTGGCCTAGCATCTAACATATTGCAATGTTTGCATGAACATGAAATATTGACAGATAATATAATTTTCCAATCCTACGATTATGCGAGTTCTATGTCCCGAGAAAAGCAAGGAGTTCAGAAGAAACTGTCTGAACATACCTTGTCAGGCTCATCGCCTAAACACTTTTGTGGAACATACCCGTAATGCCAGAATCATCGTTACCAATATGTTTGATACCCTACAATCATTGTATACATTTTTTTCTAGTAGCACCAAACGATTCTCCAGTTTGAAAGCAGAAATTTCAATGATAGAAAATTCGTTACAGCTGACCAACTTATCAAAAACTCGATGGACCGCCCAAGCGCAAGCATTGAAAGCCGTTTGGACTTCTTTGAAGGTATTTAGGAAGTGCTGGAAAACATTTTGGAAGGTGATTCGAATTTTGATAATAAGACGAAATCACAAGCACTGAGCTTAAAGAAGTGTATGCTCAGTTTCGATTTCATTGTATTCCTGATGTTCATGAGAAATGTTATGTACAAGGCTCAAGTTTTGACATAAATTTTAGAAACTCTTGATCTAAATATAGTTGATGCTGCTATTGTGATAGAAAGTACTCTTCAATCCTTTGAATCTATGCTTTCAAATGAGAACGAAATGAACGATCTAGTAGAAGCAGCAAAAATTTTCTCTTAAAAAATGAACGTGGATGATGAAAACGATTTTGTGAAACATCATCGAAGACGAATTCTTCCCAAAAAGAAGTCGATCGAAATCCTCAAGACGCAGCTGTTTTAAATATGGAACAATTTTATTGCAAAGAATTCAAAGAAGTTCTGAATTTGTTGAACCAGAAGACGCGTGATAATCTTTCTGTATTAATCGACTTGATTAAACCACTTTTTGAAATGTTCTAAACACCATTCAACCGATAATCTTGTACCATAGAACACATTCAGAACGTGTTGAAATTAATTCCCTGCTGCCCATTTACAGATACCGTAGTTTAGCTGTGAAAGTCGAATTGGAAATTTTCTCCGACCAATGTGAAAACGCCGAAAACATGAATGATATCTTGCGAATTAGTGAAATGTTCAAAAAAACGTTGGCTGCAGCAAATTTATATTTGTCGAATTGCAATTACAGCTCCTGTATCAGTAGCTAGTAATGAACGTAGTTTTAGTAAGTTGAAATATGTAAAAGATTTCAAACGAAGAACTAGGAACAATAATAGGTTAGCGAACCTCATGGTTTTGTATTGTGAAAAAGATTTATCAGCTAAAATAAACTTAGATGTTCTTGTTTAAAGGTGGTCGATATTGAAGAAGAGGCGAATTAATATTTAGCAATTACGTATAGGTACCTAATGGCAGACGCGTCTAGCGAGCGGAAGGTCTTGCTCCTGTGCGCATGCGTCAGTGTTGAACAACCAAAACTTTATTCTCCTTGGCCAAAGTAACCGGAAGCCGCTACCTATCTTCTTTGGGAAGCCGCTTTTTCAAATCAAATATGGCGTGGTAAATTTTTGGTCTGGTGATTTGAAGCGATAAAGCATTCGCAAATTTTTCAAGATGGAAACGGTGATTGAGACTGGCATATATAGCAATCTATAAATTGCATTAAGTCACGGAATTAAACTTGTTTGATGTGACGGTTCATCGTTTTCCACAATGATGTAGGCTACTGTGTACTGAAATTGTGGCGATGAAGCTTTCAGTAATATTTTACTACGGTAAAATAATTATACTTTCGATGGAAATTCAATTTTGGTCAGACAATTTATGATTAGGCTACACTTGTACATACTGTATCTATTAAATCGGTAGCGATTTTTCTGACAAAGAAATTCGCTCATGGAGGTTATGGTAGGCTATTGTTCAATACGGTTTCAATAAATCTCTTCACTTTAAAGTATTTGCTGCTATACAGTATATACTGTAGATATTATGTAGTGGTTTAGTTATGTAATCTTCGATGCCACTGTTTAGAACCATTTTATACTGTGATACCGTACCTGATTGAGATGGGTTAGGATATGCTAAAGATGTGGTTTTAAGGAATGTAACAAGGAGCTCATCTGTCCTTAAATGTCGGAGATGACTGTAATGCTAGATACATGGGTAACCGGTACTTAAAACTTTTGAGATAAGTATTAGGCATCATTCTAGATTTTGGGCTAGAAAATGGTTTGCTATGGAGACATTTGGAAAGGAGTAGGGTGCAGTAGTGCCTGTAATAAGAAAGTTCTGAAAAGAGTGATATGTTGTATAGGCCTACAATGTAGTTGCAAGTGGAGTCCTGTTGTAAATTCTGACCAGTTTTGCTCGGCATTGAAAGTATTATAAAAAGGTATTTCTCTTGCCATTTATTTCATAATTACAGTGCAGCATTGTCTGTGGAAATGGAACAACGTTCAAGAAAGAATATAATGCCCCAATAAAGAAACCCTTATTCCCTTCATTTCACACCATGTCCTGTACAGTACCAATATTTCTGTCTTGCAGAAAGTCACCAAATACCAGGTTTATTAAAAATTGTTGCATTTGTATATTTTGCGAAAGTTAAAATAGTAGCCTATACCAGGCCCAAAACAACTGTGAACATGAGGGAGGAGCCAGATTCACGCGCTCACCCGCGCCAGCCAATTGCATAGCGTGGCGTTGCCTAGTTAACTACGCAATCTGGGCTTGCTGTGCGGTACGAAATCCCTATTTCTCTCCGCGCACGAAAATCATTAATTATCCAATTATTTAGATGAACCTATGTTACAGAGCTAAACATTCTGAAGCTGACTGTGCAAAGCCCATGACGATACGACCAGCCGTTCGGGAGATATCATCTGCTCTTGAACTGAAGGGATAATTAGAGCGAAGATTGGTTAGGTGTTGAAATATTTAGTTTCGCTGGGGAAGATAACAATGACAGCATGGCTGTATCAATTCAGTAGTGGAGCTTATGGAAGTTAGGGCTGTGAGCTGAAGTTTTGAACTCATAAGAATGTTCCGTAGCAAGCCGAGTGGCAGTCGAACAGCGAGGCAAGAAAAATATTTTCGGGGTACACGGCCTTTTAAAGAATCTTTCGAATACCGAAGTACGTGAAAACACAAAATCTGATAACCTGTGTTGTTGTTTTGTCGGCAATTATGTTTTCTTTTTTAAAATTGAGTAGAATAAAACTCACCTCTTCACAGTCTTACCTCACGAGGCATAGAGTACCCGGTTCTAACCCTGAGACCAGAACTAAATGTCTTGATTGAGCCGTGAATCGAATCTGGACATCATGGGTGACAGCAAGAGTTGTTGTTGTTGTTGATGATGATTGTTGTAGGGGCTTTGTGACATCGTGGTCATGTAGCCCCGTGTATTTGTGTGTGTAATTTATCTGATAACCTGTGACACTGTGACGTCTCTACTAGTGTTTATATTTGTTACTGAGGAAGGATTTGCGTAGGAAGCGGCCGTGGCCTTACGTTAGGTACCATCCCGGTATTTGCCTGGAGTAGAAGTGCGAATCCACAGAAGAACCACTTCCAGGATGGCTAAGGTAAGAATACAACCCACATATTCCTAGGTTTGCGTCACGAGGCTAAGTGTACCCTGTTCCAGCTCTCAGACCAGAATTACATTTGTTGGGAATCGTACCCGGGACTCCGCGGTGACAGCCAAGAATGGACAGCAATGTGCTAGCCAGTACACCTCAAGGTGGTCTCCAATAAACAAAAACTGATCCCAACAAATTGTATTCTCTGTTTCTATTACCTTATAAAGGGCTAACAAGCAATGTTACTCAGAATGGCTTGGGGTGTAGATTACGTCTTGTGATATAATAACGTTGTAATTGTTGTTTCATTTGAGGGGCTTGGACATATTGGTACTTTAGCCCCGTGTACTTGTCTGAAAATCTGGGTTACTGTGGTGTCTGTATTAGAGTGTGTGTATTATTATTATTATTCTGGTGAGGATTGGGAAGGAGGTGGCCGTGGCATTAAGTTAGGAACCATCCCGGCATTTGCCCGGAGTATAAATGAAAAACAACTTTCAGGATGACTGAGGTAGGAATTTAGCCCACATCTTCCCGGCTTTGCCTCACGAGATTGAGAGAACCCTGTTCTAGCCCTCAGACTAAAATTAAATAGCTTGGCAGAGCCGGGAATCAAACCCGAACCTCCTGCGCGACAGCCAAGAATGCTGGTCGCTATACCAGGAGGTGGTCACGTTCACGAATAACGTTTGTGTGGCATCTTATATCTGCCTCATATCACATTGTGTGCAATCCGTTGTGAGGATAGATATTCGTAGGATTAGGTCCCCCAGCTCGTACATGCGCTTACATTCGGAGCGCCTTGTGTTCTGGGGGAAGGTCGTGTGTATACTGCGAGCGTAGAGCTGTGTCATCTCCGCCAGTCTCACTGTGGCAACAGCGCTCCGCTGGACGCACGCTAATGGGCGAGCCCATGTTCACAGTTGTTTTGGGTCTGGTATAATTGTGTACACCATAACAACAGGCTGAAGTACACAAACTGATGTGTAGATAGCTCTTGAGATTGTGGTTAATGAATTTGATGCTTGGAAGTGTATGAAAGACTGCGATTATTACTTCATTGTGTAAACCTAACAGATTTGAGGTGAAAGGAGGAGAATAAGGTACTGCTGTACTCCTGGGAGAGAGATTAATGTGGAGTACAGTTACAGTAGGAACTGGTGTGAACATTTCTGTAACAAGCAAAGTGAATGTTCCCCCACCTTACAGTTGTGCTGCATCACGTGGACTCTCCTGCATACGAAACTCATTGTGTGCCCATGTGCCATCAAGTAATAATTACAGTCTTCGTTATTTCCTATATACCTCCATGTTGTCAAGTCATTACACTTAAATGGCTTTCAATTAAGTAAATGGTCACATGCTTGTCATGATCTCTAGTAGTTTCGTTCAGTTACACTGTACGGGTTCATGGTAAGTAATTGAAGAGATGAAATCTACTTTAAATAATATGTTTCAATTGGCCATGGTCTTGTAGGTACAAGGGAAATTTTTATTGGCAATTACGACATAAAACTAGGGTGGCATGAACTACGTTACAATTATGTGTTTCTTGTTCTAGAGAATGCATAAAAAAGAAAAACACCAGGTCTTACAAAAATTTCTAATAATGAGTTTTAATGGCAAATTTAGAAGTGGTTTCACAAACAATAGACTACAATATACCTTGGAACTGTCATGTACAAAAATAGTTATGAAAATGAAAATCCACAGCCTGCTTCCAGTCTCCGACCGGGTCAGGAATGGAATGAATGAAGCCCCCGTCGAGTGGTGAGGATATGAACCGTGCCGGCTGCCGAGGCCTGACGCACTCCTCTGGGGCAATGATTAAATGAATGGCAGATTAAATGAAATGATAGTGGAGAGTGTTGCTGGAATGAAATTTTGACAGGGAAAACCAGAGTACCTGGAGAAAAACCTGTCTGCCTCCGTTTTTTCCAGCACAGATCTCACATGGAGTGACCGGGATTTGAACCACGGACCCAGCGGTGAGAGGCCGGCGTGCTGCCGCCTAAGCCACGGAGGCTACAAAAATAGTTATATATAATAATAATAAATGCACACTTTTCATTTAGATTGTAGGCTTTCGCGGCCGGTGTCAAGTTTATCATCTTGGCTTACAGGATTGAGCCGCGTCGCATATCGGTTATTATTTCCCGACGTTTCGGCTGACATTGCAGCAGCCTTAATCATGGGTAGGTACGAGTTGGTGTCCGTACTCAAACTAACGGTTGTTGCCAGTCAGATGTGCTTGCTTGCCCTGCGTTGACGTCACGCCGCTCGCTGATTGGTTCCCGCCCCTGGCAGTCGCGCGCTAGTAGAACTTTCCAGATGTTGCTGAGTTTCAACCCATCTTCGCGATTGAAATTATTGGGATGCTTCACGACCTCTATTGCCTCTCTAATTTACCTGTTTTGGTATCCGGGAATTTTAGCAACAGTTTCGGCCTTATCAAATACGATGGTGTGTCTCATGACGTCAGCATGTTCAACTATTGCAGATCTGTAGTTTATCTGTTTCGTGTCCCGAATGTGCTCTGAAATCCTAATGGAAACGCGTCTTTTTGTTTGCCCTATGTAAACCTGCCCACAGGAGCAAGGCACTTGGTAAACTCCTGGTTTGGCAGCTTTATCTCATTTGATATACGCACCACTTGCGTCAGCTTGTTAATATGATACATCACAGTAGTAACATCGTGTTTCTTGAGCAGCCTGGCGATTCTATCTGTCAACCCCTGTACGTACGGCAGAAAGGCTTTATGGTGGGGCCTATCTTTGTTCTTTTTGCCAGTTCTTCGGCTTTGTTTCACCTTCCATGTGGCCCTATTTATTTGTCCTTTGCTATAGCCATTAGCTAGGAGCGTGTTCCAAACATGTTTCTTTTCTTCATTCACGCTATCCTTATCGCAAATGTGGTTGGCTCTGGTGAGGAGTGTTCTAGCTACCATTTCTTTCTGCGGTGGAGGATGATTTGAGTTAGCATGTAGGTACCGATCTGTGTGAGTATCTTTCCTATAGACCCTGTGTCCGAGTGTGTTATCTGTTCATTTATAGAGCAGAACGTCTAAGAAGGCCAGCTGATTATTTTCTTCTACTTCCATTGTGAAGTTGATGCTCGGATGTCTGGAGCACATGAAGTCTAGAAAGTCCTGAAGTGTGGTGCGTCCATGTTCCCATATCAAAAAGACGTCCTCTACGTATCTGAACCAACACTTAGGCTTCAATGGGCTCCCCTTGATCGCTTCTTCTTCGAAGTTAGCCATAAACACGTTAGCCAGTAGTGGAGAGAGGGGGGAACCCATGGCTGCTCCCTCCGTTCGCTGAAACATCTGCCCATTGAATACGAAGACTGTGGAGTTAACGCAGTGTTCAGCTAACTCCACTAAGTCCGTTGGACCTCCTGTGGCTGTAAGTTTTTCCCTGATTAACTGTATGGCGTCAGGTACAGGCACCCTGGTAAATAGGGACTCCACATCGAAGCTTGACAGTAGATCACCGTCACTCAGGCTCATACTCGCTATGATATCTCTAAAGTGCTGCGAGTTTTTCACGTGGGAGGCTTGCGGAGGGAATAATGGCTGCAGTACCTGGTTAATTAGAGAAGTCGTGAAGCATCCCAATAATTTCAATCGCGAAGATGGGTTGAAACTCAGCAATAGTTGCAATGGTTGCATAGGATAATCAAATTGGCATGGGTTTTAGGAAATGTACCCTCTGACTGGACAAAAGCAGTAATCGCCCCATCTTATAAACAAGGTAACAGAAAAGATGGCAATAATTATTGTGGCATTTCTTTGATATGTCCTGTGCATTGTAGAAAAGAGAGTTCGATCATTGGCCGAGAGTAAGATAAATGAAAACCAGAGTGGCTTTAGATCGCAACAACGATGTCAAAATCAAATATTTAGTATGCGCCAAGTTATAGAGGAATGTTACGAGAGGAATAGACATTTGTATTTTGTAGATCTAGTAAGAGAAGGCATTCGATAGAGTAACCAGGGTGAAGATGCTGAGCATCCAGAGGGAATAAGGTATCGAGGGAAGGCTGCTACAGACAATCAACATTATTTATGTTTGATAATCAGACTGCAGTGATGGTAGGATTAGTTCTTGGTTCAAGGTTGTTACAGGAGTGAGGCAAGGCTGTAATCTCTCACCACCACCACCACTACTACTAATGCTTATTTTTTACATGGACTATTTTCTGAAGGGCATAAACTGGTTGGTTGGGATTCAATTAGATGGAAACCAGCATTCTGGTCTATGCTGACGATTTGATTGTAATGACAAGACTCCGTCAAAAGCTTACAAGTCAAAATTTTAGAACTTGAACAGAAATGTAGGAAATAAGGTATAAAAATCAGCATTTCAAAAATGATGGTTATGCTGGTGAGAAAGAAGCACATGAAAATAGTATGTCAAATAGGAGGAACTAAATAGGAGCAGGTGGAACATATTAAGTACCAGTACTTAGTCTGTGCATTCTCTCAGGATGGTAGTATGGGAAAGGAAATAGAGTCAAGGTGCAGGAAAGCCCATACAGTGAGTACTTAGTTGTGATCTACAGTATTCTGCAAGAAGGAAGTTACTGTAGCAATGAAACGCTCCCTATATCGCTCAGTATTTAGACCGACCTTGCTGTATGGAAGTGAGAGCTGATACATAAGCTAGAGGTAACTGATATGAGGGTAACTTGAATAATTGTTGGGACAAATAGGTTGCAGCAACGGCAGGAAGGCCAAGAGATAAGGGCTGAGTTAGAAATTAACACGCTAGATGAAGCTGTTCGTATGCCCGACTCAGATGTTGGGGTCATGTGAAAAGAAGTTAATAATTTCGCTGTAGAGTGAAAGAGAAGCATAGGTACTGGTAGACCTAGAAGGCAATGGTTAGATTCAGTTTCGAACAATTTCAAAGTGAGAGGTGTAGGAGAAGAGGATGCAGCAGTGCTGACTGCTAATACGTGATCATGGATGTAACGTGTTCGCAAACAGAGGCTTGCAGACTAGACTGGATGCTGACAGGCAAAACAGTCTCAAATGAAAATGAATGTATGTACTTTTATTTTTTAAACTTTGATCACATTGGACCACTTGAGCTCTTTTATGCACTTTTCTTAGAAGGTTGTACTGTTTGCTTCTTGCGATGCACACAGCAACTATTCATTCGGCCCAATCACAATTTTCTCATTTCATCTAAAATCTTACCTTATTACAGACATCACAATAATGTTTTTATTCTGGTATCGTACAAAAGTACACAATCACAATATTCTAGCTCCTGAAACATACCGACAGCAGTGGCTACACTCGGTAAAGCGCAGCGTTAGGTCATGGCGCCAAGCTCCCTGCTGACTCGGTAGACACGTGGGTTCGAGCCCCACCGTCGATCGTCCTTGAAATGGGTTTCTGTTGGATCCCATTTTCAATACCAGGCAAATGCAGGGACAGTACCTTCTGACAGGCCACGGCCACTTCCTTCCACATCCTTGTCCAGTTTCATTATCTTCATCATTCCATCTCTCATCCCGGCGTGCAGATCGCCCACGGGCGTCGACTAGAGGGACCTGCACTCGGCCTCTCAGGAGGCCACACAACAACAACAAAAAAGCCCCTGAAATCAACCAAAAGCAGCAAATTACTGATAATTTGAGATAGCTTTGATCCTGTTACTGTTTTACCAAGACCTCAGCCTGTCCCGACTAGACTATGATTTTGCAGCGTACAGTTCAGCAAAGTCAGCAACTTGGAAAATGCTGGACAGTATAGCAGAATTAGGCTGAGAGCCAATGCTTTCCGTACCAGCCCGATTTCCAGCCTACTCGCCAAATCAGGTGTTCCACCTCTTTGTGTCAGACGCCAAGATGTGTTTTCATCATATGCTGCCAATGTGCATCAAATTATGCATTATCCTAGCTATCAATCTCTATTCAATACCTATAATCTCACCAGAGGTACACCAACCAGCCGGTTGGTATTAGGCTTGACAGCTCGTGTAATGAAATAGGAGTGGCTGCAGGTCCATTTATGATGCAGACACCTAACAAGGTGTCGTATGTCCGGAAATTTGGCTAGGTCTACATCGAGGTCTTAAGGTGAACAGCACAGTTCATCAATTTCTGGATGTTCGCCGATGGATCGGAGGTGGACAAGAAAGTGGGTTGAGCTTAAATCATTGATGGGGCAAATATGAAGATCTCTTTGTCACAAACTTATATCATCTTTACTGCAGAGCTCGTTGCTATCTATGAAGCTCAACAGTTTGCCATACAGAATGCACGACTCCACTCTCTTGTGTGTACAGACTCTTTGAATTTGTCGCAGTCAATTGCTTCATGTTTCCCGCAACACCCATTAGTGCAACGAACCCATGACCTTCTAGCCAGCTTGACACTGTTGTTTGGTATTCCCTATATTTTTGTTTCGTCTTCTTTCTTTGAATTTGGCCTACTGTGGACCATGGGAAGCAGTTCAGTTCCTTTTTCTTCACCCAGAATTTCTTCATCCTTTTGCTGTGGTTCCTCCTCCTTTCCTCTGACCAGGTGTTCTTGGTCGTTCTACTGGGTCTATCCTTGAACCCCTTGAAGTTATCAATTTAACTCGAAACACAGCCCTATTCCAGCTGTCTTTTGTATGTATGCCAACTTACTCCATGTCTTTTCTTCTACCCGCATTGTAGTCGCCTTTGGCTGGCTGATGTAATTAAAGAATCTTTTCGTTATTCGATTCTCATCCATTCTTATGAGGTGCCCATAAAACTCCAGTCTCCTCTTACGCATGGTGCCCGTGATCTTCCCTGCCTGTCTATGTAGATCCTCATTTCTCCTCTTTCTCCATGTACCATCATTTCGCAAGATTTTTCTCTCTTTCTTCCCTTTTCCCTTTTTTATTCGACAAACAATAAAAATCTGGATCTTCACCTTTTAGAAATCAAAACAGCTACTTTTTTTTTATAGGAGACTTCAATGCAGCTTCTCCAGTCTGGAGCTACAATTACACAAATTCAGCTGGTAAAACAATAAAAGACCTTATAGAGAGTAGCTCTCTTGAACTATTATATAGTAACAAAGACCCAGCAACATTCATTCACCACTCTGGTTCCACAACTAACCCAGATCTCATATTAGTCTCAACAGATCTTACAAACCACAGTCATCGACCAGTACTCGAAGATCCAGGCAGTGGACATAGAATGTCCCTTCTTACTATTACATTATACAGTGAATCTGCTCAAAGTGCAGACCAGAAGATTCGGTGGAACTTACAAAAGGCAGTCTGAGAAAATTTCAGAAACAAACTTGAAACTAAAATGTCGGAAATTGATCTTGATGCACCTCCTAACATCATCCTGAATAAATTTACTACAGCCATAAAAGACATAGCCAAGCTGTGCATACCCAGAGGTGCTCAAACAAAATATAAACCTATCTGGTCAGATGAATTGAACAATCTTAAGTCCGCCAGAGACAAAGCAAGAAGAACAGCTGAACTTAGTCAGGATCAAAATGATGTTCGGAAATGGCGACAAGCAACAGCAAAATTAAAACAAGCAATAACAATATCAAAAAGAGAATCTTGGAACACATTTCTAACAACAATTGACTATAGGACAGGCTGCAATAAAGCTCACAAACTTATCAATTCTCTAAACAACAAACACGTAACTTAGTCACTCCTTTGAATCCTATTATGAAAAATGATAAGGAAATTACAGACTGTCATAAAATAGCAAACCACTTCTGTAAACATTTCACTTCAATTAGACTATCAAAACAGAAAAAGAAAGAAGCCAAGACTCTCAAAAAAATAGTACAAAAATGCATGAATAATAATGCAGACGATATCTTTAACAATGAATTTTCAATGGAAGAGTTAATGTTAGCAATAAAGAACACACAAGTCAGAAAACAACCAGGACCTGATGAGATATTCCCAGACTTCATGAAAAATCTAGGTCCATGGAAGGATTTGCATAACACCAAACAGAAAAAACTTGAATACTTTGACCATATACGCTATGGTCTCGCCAAAGAATATATCAATAAGAGCAATCTGCAAATAAAACTTGAACCACTCTGTATGCCAGTCAACCCCAATGAATATATACAAGTGACTACAGATCTTACTTTGCTAGAAGAGGTCTGCAAGAAAGACTCTTCACCACATGATCTAAAACAGCTGGCCCTCTGAACAATAGAAGAAAGATATCCATCTAATCAATGGTTAAAAATATTTACAGATGGCTCACAAGCCAAAGAAAATAGAACTGGAGCAGGAATACATTCATCTCTCTTCCCACTCTACTTCCCAGTAGGCCAAAACAAAATTTGATGCTGAGATAAGAGCAATTTCACATGCACTCCACCAGTTATTAGGCAGAAACATTGATTATCAAAAATGTGTTATCATTACAGATTCAAAAGCAGCCATCCAAGCCGCTCGTCAAATTATAAGCCTCAAAATAAAGAACTGAAAGACATTTTTTGTGTGATAAAAACCCTTGAAAGACTCCACAAACAGATCTCATTTTAGTGGATCCCTTCTAATGTTGGAATAGCAGGTAATGAAGAGGCAGACAGATTAGCAAAAAAAGGTACCACACTACAACAACCTGTCAGTCAGACTGATTTTATGTCAGCAAAAAGGATCTTGAAAAATACTATCAAAAACAGGTATGAAGAAATGGCAAAGGAAACAACAGAAACCAAATTATGGAAGGGCATTGATGCTAAATGGGATCAATATAAATTAACACCAAGAAGAGAAGCTTCTTCAGACTTAACACTGGCCATGACTGCCTTGCAGCTCATCTGAAACGAATCAACATCTTGAGATCTGAAGAATGCACACTTTGTCACGATCCTGGAAGTAAAATGGATAAGGGACACCTGCTACATTGCAACAAACTTGATGTGACTGCTAGAACTTCAGGAAACCTCACTCAACTCTATTGGAATGCAAGAAAGCTGATGGATTGGAATCCGGGCTAGCAATAGGAAACAACAACAATATTTTTGTTTGTTATTATAATTATTAGTTCTTTTTCTTTTTTCTTTTATTAATAATGGATTGTTTTTTGGCATCCATATCTAAATGTTAACTGAACAAAATTTATATTTAAAAACTGTTTTACGAGGGGCATATGACCTAGCTGTCCTGCCTCAACAACCCTCACCATAGAGATAGAATTGCCACGGTGCAAGGCTGTGCATGGTTTGTACAGCCATTTTTCAGTGTTGCCTGCACAATCAATTTCACATTCATCATGGTTTCAGTTTTTCCGTATCAATATCATAAATTTAGTTGTCCACTTTTCAATACAATTTTCAGTTTGTCCCTATTGGCACATGTTTCAGCACACGTGCCGTGCCATCTTCAGCCTACTACAGCATTAACTTAGCATCAATTTTTATCACACATTCCTTAAAAAAATACACTAATTTTGATTCACATTGTTTTATCTACATAGATTTAAAATTCTTAAAATGTTGCTTGAAATAAAATTTATTCCAGAAATCCTTCCTTTGTCAACCATTTAAGATATTGAATATTGAAGATATGCCAAAACATGTACCAATAGGGACAAACTGAAAATTGTATTGAAAAGTGGACAATTAAATTTATGATACAGCTTAGGGGGGGGGCAGGGGGAGACTGCTGCGCCAACACTAGGTCAGCACTTGCTTAGTTCCTAACTTGACTATTTGCAATCATGTCTTCAACACATAATAAAAAAGGGGACAAACAACAGAAATGGAAAGTCCTACAAGTGAAAAAGGTAAACTCTTACTCATCATTTCATTTAGTCTATTCCAGAAACAACTGATTTCTGTACTGAGAGATGATCTTTTATAAATCAGAATCTACTTTTTAATTAAAATACTCCATTGTGTATGTCTACCCATTATTATTCCCATATCAATGGGGTTGGAGATGTAATGTGGAGGGGGAGGTTTACTGCCGGATCCCCTTCTAGACACCTCAAGAGAGGAAGTGAATGAAACTGGGCAAAGAGTTGGAAGGTAGAGGCAGTTATCTACTGGAAGGCAACTTTTGCATGGAGTCGAAAATGGGGAAACTATGTGAAGTTTAGAAGTCGTTTTCAGTGTTGACTGTACAATCAATGTGTACTTTTCAATCGGTCAATTAGTTTAGGCGAGGTAATTTTATATACCAGTATATCACATTTTTCTGAGAAAGAAGCAACATCCGCAGCAGCGGAAAAAGCACAAACGTGTGCGTCACCGTCTGTACTGGTCATGGTCTCATTCTTACCCTTTGAGTTTCACTTACCTGGTTATTAATACTGTGGACCTGGCACGTGGTGATCCTGGAATTAATGCCTTAGACGCAGCCTGCAAGCAACAATGTCTAGCGTACAGAACATCGACGTGAGAACAACGTCTCTGAACTAAGACGTGCCGCCGACCAGATACTTTTGAGAAAGGCTATGAAACGTGTGACGTCACCTTCCTCATCTGTTGCAGAAAAATGGCGGCCCTTGTGGTTGCAGGAGCTATGAAGGTCATGTTGAGTGTTGGACGTTTACAAACTAAAATTCGTATTCTTACTATTTGGTACCCTGCGAGTAACACTGTCTGTTTGAAAATGCGGACAGACCACTCCATTCCCTGCATTTAGGCCCTTTGGCCCAAATCTACACCGTTTCACCGATCTCAACCAAAATTTGTATATTTACCCTCTGGAACAATGCAACTAACAGTGTCTGCTTGAAATTGCGGAGAGGCTACTCCATCCCCTGCATATAGGCCCTTAAACACAAATCTACACCGTTTCACCGATCTGAACCAAAATTTCTATACTTAAACTTTGGAACCCTGCGTGTATCAATGTCCACTTGAAATTTCGGACAGACCACCCCATTCCCTGCATTTAGGCCCTTTTGCACAAATCTACGCCTTTTCACCGATCTGAACCAACATGTGTATACTTACCCTTTGGAACCCTGCGAGTAACACTGTCCACTTAAAATTTCGGACAGACCCCCCCTTTCCCTGCATTTAGACCAAAATTCGTATTCGTACCCTTTGGTACCCTGCGAGTAACAGTGTCTGCTTGAAATTGCGGGCAGACCACTCCTTTCCCTGCATTTAGGCCCTTTGGTACAAATCTACACCGTCACCGATCTGAACCAAAATTTGTACATTTAACCTTTGGAACATTGCGGGTAACCAAGTCCACTTGAAATTTCGGACAGACCTCTCCATTCGCTGCATTTAGGCCCTTTGGTACAAATCTACACCGTCACCGATCTGAACCAAAATTTGTATACTTACCCTTTGGAACCCTGCGAGTAACACTGTCTGCTTGAAATTGCGGACAGGCCACTCCATTCCATGCATTTAGGCTCTTTGGCCCAAATCTACACCGGTTCACCGATCTCAACTTAAAATGTATATTTACCCTTTGGAACACTGCGACTAACGATGTCTGCTTGAAATAACGGAGAGGCTACTCCATCCCCAGCGTTTAGGCCCTTTGCCAAAAATGTACATTGTTTCACCGATCTGAACCAAAATGTGTCTTCTATCCTTTGAAACACTGCGAGCAACACAGTCCACTTAAAATTTTGGACAGACCACCCCATTCCCCTGCATTTAGGCCCTTTGAAACAAATCTACACCGTTTTACCGATCAGAACCAACATTCGGATACTTACCCTTTGGTACCCTGCGAATAACACTTACCCTTGGGCAAAAATCTACACCGTTTCACCCATCTCAACCAAATTTTACATACTTACTCTTTGGAACCCGACGAGTAACACTGTCTACTTAAAATTTCAGACAGACCACTCCATTACCCACATTTAGGCCGTTTGAGAACAATCTACTCCGTGTCACCCATCTCAACCAAATTTTACATACTTGCCCTTTGGAACCCAACTAAAATGTATGTTTCTTTTTCTAACTAATACTTGAGGTAGCATGCATGTAAACAATAGTTAAATCAAAGATTCAAAGGTCAAACTTTTCTTTGTAAAAAAAAACAACTCATAATAAACATAGAGCTATATACGTTTTTAAGTTATTGCGATGTGGATAGTGTCTTGATGAGTTGGACTCCTCACTGAAAAAAAACTAGTGGAAAGCGTAGGAGTTGTTACTACCTCTTATTCTGTAACATCTCACACGTGGTTGCTGTTTGCACTGGAACGAAATTTCATTTTAGAGAAAAAGGTATTGCAATTTGAGTTTGGAAGGTCTGTGGTAAATCTGACACACAATAAATATAACTTACCTTTTAGTAGGGGTGATATCTACTTCTGAGTGATGTTACTTGGTTCGTGGGATGTAAACTGAATTTACCAACTGAGGAAATGTATGAATAATATAATAAATCATGGGTGTTTGGATATATTTTATCCGTTTTACTTCCATCTAGTAATACACATTTCGTAACAAATTTGTGTCTTGTACATTTATGGCACCAATATAAATCTTCCTCATTTAAATCGTCTAAGAGATACTGCCAATTTTTGTGCTTTACATAATAACTTTGACTGTGGGTATTATTAGGGAGGGGTGGGTAGATTATAGGCTAGGGAATAACCCACCCACCAAGGGAAGATGATTAAAAGAAGGAAGTAGATTTGGAATTGGAAAAGAAGGATAGAAGAATAGGAGGAGAGTCCCACAAAAGTAATAAATTTAGTGTTAAACACACTTAAAGGTGGTTGCCACTGCAAATATGTGCTCGGATACCTAAAATAGCTACGAGCTTGGTCGAGGCTAACGGGAGCTGCAGATAAGGCTTGGGCAGTTTGCCAGAGAGAACCTGTAGTGTATTTCCTCCCAAGCACGAATGAAAGTACTATAGGGAAGGGTGATGATCTGGCCAGGCAAATGGTAAGAGCTTTATTAAGCATTAACGAGGGCATAAACCTAGGAGGAGCTAGGAAAGCCAGGATCCTGCCTAACTGTAGTGTCAGAGAAATGATGAATCCAAAAATAAATATTTAATTTATTTAACAGTTCAGGATTAATTAATCTTTTTAACAAATAAATATTTTTTAATCTTATTAGCAATTTGAGGTCGCAGACCTCCGACAACATTAAACGGTTGCTCCAGGCAATTAACAATTTACAAGGTTTTTTTTTAAACCGTGTATTAAAATCTTGGTAAGATTTCATAAATAGGCAAAATGGAATAATTAAAGTTTTGACATTTACAGGAGTACAAGCAGTGTACTTATATGAAACCTTCGAAAGAACATTCTAACGAGAATAACAACTTCGAAGATAACAAACTGTAAAACATAAAGAAAAAGGAAGTTCCTACAACTTCTTATATTTATACAGAGTTAATATATGAGAATTATACAAAGAGAGCAGGTCACTTACTGTGAAACCTGGAGAAAGTGAAAAGGAAATTTCTAGATTCCCTATGTTTGATTGGGAATCACGAGAAAAATGGGACAGTTTCCATTTCGTGAAACCTGAACATGACTCTCTCAAGAGTGTAGAGAATTGTTTTCCCTATGTATAGGAAAGGGACAACGTGATTTAAAACTTGTATCACACAAGCAATTATGCAGAATTTAATTAATGTTAAACTGGCAAAGTTGGAAGAGCACTTCGTGAGTAACACCTTATAGAGAAGTTTCAATTGTATAAATAATGGTTGTTAGTAGAAGGTTAAGGAAAGATCATTGGGATACAGGAACAATGTTCATGGCCGTATTTAATATAACCGGACGATCGCGACGCGGTAGAAAAGTGGAGCAAGCACTGATTAACACTATAGTCTGTAAAGATGGATGCAAAGTTCACTATAGAAACAGTAAAGTTCATGAAAAAGAAAGTTATTGCAATTATGGAGATAACTGATTGCACTATGTAGGTGAAAGTCTATTTCTTGAAAAAGCTGTAATTTACAATTAAATGCGCCATAGAATTTTCCAGAGGTTCCAGCGGAGGACGAAAATTCACTATTGTAGTAATTTAGTTTTAAACAGAATTCTCCCAAGTACATGAGAAATACATGACGGCAGGACTCGCAGATAGAGAACAAGTTCTAGAAGGTTCCAGAACGACCTTAGCAGAAAATGGGGTTGAGAAAATCCAACGGAGGAAATAGTTTCAAAATTATAGGCAGCGGGTATTAGATAATATCCCACGTAGCGAGAGAATTTCTCGTTTGAATCGCTTAAGAAAAGCTCTTTTATAGTAAGGTTGGCTTATCCAAGTAAAAGCTCAACATGGCAAAACCCACGAAGAATGATTATTGCCCCAAGTAAACAATTTCACACTGCCCACAATTAAAAGCACTTGAAAGTTAAAACCATGAAGATGAGGTTAAAACTTTTTAAAAATGGTACTTATCTCGATTTCATGTTGAAGTCGGAGTTCCTTATGAAGACTATCTAGCCAACATGGCGTAGAAGAGGGTGTGCCTCTTGGTTTGAGGAGGCTAAGCTCGAGCGGAGCTTTGACTTGACGAGTCAACTGCAGACGTAGAAGTGAGTGCAGCTCAGCGGAGCAAGGAGAGACCACGGAAGGGGGAGAGAGTGGGGGTAGGAAAACAAAAGGTATACATATCAGCATAACCAACATTACAACAAAAAATTGATCTTCTCTTGCTGAGCTGGTCTTCAAGGAGTTGACAACAGTATCTGGTAGCCAAATGGATGTGGAATTCCTCTTGCGCGAGGAAGAGTTGAAGAGCTTCAGAGATTTGTTGTCATATGACGCTAGGTGGATCATAGAATATATATCTGAAACATACTCACACAAAATATAAGAAATTTGCACATAGAGGAGAAAACAAATGATCACTGTTGGTGTTTGACAAAAAGGAAGGAAAGAACGTGCAAAAGCATTCAAAATTGTGATCTCAGGTACCGTGCATTCCAAGAATGCACCATACTGGGAGGGCCAGACACCAACAGGGAACAAATAAGCAATTAAACATTTAAGAGTGATACAGTAATTTAAAAAAGTGGTCTTGTGATCTGACCATTAGTAGTCAAGACTCTGAATACCCTGACTCTCCTATCTCTTCCAGGGTAACACTTAGTCACTTTTCGAAAAGGCCAGACTAGGGGGGGTGAAATATCCCTAACCAAGACCAAGTCTCCTACTTGAATGTCGGGACTGGAAAGAAACCACTTCTGTCTCCCCTGCAAGGAAGTTAAATATTCCAAGTTCCACCTCTTCCAAAAAGAATTACTGAGGGCTTCAAGTTTACACCAAACAATAGGTAGATTAAAATCCCTGTAAGAATTAGGAAGAGGAGGAGGGGCAGAAAGAGAAGTGCCGATAAGGAAGTGACCAGGGGTGAGTGGAAGTAGGTCATCAGGGTCATTGGAAAGCGGAGTTAAAGGGCGAGAGTTAACAACACTTTCAATCACGAAATAGCTGGAAGCTGAGAGAAATAAAGCACTAGTAAAGATTGCGATACGATGAGAAAGAAGAATTGGCAAGTTTAAACAAAGCGTATAGGAACAAGTACATCTATTCAGGACAAGAATATACCAAATAAACAAAGGAACTATGCGAGTAGAAAGCAAGAACGCCATAGGTAACAAACGAGCAGCCATAAACAATGACCTCAAGTTATAATGAGTATCAAAGGGTTTACTCAGAAAAATACTTAAGTCAGCGAAAAACGGGGCATGACAAGCATGAATACAAAAACACATCGAATGTGACGTCGAGAAAAAACAAGTTTGTTCATCAATGAACATTAAGATCGCCAAATATGCAAGCAAATTGCAATACATAAGCAAAGTGGAATACATGAACGCGTGAGAAATACGCAACGAAGTTTTGAAACAGGGATCGAAACAATTGCAAGATACGAGCGTGGGTAAGCGGAAGAGGTAAACAAGTACAGCCTTGACACACATAGTACAACGAGATAAGGCATATAAATAGCTGAACGAGTCCTTAAGCGGAGCAAGTTTATTTTGAGAACTAGGTAAACGGCTTCCGTACTCGTAGTAGCAACTCGCAAGACGATCGTTGGCAGTCGGCCAGAGTTGAGATAAGAGAAACTTGTTTTGAACTGTGTCAATCATACAGGAAATAAACAACGACTGGGCATTCCTCAGACTGGTATACACACGAGTCTCAAAAACAAGCAGTTCAAAGTGCACACACAACATTTGGTGAATCAGCTGTAACTTAAAGCAGATATTCAGTTTGAACGGAATGCAGTCAATCGTAACTTGGACGTGAAAAAGCAATTTAAAGCTACATGAAATGAAGTAGGAAATCAATTTCGCATAATTGAGAGGATCACGAAATCGAACAATTTTCAACAAAAAGAAGCTTAATTCTTCCGAGCAAAGAAGACAAGCTGGGACATTGAGACGAAGGTTATGCATAAGAATAGTTATTCTAGATGCAATGGAATTCAGAGTTTCAAGCGGTTTCATGAGCGACTTCCAATTGCGAGGAAGGGGGGAGGAGCCGGCCGTGGCCATCCCTCTACATAACGAGAGAAGTGAAACATAGCGTACAGCAAAGTGATGGTGACTGATAGCCATGGTTTTACACAAGGGGAAGATAGTTTTCGAGGAATAGTTTAAGCAATTAACTGCTATAAAAAATGACATAAGAAGATATACGAAATAACACAAAGCAAGGCGAACTTGAATGGCCATTTTGTGCGGGAAGAAAGAAAAACCATTTAAACAACTTACAGGGTTAGCGCAGTTATTCACGATAAGACATCGTTTCGACAAGTGGTTTTCAAAAATATTGAGATTTGAAACATGAGCGTTCTCTTTTTCAGAAATGGGATTTATGTCAGCTGTGACGAAATGACATTGTGCTTTGGTTTGAACACTGGTATGTTTGATCTCGCCAGTGATAACCCAACCAAAATCGGTGTCTCTAGCGACCACGGTTGAAGATAACTTGCGTGTTTGTTTGCGAATGCAATTCCAAAAAACATTGGCACTGAAAAGCACATCAATGGGACCTTGAGCATTAAACTGAGGATCGGCTAACCTTAAGTGCGAAGGAATGTTTAAACCGGAAGTATTGATAGAGTGACTTGGAGTGTCCTTGCCAATACTGGTAAGAATGAGACAGTTTAAATTAAGATTGGTGTTTCTTTGACAAACGTCTCTGATTTTCAATTTTGAAGACTGCAAAACTTGAGTTTTCAAATTGTCAATGCCGGTCACATTGATAGAAGTAGGCGATGACGAAAGACCTAGTTTTTTAATCAACGATTGCGAAACAAAGTTGTGCGTTGAAGCGGAATCGAGAAGACCACGGGTTTTGAACCAATTTCCAAATTTGTCTTGGATTTCAAATTGTACAGTGGTCAACAGGGTTTGCGCACTGTGAAAAGTGTCGGCGTTGGAAATGCAGGAAGAAGCATTAGTTTGTTCGGAGCGGCTCTGCAAGGAGCTTAAAGAGGTGGGTGCTGATGACCTCGATTTATCGTGAACGTGCAATAACGAATGATGCGGTTTTTTGCAATGAAAACAAAGATTTAATGACGTACAGTTCGAAGAAGAATGCTTAGGTGACAAGTAATTGAAACAATGTTTGCTGTTTAAGACAAACTTTCTTCGATCTTCGACAGACAATTCTTTAAAGGATTTGCACAAATACAATGTGTGAAGCTTTTTACAGAGCGTGCATTTTAACGATTTGTTAAGCGGCCTGATATCTTCTCTTGAATGATTGAAAGAAGAACGGGTTTGTTTGTTTTCGACAAATGGGGGCTGATGTCCCTTTGAAGAAGCAAGTTTTTTTTCAAAAATTTGACACTGAGGATTCGTTTCGACTTTTTCGCACTGAAATGCGAGTGCTGTAAGGAATTGACATCGACTGTTGAGAAACGAAACGAGGTGTTCGAACGAATGTTCCTTGTTGTAGGCGAGTTCGATCTCCCAGGCTTTCAGTGTCGAAAAATCGAATCTTGATGTAGCTAGGTGAATGAGTATGGTGTCCCATGTTTGGACAGGCTGTTTTAGCTGGTATAACGCTCTGACATTTAACTGCATAGAATCTAAGAGGTCTCTTAAAGATGTGACGTCATTAGGTTTGACGGCAGGTAAGTTGAAGAGACAGCGGATATGACGAGCGACACTCAACCGTAAATTGCCATATCTCTCTTTAAGGAGATTAAAGGCGATGTGGTAGTTGTCTGCGCTTAAAGGCAGTGACTCCACTAAGGTCAAGGCCTCTGATTCCAAAGAAGTGCGGAGGTAGTAAAATTTATGTATGTCTGGGATCTCGATATTTTCATGAATTAAAGAGCAGTAAAGTTCGTAAAAAGAATACCATTCACCTTCCTTGCCTGAGAAGTGCGGTAGGCTTATTTTGGGAAGTAACGGTTTCGGTTTGTTCTCGTGAACTGACGCGGGTACGAACTGGGCCGGATTGATGACCCTAGTGTCCGGTTCTGAGATATTGCGGATCAGTTGGTGGGCCTTTGCAATTCCTTCAAAGTACAAGGGTTCGACCTCATCCCGGTCCAATTGCAGTTCTGGACAAGCGGATTCAATCTCGGTTTGAATTTGGTCATAATAATCATAAGACCGTTCGTACAACTTAAGGCGATGAGTCAAGATATCTAAATCACACTCGGCGGGATTTAATTTGCTGATGAAATTTCGGAATCTAGTGAGTTGCCCTTTATAAGAAGAACGTCTAGCAATAAGAGTTTCATCTTTTTCGGCAGGAGCCATGACAAAAATAATGAATTGAAATACAACTCACGAAACTGTAGAACCTTGGAGATGCTGTCAGGTTGGCAACAGCGAATGGATAGCAAGAACGGGACACACCAAAGGAGACAGGAGCGGCCTCTTTCCCGTTCACAGGCTTTGCATGATGTAGATATAGCTGAAAGATCCAAAGGAGATATTAAAAATATGCAAAGTATTGTCAAATAACACTTGACAAACAATAGAAATAAAGAATGGACTCTCCCGGGTTTCGGCACCAAATTTTGGGTAGATTATAGGCTAGGGAATAACCCACCCACCAAGGGAAGATGATTAAAAGAAGGAAGTAGATTTGGAATTGGAAAAGAAGGATAGAAGAATAGGAGGAGAGTCCCACAAAAGTAATAAATTTAGTGTTAAACACACTTAAAGGTGGTTGCCACTGCAAATATGTGCTCGGATACCTAAAATAGCTACGAGCTTGGTCGAGGCTAACGGGAGCTGCAGATAAGGCTTGGGCAGTTTGCCAGAGAGAACCTGTAGTGTATTTCCTCCCAAGCACGAATGAAAGTACTATAGGGAAGGGTGATGATCTGGCCAGGCAAATGGTAAGAGCTTTATTAAGCATTAACGAGGGCATAAACCTAGGAGGAGCTAGGAAAGCCAGGATCCTGCCTAACTGTAGTGTCAGAGAAATGATGAATCCAAAAATAAATATTTAATTTATTTAACAGTTCAGGATTAATTAATCTTTTTAACAAATAAATATTTTTTAATCTTATTAGCAATTTGAGGTCGCAGACCTCCGACAACATTAAACGGTTGCTCCAGGCAATTAACAATTTACAAGGTTTTTTTTTAAACCGTGTATTAAAATCTTGGTAAGATTTCATAAATAGGCAAAATGGAATAATTAAAGTTTTGACATTTACAGGAGTACAAGCAGTGTACTTATATGAAACCTTCGAAAGAACATTCTAACGAGAATAACAACTTCGAAGATAACAAACTGTAAAACATAAAGAAAAAGGAAGTTCCTACAACTTCTTATATTTATACAGAGTTAATATATGAGAATTATACAAAGAGAGCAGGTCACTTACTGTGAAACCTGGAGAAAGTGAAAAGGAAATTTCTAGATTCCCTATGTTTGATTGGGAATCACGAGAAAAATGGGACAGTTTCCATTTCGTGAAACCTGAACATGACTCTCTCAAGAGTGTAGAGAATTGTTTTCCCTATGTATAGGAAAGGGACAACGTGATTTAAAACTTGTATCACACAAGCAATTATGCAGAATTTAATTAATGTTAAACTGGCAAAGTTGGAAGAGCACTTCGTGAGTAACACCTTATAGAGAAGTTTCAATTGTATAAATAATGGTTGTTAGTAGAAGGTTAAGGAAAGATCATTGGGATACAGGAACAATGTTCATGGCCGTATTTAATATAACCGGACGATCGCGACGCGGTAGAAAAGTGGAGCAAGCACTGATTAACACTATAGTCTGTAAAGATGGATGCAAAGTTCACTATAGAAACAGTAAAGTTCATGAAAAAGAAAGTTATTGCAATTATGGAGATAACTGATTGCACTATGTAGGTGAAAGTCTATTTCTTGAAAAAGCTGTAATTTACAATTAAATGCGCCATAGAATTTTCCAGAGGTTCCAGCGGAGGACGAAAATTCACTATTGTAGTAATTTAGTTTTAAACAGAATTCTCCCAAGTACATGAGAAATACATGACGGCAGGACTCGCAGATAGAGAACAAGTTCTAGAAGGTTCCAGAACGACCTTAGCAGAAAATGGGGTTGAGAAAATCCAACGGAGGAAATAGTTTCAAAATTATAGGCAGCGGGTATTAGATAATATCCCACGTAGCGAGAGAATTTCTCGTTTGAATCGCTTAAGAAAAGCTCTTTTATAGTAAGGTTGGCTTATCCAAGTAAAAGCTCAACATGGCAAAACCCACGAAGAATGATTATTGCCCCAAGTAAACAATTTCACACTGCCCACAATTAAAAGCACTTGAAAGTTAAAACCATGAAGATGAGGTTAAAACTTTTTAAAAATGGTACTTATCTCGATTTCATGTTGAAGTCGGAGTTCCTTATGAAGACTATCTAGCCAACATGGCGTAGAAGAGGGTGTGCCTCTTGGTTTGAGGAGACTAAGCTCGAGCGGAGCTTTGACTTGACGAGTCAACTGCAGACGTAGAAGTGAGTGCAGCTCAGCGGAGCAAGGAGAGACCACGGAAGGGGGAGAGAGTGGGGGTAGGAAAACAAAAGGTATACATATCAGCATAACCAACATTACAACAAAAAATTGATCTTCTCTTGCTGAGCTGGTCTTCAAGGAGTTGACAACAGTATCTGGTAGCCAAATGGATGTGGAATTCCTCTTGCGCGAGGAAGAGTTGAAGAGCTTCAGAGATTTGTTGTCATATGACGCTAGGTGGATCACAGAATATATATCTGAAACATACTCACACAAAATATAAGAAATTTGCACATAGAGGAGAAAACAAATGATCACTGTTGGTGTTTGACAAAAAGGAAGGAAAGAACGTGCAAAAGCATTCAAAATTGTGATCTCAGGTACCGTGCATTCCAAGAATGCACCAAGGGGAAGCGTGTCGTTTGTGCTGTCACTATCTGTATCTTCTTCTTCTAAAGCAAGTGCTAATCCTTGGCATAAAACAAAACATTTTAGACACATCTTATGACCAATTAATGTAGTCAATTTCTCCGTCTCTATTCTCGCATGTATCATTTGTGACAGGGATGTGGTATTCATTAATGTACGTAACTCACTGAAATTCTTTGAATTGTCGTGGAAAATTGATGGTGTCTGACCCCATAGAATAATGTAGTTTGTAGTCAAATCTAGTTGTGTGGTGTGATAAAACTTAGTTTAATGGCCATTCTTTGATAGTACTGTTCAAGTAGTTAGTTTACATGGATGTTGTACGAAATTCATTATATGTTCTGTTATATATTTGACTGCGATGACCATGTTTTGTTGCGTATATCCAGTTACTTGGTGTAAAAAAGTGTTCTCTAAGAGTTTGAGATCGGTTAGCCATAGTACTCACCAAACGTTCTTGCTTGAATGCGTACCAGTAAAAGATAGAAACAGAATATAGTTACTCCACAACACACAAGAAATATATAGCAGCAAAATCTCGCTCGGTTGTTTCCTAACACACCACACTAGCAAATGCCCAACTTGGACCGGCCTCACTCCCTTACATACCGGTATATAAATATATACAGGGGCTTCTGAAGGTTATTATTGGATAATAAATACATGTTATTGAGCATTTCGTTATCTGACCTCGCTTCAAGTCGTAAACAACGTTAATGTTACTAAGTGAAGATGATGAATTATTTCCGCGCTATCAATTAACTCATGGTCACCAACGACTACAACGTAACCTTCGGTCGCCATGCTGCGCGTGGAGCACTATGCCATACATAGTAGCGGCCTTGCAGCTCCAAATGGAAATAGGGTTGTGTCATTAATTCATTATATGCATCACACTTCCATTTTTTTACTTTAAAGGTTGATTCTGATGCAATACACGGCATAGCCTTATGTCGAGTAAAACTTTGTCATAATTGTATCCCCTTCCACACTGGTGAGAACTGTCACAAAGCTGGTATATATACAGGTGTAAGTGCCGCACACAATCTCACTCGCATCAAGTCTCTTTTGGCGCGAACATCGTTCTGCTCTGTACAAGATGATTTAACGTTTTTGTTTTCTTATAATTATTGATTATAGATTATAAGGGGTTATCTTTTTTATAGTTAACATGGATGCTCTCCATCAGTTCAACAAAATAGGGGCCCAGGCTGGGTTGGAAACAAGAAGACTAAGGGATCTTACAGTCACCAAACTTTCCCTGTATAGAGCCTGCAGAGAATTGACATACGATTTGGCACCAGACTTATTTGCCACTGACAAGAGTTTATGGTGTTTCTACCAAGTCGATTTTCCAACATATCTAACGAGAAGCTGGCAGCGATAAATTCACGCACCTTGGTGTTGAAGTATTTAGGCATGCACAATAACGCATGCCTAGTCCAATCTCGTGTTCCCCAAACAGTTTTTAACTCTTTGTCACATCTTGTATGAGCAGATGACCTCTCTGTTGCGCCCCTTAAAGAAATAATTTAATGCTTGAGATATAGCAATTGACTATTTTTATTATTATTATAAGTGTTTTTTAGAAATTAACCTCATGGTGCCACTTGTTTGGGAAAATGTTCGTGACTGCTTCCAAACACGACTGTGCAGTGGACGAATCTACAATGCCAACAAAATTTTATATACACAATTGTTTTTACAGGCATGTTTACCCGTTTTTAAATTACAATTTGCCACTCTTTTTATGCGCATCACAGCATTAAAGGTGAACACAGAATTAACTTGTACCTTTGTATTTTTAAGTCAATGGGGATGAAAAACATGAATCCATTTATTTGGCTACAAAAATGAGACCATGTTATCGGACGGATGACAGGGAAGCTTGGTATAACCAACATGTCGTTGACGCTTTGGTTGCTAAGTTTGACTCCTTTCTTGAAGGCGAAAGTGGAAAATTGCTGGAGGTCATCCCGTTTCTACGAGTCAATGTATGTTGCCTTGACGTCTTACATTCAGGTTCTCTGTGTTTTCTACTTCCTCTTCCTGCTCAACGTAGAAAATCCGTTCTCAATGTTCAAAATGAGGACGACTATTGTTTTTTATGAAAAATGGCTGCATTTTTAGCCCCTGTTCAACTTAATGCTACTCGAACAGCCTCATACCTGGTCATGCAGGTTTCTCTCCACGCTTAACTTTGCAACTATTTCATTTCCTATAGAACATACCTCTAATGCTAAATTTGAAAGTCTTAATCCTGATTTTTCCTTTTTGGTTTATGGCCTTGATAAGAATACTGTTATTGGACCACATTTTTGTACGAAGCAGCATAAGGTGCACCATATAAATTTGTTATACATTTCTAACTTGCAAACGAGTCACTATTGTTTAATTAAAAACCTCTCCAGGCTTGTTGGTGGCAAACTTTCACCTAATCACAGTAAAAATTTATTTTCGAACGGTGTTTTCAACTCAAATCAAGCTGGATAGGCACATTTTGGATTGTTCTACTCAGCCAGCAGTTAAAATTACATTTCCAAAACCGAAAGAGGTTAAAATGGCATTTAAATCTTTCATCGCATGGATCCAATGGCCTATACTGTGTATGCGGACATTGAAACTTTAACTGACCCCATTCAGCGGTGTCCATCGAATCCGCCTTCCTCATACAGGGATGCTATTCAAAGACATACTCCGTTTTCGGTTGCCTTTCAGGTCGCTTGTACCTATGATTCAAGTCAATCTTATTTCAATTTGTTTCGAGGACCTACCTGTATTCAGTGGTTGTTACAGGAACTGAAACAGTTAGCCAAGCAAGTCCATCAGCTTCTTCAGAGTCCCAAGTCCATACAGATGACGCTAGACGAAATGATACGTCATGATACTGCAACGACGTGTCATATTTGTAGGAAGCCTTTTTCACCTGACGGCATTAAAGTGCCCGACCATTGTCATTTCACGGGCGTCTATCGAGGACCTGTACACAACACGTGTAATATGACGTTTCGTGCAGCAAAGTATATACCAGTCCTTTTTAACGTCCTCAACAATTTTGACTCCCACTTAATTATTCGTGAGTTTGCCACTTTAGACAAGGAACATTTTTCCATTATCCCGCAAAATCATAAGCGGTTTATTTCCTTTTCTATACATTACCAGGGTAAACCACTTCGGTTTCTCGATTCCTATCGATTGATGGCGTCTTCGTTAGACGCCTTGGTCAAGGGTATTTCACCCGATGAATCTCACTTTACACGAAACCATTTTTCAGATGATGCTAAATTCAAACTTTGCATCCGCAAGGGAGTTTTTCCTTACGAACATGTCAACAGTTGGTCTTCCTTGGACGAAACTCATTTACCCCCCGCAGGCCGCATTTTTTAGAATGTGGCATAATACTACCATTACCGATACCGATTATATCCACGCCTGCAACGTGTGGGATACATTTGGTTTTACCTCTCTTGGTCAATAAGCTGACCTGTCTCACCGTCGATACCTTGCTATAACGGATATTTTTGAGAAATTCCGTCGCATGTGTATAAATACACACTTCAAAAAACGTTTTGCATCACCTCGGTTCCAAGAGTTCCGGAACCTTTAAATACAAAGGGAATAGAGATCAACACAAACAACATTTCAGCTCGTTTTATTGCTCATGAGACCCACACATTGCATGTTGTACCATCATACAGCTAGACTTTCAGCATTTGTGGTCCAGATTGCAGTACACACCACTACCTCTAATACCCAGTAGCACGTCCTCTTGCATTGATGCATGCCTGTATTCGTCGTGGCATACTATCCACAAGTTCATCAAGACACTGTTGGTCCAAATTGTCCCACTCCTCAACGACAATTCGGCGTAAATCTCTCAGAGTGGCTGGTGGGTCAAGACGTCCATAAACAGCCCTGTTCAACATATCCCAGGCATGTTCGATAGGGTTCATGTCTGGCGAACATGCTGGCCACTGTAGTCGAGCGATGTCGTTATCTTGAAGGAACGCATTCACAAGATGTGCACGATGAGGTCGAGAATTGTCGTCCATGAAGACAAATGCCTCTCCAATATTCTGCCGATATGGTTGCACTATGGGTCGGAGGATGTCATTCAGGTATCGTAAAGCCGTTTCGGAGCCTTCCATGACCACCAGTGGCGTACGTCGGCCCCACATAATGCCACCCCAAAACATCAGGGAACCACCACCTTGCTGCACTCGCTGGACAGTGTGTCTAAGACGTTCAGCCTGACCAGGGTGCCTCCAAACACGTCTCCGACGATTGTCTGGTTGAAGGCATATGCGACACTCATCGGTGAAGAGAACGTGATGCCAATTCCGTGGGGTCCATTCAGCATGTTGTTGGGCCCATCTGTACCGCGCTGCATGGTGTCGGGGTTGCAAAGCTGGACCTCGCCATGGACGTCGGGAGTGAAGTTGCGCATCATGCAGCCTATTGCGCACAGTTTGAGTTGAAACACGACGTCCTGTGGCTGAACGAAACGCATTATTCAACATGGTGGCATTGCTCTCAGGGTTCCTCCGAGCGGCAATCCGTAAGTAGCGGTCATCCACTACAGTAGTAGCCCTTGGGCGGCCTGAGCGAGGCCTGTCATCGACAGTTCCTGTATTTCTGTACCTCCTCCATGTCCGAACAACATCGCTTTGGTTCACTCTGAGACGCCTGGAAACTTCCCTTGTTGAGAGCCCTTCTTGACACAAAGTAACAATGCGGACGCGATCGAACTGCGGTATTGACCTTCTAGGCATGGTAGAACTACAGACAACATGAGCAGCGTACCTTCGTCCTGGTGGAATGACTGGAACTGATCGGCTGTCGTACCCCCTCCGTCTAATAGGCCCTGCTCATGCATGGTTGTTTACATCTTTGAGCAGTTTTAGTGACATCTATGAACAGTCAAAGGGACTGTATCTTGGATACAATATACACAGTCAACGTCTATATGCCGGAGATCTGGGAACCGAGGTGATGCAAAACTTTTTTTGATGTGTGTATTTACATGCTGGACCCGTGTCACTATTGATGATGATGATGATGATAATTGTTGTTTTAAGGGGCCTAACATCCAGGTTATCGGCCCCTCGTGTCACTATTACACAGCACCGGGTTTATCATAGGATGGCATATTGTTGTACACAGGTATCGAGTTGGATTTACTTGTAGATATTGACATGTTATTATTTTTCGAAAAAGGCATTCGTGGAGGATTTTTTCCCTTGTTCAGAGACATGTCCATGCCAATAATCCTTACATGCTAACGTATAATGCACAGCAGCCCATTTCCTATTTAACTCACTATGATGTGAATAATTTATACGGCTTTGCTCTGAGTCAACCACTTCCGTATTAAGATTTTGCCTGGCTCAGTAACGAGGAAATTGAACGCTTTGACGTGCACACCGCTGCTCGGCAAATAGATGTCGGCTTTGTGCTGTAGGTAGATTTACAATACCCCGCACATATGCATGACGATCACGCTGATTTACCGTTTTGTGTCGAGCGTAGGATTCCTCCAAATTCGAGCTCAAAACATCCAAAGTTACTGGGAACGCGTTTTCCTAAAACAAGGTATGTGATTCAAATCCAAGTACTTTTGAAATGCTTAACGTATGGACTCCATCATATTGTATCCTTTGCAAAAAAGGCGTGGTTGAAACCTTACATGGACCTGAATACTCACTATTGGCAATGTGCTACCCAACCTTTTAAAATCAATTTTTTAAATTGATGAATAATGCGGCACACGGAAAAACGTTTGAAAATGTACGCAAACACCGGTCAATCCATTCAGTTAATTCGTGGGAAGGTAGGTATGGAGCTCGGAAATATGTTGCCATGCCCCATTTTAAAACCATGAATATTATTACTGACGCCATAGCTACCGTCGAATTAGGAAAGGTTGAAATTCTTTACAATAAACCTATTTATTTAGGTATGACTATGACTATGACTAGTTTTGAAAATTAACTATGTATGACTTTCATTATGGGTTTGGTCGTCGCTATTTTAATGACGTTCATCTTGTTTATATGGAGACCGACAGCTACGTATGTCAGGTGTTTATCAGGTGATGTGTGACCATCCTGAGCATTTGGATACTTCCTCTTTTCCCGATGACAACACCTTCGGCTTGTTACCTCAAAACAATAAAGTCATGGGGCTCATGAAGGATGAATGTGGCGTCGATGTCATGACAGAATTTTAGGCCTGGCATCAAAAATGTAATATAATTGCGACAGTAGAACCAAGAGTGTCCGCTCCAGAGTCATCCGAACGTTATGTATGGCTCGTTATCGTGAGGCATTATATAATCCCACTGAACAGTATGCAAAACAGGCACGTCTAACATCCCGTACCCATGAAGTGTTTCTTGTCGAGCAAATGCGACGCTCGTCGCTTTTGTTTGACGACAAACGGTCATGGGTAAATGATCACCTCACAACCTTGCCATGGGGCCATTACGCCCTTAATGAGTAAACCTATAATGTTTTGTTGTTCTTTATTACAAGAGTTCATGTGTTCGCTATTATCTGTGAATCAAATCATCCCTATGTATTATATAATCAATGTTTAAGCCATGGTCCCATATATTGTAAATAAAGAAAAATGATGTATTGTACTTTTGTTTTATTTATTTTCAAGTCCTATATAATCATCATTTGAACCTTGCTATTTACTGGCTAAAAGCCAATGATGTACTAGGGTAGGTTGTCCAGTGTTAAGTCCTTTTTCCGCTTCTAAAAACTATGTGTATTTTTGAGCTATAACACATAATTTTAGGGTTTTTAGTTTCCAAGGTATCGATTTTTCCAGTTTGGGGGTTTGTTTCCACACCCCAATTAATTTCATCATAAACAAAAGATCTTATGGTAATTTATAATTTTTAGGTGTTTAGAAAATTTTTCCCCCTGTAAAATCTATATTCACTGGTTTAGGGGTGAAATGACCTATCGAGGTGGAGGCGTATTTGTTGACCTATTTTTGAGCTATAACACATAATTTTAGGTTTCTTAGTTTCCAAGGTATCAACTTTTCCATTTTGGGGGGTTGGGTGGGGTTGTTTTCACACTCCCACTAATTTTCATAGAAGCACAAGAGGTGGGGTTAATTTATCATTTTTAGGTGTTTAGAGCCTTCTTTTCCTGTAAAATCTATATTCATAATTTTAGGGGTGACATGATCTATGGAAGCGAAAGGGTGTATCAAGAGAATTAACTTTGGGGTTTATGGTTTCGGAGATACTGATTTTTTCACTTTAAAGTTTTTCACTAGGAAGACAGTTTTATCAACTAATACAGGGTTACATTAAAGGGGCTTATGACCGCAATGTTTCAAACCTCCCTAATTATTATACAAGACATCTCCAGTATACGGGTTTGATGATCAAGATGTCCCCAAGGTACAGCCGTCACAATAGCACAGGCATTCATTACATTATGCACACTCAGGTATACAGCCACCACCATGCTACAGGTTCTGAATCACATGATAATCACTCAGGAATACGGGTTTGACAATCGCAGTAACACAGGTTATTGCAAGTATACGGCTTAGACATTCACAATAACACAGATGATTAAACGCGTAAACATGCATGGGGCTGATAAACACGATGTTTCAAACCTCCCAATAATTATACAGCCATCACAATAACACGGGTTATTAAACACTCAAGTATACAAGTTTGATGATCAATATGTTCCCTTGTCACAGCCATCACAAAAACACTGGTTATTAAACACATTATATACCCTCAGGTTTGATGATCAAGATATCCCCTTGTCACAAGCTATCTTACATGGCTTAACAAATGTAATACTATTCATCCATACAGCCATTGCAGTAACACAAGCATAATGTGTCTTCTGTACTCACATGTATTCCACAAGCTCGTTTGTAGCTAACTAGACTAGTCTTCCATATATATATATATATATACGTTTCATTTCTTATCTTTAAAGGTTAAACTACGAGCGACCTAGAATCTGCAGTTGCAATAATTCAACCTTAGAACTAGGCGAATTCGACATATCCGCGTTAATGAAGGCTGTTCCGGGATAATAATACTATTACCAGTCTTCCGTATATATACGTTTCATTTTACATCCGTAAAGGACCAACTACTAGCGACCTGGAACTAGGCTAGGTCGACATTGACTATCAGTATATCCGCGTTAATGAAGGCCATTTCTAGCCACTGACTCCTCCGGGGTATTATTATTATTATTCAGCGGGGGATCACACCTCTTGGAAAATAAGTGAAAATCAGTAGCTGCTCGCACAGTCACTCACAACCAGTGCGATTGCGTAACTGCTCACATGCTAGTATATCAGGGGCTCTCAACCAGTGCGAATGCGTAGCTGATCGCTGGCTCAGAACACAAACAGGTCCAAAATGGACCTCGGCTCGGAGGGTAAAGAAAGACTCGGCTCTACTCGGCTCGGGGACATGAACAGATCCGATCTCCAACCGGTTTCCCCACTTCTCCTCACATGGCCACCACACTATAAAGCAGGTCAACAGCAGCCCTCACAGTCATTCTACTGGCCGGAAGAGGCCAGGACAGCTCGGCCTCCTCCACCTCAGGCCATATACCCCCCTCCACCCTTCCCTCACCCTCCTCCCCACCCCTCCCCTCCCCCAACCCCCAAGGGACGACTGGGGGCACACGTGACCGCGAGAAACCCTGGATGACCTTGAAATTGATCCAGAATCCGTCTAGCCCTACTACTAGGTTATGAAATCATGAGTGGCAGCATTGTCCAGGAGGGCTCGAGCAGAGTGCCAGTTACCTTTGGAGTCCTGAACTTGAAGTCGCACAGTAGATAAAAGAATTTGAGTACTGCGGCAAGAGTTCTTGGTTTGACTATAGGACTGAGCGAATAAATCAGAATGAGTACCAGAGGTTAAGTAGGATTTATTGCTGGAAGCTACAGCTGTTTGAGGGTTTGAAACAACAGCATTTTCTGAAGATTTATTTAGAGAGGGTTTAAATTTTGGTTTTTCAAAACGATGTAATGATGAGTGGTGACGTAATTTGCAATACATGCAGACACCTTTCAAAAGACAATTTGATACTACATAGTTTTCAGAAAGACAAATAAAGCAACATTTATGCTGAGAGACAGTTTGTCTGCGGTCATCAACCGATAAAGATTTGAACGTAGAATATGAGTATAGAGGGTGCAAATTGTTGCAAAGTATGCACGTTTGCGAAGTACTTTTTACTGAAAATACTTGAGAACGAGGAGTTTCTTTTTTGCGAAATGTAGTTTTGCTATGCGCATTGTTGCTATAATTGGATGGCAGTTCAGCTTGTTGGGCAACTGCAGAAAGCACATGGCAACGATTCTTTATAAAACTAGTTAACGTCTGAGATGTGGGATCTGGTTGATCAATTAAGTGAGATTCCCATGCTTTCAAAGTTAGGGGGTCGAACTTAGAGGTAGTAAGGTAAATCAGAAAAAGATTCCAATGTTGTACAGGCTGTTATAGTGCTCCAAGGCAAGTACATGGAATTCAAGTGTGTCACCTAAATTGCGTAGCGTTGAAAGTTTATCATTGCGACAAGAAGGGAGATTGAACAAGGCAGTACTATGTCTGTGGATCCGCAACTTGGGATTACCATATCTTTGCTGTAAAAGGTTAAAGGCAACTGAATAATTTTCCGAAGTTAGAGGAAGTGCCTCTATAAGTTTAAGTAGAGGGCCTTGTAGAACAGATTTTAAATAGTGGAACCTCTGTATGTTAGGAATAGAAGAATTATTGTGTACTAACGAAATAGAAAGTTCTTCGAAAGAATCCCACTCTTGCTCATTACCTGAGAAAGAAGGCAAAGGAATTCTAGGTAGAATAGGTTTAACGGGAATGATGGGGTGTTTTTTTGTTTGTTACTAAGAGTGTTAATTAACCGTTATAGTGCCCGGGGGCCGATCTATCGGCCCAGGGAGCCTCTGCTAAAAGTGCCACGGGCCGATCTATCGGCCCCGTTTTTCTAAACATTTTAGCGATATTTCCAGTAACGCAGCGATTTTGCTCTTGTAACCAATACAACGCGGGAATCATTCTCACACTGCATATATCGATGTGTTTAAGTTCCGTGATCATTTGAATTAATAATAAGCACTCTATGAGCAAGCTGTAGTCAGCTGGCTTGGCGCGTGTTTTTTCTTTTGAAGTCGTGATTGTTTATGTTCTTGCTTGGAACTAATTACGTTACTTGGTGATAAATATGGCTAGCTCTTTGAACGAAGAGGAAATAACTAATGTTTTAACGCTGAGTGAAGAGTGTGAGAGCGAATTTTCGACTGATGACGACGGTGACAATTTTATTCCGCAGTGTCCGCAGCCCGCGCGTTAGGAACGCCAAGGCCGAGACACATGAATACTTTCGAAACAGGTAGGATTTACGCTGACAAAATCGACACTGATTTACCAGGTTCAGATTCCAATGACAAATCAAGTGAAACCTCAACCAGTGATGGGGAAGAGGTTACCACAAATGTAGCAAGTAAAATAACATTGTGCAATGCGAAGACTACTATATACGCATGTCTTTGTAGAAACTGATCGTACTCGAAAACTATTCGATATAATTACTCCAAATTTGGAATATATATGTAGCATTCCTTAAGTAATAACATGTATATAACAAAATATAGTAATTCGAGTGTAGAGGCTGTCAACATTTGATCTAAACTTTCGAATTTCATTTATTTGTTTGAATAATTTTTAAAAGTATTTTTGCAATTAACAAAATAAAGTGAAATATCAATTAATTAGCATCCATTACGATACAAATATGTCTACCTGCTACAGAAAAATTTCAACATTCTATCTTGATAATTATCAATAGGAGATAATTTTTATCAAACCCTTGTAATTTCACTAAACTTGGCTTGGCATTCTTAGCATATCCACGCATTAATAGCTTGGCATCAGATTCTACAAATCCTTCGTAATAGCCCTCTTTCACTTCACTTCGATCTTGCTCTTGAGTTGAGTCAAGGATCTCAAGTTCAGTTTGAAGAGAATCATATGAGTTAAAGTCAGATTGATAAACCTTAAAACTTTCTGTGAGAATGCTTAGATGGTGATCATCTAAACATTTTCTGTTAAGGACGGCACGGGTGCCCATTAACCTTTTGGCAGTGGACATGGTTGAGACTGAATTACAACTCACCGAACCATGCAAGGAAGTCGTTGATGATGAAGACAAGTCAGTTTTAGCAGATGGAGGGGCTGCAACAGCTCGTCTGAACCCTGCTCCAGTTTGACTCCGTTTTAGCTGGAAAAAATAAACAATTTTAGAAGAACGTTTAACATCAAACAACTTGCTCTCAAAGATATATATTAAGTTCAAAGATAAAGAAAGCTAAGCTAAATCCCACGGGTTTCCGCACCAAAATTTGTATAGGATCAGTCAATTAAAGACTTCCCGTATCAGGGTGAACTCAGACTCATGGTCAGAGTCAAAACTAAATTGAGCGTTATACTGAATAAGGTAGAAACACATTTACAGCAAGTAGCAAGGAAAAAGAGAACAAGTTGCTTAAACAGATAAATATTTATTTTGAAAGCAATGACATGATGATAAATATGTTACCGTATATATAAATAAAACAACATTTGTTTTAAACCTTCAATAACATACGGTAAAAGTGTTTTTACTGTTTGGTGAAGAATGGAAGAGAACCTGATTGAGGTTAACATAAATGCAAGCGTTACTGACTAGCACTGTTAGAATTTGGGGGCCTAGCCCAAGATACTGAAGAAACTACAAAGTCTGTGGGACATTTCCCCTTTGACTTGAAGAGCAGAAAAGGCTCTAAAGGGAAAGTTACGGGAGAAGAACTCACTTCTTTCAAACACTTAGGGCCTCAACCCAAGCTGTTTGAAAGAGAAGAAAACAGATGCCAATCTTCAAGAAAGTTGAATCACTTTAGCAAGATAGAATGAAATAGAAAAGTGCATTAGAACTGTAAGTATAATCAGTAATGCACTGAAAGAAAAACAGGACCTTAAAGGGGTTATGGCGGATAGGGGCCAAATCCTGCCGCAATATTAACGAAAACATAACCTTAAAGGGATTATGGCGAACTGGGGTCCAATCCTGTCGCAAGAAGAAAACCATGAAAAAAGCATTCATTAACTGCCAACTAGAAAATGGCAAAAGCAAGCCACTATGTAAACTCCAATTGGAGGTTCATATAACAATTAAAGCAATGTTAAAGAAAGCAATGCATATGAGCAAATGTATGTTAAGTACCATTAGTGGTATCAAAAGGCAAGTTAGATGACTGAAGAAAATATATTTTCACATAAATACCTTGAGCAGAAATGCTTGTAATCAATTTTGTGCGGCTTATTAATGAAGCCCAGAGAAAAATGTGATAAGACAGTTTTACTTTTGAATAACAATAAATGTTACTTATCTCTTCCTGAAGGTAACTTGTAGGTTAAACCACCATGGATAGCACAGCCCCATACATGACAGGTGACACGATGACTGCTCAAGTAGTAACATACTTGGTGTGAGCAGAAATTTAGACATGAAATGCATTGTAACAAGTCGTAAAAACGTTCGTAGATTTAATCACTGGAAGGTAACAAGTCGTTGAACACATCTTTAATTGGTTGAAGCTCCATTGATGGAAACTTTAGAACACATTTAGACAGGTACCAGGCCTATTCACTCGAAGAAATTGCATGATGCGCTTTATAACTTTCAAAAGTTACACTAAAGAAATTATTGTTTGCTTAACAAACATAACGAAGGTATTAACTTAGCAAAATGTGTGGTTGGGTAGGCGACGAAGTAACCAAGTACGGTTATGAAGAGTTCTTGTCTTTAAGACATGACGAGAAAATGAAGCGAAGCTTCCAGGTGATGAAGTGCTTAGACGTAGTTCCACATGATGAGAGAAGTCCCGGTATACAGGAGACTGGTGCACGAGACGGTGCTCGAAATAATCAGTTACGACAAGTAGTCGTTTAAGTAAGAATGACTTGTAGTCATTTTGAAGAAGTCCCGGACGAGATGCCGGCCCCGTGGTGTTGGGGTAGCGCGCCTGCCTCTCACCCGGAAGCCCCGGGTTCGATACCCGACTCCGTCAGGGATTTTAAAACTGACGTGAGGGTTGGAACGGGGTGCACTCAGCCTCGTGAGGACAATTGAGTAGCTGTCTGACAGTGAGGCAGCGCCCCGATCACGAATACCAAGATTAATGACCCAGGTGACCCAACGCGCTGATCACGCGTCACCCCAATATCTGTAGGCCAAATGGCTGGCCAGCGGTCGCTTGGTCGGCCTTAGCCCGTTATGGGCTGTGTGTTGCCAGGGGTTGACTTTGTTGACTTGACCCGGACGAGATGTCGCAGGTGCGGCAAGGACACTGGGTATCATTAAATCATATTTCACTTAGTCTTCACCTTGTCAGGCTTCGATCTAAGGATATTTACTCTACATAAACAATGGCCTCCATTTGGATCGGAACTCATGTTGGTCACTTTTGTGACAGTATACGTTTGTGTATATGTTTACTTCTTCGCGACAGCCCTGTTTTACTGTTCGCTTTTTCTCTTCCCGAAAACTTCTAAACAAGTTAATATGTTAAATACTTTATTGTATTATAATTGATTTATTGATTTATTTATATATATTCAAGCTTCGTTTTTCTAAGATCTTATCTCAAGTGTTCCAGTGCTCACATTCTCAGTCATCCTCACCCTCGGCATACAGAGCATCTACTAATGTGCTTTGGGCCTGCTGCGTGCTGGTGTTGACTGACGTCAGCTTGACCTTCTTTCAGCCAATGGCAGGACTCTGTGGTCAGGTGGCCTCCTTGTTCGAGATTGTTCTATCGCCCCTGTATAAGAGACGCTGCCTGTTGGAGTTCTTCATCATTCAGATCAACGCATCATTCTGATCAACGCACTTCAGATCGAGCATTCTGATCAGCGCTCATTCTGATCGCATCATTCAGATCAACGCTTCATTCTCTTCGGATAACTTCGCACGCTGCCACACCTCATGGCACTATTGACAGTCGCTACGTCACCTCGCTACTAGGTTACGAGGTCTTCACGCTGAACACATCGCTCTAGATTGCTGGAATGTTTGCAAACCGCAGTACTCTACAAGTCACACGTCAGATGGTATTATACTTCACGGCAACAGCAGTTTTCCTGGCTGCTAACTAGTTTCATTGTTCTACTGAGTCATCGCCTAGACACTACAGGTGTCATCCTCTTCAAGAAAGGGAAAAGAAGCAATGAGCGTTCATATTCACGGAATATGCATCTTGAGGCCAAGAACGCCGCCTGCGGAAGAAATTGTAGAGGACTTCTTAAACAACATTATGCTAGCTGAGATTTTATGGAGCTGGATGTTCAGTTTGGAAGATAAGTTCAAGTTTTATTAAGAAGCTAAACTTCTTACTCTTATCACATAATTCATCTTTTTATAATTCTTTTATTATTGTATATTATAATTCAATCTAATTCCTTTCAAATTAAGGCAAGCCTTATCATTTGTTTTTCTCTAATTCGGGTTCTGTCACAAGACCCTTCCAATTTGTTAAACGTATAACTAGTCAACTCTGCTTTACTTATTTGTATGCATTTAATGTGCATTTTTGATGTCATTATTTAAAAACTTGTTATTTCAATAAACCTATTTATACCCTGTTATTTAAATTTGGTTTTCTGGTGATGTACTTTTATGCTCACTATACCGCACCGCTTAGGTCTATTTTCTGTTTCACAGTAGCTATTTTGGTCAGGCTTACGCCTGATTCGCGTTCTCCCTTTATGGGAAAGATTAGGGCAGATCCTTTCTTCATAAACTTTGGTGCCGAAACCTGGGATTTAACCCATTTCAAATATTGCACACAAGAAATCAAAATAATAATATTAATGGTTAAACTAATTTACAATGTATTAATACATGTGTATTTTTCAGTTCAAACTTGAATCGAGCAGCGGCAGGGAGGCTTTTGGAGAGGTGCCAGTTCTTCCTCCACCGGTGTTCTCTTCAGCTGACGTACGCAATACAAGTCAAATACAGGTGGTGAGTTTGCTCCAGCTTGCAATATGCCTCTTGATACTACAAACATTAATACTCGTGCCTCGTATAAGGGTAAATTAACCCGCTTTAGAACGTCTCTCTCAGAGCATACAGAGCAAGAACGTAACTTAGATATAATCTCTCAAAGATTAAAAAACTATGAACAAGATTTTGAAAAGTACGATGAAATTCAATGCAGTATTGAAATTCAAAGCCCCGAACAACAGAGTGAACGTAACGAAACAGAACGTCTTTACTACCAAGGCTATGCAGAAGCAAAAGCTTTACTTAGAACATTAACACTTGAAGCCAAGAAAGAAGATTCAACTCCTTTTTTTTTCTCTACCTCCGCACCAAACCAAACTATTCTCCCTAAAATTGAATCACCCACATTTCGTGGCGACGAAAGTTCATGGGAACCATTTTTTTGAATTATTGACTTCACTAATTCATGACAATGAAACCCTTCCGCCGATATAAAAGTTCCATTACTTGCGATCAGCCGTTCAAGGCCAGCCACTTAGCCCTGACAAGTGACAACTACGAAGTCGCTGTAGAATTACTTAAATATCGCTATGGAAATTCAAGGCTAAGGACTCAAAGACATATACAGGCTTTGTTAATCTTCCTAATATTCAATCTGATAATGTTATAACCATTCGCAATTTAATTGACACAGCAGAGCTTCACATTCGTGCCTTGGCGAATTTAGGTCAGCCTGTGCAATTTTGGGATTTATTCATAATTCATCTTGTAACCAGTAAATTCGATTCTGCTACCCTAGAAGCCTGGGAGATGGAGCTATGTCAGCATTCGCAATGCACTTACGAGGCCCTTGTTAAGTTTATAAAGGCCAGGTGCCAAGTTTTGTCCGCCATAGCCTGCCAAAAAAGTGCTATTGTTTCTGCTAAAATTCCTTCAAACCAAAAGGTCGTTAGTCATGATCAAAGAGTTTTGAGGTCTCATGCCTTTGCCGCACATAGTCAATCGCCTAGTTAGATGCAAAGTTGTGTTTTATGCCAACAGTCCCACAACTTATATCAATGTTCCGATTCCAAAGCCTTGTCTGTGGACGAGAGACGCAAATTACTATCTCAACAAAAACATTGTTATAATTGTCTCTCGAGAGCACATTCTTTGAGTAACTGTCGATCCGAACGCCTGTGCTTTCATTGTAAGGGCAAGCATCATACTTTATTACATAGACATGAGAAACCACGATCATCAGCCCCTAGCTGTTCCCCTCGAAAGCCTAATTCTGAAATTCCTTCTACTAGTGCTCAGTCGTTTACTAAAAGTTCCACTTCCCTTAGTAAGGTTCAAGTATTGCTATCCACTGTGCAAATCTTACTGATGAATGCTCATGGTAAATGGATTACTGCTCGTGGGTTACTAGACTATGCTGCCAGTAACAACTTCATCAGTGAGCATTTCATTCATAAATTAGGTCTGCAAAAACAACCTACTTCAATTGAAGTCACTGGAATTAGTCGTTCAAAGTCCAAAGCATTATGTTTCGTCAAGGTCGACTTAAAGGATTCTCATAATTTTGGCACTCGTTTTCAACTAGATTGCTTAGCGATTGATTCCATAGGCAATGAAACTCCTAGTACTTTTTTCCCAGTTAATAAATGGGATATTCCGCATTTCATAAGATTTGTTGATCCACGTTTCAACGAAGGGTGCCCGTTGACATTCTTCTCAGTTCTAGCATTTTCTGGCATTGTTTGCATTCTGAGAAAGTCAAGGTTGCCCCTAGCGTCTTTTTTTTTCGCAAAACTGGCTTCGGATGGATTGCCACGGGACAAATACATCGCAGTCCTGTTCAGTCTGTCTAAACCTGTTATCATGTTCACGCCGATTTAGGCCACGACTTGACAAAATTTTGGGATATAGAAAATATCCAAGCCGCAACTTCTTCTTCCTCGAATAACGAGATTTGCGAAAAGCTTTTTCGTGAAAGTACTGTTCGTACCCCTCAAGGTAGATTTATTGTAACTCTTCCTCGAATTTCTGAGCCCCCTGTCATTCTTGATTATTACGCTAGGGCGCTCAAAGTTTTATTCGCTGTCGAAAATCTCTTCAAGCGAGATAAGGCTATGCAAACTCAGTACACCTCTTTTTTGGGGGAATATGAGTCTGCTGATCATATGGAGGTAATTTCCAAAATTGAAGGTGAAAATAATCCATCTAAAAATATAGTTTACTTAAACCATCACGCTGTCTGGAAAACCCCTTCCACGCGGGAACAGATAAGAGTGGTATTTAATGGTTCTTCTCCTGACATCATTGGCATATCGCACAACGACAGTTGCATTCAGGACCCGCAATTCAGAATGAACTCGCTTCTGTCTTATTGAATTTTCGTCTTCACCCCATTGCAGTCTTAGCTGACATAAAACAGATGTATCGACAAATCTTAGTAAACCCCGAGCAGCAGGATTTGCAAAGGATTTTGGGGCAGGACGAACATTCAAAACCCATACAAATATTTCGCCTAAGAACAGCAACTTATGGTTTGAAACCCTCTTCTTTCCTCGCAATTCGCTCTCTGCATATGCTGGCTGAAATAGATGGTCATCTGTACCATCCTTTAGCCTCTGAGATACTTAAAATTCCTTTTACGTGGATGATTTCCTCTATTCCTTTTCGAATTTAACTGATGCTTGTCTTATTTCTGAAGGTCTTAAATCTTTATTGCTTGGAGGTGGTTTTCCGCTCCATAAATGGAGCACAAATTCAACTGAGTTTTTGTTAAAGATTTCATCTGACTCGCCCACCACTAAGTTAATTGAGCTGCCTACTGAGGAAGCTACCGTGAAAGCCCTAGGTAATTTATGGTCCCCTGCTGATAATTTTTCATATAAGGTTCAGTTGTCAAATTTGAATCCTCAAACTAAAAGGGAAGTCTTATCAGAGATAGCCAAGACCTTTGATCCACTTAAGTACCTAGCCCCTGTTGTAATTACTGCAAAAATCTTTATGCAACGACTTTGGTTATTGAAATCAGGATGGGATGAATTAGTAAGCAGCTTATCTGATATTTCTAAAATTTGTATTCCCCGCCTTTTAATCTCAGATCCCATGTGTCAATCCTTTGAATTGCACATTTTTTTGCGGACAGTTCCGAAAAAGCCTTTGGTTGTTGTGCTTATATAGTAGGACGTCTAACCGCCTCTTCTGATGGATTTTCAAATTTGATTTGTTTTAAGTCCAAAGTAGCTCCTCTGAAGTCAATTTCCATTCCTAGACTGGAATTGTGTGCCGCCTTAATGGCCGCTGAATTATCTGTCAAACTAAACAAAAATCTGAATGTTCAATTTTCTCGCACATGTTTTTGGTGTGACTCCGCGGTTGTTTTGGCTTGGCTCTGGAAACCCTCCTCTCATTGGAAAACTCCTGTTTCGAATCGTGTTTCCAAAATTCAGGAAATCTCCCACTCAGAGCAGTGGTGTCATGTTCCTAGTAAAGAAAATTCCGCGGATATTATATCACGTGGCTGTTCACCTGCAAACTTGGCTTCTTTTGATTTATACTGGCATGGGCTGACATGGCTTTTGCAAAATTCCACATTCTGGCCTCGTCTTTCATGTAATATGTTGACAGAAGTACCAGAAACTCGCATTGTTTTCACTTCCTCTTATGTTGTTTCAGTTAATATTAGCCTTTATGAGCGATATTCTTCATTCTTTAAATTAATTCTTTCGATGGAAATATTTCGTAATCAATCAACCTCTCAAACCTCAAGGTTTTCTCACTACGGTAGAACTGGAATTCGCAACGCGAAGAATTCTACTGTTAACCCAACAAGAAGTGTTTTCTTCCGAAAGGCAAATGCTTTCATTTGGTCAGGAATTACCTAAGTCTAGACGACTATAAGCCCTAACTCCCTTCCTTGATAAGGATGGTTTGATAAGAGTAGGAGGTAGATTGTTATTTTCAAACTATTCTGATGAAAAAAGGCATCCTACAATACTTCCATCAAAAACATCATGTGACCGCTCTCATAATTCGGAAGTTTCATTACCAACCTTTACATGCAGGAACTCGTACTTTGTTGTGTTTGATTAGAGAACACTACTGGCTCATTAATGGAGCTCATGAAGTGTCATCTGTTGTTCGCAAGTTTATACCTTGTTTTAAGGCTAAACAGCTTTCTATCACTCAGATTATGGGTCATCTTCCTTCCTTTCGATCTGAGCCTAACAAGCCCTTTGCACTTACTGGTGTTGATTATTCTGGTCCTTATACTTATCAAGTGAATTCTCCTAATACTAAGCGCAAGGTATTGGCAAACTATACATACCTTTATTCGTTTGCATGGTTACAGGAGCCATTCATCTCGAATTGGTAACCAATGCATCCACATCATAATTTTTGTCCGCCTTCTCAAGGTTCACCACTTTTTTTAGCGTATGGCTTTTAGTGCCGGGAGTGTCCGAGGACATGTTCGGCTCGCCAGTTTTGTAGCTGTTTCGAGACGGACTCCCAATGGGTGAGCTACAAGTACCGTTGGGAAGTTGGAATGGAAGGACGAGGAGTTGGAAGGTAGCAGCTGTGGCCTATAGTTAGGGACCAACCCCGGCATTTGCCTGGAAGGAAGATGGGAAACCACAGAAGGCCATCTTCAAGGTTGCCGGCGGGGGGATTCGAACCTCCTCGCCTCCCGGATGTGAGCGACTCTCAGCAGTCATGCCGTAACGACCACGGCTAACTCACCCGGTTCACCACTAGACGAGGTGTACCTTCTGAAGTATTCTCAGATAATGCGAAAAGTTTTATTAGTGCTTCTGATCTTTTAAGAAAGGCACTAACCTCTCCTTCCTCTAAGGAACAACTCTCGAATTTTTCCTACAATAAGGGTTTTAAATGGCATTTCACCCCTCCTTACGCCCCCAACCACGGTGGTCGCTGGGAATCGTGCGTGTAGCTTACTAAGCGGCAATTACGGAAAACTCTTGGTCCTTCTGTACTTTCCTAAGAAGAATTTAATTCCCTCATAATTCAAATTGATGGATTTGTTAATTCTAGACCGCTTACTCCCTTATCCAATGATCCTAATGATCTTATTTCTTTAACGCCCAGTCATTTTTTAATTGGTTACGCTTTAGCCTCCACTCCTCCCTTGTTGATTCAGCGCTTTGATATCAATCGACCTATTTATTGGAGAAAGATAGAATCTTTCCGCAATGCTTGTTGGCGCAGTTGGAAGCTGGAGTATCTCAGTTTACTTCAGCGGAGGGAGAAGTGGCACCTTTCTCATCCTAATGTACGTGTGGCTGACATGGTGCACCTTCGGGATCCCACTCCCCCCCTCGTATGGAAACTCAGCAGAGTGACCCATTGCCACTCTGGTCGTGATAATCATATTCGAGTGGTAGACGTTCTTACCAGTAAAGGTCATTATACAACACCTATTTCCATGAATGCTCCCCTACTACTCGATTCTTAGTGTTTTGCTTCTTTGTTGTTGTTTGCTTCTTGTTTGTTTGTTTGTTTGTTTTGGTGGTTTTCGGAGCAGGGTCACATTTGTGATAGTATACGTTTGTGTATATGTTTACTTCTTTGCGACAGCCCTGTTTTACTGTTCGCTTTTTCTCTTCCCGAAAACTTCTAAACAAGTTAATATTGTTACGTGCCACCCCCCTAGTGGCACTTTTGTTAACTGGATTACGGTGGGTTGAAGCACAACACAGAATGTTTCATTAAATAATTAATTAACTTTATTGCGGCCAGAAAATTACACTACTCATCAGCGAATACAAGCAATTGGAACCTTACTCCAGTTTTCTTAAGTCTCTTCCTTGAGCGCTCTTGGCCCTTTCACTTGTCAACAGACCACAGAAGTTAATCCGTCCTAATGAGTACGGTGGCCTCGACAGAAACTACCTGCTCCTCTCCCTTATTGTACCCCGACTAGAGTTACTTACGATCACTTGCTGCAGGCTGTTCATAAGCTGGGAGAAACAATGTCACTGGATTTCGTAACTCGCACGGCACTTCGTCACCACACTTCTGTCGCTCAGGAAAACACGCACTAGCTCAGAAACACACACCCACAGAAAGCTCAGCCCCCTCACTTTGAGGCCGCTTATATAGCAGGCTGGTGACTCAATGAATTCTAGAATCGTCCAGGACACACGGCTTCGAGAGATTTCCATCACTGGCTGGGTCACGAATATTCTGGACCATCTCTTTGTCCTAGTAGCCCTGTTGCATAAGGCTCACGCAATACACGAGACAGGGCACAGCCCAGCCCTGGGGCAGTTGTGACTCATGCGGCGAGCGATGACCCAAACTCACAGCCGTAACAATATGTTAAATACTTTATTGTATTATAATTGATTTATTGATTTATTTATTTATATATATTCAAGCTTCGTTTTTCTAAGATCTTACCTCAAGTGTTCCAGTGCTCACATTCTCAGTCATCCTCACCCTCGGCATACAGAGCATCTACTAATGTGCTTTGGTCCTGCTGCGTGCTGGTGTTGACTGACGTCAGCTTGACCTTCTTTCAGCCAATGGCAGGACTCTGTGGTCAGGTGGCCTCCTTGTTCGAGATTGTTCTATCGCCCCTGTATAAGAGACGCTGCCTGTTGGAGTTCTTCATCATTCAGATCAACGCATCATTCTGATCAACGCACTTCAGATCGAGCATTCTGATCAGCGCTCATTCTGATCGCATCATTCAGATCAACGCTTCATTCTCTTCGGATAACTTCGCACGCTGCCACACCTCATGGCACTATTGACAGTCGCTACGTCACCTCGCTACTAGGTTACGAGGTCTTCACGCTGAACACATCGCTCTAGATTGCTGGAATGTTTGCAAACCGCAGTACTCTACAAGTCACACGTCAGATGGTATTATACTTCACGGCAACAGCAGTTTTCCTGGCTGCTAACTAGTTTCATTGTTCTACTGAGTCATCGCCTAGACACTACAGGTGTCATCCTCTTCAAGAAAGGGAAAAGAAGCAATGAGCGTTCATATTCACGGAATATGCATCTTGAGGCCAAGAACGCCGCCTGCGGAAGAAATTGTAGAGGACTTCTTAAACAACATTATGCTAGCTGAGATTTTATGGAGCTGGATGTTCAGCTTGGAAGATAAGTTCAAGTTTTATTAAGAAGCTAAACTTCTTACTCTTATCACATAATTCATCTTTTTATAATTCTTTTATTATTGTATATTATAATTCAATCTAATTCCTTTCAAATTAAGGCAAGCCTTATCATTTGTTTTTCTCTAATTCGGGTTCTGTCACAAGACCCTTCCAATTTGTTAAACGTATAACTAGTCAACTCTGCTTTACTTATTTGTATGCATTTAATGTGCATTTTTGATGTCATTATTTAAAAACTTGTTATTTCAATAAACCTATTTATACCCTGTTATTTAAATTTGGTTTTCTGGTGATGTACTTTTATGCTCACTATACCGCACCGCTTAGGTCTATTTTCTGTTTCACAGTAGCTATTTTGGTCAGGCTTACGCCTGATTCGCGTTCTCCCTTTATGGGAAAGATTAGGACAGATCTTTTCTCCCCATGTCAATAAACCTTTTACTTTATTTCATTTATATCTCTTTGTTTCTCCACATATTGCAAAACATAAATTCTCCATCAGTATTGAATATTTACACTTTAGATATTAATACCATTTTTAATAGTGTGACCATTATGCATCGTACTGTACAGGAATAGGAAGATGTGGAACCTGTATTCCACGAAATCCTATCCTGATTAACTTCTTAACCCGTTTAGTCTTTAAAGTAGGGAACCGATTCTCAACACACTAAAGGCCGTGCAAAAATTATTTATTATTATTATTGGCATGAGTACAACGCCACGTACAATTATAAAATTTAGCCGGCAAATTTCTTCTGCTTCTCAACATTACAATTCTTTAAGATTCAATTATCTAACTTTTATTTTTAATCATATTTTTACTTCAGTATTTAATTGTTACTATGGCAAGAGCTCCTTGTGACCCTCATATAACAGGACTCATTCATTCATCTCAAATGGCACGTGACACGACCTCGGACAAAGCCATTAGCCTTCTCCCATCTCGTTCCCTCGACCCTTGCGTACAACCACTACACACTGACCTTGTGTTTCTCAGTTTGACATTTAAACGGCAGTATTTTTATCATTGAGCATCCAAGTTCATTTCTCGTTCCCCATTCATATTCATAATCTTTAGTTGACATGTTTCAGTCCAACAATACACATTCCGTTTACACGTGTCTTTGGCTCGGAAAAATGTTCTATGCTGTCGGCATTACAGTACATTAGCGTATAAACCAGCTCTGGTTCCTACAATGCTGACGTGGGAATTTAACAACAAACAACTCGGTCCAGGAACGCCATGCCCTGTCCGGCTGTAATGCATGATTAACTCGGGTTAGGAATCAATTTCACCGTAACCCGGCTATCTGCATAACCAATAACATCCACTCAGTCTTACAATACAACGTTCATTCACGTGCACCCGCTACGTGAGAATAATAACACAGTCAGAAGTGAGAATCCTTGCGGTCACTCTGATACAATAACTTTTATTTGGCGTATAAAACCTTCCCCGCTTTCCATTCGACGATTCCTCGACATGCTAACTATTTCTTCCGATCTGCACAAAAGCGACATTAATTCATAACTCCCTATGCTTGAGTTTACATTTACGGTCTGCCTATTTCCGGCGACAATCTATTTAACTTGGATTTTCAATTATTTATTTGCTTCAATACGATTATTCTTGTAAGAATAACATATCTACTCATATTATCATTCTCTGCCTTTACTTTATATCAATTACTGTGGTCCTTCCACATTTTATCTTTTACTTTATAAGATCCTATCACATTTACATTTTACTTTATAAGGTCCTATCACATTTTGATTTTGGTATACTAACCCACCTAGGTTTTCCTACAACATTTTACTGTCCTTTTCCTAACTCACATTTAATTCTAGCGTATCAGCCCACTTAGGTTATATTTATTTATTTTCATGTTCGACGTTTACTTTACTTTGAAAATCACTGATCTTTAACTTCTTTACAACTTCATTCTTAACTATTTCATCAATTGGGTTCCCTCCTTCTTTAAATCTTGACTACATTACATACGTTCCGGGTTTCACTATTATTTCCAAACACCTAATTCATTAACATGATCATCAGAAATATGATCCATCTTTATAAGACCCATTTTATAACACTGACATGTGTAACACAATAAATTAACAAGTAGTGTTCATCAACAACGGTGTTTCCAATCATGATGCATAATGGTACAATTCATAACAAATCATTGGTACTCACCGACATCTGGCGGTTCAGAACCCCTTTCATGAAGAAATTCACCCATCACTGCCGTAATTAGCACATTATACAAGCACTGTGGTGTGACAAATTAACTTTCTTCACTTTACACGAAATCATATATTTTCTTAACATATTGACAATTAAACCATTCACATTTCCCATGAAACTGGTACACTAAATCACAATTATATATTTACCCTTAACATTTCCCATGACACTGGGACACTAAATTACAATTATATATTTACCCCTCACAATTCACTAAATAAACACTCACACGCGTATCTTAACGCTCAGGATCTAGTCCTATACATTTATATATTACATACAGTTGATTACATTACACGTGTGATTGTCTCTGTCGTATCTCAGGACGCGAACGGTGGCCTCCCTACACGTTCCTAGATGGCGATCTACTCTTTTGCACGTACTGGCATAATTCGCCTAGTCCCTGTGGACTGCAACTGGTACTTAATTTTGGACCGCTCCGGTCTCGACTCAATGTTCTGTCTTTCATGATCTGCAGCTTAAACTCACTGGTTTCCGAACGTACCGTTCTTACGAGTTTCGCCAACGTCTGGTTGTGAAATTCTCTAATTTCGAACTACTTTGCCCTCACCGAGGTTTGAATCGTTCGTTTTCAATGTTCTGTCTTCTCTAGCGCTCTGATATGACTATCGCACTGTAACTGCGCGTTCTCTATCTAGGACTTGACTTGGGTCCTCTACGCGGAACTTTTATCGGAGTAACTTCCTAATTTATACTTTGCGTATAATTTTACTGTATCGCACACTTTACTTTAACTTTCGATGACTGATTCCGAATCTCCATGACTCTCCATCAGAGATCATGAGATTGTAAACTTGTACTGAAACGTAGTAGAGTTTTCCCTCAGGAATTCTCACAGAACTTGTCTTGACTTTAACTGTGACTTGGTTTCAAACCAACGTGTTGCGGCCTCACCGGACCCAATATCTGACTTGCGTAGCATAACGTCCCTCTGGGCTGGCGGTATGAATTGAGTCAACGTAACGTCGCCTCAGGGATTTCGACTTGACTCACTTCTGCCTCACTTCTCCAGGTTTATATGTAAATATTCTCTGAATCTAGTCCCTCAATCGATTCTGAAAAATAATTTCCATTCCCATGGTTTTCTCAAGCTATAAAAATTACCATTTTGTAAAGCAGGTTTTCAACGTCTGAAAACGCCCCTTCTATTTCGAATTTGATCGTACGCTTTCTCTAAATTAATTATTTTAGCTCCGTCAATTTGCGTGGGTCGACCTCTTTACTCCTTCTTCACCGCAGATCAATGCGCTAATGACTCTCTTGCGTCATGCCCAATCAGCACTTCTTTATCCTCGTGCTGTTAATACGTTTTATAACTTCAAAAATTCACATTCTAATTTACATTCATTGGGTTGTTTCTCTCTTCCAACTCCAATGGTTATTTTGCGAGTTATTCGCATTACTCCTATTGTAAACCCGGCATATTAAACTACCCACACTAATTTTCTGTCGATCCAGCAATCTCGCGGGGATCTCTCTATCCGTATGGCCTGATGTATTCTTGTGCAATCTCTCGTCTTAGCTGAGTTGCGTGGTCTCGATATCAGTGCCTCACGGTAATAACTGTCCTCATAACTTTCATTAATTAAATTTTAACGTGCCTCTTTGGCTAGCTGTTATTTCAATGACTGATAAACATTCGTGCGATGACGCATTGCTTCTTGGCTTGTTGCTTCTGAGATCCAATTCAACTTCTCAGGCTTATAATATAAAATTTAAAATGTTTTAAATCTTCATCTATAGGGTCCTTGGTTCACACCTTGTGCAGTCTTATAGACAGGCACAAATCCCCCCTTCTTAAGTCAATAAATATCTCCAAATTAAGAGTATTTACAGTATTTACATTTCTTTCCTACGTCAGTATCTTCTATTTCCTATTTTGAAGATTTTACTCATGTCCTCGCATGTCTACTTCACGTTGGGTTCACTCCTCAAGCTCACCTTCACTTTTTCTCATATGAGTTGGTCCTATCCCTACCCGTTTCACCTTCATGTTTGCCTCCAGGTGTCTCTGCATCTTTATCAATCTATTTATAGCTTGCTCGACTCGTTCTATCTTCCCTTTAACTATATATCGGGGATGGACTATCCCTACCTGTTTATTCATTTCATTCCGTGGTTATTTATCTAAGTATCGATAACCATCTGCTCTTCTGCCAACTTCTCTTTCAATTCCTTTCTTTTCTTCCTCTATTCGCTATTTTCGAGTTCAATTTGCTCATCGTAGATTTCCTTTAATCCGCATTCACATTCTAACTGCTGCCATCTTCTCTCTCTCTCTCATCTTCCTCTTTTCTTTCCACTAATGTGACTAGGGCTTGTTCGTCACTCTTCTCAAAATCTTCTGGAGGATGATAAATTTTTAAATTAGCTTCGTTCATTATCATTTCATGTTCTGTTTCTAAATGCTGCACCTTATATGCATTGTTCTTCAGATCTCTTATTATTTTATAAGGCCCATGGTGCTTCTTCCTAAATTTCTTATATACGGGATTCTCAGGATCTGATATCGCTGGCCGCTTAATTAATAGTACTTCTCCGACTAGTAATGGTCTATGATGCCTCTTATTACGATTTCTTCGCTGCCTTTTCTCCGCTTGAGCTTTTAAATGCTCATATGTTTTCCTAATACTTAAATCTTTTCCTAACTGGGCGTCTGTAGGTATGGGTATTATCTGATCCCATGGCCTTTCTGGTCGTTGATCTAAGTGGATGCTAATGGGTACTTCTCCGGTCGTCCCATGCACAGTATTATTTATACAAAATTCTATAATTTGTGAAGTATCTATCCACTTCCAGTTTTCCTCCGAACAATAAAACTTACAGTATTTCTCTACTTCCCTCATTGCTCTTTCAACTGGGTTTGCTTCTGGATGCCTTATACTCGAGAGTATCTGTCGTTTGCCTAGAGTACCTAACTCTCTACGAAACTCTGCGTTCGTAAAACAACTTCCGTGATCGGAAAGTATGTTTTCCGGTTTTCCTAGAATCAGAATTGCTCTTTCCTTTATTCTCGTCAGGACCTGTTTTGTCGATGTTTTCTGGATCGGACATAACACAACCATCTTAGTAAATACGTCCATCGCTACCATGATATGCTTATTACCTCTCCTAGCTTTATGAATTGGACCAAAATTGTCCAATGACAGTATCTGACATGGTTTTTCTAGCAACAGTGGAATAGGTTTTTGCCTCATCAATTATGAATTCGGCTTTATTCATTGACATATGTCACATGTCTTCAAGGTATTTCTTACTGTTTGTCTCATCTTCGGCCAGATGAATGTTTCCTGTAACGTTACTACCTTTTTGTCGACACCCATGTGTCCAAACGTTCTGTGCGATAACCAGACCAGTTTCCTCTGCAATTCTGCAAGAATAACAATACTCAATCGGGTGTGGTCTGATTCTATGAATTTGTGAAGGAGTCCATTTTAAAAGCTATATTCTGTTGACAATACTTCTGCCTCATTGTATGCGGGTAATGTTCTATCAAGCTTTCCCTCGAAGAAAGTGATCATCATCCTCGTCCATGGGTCTTGACGTTGTCATTCGCCTATCTGCCATAAATCTTCTATCGTTTCTCGATTTTTATCTCCTATCTCAATGATCAATACCTCGTGGTCTCTGGATTCCTACTTAAAAATCTGGAACAATATTCTCTTTCCGTGGGCAATATTCAATCTCTACATCGTATTGCTGGATGTACAATGCCCACCACATTAATCTTTGGGTAGACAAATCAGTCTTCATTAGGAAAGTTAAAGCTTTATGATCCGTCCTGAGCATTATCTGAAAACCATATACGATCTTTCGCCAACATTGCAGAGCATGCAATATTGCTAGAAGCTCAATCTCGCTTATCGTATAATTCTTTTCGTGTGGCTTCAGTCTTCTCGACGTGAATGCAATATAATTCTTTCCATCTGGTTGATCTTTAACTTCTCCAAATAAAATGGCTCCTATGCCGATCTGTGATGCATCTGTCTGAATAATAAATTTATCATCATAATATGGATATCCCAATTTTACAAAATTCAGTAGCATATCTTTTGCTTTCTTGAATGCTTCCTCGCATTCATCTGTCCACTTCCATTTTCCCCCCTTCTTTAACAAATCTTGCAAGGGTGAAACTGTACTAGTGTACGCGGGACAATGACTGTTGAAATATCCACTAAGGCCCAAAAGCTGCCTCACATTCTTTACTTTAGTTGGTCTCGGAAATTCCCTAATAGCTTCCAGCTTACATGGGATTGGCTTAACTCAATGCTGGTCTATCACATGACCAAAAAACGTTACTTGTCGCTGACAAAAATTCGACTTCTTAAGGTTTATTTTAAAGTTTGCTTGTTGCAAGTCCTTCAATAGATTCTCTAAATTCTCTTAATGTTCTGGTACCGACTATGATGTCAATAGGATGTCATCGACATACCTACTGGTACATGCTTTCACCTCTTCCGATAAATTTCTGTCCAGTGCTCTTATAAGGGCTGACCCAGCCGTTTTTAATCCGAATGTCAAACTTCGAAAACATGATGCTTGTTGCTCAAACAGAAATCCTGTTGGTAAGTTCGTCCTTTCCACTAATTCCAAATGGTGATATGAGTTTGTTAAGTCCACATTCAAAAATATTTTCTTTCCTTTAAACTTTCTTAAAATTTCCTGTATTGGAGGTGCTGAGTCATTTTCAGGGATTATTCCCTGGTTCAAATTTCTGGCATCCAGACACACCCGTACTGAACCATCAGGTTTGTTCACTACTACCAAAGGGCTTACATATGGTGTAGCTACCTTTTCAATTACACCTGCCTCTATCATCCTTTGTAAAGTTTCCTTTGTTTGCTTAAAATGCTTCTCAGCTACTGGAAATGGCTTTTGACGAAATGAAGTCCAATCGTTCACTTGAAAGGCGTATTTAAAATTCTTAATCTTGCCAGGTTTAGAATCAAAGATGTCTCTTTGCTTCATTAACATATCCTTAAAATTTTTCTTATCTTCTGGTGTAATTTTAGCTTTCTCAAGTTTCTCTAATAAAGAAGTTTCGAACTCTGGTTCCATATTTTTTTCAATATCTGCGGCAAGTGTATTTAGTTCCTCTTCTAGGGTTAACACTTCCTCCCCTGTCATATCTTGATATTGTTCCTCCTCCATATGCCATATTTGTTCACCATTCCTATGTTCAACCTTGTGTAATATTACATAACTCCTTGAGTGTCATCTTCTTCTTCCCGAAATCGAACACAATTTTGGGAAAGATCTATAACCACTCTGTGTTCTCTAATAAAATCAATACCCAGAATAATATTATAAGGTAGCCTGCTGACCAATAAAAAGCTTTGTGATAACACAAGTTCTCCTATTTATAGGTCCAAAAATACCTGATATTTGCAAGCTAACGTCTTCTCAGGGATGATGCCCTTAATCTTTACGGCGGATATGGTAATTTTCATTACTCATCCCTTCGTTTCTAATTCGGTCACAAATGCTTGGGTTACAAGACATATGGTTGAGCCAGTGTCTAACAAACTTCGAACTAGAATTCGTTCAATTCTCGTCATTATAATAGGCAAATCTCGTTTTACTGCCACTCGCCCTTCCGAAATTTCCTCTATTGATTCTTCTGGTCTTGCGACCCAATTTACTACCTGTACAGCATTCAATCCTCCTGTGTGACTATTCTAGCCCTTCAAATTTTGGAGTTTTTTTTAACCGGATCTCCCATTTCAGATCCCCTACCATTCCTATTGTGCTCTTGCAATTCTAGACTTCGCGCACCTCTTTCGTCATGGATGTCAGGTGATGTTCGATTTTTCATCGCATCGCCCCATCTGACTTGCTTCGGTCTACCCTGCTTATCTCCTCGTTTGTCGTAATATCTCTGACTAGCTGTCTTTATTTAATTTAGAATAGAAGAACAAACAAATTACTAAATAGGTTACCAGCACGTGCCAATTTTTAGGTTATGAAAAAGCAAATGACGACTGATATTCTCGAATCTTCTCTCGTGAAAATTAGAAATATTAAATTACTGATGACAGGCTTTGTAGCTTTTCGCAAATGCGAACACTGGTCATTGGTCTCTAAGCAATACAAGCTGATACAGTAGGAGCTGTCGAGAATTGGAATGTCTTTGTCCTGGGCATTAATATATCGAATGCATTATACAATCGGATGCACCAACAAGACTGTTAGATAATGAGAATATTAACAAAACTTTGAATAACACCAAATGTAGGGAATATTTTCAGGCTTTGAATGCATATTAACAGCAGACAAATTAATTAAAGCTTGGCCCGTGATGACATTTGCAAATCATCTTCTATGATCTTGCATTGGTTACGTAGAAATGGTGGGCAAGTTTTAAATAACCATTATTCTGCAGGCGTAGTGGAGGAACACACTTCTGTCTGCCAATCTAGCAATGCGCCCACCAATTGAATGAAAGGTAATTTTAGGTGGGAAGTCACAAGATTTCCAATGGAGACCATTCTCCGAGACTGAAAAATAAAATGGTCTTAATCTAATATTAAATTTTACGTCATTAACAATTGATTGAGCACTATCTCATTGGACTATATGGCAGTAAAATGCTAAAGAGATAAACGTGGGATTTATTCTTAAAGAATACACTGCAGTAGTACGTATCAGGGTAGAAATGCTACAAATTATATTATCCTTCATCAGACATGGAAGCCTTTACATCCTACGTCTATACATTTTCTTACTTTTCTCACATGCTGAAGTTTCCAGAGTCAAATTCACGTTGCACCCCTTCTTATTCGCGATAATCATATCGCAACGAATGTAAACATTGCGCCGCCAGCAAACATACTACTCGTGCCGCGCTTAGGGAGAGCGAGTGCAGATATGTTCCAAAACCCGAGTGTACGAGACCGAGTGTGGATCGAGTGAACGAGTGTAAGTGTACATGGGGGTGTGGAGGAGTGACGTGCCGTCCTTCGCACCGGTCGGTTGTCGGGTAAAGTGACGCGCACAAACCTCGTATGTAGGAATATCTTTTTTCAACCTTTAGTGTTGGTTATTCCTTTATTTAGTGTATTTATATTTAGATAATCTCTTTTGGTAAGTAATACGGATCTGATCACCTAATTGCATGATGACGGACAGCGGCGGAGGGGAGGGGGAGAAGATTACAAGACCCCCTGACATATCCATGGTAGAACTTCTTACTGAAACCGTTGAATTGACCGATCCTTGGATACTTTCGACCTCATCTACAGAAATGTTTCCTGCTGTAATTCCTATAACAGAACATGCACCTTCCATGCTGGCCCTGCGGTGGAAACAAATCCTCGTCTGTATCCACTTTCACATCGTGGCCCATTTTACATTTACGTAGAAACAGAAAATACCTCCGATTTAGGAAATCTACATCCAATGCCCCTAGGTCACATGTTATATGGACACGGAATTAAAGAGATTCACTCAATACAACGTAAAGGACGCAATCGGATTCAATCTACCTTTCTGACCGCACAAGACGCCAATAATTATTAACGTCACCCAATATTGTTAGAAAAAAACTTACAAGCGTTCATCCCCTCATCCAATATACAGCGTAACGGAGTAATAAAAAGGGGTCGACGAATCTCTATCAGAAACTGATATTTTGCAGTATATTGACTCGCCCTGTCCAGTAGTCAAAGCTCAGAGAATGCAACGAAAGAAATACAACGAGGGCATGCCCGAATTTCTACCGACTGGTACCATTATAGTGGCATTTGAAACGTAACAACTGCCACAATACGTAGCAATATTCAACGTTATGTTAAAGGTACAAGCGTTCATTTTTCGCCCCATATTATGTAAACGCTGTCAACGATATGGTCACACGGCCCTAAATTGTCGCGCACGAGCCCCCCGTTGCGGCCACTGCGTCTAAGGCCATACTACAGAAGAATGCACGCAGATTCTAGCACATTGCGTACATTGTGACGAAAATCACCCCAGAGGGTCCCTACAATGTGAATTTCATCGAAGAAGTAACTAAACAAGCCCTGGCCACCTCATATCAGCCATAAAATATACCCCAACAATTCTTAGTTCTTCCTTCCCCACTCAGAACTCCCTCCTTTACGGCCCCGAAAAAACGGAAATATACAGTGGTAATACAAACCACCCATAAGGTTATTAGTCCGCTAGGATATGATCGTAGGGATTTCTTGAACATCTTAAATTCCACCTCCTCTCAGACGGATGTAAGACCTACGCCTTCCTCTTCCCAATAGACGCCGGTCCGTGATAGTTCACCCCCGGCATGTGTGCCACCCCACTCCGGTGTGCCGTTAGAGCTCAAGCAAGATGTCACACAGTTGATGGAATTGTTAGGCCCAAATGCCCAATGGGCACATCGTCTAAAAGGCATCTGTGAACGCTTTACCATTCTTTTAGCCAAAAGATCTCCTCCACCCACCACGGTAACGTTCTTTCACCCCATCTGGCCCCTACCGGACCATGAAAATATTACAATGGAAACCTCGAAGTATCTAGAATGAGAAACATCAATTATTACAATTGATCTCCGAATATAACCCCGAGGCCATCCTACTACAGGAAACTTGGCTGTTTGCTACTTGTGTATTTACAGTTGCTAATTATCACGTTGAACGGGTTGATGGACCACATAACGGCGTTCTGATCACCTTAATCAGGAATACAGTAATCATCGCTGGAGCAAACGACGTGTACAGAAACGAGAGTAAAAAGGTAATCAAAGATTTAAAGGGTACATTGCCATCCAAGCATAACACAAATTGCATTATCGTAAACATTCCGCAGAGATAAGACTTAATTCCCAAATCATGTGTAAATGTAGAAATGGAGGCTACAAATGGAAAAATTCATACAATTTGTAGGAGTTTTCCAAATGTCCAAATTATAGTTGTAAGTAAATTAGACAGGAAGTTCCACACTCGGCATGGTCTACACTTAAATAGGTTAGGAAAAGAGTATCTTAGTGATGAAATCTGCAAAATTGTAAATTCAAGTGGTAAGAATAGTGGAACAGTAATATCCTTACAGTTGAAGCAGGGAAACTGGTAAAAGAAGCCAAACGTGAGGTTTGGCATTGAGATGAGTATCTTTTGATGTCAAATTTAACTGAGTGTAACAATGGTACTTCGGATTTGTCTAGCAACAATAATAATAACAATTATGATAATAATAATGTAAATAAATTACCAACACAATCTTGCAAAAGTAACAAATTTAAAATTTACCACCAGAATGTTCAGTCTCTCTATAATAAAATTGATTACAATAAATCTAATGCTTAAAAATGAACTTAAATACATCTCAGCACTATGAATTTCAGAACATTGGTTGAAATAGGAACAACTCGAATAAATTCAATTCCCAGGGCTTATACTAGCTAGTAAATACTCTAAATCTAATATTAGTCATAGTGGTACTCGTATCTTCTTAAGAAATAATTTAGATAATGAACAGTTAACAGCTTATGATTATCTAATTATGGAACAGGATTTTGAATTCTCTCTCCGTCAGGATATGTTCGTTTATTTATAGACAAATTAGAATTGTTACTCAATAACATGAACAAAGTACATTTCGTTATAATAATTTGTGGGGATATTTGATTTCTTAAAATGTGATAGAAATTGTGAATTATTAACACAGTTACTAATTTCCTATGGACTGAAACCTACAGTAAATACCCCAACAAGAATAACAAAATTTATTAAAACCCCTCCTGATCAATATTTTTATTAATACAGATAAATATCACCATTCAATAGAAGTCTATTGTCCAGGTTTTAGTGACCACCATGGACAAATACTGAGCTTTGAAATACTCGAAACAATCAATAATAATGATAATGGAATAAAATCAAAGTGCAGGTCATTCACTGAAACAAATGTTACATATTTCAATGACTTACTAAATAAGGAAACATGGTCAGAAATGTATAAACTAGAAAATCTAAATGATAAATTTAATGCATTTAACAGTACCCTAAAACACTATTTTGAAACAGAATTCCCCTTTAAACAAAGAACTATTAAAATAACAAAACTAGCAATTGGATAACAACAGGGATTAGAAATTCATATCAAAGAAAGAAATTTCTACACAAGTTATATAAACAATACCACACAACACCTGAATTCAATTTATACTATAAAAATACACTAGCATATTAAATAAGGTAATAAGACTAGCAAAGAAAATGCATAATGATAATTTTATTTCCCAATCATCTAATAAAAACAGGGCTATGTGGTCCGTGTTAAAGAAAGAAACTGGAAAATCTGCTAAAATAAAAAGGAACATTACACTGACCAGCAATAGTAAAGTGATTAATAACCCAGAGGAAATAGCAAACACTTTTAATGACTATTTTCTGGAAATTCCACAAAAAATATTAAATAAATCACAGGTAAATACACTAAATTCTAGTAATTAAATAAATATACACAGTGATTCTTTATTTATAAATCATGTCACAAGTAAAGAAGTAAGAATTGTTAAAAAAGACCTAAGAAATAATTCTGTGCTGGCATTGATGGCATCCCTGATGCAATTTTAAAGAAATGTGCAGAAAATATAATAAATCCACTTACGCACTCAATAAACAGTTCAATTCCCTCAAAAACTTACCCGGATATTTTAAAGTTATCAAAAGTAATTCCAGTGCACAAAAACGGTTCAAAAGATGAATTAGATAACTATCGTCCTCTTACCTTACAAACTGGTATTGCAAAAATTGTGGAAAATGTCATGTATAAGAGGCTGATAAGTTTTATAGAAAAAATGAAATACTATCAAACTCACAACATGGATTCAGAACGGAAAGATCTAAACAGACAGCAATTTATGAATGTAGTAATAGCATACTGAAATTAATTGACAATAAGGAACATGTAACTGGCCTATTCTTGGATTTATCGAAAGCATTTGATGTCGTTGACCATATAATCCTCCTTACAAAACTAAATCAATATGGTATTAGAGGTCTAGCTAATAAATGGATAGAGTCTTACTTAAAAAGGCGTAACCAAATAGTATGCTTGAGACACAAGGATGATGGAACCAAGTTACTTAATGAAACATTGTCCAATGAGGGAAGTATTAAATTTGGAGTACCCCAGGGATCGGATTTGTGCCCACTACTCTTTCTTCTATATATCAATGCTATAACACAGAACGTTTGTTCTCATAAGGAAATTTTGTTTGAGGACGATACAACACTCGTAATAAAAGGTTAAACTAAACAGGTCTTACAGCAGTCTGCTGACTCCGTTACAGAAGAGTTAACCAAATGGTCACCTGATAATCGCTTCATAATAAACTATAAAAAAACACTATCTCTAAATTTCCACACTATACAGAATAGGAATCCAGCGAAGCCCAATATAACATTAAATGGTCATCAAATTGAAAATAAATCAGAAACAAAGCTTTTAGGACTATGAATAAAACATGACTTGAAATTGAATAAACATATACAATATCTGAATACAAAACTGAACTCGATGTGCTTTGCGTTACGTATTTTGAAAACTTGCACAAGCATGCACACATTAAGAAATACTTATTTTGCTTATTTCCATTCATACTTAAGATATGAGGTCATATTTTGGGGTATGTCACCAGATGTACTAAGCATGTTTAGGATACAAAAGAGGGCGATTAGAATTATGGCAAATGTAAACACTAGAGAATCATGCAAACCTTTGTTTAAAGAGTTAAACATTCTCCCACTGCCCTGCATTCATATCTTTGAAAGTATTATGTTTTTAAAAAGAATTTAATTAATAAAGACTTTTTTCTTAAAAGAAACAATGATGTTCATAGGCATAACACAAGAAAAAATCAAAACATTCATATTTCACACACACAAGCATACGGTATATCAATTTGGAACTTTTTACAAAGGAGTTAAATTATACAATAAACTACCCCAGTATATAAAATTTGCCCCAAAAATAAAAACCTTTGAAAGAATGTTGAAAGCTTATCTGCAGTGCCATTGTTTTTACTCTGTAGTTGAATATCTTAGCGTATAGAAACGATGAAATCTATAATTATATTTTACTTTTCTATTTTAATTGTACTTATAATACCTAGCTGTAAGTTGTTGTATTTATAGAATTAAGTTTTCATATTGTGATAATAGAGTAAGGTGTAAATAGTTGTCCAATAAGATTGTATCTCTTAGGATCTATTAGTATAATAAGTTATAAATAGCTATTGTATTAGTAATATATTCCTGTAAGTTCTTTTATTTTATAGATGTAATTACTGACGTGTCCTATATCAAAAATGTATTGTATACATGTAATTGATCAAATGGATTAATGAAAATCTAATCTAATCTACCATTCATTATCAAGTAACGCCTTTTCTATTTCACATTCCTCGCACTTATGCCCTTTCAATAAAAATTGAGCACATAACAATAACTTATATATTTATACCACCGAATATCCAAGGAAATTTCCGCCAATGGACGCCATCCTTTTTGTATTGTAGCTCCCTAGGAACCTTCATACTTGGAGGTGATTTTAACGCCCATAACATCGAATGGGGCAGTGGTAAAACAACTCCTAAAGTCAGAAATGGTTGGCGTGCTTCTGAATCTGCTCCTTAATTCTTTTAAAAGACGGTTCACCTACTCGTCTTACTTCTCCCACTCAAGCCCCAAGTGCTGTAGATCAGACATTTACAACCTTGGATGTAGTACACCACATCCTTTGGTCTACACTTCCGTATCTGCATCAAAGTGATCACTACCCCATTATACTCCATATTAATTCCTCTCATTCCCTATATTTCCCCTCCTCTCAGCCCATTAAATATCTAAACATCAAAATTTTTTACTCCGATCATTTTAAAAATTTCGATTCAACAGTACCTAAGTACGTAGCACCCCCTCTTCGATTGTCCTGCAAACAATCATACAACAGTACTTCGATACGTATCATCCACAGGTCGTCCGGACCATTTCACCAAAGTGCATATCGTGTACTGCTCCCTGGTGGGACGACGAGTGTAAACGCCTAGTCAAAAGACGGTAAACTCTTCTCCGGACACATCGACAGTACAATATACCTTATACCTATACAAATTACAAATTTACAATTTACTGCACACTATAAAAAATATTCAATCAAAAACTTCGTTCGGCTTGGCAGGTTTTTAAGCCCAAGCTCAATCGACAAACTCGTATTCAGCATATATTGATCACCATAAAAAATTATCGGGCTGTAAAGTTCCTGCTCCTCTTCTTAAACTTTCCTCCGAAGGATTCCATCAATTTTTTCATAGTCTCACGCCCTACTCTGTAGAAACTGAAATCCCAATTTACCCTGGTGTTATTACCCATAAATTGTCTAGCCTTATGCAACCTGTTACTTTTGAAGAAATTTCGCGCGCTCTTGCACGGAAAAATCCTCAGAGCCCTGCCCAGACCATATATCCTATACAACCTTTCCTCTTTCCCCAATCAAGCGCAACAAGTAATAGTTTCATATTTTAATTCTCTCCTAACCTCTGGGGATGTCCCCCCCCCCCCCCTCCCCCTCCACCCCCCTGTGGAATAATTTCAATATAATCCCGATCCTAAACCCTGGCAAAAGTCCTCTGGATCCTTCCAACTATCGAGGAATCACCCTCAGCTCGTGCGTTCGTAAGACGTTTCAAAGGATTTGTTTATATCGATTGCTCTGGGCTCTTGAATATTACGACATCTTCCCCCAAAACACAATATGCCTTCACAAAGCGTAAATCTACACTTGACCCCCTGAATGTATTCCTCACAGATGTTCTCTTATCCCGGGGACGTAAACCTGTCTGTTTATTTATAAGACACGAATACATGAATACAAATTTAAATAAAATAAAAATAATGTTACGCAAATATCTTCACATTATATTCAATTAAGTGAAATAGGTTCCCTTGGAAACAATAATAAAAATAAATATTGGCAACCAACTGTTTTGCCCTAAATAACGGGATTTAACAACAAAAATTATGTCGTTATATTAACCACAAATATAAATGGATCTTCTCATGACCTAGGCCTCCGCCATTACAATGTATATTTATTACTTTATACAGTAATAACTCCCGTCTCCTATATTATCTTTAAATCCTCCTTAAATTCGATGAAATAATCTTGATTTAAACACTTGAAATACCGATAAATGATTCATCATCTTAATGAACTGCCTTAATTTAACACTACGGACAATTCCTACACATAATAAACGAATTCTATTTACAACGAAAAAATTACGAATTATTCCTTCAAATTTCGTAATTTCATTAAATATTACCTCAAAACTGAGATTACTCTAAATAGAAGATTGTTAAGTTCAAAGCTCAAATATTTACACAAATCCTCTCAAATCTTACTTCTTCATTTTCTCTTTAGAATCTCATGAATCTCCAATTCGCTATGTATTATCTGGTAAAATTGACAATCCTGGATTCTATAATCCGTACAATTAAGTAAAGACATAGTTAAATAACTCCTACTGATCCGTAAGCTTAATAAAATACTAATAACAATGACTTTTCTGCACACTTAATAATTACCATCATGTCTACATTCCTTCTTATCAGAACCATTTAAATAGAATACAATTTAACTCAGCTTCACAAAGATCAGCTGTTCCTACTATTCCAAGGTCAATTGCATTAGATGGTATATTGGCATTCATGGCCAGTGAATTAAAACCCAGCAATTCTTCTAGGTTTGTGCCGTGTCTTGTGTGGGGTTTCGCCTAGGACACCAAGCTGGCTCATCAGCGGGCTCTCGGTGTGCCCGACCGGACCCCCACAGGAGTAGCGAACGGCGCGCTACCTCCCTTATATATAGTGCAACTGCAACTCTTAATTGCGAGAACTAAAAGCTCAAGCAGCCGGGCGGGGACACCAAGAGCGCGCTGACGAGCTAACTTGGTGACTTAGGCGAAACCCCACACAAGACACGGCACAAACCTGGAAGAATTGCTGAGTTTCAATTGAATTGTCTATCGAAAACTCCAATATTAATCTCAACAATACTTCTCTCATTCCTGCTAGTAATCCTTTCTCAAAAACCACACATATTTCGCAGATCTGTCCACACAGATATCTATTCAATAATAATGCAACAATGTCATCCAGCCCATTGCCATAACTTCAATCCGTCAACTGGAATTCTATTAAATATCTCTCATATTGTATTGCCTCCGCCGCTTCTGTTGTGTCTTAAGGGGTGAATTTCTTGGCTTAGCGTGGGGTAGTCATGAATCGTGTTAAACCGTGCTTCCTTCGGTTTAATCCCGGTGACTCCTATACTGTACTTGTATGGCCTTCAGGGGTGAAACGCTGGTAAGGTTGGTGCTTGGCGTAGGGTGTAAAGCGGATGGTTTGGATTGCAATACCTGAGTGTGATTGCACTGTAAATGTGGCGTATGTGTGAAGTTTGAAGGTGGGCCGCTGGCCTTGTCTCAATGAGTGAGTAGAGAACTTTCTACTCGGCGATCAACAGACAGTCAAGTCGACAGGACTACGTGTGCGTGTGTAAAGAAATGGCCGCTCGTAGAGAGCCGTGGGTTAGGAGTTCGATGAGGGCGTTAAAAAATGCAAAGAGTCAATTAGGGTAAGTAATGGTGGCTTTATTCCACAAGAGTGGAGAGTGTAGGTTCTAGTGACACAGGATGTATTATAATGAAGTGAAATGAGATGAGAGGCGATAACAAAGTAATTAAGGTGTGAAGTTGGAAGTACAAGTCCAAAGGAAGTAACCTTTAGCAACACTCACCGGATAGTAGATTGCAGAAGCGACGTCGAGCAGCGCAGTGGCAAGATGTTCCCCCAAGAGAGATCCCCTCCTCTTCGGGGCTGCTCTATTTATCGTAATTCTGGTTGTGTCGAAATATGAGTCAGAGTTTGTGGTTGTTGTTGTGTTCTAGATAATGTTAATGGCTCAATGTTTGTCTTGTGTTGAAATGATTCTTCATGTGTGTGCGGTTTTCCAGGCTAGTGTAGTTGTTGCTGTTGCTTTCCTTATGGTTATGGAGTGGGAAGGGGTTGATTACGCCCCATGAGTGCTCGAGGCATAACAATACCTCCTCCCCAACGAATGATCGTCCTCGATCATTGTGTGAGGCGTAGGCCGGTTTAGGGGTGTTGTTTCTTCTTCTCCATCTTCTTCTTGTCGGTCAAGTGTGCGTACTCTGGTTGGGTTAGTTAAAAGGGAGGTACATTGTTTGTTTTTATTATGGTTGGATGATTGTGAGATGTGAAGGTGTTTACAAGGTGGTTTACAACAATTTAAATTTACATTAGCTCACATTTAAATTTACATGGAATTACAGGTTATAGTTTATAGTGGTTTACAATGATTTACAGTTTACAGTGGATTGCATTGACGTTTACAAGGATTTACAATAATGTTTTATCGTGGGAGATACAAGATAAATAACATACACTTGTTAGTATAAAACAACGGTTTATTAAACACTAGTTGATACACAACGATACACAAGGTGGACTAACTTGAGCGGAACTGTCGTCTACAGTCTGCGGGTGCATATATACAAAGTAGCTGGAAAGTTACAGATTCGAATGTTCCAGATTTGTATGTTCTGGGCATAGTGACTAGAATGTTAATGTTATCTCAAGTAGCCAAAATACACAACTCTGCCTAGAATGTTCATGTTAACTCAAGTAAATACACAACATTTCCTCCCTCTTTTAAATGGATGATTTAGGAAACTTAATCAGGAGAGAATCTCAACGGTGGTCTTCCCCGGTGAGTACTCCTGCGTGGAATAAAAGTAGTCTGGGAAATAGGTGGTGCCCTGTTTACAGGTGTAGCTGGTGTGGCTGGTGATGTTTGGACTGTTGCTGGTGTCTCAGTGATGCGAACTCGTCTCAGGCTCGGTTGTTCGGTGGCTTGGTCGGTTGGACGGTGACTTGGTCAGATGCGCGGTGACCTGGTCGGTTGCGCGGTGGCCTCGTCGGTTGCGCGGTGACCTGTTTTGTTGCGTGGTGGCTTGGTCGGTTTCGCGGTGACTTGGTCCGTTGCGCGGTGGCCTCGTCGGTTGCGCGGTGGCCTCGTCGGTTGCGCGGTGACCTGTTTTGTTGCGTGGTGGCTTGGTCGGTTGCGCGGTGACTTGGTCGGTTGCACGGTGACTTGGTCGGTTGCACGGTGACTTGGTCGGATGCGCGGTGACCTGGTCGGTTGCACGGTGACCTCGACGTGGCCTGGTCAAGTTGAGTCTCGTGCGGAGATGAGGGTACCTTTGCTCCGTTGCTGTCATCGTTCGACTGGCATAAGCGATTGAACGTTCTTGCCCGTTGCTGAGCCGGTGTGACAACACTGCGCCCAGGCCGGTCTTGCTGGCGTCCGTGGCCAACAGGAGTGATAACGCTGGGTCATACTGCATGAGTACCTGGGGCGATGTTAGGGCGTTCTTGATGTCTTTGTATGCCCTGTCGCCTTCTGGTGTCCAGATGAGAGGGTCCTTGAGCAGCATTTCTCTGAGTGGTCTGTCTCTGGTGGACAAATCGGGGATGAACGAACTGTAGTAGGTTGCTTTACCAAGAAACAGTTGGAGTTCTTCTGGTGTAATCGGTTTCGGTGCATCACGTACAGCTCGGATGTGTGCATTAGACTTGTGGATGCTGACGCATCGATTTTGTGGCCAAGGGCTTCCAGAGAAGTTTGAGCGAAAACACATTTGGCTCGGTTGAGCTTGAGGTTGTGTTGTCGAAACCGTTCCAGAGTGGTGCTGAGGGCCTGCATCATATTTTCAAAGCTATCAGCAAAAACTATACTGTCAACAAAAAACTTACTACGTTTGGGAGACCATGCAGGACTGTGTCCATTCGCGGCTGCCAGATAGCGGGGATGTTAGCTGCTCCTTATACTGCTCGCGTTGGGCGGATCAGACCGTGAGTTGGCGTGTTAAGCGTGAGAGCATGGCTGAACTCATCGTCGACCTCGAGATGAGTGTACGCGTCGGTGATATCCAGGTGGCAGAAGAGAGTGGCGCCGCGCATTCGGTTGAACAGATGTTCCACCTTGGGAATCGGATGTTCATCGATGATGATCCGCGGGTTGAGAGTAGGCTTGTACTTGCCTGTGATCCTCAGTTTGCCGTTTTTCTTGGCGACGACATGCGTTGTCGATGCCCACTCAGAGTAGTCCACTCTTTTGTAGAAGCCAGATGCAATTTTCTTTTCAATTTCCTTGGCGTAGGCATCGCGGAGGGCAACTGGTACGTCCCGAGCTCGGGAAAAAACAGGTGTGGCCCCAGCCTTCAGGTGCATCTTCGCTGGGGGACCTGAGACCTTCCCGGGGGTGTCGCTGAACTTATCCTGGTAGCGAGATAGAATGTTGTCGAGCTGCTTCTGTTGTTCCAAGGTCAGAGCCTGCTTGTCAGAGAGCTTGTGGATTGAGACGGGTTTTCTGAAGAGGTGACCAAAGTCGATCTCCCGTACAAACTCCGAAATTCACTCTCGGCCAAAGAGCGATTCGACTTCATCGTCAACCACGTAGAGATTCAGGTTCTTGGTTGTGGTTCTGATGGTGGTGCACACTGACGTTTTGCCAATGCATTTGATCGGATGACCGGTGTAACTGACGAAGTTACGATCATTTTTCTGCAACACAAAACCTGGTTTAATCAAACTTAGCTTTGATTTGCTCATGGTTGAGCAAGGGGCGCCGGTGTCAAGTTCCATTTTGACGGCGGTTCCCTCTATGCTGACATCAACCAGTGGCTTAGGTGTTGCGCTGACCGATCCGATGACCTCGATTTTGCTGAGGTAGTCCACAAGGTCGAGGTTCTCTTCTGGATGATCTTCTTCGGTCACATGGTTTGTTGTCCGATGTTTCCTCGATTTCGATCGGCAAACTTTTCTGATGTGACCTTTCCTGCCACACTTGAGGCACTCTGCATTCAGGAACCTACACTGACTACGAGGGTGAGCTTCACCGCAACCCTGCAAATGTTGATTGGTTGTCCTGGGATGCACTCTGGTTTGCCTGGTGTAGCAATTGGTGCTGTCTGGTTAGGTTGTAAGACCCTTGACTTCGATTAACTGACTTGCTGCGTGGCGGCCGCTGGTAGCTATTCTTCCCGGACAGAGGCTTCTCGTATCCAATCCGATTGGTTGATTCAGACTTAGCGGCAGCTGTTTTGACCTCGTCGGTGGTAATGCGAGTAGCTTCGAGTGCGTGCGCGATTTCACATGCTGCGGTGAAGTTCTCTGGTTGTTTTGCAATAATCTCGTCGCCCATTTCTCGTGATTCCAAACCTGCGAGCATTTGTTCAATTAACAAGCGATCAAGGAATGTGCCATACTCTCAAAACGTTGCAGCCTGCCGCAGTCTTAAGGTGAAGCTAGCGATGGCTTCTCCTTGCTTCTGCATTACACTCCGAAATTTGATGCTCTCAGCAATCTTGTTGCGTGTGGTGTCGAAGTGGCCTATCATCTTAGATTGAATCTCGTTGTATGACAGAGTTTCCGAATCATTTGGACTCACTAGGATCTTAAGGGCATCATTGAGTTCAGATCCCATGTAAACACGTGCAAAGTTTGCATGTTGATCCGCGGGTACCTTGCTGAGGTTGAGCGCTCAGGTAAAGCGAGTGAAATAGTCGGCTACAGTCGTTCCGTCGGTAGCGTGATACGGTTGCATTGTAAACTTTGGCGGTCAAGGCTCTGATGACGTTGTTGACCCTATTGTCTCTCGGATAGCGTCGGTGATCATTGCCGAGAATTGCTGGAGTTTCTCAGAGGTTAAGTCCGGCATGATGAAGATGAGTGGAGAAGAGTCTAACAAGCACTTGCGATGAACGTAGTTTGGTGCACACACTTGCGTTGAGGTTAGAAAGTTCACTCGGTTTAGTACTTCCAACACGCACTACGATGAACGTCGTTCGGTGCAACACTAGCGTTCAGGTTAGAAAGTCACTCGGTTTTACAACGTTATTTATCTTATCTCACATCAGACACCACTGTTATATCGTGGGAGATACAAGATAAATAACATACACTTGTTAATATAAAACAACGGTTTATTAAACACTAATTGATACTGAACCATTTTGATTTGCCAATCAATAAGTTTTCATTACTCTTATTATTATTATTATTATTCATATCCAGGCAGTACATGTTGGAGTGAGATATGGAAGGCGAGCTGAGTGTTGCAATCGCTTGTGACAGTCGTGGCGTGGGTAGCTATTCCTGTGTACGACCTGGGAAGTCAAGTTCAAGGCCAAAGTTAGGGCGAGAGCGCATACAATTTGGCGTCATTGTGGGCGTGCCAGAGGTGAGTTTCCAACCGATGCTTGATTGAATCGTCGAATCAGAAGAAGGCAAGCCTGGACCACGCGTAAAGTAGCGTGCCTTAAAAAAATGCGGGAAAACACGTGTCAGACGAACCGCCGATTCGATCTGATTCCGCATGAGTGCATTGTGACATACAGGTCAAAAGAAGAAGTTTGAGATTAGTTCCATGTCTGTAAGTTAAAACTGCGGATTATTTTTCTCGATTGTTCCCACCCTTGTCCAATCTGCCAGTTTCCAATAAATTGATCGTTGGAGTGTAGCTCGAGACACAATTTGATCAGGCTCTGAGGGGCTCAGTTCACGCCAGTTTGAGTACACATTTTGATTAAGCTCTGAGGAGTATAGTTCGCGCTGTTTGAGTTGAGATCTTCTGTTGAGATAAGCGCTACACGGCGTAGATATTATTTGCGAGACCTTTAAATGTCAGCTGCGTTGCAGACTAACTGTAATATTATTTGTGTGATTTACATGTGCGTGTGGCCAAGCGAATGCTTAGATAGGGCAAGTTCTTCGTGGAGTAATCGCCTAGGACTCATGAACGAAAGCCAGTAACTCATAGCGATTCTAGCAGGATAGCTTATTAATTTGAACATTTCTTTTCAAGAAGCCTCTACCAAGATGTCTACCACAAGGTCGATGGGTGGAGTGATGTACGACGCCTCTACCAAGATGACGACGATGTTGGAGTAAATTTGCAGTGGGAAATGCCCTGGGATGGAGGTTGATTTTCTGCAGGTTGTTCGGTGATGTACAAACCATTGATTTATTCAATATGTAGCTAGATTAGACGCGGGGACGTTGTAAATAGTTTTGTTCTTATTTTCCTTGTATTATATTTTGTGTACCGGCACTCTTATTTATTTAAATGTACGTTGGCACGTGGCCAAAATTTGTCTGTTGGAGTATGTTTCTTACGAGTCATTATTATTATGCACGGCGCGTGCATTGGATTATTTTATTCACGCGAATGCGAAGTTCGTCTTGAATGATAAATGGTGCTTTATTCAAATCCATTTTAATTAGGAGAAGGGGGTAAAATTTGTTAGATATTTACGAACAGGTTTTTTAAACTCATATTAGGGTTGCCGAGCGCAACACCTTAGGATGTCGTTGTAGAACACCTTAGTTCTATATTTTGAGTTTTTTATATCCCTTTTCAGGATCTTCAGTCACGGACTAGATTGGGAGCACAATCCGGTGGAAATATTTATGTCTTTTTATTACAGGTTTCTGTCAAACCCATACGTGTGATTCTAGTGTGTCTATTTTGTCTATGTGTGTGTATTGGTTCTTCGTAGTGAGGGGTAGAATGTGTCTACTGCCCTCAATGTTGGTTGTATTTGTTGGAAAGGAGGAGCGCTCTAGGAGGCTACCTTACTTTGTCCATCACTGATTCTTGGATTTCCAAAGGGAAATACTAAGATAATATTTGACACACACGTATAGTATGTGCTATTGTGAGCACGGTTCCTCTATACCTGAGTCATTGCTACGGCAGGCCGAGCTATTTTGACACGTGGATTGACAGATGTTGCAGATTCCCCGTTGCGCCAGTCTATGTCTGGTGATTCATCATGTAGGCAGTCCGGCTGTGACCGACTGACCCCTTTAAGCTATCTGTAGCATACCTGTTCTTTTAAAGATCGTTGGATCTAATAAATGGGAGTTTGCCATGTCCATCATGAGCTGCCGCATGTCGTATAAAATGAAATATTGTTGGCTTGATGGAAATGTTGGCTTTAGGACTAGTGATTTGAGTGACTCAGTTATTTGCTATTTTTCGTATTTGTTTGTCTTGACACCGTTGGGTGTATTTGTATTTCTATAATATGGTAAGCGGCCATATGTGTATATTTTCTTCTTGTTGGTCACGTGTTGATTTACTTGAGTTGATTTTGAAGTCCTAATTTCTTAGGCGTCATTGTTGATTGCTACGGCAATTTCTTTTATTCCAATTTCATACGGAAATTGTTTGTCTTGTTCAGTGTAGGGAGTGTCGGATAATTACTTAGTGTTTTGTTTGTGTTCTTCGTGTCTGTCTAGCTCTAAGACAATGCAGATCCGTCCCCTGAAGGTTCACTGGATGGTAACGGATCTCGCATTAATTGTACACATCGTACCGCATGTAGAGAAGCCAAACACGCACATGTCATTGAAGTTATTGGGGACTTTTGGTCCAGTTGTTTACGATCTCTCCTGAGATCAGGCCTGTTTGGCACTTTTTTTTAATTCACGTGGGTGTCATTTGGAAGTTCTTTTCTTTGGTTGTAATTATTGTAAATTTTGTTGATTTGTTAATTAAATTCTTATGTTTATCCCTGGTATTCACTTTTTCCTGCATGATATTTTGTATAGGTTAGCCTGCATTTTTAAGAAGCGCTCATAACAACTTTACGAAATGGACTGTTACACTTCCCGAAATCGAATCTCATATGCTTCTTCGCAAGGGTTCATAAAGCAAAAATTTCTGCCCAAGTGGGGTTTGTTGTTGTTGTAACGTGTTTTTCGAGGGTTTTTTATGCCACTGGCATAAGTGAGTAGGAAGCCATTCTATATTTATTTACGCGGCAAATTGTTCAGCCAAGAGAATTTTTCATGTTAATTTATTATTATTATTAATTTATTATAATTATTATTAAGGTATTTTCGGAGCATTTTATAAAAATTATAAGCATACAGATAGGTTTTCTATGTCTTAGAAAACACTATCAAGCAAATTATTACGAACGACAATATCATAAAAAATTATGTGATTATGGAATTTTACGGAGTTTCGTCAGTTAGGATATTATGAGAGACATGACTCACTGGGAATTCAAATACAGGATGATTCTTGTCAAGTAGTATTACGCAAGCGGGGTTGCAGCGTCAAGAAAAGGCGGATGTATGGAACGGAAAACGACTTCTCCCTCCCGCGGAGTGTAATGAGCCAGAGTGGGGATGTGGCGCATGGGGAGCAGCCAATCAGTGGAGACCACGTATGAGGGAAATGCTACGGCAATTTCCAGTGGTAAGCGCGAATGACACATAACTACGCAATCTCTCGTCTTTCTTTGTTTCATATTCAGTAATTCAGTAAATTCATAGCTTGGGAATAAGAGTAAAATCAGTAATTTATCCGACTCCGTTTTCACGTAATTTTCTAGCGGTAATATTTAAATCGCAACGCTCCAATTTAAATTCAAACTTATTATTATTATTATTATTATTATTATTATTAATTTTGCTATACTTGTTTTTATACAATAAATTCATTTCTTTTAACCATGCAATCTTTGTTTTCAGTTGGTAGCATTAGATATAGACCAATTCCTTCTCCTGATACAATTGTTTTTTGGGTTAATGATCCAATCATACCACGATCTGAGAGTAAAGATTCTTGAAGGTGTTCTACCAGAGCTAGGTGTTGTTAAATACAAATTTAGATTTCAACATAGCGTTGAGGTCTTGGCGCCCATTAAAACAACATAGCTTAGGCAAAGGTAAACAGTTACATTTATCACCCAACAGTTAGGGGCAGCCAAACCGTTACACTTGTTGCTACCAACATGGGGCACTAATAAATGTTACATTTGTCGCCGACAGCTTGGGGCTGAAAACCTAATAACATTTGTGGAAGGAGAAGGGTATATATTTCTGTGCCTGTATTTTGGGGGTTATTTGTCTGTATCAGTGTATATCATTATGGGGGATGAGAAAGAAAGACAGATGAGGTTACGTAGTGGTCATCAACGGGAGAGTGATGATACGAGCAGTATGTCGAGTGATGGTAGTACCGGGGTAGCGGAGGTAAATCCCGATACTGAAACAGGGAGTGTAGGCGGCCAACCAGAATTTAAAACTTTACTTCTCGAGTTCATGTATCAGAACAAAGTTAGTAGTGATGCCTTAAATGCAAAATTAGAACAGAATAATGCAAAATTAGAACAAAACAGTAGGGAAAATAAAGAGAGTAATACGGAATTGAGCGATAGTTTAAACGCCAAATTAGAACAAAACAGTAGGGAAAATAAAGAAAGTACAGACGCTTTAAATGCAAAACTGGAACAAAACAACGCTAAACTTGAACAAAACAGTAGGGAAAATAGAGAGAATAATGAAACTTTAAACGCCAGATTAGAACAAAACAGTAAGGAAAATAGAGAGAGTTCTGAAACTTTAAATGCTAAATTAGAACAAAACAGTGGGGAAATGAGTGACAAATTCGAACTGATTAGAGGTGAGATCAGGGGGGGGGTGATGGAAGAAAAGGCTAAAGAGATTATTGCAGATGTAGACAGAAAATTAGGAAAAGTACAGGAGGAGTTGGAAATTAGAATCAGTACACAGGCTGAAAATTTAAAAGAACTAGTGCAACTGGAAACACAGCAGGTCAAAAAGCAATTGGGGGGAGAAATTGACAAAATTCAGGTAGCTACTAATGAGGGTAAGGAACAGCTGGGGGGTAGAATTGAGAAAGTCCACTCACAAATAGTTGCAGAAGTAAATGATTTAAGAGAGAGTAATAGAGAGAGCATTAGCAAGATTGAGGAGAAACAAGCAAAGCTATATGATAAAGTAGAAGAATCAGAAGGAAACATTAAATTAACAGTAAACAGTATTGAGAGGAAGGCTGAGGAGAAAATCGCAGAATTAGAGTTAAAATTAAAAGCTAGGATCAGGCAAGAAAATAGTCAGAATAGGCCAGTTTTTGTGAATAGCACACACAGGGAGGTAGAACTGGGTAAGTTCAGCAATCGACAGGGGTGCCCAATGGAGTTCATGAACACTATAGAAAATAAATTCGGGGAGAGGTTGGAAAATGGTAGTATTGAGTGGTGCCAGGTAGTTGAAATTTTAGAACAAGTGTTTGTGGGGGAAACGAGGAATTGGTTTGCTGTCTACAGAGACAAGTTTACTGATATCAATGATTTTAAAATGAAATTCTGTGAAAAGTTCTGGAATGAGGTTATTCAGTCGCAGCATCGTGAGGGAGTAGTGTGTGGTAAATATAACCCTAAGGAGGCTCCACCATGACCGAATACTTTTTAGGGCAGGTATTAGTGTGTAAATATCTGGATGGGTTGAAGGAGGAAAGTGATGTGGTGAGGTTGCTACTTAGGCACTTTCCCTATAGGATCAAGGAGGCTGCTTGTATCCAGAATGTTAAGACAATATCACAAGTAGAAAATTTGTTAAGCACATTTGATGCACTAGGGAGAGGGGGTTATGAGGACAATTTCAATCGGAACCAGGGTAATAATAATAATAGACCTAACGAAGCCAGGCATCAGGAAGTTCAAGGGAACGGTGGCGAAGGGGCCAACGCTCAAAATAGAAATAATAATAATCAGCTAAATCAGAACAGAGGAAATGGCTATGGTAATCAGTATCAAGGGAGGAACAATGATTTCAGGGGAAATCAAGGGAGGAACAATGATTACAGGGGAAATCAAGGGAGAAACAATGATTTCAGGGGAAATCAAGGGAGAAATTATAATGACAATAATTACAACCAGAATAGGGGTCAAGGAAGAGGACAGCCTAGTGGCAGTAATATACAGCCAAACAATGACAACACAGCCCAGAACAACCAGACCAGTTCAGTAGTTAGTAGTACTACGGCCAGCTGTAGCGGTTCTTTAAACGCGAACCAGGCTGCGAAGTAAGGTCAGAATCTCAGTCTGTAGCATGCCCTGTCCATACAATTATACAGGAACCCTATGACCTAAATGTAAGAAATGAATTATTACATGAACTAAATGATGAAGGCATTATTCAGGAAGTGGTTAGTAAGAGCCCCATAGTTAAATTTAACGTGTCCGAGGCGTACACAGATGTTTTAATTGATAGTGGTTGTGTGAAGAGTTGCATAAGTAGTGCATTTTATGATAAAATGAAAGGAACTGGAGTAAATTTTGAGGAGATGCCAATTAAAAGCACTTTTGTTATCACAGCTGTTGGGAAGAGGTCTAAATTAATTTCCAAGCAAGTTTTAGTAGACATTAAAATTAATAATCATGTAGAAAAGCAGATTTGTCTTGTAATTCCAAATTTAGTATTCAGTGTTATCTTGGGTTCAGAGTGGCTAAGTAGAGTGTCTGGTAACTTTTGTTATGATGTAGGGAGTTTGAAATGTAAATGGGGGGGATTCTGAAGTAGAAGTAGCGTTCAATGACCATATTCAGAGAAGTAGTGTTGTAGGTGGGATTTGTACTTTAAATGAGATATCGCCAGCCGTAGAGCGGGATTCTCCATGTTTTGTGGGCAGTGTGATTACGAACGGTAGTCTAAAGGACTCGTTACGTGATGCTGCATTTCAGGGAAATATAGAGGATGAACAGTGTGTTCGGCTCTATGATGTGTTATTGTGTAATAGGAGAGTGTTTGAGGATCGCATTGGTATGGCCAATTGCTATACACATTCATTGAACGTTATTGATAGGTCAGTATTCACAAGACATAGATATCCTGTACCTTTCGCTTATCAGAGTGCAGTTGAGGCACAAATTAATCAGATGCTTGAAGATGGGATTTTTGAGCACTCTAACAGTCCATATGTTAATTCTTTGATCACGGTACCCAAGACCGACGGCACGGTTCGTATTTGTTTAGACGTCGATTGGTCAACAGTAGAATTAGTTCAGATCAGCTGAAATCTATGTCAATAGAAGAATTAATGCAAACATTTGAGGGGAAGAAGTATTTCACTTGTGTAGATTTGAGTTCCAGTTTTTGGCAAGTGCCACTTATGTACGAAGATAGACCATTTACAGCTTTTAGTCATAAATATAACCTTTATCAATTTTGTAGAACACCTTATGGGTTAAAGAGTAGTTCAGCAGCTTTAATTAGGGCTTTAAACATCGCATTAGGGGATGACACAGGAGAGTTTGTAACCATTTACATAGATGATATGGTAATTAGTTCACGCAGTTTTGAGGAGCATCTACGTCATTTAGATATAGTTTTTCAGAAGTTAGATCAGGCAGGGTTCACTTTGAAGCTGTCTAAGTCGTCATTCTGTCAGTCAGAAGTGACATTTTTAGGTCATAGAGTGTCGAGTAGAGGTGTAACACCAGAAGAAAGTAGGGTTAATAAGATACTTAACGCAGAGGTGCCACAGAATGTTAAACAGTTAAAAACTTACCTGGGAATTTGCAACTTTTTCAGGAGGTTCGTTCTTAAATACTCTGGGTTGGTAGAACCATTCAGGGAATTGCTTAAGAGTGGGACTCGGTGGAGATGGGAGTCCAAGCATGATCAGGCTTTTAGAGCGCTGAAGGAAGGTTTTGAGAAAGCTGTAGTGCTGAAATATCCGTTAAAAGATAAGGAATATGTTGTTATGACAGATGCTTCACATATAGGCATTGCTGGAGTATTATGTCAGAAAGATGATGAGGGTAATCTGTGCATTGTATCTTTAGCCTCGCGAGGACTGACAGCAACAGAGAAAAGATACACGATTACTGAGTTAGAGCTTTTAGGTATTGTTTTCAGTTTAGGGAAATTTAGAATGTATTTAGTAGGGGGGAAATTTGAGATCCACACAGATCACCATGCATTACTGTATATGAGAACTTGTAAACTCAGTTCTAACAGAGTTAGTAGGTGGATTCTTGCTCTGCAGGAATACGAATTCACAGTAAAATATATTAAAGGTAAAGATAACATTCTTGCAGACATGCTATCGAGGGACACTAATTTATGTAGGGATTATCCTGTGGTTAAAGCAGAGGACGGTAATTTAATATGTGCCTGTGTGGACAGTAGCAACAGGGCATCGTTACAGACACTGAGAAATATGCTAGTGGAGCAACGTGATGACGTTAAGTTAAAGGAGCCACTGGCTAGGTTGGAAATAGGTGAAGAAGAGTATGTGAAAGTAGGACGGTTCACGTACAAGATGCAGGATGGGCTTCTTGCAAGGAAATGTAGGAATAATCGGTGGGCAATATGTGTTCCTGCCACTTTGCGGGAGGAGCTAATTTGGTTCATTCATAGGGAATTAGGACACTTTGGTGCTGCCAAAGTCTTCTATGATATTGGTCGTGACTTCATTTGGAGTAAAATGGGAAGGGATGTTAGGAGGATTTTAGCTAAGTGTGACACCTGTCAAAGGAGTAAATATCCAGTTAAATATTTAGTGGGGGAGAGATCTGCAGTTCTCACCAGTAGTCCCGGCGAACTACTGTGTGTGGATTTATTTGGCCCGATCCTTAAAGGACAGTACGGCTACGAGTACATTTTTATAGTTATTGACGCTTTTAGTAAGTATGTCAAGCTATATCCGCTAAGGAAAGCCACGGGACTAGCGTGTAGCCGTCTGATCATTAATAAGTATGTACCTGAGTTTGGCATTCCTCTCAGGATACTATCTGACAGTGGACCACAGTTTACTGCAAAGAAATGGAGAACCAGTATGCAGGAAGCTGGTATAACACACGTTCATTCCTCTGTAAGGTACCCTCAGGGTAATTCTGCAGAGCGTCCATTAAGGGAAGTGGCTCGTCTTTTTCGGACTCTAGTGCATGACAAGCATACGGCCTGGGTTGGACATCTTCCCAAGGTCGAGACTTGGCTGAATTCTGTCCAGCATGAGAGCACGAAATTGACACCATACGAAGTTCACTTAGGAAAGAGACCACAAAATGAACTAGCGAGGGTGTTGGGATTAAATGAGGGTAAGCAACCGGGGATGGATTACATTGTCCAGTTGGCGAAACAGAATTTATCTAAGTCAGCACAAAAGAGAATTCGCCAACAAAAAGAAACTAAATTTGACCTATTCGAGCCGGGAGACAGGGTCTTACTTAGAGTGCCGAAACAGTCAAATAAGCTAGAGAAAGTCATGTCCAAGTTCTTTTATCTCTACGAGGGCCCATTTTTAGTTTCCAAACGTATTGGCAAAACAGCATATGTGCTGGAGGATAGTAAGGGAAACAGATTGTACGGGACGTATAATATACATAGTCTACGAAAATATGTGTCATAAAGTGAGTGTGTTTAGCTGGCGAGCCAGCCTATCAAATGAGTAAGTGTGGTATTTGGTGCGTGGAAGATCTGGTCTTCAAGGCAGGCGTATCAGAAGTCACACAGGGGGGTAGTATGTAAGTAAATGAGAGTTTATAAGGTACAGGGAAATATGACGGGATTGTCGGATGCTCTTGAGCACTAAAATGTCTCGATACACCAAGGCCAGAATTTGGTAGCGCTGGTGAATTCCCATTTGCCTCCAAGAGATGGGTGAGCGCTTGGACAGGGTATTTTTGCTTAAGGCGTCCACGAGGCAAAAGATGGGCCATCAGAAGGCGAGACAGTCCTTCATCAAACTCATACATATCAGCACACGTGATTTCTGTTTACGGCCTCGCCATGTAAGATTTGTAAGTGTGTAATTTAAGGTAATTTGTACAAAGGTATTATTTGTGTGAGGAGAACTGGTCTGTGTTGAGAACTAGTATTAAGTAGAATATGGTCTACGGGAACTTAACAAGACAGGGCGATTACGGCACAGAAATATTTGGTGTTATATGTAATGCGCACTTACTGTTTTTTTTTTCAGAAGTCAATATTAATTTCATCTTTTATAAAGAGAGATCAAGTATTATGGTCACGATGCGCTGGCACAATAGTGTGATCGTGTGCTCAGTGAGAAGTGAGATTAAATTTCACCATAAGGGAGGGACCTCCAGTGAAATTAGGAAGTTCTATGGTGATATAAATATATCAGAACACCTTCAATGCGTGTGATATGACATCATAAATACATAGTGCTCACACATTAATTATGTCTATTTTTCCAACATAGAGAAATTTGAGAGGCAGAAATATCCGTGGAACACTATTCTATATGTAAAACATTGGACTGGTTGCAAAGTGCAATCCATAGTGACAACAAACTTTGACGCAAAGAGCGTGAAGAAAAATTATGAGTGTATATATCTGTAATTTAGGGTGATTTCATGTATGTAATATGTATTTTGGATGGGGTTTATTAACGTGTCTGGGATAATCGGATAATGGACCGTCGTCAAGGTAAATCATCCGATGATCCGAGGCGAATATGTAACGTGTTTTTCGAGGGGTTTTTATGCCACTGGCATAAGTGAGTAGGAAGCCATTCTATATTTATTTACGCGGCAAATTGTTCAGCCAAGAGAATTTTTCATGTTAATTTATTATTATTATTAATTTATTATAATTATTATTAAGGTATTTTCGGAGCATTTTATAAAAATTATAAGCATACAGATAGGTTTTCTATGTCTTAGAAAACACTATCAAGCAAATTATTACGAACGACAATATCATAGAAAATTATGTGATTACGGAATTTTACGGAGTTTCGTCAGTTAGGATATTATGAGAGACATGACTCACTGGGAATTCAAATACAGGATGATTCTTGTCAAGTAGTATTACGCAAGCGGGGTTGCAACGTCAAGAAAAGGCGGATGTATGGAACGGAAAACGACTTCTCCCTCCCGCGGAGTGTAATGAGCCAGAGTGGGGATGTGGCGCGTGGGGAGCAGCCAATCAGTGGAGACCACGTAAGCTAGAAGTCGGCTGAAGATTGGGGATGCGGCGGGTGCATATATGGTTTGCGTGCCGTGGAAACGTGGACTATCGTTATACAATTTAACCAGTATCGTTGCACGAGTGAGTGGCTCCGAGATTCAGTGGAGTTAGCGACTATCTTTGTGAAACTTAACCATTGTGGTTGTACGTGTTGGTTCCTATGTACGGACCATAGATCTTCATATCTACAAATATATCATCAACAACGAAGAAGATGGCGACATCCAGGAGGCTATGGGAAGCTCACTTCAACATCCAGTACGAGGGAAATGCTACGGCAATTTCCAGTGGTAAGCGCGAATGACACATAACTACGCAATCTCTCGTCTTTCTTTGTTTCATATTCAGTAATTCAGTAAATTCATAGCTTGGGAATAAGAGTAAAATCAGTAATTTATCCGACTCCGTTTTCACGTAATTTTCTAGCGGTAATATTTAAATCGCAACGCTCCAATTTAAATTCAAACTTATTATTATTATTATTATTATTATTATTATTATTAATTTTGCTATACTTGTTTTTTATACAATAAATTCATTTCTTTTAACCATGCAATCTTTGTTTTCAGTAGGTAGCATTAGATATAGGCCAATTCCTTCTCCTGATACAATTGTTTTTTGGGTTAATGATCCAATCATACCACGATCTGAGAGTAAAGATTCTTGAAGGTGTTCTACCAGAGCTAGGTGTTGTTAAATACAAATTTAGATTTCAACATAGCGTTGAGGTCTTGGCGCCCATTAAAACAACATAGCTTAGGCAAAGGTAAACAGTTACATTTATCACCCAACAGTTAGGGGCAGCCAAACCGTTACACTTGTCGCTACCAACATGGGGCACTAATAAATGTTACATTGTTGTTGTTGATTTTTTGACCTCATAATTATTTCGCTGAGAAATTATGCCAGGTTTGCAGGACAAAAGTAAATTCAGTAAATTGAGGTGAAGTTGTACCGCCATGTGTATCAGTAAAATCACTGAGTTCTTAAAGTTAGAAATGTTGAACAAGGTTAGAATTTGATATTGTGTTTGATTATAACTTGTTCTGGCGCTCAGCTTAAAAATTAGAAAATTTGCATATTTAGTGAACTCAGTCAAATGCAGGAAGTTGTTGCCTTATTTTACATTTAATTAACTTTGGTTAGTTAAAGTTTTTTGTGAGTTCTGTTATGTAAGAATTTAAAAGCAGATCACAGGGGAGTTATTTTGTTGTTTGGAAATAAGAGTCATTATTCAGTAAGAGTTTGATTACTGAAACTTTATTTAAATTAGAGTATTTGTAATATTTTAAATATCAAGACATGTGTGTGAGCACGACTGAAATCCCAGTGCATGACCCTATTATCTCAGAGTATATTTTTGTGTGTTTTATGATGGTTAGCATCTAGGAAATGAAAGTGTTGATGGAGCAGATGTCTGTGTAATTGTCTGCAAAAACGGAGGAACAGTTGGAAAGCATGAAGGTGGAGATAAATTAACATAGTGAGAAACATTTAAATAATGTGAACAGTAACATTACGGTGCAATTGCAAATCCAGAAATTGGATATCGACAAACAACTACACGAGTTGCGAGAGCATAATAATAAACAGTTAAATAACATAACTACTCAATTACGTGAACAGAGTGATAAACAGTTAGATAACATAACTACTCAATTACATGAACAGAAAGAGGATAATAATAAACAGTTAGTTGAACTAAACCACAAGTTATCGGAGCAGGCAACTTTGCAAACAGTTCAGTTAGAGAGAATAATCCTTGAAATTAATCAAAGTACCAAAACACAACTAGAGAAACTGGCAGGGGAGGCGGCAGAGAATAATTCGAGACAGTTAGGCGAAATTAAGAAACTCGAATCCAAATTTGACAAACAAGCTAGGACAATTAGATGAAATGGTAGCCGCCAAACTGAATCAGATCGAGCCAGCATGTGTAAGCAATACGGCAGGGATTAAAAGCACGCAGGACGAATTACAGGGGCAATTCAACAGAATAGAGGCGAAGCATCTAAACATACTAGAGCAGATTATTTCAGTCGACAACAAAGTGTTAGGATTGATAAAGGAACTTGACCGATTGGAGTTGAAAACGGAGAAAGAAAGGATGCACTTGCGCGAAAACTTGGAAGACCAGTTGAGTAAAAATCAGGAGCAAATACGAGAAGAAATGGGAGAAAAGTTAATTAAGAATCAGAAAGAGATAGGAGAACAGTTAATTAAAAATCAGAAGCAGATACAAGATCAAATAGGGGAACAACGAAGAAAAAATTAACAATTTGAAGAGTAGAATCTGGAAAGATTGGGAACAGCAGATGAATGAGAATAAGAGGGACAGGCTGACAATATTAAAGAGGCTCGGGGACAATAATTATAGAATACAGGCGTTGGAGGAAAATATAAAGTCCAAGTTTCAAGAGCACGCGGACCTCATCGTTAAAAATGAAATAAGATCTTTAGAGAACGCCACCTTATTCTCTTCAGAAAACTCATTAGGAAAACACGGAAATATTGATAGTCTGGAGGGATCAAAGTTAGCTGAGGATACTGGCCGAGATCAGAGTCCAAAGACAACTTGCAACACATTCCACAATTATAGAGGGGAGACGTCAACTCCGCAACCTGGTGTGACACCTGACCAAGTTATACAAGTCATTAAGGGAAATGATTTCAAACTGTATAAATTTAGAGAGAATCCAGGATCTACTCCCAAAGCATTCTTGCGCCAGCTAGATGACTATTTTATTGACCAACACGTCAGTCCCGTAAAACAGCTTCGTTTAGTTGAGAAGTTTTTAGATGGATCGAGTTTGATTTGGTTTCAAAGCTTCAAATATACGTTCAATGACACGGCCCAATTTAAAGAAGCATTTTTGAGGACGTTTTGGAGTCCCTCACTGCAACAGGGGTTGAGAATGGATTTATATACCAGAAAATATCACAGCACACACCCTACGAGGTTTTCTGAGTTTTTTAGTCAGCAGCTCGTAAGATTTCGAGATTTTGATGAGCCGCCATCAGAAGAAAACATGGTGTTAACCATCGCATCGGCAAACAACTTCCGATAAATATCCAGCAGTTTTTAGTAGCTGGGAATATAAAAACCGCAGTTCAGGCAGAGGAGATACTCCGTCACCTGGACGAAACAAGCATGATTAGTCCACAGAGCGGGAGGCGAAACATGGAATGCGTGAATACCGCAGAAATAGTTCAGGGGCATCAAAATAATCAAAATCAGAATAATCAGACGAAAACGCAGTCCACTAACACCCTATTTACGCCCAGACGGCAGGAATTCGACGGTCGAAACCAGTGTAATAATAATAATAATAATAATAGGAATTTCCAAAATCGCCGTGATAACTACAACAATCAGAATAATAATAATAATAATCAGAGGACGTACCAGCGAGAATATTCTAACTGGAGAGGAAACTAAAGGCAGGATAGATCATATCAGAGGAACGGGGACGGTAGATGGAATAATCAAAGCAATTATCGGCAAGAAAACTAGAGAGACTATCGTAATGATTGGAACGAGCGGTACGTTGAGTCGCAAAATTATTTGGACGAATTAAATGCAGTGGAGGAAACAGAGAAAGAGAAGTGGGGGCGTGCGATGGCAAACAGAAAAAGTCCAGATAATCACCAGGATACGGGAGCGGAAAGCTTACTACGTCAGAAGGAGAGACAGGATGACAACCGGCGGAATTCAACAAATGGGTCTCGCGATAAAAAAAAAACCGATTACGACAGGAGACTGCCTGAAAACGGAGGAAGCCAGTGAACGGGAGGAATTGATTATTGCAAATATTGAATTGTGGATAGCATTCCCGGACGATTGCCTGGAGGAAGTGGTGAAGGAGCAAGAGAATGTAATCAGACAATTACAAATTATTTATGCTCGTATTGGAGGTCTTAGTGTGAGGTGCCTTATCGACACGGGTAGCCAAGTGACTTAGTCACGGAAGTATTACTTAAAGAAATTGGAAATAATCAAACCATTCCAATTATGCCTGTACCATTAATTAAAGTCCGAGGGGTTATTCCTGACAAGAAAATAGTTTGCAAGCACCAAGCATATTTAGATCTGGAGATATTAAACCACACATTTTCACAAATTTTTATCGTGATACCAAGCATGAGTTATAATGTCATTCTGGAAGCCAACTTTATTTGTGAATTCCACGCTATAATTGATCTACGTAATAACACTGTGAGTTTTAAACAATTCTAGGGACTGAGTCACGTTGGTTTGAACATGGAAGAATGTCCACTAGAGAGAGAGGCAAATACTTGGGTAATTGAAGAATGCCCTAATAAGGCGATTAAAGATAAGAACTCAACGGAGGGACGAGTAAGCGAGACAGCAGTTATTGGAATTGACGGTCAAGATATTTCGCACGAACTTTGGACACTTTTGGCGGAGGAAGAAATTAGCGGGTCTAAATTTGAAATTTTACTTCAGGAGCGAATTAAGGAGGCAATATTAGGGGAACCTGACGGAAGCAAATTAGAGGAGATTTTGAGACATTATAAAGACGTTTTCGACACGATCCCTGGAAAAGTATTAAATTTTCAGTATGCCATGCAAATTGCCGATTGGACCCCATTTAAGAGTAAATTGTACCCGATCCCAGAGAAACATTTGGCTCAGGTGAAGGACATTATTACTAACTTATTAAATTCTGGAATGATTAGAAAAGCAGCAACCCCATATTTAAATGCAATATGGGCTGTGGCCAAACCCAATTTATCAATCAGATTATGCCTAGATGCACGGGTTTTGAATAGCAGACTGTGAATCGAGCACGACCAAGCGCCGAGGATCAATGATGTATTGAAGAGCTTCCGCGGGAAGAGGATCTATTCTAGCGTCGATTTAACGAACCGTTTCCACCCCCTGGAACTTGAAGAAAAATCCCAGTTGTTGACGGGATTTTTATTTGATAACTAAAGCTACATCTGGTCTCGTATGTCCTTTGTGTGAAAACGGTGGGATGTGCCTTGATTAGAGCACTGGACAGAAATCTAACTGAAGAGGTCAAAAGCTTCACTACAAGATATGTTGATGACATACTTCAAGCGTCAGAAACATTGGAGGAAAATTTGGTAAACCTAAACTAACTATTGGATAATTTGAGAACCATGAATTTCAAAATTAATTTGAAGAAATCGCACTTTTGCCAGAAAGAGATTCTATATTTGGGTCACATTATTGATGTTGAAGGCGTGAGACCAAATCCGGCGAAAATAGATGCAATCAAGAAATTCCCTACACCAACTAAAGTGAAACATGATAGAGCATTTTTGGGGGTGACAGGTTTCTTTAAGGAGAATTGTCCTGGGTATACGGAGACAGTGGCACCAATGCAAGAGATGCTTAAGAAATCTAATCGATGGTCATGGAATGAGGGGTGCGACAGGTCCTTTAAAGCCACGAAAGACCTACTTGAGAATTGTGTGAAATTAGGATATCCAGACTTCGGGAAGAATTTTGTGATTCAGGCAGACGCTGCATTTGATTGGGGTAGGCGCGATGCTATACCAAGAGGACACTGACGAACCCAAGAATCGATCATATTTGGCATTTACTAGTCGTAAGCTTAGGTAGCACGAGAGAAACTACACCATTACAGAACTTGAGTTGTTAGCAATTTTGTATGCACTCAAACAATGGTGGAAGATTGTCTTCGGGTATTCCATTGTTGTCAGAACTGACCACCATGCGCTGACATTCTTATTCAAAACAACGATGGCAAGTGAAAGAGTTACACGTTGGTCTATTTATATACAGCAGTTCGATATCACCATAGAACACTGCCCTGGAAGGATGAACGTTATACCGGATGCTTTAAGTAGGAACCCTGAAGAGGAGAACGAGACAGCAGTAGATATACAACTCCTAGCTTAACACCTAAAGCTCGCGAATTTTTGGATAAGCTGAAAGAAATTGAGAAGGAACAAGAGAAGGGACCCGTGGATGATGATCAAATTTTATTAGAAAGAACTACAGCCAGATTCACCTGAATATCGAGAAGCCCGTGAAAAGGAAGCAAAGTTCCATTAACTTAATAATCTTCTTCACAAGTTCGTGGACGAAGATCACACCAAACTTCGAATTCTAGTTCCAGCATCGTTACAGAGAGGACTGACATGGCATGTCCATGAAAACTTAGCACACATCGGGACTGATAAAACTGAAGCAACAATAGGAGAAACGTTTACATGGCCAAAGATGCGATACACCATTGTTGAAGTAATTAGGACTTGTGACGCATGTCAGCGCACTAAGCCCAATAATTACATACTAAAACAGCTTCCAAAACCTTTATTACCACAGAAACCGTGCGAACTAGTCGCAATTGATTGTTTCGGTGCTCTAGTTAAACGAAGACGAGGTTGCCGACACCTTCTAGTATGTCATTCCGACGCTTGGGAAGCCGGAATTCATATTATCAGACCATGGAACTTATTTTACAAGCAATGTTTTTAGACAAGGCCTAGAGAACTTGGGAATAAAACATGTTTTATCCAGTATTCGCCACCCTTGCCGGAATCCAAGCGAAAGAACGATTCGCTGTGTTGCCAAATATTACCGCGTCATGTTTCCAAATGATCATAATAAGTGGGTCGATAGAGTAGGGGATATTGAGATCTGCATGAATACTTCGAACCACGAGTCGACAGGTCAAGTCCCACTAGTTGTACACCACGACAGGATGCTTGAAAGGTCTTGGGATGAGATTATTCCTTGCCCAAGGGACCCTTTGTTAACGCATGAGTTGCGAATTCAGAGAACTAGAGAACATTTGAGGAGCCAGGCGGATCGAAGACTGAGGAGATACAGAGGGAAGAAATTTCATCGTGAACTACAGGAACGGGAATTAGTGCTCGTCCGGAGACCCCCGATATCCGATCCAAAGAACAAAGTATTTGCGAAGTTTTCTGAAATATTTGTAGGCCCGTTCCGTATTATAAAAAATTTGGGTAATACTACCTATAGACATGAAGAATTGAGCACTGGCGCTAAATCTGTTTTCAATAGTGCTAATCTCAAGCCATATTACAGAAGGGAACCATTTGAAGTGAAAGCAGGTCAAGGGATGCAGAATCATATTGTAAAAAGTAAGGTGGGGGCTCACACTCAAATGCACGTGGCTATGTGGTAGCTGGGAAGAGCGAACTCTTGTTTGTAAACAAGACGGCATGTCTGACCGAAATTGTTATCGTTTGAGTGAGAGATGAGAGGTCTGGCGAGATGTGTGCTGGACAGCTCAGAGGGGAACCAGCATCGAGAAGTGCGCACGCTAATTGGGACAGTGGAATGCACACTCAGGCAAACGAGTGAGGTACTTACCTGATGTTATCTATACTACGTTTTTTTTAGCGTATGGCTTTTAGTGCCGGGAGTGTCCAAGGACATGTTCGGCTTGCCAGTTTTGTAGCTGCTTTGAGACGGACACCCAATGGGTGAGCTACAAATACCGTTGAGTAGGAAAGTTGGAATGAAAGGTCGAGGAGTTGGAAGGTAGCGGCTGTGACCTATAGTTAGGGACCAACCCCGGCATTTGCCTGGAAGGAAGATGGGAAACCACAGAAGACCATCTTCAAGGTTGCCGGCGGGGGGATTCGAACCTCCTCGCCTCCCGGATGTGAGCGACTGCCAGCAGTCATGCCGTAACGACCATGGCTAACTCACCCGGTACTTGCTCAATATCTTCCTGTCATAACTTTACATTTAATCTTACTTTTCTTGTGCTTACCACCATGCATTTTGTCTTATGTTATTGAATCTCATTCTGAATTTTTCACAGGTCATATCTTATCTCATAATAAATAATGTTATGGGTTTTACCATCTATACCACCTATCAGTTCTAATCTTGCTATTTCCACTGATATAGTTTCACATCCACATCTCTTCTATTTCACACTGTTTCTATAAAGACTTATATTCTTCATGTTTTTCATGGTTTTCTTATTTAATACATCTTGTAACAGATATGTTTTTTTAGGGAATATTTTAAGAATTAGAATTGTTGATACCATCCCCTGTTATGGAAAAGCCTCCGTGGCTTAGGCGGCAGCACGCTGGCCTCTCACCTCTGGGTCCATGGGTCACATCCCACTCACTCCATGTGAGATTTGTGCTGGACAAAGTGGAGGCAGACAGGTTTTTCTCCAGGTACTCCGGTTTTCCCTGTCACAAATTTCATTCCAGCAACACTCTCCACTATCATTTCATTTCATCTGTCATTCATTCAGACTTCGGCAGCCGGCACAGTTCATATCCTCGCCGCTAGATGGGGGCTTCATTCATTCCATTCCTGACCCAGTCAGTCGACTGGATGCAGGCTGTGGATTTTCATTTATCTCTGTTATGGAAAATGCTTATAAGTTTATGTTCTTGCACATTTTCATGTTCTAAATTACGCTGAGGAAGGTCAAAATGTGACTGAAACTGGTACGATATTAAAGTACAATATATATTTACTTACGGTTATATAAACTTTATTATAATTACCGTACATTGTCAATAAGAAATCGGGCTATCATGGTCATTTTTATGGCATTTTATAAGTGCACATGTTGTAAATACTTTCACACTTACTTTTAGACATAGATCTAATAGCCTAAGTGTAATGGATCTGATGATGATCGCTTGACTATTGAAACTCGTCATCCAAATGTATTTATTTATTAATCACATGTAAAAAAATAGGGAATAACCCATCACAATTGGTTACAATGGTGATCACAACAAGGAAGAAGGCAAGAACCACAACGGGAATAACAATTGGTGGGGAACAGCCGAAGAAAGTGGAGAGTTTCAAGTATCTGGGAAGCCTGATACAAGATAATGGAAGAAACGATAGACAAATAAATGAGCGGGGGAGACAGGCAGAAGCATCCCGGAGGAGTGTGAGAGGCATGATATGGAGCAAGGATGTCCCTCAAAACATCAAAAAGGTCATACATCGGATGTACTATATCCCTATCCTGACTTATGCCTCGGAGAACTGGGTTATGAAAGGAAGGGAGAAGAGCAAAATACAGGCCAGTGAGATGAGATTCTTGAGAAGCAGTATTGGAGCTACAAAGATGGACAGAATAAGAAATGAAAGGACCAGAGAATTAATGAAGGGGGTACCATTACAGGATGGTATAGAGAAATCTAGACTTAGATGGTATGAACATTTAAAACGAATGGAGGAGAAGAGGATACCCAGGAGGATACACGAGATGAATTGAGAAGGAAGGAGACCGTGGAAATGTTTTTAAAATCCAAATCAATCACTTGCTTCTAATTTCATAACCTTGCTGAGGATTAATGAACCCTTATTGATTTGCCGATCAATAAGTTTTCATGATTATTATTATTATTATTATTCATATCCAGGCAGTACATGTTGGAGTGAGATATGGAAGGCAAGCTGAATGTTGCAATCGCTTGCGACAGTCGTGGCGTGGGTAGCTATTCTTGTGTACGACCTGGGATGTCGAGTTCAAGGCCAAAGTTAGGGCGAGAGCGCATACAATTTGGCGTCATTGTGGGCGTGCCAGAGGTGAGTTTCCAACCGATGCTTGATTGAATCGTCGAATCAGAAGGCAAGCCTGGACCACGCGTAAAGTAGCGTGCCGTAAAAATGCGGGAAAACAAGTGTCAGACGAACCGCCGATTCGATCTGATTCCGCATGAGTGCATTGTGACATACAGGTCAAAAGAAGAAGTTTGAGATTAGTTCCATGTCTCTGAGATAGAAACTGCAGATTATTTTTCTCGATTGCTCCCACCCTTGTCCAATCTGCCAGTTTCCAATAAATTGATCGTTGGAGTGTAGCTCGAGACACAATTTGATCAGGCGCTGAGGGGCTCAGTTCACGCCAGTTTGAGTACACATTTTGATTAAGCTCTGAGGAGCATTGTTCACGCTGTTTGAGTTGAGATCTTGTGTTGAGATAATCGCTACTCGGCGTAGATATTATTTGAGAGACCTTTAAATGTCAGCTGTGTTGCAGACTAACTGTAATATTATTTGTGTAATTTACATATGCGTGTGACCAAGCGAATGCTTAGATAGGGCAAGTTCTTCGTGGAGTAATCGCCTAGGACTCATGAGCGAAAGCCAGTAACGCATAGCGATTCTAGCAGGATAGCTTATTAATTTGAACATTTCTTTTCAAGAAACCTCTTCCAAGATGTCTATCACAAGACGATGGGTGGAGTGATGTACGACGCCTCTACCAAGATGACGACGATATTGGAGTAAATTTCCAGTGGGAAATGCCCTGGGACGGAGGTTGATTTTCTGCAGGCTGTTCGGTGATGTACAAACCATTGATTTATTCAATATGCAGCTAGATTAGACGCGGGAACGTTGTAAATAGTTTTGTTCTTCTTTTCCTTGTATTTATATTTTGTGTTCCGGCACTCTTAGTTATTTAAATGTACGTTGGCACGTGGCCAAAATTTGTCTGTTGGAGTATGTTTCTTACGAGTCATTATTATTATGCACGGAGCGTGCATTGGATTCTTTTATTCGTGCGAATGCGAAGTTCGTCTTGGATGATAAATGGTGCTTTTTTCAAATCCATTTTAATTAGGAGAAGGGGGTAAAATTTGTTAGATATTTACGAACAGTTTTCTTAAAACTCATATTAGGGTTGCCGAGCGCAACACCTTAAGATGTCAGTGTAGAACACCTTAGTTCTATATTTTGAGTTTTTTATATCCCTTTTCAGGATCTTCAGTCACGGACTAGATTGGGAGTGCAATCCGGTGGAAATATTTATGTCTTTTTATTACAGGTTTCTGTCAAACCCATACGTGTGATTCTGGTGTGTCTATCGTGTCTATGTGTGTGAATTGGTTCTTCGTAGTGAGGGGTAGAATGTGTCTACTGCCCTCAATGTTGGTTGTATTTGTTGGAAAGGATGAGCGCTCTAGGAGGCTACCTTTCTTTGTCCATCACTGATTCTTGGATTTCCAAAGGGAAATACTAAGATAATATTTGACACACACGTATAGTATGTGCTAATGTGAGCGCGGTTCCTCTATACCTGAGCCATTGCTACGGCAGGCTGAGTTATTTTGACACGTGGTTTGACAGATGTTGCAGATTCCACGTTGCGCCCGTCTATGTCTGGTGATTCATCATGTAGGCTGTCCGGCTGTGACCGACTGACCCCTTTAAGCTATCTGTAGCATACCTGTTCTCTTAAAGATCGTTGGATCTAATAAATGGGAGTTCGCCATGTCCATCATGAGCTGCCGCATGTCGTATAAAATGAAATATTGTTGTCTTGATGTAAATGTTGGCTTTAGGCCTAGTGATTTGAGTGACTCAGTTATTTGCTATTTTTCATATTTGTTTGTCTTAACACCGTTGGGTGTATTTGTATTTCTATAATATGGTAAGCGGCCATATGTGTATATTTTCTTGTTGTTGGTCATGTGTTGATTTACTTGAGTTGATTTTGAAGTCCTAATTTCTTAGGCGTCATTGTTGATTGCCCCGGCAATTTCTTTTATTCCAATTTCATGCGGAAATTGTTTGTCTTGTTCAGTGTAGGGAGTGTCGGATAATTACTTAGTGTTTTGTTTCTGTTCCTCATGTCTGTCTAGCTCCAAGACAATGCAGATCCGTCCCCTGAAAGTTCACTGGATGGTAACGGATCTCGCATTAACTAAACACATCGTACCGCATGTAGAGAAGCCGCACACGCACATGTCATTGAAGTTATTTGGGGCATTTGGTCCAGTTGCTTACGATCTATCCTGAGATCAGGCCTGTTTGGCACTTTTCTTAATTCACGTGGGTGTCATTTGGGAGTTCTTTTGTTTGGTTGTAATTATTGTAAATTTTGTTGATTTGTTAATTAAATTCTTACGTTTATCCCTGGTAAGTAGTGGTTTTGTGGGAGTTCAGATGCCACCGCCACCGCTCCACCACTGGAATACTAAAATGGCAATATCTCGCGAACCAATCAGGCTAGAGACTTGTACGAGGTGCCATTGAACTCGGGCTAACACCCCCTTTCAATTGGATAACATATTTCCACCCCAAAATAAAACCTACCCCTACTATGGGGTGAAATTGTAATTTTTTAGAAAATCTCGCTTTCCAAGTGCAACATGTGAGAGTTTGAATGCCAATATGGTATTAAACGTTGTTCTACATAAAGTGCATGTGTTCGGTGGAAAGCTTTTTAAAAATGGCGACTGTAGTGTAACCTAACCTAACCCAAACCCACGAGGGGTGATCAAAACTTTTTCCAAGTGGTGGTTATCGATAGGCAAACTGATAAACAAAGAGGGTCTTGTCAGGCCTTGAGGCGAGAGCCCCTGTTATTGTTGACGAGCCCCTGTTGTCGGGTCCCTGTTGATGGATTATTGTTGACTGGTCATCGTTGACGGATTATTGTTGACGGGTCCTAGTTGATGAGTCCCTGTGGACGGGTCATTGTTGACGGGTTATTGTTGACGAGTCATTGCTGACGGGTCCTTGCTGACGAGTTCCTGTGGATGGGTTATTATTGACAGGTCATTGTTGACGGGTCATTGTTGACGAGTCCCTGTGGACGGGTCATTGTTGACGAGTCCTTGTGGGCAGGTCCTTGTGGACGAGTCCTTGTGGATGAGCCCCTTTGGACTGGTCCCTACGGACTAGCCCATGAATTTATTTAAATTATGTCAAAGGGCCTAACTACATTTGCGTGAAAAGCAATGTGTTGAACTGACGTTTTTCACTAATCCCCCACTACTATAATGGGATAACGATATGAAAGGAAAGTGACGAAATACATGTGAACACGTGTGAGATGACCTTATTACCGTCCTCCTTGTGAAACAAGTCACATCCTGTTTTGGTTAATACGTGAGAAAATTCGAGTTCATGTGTAATATGATCTAATACACAGGTGATCACCTGTACACGCGCACAATAAGAGCTAACAAGTCACAACCTGTTTTGACAGTGGTGGGAGGTGAAGGGGAAGAGAGGGGGAGAGTTGGTGTAAGAGAGAACACAGGTGAAGAGAGAAGGAAATATGTATTGCTCATAATACATGTTGAGCTGAGGACTGTACATAGGACTGTAGGTTAAGTACAACATGAGTGAATAAATAAATACAAGGCACACAGGTTCACACAACATGTAATTTATTAATCCAAGAATTAAAGGCTGAGCTAAATCCCAACCATTTTACATATAGTTTATTTCCTTTTTGTTTCAACACTTTTTCCACAAGGTAATGTTTAGGAAACACTGTCTTTTGGAGTTCTTGAAGATAAATCCTGCCTTTTATGGGTTGATGGTTGAGGTCCTCGAGTAAATAGGTGACTGGACTGTTCAGGTTGACTTCACGAATTCGAAATAGTTCAGTCGCCCAATTTGGTGTGTAGCCCTTGTCGAAGACGGACTCGAATTTGCTCACACGAACATGGTCCCCAATGTTAAGGCGATGACGTTTAGAGTCTGCTGTTTTTATGGGGTTAAACAGTTTATCCAGTTGTGGAATATTTTTAGTTACAAGTCGTGGCTTGGTCCCAATGGTTCTGTGTTTGGTGTCATTGTAACGCGACACTAGCTGAGGTAAAAAGTCCAACCAGCGATAAGTGCCCTGAGCGGTAAACGCTTTCCACATATCGGTTTTCAATGTTCGGTTGAACCGCTCGACCACGCTGGCTTTGAGTTTGCTGTACGTGATGTAATGGTGAATATCCTTAGATTTGAGAAAATTGGAGAAATAATGCACTCAAGAACTCAGGAATAGATGAGAAAGACATTCGGATCATCATTAACTTATTGGGGTCAAAAGGCTAGTATCAGAATTGATGGACATATATCGAGATCAGTGAAAATAATGCGTGGTGTGAGACAAGGATGCATTCTTTCACCGCTTCTTTATAATATCTATGCAGAACAGATTTTCTCTGAGGCACTTGATGGCATTCAACAAGGTATTAAGGTCAATGGTAATTATATTAATAATATACGGTACGCAGATGATACTGTATTGATTGCAAATAGTTTCGAAGGACTTAAAGAGATTGTTACTATGGTGTATCAAAAGAGTAAACAATATGGCCTTGACCTCAACATTAAGAAAACAAAATATATGATAATATCGCGAAAACCAGCATTGTCACGAGTCCTTTTAGTCGATGGACATCAGATTGAGCGAGTCAAGATTTTGGTTTATTTAGGACAGAATATTAATGAGAATTGGGATCCTTCGGTTGAAATAAGATGCCGTATAGAGAAGGCTAGATCCATCTTTATGACAATGAAACAACTACTATGCTGTCGAGATCTCAGTATGACGCTTAAGAAAAGAATTGTGAAATGTTATGTTGTCTCCACCCTTCTTTATGGTGTTGAAGCTTGGACCTTGTCCGTAGCTACAGAAAAGAAGATTCGAGCTTTTGAAATGTGGATATACCGGTGGATTCTTAAAATTTCATGGACAGAACATGTGAGTAATGCCGAGGTTCTTCAGCGTGCGAGCAGCCAACCTGAGCTGTTAAACACAATTAAGAAGAGGAAATTGGAATACTTGGGACACATGATGAGGAGTCCAAAATACCGTCTGCTTCAAGTTATACTTCAGGGTAAAATTGAAGATCAGCGTGGACCGGGAAGGAGACGAATAACTTGGATGGATAATTTAGGAACGTGGTTTGGGATGTCTTCCACGGAACTCTTCAGGATTGCACAGGATAAGAAGGTGTTAGCCATGGTGGTAGCCAACGTCCGTATCGGATAAGGTAGAAGAAGAAGAAGAAGAAGAAGAAGGAGAAATCCTTATTGAAAAATTCTTTTCCCTGATCGGTTTGTAGCAGCTGAGGTTGACGTTTAGATTGTTGAATAATATGTTGAAAGGCCTTGGTGACTAGTGGACCAGACTTGCGACGCACAGATTCAACAAACGCCATTTTGGAATAAACATCAATGACCGTCAACATATAGCGTACACCATCGTTAACGCTAGCATAGGGAATCATTTCAACCAAGTCTGCTTGCCAAAGTTCATCCACACCCTGTGAAATCACCTTGAGTCGCTGATAGTGACGTCTAGCTGGACGATGCAACTCGTGAGCAATACCCATTTTAATGGGTGAGGGCTTAAACAATAATTTTGGCATTTCGAAGTTCTTCCTCAACTTCTTGAATTTCCCAATCGTGACCAGTATGGCCGGCTTGTCGTGAAGCATGCAACAGCTGTAGTCGCTGGACGAGTTTATTTGGATTGTGCCAGTAGGTAACATCCACACGGGGTTTTAATGGTTTAAATGTCACCCCTGAAGCGGACACTTTACGACGACCACTTTGACTAGTGGGGAACATTTTTGCAATGATGGTTTTATATTTTTGAGATATATTGGCATTCACTTATTGAGTGGGATTATACTGTCTTCTGTGGGCATGGGTGACCAATAAAATGTATTTATATTTACCAAGGTCCTCTGGCGTATAATCTTGGGATGAGGGAGTCCGAGAGAATAGTAGCTTTAACAGTCCTGGTGTTAATTTATAGTTGATCTTTTTAATGACAGCTTTAGTACGAATAAATTTAAAGGATGAATCCCCAATTTTAAAACTACCATCCTCATAGCGAACGCCATATGTGGTATCTGTGTTTCCAATAAATAGATTGCTGAAATAGGGTTCCAGTGTTGATCCATAATAATTTATTTAAATGTTTTTCAGTTGAGCTTTATGTTGAGGGGTGGCCAAGAGTTGTGAAAATGGAGACGATCTGGAAGGGCAAGGTGTTTCGACCATGGCCAAGGATTTCTTTTTTCTTAAAAACTCTGCAAGGGGTGATGCCTTTTTTTGAGGCGTAAACACTTGTTCCTCATTATCCTCAACTTCGCTAACACTAGTTAAATCTTCCTGTTCCTCTTCCCCTTCCTCTTCCTCAGGATACTCGTGGTGCGTCTGAGTGGCTTGTGAAACGGTAGGTAGCGTTTCAGATGGCTTGAAAGAGGGTTTCAACATGGCTTTTAGTGGAGGTGCTAAATGTTGTTGAATAAACAAAGCATGATCCGCACGCGATCGTTTCAATTGACGAAACTTTTGGCGAATAGTATTTTTTGCTCTAATAATATGCTTTTTCAATTGACTCTCTGCTAATGCCATGATGTCGTGACAAATGACTTGAGAGGGAATGATACAGTGCCTTAAATAGCAATAAAATGATCAAACCCTAAGCGATACCGCCCTTGGTTGAGTTCACTTTGTTTGTCAATCACTAAACAGGCATGACGTTGTGTGTTCCAGCACTTGCCACACAATTCTGTAAACATTTGAAAGGTCATATCCGGATTCACATGTTCATTATAAATGTGACGACTGTTCCTCTCGCCCTGGCGAAATAAAACAATGACAATGGCATTGTCACGAATCAACTGTTTGGACATTTTAGAATACGTTTGTCCAAGATAGAAGCAATCGATATGTTTGTGTCGACCCATGCTGAAATAGCTTTGAACGATGCCTTGTCGTTCAGTGGATACATCATCGAAAATCATGAGTGAATCAGGCTTTACCTCATCCGGTGAAATAACATTTTCTTGCGTGGAAAAATGTAAAATACCCCATATTCTCATTTTGTAATCCAGACATGACTTGATCCAGAAACACGTAGAGGGGCTGGTAGAGAGATTTTGCGAAAATATAAATATTTTGAAAACACAGACCATAGGGTGCTGTAATAAGTGTCAGCAAAAGATTGGTCTTTCCACAGCCGGAAGGTCGCACAATGATGCAGCGAATGGAAGATGGAAACAGCGAACCATGGCGTTGTTCACGTGATGTGGGGCAGAGATGGGAAACCATGTCCCCCACGGGGAATGACTCTTGCTGCTTAATTATCTTCATTTCAACTAAGGATTAGAGAGGCTAGCAGGCTGTCTATATACGTCGCACCGAGCCTTGTTATAGAAACAGTAGACTCGTACTACAGGTTGACGATGGATGTCTTTGGACGTGCGTTGATGGTCAAAGCTAGGTCTGTTCCCATACATGATCCTAAACAAGAAACGGATCCTGCTAATAAACACTATGTGGATAGGTCAGTAGTGCCACGCACAAAACAAGGAGATTATGACTTTAAAGGAAAGCGGTTAACCCATGTAAAACATCCTCAAGTGTCTACAGACGTTACTACAAAAAAGTATGTGGATAACAAGGTGTATGAGTTTTATGATAAAGTGCCTCAGCTTACAGTGGATGGCTATAGCGCTAATCATCACCGAATTATTCACGTGGAAGACCCACAAGAAGATGATGATGTCTGTACCAAGCGATACGTGACCTATGAAATGAAAAGGCTTTATAAATTTATCCCATCTGTATTTTTAGTGTATCTGACAAATGTAAAACCTGTGAATGAGAGAAACCATATACCGCTAGTTCATGACCAGCACTTGACCTATGTGCTTGCTTCGGGTTTAAGCCACTATCGATTACACTATGATGGAACCATTCACATCAAATATGCCATACCTGATGAGAAACATTTACAAATAGAGATAAATGGTCATAGGATGTTGGTCCATAACCATGAAATGGTCAATGCAGGAGACGAATTATCCTTTCATCTCATGTTGACATGGGATGAAAAGCAAGCTGGAAAAACCATAAACCACTTTATGTATAATTGGAATATTCAGCCATGAATTAACAATCTGACGTTAGTTGTGACTTAAACTTTCTTGTGAAAGGTTGTTGATCATCATCATCATGGTGAAACAAAGATATGTGGTGAGAAAGACTAAAAATATGACCCTGTCCTTGGCAAAGCCTGGGCTTAAGACATTCGTGGACAAGCCCTTGCGAAAGAAAAAAAGAAAAAATAATGTGTTGACCATAAGGAAAGCTCTTCAAGCAGCACAGAGACATGTTATTCCAAAACGTCAGCGACAGGGTTCAAACCAAGGGCGAGTGATTCCCGTCCCCAAACGAGTGGGATTTTTACCTGCATTATTCGCTGGTATGGCTGCTCTAGGCTCACTTTTAGGCGGCGCCAGTGCAGTGGCAAAAACTATTAAAGCCGCGCAGCAGGGCAAGCAACAACTCAAAGAAAGTCAGCGACACAATGAAACAATGGAATTCATTGCTATGGGGGCTAGAAATGTCAATTTGAAGACAGCCTTTTATCAACAAGGATTTGGAATTTCACCTTTTCGAAGTATTAAAAAAAACATCTTTAACCTCAGCCATAGCAAGACATGCCCTGACGCATCAACGAGTGGAAAGCTATGCTAAACAACTGAAGCTTTCTCATTTTCGAGTTGTGTTTATGCGAAACCAATTACCCTCACGACCCTGGAAACATGAATGTGCTGTTGTCAATTTGGATGATCACCGAGGACCTGGTACACATTATGTAGCTAATGTCAAAGAGGGATCCACTATATGGAACTTTGACAGTTTTGGGAATTTGCCCCCGCCCATGGAACTAGTGGCCTATTTTGGAAACAGGATCAAGATATATTATAATGTGAAACGTGAGCAAACGTTTAACAGCCAACAGTGTGGACATTTGTGTTTATTTTTTTAATATAAGGAGCAGCATAAGCAAAAACGTCAACAGTATGTCGGTGGAAAGTAAGACGTTTACACTGCATGGACGTGGTTCAGAAGTGAGCCTAGACTTTTACCCACCTAACGAATTGAGTGAAAAACCCTATGGTTTAGGACTTGTTTCTCTTGAAACGTACAACCGAATATACAACATACGTGAAAATGTGAGCAACAAGTTTTACTATGATGATTGTGTGCTCACCCTGAACTCTGGTGGATACACGATAGATGACATTTATGAACACATTTATGTGGTGTTGATCAATGAATATGGTTTAAAGTCATTTCTCGATGGAACGCGCAAGTTTGAACTTGTAGGAAATACCAACACTCATCGCTGCAGTATTTTTTCTACATTCAAAATTGACTTTAAAACACACCCCGATTCCATTGGTCCATTACTAGGATTTAAACCACGCGTGTTGGAGCCCAACAAAAAACATGAATCAGACCATGAAGTGAAATTCATTGAGGACCATCATGTGTCGGTGACGTGTAATATTATTAGCCAAGTGTACACTAATCAACAACCGTCGCATTCGCTTTATGACTTTATTGTAACATCGCCCAATGGCTACATTATTCGTGAAAACCCTCCAGTGGTGCTTTTTTATTCTGTGGCTGTCGATGGTATTAGTAATATAACATTAAAACTGATCAATAGAGAGCAACAACTCATTGATCTAGATTCTACCACACCAGTGACTTACAAATTGGTGCTAAAGCCACTATGAAGTTTGTATATAAAGCAACAGCAACGTCTAGGAATGGTGTTAGTTGTTTACCACGTGAATGCACGTTAACATCTCAGAACAAGCAGATTTTACAGCATTTGGGTTACCACGTCAACCCCCGCGATGAATTCTATCCTAGAGGTAGCGAACCACATCGAGGAGCAACCAGGAGTGGTAAGAATTGATCTCCATTCTTATCAAGCTCAAACACCTGGACTCAATAACAATGATGAAATTCAATTTGTTATCAACAACCAAGATATTTATACTCTACCGCATGAAAGTGTTATTCAGATTGAAGGTCGGCTCACCAAAGCCGATGGCTCTACACCCACCACATCCAAGTTAGCCAACCATGCTTTCGCCTTTCTGTTTTCTGAAGTGCGTTATGTGATTAACGATATCGTGGTGGATAGCACTCGAAATGTGGGTATTTCCAGTGTCATGAAACTATACCCCTCTTATAGTGAGGAAGAAGCTAAAACACTTTGCATGGCGGGTTGGTGCCCTGAATCGATCAATGACTGGATGGTACACACCGATGGCACCTTTACTGGATATTTACCTCTTAAACTGATTTTAGGCTTTGCTGAAGATCACCAGCGCATTGTGGTCAACGCAAGGCAAGTGCTTTATCTGGTGAGAGACAGGAGTGATATTAATGCACTCAAGGGAGCCGACAATGCCCCCATTGATTCAAAAATTCAACTACAACGCTTGCTATGGAAAGTGTCTCATGTGACCCTTAACGATAGCAAAAAACTGGACATACTCAAAATGGTAAAGAGAGATATACCTCTACCCATGGAATTTAGAAGCTGGGCACTCCATGAGTACCCGCTATTGCCCACCACCAACACACGTAGTTGGTCTATAAAAACAGCCCGCTATACAGAACGACCTCTCTAATTGATCGCGGGTTTTCAAACGAATCGCAAGTATCAACAAACCAAAGCTGTCACGCAATTTGATCACCTGCAATTGAGAAATGCACGTCTTTTCCTCAACGGTGCTGTGTTTCCCTATGAAGGGCTGGATTTAGATTTTTCAAAAAATAAGTTTGGCCCCCTGTACGACTTGTTTTCTAAATTTAGATGGTCGTATTATCAAAAAGAGAATTGTCCAATGTTGTCACCCCAAGCTTTTAAGACAAGGGCGCCACTGATTGTCTTTGACTGTTCCTACTTGGAAGAGTCTGTTAAGCCATCCAATATTGACATTCGACTAGATTTTGAAACGCATGACAATGTTCCAGCCAATACGACGGCCTACTGTTTGATCATTCATCACAAACAAGTCAACTATTATCCACTGTCCAACCAAGTGACAAGTGTATAAATAGCAGCCCAACCTACGTCAATCCGCTCAGTCATGTCTTGCTTTCAAGCCTCAAGAGAAGTTACATCCATGAATTTTAACTCTGAGGAACAACGTTTCAAGACCTTTGCGACGTGGCCGGTGCCTTTTATAAACCCTCAAGCCTTAGCGGCCGCTGGATTCTACTATTTAAAAACAAGAGATGAAGTGAAATGTGTGTTTTGTCTCATCATCTTAGACCAATGGCAAGAGAGCGATGAACCCATGCAGGAACATCAGCGCTGGGCACCTGCATGCCCCTACCTGTGCAGAATGGAGGTGGGTAATATACCCTGTCATTCAAGTTACCCCTCACTCATGCCTCTAAGTGATGAAAAAAGTTATGATACATGTGGATTTTATGGTGTCAACAGTGCTTCAGTGAGCAGCTCACAGTCAAAAACATCCAGTCTAGAGACATTGGGATATCATCGGTGTTATGGACACTATAAACACAAAAGACTTTTTTGTTGTATGAGTTGGTACCGCCTCTATCCTAGAATGAAAAAAGAATGTAAAACTTGTTATGTTAATAAAATAATGTAATAAAAAATTGGTTGTTGTTGTTAAATTATTATTTCTTATGCCCCCTGTCATATCCTAACCTCTATAGTGACTACTCGATGTTTTTCTTTTCTTTTACTAGAATGGAATATAAGTAAATGACATGGGTACACCTTACTGAACAATTGTCAGTCTGTGGTCAGTTGGACTTGATCCAGACAAGAGTGAACATGTTGCGTACACTAATCTTCGACTGTCAAGGGTTTAAAATTGGAGATAACAAATTTATATTTAAAGAAGTGGGCATTATCGATTGTTCCACTTTTTGGATATCGCAAGCTACCCATTTAGTGTTTAAACCACCTTATACGTTTGATTTGTTGCGTGATAAAGACCGTAAACAAACCCAGTGGATTGAAACTCATATGCAAGTAGATTGGAATCAAGGAACAATTTCATATAAGCACCTGGACATGGTCATGAAAGCCCACTTGTCTTCTGCCCATGTAGTATTTGTTAAAGGTAGTGAAAAACGTCAATGGCTACAACCATTTTTGGCGTCTTACTGTCAATGTATCGATTTAATGGGCATGGGCTGACCCTCGCTGCAAACACTCATGGACCGCTGCCCCTGTGACAACATTACCCATAAAGCCATGGCACAGGTGTGACAATTGTTTCATTGGCTAACCACCAATGCCTGCTGGGAGTTGTTAAATAAAATTAAAACTGAAGGTTTACCTGTGAATGCCACCAGTGAGATTTCTACAAGCTACGTGTAAACAACAACGTGATACCATGGAGAAAGAGGATGCTACCGATAAAGCGATTGGAAAGTTCTTTGTGTGCAAAAAGAAACTAGACAGTTTTACTAAAGAAGAATTATTGGCTCTCCCAAAATCGTTCATTTATTATGTGGCAGCAAATGCAGTGAAAGAAATCTGGCAACATGTACCAAAATCATGGACTCAAGACCCTGTGTTAAGTGAATTTCAACCATGTACGGATTATGATCACCATAAGCAAGTGGCTATGGTAAAAATACCATCTATGCGACAGTGCGCCACTTGCCAGCTGGTCAAACTGTATCACGGTCATAAAAGTCCATGTAAAGACTTTGTTTCTTCATTCTACGGGTGTGATGGAGATAAAAAGCAGCAACAACAAACATCATCAACAGAGGAGGAGGAAGATCAAACCTTTTCTCCACCTATGGAAAAGGATATGCCTGACCTGTACTGGCAATGGCGTCATTGACGAAGTTATTCAATACTTGACTTTCGTAATCTACATACCTGGTTATTATTTGTGTGGTCCTGGAACTTGGCTTGAAGAACCTTTGCAGCGTGGTGATATACCTATTAATCCTTTTGGATCGAGCATGCACCTTTCTTATCGCCATAGGCATTCAGCATTAAGACGTGTAGCGGATCAAGTATCGTTGAAAAGCTAAACAACGTTTGACATCCTATGATGTCTCAGTGGGGGAGAGGTTGGCAGCCCTCATTGTGATTAGTGCTATAAAAGGAAAGTTAATGATGAGTGGACATGAACATTGAAAAGGATTGAGGAATTGGTATTTCTTTGTATTCTATTTTGTAAAGCCATATATGTTGTGAAATAAAAACAAGGCTTACAAAATCACAATGTCTTTTAATTTTAAAATGGTGATAGCCATTTCTTCATTTTCATTTTTTCACACATGAATATTTACAATTTCCACTTTTCATGTTTTTTACATTCTCTTTGTTTAGTTTACACATTCTATACATTTTTGTTGTTGTGAAATAAAAACAAAGTTTACCAGATCACAATGTTTTTAATTTTAAAATAGTGATAACTATTTCACATTTTCACACATGGATATTTACAATTTCCACTTTACATTTTTTACATTTCCCTTGTTTTAGTTCACATATTCTGTATATTTATTTAAATAATCTTTTTCGTAATATACAAAAGCAAACATTTACACTAAAATGTATTACTTATCTTATTTTTACTAAACTACAGTAGCCTAACATTATACATTCTACTTACAGTTTTTTTTTACAAAAAATGTTACAATATAAAACACACTACAAATATTGCAATATAGTGATCATTAGACCTAAGTAAAGTAATAGTCGTCAATGTGACTGTTTCCCCAACCGAGAGTATCAAATGTGTTGGGTATAATGAATCGTTTGTTGTCTTCATTACTTAAAGCAACTTTGTTCAGCAAATTGGTATGTAGCTGATGATTTTTACTTCTAAATACACACATTTTCTTATATAATACAGGTGGGTTACTAACTATACAGTTTTATAATCACTTATATCTAACTCTTTACTAACAACATCCTTTTTCGCTCCTTTTAATTTTTTTACTACTACATCATCAATTGTCATATAGCTGTATGATTTAGATTTTGTGCCTACAAATGTGTCTATAATAACACCAGCACATTCATCCTTAAATTTCCCAAGAACCTTTTTGTTTACTAGAGGTAAATGGTAAATATTATCCTCGGGATAGTCACTTGTATCAAACCTATTTAGCTCAGTTTTGATATCCTCATAAAAATCATCAGTTTTAAACTCATAAATAAAAGAATCTGTGTCTGTGTAGAGTAATTTAGCATTATCAAGATAGTTTTTCTTTACATAATCATAGTGAAATTCATACATAAGTGTTTTTGACAATTCCAGAATGGTGTAACCCACATATATGGGTTTGTTGTAAGTTAATTTAAGACGATTACAACTAAATCCTCATGAATAATTGAACAGCTATGAATGTTAGGCTTGCTTATTAAGTTGCTCGCACCATACCGATTACCATCATTCTCCCACTTTGTTATTAGCTTTACATCAACTCGTTTATCAACATTCTCCATAGTCTTTCCAAAAACACTATTATTCATGAGTTTATAAAAATCTTTTTCAAAAGCATTTGTTGATAGTGTTCTTAAATTATTGTTTAGATCAATATACGGTTTGAGCCATGCTGATTGGTGAAATTGCAATACGCGATGAATTTTAGTTAATTTCAATCCATGCTGTAGACACTGTTTCAAGTTTTGATAATGTATTACATATTTACATTTATCATTTACATTAGCAATTAACATTTTTGTTCGTGATGTGATGTATGGAGATTTTATATTATCAGGACAAAATGGTAAATCATTATGATCATCATGTAATTCTTTAGGGTACTCAAGATTTACCTCTAAAATATATCCTTTATCATCGTTATCATTAAGAGTGTCAACATGTAAGACATCAATTTCAGGTTGTGTCAGCCAGCGAAAATCTTTCAGTGGTAGATATTGACTCATAGCCCAACCATATTGGTTATTTGCATCGAGGTAGACAATATACTTTGACTCTTCACAAGGGTTGTAGCTAGGCATGTATTTATTATTCGCTTTAGAATATCGTCCACTACATTGGCTTAATCCACCTCGAATTGATGATTTTATAAAATTGATCATGTCTATATCTGTCATTAATTCTAAATTTACTTTCGTTTTTTTCAACATTGAACTGAAACTTAACCCAGGAGCAGTGAAATACTGACATGGATCAAGGTCATAAGTTTTCATACAAACATTTCGAAAATTTTCAAAAATATTTGCTAATAATAACACATCTGTCTTCAAATATATGTCTGAAAATTCTCCTAAAGTTTGAATGTGGAGCTGTGTCCGTACACGTTGTGCGTGTAAATATTCTTGATCACTGATATGACTTGTGTTTAAGGAACTGTAAAATGCATCTTTCGGTGGTAAAGAACACTCCTCAAGACGTTCCACACAGTTAATATATTCATAAGGGAATATACCCTTTTGACGAATCAAATTAAAATCATCTTCTTTAGGAAAGACACGTTGAATTTCATGAAACTGATCTGATTTTAAATTATTAGCCAGCTTATCAAGACTACTCGGCATAAAGAGGAATGAATCTAAAAATCGCAGTTTAATGGTTTTTTATTGCTATTTTTGATGTATTTTGTGAACGATATGTATTGTTCCTTATTATTTGCAATCACATCAATTTTCACATCTGAAGCTCCAAATTCTTTAACGATAAAGTGGTTATCGTATTTGCTACCGTTATGTAGAATGACCGGAATGAATTCACTTACTCTATAATTTAAATTACATTCTTGGTGAGCAGCACCACGTTATTTTCCTGTTAAATGGTCATGATCGCGAACCCTGTCTGTTTATAAACATTCACCACATATAAAACAATTAATTTCAGTTTCAAAATTCATTTGCTCTGATGAAGTTAGTGGCTCCATTGGAATGATCGTATTTAAAATAGAGGATATACGGATGGCATCTTTTTCAAGCCTTTCCATAAAAACTTTAGGTGCATCAGGTCCTCTATAGAGCTCAAACTTATTTAACGAGTCATCGTAACTACATTTAATATAATATGCAAAGCTAAAAGGTTCATGAATGTGAGTAGTGTTGGTGAAAGGTTGGGCTGGATTCGATGAACATGTATTAAATGGTTTTAGTAAAGCCTCGAAGTCAGCATATATAACAAATGGTACTCGAAGCTGTTTCTCATAATCCTTAAATTTTAGTATGTTATTTTTAGGAGTCGGTAATACCATACACACATGATTACATCCCCATTTTTGGTGTTGAATTAGTTGGTCCTCTTTCTGGAAATGTAGCAAACAACCATCACACAACCACTTTTTACCATTGTGTTTTGAAACTTGACTACTGACAAGTCTACTTAAATGTTTTATCCAACAATAGTGGGCGTTTTCACCTTTAGTTATGTGCAGTAAATTAACATGAGCATCCTTTTTTTTCCTGAGTATAATATAGAGGACCTACTATTCTCTTATTTTCAATTTCATAAACATTAATACTTACATTGTTCAGCTTTTCAAAACGTTGAATGTCTTTTATCGCCATAGGAAATTCCATTTCTTTTAAATCTAACACTGAAGAATAGTGAGGATATGATGATGTTCTCATCGTGTCCCTCACTGCTGGATGGAGAGCTGAGGTTACAGTCCATGCAAAGCATGCGTCATCATTATTCATAACGTTTACACAAGCATGCTTACGTTTGATCCATCCTGGCAAATCAATGTATGATAATGCTCGAAGGGGGTTGTATTTATTCATGTTGGTTTCTAAATAAAGTACTTCAACCAACGCCCAGCCTGACTCCCTTTCCTGGAACTCTTTACTGTTAACAATGATAGCACTTGAAATATTTTGGTATATATCACTAATATTAGTAGATTCGCTAACAATTATGTTTTTTGTATTAAAGGATTTGATATCTGTAATTTCACCTTCACACCCAGTTTTTACATAGAGTCCAAAAAGTTCAAAATTCATTTTAATTGTTTTATGCTCTAATAACACATTTTCTGCCAAGCCAAACACAGTAGGTTGATCATTTTTTAAAAATGATTCAATACTTTGAGTTTTTTCTTTGCTATAAAGTCTGTAACTAGCAATTCGACTTTTAAACGCACTACCAATTTGTTGAATAATCGCAGAATTTCTTTCATGGCAAGCGTTATTTTTATGATGAATACTGCGTAAATGTCCATGAATGATTGAAGAAGGTATATCAATATTACATACATTACAATGTGTTATCGAAGGTTCACCATTCTTCTTTCTTTTTGTTGCACAACTATTTTCACAATCTTGAGAACGTTTACGCTTTTGAGCATCACATTCGTTTAAAGGTTCCGTGCTAGTTGATGGTTTTACGGTTTTTAATTCTTGTTGTTCTCCATGCACTTCAACCATGTGGGATTGATATCGCTTTACAGCAGAAAATCCAAGATCACAAACTGAACACGAAAATGGTGCTGAACTGTTATGCTTTAAATTTACATGCCGTCAAAGGCTATCCTGTCTGTTAAATGTGGTAGCACAATGACTGCACACAAACATTTTAATGTCATGTTTAACATTTGCGTGCCGTTGAAGCCTGTCAGGTCTTGAGAACTGTTTCTTACAGTCACCACACCTGAACATAATGATCACTTTCGAAATTACCTATAAAAGAAAGAAATCATAAATGTTAATAAATGATAAACAAAAGTACAATATAAATAGTTTAATTATATTCCAGTCAATGGTTATAGCAGGGTATTTAAAGCGATCATCTGTGAACTCCTAGCAAGTATAACTTCATGTAGTTCTAACTGAGGGTTACTACATACCACTGTCACTGACACTTAGTGGTGAACATTGGAACTTGATATATTGGTAGAAACCAGCGGTCACCAGTTAAGTGAGCTAAGTGTGATGCCATGGTCAGTCATAAAGCAAGTCTAAACTTGTAAAACATGTCATGTGATAGAAACCAGTGGCCGCCAGTTAAGTGACCTAAGTATAACATCATAGCCAGTCCTAAAGCAAGTCTAAACTTGTAGAGAAACGTCATAGCCAGTCTTAAAACAAGTCGAAACTTGTAGAACATGTCACGTAATAGAAACCAGCAGTCACCAGTTAAGTGAGCTAAGTGTGACGTCATAGTCAATCATAAAGCAAGTCTGAACTTGTAAAACATGTCACGTGACAAGCTTAAGTTAGGTAAAGTTAGGTTATGTTAGGTTAACTGAGGTTAAGTCTTTAAATATTCCCTCTGTCACTTACGCCTAGCAATGAACATTCAGACTTAATAGAGCGGTAATCAAAATCTAACCTACAAAATTAGCTTTACACACCATGGTCAAGTAGTTCCAACTTTTGACTGCCAAATATACCGTTTTCACTGACATGTAGTGGTGAACATTGGAAAATATCACTCTAACTGTTTAAAAGTTATTAGAGGGACACTTACGTTTTTATAATTTATCAACTGCTGCCACTGAATGAACAGATTGTAGGAATCTGGTAACCAATTATCTGTAAACAAATCAATAAATCAATCAATAAATACATTCCAATCAATAACTTCAACGTCAATTAGTAATAAAAGACTACAATCCGTTAATAATAAGTACTTACCTTGCAAAATAATTTAATGATTTTCTACCAAAAAGGCTTTTTTACAACTCTTGAGCAGTAATAGAGCACTGTTCACTCAAAGCGAGTAATAAAGACTGACAGTAGGGAAATATATGATATCTCTCTTATATAAACTCTCATCGCTCGTGTCAGCAGTTTTTTGCAGATCATTGCAATTCGTTTCCCAATACAGCTGAGAGTCCAAAGTACACTAGGAACACCTGTGTGGTATCCAATGACTGCTAACTTTGCATGATCATCACCCATTGTCTTAATGAAAACCTGGGGTTTCAAATTACTGCAGCGTCAGTCATAGCAACAGCAGTGTGCGCTCTCAGCCATGTCAGCAACATGACACCGGAAGGAACACCTGTGTAATATCCAATAACTGCTAACTTAGCATAATCATCACCCATTGTCTTAATGAACACTTGCGGTTTCAAATTACTGCAGCGTTAGTCATAGCAACAGATCTGTGCGCTCTCTGCCATGTCTGTAATATGACACAGGAAATAATAAGACGCCTTACGGCATGTACCATCTCCTCCGTTTTAACATCTTTAGAATGTGCATTATTCTCTTTCAACTACAAATGACACATCCATCCACCAAGTTAGGTCTCTTGGCCTGTCCACAAATTACATGTGGCCCGTGTACAAGGGTGTGTTCATTAACCCTAGCAGTAGAACATATTCATCCAACAAGTTTTGCACTTACCCCATGACATGTCATTTATCTATCAAGTTTTACACTTACACGAACCAAAACAGGATGTGACTTGTTTCACAAGGAGGACGGTAATAAGGTCATCCCACACGTGTTCACATGTATTTCGTAACTTTCCTTTCATATCGTTATCCCATTATAGTAGTGGGGGATTAGTGAACAACGTCAGTTCAACACATTGCTTTACACGCAAATGTAGTTAGGCCCTTTGACATAATTTAAGTAAATTCATGGGCTAGTCCGTAGGGACCAGTCCAAAGGGGCTCATCCACAAGGACTCGTCCACAAGGACCTGCCCACAAGGACTCGTCCACAATGACCCGTCCTCAGGGACTCGTCAACAATGACCCGTCAACAATGACCTGTTAATAATAACCCGTCCGCAGGGACTCGTCATCAAGGACCCGTCAGCAATGCCTCGTCAACAATGACCCGTCAACAATGACCCGTCAACAATGACCCGTCAACAAGGACCCGTCAACCATAATCCGTCAACGATGACCCGTCAACGATGACCCGTCAACAATAACCCATCAACAGGGACCCGACAACAGGGGCTCGTCAACAATAACAGGGGCTCTCGCCTCAAGGCCTGACAAGACCCTCTTTGTTTATCAGTTTGCCTATCGACAAGCACCACTTGGAAAACGTTTTGATCACCCCTCGTGGGTTGGGTTAGGTTAGGTTACACTACAGCCACCATCTTTAAAAAGCCCGCCCTCTTACAAAAGCCATGAGTGGACATGTGTTTAAAAAACGGAAAACAAGCATGTTAATTCATAGTGGCTTTCCACCGAACACATGCACATTATGTAGAACAACGTTTAATTCCATATTGGCATTCAAACTCTCACATGTTGCACTTGGAAAGCGAGATTTTCTAAAAAATTACAATTTCACCCCATAGTAGGGGTAGGTTTTATTTTGGGGTGGAAATATGTTATCCAATGGAAAGGGGGTGTTAGCCCGAGTTCAATGACACCTCGTACAAGTCTCTAGCCCGATTGGTTCGCGAGATATTGCCATTTTAGTATTCCAGCGGTGGAGCGGTGGCGGTGGCATCTGAACTCTCACAAAACCAATACTCTGGTGTTCACTTTTTCCTGCATGATATTTTGTATATGTTACCCTGCATTTTTAAGGAGCGCTCATAACAACAACTTTACGAAATGGGCTGTTACACTCCCTGAAATCGAGTCGCATATGCTTCTTCGCAAGGGTTCAATACACAACGATACACAAGGTGAACTAACTTCAGCGGAACTGGCGCGGAACTGAAGAATATGCGCGGAACTGTCGTCTACAGTCTGCGGGTGCATACATACATAGTAGCGGGAAAGTTTCAGATTCGAATGTTCCAGATTGGAATGTTCTGGGCATAGTGACTAGAATGTTCATGTTATCTCAAGTAGCCTAAATAGACAACTCTGACTAGAATGTTCATTTTAACTCAAGTAAATACACAACAAATAACTTACTGGTTACATTGGTGTACATTGGTTAAGCCTAGGATCATTGTGGATGATGTGGCTTTAGTACTGTTGTTTTTTGTATGAAGTGAGGGCATGCTATGGCACTTTGTAATGTGTTGATCGGTATTTATGGGTTAGTTATGCTTATAAGTAACTTATATATATGGTACCATCCTATGTCTAGCTTATGAACTACGATATTTAATCTTATAATCTATGGCCTTACGACATATAGTCTTACGATCTAAGTGGCCATGCTATGTCTAAGCTTATAATCTACGTGGCCACGCTACATCTAGGACTTAAATTTAAAATTACCTCATGTGGGTAGGTAACTTTGGGGCAGCAGTGAGGGATGTCATTTACAAAGTGTGACATCCCTTACTGTTGTTTGGCTTGCCATATAAGTGGAATTTTATTGTGTGTAGGATGTAATTATGTAAGTGTTTACGTGAGGAATGTCCGATGTCCCACAGTCATCGGATATTGTTGTGTCGATGTCTTCCTGGCGTGCGGCGGGATGAGGAAAGAGAGTGTAATCTGCAAGTTATGGTATACTCCTGTATGATAAGAGGCTGTTATTTCGGCGCGTAAGTTCCTGAAATAGAAGGTACACATGTTTGCGATATGGTAATATATACAGTCCTGTATATGCTTGGAAAAGGTGGCCGAGTTCTGCTTCTTTTGCTGCAACAATTCCGTGTATATGCGTGCGTGGGTGAGTAAATCGTGTTTTACGGTGTAGGATCGATCCTGAACGACGGAAGGGTAGCTGTAGTAGCATAATACGTCTTATGTACGCTTGTGGTCACGGTGTACTTCTTGCACGTTATGCTGTATTTATGGATGTTACTCTTAGCGTCTCGTGTCGTGTGTTGGTGTGTTTTTCATAATGTTCATAATAATATCTTCTTTTCTTGATGTTAGCTACGAGTAGTTGGAAGCTGCACTAGTGGCTTGTGTACGAGTGTGGTTTTGAATTAATCTTCATGAGGCTCTTCTCTTTTTCGAGGCATCCATGCTGGGGCGAAGTGTAATTTGTAAACGTGGGCGTATTATGACTTGTGTGTAGTGTTGTATTAAATCTTCATATATTTTCATATATGTTCTTTCTTGTTTATTCATTTGTTTATCTTCTTTCTTCGTTCCCTGACGCCTGTGACGCTGTGTAGATGGTTGTGGATTGCTTGGCACGACTGTATGCGCATGTTGTTCATTAATCTTGATGTGATTTCTTGGTGCCTATTCTTCTTTCTTGATGTTCGGGATCGCTGTATAAATGTTTGCGGGTGTTGCCAAGGCTAGTGTACGCATTATGTCCGGTATGTATGCGTGTATTTGCCTTCTTCTCCTTACTATGGGATAATAGAGAAGAGAGGCCGAGTTGTGGTGTTAACACGAGCGCCTTTGTGTAAATTGGATTAGATTAGATTAGCTTTTTATTTATCCATTTGATCAATTACACGTATACAATACATTTTTGATATAGGACACGTCAGTAATTACATCTATAAAATAAAAGAACTTACAGGTATGTATTACTAATACTATGACTATTTATAACTTATTATAATAACAGATCTTAAGAGATACAATCTTATTGGAAACTATTTACACCTTACTGTATTATCACAATATGAAAACTTAATTCTATACATACAACAACATACAGCTCCGTATTACAATTAAAATAGAATAGTAAAATATAATTATAGATTTCATCGCTCCTATATGCTAAGATATTCAACTACAGATTAAAAACAATGGCACTGCAGATAAGCTTTCAACATTCTTTCAAAGGTTTTTATTTTTGGGGCAAATTTTTTATACTGGTGTAGTTTATTGTATAATTTAACTCCTGTGTAAAAAGTTCCTTTTTGATATATGCTTGTGTGTGTGTGTGTGTGTGTGTGAAATATGAATGTTTTAATTTTGTCTTGTGTTATGTCTATGAACACCAATGTTTTTTTAAGAAAAACGTCTTTATTCAATAAATTATTTTTATAAAACATAATACTTTCAAAGATATGAATGCAGAACAGTGGGAGAATGTTTAACTCTTTAAACAGAGGTCTACATGATTCACTAGTGTTAACATTTTCCATAATTCTAATCGCCCTCTTTTGTATCCTAAACGTGCTAAGTACATCTGGTGACATACCCCAAAATATGACCCCATATCTTAAGTATGAAAGGAAATAAGTAAAATAGGTATTTCTTAATGTGTGCATGCTAGAGCAGGTTTTCAAAATACGTAACGCAAAGCACATCGAGTTCAGTTTAGTTTTCAGGTAAAATTGTATATGTTTATTCCATTTCAAGTCATATCCATAGTCCTAAAAACGTCGTTTCTGATTTAATTTATATTTCATGACCGTTAATGTTATATTGGGCGTCACAGGATTCCTATTCTGTATAGTGTGGAAATTTAGACATACGGTTTTTTACAATTTATTATGAGGCGATTATCTTGTGACCATTTGGTTAACTCTTCTGTAACAGGGTCAGCAGACTGATGTAAGACCTGTTTAGTTTCACCTTTTATTACGAGTGTTGTATCGTCCGCAAACAAAATTTCCTTATGAGAATCAACGTTCTGTGTTATATCATTGATATATAGAAGAAAGAGTAGTGAACACAAAACCTATCCCTGGGGTATTCCAAATTTAATAATACCCTAATTGGGCAATGTTTCATTAAGTAATCTGATTCCATTACCCTTGTGTCTCAAGCTAACTATTTGTTTACGCCTTGTTAAGTAAGACTCTATCCATTTATTAGCTAGACCTCTAATACCATATTGATTTAGTTTTGTAAGGAGGATTTTATGGTCTACAGCATCAAATGCTTTCGATAAATCCAAGAATAGGCCAGTTACATGTTCTTATTGTCAATTAATTTCAGTATACTATTAATAAATTCATAAATTGCTGTTTGTGTGGATTTTTCCCGTTCTGAATCCATGTTGTGAGTTTGATAGTATTTTATTTTTACTATAAAACTTATCAGTTTCTTATATATGATTTCCCCCACAATTTTCGCAACACCAGTTGGGAAGGTTATAGGACGATAGTTATCTAATTCAGCTCTTGAACCGCTTTTATTCACTGGAATTACTTTTGATAACTTCAAAATATCCGGGTGATCTACACATTTCTTCAAATTTGCATCAGGGATGCCTTCAATACCAGCACACAATTCATTTTTTTAGCTCTCTTGTAACTATTCTTACCTCTTCACTAATGACATGATTTATACATAAAGAATCACTGCATATATTTATTTTATTATTATAATTTAGTGTATTTACCTTGATTTATTTAATAATTTTTGTGGAATTTCCAGAAAATAGACATTAAGTGTTTGCTATTTACTCTGGATTATTATTCACTTTATTATTGCAGGTCAGTGTAATGTTCCTTTGTATTTTAGCAGATTTTCCAGTTTCTTTCTTTATCACGGACTGGTAGGTTTTGCTGAGTGTTAACACTACTTAAGGGAAGATGATGAGAGAGGAAAGGAGGTAGGTTTAGGAGTAAAGACAAGTATTGGCTGATAGGAAGAGAATCCAACACTAAGTTTTAAGTAAATGTTAATATAAAGAGGAATTTCGCTGTGCTAAACCTATGAAACACCTAACTTTAGAGGGGACCTGTATAAGGCAAGCGGAGAGCGCAGCATGAATGGAGGTTGCCTGCAAGCACTCGGTGAGTGCTCTTTCCCTCCCGAGCCGGTATTCTGGTACTATAGGGACGGGTGGTTCTCTGGCAAGACAAGGTATGCCAGAGGAAAAAGATTTACTATCTTTCCCTTCAAAAGGGTATGATTTTACTGAACGTTTTGAAAGGCTGGAATAATTTGAATTTGCCGTGGTATTTTTATTTCTGGGCACTGTTGGATTTCTGGCAAAACAATCTAATGCTTCCAGAGTGGGAAGGGGTAAAGCAACTTTAGTGCTTTTAGTAATATTTTTACTATTTTCTGTGAAAATCCTATAATAATACCAATTGTTTCACTGAAGGTAAGCTAAGCTTTTACCCAGCAGGATGCCGACTAAATGTTTAGAACAGAGGAAAACCTCAGACCCAACTTAAACAAAACTGAGATCTTGAAAGCAAAACATAAGTCAGAGAGAAAATCTCTAAAAATAGGTAGCTGGCGGAGCAAGCTGTATTTGTATTAATGATTTGCTAGAATTAGCTGTGACAGCTGAAATAAATTTTGAAATGTTGTTATTTGAAATTTTGTTTCCAATGCAACAAGAGGTAAAGGTTTTATTGACGCAGAAATTACTTTTTTTTTCGTGAATAAAACTTAAGATTAGGGGAAGAATCAGGGAAGAGAAGTTCCTGCCTAACAGTAATTCTAGCGAGAGAGATAAAACGAAAAATTAGAAATAATTTATTTAACAAACGAGAATTTAAGACATTTAACACTTATTAGATTTCGAATCTTAATTTAAGTTAAGAGAAATTTTGTTTGTTAACAACTTTTTGAAGTCTCAGACTTCTAGAAAAGTAAAGTTTACCCTTAACAATTAACAGTTTTAAGGCTTAGAACCTATTACGAGCACCAAAATCTCACAAGGATTTTAAAAGTGTGCTTCCAATTAAGAAAGTTGAGGTTTGTAATGACAATGGTAAAGTAATTACAACTATGATAACTTAGGAAGGTTAGATACCAGCATTATTTGAATGCACTTGAGCCAAAGGGCTATGAACAAATAGATTAAATTCCTGTTCACAGCAGGAGTAAAATGTAGAATTACAAGCGTAAGTCACCGCTATTTTTAAATGGACATTACTAGATGTGATATACAAAAATGCACATGTCGCATTAACGAAGCCTGGAGAAAAAAACAATCAAGTACAAACATTTTAAGATTAGAAAAAGTAGAATTTCCTAGTTTTACAAGGGAAAAACAATACATATTAAAATGTGGGCCAGCCACATATGTTTACGCAGAATTACTATATGAAAAGTAGAACAAATTTGGTAGGGCGCTTAATTATAAGCGAGGCCTCATTGAGTGATATCTAGTTTGTAGATTAGCTTAGGTTTGTTAGTAAAAGGTATTTTAGGAAGTGGAGATAGGAACTTTAGGATAAAGTCCTGGCCAGAATTTGTTGCTCTCAATCGAACGCGGCGTGAAAGATAGTTAGCACACACCAATTCGAAGCACTGATAGTTTGTTGATAGGTTGAAAAGGTTCACTATTGTAGTGTATGTAAGTTCGTAGAACAAGAGAATGTTATAGAAGTTATGGAGAACACTTCGTTTAATTTGAGCTTGAATAAATTTATTGCGTTGGAAAGTTTGTGGGTTGGAGTTAAATGATGCGGTAAAGTTCCCACGGTGGAAAACAAATTAAGTTTTGAACAGCGGTTAATGTAACATGAATCCCTCGGTGTGGAAAAGTAGTCCCTTATTCGGTGTGGAAAATACCAGATTGCTTGACTAGTAGAAAGATTGGTTCACAAGGAAAGATCCAGAACTATGATGACAGTTAAATAGGGCAAGAGATTTCCCACGGTGGAAAAAGCTAAGTTTAATTTGAATTAAATCCCTCGTTGTGGGAAGGTATTCCCATTTATTTCGTACAAAAAAGTACTGGATTTCATATTATAAAGCCAGCTTAGATATTTTAAGCCTAACAAAGAAAATCCCACGAAGACGGTTATTGCACAATAGTGAGCAATTCCACACGCTGCCTATAGAATTGTACTAAAAGCGTTTAGCATTTCAAAACCATTAAAATATGTCTAAAACCATTAAAGTTTTGTACTTAGCTTTTTCATGATGATCAGGCGATGGATCCTCGCGACCGTTAGCTTTTAAATATAGCAATGGCGTCTATTTTAAAAATATCTCATTAAGACAGGAGACTGGCCCTTCGGAGGACTCCGAACTGTTCACTTGACGACCGGACTAGAAGTGAGAGAGCAGATCGGCGCGCGAAGGGATCAGGGAGAACGAGGGAGAGGGGAGTAAAAGACAAGGGGATATATGTCAGAAGGGGAAACATAACGAAAAGAAAAAACTCTTTACAAAAAAATGATTTTTTCTTCATGGAGCAGTGTCTTCAAAGAGAAGTTAGCTGGCAACAAGGACGATGCCTGGTGGACTGGTGAGGAAGTCTTTTTAAGCACAGAGAGAATGATGAACGTCGGTGGTTTGCTGCAAGATGCCGCTAGGTTCTCCATAGATGATACACGTCTAGAACAGACTCAAGGACACAATAAATTCCTGCTAAAAGAGAAAAAGAATGAAATACGAAGAGATCACTGTTGGTGTCTGCGAAGAAAGAAATTGAATAAATAAACTAAACAAATAGCAGCAAGAGCAAACTATGACTGAACGTGCATTCGAAGGAATACTCCCCGCACCACATAGTCCTGTTTTTATTAGATGATTGGGATATAAAATTATCATTATGCATTTTCTTTGCTAGTCTTATTACCTTACCTAATATGCTAGTGTATTTTTGTAGTTTACATGGAATTCAGGTATTGTGTGGTATTGTTTATATAATTTGTGTAGAAATTTCTATCTTTGACATGAATTTATAATCCCTGTTGTTATCCAATTGTTAGCTTTGTTATTTTGAATAGTTCTTTGTTTAGAGCGGAATGCTGTTTTAAAATAGTGTTTAGGTTACTTTTAAATGCATTAAATTTATCATTTACATTTTCTAGTTTATACATTTCTGACCATGTTTTCTTATTTAATAAGTCATTGAAATATGTAACATTTGTTTCAGTGAATGACCTGCACTTTGATTTTATTCCATTTTCATTATTATTGATTTTTTCGGTACTTCAAAACTCAGTATTTGTCCATGGTGGTCATTAAAACCCGGGAAATACACTTCTATTGAATTGTGATATTTATCTGTAATTATCAAAATTTGATCAGGAGTGGTTTTACTAAATGTTGTTATTCTTGTTGGGGTATTTACTGTAGGTTTCAGCCCATAGTAAATTAGTAACTGTGTTAATAATTCGCAATTTCTATCACATTTTAAGAAATCCACATTTACATCCCCACAAAATATTATATCGAAATTTACGCGTTCTAAGCTCATGTTATTGAGTAAAAATTCTAATTTATCTATAAATAAACGAAAATTTCCTGACGGAGAACGGTATACGCATACAATTATTAACAAATAGAAAAAATCATAAAATTTGTAAGAATTTTCCAAATGTCCAAATTATAGATGTAAGTAAATTAGACAGGAAGTTCCACACTCGACATGGCCTACACTTAAATAGGTTAGGAAAAGAGTATCTTAGTGATGAATCATCAAAATTGTAAATTAAAATGGTAAGAATAGTTCAACAGTTATATCTTTAGAGTGGAAGCAGGGAAACTGGTAAAAGAAGCCAAACGCGAGGTTTGGCATTCAGATCTTTTGATGTCAAATTTAACTTAGTCCAACAATGGTATTTCGGATTTGTCTAGAAACAATAATAATAATAACAATAATGATAATAACAATGTAAATAAATCACCAACACAAGCTTGCAAAAGTAAGAAATTTAAAATTTACCACCAGAATGTTCAGTCTCTCTATAATAAAATTGATTACATAAATCAAATGCTTAAAAATGAACTTAAAGACATCTCAGCACTATGTATTTCAGAACATAGGCTGAAAGAGGAACAACTCGAATTACTTGGTTTATACTAGCTAGTAAATACTCTAGATCTAATATTAGCCATGGTGGTACTTGTATTTTCTTAATAAATAATTTAGATCACGAACAGTTAACAGCTTATGATTATCTAATTATGGAACAGGATTTTGTATTCTCTGCCGTAAAAATACAGCAGTTTAAGTTAATAATTGTATGCGTATACCGTTCTCCGTTAGGAAGGTTTCCTTTATTTATAGATAAATTAGAATTGTTATACAATAACATGAGCAAAGTAAATTTCGATATAATAATTTATGGGGATGTAAATGTGGATTTCTTAAAATGTGATTGAAATTGTGAATTATTAACACAGTTACTAATTTCCTATGGACTGAAACCTACAGTAAATATCCCAACAAGAATAACAAAATTTATTAAAACCACTCCTGATCGATATTTTTATTAATACAGATAAATATCACCATTCAATAGAAGTCTATTGTCCAGGTTTTAGTGACCACCATGGACAAATACTGAGTTTTGAAGTACTCGAAACAATCAATAATAATGATAATGGAATAAAATCAAAGTGCAGGTCATTCACTGAAACAAATGTTATATATTTCAATGACTTATTAAATAAGGAAACATGGTCAGAAATTTATATACTAGAAAATGTAAATGATAAATTTAATGCATTTAACAGCACCCTAAAACACTATTTTGAAACAGCATTCCCCTTTAGACAAATAACTGTTAAAAAATCAAAACTAGCAATTGGATAACAACAGGGATTAGAAATTCATGTCAAAGAAAGAAATTTCTACACAAATTATATAAACAATACCACACAACACCTGAATTCAATTTATACTACAAAAGATACACTAGCATATTAAATAAGGTAATAAGACTAGCAAAGAAAATGCATAATGATAATTTTATATCCCAATCATCTAATAAAAACAGGGCTATGCTGTCCGTGATAACGAAAGAAACTGGAAAATCTGCTAAAATACAAAGGAACATTACACTCACCAGAAATAACACAGTGATTAATAATCCAGAGGAAATAGCAAACACTTTTAATGACTATTTTCAGGAAATTCCACAAAAATTATTAAAGAAATCACAGGTAAATACTCCAAAATTCGAATGATAAAATAAATATATGTAGTGATTCTTTATTTATAAATCATGTCACATGTGAAGAGGTAAGAATAGTTATAAAAGAGCTAAAAAATAAATTCTGTGCTGGCATTGATGGCATCCCTAATGCAATTTTAAAGAAATGAACATAAAATATAATATATCTACTTACACACTTAATAAACAGTTTAATTCTCTCAGGAGCTTACCGTATATTTTAAAGTTATCAAAAGTAATTCCAGTGCACAAAAAGGATCAAAAGATGAATTAGATAACTATCGTCCTATAACCTTCCCAAGTGGTATTGCAAAAATTGTGGAAAAAATCATGTATAAGAGACTGTTAAGTTTTATAGAACAAAATAAAATATTATCTAACTCACAACATGGATTCTACACATACAGCAATTTATGAATGTAGTTAAAGTATAATGAAATTAATTGACAATAAGGAACATGCAACTGGCCTATTCTTGGATTTATCGAAAGCATTTGATTTTGTTGACCATAAAATCCTCCTTACAAAACTAAATCAATATGGTATTAGAGGTCTAGCTAATAAATGGATCGAGTCTTACTTAACAAGGCGTAAACAAATAGTAAGCTTGAAACACAAGGATGATGGAACCAGATTATTTAATGAAACTTTGTCCAATGAGGGAATTATTAAATTTGGAGTACCCCAGGGATCGGTTTTGGGCCCACTACTTTTTCTTCTATATATCAATGATATAACACAGAACGTTCATTCACATAACGAATTTTTTTTTGCGGACGATACAACACTCGTAATAAAAGGTGAAACTAAAGAGGTCATACAGCAGTCTGCTGACTCCGTTACAGGAGAGTTAACCAAATGGTCACAAGATAATCGCCTCATAATAAACTATAAAAAACAGTATGTCTAAATTTCCACACTATACAGAATAGGAATCCTGCGAAGTCAAATATAACATTAAATGGTCATCAAATGGAAAATAAATCAGAAACGAAGTTTTTAGGACTATGAATAAAACATGACTTGAAATGGAATACGCATATACAATATCTGAATACTAAACTGAACTCGATGTGCTTTGCGTTACGTATTTTGAAAACCTGCACTAGCATGCACACATTAAGTCAAGCCGTTCCTAAACAACACATCTTTCTAGCCTTACAAGCTCATTAAATATCACCAAAATGTCAAAAACCCACGTTTACCTCAAATTGCGTTTCCAAATTCCACCCATTGTAAAAAAAAATAAGCTCACCATCAAATAGAGCGGAAAAATACCATCTAAACGACCCCTCACTCGACCCTAGTCATCCCCCACCACCTAACCTTTTTCCAACATAGCCATACGCATTCAAGCAGTCTACGGCTGAAAATTGTGGTGAGATTGTTTCTTTTATAAAAATCATGTCTTTTGCCACTGCTACCGATAGCTTAACTTGGGAACCCCTTGACTCTTGTTTTAAAAAGCGTGTTTGCTCTGGCCGCGTAGTGAAAGTTAGAGAGAGTTTAATCCCAAAAGACTTTGTCGAATCATGTTTTGACATTTTTAAAGAAAAAATTTGTACAGCGCAAAGGTTGCATACGGCTTTAAAGGTCAATACACAACTCGTGTGCGATTTCATTTACAAAAACAAGGACGGTGAGCATAAAAAACCATTTTATATTGGCAGTAAAATGCAAGAGCTATTGATAGCCAATAATCTGAACGAGTGGTATCAATCCCATGTGGTCAATGCCTTGCTATCAAAATTTGATAAACTGCAACAAGGACCAAGTGGTTTAGCGTTAGACAAAATCCATTACCTGAAAATCAACATTTGTCATTTCAACCCGTTGAATGCTGGGTCTAGCTATATTAAAACACCACCAGCAATAGCTTCGAAAAAGGCTGTGGTCAATATAAAGAATCGTGACAATGATTGCTTCCTGTGGTCTGTGGCTGCCTATTTGCAGCCGGTACAACATCATGGTTGTTGGCCGGGAAAGTACAAGGCCAAGTTTGATGAATTAAAACAAACTTTAAATTTAACTCGAGTATCGTTCCCTATAGACTTAACCGAGAACCGTAGGTTTGAACAAGACAACCAGGACTTTTCGTTCATGTTGTATGGCCTTAATGGTAATGAGATTGTGGGTCCTCTTTATGCCACAAAAGAACCAAAACGACACCACATTCATCTTTTATATGTATCTGTAGGAGAGGTGAATCACTATTGTCTCATTAAAAGCCTGAGTAGATTGCTAAGCAGACAAGTGTCTAAGCACGCTGGTGTAAAACATATTTGTGACCGTTGTCTGCAATATTTTAAAACCCCTACGCTTTTGGAACGTCATAGGGTAGATGACGTTCTCTTGGCTAAGCATGTGTGATGATATTTAAAAAAAAATTGAAAATGTTTGTTTTTTGGATTGGCGCTATTTTGGAAACGGTGAATTGGAAAAAAAGTTTGTTTGACGTTAATGAAAGGTGGGTATGCCCTCTAGGCGGACAGTAAGTTTCAATGGTGTAGGAGGGAAAAAAATGATAGCCTACTTTCTCGCGAACATTGGTGATCATTGGCGAACAGATGGTCGGATTTTAACAAATGAGGTGTCGTTGGACTCGAGCTGACGTCCTCTTTCCTATAGATCGCTGGTATTAAAAAAATGAAAATTTTTGTTTTTAAAAGTAGGCGATAGTTTGAAAACCAAACATGATAGAATGTTGTGCCATAGTTGAAACGAATGGTCTCTATGACCCTTATTTTTATAATAAAACTTTTTTATTTTCTGAGATTTTTTGAAAACCCTTAAATTTTGAATTTTTACTATTTTGGAAACTAATACGTTGACAAATAAGTTTGTTTGACATAAATGAAAGGTCCTTACCCCCTCTACCACGAAAATAAATGTCAAGTCTCTAGGACAAAAAACAGGCATTTTCATTTTTCTATTTTTAAATAAAAGCGTGTTTGTTGACAAAGAGCCAGTAGCGCTTGACGTGTGTTACAACGAGGCTATGATTGGCCATGGTGGATACTGAAAATGGCTATTTCGACGGGCGATGTATGGCAGAACGAGGGGTCGCTTTTCGATATACTTTTTTTTCCTATGACGAACGAATGAAGGCGAATATTTCGAAAATCCCTCATGACGATCTTTAACCAGGTTGGTAAACACTGACCAGTAACCAGAAAAAATTCATAATGCTATGAGACGAATAAAAATAGACGACAACAACAGAACTTGTTTTTCTATGTCCGACTGGCAGCCGGAATGGGAAAACAGAATATCTGCTCGAGAGGCCAGCTTGGAGCCTGGCTGGCTGGGTGACAGGATCTAACATGTTATCGCGATTCAGGAATGTAAGCGGACGGGACAACAGGCCAATGGAAAATTACTGTGACGTAGAGGTGAGTTGGAGGTCGAACAATATCGCAACGACGTCAGAGAAATAATGCAGTAAGCGAGTATAACTCCTCCCCCTACCATTGCCATAGCCAATTGCAGGGCAAGAGCGATGTTAACAGCTGTGGTAAGAGGGACACAGAGAGAGGGAATGGGGCGAGGAGAGGAGGGCAGGGGGGTATTAGAGTGTTGATCATGTTATGACACACAGTCAGTCATTACTGTTTTACGCGTTACTGTGTTAACATAGGCTGTGTCTTATGTGTATAAATTTAATTGCATTCGTGTCTCAACCCCAGATGGTTACTATATTGCATACATTATATATTTGAGGTAAGTGTTGGAATAACACTGTTTATTTTATTTTATGCTAATCAATGATTAAATGATTATTGATTTACCATTTCATTGATGAATTGTTTTTTATTTTGTTTTGTTTTAGATAACCTATATCCCTGTTGTTGTGGACAAAGAGATAAAGACAGAGAGAGGCAAACCATTTCGCAGAAGCCTACAAGACAAGGCAGAAAAAGCAAGTTTTTTTTACAAAACCCAGGTAAGATTTTTTGAAATTATATATATATATATCCTGTTTTATGTTTTTATTATTTATGATAAATGCTATTTGGAATGGATATACTCATGGGGGTTTATTTTATTTCTTTTTAGTGTGTTGGAAAACGCTCGACCACTACAACCACTGCTGTGTGTTGGGGACCAGTGTTTACCGAGCAGTCTACGGCTGAAAAATGTGGTGAGATTGTTTCTTTTATAAAAATCATGTCTTTTGCCACTGCTACCGATAGCTTAACTTGGGAACCCCTTGACTCTTGTTTTAAAAAGCGTGTTTGCTCTGGCCGCGTAGTGAATGTTAGAGAGAGTTTAATCCCAAAAGACTTTGTCGAATCATGTTTTGACATTTTTAAAGAAAAAATTTGTACAGCGCAAAGGTTGCATACGGCTTTAAAGGTCAATACACAACTCGTGTGCGATTTCATTTACAAAAACAAGGACGGTGAGCATAAAAAACCATTTTATATTGGCAGTAAAATGCAAGAGCTATTGATAGCCGATAATCTGAACGAGTGGTATCAATCCCATGTGGTCAATGCCTTGCTATCAAAATTTGATAAACTGCAACAAGGACCAAGTGGTTTAGCGTTAGACAAAATCCATTACCTGCAAATCAACATTTGTCATTTCAACCCGTTGAATGCTGGGTCTAGCTATATTAAAACACCACCAGCAATAGCTTCGAAAAAGGCTGTTGTCAATATAAAGAATCGTGACAATGATTGCTTCCTGTGGTCTGTGGCTGCCTATTTGCAGCCGGTACAACATCATGGTTGTTGGCCGGGAAAGTACAAGGCCAAGTTTGATGAATTAAAACAAACTTTAAATTTAACTCGAGTATCGTTCCCTATAGACTTAACCGAGAACCGTAGGTTTGAACAAGACAACCAGGACTTTTCGTTCATGTTGTATGGCCTTAATGGTAATGAGATTGTGGGTCCTCTTTATGCCACAAAAGAACCAAAACGACACCACATTCATCTTTTATATGTATCTGTAGGAGAGGTGAATCACTATTGTCTCATTAAAAGCCTGAGTAGATTGCTAAGCAGACAAGTGTCTAAGCACGCTGGTGTAAAACATATTTGTGACCGTTGTCTGCAATATTTTAAAACCCCTACGCTTTTGGAACGGCATAGGGTAGATTGCGATTCTCAGGACGCGATGAGATTTATATTGCCACAAGGGGACAAGGCTGTGTTAAAGTTTAAGGACATTCATAAGCGTGGCACTGTTCCCTATGTGGTATATGCAGATTTCGAAGCACTCACTACACACATGGCGGGATGTGAACCAGATTCCACCATGAGCTCAACCACACCCATTCAAAAACATGAACCTTTTGCCATAGGATTTAATGTAGTGTGTGCCTATGATCCCACACAATCCGTTTACAAATACCGTGAGGGGCCACATTGTGCTAGATGGTTTTTGGATGAACTTGTACAGTTGGCCGACCATGTAGAGGGATTACTAGACCACCCTGTACCCATGAGCCTATCTCCAGGACAGCAGCAGCAGTATGAGCATGCCACGACATGCCATATTTGCGAAAAGCCACTGATCAGTGCTGAAGACACCGTTCGTGATCACTCGCACTTTACGGGGGAGTTTCTTGGAGCTGCGCATAGTAAATGCAACTTGAACTTTCCAGCTCCTCGATTCATCAGTGTCTTTTTCCACAATCTGGCAAATTATGACATTCAGTTTTTGATTCGTGAATTGGGTCATGTCAACAAGGGCTCGTTTACCATTATCCCCCAAAACCATGAGCGTTTTACAGCCCTGACATGGCGGTTGACCAACGTTAGCATTCGATTTTTGGATTCCTTTAAGTTTATGGCATCCTCGCTAGACAGTCTTGTGAATGGCTTGGATGAAGAGGAATTAAAAAATACCAGAATGCATTTTAATGATTCTAAGCAATTTCAATTGTGCATTCGGAAAGGTATATTCCCGTATGATTTCTGCAACAGCTGGGACGAGTTAAAGCAAACAAAACTCCCACCACAAGAGAAATTTTACTCGAAACTAACACGTAATACCGTTTCCGATGAAGACTATGCACATGCATGTCAAGTTTGGCGAGTGTTTGTCATGAAGACGCTAAGTGAATATGCTATGCATTACCTAAAACTGGATGTATTGCTGCTCACCCATGTGTTTGAAAAATTTCGTGAGTTGTGTCAGCACATTTATGGTCTTGACCCGGCTCACTATTATATGTGTCCTGGGCTCTCGTTTGATGCCGCTTTAAAATACACTCAAGTGGAATTGGATTTACTCACTGATGTAGACATGGTTCAATTTTTTGAAAAGGGCATTCGCGGTGGCTTTGTGTCGCTTAAGCAGCGCCATGCCGAAGCAAACAATGTCAACATCCCTGATTATTCACCAGACAAACCAGAATCGTACTTAATGTACTCTGACGTGAATAATTTGTATGGTTACGCCATGAGTCAGCCTTTGCCCTATGGAAAGTTTGCTTGGCTGACAGAGAAACAAGTGTCAGAATTTCATGTGATCAAGGCTAGCCAAGAAACAGGCCGTGGATATATCTTAGAAGTAGATGTTGAATATCCCTCATCCTTGTATGATCAACATGCCGATTTCCCATTCTGCCTTGAGCAAATGGTCCCCCCCTGACAGTAAGGTGAAAATTGAAAAACTCATGGGCACACTTTACAACAAAAATCGGTAGGTGCTGCATATCCAAATGTTGGTGCAATGCCTCGTCCAAGGCTTAGAGTTGAAGAAAATTCATAGGGGTATTTCATTTGCTCAAAAAGCATGGCTCAAGCCATACATGCAACTCAACACAGAGCACCGACAAATGGCAACACAGCAGTTTGAAATTATTTTTTTAAATTAATGAACAACTGCATCTATGGCAAGTCCATGGAGAATGTCCACAAATACCGTGACATTAAATTGGTGAATGTCTGGGAGGGGCAGTGGGGTGCCCGGCGGTACATTGCCAAGCCAAATTTCAAATCGATCAAAATTATCGATGAGGATTTGGCCACTATTGAAATGAGTAGGACCAGCGTGACCATGGATAACCCCATTTACTTGGGCCAAGTCATTTTAGACTTTTCTAAATCGCTCATGTATCGATTCCACTATGAGTTTGCCAAACGCCATTTTGAGGACGTATCTCTTTTGTATATGGATACGGACTCATTCATTTACCACATTCGCCACTGCAACCCCTATGACGTCATGAGGCAGCATAGTGACTGGTTCGACAGCTCTTCGTATAGTGCTGACAATATGTTTCAGCTGCCCATAAAAAACAAGAAGGAAATGGGTGTTTTAAAAGATGAATGCGGTGATTCCATTATGACGGAATTCGTAGGTTTGGCTTCGAAAATGTATGCTTATCGCACACTAGACTGTAAGGAAGACAAACGAGCAAAAGGTGTAGGTAGGGCAGTGGTAAAATCGCTACGTGTAGACGATTACTTAGCGGTTTTACGCCCTGGCAAAGCTATGTACCATACACAGTGCAGGATACAATCCAGCAACCAACATTTGTATCTTGTAGAACAGAGAAAACCCACCCTCGCCTCCATGGATAACATCGTGTGCGGGCCAATAACTTGCTCACGAGCCTGCCCTGGGGTTATGACCGCAAGGAGGAGGAGGTGTGATTTTTCTGTTTGTTCGTTTAGGTGCATGGCTTTTTGTAACTCGTTGATTTAGTATTTTGTATTTTGTAAATATTGGTTGTTGCCATTGTAAATAGTAGATTTTGTAAATAGTGGCAACCCACTTGAACCTTTCGCTCTTTTAAAAAAGATCTATGCAACTTTATTTTTATTTTTATTTTAAATTTAACCGAGTTGCTAATTGGAAAATGGTATATAGTGTGATTCTTTTAAAGCTGTACAATGTTGTAGTGTTTGTAAATAGGAAATGAGTAATAGTATTTTAGTAACTTTAATGACTAGTATTTATATTGTTTTTGTAATGTAAATCGTAAATGGAAAACTAAAAAATGTTATTTTGGGATGAGTGTGCATGTGGAGAATGTGCTTTTGGGAATAAATAAAGTGGTTGTGTTTGTTCCCAAAAAGACAGGTAGGGTTGTGTGAGTAGAGAGAGAGCTGGTGTGTATGTATGACCAGAGCAAACACGGTGAGGTAGGGTGGGTGGGGAGGGGGAAATTTTCACTTATATACTCATTTTGTTTTGTCGATAGTTTTTTTCTTTGAAATGTAGCGGTGAATAGACATTATTTTTGTAAAAAACAGTCTTACCTGCAGTAGTCGTAGACCTCATTGTTTCTCAAAACACACGTAAACACATTGCAGCATTATCATGGTCAAGCACTCGCATTGACACCATTGACAAATCTCAACTTTCGACATACACCAAATGGAAAAATGACTGAATAACAAAATGGAAAATCCATGCTTCGATATCACCAAAAACGCAAAACTTAAAACACACATTTTTAACACTGGAAATGCTCATGTGTGAAATATAAAAATTCAAAAACATAAAACAGACATTTTAAAAAATTGTCATCAACAAAGTAGAGAATCCATATCATCAAAAACGCAAAACTTGAAACAGACATTTTTAAAAACTGCAAATTGCAAATTGGCAAATGACAATGGGTGAAAATGTGAAAATGTAAAAATCAGCCCATCAACATCACGATTTCTTTTAAATTAAAATGAAACATTGTGTTCTGGTAAACCTTTGTTTTTTATTTAATAACCATAGGGATTGTCAAAAGAAAAAATAGAATACAAACACATCCCAATTCCTCACTCCTCAATTCCTTAATGTTCATGTCCATGCTTCATCAACTTTCCTTCCATAGCACTCATCACAATCAGGGCTGCCATTCTTTCACCCACTGAGGCATTACAGGATATGAAACGTTATTTAGCTTTTTTCAATAACAATTTATCTGCCACATGTCTTAAACCAGGATGACTATGGCGATAGGATAGGTCATGTTCTTTGCATGCTTGATCCAAAAGATTAATGGGTACATCACCACGCTGCAAACGTTTTTCAAGATGAGTTCCAGGACCACAAAAACGATAACCTGGAAGATGGATTTCGAAAGGTAAGTATTGAATCACTTTGTCAATGACGCCTTTGCCAGTACAGGTCTGGCATATCCTTTTCCATCGATGGTGAAAAGGTTTGGTCTTCCTCCTCCTCTGTGGACGATGTTTGTGTTTGTTGTTGTTGTTGCTTTTTCTCGCCATGACACTCGTGGAATGATTCAACAAAGTCTTTACACGGACTTTTATGACCGTGATACAGTTTCACTAGCTGGCAAGTCTCACACTGACGCATAGACGGTATTTTTGCCATGGCCACTTGCTTATGGTGATCGTAATCCGTACAGGGTTGCAATTCACTCAACACAGGGTCTTGAGTCCATGATTTTGGTACATGTTGCCAGATTTATTTCACCGCATTGGCGGCCACATAATAAATGAACGATTTGGGCAGCGCCAAGAGCTCTTCTTTGGTAAAACTGTCTAGGTTCTTTTTGCATACAAAGAACTTGCCAATGGCTTTGTCCGTAGCATTGCCTTTCTCCATGGTATCACGTGTTTTAGATGTTTACACGTCGCTTGTAGAAATCTCACTGGCGTCATTCACAGGTAAATCTTGAGTTATAATTTTGTTCAACAACTCCCAGCAGGCATGAGTGGTTAAGCAATGAAAGAGATGACACGCATGCGCTAGGGCTGTATGGGTAATGTTGCCACAGGAACAATTAGTATCCATGAGCGTTTGCAGGGATGGGCAACCCAGGTCCATGAGGTAGATACATTGACAGTAAGACGCCAAAAATTGTTGCTACCATTCACGTTTTTCATTACCTTTCACAAATACCACATTGGCTAGGACAAGTGTGCTTTCATGACCACGTCCAAATATTTATAGGAAATGGTTCCTTGATTCCAGTCTAGTTGCTTATGATTTTCAATCCACTGGGTTTGTTTACGATCTTTTTCACACAACAAATCAAAAGCATGGGGCGGTTTAAATAGCAAATGCGTAGATTGCGATATCCAAAACGTGGTACAATCGAAAATGGCCACTTCTTTAAATATAAATTTGTTGTCACCAATTTTAAACCCTTGGCAATCCTCAATGAGTGTGCGCAACATGTTGCCGCTTGCCTGGACCAAGTTCAACTGACGACTGACTAACAATTGGCCACTAAGGTGTGGTCATGACATGGACTTACCTGCCATGCTAGTTTGAAAAAAAATTGAGGTTATGGTAGGACAGGGGGACATGAAAAAAATAAGAATTTAAGAATTACATCATTTTATTATCATAACACGTCTTACAGGCTTTTGTCATTTTGGGATAAGGACGATACCAACTGATACAACAATATAGTCTCTTGTGTTTGTAACGTCCATAACACCGATGATGTCCCAATGCCTCTAAACTAGGCGTTTTTGACGGTGAGCTGCTCGCCGAAGCACCGTTGACACCATGCAGTCCACACGTATCGTAACTTGTTTTTTTTTCATCACTCAGAGGCACTAGCGAGGGATAGCTTGAATGACAGGGTATATTTCCCACCTCCATTCTGCACAGGTAGGGGCAGGCAGGTGACCAGCGCTGATGTTCCTGCATGGGTTCATCGCTCTCTTGCCATTGGTCTATGATGATGGGACAAAAGGCACATTTCACTTCATCTCTTGTTTTTAAATAGAAGAATCCAGCCGCCGCCAAGGCTTGAGGGTTTATGAAAGGCACTGGTCATGTTGCAAAAGTCTTGAAACGTTGTTCCTCAGAGTTTAAATTCATGGATGTGACTTCTATTGATGCTCTAAAGCAAGACATGACTGAGCGACTTGACGTGGGTTGACCTGTTATTTATACACTCGTCATTTGGTTGGACAGTGGATAATAGTTTACTTGTTTGTGATGAATAATCAAACAGTAGGCCGTCGTATTGGCTGGTACATTGTCATGCGTTTCAAAATCTAGTCGAATATCAATATTGGATGGCTTGACAGACTCTTCCAGGTAAGAATAGTCAGATAATCAGTGGTGCCCTTGCCTTAAACGCTTGGGGTAGCATCATGGGGCCGTTCTCTTTTTGATAATACGACCATCGAAATTTAGAAAACAAGTCGTACAGGGGGCCAAACTTATTTTTTGAAAAATCCAAATCCAGTCCTTCATAGGGAAACACGGCTCCGTTGAGGAAAAGCTGTGCATTTCTCAATTGCAGGTGATCAAATTGCATGGCATCTTTGGTTTGTTGATACTTGCGATTCGTTTGATAACCCACGATCATGTAGAGAGGTCTTTCTGTATAGCGAGCTGTTTTTACAGACCAACTGTGTGTGTTGGTGGTGGGCAATAGCGGGTACTCGTGGAGTGCCCATCTTCTAAATTCCATGGGTAGAGGCATATCTCTCTTTACCATCTTGAGTATGTCCAGTTTTTTGCTATCGTCAAGTGTCACATGGGGCACTTTCCATAGCAAGCGTTGTAGTTGAATTTTAGAATCTATGGGGGCATTGTCAGCTCCCTTGAGCGTATTATTATCACTCCTGTCTCTCACCAGATAAAGCACTTGCCTTGCCTTGACCACAATGCGCTGGTGATCTTCGGCAAAACCCAAAATCAGTTTAAGAGGTAAATATCCAGTAAAGGTGCCATCGGTGTGTACCATCCAGTCATTGGTCGAGTCAGGGCACCAACCTGCCATGCAAAGTGTTTTACGTTCTTCCTCACTATAAGAAGGGTATAGTTTCATGACACTGGAAATACCAACATTTCGTGTGTTATCCACCACGATATCGTTAATCACGTAACGTACTTCAGAAAACAGAGAGGCGAAAGCATGGTTGGCCAACTTGGATGTGGTGGGTGTAGAGCCATCGGCTTTGGTGAGCCGACCTTCGATCTGAATGACACTTTCATGCGGTAGGGTGTAAATATCTTGGTTGTTGATAAAAAATTGAATTTCATCATTGTTATTGAGTCCAGGTGTTTGAGCTTGATAGGAATGGAGATCAATTATTACCACTCATGGTTGCTCCTCGATGCGGTTCGCTACCTCTAGGATAGAATTCATTATGGGAGTTGACGTGGTAACCCAAATGCTGTATAATCTGCTTGCCTTGAGATGTTAACGTGTATTCACGTGGCAAACAACTAACACCATTCCTAGATGGTGTTGTTGCTTTATACACAAACTTCATAGTGGCTTTAGCACCAACTTGTAAGTCACTGGTGTGGTAGAATCTAGATCAATGAGTTGTTGCTCTCTATTGATCAGTCTTAATGTTATATTACTAATACCATCGACAGCCACAGAATGAAAAAGCACCACTGGAGGGTTTTCACGAATAATATAGCCATTGGGCGATGTCACTACAAAGTCATAAAGCGAATGCGATGGTTCTTGATTGGTGTACACTTGGCTAATAATATTACACTTCACCGACACATGATGGTCCCCAATGAATTTCACTTCATAGTCTGATTCATGTTTTTTGTTGAGCTCCAACACGCGTGGTTTAAATCCTAGTAATGGACCAATGGAATCGGGACGTGTTTTAAAGTCAATTTTGAATGTAGAGAAAATACTGCAGCGATGAGTGTTGGTATTTCCTACAAGTTCAAACTTGCGCGTTCCATCGAGAAATGACTTTAAACCATATTCATTGATCAAACCAGATAAATGTGTTCATAAATGTCATCGATCGTGTATCCACCAGAGTTCAGGGTGAGCACAGAATCATCATAGTAAAACATGTTGTTCACATTTTCACGTATGTTGTACGTTTCAAGAGAAACAAGTCCCAAACCATAGGGTTTTTCACTCAATTCGATAGGTGGGTAAAAGTCTAGGCTGACTTCGGGTCCACGTCCATGCAGTGTAAACGTTTTTCTTTCTGCCGACATACTGTTGACGTTTTTGCTTATGCTGCGTCTTATATAAAAAATTAAACACAAACGTCCACATTGTTGGCTGTTAAACGTTTGCTCACGTTTCACATTATAATATATCTTGATCCTGTTTCCAAAATAGGCCACTAGTTCCATGGGCGGGGGCAAATTCCCAAAACTGTCAAAGTTCCATATAGTGGATCCCTCTTTGACATAAGCTACATAATGCGTTCCTGGTCCTCGGTGATCATCCAAATTGACAACAGCACATTCCTGTTTCCAGGCTCGTGGGGGTAATTGGTTTCGCATAAACACACCTCGAAAATGAGAACGCTTTATTTGTTTAGCATAGCTATCCACTTGTTGATGCGTCAGGGCATGTCTTGCTATGGCTGAGTTTTTTTTAATATATCGAAATGGTGAAATCCCAAATCCTTGTTGATAAAAAGCTGGCTTTAAATTGACATTTCTAGCCCCCATAGCAATCGCTTCCATCGTTTCTTTATGTTGCTGACTTTCTTTTAGTTGTTGCTTGCCCTGCTGTGTGGCTTTAATGGTTTTCGCCACTGCACTGGCACCACCCAAGAGTGCCCAGAGCAGCCAGACCAGCAAATAAAGCAGGTAAAAATCCAGCTCCTTTGGGGACGGGAATCACTCGCCCTTGGTTTGAACCCTGTCGCTGACGTTTTGGAATAACACGTCTCTGTGATGCTCGAAGGGCTTTCCTTATGGTCAACACATTTATTTAATTTTTTTCTTTCGCAAGGGTTTGTCCATGAATGTCTTAAGCCCAGGCTTTGCCAAGGACAAAGTCCTTTTTCTAGTCTTTCTCACCACATACCTTTGTTTCACAATGATGATAATGACCAACAACCTTTCACAAGAAAGTTTAAATCACAACTAACGTCAGATTGTTATTTCATGGCTGTATATTCCAATTCCACATAAAGTGGGAAATCGTTTATGGTTTTTCCCGCTTGCTTTTCATCCCATGTCAACATAAGATGAAAGGATAATTCTTATCCTGCATTGACCATTTCATGGTCATGGACCAACATCCTATGACCATTTATCTGTATTTGTAAATGGTTCTCATCAGGTATGGCGTATTTGATGTGAATGGTTCCATCATAGTGTAATCGATAGTGACTTAAACCCGAAGCAAGCACATAGGTCAAGTGCTGGTCACGGACTAGCGGTAAAGGGTTTCTCTCATTCACAGATTTTTCATTTGTCTGATGCACTAAAAATACAGATGGGATAAATTTATAAAGCCTTTTCATTTCATAGGTCACGTAACGCTTGGTACAGACATCGTCTTCGTCTTGCGGGTCTTCCACGTGAATAATCCGATGGTGATTAGCGCTATAGCCATTCACCGTAAGCTGGCTGCACTTCGTCATATAACTCATACACTTTGTTATCCACATACTTTTTCGTAGTAACGTCTGTAGACACTTGAGGATGTTTTACATGGGTTAACCGCTTTCCCTTAAAGTCATAATCTCCCTCTTTTGTGCGTGGCACTACTGACCTATCCACATAGTGTTTATTAGCAGGATCTGTTTCTTGTTTAGGATCAAGTATGGGGACGGACCTAGCTTTGGCCATCAACGCACGTCCAAAGACATACATCGTCAACCTGTAGTAACAGTCTACTGTTTCTATGACAAGGCTCGGTGTCCTGTATATAGACAGCCTGCTAACCTGTCTAAGCCTTAGTTTAAATGAAGATTATTAAGCAGCAAGAGTCATTCCCCGTGGGGGACATGGTTTCCCAACTCTGTCCCACATCACGTGAACAACGCCATGGTTCACTGTTTCCATCTTCCATTCGCTGCATCATTGTGGGACTTTCCGGCTGTGGAAAGACCAATCTTTTGCTAACACTCATCACAGCGCCCAATGGACTGCGTTTTCAAAATATTTATATTTTTGCAAAATCTCTCTACCAACCCCTCTACGTGTTTCTGGATCAAGTCATGTCTGGATTACAAAAAGAGAATATGGGTTATTTCATATTTTCCACGCAAGAAAATGTTATTTCACCAGATGAGGTAAAGCCTGATTCACTCATTATTTTCGATGATGTATCCACTGAACTTCAAGGCATTATTCAAAGCTATTTCAGCATGGGTCGACACAAACATATCGATTGCTTTTATCTTGGACAAACGTATTCTAAAATGTCCAAACAGTTGATTCGTGACAGTACCAATGTCAATGTTTTATTTCGCCAGGACGAGAGGAACAGTCGTCACATTTATAATGAACATGTGAATCCGGATATGACCTTTCAAATGTTTACTGAATTGTGTGGCAAGTGCTGGAACACTCAACGTCATGCCTGTTTAGTGATTGACAAACAAAGTGAACTCAACCAAGGACGATATCGCTTAGGGTTTGATAATTTTATTGCTATTTAAGACCCTGTCTCATTCCCTCTCAAGTCATTTGTCAAGACACCATGGCGTTAGCAGAGAGTCAATTGAAAAAGCATATTAATAGAGCAAAAAATACTATTCGCCAGAAGTTTCGTCAATTGAAACGATCACGTGCAGATCATGCTTTGTTTATTCAACATCATTTAGCACCTCCGCTAAAAGCCATGTTGATTCTCTCTTTCAAGCCATCTGAAACGCTACCCACCGTTTCACAAGCCACTCAGACGCTGCACGAGGACCCTGAGGAAGAGGAACACGAACAGGAAGATTTGACTAGTGTTAGCGAAGTTGAGGATGACGAGGAACAAGTGTTTACGCCTCAAAAAAAGGCCGCACCCCTTGCAGAGTTTTTGAGAAGAAAAAATCCTTGATCATGGTCGAAACACCTTGCCCGTCCAGATCGTCTCCGTTTTCACAAGTCTTGGCCACCCCTCAAAATAAGGCTCAACTGAAAAACATTTTAATGAAATATTATGGATCAACACTAGAACCCTATCTCATTGATTCATTTATTGAAAACACAGATACCACCTATGGTGTTCGCTATGAGAATGATAGTTTTAAAATTGGGGATTCATCCATTAAATTTGCTCACACTAAAGCTGTCTGGTGTATTCTTTGAATACACGGTACGAGAGAATAAAGTCTATTGCTCTTTGCATGTTCATTTTTTCCTTCCTCTTTGTCAAACACCAACAGTGATCTTCTGTTTTCTCCTTGATGGGCAAATCTCTTATGTCTTCATAAGTCTGTTCTAGATATATAACTTCTGTGACCCACCTAGCGTCATCTCGCAGCGAATCTCTGAAGCTCCTCAATTCTTCCTGGTGCTAGAGGACTTACTTATCCATTTGGCCACCAGATTCTGTTACCATCGCCAGCTATTTTCTCCTTGAGCAAGAGGACTACGTCTACTTCTTCACTCACCATGCTGCGCTAGTATCATCTGTTATCAACTCTTTGAAGACCAGCTCAGCAAGAGAAGATCATTTTTTGTTGTAACATTGGCAATGCTTATATGTTCTCCTTTTGTCTCCTACCCCCCACTCTTTTCCTCTTCCTTGGACCCTCCGTGCTCCGTTGAGCAGGTCTCACTTCGCAATCGGCAGTTGACTCGGTCAGTTAAAGCTCCTCTCGAGCTAGTCTCCTCAAACCAAGAGGCACACACTCTTCTACACCATGTTGGCAAGGTAGTTGTCATCCAAGGAAACTTCGCCTTCAACATGAAATCAAGATAAGTACCATTTTAAAAGTTTTAACCTCATCTTCATGGTTTTAACTTCCACGTGCTTTTAATGATACTTTATAAACAGTGTGAAATTATTTATTTTTGGGGCAAAAGTCATTCTTCGTGGGATTTGCCTTGTTGAGCTTTTGCTTGTATAAGCCAACCTTACTAAAAAGAGCTTTTCTTAAGCTATTCAAATGAGAAATCCTCTCACTACGTGGGATATTATCTAATACCCGCTGTTTATAATTCATCAAGCTAGTTCCTCCGTTGGATTTTCTCAACCCCATTTTCTACTAAGGTCGTTCTGGAACCTTCGAGATCTTGTACTCTATCTGCAAGTCTTGCCGTCAGGTATTTTTCACTCACTGGTGACAATAATATTTAAATTGAGGAATCTTCCTAACAAATTGTTGCAATAGCTAACTTTCTTCCACCGCTGGAACCACTGGAATGTTCTATGGTACATTTAATTGTAAATCACAACTTTTTCAAGAAATAGACTCTCACCTATATAGTGCAATCAGTTATTTCCATAATTGCAATAACTTTCTTTCTCATAAACTTTAATGTTTCTATAGTGAACTTTGCATCCATCTTTACAGACTACAGTGATAACCAGTGCTTGCTCCACGTTTCTACCGCGTCGCGATCGTCCGTTTACATTAAATACGGCCATGAACATTGATCCTATATCCCAATGATCTTTCCTCAACCTTCTAATAACAACCAATATTAATAAAGTTGTAACTTTCCTATAAGGTGTCACTCACGAAGTGCCCTTCCAACTTTGCTAGTTTAACATTAATTAAATTCTGCATAATTGCTTGTGTGATACAAGTTTCAAATTCACATTGTTCCTTTCCTATAATCAGGGAAAACAATTCTTTAAACTCTTGAGCGAGTCATGTTCAGGTTTCACGAAATGGAAACTGTCCCATTTGGCTAGTGATTCCTACTCAAACTTGGGAAGTCTAGAACCTTCCTTTTAACTCTCTTCAGGTTTCACAGTAAGTGACCTGCCCTTATTTGCATAATAACCAACATTAATTCTGTATAAATATAAGAAGTTGTAGGAACTTCCATCTTATTTTTCATGGTTTTATTATTGTTATTTTCGAAGTTGTCACTTTCTCTAGAACATTCTCTCAAGAATTTCTTAAGGTACACTCTTTGTACTCCAATTCACGTTCAAACTTTAATTACTTCATTGTTTATTTGTTTAAATCTTATAAAGATTTTAGAAACATGTAAGGTTTGAAACCTTGTAAATTGTCAATTGCCTGGAGCAATCGTTTAATGTGGGGAGGTCTTCGACCCCATTTCTTAAAAAAGTTTAAATGAACTATGTTTGTCAAAATTATATTACATGCTTGTTAATTTCCTCAAACTTCTTTGAATTGTTAAATAAATTAAATATTTGTTTTTGGATTCATAATTTCGAAAATACAACGGTTAAGCAAGATCCTAACTTCCCTGACTCTTCCCAAGTGCATGCCATCGTTAATACAGAACAAATCTACTACTATTTGTCTGGCCAGACCATCACCCTTCCCCATAGTACTTTTATGCATGCTTGGGAGGAAATACACTAAAGCCTTTCTCTGGCAAATCGCCCAAGTCTTAGCTGCGGTTCCCGTCAGCTTCGACCAAGCTCGTACCTACTTTAGGTATCAAAGAGTTAACTTCCAGTGGCAACCGCCTTTAAGTGTGTTTAAAGTTAAACTTATTAATTTTGTGGGACTCTCCTCCTATCTTTCTATCCTTTTTCTCCAATCCAAAATCTACTTCCTTCTCTTAATCATCTTCCCTTGGTGGGTGGGTTATTCCTCAGCTTATAATCTACCCACTGTCATTAAGAACACCAACTATAAATTGACGCCAGGACTGTTAAAGCTGCTCTTCTCTCGAACACCCTCATTCCATGATTATACGTCAGAGGACCTTGGCAAATATAAATCCATTTTATTGGATACCCATGCCCACAAAAGACAGTATGATCCAGCTCAACAAGTGAATGCCAATATATCTCAAAAATATAAAACCATCATTGAAAAATGTTTCCGACCAGTCAATGTACTCGTCGTAATGTGTCCGCTTCGGGAGTGACATTTAAACCATTAAAACCCCTTGTGAATGTTACCTACTGGCACAATCCCAATAACCTCATCCAGCGGCTACAGTTGTTGCATGCTTCACGTCAAGCCGACCATACCGGTCACGATTGGGAAATTCAAGAAATTGAACAAGAACTTCGAAATGCCAAAATTATGGTTTAAGCCCTCGCCCATTAAAATGGGTATTGCTCACGAGTTGCATCGCCCAGCTAGGCTTCACTATCGGCGACTCAATGTGATTTCACGAGGTGTGGATGAACTTCGGCAGGCTGACTTGGTTGAAATGATACCATATGCTAGCGTTAACGACGGTGTACGCTATATGTTGACTGTCATAGCTGTCTATTCCAAAATGGCCTTTGTTGAACCTCTGCGTCGCAAGTCTGGTCCACTAGTCACCAAGGCCTTTCAACATATTATTCAACACTCCAAACGCCAACCTCAGTTGCTACAAACCGATCAGGGAAAAGAATTTTTCAACAAGGATTTCTCCAGTTTCCTCAAATCTAAGGATATTCACCATTACACCACGTACAGCAATCTCAAAGCCAGCGTGGTCGAGCGCTTTAACCGAACATTGAAAACCCATATGTGGAAAGCGTTTACCGCTCAGGGTAGTTATCGCTGGTTGGACATGTTACCTGAGCTAGTGTCACGTTACAATGACACCAAACATAGAACGATTGGGACCAAGCCACGTCTCGTGACCAAAAATATTCAACGACTGGATAAACTGTTTAACCCCATAAAAACAGCAGATCCTAAACGTCACCGACTGAAAATTGTGGATTTTGTTCGTGTGAGCAAATCTAAGTCTGCCTTCAATAAGGGCTACACGCCTCAGTGGGGGACTGAGCTATTTCGAATTCGTCAAGTCAACTTGGACAGTCCAGTCACCTATTTACTGCAAGACCTCAACCATAAACCCATAAAAGTTAGATTTTATCTCTAAGAACTTCAGAAAACAGCATTTCCGAAACATTACCTTGTGGAAAAAGTGTTGAAACAAAAAAGAAATAAACTATATGTCAAATGGTTAGGATTCAACTCAATGTTTAATTCTTGGATCAATAAATTACATGTTGTGTCAACCTGTGTACTTTTTTATTTTTAAATTTATTTATTTATTTATTTATTGAATCATGATGTACGAAAGCTCTGTGTACGGCGCTCCACGCTTCATGCATGTCCATACTTGTTTCTCTTTCTCTCTCCACACTCGCGTCTCACTCCTTCACTCCATAATGACATACAACTCGTTCAGCTACTGGCTGTCATGGGTTCCCCCACTCCTCCCCTCACCTCTTCTCCGGCTCTCTGGCCCCACCCCCTCACCACTTTGCAGTGGGTCACGTGATTTCCTGTTTTCTCTCTTTGTGTTCCCTCTTTCCCCTCTCTCTCCCCCTTTCCTCACTGCGAGGCCCCTGCCTGCTGCTACTGCTCAGCTCGCCTGGCTAGCCGTTATCACCTTTTTACAGAGTTGCCACATGGTTCCATCTGCTATCATATGACAGCAGTGTTGTCAGCTTGACTGACATTCCATTCTGTTAGCCGACTAGCCAGGCACCAAGCGGGTCTCTCGAGCAGATATTCTGATTTTTCTTCGTTCTGGCTGCGAGTCGGACATACATACATATAAAGCAAGTTCTATTGCTAACAACTATAAAAAGCCTTGCTTTTTATTCGTCTCATAGCATTATGAATTTCGTCTGGTTACTTGTCAGTGTTTACCAACCTGTTTAAAGATCGTCATGAGGGATTTTCGAAATATTCGCCTTCATTCGTTCGTCATAGGAAAAAAATATATCGAAAAGTGACTCCTCGTTTTGCCATATATCGCCCCGTCGAAATAGCCATTTTCAGTATCCACCATGGCCAATCATAGCCTCGTTGTAACACACGTCAAGCGCTACCGGCTCTCTGTCTACAAACACGCTTTTATTTTAAAAAACTAGTTTTTTTGTCCTAGAAACTTGACATTTACTTTCATGGTAGAGAGGGTAGGGACCTTTCATTTATGTCAAACAAACTTATTTGTCAACGTATTAGTTTCCAAAATAGTGAAAATTCAAAATTTAAGTGTTTTCAAAAAAATCTCAAAAAATAAAAAGGATTTATTATAAAAATAAAGGTCATAGAGGCCATTCGTTTCAACTATGGCACAACATTCTATCATGTTTGGTTTTCAAACTATCGCCTACTTTTAAAAACAAAAAGTTTCATTTTTTATACCAGCGATCTATAGGAAAGAGGACGTCAGCTCGAGTCCAACGACACCTCATTTGTTAAAATCCGACCATCCGTTCGCCAATGATCACCAATGTTCGCGAGAAAGTAGGCTATCATTTTTTCCCTCCTACACCATTGAAACTTACTGCTAGAGGGCATACCCACCTTTCATTAACGTCAAACAAACTTTTTTCCAATTCACCGTTTCCAAAATAGCGCCAATCCAATAAACAAACATTTTCAATTATTTTTTTTAAATATCATCACATGCTTAGCCAAGAGAACGTCACCCCGTTCCTAAACAACACATCGTTCTAGCCTTACAAGCTCATTAAATATCACCAAAATGTCAAAAAACGCACGTTTACCTCAAATTGTATTTCCAAATTCCACCCATTGTTAAAAATAACCTCACCATCAAATAGAGCGGAAAAATACCATCTAAACGACCCCTCACTCGACCCTTGTCCTCCCCCACCACCTAAACTTTTTCCAACATAGCCATACGTATTCAAGCACACACGCGATTATGGGTAGAACTGTCCAATTAACACTACTGCACAGTTTAGTCCTAGAGGCTTGAAATTCATTTTGCATGTAGATGGGGTCAGGGCCATTCATTTATGTCAAACAATTTTTTTGTTAAGTTCCTAGTTTCCAAAATATAGGACTTTCAAAATTGGACTGTTTTCAAAAATACAACAAAAATAAAAAAAGTTTTATTATAAAAAATAAAGGACATATAGACCACTCGTTTGAACCATGGCACAACGTTCTATCATGTTTGGTTTTCAAACTATCGCCTACTTTCAAAAACAAAAATTTCAAAAAAAATGAAAAATATAATACGCGGTCCATAGGAAAGAGGACGTCAGCCAGAGTCCAACGACACCTCATTTGTCAACATTCGACCGTGGGTTCACGAGATATTGGCTTGGACTCGCGCGGCGGCCATGATACTGGTTAGAAGCACCACCATCCCCCTACTATGCTTGGATGGCAATGTACCCTTTCAATCTTTGATTGCCTTTTTACTCTCGTTTCTCTCGTTGATCTTCTCGTGGACTCTGCTGCTTTGCTTCTTTTTACTGTGTGAAGGTTTGGTCTGAGGCGAGGTAATTTGGTTGAGCTGTAGTGTGTGTGCAGATTGAGCGTGTAGCATGTGTAAATATTGCCGACCGTCTTTGATTATTCATATAGGTTGAGTGTGGTCAGGGCTCGGTGTTGTGGTAGGGGCTTGAGTGAGGTAACGGGGGTTGCAAAGGTCTTTTCGGTATCGTGACTGGGGAGTGTTGATTTATTGGGTAATGAGTGCGTGGATTGGTTAGTAAGTTGACTGGCTAATAAATATAATGGGTCGCCGGTTTCTTAGTCTTGTTAGTTGTTTATTTGGGTGCTCCGTTTAGTAGTAAGTTGGTTAGTTAATTAGTATGCTAGTTGGTTAGCTGGTTAGTTAATTGGTTAGTTAATTAGTTAGTTGGTTAGTGTGCTCGGTTTAATGGTTTGTTAGTTTTATTAGCAGAGTTTTTAGTGAAAAGGCTGAACGTTGAGGCATCGGCAATGTGTGTGTATTTGAATGTTGCGCGAGGTGTGAGGTGTCACTTAGGTCCGTTCTGATTGGGCGAGAGTGTAGGCAGTGATTCAAGTGTATGGTTATGAGAGATGCTTGTTGGCGCAACTGCGGGGATGTGTGCTAGGGGGGAGGGGTTACAAAATGGCGGCTGTTCCCAGCACGTGTATGGCCGGACGGGCTTGCGATGACTAATGCCGCGCTGTTAGCAAATTTGTGACGTATGTGTGTTTATGTTTTGAGCGGTTAATAGGCTGTGGTCCCTGGGCTGGTTTGCTGAGTAAGCCCGTTGGATTGAATGTTTCTGCGTTTGTATATTTTCCCTTTCTATTCTCCTACTGTCTCTCTGTTTCTTGTGTTCATGCAAAATTAGTATTTGGCTGTGTTGTTCTGAAATATTTCTGTATTTACCTACTATGTGCTCATATGATGTTTGTTGCTCATATACGTATTCGTTGCGGTTCGTCCATTTTCCATTTCTTAGTGGGGAATTTGTGTAGATGAGGACGCGCTAATGTTCGTGATGATAGTGCCGGTTTTAGTGATTATAATAGTAATAATGATTATATATGATGATGCCTTTACTGCTGTTATGAATGAGAATGGCCTGCTTAAAGAGGAAAAAGGGCATCTTATAAGGCAAGTTAATGACTTGGAGCAAAACTCTAAGAATTACAACCTTGAAATCGCCGGGATACCAGTCTCCGAACAGGAGAATGTGTATAATATTGTGCCTCAAGTAGCAGGTGCAGTTGGTGTTGAAACGAAACTGATAGGGACATAGAATATTTCCCCCGACTTCCAGCCTTACAGATAAGGTTGGCAAGAAGAGAACGCCCCTCATAGTAGCAAAAGTTTATTCCCACCAAACTAAAGACATGATCATGAGAATAAAACGAAAACATGGGAAACTTCTTTGCACAGATGTCAAGATCAAGGGAGACTCGACAGTGTATATAAATGAACATTTAACCAAAGACAACCAAAATTTATATTGGCTTGCCAGGAATTCTAAACGGACAATGAATTATAAATTCGCATGGACCAGGAACGGAAAGATCTTCATGAGGAAAAATGAAAACAGCCTGATTCTACAAATCAAGACTGCAACTGACCTGCCAACAGTTCATGGGAATCAAGGAAACTGAAGGTATGTTTGTCTGAGCCAAGTGATCAATCAATATTTTATGAAATTTTGTTTCTAAGTGAGTGTAAAGTAATTATGGAAGTACCCTGAAATAAAACATCTACGGTATGAAATCAGATAACAAAGTAGACCTTAATTTTCATGATATTACTTCAAATATTGTAAACAGTACTCAAGACTTGAACAAATTAATTAGCTTTACTGCAGGAATTAAAATCATGCACCTAAATATATGTGGCATGATAACAAATTTTGAAAGTATGCTAGTTATGCTCGATCAACTTGATCATAAACCAGATGTCATTATACTGTCTGAAACTCAGCTCATTGAGGATATACCATTTGCTATTTTAGGATATAATGGATACTTCATACCAACTCAAAATTCTACCCATGACAGCATAAAGATATATGTGCATGAAAACCTCATACAAAATATTACAATATATACTGTTAAGACACTGAAAGCTGCAAATGCTAGCCTACTCACCTTCAGATATAATAAAAAAAGTTACTTGCTATATACAAATCACCCTCCACAAGCCCAAATAAATTCATAGAAGAACTAGGAAATACTCTCCAGCACTTGCCTACAGCTACACACAGTATATTAATAGGATATATAAATATTGATATTTTAAATCCTACAAGGCAATGTGCCCAAAATATTAAAAATGAGTATTTAAATGTATTACATGCAAATGGATTCATTTCGTACATAAAATCACCAACTAGAATAACCGAAAATTCCAGAACATGTATCGATCACATACATGTTAAGTCCCACAGAAACAGCAACTTTGACCCTTTTGTTCTGCATACCAGTATCACAGATCACAGTCCTACATTTCTCATACAAAATAAATCTCAAAGATATACTCCACAAACAGGAGAAAATACTTTGAACAATGTAAGAATAAATTATGAAACTCTAAAAATATCCTTAACTAAGGAAACTTGGGAATCTATCATAACTGAACATGATGCTAACAAAGCAGCTGATAGTTTCATTAAGTTACTGACTCAATACATCTCTGAACACTCTACTACCATAAATAACGTCAGATCAAAATTTAAAAAAATTACTCCATGGATCACAACTGGAATTTTAACTTCTATTAGAATAAGAGATAAATTACATCAGAAAATTGTTAAACAAAGGGAGAGGTCTTCAAACAGTGATGAGGCCCCAGAAACTGTTAATAAACATAAATTGTACAGAGACTGGATAAACAGGCTTGTTAAAATAGCAAAAGAAAGGTACTATTCCAAACAAATTACGTCAAACTCCAATAATTCTAAAGTCCTTTGGAAAAATATTAATGATTTAACATGTAGGAAGGGAAATAAATCTTCAGCTGTTGACAGCATATTTATCAGAGACTCACAAGAAACATCCCAACCAGCTGCTATTGCAAACAAATTTGTCGACTATTTTAGTATCATAGGTTTAGAAATTTCTGAAAAAATAAGTAATACAAGAAATGAACCTGACAACACAAATGCACATGATAGCACTGCAAAATCTCAACCTCAGTCTATCTTTTTATACCCATAACAAAATCAGAAATAACATACCACATAGCTGCTCTAGAGATAACTCAACAAATGGCTATGCTAATATCTCTAGTAAAGCAATTAAGATAATTAGTTCAGAAATTCTACAACCACTGCACCATATTTTTAATTTATCACTAACGAAAGGACAAATTCCAGACTCATTCAAATTTGCCATCATAATCCCAGTCCATATATCTGATGATAAAAGAGAGTTAAATAACTATAGACAAATTTCCCTCACAACCCACCTCTCTAAGCTACTAGAGAAATGCATCAAAACCAGATTACTTAACTATCTGAATAAGTTCCACATATTGTCACCAAATCAGTTTGGCTTTAGACCAAACATTAGTACTCAAGATGCAATATTCTCCCTTACTGATTAGTTGTATAAAGCCATTGATAGTTCTAAAAGAACAATTTCTGTGTTCCTGGATTTAAGAAAGACTTTTGAGACCGTAGACCACATTATACTCATTAGAAAACTTGAAAAGGAAGGTATTCGTGGTACTCCTCAAGAACTAATAAAAAGCTTTCTTTTTAACAGAATACAAAAGGTACGAATCAAAGTAGAAGTGCTGAAGTAAAAATTGGAATTCCCCTAGGAACAATTTTAGGTCCTATTCTTTTCCTGATATATATTAACGATTTGTGTGAGCTGAACTGTTACGCGATGATTACCTCATATGCGGATGACACTGTCGTCACAGTCACAGGAACAACTTGGGAGGACACTTTTAATAGAACTCAAGAAACCCTTGCTACAGTCCAAAAATGGCTAAGAAACCACCTCCTTACCTTAAATGAAACCAAAACACAATACATATGCTTCTCAAACAACAAAACATTACAACCCACAGACAATTTAACACCAAAGACCCACACACCAATTTGTAACAATGGCGGAAGATGCAACTGCTGTACCTTACAGAATTCAATGAATGCTACATATTTAGGGATTATTATAGATAGTCATTTAAAATGGAATATGCATGCATCAAGGTCGGCCAATAAACTCCAAAAGCTAATTTATATATTTTACAGAATCAGAAATATCCTTTCAGCAGAAGTCTTGAGAACTGTATATTTTGCCTTAGTCCAGGCACAACTACAATATGGAATAAATGCTTGGGGTGGAATACTTGATTCACATTTGGCTCAGGTAAATACCAGCCAGAATTTCTTCTAAAAGTTATGTACAAAAGGCCACCAACTTTTCCAACATGTGAACTGTATCAACAAAGTATGTTGCTTAACATACGACAGTTATTTGTTCAGTCATCAATCATATTTATACATAAATGAAAATGAAAATCCACAGCCTGCTTCCAGTCTCCGACCGGGTCAGGAATGGAATGAATGAAGCCCCTATGAAGCTCTTCTCTAATGGACAAAAACTTGAAATGTGCACTAGACTTCAAGACAGAACTGGAAAAAATATCCCTCGTCGAAACACACTACTTGGCCGAATGAATTTAAGTTGTCTTAGTACTAGGATATACAATATATTGCCAGTAAATGTGACAAATAACACCCTGAATATACTGAAGAAAAGGCTTTTTACATGGCTCCTTAATAACTTTGATAAAGTAAATGAACTTATAAATTTTCACCAACATATTTAACCAATTCAGTCACAAATAAGTAATGTATCATCTTCTTTTATTTTTCGTATCCTTATAATTAATGCTTTTACTATAAACTTTTCTTATTATTATCAGTCAAATACCATGTTGCTAATAAATTAAGAAATTGTGTTCATGAAGCCCACGCTCAAGTTTATCTTATGTGGGATTCACACTGTATTTTTGATACATCTGTATATGTACATGTTTTCTCTCATTGAATAAAAATGTGTGCTCGTAAAAATTTGATTGTAATCTTGTTGTTGTTTGAGTCTTCAGTCTTTTGACTGGTTTGATGCAGCTCTCCATACCTCCCTGTCCTGAGCTAATCGTTTCATCTCTACATAGCTCCGACACCCTACATCGGAGGCAATCTGTTTAACATATTCAGTAGGATAAATAAGCCGGTTCTGGCACAGGGGCTAATGGGCAAGATGGCCGCCGCGCGCAATCACTCTATGTTATTCTTATGGAGGTTTCATTCAGAGCTGGCACAGGGGCTATTGGGCAAAATGGCCGCCACGGCCTGAGACCGTGGATTACGTCACAGGGAGAGGTCGGCCGTGTAGTTGCCAAATGGAATATTTATTATTATTATTATTATTATTATTAGGTAATTGTTAATTGATCATGTATAATCAAGACCAGCCTTATATTGTCCACTTTTTGGTGTAGTGGCTAGCATTCTTGGAGGTCATTCCTGAGGTTCGAATCCCGGCTCTGCCAAGAAATTTAATTTCTGGTCTCATGAGTGGAACGGGGTACACTCAGCCTTGTGAGGCAAAACTGACAAGAGCTGGCTTTTGATTCATACCTCAACAATTCTGCCTAACCCAACTTCACCTAACCTAACCTAACCTAACCTAACCTAACCTATCCTAACCTAACTTCAAAGTCAAAGCAAATATAAAAGCAAATGTGAAAGCACACATAATAAACTAAGTTATAACCTAACCTGACTTCACCTAACCTAACCTCACCTAACCTGTCCTAACCTAACCTAACGTAACCTACCTAATTTAAAATTGCAAGCGAAAAAAATTTAGCAAAAAGTATGAGAAAAAAGTGAGAGCAAATGTAAGAGCACAAATAATAAACTTAGTTATAACCTAACCACACCTAACCTAACCTAACCTAACCTAACATAACCAAACTTCAAAGTGAGAGCAAAAATGTAAGAGCAAATGAGAGAGCACAAATAATAAACTTAGTTATAACCTAACCTAACCTAACCCACAGAAACCTCATTTAAAGATTTTAGATTTTATGTTTTAACATTTTAGATTTTTGATTTTTTTCATTTTACATTTTTTAGATTTTACATTTTACATTTTTGATTTTTTGTATTTTAGATGTTAGTTTTTTTTAGATTTTACATTTTAAATTTAAGATTTTTTGATTTTAGATTTTACTTTTTACATTTTCCGAAAAGAGTAAACTACTAGGTCACATACCTAACCTCACCAAACCTAACTTTGCCAAACCTAACTTAAGCTAATTCAAAGGCTAATGCACATACACAAAGTATATAAGGGTACAAGCAACTATCCTTATGCTAGTTTTATAGGTTACTGTACAATATGATAACTACCCCAACCGTTTTTTTTTTCATTTGTTGTTTACACATATGACAATTTTCCAATTCCCCATTTTCATTTTTTTAAATGTTAGTTTTAAGTTTTTCAATTTCATAACATGGAAACATGGATTTTGCATTATGTTGTTTACACATTTATCAATTTCACAATTTCCCATTTACAGTTCTTAAAATGTCAGTTTAAAGTTTTTCAATTTCATGATATAGAAACATGGATTTTCCAATTTGTTGTTTACACATTTGTCAATTTACCAAATTCCCATTTACAGTTTTTAAAATTTCAGTTTAATGGTTTTTTTTTATTTTGTCAATATGGAAACATGGATTTTCCAATTTGTGTTTTACATGTTCATTTTGCATTAGGAGTGGAGAGAGGTGAGTAGTAATAAAAAATGTACAAGCAGTTTCCATACGGTACAATATTTTTTTATTTAAATACATGTACACTATTTACACATAATACATTTTTATATATATTCCTTATTGTTATAAATTGTACACTTGTTTTTATTTTGTTTTCTATTTTATTTATTTTTGATTATGAATGCCATTTCTTATTTTGTTTTATTTTTATTTTTGTAGTGCTATTGTTTTATTTCCTAAATTGTTTTGTTTTATGTATTTGCTAGTTGCAGGCAGAAGATTTTGATATTCATAACTTAACTCTTTAAGCATGGTTAATGATTGAGTAATGACCATAGGCATGTGTACCTATACCATCAGCATCAATCACTCTTTTATCATCACCAGGACACAAAGCAATTTTGTTTAGTCTTATAGATGATATGTCATGTTGTTTAGAAGCGATAATGTTCATTGGTATTCTTTTTACATTGTTTTTCATGACACAATCCTTATAATCTTGAAAGCTTATACAATTTTTGACAACACCTCTGTTAATACCTTTAATCTTTTTGATTTCTTTACCATTTATGTCTAATGCATACATTTTAGCTCTAAGTCCAACAAATGCTTTTATAATTTGTCCACAAGCCTCGTCTTTAAATTTCCCCAACGTTTTCTTGTTTGATGTAGAGTAACATATGTGATTAGTAGGATAATCTGATGTGTCCAGGTGTTGTAGGAAATCCAACTTGTCTTGATATACATCTGGGGTGTTAACCAAATATATGAACGAGTCAGTATCCATATACATGAGTTTAATATTGTTCATGCCATAATAGGGTAGCAGGACATCATAGTGGTGGGAATACATGAGAGTTTTTGAAATATCCAGTATACACATTCCAATATATATAGGCTTATTGAATACAATGTTACGTTTAGACATGTGGAAAGCAGTTAGGTTAGGGCCATAAATTGTTCTGTCGATAAATGTCGGCTTTGCTATTAGCTTTTCTGCCTTTTTGCTGTCAGTCACAAGACGTATGTCTATTCTTTTACGGATATTTTCCATTGTTTTCCCAAAAATGGCATTGTTGAATAATTTGTACAGATTTTTCTCAAAATCATTTTTGGCTTGTTTTCGAAGGTTGTTATTAAAATCAACGTATGCCTTTAACCAAGGTCTTTGTTTAAACTTTAACACACGATGAATTTTTATCAATTTTATTCCATGATCTAAAGCCTGTTTTAATGCCATGTAGTGAACAACATATCGCCTTCGATTTCCAAGATGAGGAATTAGTTTTTTCAGAGACGAATCCTTAGGTTGTGTACACTCTGGTAGGAAAGGTAAATCGTTGTGTAGATCATGAAGGTCAGATGGGTAATCAACATCAACGTCTAGAATGTATCCCACAGGATCGTCTTTCTTTAGTTTTTCTAGATCAACAGTATCTGGAGAAACCCACTGAAATCCACCATAAGGAAGGGAGTGACACATAGCCCACCCGTATTGGTTGTTGGCATCATCATAGGTAATAAACTGCGATGGTTTCTCAGAATCATAGGTTTCCATGTATTTATTGTTAGCTTCAGCATACCGATGAGACACCTGGCATATGCCTCCACGTATTCCAGACTCGATTAAAAGAATCTGATCGTAATCCTGTAGCAATTCCAGTTCAATGCCTGTGTAAAGGAGCATTGCCTCGAAACTTAAACCAGGCGAAGTAAAAAAGTGTGCAGCATCCACTCGGTGTGTTTCTAGTGTTTTGTTTCTAAAGGTTTCAAAGCTGTCTGCAAGAAGGAGTACATCTGAAGTTAGGTAGAGGTCACTATATTCCCCTAGAGTTTTAATGTTGAACTGATTCCAGACACTTTTGGCATGTTCATAGTCTTCTTGACTAACATCTTCTTGACTTAATTTGTTAAAGAATGCCTCTTTTGGAGGTAAACACGTTTCACTTAACTTTTCCCATGAGTCAATGTAGTCATAACAAAATACCCCTTTACGAGTCATGAGCATTGCATTTTCTTTTCCAAAGTACTTGTCTGTTTCAGGGTATGATGTTAAGTTGGAAACTAAGTTTTCCAAACTACTCGGCATTAACCGAAACGTATCCACAAATCTAAGCTTAACATTTCCTACATATTTGGTAAAGGAAATGTACTTTTCTTTGGAGTTAGCGATAACATCCACTCTCTCAGTAGTACATCCCAATTGCTTTACAATGAAATTTGCGTCGTAGCCACTCATATTATGTAGAAACACAGGAACGGGGTTTCGTGTTTTACACCTCAAATTACAGTTATTGTGAGCACTTCCACGGTATTCCCCTGTAATATGGCAGTGGTCTCGAACTTTCCAGTCCTCTTTGGTGAATGGTTTTCGACACAAATAACAGGTTTCAGAACATTGGAACTCTGCTTCTTGAGCCTGAGTTAAGGCCTTTGGAACATTTAAGCTGTAAAGTCTATCAATTTCATTAGCTATTGAGATCAAACAGTCCATAAACTTTTCTGCAGCGTCAGGTCCACGATAAATAACAGGTTGGCTTGGAAGATTTGTCTTTATGTGTTCCACAGCGGGTGATGGTTTAACGTATATACCAAAGCTCATAGGAACATGACTCTGGTATGGCACTGTATAACTTGCTTCAGGATTGGGCAAACATGTTTGATAGGGTAAGAGTATACTTTCGAAATCTGCATAGATAACGTAAGGTATTCTTAGCATTTTTTCCACGTTTAAAAATTTGACAATGGGGTTTTTAATAGGCATTTCAACCCTAGCAATGTCATGCTGGACACACAAAGCTCTATGTTCTTTCAATTTTTCCATTCCTTGTTGTCCATATTGATTATCAAAGTGAGTAAAACACCGTTTACACGTATATATCTTATGTTCACGGCGGGTAATCTGATGTGCTACTAGTTTATCAAAATCTTTGATAAAGACGTAGTGGTTCTGGCCGGATGATGAACTTAGCAGAAGGAGGTCGCGATGGTCTTGCATCTCTTGATCCACAACCTTTAGAGGGAACAATTTGTTGTCTTGTTCCAATCCAAATACATTAATGGATATATCGTTGGCTTTTTCAAATTTGGGAATGTCAACTAGCGATGTAGGAAACGATATTACAGAAAAATCATACTTGTTGTCCAGGTCCTTGTATTTACTAATGCGATGAGCATTCTTTTTAACCAGTTTTGCTAAAATGGCATACATAAAACACTTTTCATCATTCAAATTTTCAGGATTAATGCAGGCTTTTCTTGCTTGTATAGCTGCTGGTAATGGAATATATGTGCTTCCACGCAAGGGATTGTACTTATTTATTTTCAATCGTACTCCTTCCACTGCTAACAAAGCCCAATTACTGCCTTTTAGCTCAGATTCCTCCATTTCCGTAGTTAACTTTGTAAATTGTGTTTCCAAGAAACTACTTAAGTCCGTTTCCAAAAATAGGGCCTGATTTCGTGTTTTAAAAGCACGATCTGTAATGTCATTGGTAGATGTATGAATGAATCTACATTCAGCCACAAGATTAACTTTTATCGACTTGTGCATTGCTAGTTCTTTCTGCATAGCTTGTATTATTTGCTGTTTGGACTCTTTAAGGTATGAATTTAAATCCTTGCACGTATCGCAACGAATGAAATAGGATTTAAGTCGACCTTCAAAAGATGTCTCATATTCAATAAGTCCATTTTTGTCAGGGACCAATGACAGTAGGTAATGTTTTGTAGGCTCTGCCTTTTGTCTTTTAGCTGCCGACACAACATTACAACATTCTTCATGACGACGTCCATTGTAGGCATTGTTGAATGTACTACCACAGGTCTTGCACTCATGAAATTCACCACACGATACTTCATGTCGCTTCCTATGATAGTCTCGAAGAAAAGTCTTTCCACACTCTTTACACATATAGCTAGGAATGGCTTCTTCCATTATGATTGTTGATTTCTGCAAACAGCTGCTTACTGCGTATCACAGGGCTAGAGGTTGGTCAGTGAGACGGTCTTTCACGATGTGAACACCGTGAGAGGTAGTAGTCAACTGGTGCTATTCTTGTGAAGGGTCCTCTAATATACCCCTAGTCTAGACCAACAGCTCTTTACAGCGTATGACAAGGCTGTATACTGGACAGTGAGACGGTCTTTCACGATGTGAACACTGTAACAAGTAGTAGTCAACTGATTATATACTTGCTAAGGGTTCTCTAATATACAATAGTCAAGACCAACAGCTACTTACTGAGTAGTACAAGGCTGTACAATAGTTGTTTTGACAGTCTTTCACGATGTGGTCACTGTGAATAATGGTAGTAGTCAACTGATGATATTCTTGATAAGGGTCCTCTAATATACCCCTGGTTAAGGGTAACAGCTGTTCACCGCTTATGACAAGGCTAAAGACTGGTTACTTCAACGGTCTTTCACAATGTTAACACTGTGACAGGTAGTAGTCAACTGAAAATATTCTTATGGCCTACTCAAGGTTATCAGGTACTTACTGCATATCAAAAGGCTGTACACTCATGTGTGTTAGGCACTCTTTTTTGCTAAGGACCCCAATATTCCCTACACAAGGCTATACATGTTAGTTCTAAACACTTAGTGGTTAATTGTATATTCAATTTTTGTACAAAGCTTATACAAGCACGTTTTATGAGGTAAAACTTTGTTAAATAACTGCATGCGACACGCAAAGTATGTTTCCGCTATCTAGCGGTGACTATGAGTACTACTTGAACGACCAGCATGCTACCTAGCGCTCCATTTCAACACTCGCTCACTGAACGATCAGCATGCTATCTAGCGGTCGATAGCAATACTCCTCAACTACCAGCCTGCTATCTATCGGTCAATATGACAACTCACTCAACTACCGACATGCTACATGGCTCTTTTGGTCAGTTTTTTGTTGGCTTTTTTTTGGTCAGTTTTTGTTGGCTTTTTTGTTGGCCTTTGTTGGCTTTTGTTGGCTTTTGTTGGCTTTTTTGTTGGCTTTTGTTGGCTGTTGTTGGCTTTTGTTGGCTTTTGTTGGCTTTTGTATTAGCTCTTTCATATTTGCTCTTGCTTGTGGGGGCTTATTATTTGGTCTTGGAAAGTATGTCAGTCCTTTTTTTATGGCTGCAAAATGCTTACAGCCATGTTTGTAAGCAGCAACAACAACAACAACAACACACAAAATTCAAAAAAAATCCAAAGTACTCTAAGGTTTATCAATGACTCTCAACTCTTACACTTACCTCTATCCCATGCCTAGTCAAAAAAGTAGTGTATTTTTCAAATTTTTCAAAAAAATATTTGGAAAGTAGGCTATATCATTAAACTAAAAATCCTGAAAAGACATATGTTAACTCCAACACCTACCTCTATACCACTCTCAGTCCAAAAATAATGTATTTTTCAAATTTTCCAAAACATATTTCCGAAAATGGGTTATATTTCCGAAATTAAAAAGTTAACAAAACATGTTTGTTTGACATAAATGAATGGCCTTTGCCTCCTCTACCACTGTACCAAGTCCCAGGTCTCCAGGACAAAAAAAAAAAAATTTTTAAAGGGTTTTATTTCCAAAATTAGGAATTTTACAAAAAAGTTTGTTTGACATAAATGAATGGCCTTTACCCCCTCTACCCCCACACTAAGTCTCATGTCTCTAGGACAACAAAAATAAAATTTTCAAAATGGGCTTATATTTCCAAAATTAGGAATTCTACAAAAAAGTTTGTTTGACGTAAATCAATGGTCTTTACCCCCTCTATTCCAACACCAAGTCTCAGGTCTCTAGGTCAACAAAAATAAAATTTGGAAAAAATGGTCACTATTTTGGAAACTAGGAATTCTACAAAAAAGTTTGTTTAACATAAATGAAAGGTCTCTATCCCCTCTACTTGTAAACCAAGTTCCAGGTATGTGAGACAAAAATGAAAAAAGTTCAATTGGGAAAGTAGGCGATTTTTCATATAACCAAACATTCAAAAATGTGTTCATTGGGCTGCAAATAATGGCCTCTATGTCCTTTATTTTTATAATAAAACGTTTTTATTTTTTTCATTTTTTTGAAAAAAGTTCAATTTTGAATTTTTTATAATTTAGAAACTAAAGAGTTTTCAAAAAATTTTGTTTGACATAAATGAATGGTCTTGACCCCCTCTACCCCCAAAATAAATTTCAAGTCTCTAGGACAAGAAATAACAGTAGTGGAGTACTAGGAGTTCTGCCCCACTTCAAAACCCCCCTTGCTCTACTACTAAGCCTCAGCCATGTTAAATATCTCTTGAACGCATGGTCCGATTTTGACAAATGAGGTATTGTTGGACTCGGGCTGACGTCCTCTTTGCTATGGACCACTCATTATATTTTTCAAAAAATTTTGAAAAATATAATGAGTGGTCCATAGCAAAGAGGACGTCAGCCCGAGTCCAACAATACCTCATTTGTCAAAATCGGACCATGCGTTCAAGAGATATTTAACATGGCTGAGGCTTAGTAGTAGAGCAAGGGGGGTTTTGAAGTGGGGCAGAACTCCTAGTACTCCACTACTGTTATTTCTTGTCCTAGAGACTTGAAATTTATTTTGGGGGTAGAGGGGGTCAAGACCATTCATTTATGTCAAACAAAATTTTTTGAAAACTCTTTAGTTTCTAAATTATAAAAAATTCAAAATTGAACTTTTTTCAAAAAAATGAAAAAAATAAAAACGTTTTATTATAAAAATAAAGGACATAGAGGCCATTATTTGCAGCCCAATGAACACATTTTTGAATGTTTGGTTATATGAAAAATCGCCTACTTTCCCAATTGAACTTTTTTCATTTTTGTCTCACATACCTGGAACTTGGTTTACAAGTAGAGGGGATAGAGACCTTTCATTTATGTTAAACAAACTTTTTTGTAGAATTCCTAGTTTCCAAAATAGTGACCATTTTTTCCAAATTTTATTTTTGTTGACCTAGAGACCTGAGACTTGGTGTTGGAATAGAGGGGGTAAAGACCATTGATTTACGTCAAACAAACTTTTTTGTAGAATTCCTAATTTTGGAAATATAAGCCCATTTTGAAAATTTTATTTTTGTTGTCCTAGAGACATGAGACTTAGTGTGGGGGTAGAGGGGGTAAAGGCCATTCATTTATGTCAAACAAACTTTTTTGTAAAATTCCTAATTTTGGAAATAAAACCCTTTAAAAATTTTTTTTTTTTTGTCCTGGAGACCTGGGACTTGGTACAGTGGTAGAGGAGGCAAAGGCCATTCATTTATGTCAAACAAACATGTTTTGTTAACTTTTTAATTTCGGAAATATAACCCATTTTCGGAAATATGTTTTGGAAAATTTGAAAAATACATTATTTTTGGACTGAGAGTGGTATAGAGGTAGGTGTTGGAGTTAACATATGTCTTTTCAGGATTTTTAGTTTAATGATATAGCCTACTTTCCAAATATTTTTTTGAAAAATTTGAAAAATACACTACTTTTTTGACTAGGCATGGGATAGAGGTAAGTGTAAGAGTTGAGAGTCATTGATAAACCTTAGAGTACTTTGGATTTTTTTTGAATTTTGTGTGTTGTTGTTGTTGTTGTTGCTGCTTACAAACATGGCTGTAAGCATTTTGCAGCCATAAAAAAAGGACTGACATACTTTCCAAGACCAAATAATAAGCCCCCACAAGCAAGAGCAAATATGAAAGAGCTAATACAAAAGCCAACAAAAGCCAACAAAAGCCAACAACAGCCAACAAAAGCCAACAAAAAAGCCAACAAAAGCCAACAAAAGCCAACAAAGGCCAACAAAAAAGCCAACAAAAACTGACCAAAAAAAAGCCAACAAAAAACTGACCAAAAGAGCCATGTAGCATGTCGGTAGTTGAGTGAGTTGTCATATTGACCGATAGATAGCAGGCTGGTAGTTGAGGAGTATTGCTATCGACCGCTAGATAGCATGCTGATCGTTCAGTGAGCGAGTGTTGAAATGGAGCGCTAGGTAGCATGCTGGTCGTTCAAGTAGTACTCATAGTCACCGCTAGATAGCGGAAACATACTTTGCGTGTCGCATGCAGTTATTTAACAAAGTTTTACCTCATAAAACGTGCTTGTATAAGCTTTGTACAAAAATTGAATATACAATTAACCACTAAGTGTTTAGAACTAACATGTATAGCCTTGTGTAGGGAATATTGGGGTCCTTAGCAAAAAAGAGTGCCTAACACACATGAGTGTACAGCCTTTTGATATGCAGTAAGTACCTGATAACCTTGAGTAGGCCATAAGAATATTTTCAGTTGACTACTACCTGTCACAGTGTTAACATTGTGAAAGACCGTTGAAGTAACCAGTCTTTAGCCTTGTCATAAGCGGTGAACAGCTGTTACCCTTAACCAGGGGTATATTAGAGGACCCTTATCAAGAATATCATCAGTTGACTACTACCATTATTCACAGTGACCACATCGTGAAAGACTGTCAAAACAACTATTGTACAGCCTTGTACTACTCAGTAAGTAGCTGTTGGTCTTGACTATTGTATATTAGAGAACCCTTAGCAAGTATATAATCAGTTGACTACTACTTGTTACAGTGTTCACATCGTGAAAGACCGTCTCACTGTCCAGTATACAGCCTTGTCATACGCTGTAAAGAGCTGTTGGTCTAGACTAGGGGTATATTAGAGGACCCTTCACAAGAATAGCACCAGTTGACTACTACCTCTCACGGTGTTCACATCGTGAAAGACCGTCTCACTGACCAACCTCTAGCCCTGTGATACGCAGTAAGCAGCTGTTTGCAGAAATCAACAATCATAATGGAAGAAGCCATTCCTAGCTATATGTGTAAAGAGTGTGGAAAGACTTTTCTTCGAGACTATCATAGGAAGCGACATGAAGTATCGTGTGGTGAATTTCATGAGTGCAAGACCTGTGGTAGTACATTCAACAATGCCTACAATGGACGTCGTCATGAAGAATGTTGTAATGTTGTGTCGGCAGCTAAAAGACAAAAGGCAGAGCCTACAAAACATTACCTACTGTCATTGGTCCCTGACAAAAATGGACTTATTGAATATGAGACATCTTTTGAAGGTCGACTTAAATCCTATTTCATTCGTTGCGATACGTGCAAGGATTTAAATTCATACCTTAAAGAGTCCAAACAGCAAATAATACAAGCTATGCAGAAAGAACTAGCAATGCACAAGTCGATAAAAGTTAATCTTGTGGCTGAATGTAGATTCATTCATACATCTACCAATGACATTACAGATCGTGCTTTTAAAACACGAAATCAGGCCCTATTTTTGGAAACGGACTTAAGTAGTTTCTTGGAAACACAATTTACAAAGTTAACTACGGAAATGGAGGAATCTGAGCTAAAAGGCAGTAATTGGGCTTTGTTAGCAGTGGAAGGAGTACGATTGAAAATAAATAAGTACAATCCCTTGCGTGGAAGCACATATATTCCATTACCAGCAGCTATACAAGCAAGAAAAGCCTGCATTAATCCTGAAAATTTGAATGATGAAAAGTGTTTTATGTATGCCATTTTAGCAAAACTGGTTAAAAAGAATGCTCATCGCATTAGTAAATACAAGGACCTGGACAACAAGTATGATTTTTCTGTAATATCGTTTCCTACATCGCTAGTTGACATTCCCAAATTTGAAAAAGCCAACGATATATCCATTAATGTATTTGGATTGGAACAAGACAACAAATTGTTCCCTCTAAAGGTTGTGGATCAAGAGATGCAAGACCATCGCGACCTCCTTCTGCTAAGTTCATCATCCGGCCAGAACCACTACGTCTTTATCAAAGATTTTGATAAACTAGTAGCACATCAGATTACCCGCCGTGAACATAAGATATATACGTGTAAACGGTGTTTTACTCACTTTGATAATCAATATGGACAACAAGGAATGGAAAAATTGAAAGAACATAGAGCTTTGTGTGTCCAGCATGACATTGCTAGGGTTGAAATGCCTATTAAAAACCCCATTGTCAAATTTTTAAACGTGGAAAAAATGCTAAGAATACCTTACGTTATCTATGCAGATTTCGAAAGTATACTCTTACCCTATCAAACATGTTTGCCCAATCCTGAAGCAAGTTATACAGTGCCATACCAGAGTCATGTTCCTATGAGCTTTGGTATATACGTTAAACCATCACCCGCTGTGGAACACATAAAGACAAATCTTCCAAGCCAACCTGTTATTTATCGTGGACCTGACGCTGCAGAAAAGTTTATGGACTGTTTGATCTCAATAGCTAATGAAATTGATAGACTTTACAGCTTAAATGTTCCAAAGGCCTTAACTCAGGCTCAAGAAGCAGAGTTCCAATGTTCTGAAACCTGTTATTTGTGTCGAAAACCATTCACCAAAGAGGACTGGAAAGTTCGAGACCACTGCCATATTACAGGGGAATACCGTGGAAGTGCTCACAATAACTGTAATTTGAGGTGTAAAACACGAAACCCCGTTCCTGTGTTTCTACATAATATGAGTGGCTACGACGCAAATTTCATTGTAAAGCAATTGGGATGTACTACTGAGAGAGTGGATGTTATCGCTAACTCCAAAGAAAAGTACATTTCCTTTACCAAATATGTAGGAAATGTTAAGCTTAGATTTGTGGATACGTTTCGGTTAATGCCGAGTAGTTTGGAAAACTTAGTTTCCAACTTAACATCATACCCTGAAACAGACAAGTACTTTGGAAAAGAAAATGCAATGCTCATGACTCGTAAAGGGGTATTTTGTTATGACTACATTGACTCATGGGAAAAGTTAAGTGAAACGTGTTTACCTCCAAAAGAGGCATTCTTTAACAAATTAAGTCAAGAAGATGTTAGTCAAGAAGACTATGAACATGCCAAAAGTGTCTGGAATCAGTTCAACATTAAAACTCTAGGGGAATATAGTGACCTCTACCTAACTTCAGATGTACTCCTTCTTGCAGACAGCTTTGAAACCTTTAGAAACAAAACACTAGAAACACACCGAGTGGATGCTGCACACTTTTTTACTTCGCCTGGTTTAAGTTTCGAGGCAATGCTCCTTTACACAGGCATTGAACTGGAATTGCTACAGGATTACGATCAGATTCTTTTAATCGAGTCTGGAATACGTGGAGGCATATGCCAGGTGTCTCATCGGTATGCTGAAGCTAACAATAAATACATGGAAACCTATGATTCTGAGAAACCATCGCAGTTTATTACCTATGATGATGCCAACAACCAATACGGGTGGGCTATGTGTCACTCCCTTCCTTATGGTGGATTTCAGTGGGTTTCTCCAGATACTGTTGATCTAGAAAAACTAAAGAAAGACGATCCTGTGGGATACATTCTAGACGTTGATGTTGATTACCCATCTGACCTTCATGATCTACACAACGATTTACCTTTCCTACCAGAGTGTACACAACCTAAGGATTCGTCTCTGAAAAAACTAATTCCTCATCTTGGAAATCGAAGGCGATATGTTGTTCACTACATGGCATTAAAACAGGCTTTAGATCATGGAATAAAATTGATAAAAATTCATCGTGTGTTAAAGTTTAAACAAAGACCTTGGTTAAAGGCATACGTTGATTTTAATAACAACCTTCGAAAACAAGCCAAAAATGATTTTGAGAAAAATCTGTACAAATTATTCAACAATGCCATTTTTGGGAAAACAATGGAAAATATCCGTAAAAGAATAGACATACGTCTTGTGACTGACAGCAAAAAGGCAGAAAAGCTAATAGCAAAGCCGACATTTATCGACAGAACAATTTATGGCCCTAACCTAACTGCTTTCCACATGTCTAAACGTAACATTGTATTCAATAAGCCTATATATATTGGAATGTGTATACTGGATATTTCAAAAACTCTCATGTATTCCCACCACTATGATGTCCTGCTACCCTATTATGGCATGAACAATATTAAACTCATGTATATGGATACTGACTCGTTCATATATTTGGTTAACACCCCAGATGTATATCAAGACAAGTTGGATTTCCTACAACACCTGGACACATCAGATTATCCTACTAATCACATATGTTACTCTACATCAAACAAGAAAACGTTGGGGAAATTTAAAGACGAGGCTTGTGGACAAATTATAAAAGCATTTGTTGGACTTAGAGCTAAAATGTATGCATTAGACATAAATGGTAAAGAAATCAAAAAGATTAAAGGTATTAACAGAGGTGTTGTCAAAAATTGTATAAGCTTTCAAGATTATAAGGATTGTGTCATGAAAAACAATGTAAAAAGAATACCAATGAACATTATCGCTTCTAAACAACATGACATATCATCTATAAGACTAAACAAAATTGCTTTGTGTCCTGGTGATGATAAAAGAGTGATTGATGCTGATGGTATAGGTACACATGCCTATGGTCATTACTCAATCATTAACCATGCTTAAAGAGTTAAGTTATGAATATCAAAATCTTCTGCCTGCAACTAGCAAATACATAAAACAAAACAATTTAGGAAATAAAACAATAGCACTACAAAAATAAAAATAAAACAAAATAAGAAATGGCATTCATAATCAAAAATAAATAAAATAGAAAACAAAATAAAAACAAGTGTACAATTTATAACAATAAGGAATATATATAAAAATGTATTATGTGTAAATAGTGTACATGTATTTAAATAAAAAAATATTGTACCGTATGGAAACTGCTTGTACATTTTTTATTACTACTCACCTCTCTCCACTCCTAATGCAAAATGAACATGTAAAACACAAATTGGAAAATCCATGTTTCCATATTGACAAAATAAAAAAAAACCATTAAACTGAAATTTTAAAAACTGTAAATGGGAATTTGGTAAATTGACAAATGTGTAAACAACAAATTGGAAAATCCATGTTTCTATATCATGAAATTGAAAAACTTTAAACTGACATTTTAAGAACTGTAAATGGGAAATTGTGAAATTGATAAATGTGTAAACAACATAATGCAAAATCCATGTTTCCATGTTATGAAATTGAAAAACTTAAAACTAACATTTAAAAAAATGAAAATGGGGAATTGGAAAATTGTCATATGTGTAAACAACAAATGAAAAAAAAAACGGTTGGGGTAGTTATCATATTGTACAGTAACCTATAAAACTAGCATAAGGATAGTTGCTTGTACCCTTATATACTTTGTGTATGTGCATTAGCCTTTGAATTAGCTTAAGTTAGGTTTGGCAAAGTTAGGTTTGGTGAGGTTAGGTATGTGACCTAGTAGTTTACTCTTTTCGGAAAATGTAAAAAGTAAAATCTAAAATCAAAAAATCTTAAATTTAAAATGTAAAATCTAAAAAAAACTAACATCTAAAATACAAAAAATCAAAAATGTAAAATGTAAAATCTAAAAAATGTAAAATGAAAAAAATCAAAAATCTAAAATGTTAAAACATAAAATCTAAAATCTTTAAATGAGGTTTCTGTGGGTTAGGTTAGGTTAGGTTATAACTAAGTTTATTATTTGTGCTCTCTCATTTGCTCTTACATTTTTGCTCTCACTTTGAAGTTTGGTTATGTTAGGTTAGGTTAGGTTAGGTTAGGTGTGGTTAGGTTATAACTAAGTTTATTATTTGTGCTCTTACATTTGCTCTCACTTTTTTCTCATACTTTTTGCTAAATTTTTTTCGCTTGCAATTTTAAATTAGGTAGGTTACGTTAGGTTAGGTTAGGACAGGTTAGGTGAGGTTAGGTTAGGTGAAGTCAGGTTAGGTTATAACTTAGTTTATTATGTGTGCTTTCACATTTGCTTTTATATTTGCTTTGACTTTGAAGTTAGGTTAGGATAGGTTAGGTTAGGTTAGGTTAGGTTAGGTTAGGTGAAGTTGGGTTAGGCAGAATTGTTGAGGTATGAATCAAAAGCCAGCTCTTGTCAGTTTTGCCTCACAAGGCTGAGTGTACCCCGTTCCACTCATGAGACCAGAAATTAAATTTCTTGGCAGAGCCGGGATTCGAACCTCAGGAATGACCTCCAAGAATGCTAGCCACTACACCAAAAAGTGGACAATATAAGGCTGGTCTTGATTATACATGATCAATTAACAATTACCTAATAATAATAATAATAATAATAATAAATATTCCATTTGGCAACTACACGGCCGACCTCTCCCTGTGACGTAATCCACGGTCTCAGGCCGTGGCGGCCATTTTGCCCAATAGCCCCTGTGCCAGCTCTGAATGAAACCTCCATAAGAATAACATAGAGTGATTGCGCGCGGCGGCCATCTTGCCCATTAGCCCCTGTGCCAGAACCGGCTTATTTATCCTACTATATTCTAACCTTGGTCTACCCCTACAGTTTTTGTCCTCGACCCTTCCTTCCATAACTAAGCTTGCTATTCCTGGGTGTCTTAGTATGTGTCCTACCAACCTATCTCTTCTCTTCATTAGCAGTCGCCAGAAACATCTCTCCTCTCCCACTCGTCTTAATACCTCTTTGTTTGTAACCCTATCTACCCATCTGATCTTCATCATTCTCCTGTAACACCACATTTCAAATGCTTCAATTCTCCTCTTTTCTGCTGCACCAATAGTCCAAGTTTCACTTCCATAGAGCGCCACGCTCCAGACAAAGGCTTTCAAAAATGACTTCCTAATACCTAAATCTATATTCGATGTCAGCAGATTCCTTTTTTGTAGAAATGATTTCTTTGCCTGAGCCAAACTACTTTTAATATCCTCTTTGCTTCGTCCATCACTGGTTATTCTGCTTACTAAGTAACAGAAGTCACCTACTTCCTTCAGCTTTTCACCTGCCAATTTGATCTCCATAGAGGTTTCTGATTTATTGCGGCTGCATTCCAGTATTTTTGTTTTACAGTTATTTATTTTCATCATGAATTCCTTCCGTAAGACGGAGTCCATACCATTCAAAAACTCATTCAAATCCTGAGGCTTGTCGGCCAAGATGACGATGTCATCAGCAAATCTCAGAGTTGAAATTATTTCTCCTTGAATCTTCACTCCCACTTTAAATTTTTCTCTAATTTCCTTCATTGCTTGTTCAATGTAAAGATTGAAAAGTATGGGTGATAAGTTGCAGCCTTGCCTTACACCTTCCTGAATACCAGCTTCTCTCTCATGTCCTTCAACTCGAATGACTGCTGTCTGGTTTCTGTACAGATTGTATATCACCCTCCTATCCCTGTACTTTATTCCAATTGATTTCAAAATGTCAAACAATTTAGTCCAATCAACGTTATCAAAAGCCTTTTCTAAGTCTACAAAAGCCATGAACGTTCTCTTATCTTTCCTTATTCTACCTTCTAAAATCAGCCTAAGACTTAGCACAGCTTCCCTTGTTCCTACATTTCTCCTGAAACCAAACTGGTCTTCACCCAACTCCGTTTCTATCTGGCTTTCAATCCTCTTGTAAATTATTCTAGACAGGATCTTTGAAGCATGAGTAATCAAGCTGATTGTACGGTAATTTTCACATCTGTCAGCTCCCACTTTCTTTGGTATAGGGGTGATTACATTCTTCTTGAAATCAGGGGGTACCTCACCTGTCTCATAAATCCTACACACCAAGTGAAATAACCTGATCAGACCTTCATCTCCTATGCAGCGTAGCAACTCAATCGGTATATCATCTATGCCTGGTGCTTTGTTCCTGCTTAAGTCTTCCAAAGCTCTATCAAATTCTGATCTCAATATTAAATCTCCTTTCGCACCCTCATCAAGTTCCTCCTCCCTTTCCATTACATGATTCTCAATCTCCTTTCCCTTATACAAACTCTCTATGTAAGCTTTCATCTCTCAACCTTTTCTTCCCTATCTGTTAGAGGCTTTCCATTTGTGTCCTTAATATTACAGCACTTAGTCTTCTTTTCCCCAAAAGTATTCTTAATCCTTCGATAAGCTGTGTCTACTTTTCCTAATTTCAGACAATTTTCTATACCTGCACATTTCTCCTTCAACCATTCTTCTTTCGCTTCCTTGCACTTCTTGTTAACCTCATTTCTCAGACGTCTGTATTCTGCTTTCCCCTTTTCATCTCTTAGATTCTTGTGTTTCCGCCTTTCATCCATCAATTCTAGTATATCCTGAGTGATCCACGGTTTTCTACCTATTCTTTCTTTCCTACCAATGGTTTCTTCTGCGGATTTTGTTATTTCATTCTTTAAAAGTGCCCATTCGTCTGCAATTGAAGTTTGTTTAGGGTTTTTCATTAGTCCTTCCTTTATACTCTTCTTGAATCTTTCGTTTACATCCTTCTCTTTCAGTCTGTCTATTGCCCACCTTTTTGGCTTTTGACTTTTCTTCAGTTTCTTCAACTTTAATCTGCATTTCATTACAACCAGATTGTGATCAGAGTTTATGTCAGCACCAGGATATGTTTTACAATCCAAAATCTGGTTTCGGAACCTCTGCTTGACCATAATGAAGTCGATTTGGTAACGCCCTGTATCTCCTGGTCTCATCCATGTGTATATTCTTCTATTGTGGTTATTGAATAAGGTGTTAGCTATGACCAATTCATGCTCGGTGCAGAATTCTACCAGCCTGCTTCCTCGATCATTCCTTTCACCTAATCCGAAATCTCCTACTATCTTCCCTTCTCTCCCTTTTCCTACCACAGCATTCCAATCTCCCATTACTATAACATTTTCATCACCCTTGATATACCTCAGAATTTCGTCTATTTCTTCGTAGACCTTTTCAACATCCTCATCATCAGCTTGACTGGTAGGCATATAGACTTGTACCACTGTAGTGCAGGTAGTTTTTGTATTGATTTTTGCTACAATAATCCGTTCACTATGTTGCTTATAATATTCCACCCGCTGTCCAAGTCTCCTACTCAATATGAGGCCAACCCCTGCTTGGCCTTTGTTTGATTTAGTGCTAATGACCCTATAGTCTCCTGACCAAAAGTCCTGTTCTTCCTGCCAGCGCATTTCACTAATCCCAACCAAATCCAACCTCAACCTATCCATTTCCCTTTCTAAGTTTTCTAACCTTCCACTTCCTAGCAGACTTCTAACATTCCACGCTCCGATCCGTAGAATGTCAGATTTCCTCTTTGTCACTTCTGTAATGTTAACCCCCTCTCGAGTAGTCCCCACCCGGAGATCCGAACGGGGGACTAGTTTACATCCGGATTGAAATTTTACAAGGGAGGAGGCCATCATCACATGTAATTATGCATAGAGAGGTGCATATCCTCGGGAATAGCATACGGCTGTAGTTTCCCGTTGCTTTCAACCGTGCAGCAGGACGCAGTGTAGCCATTATTGGCTTATATTTTCAATATCTTAACCGTCTATAAGACTAGTAAAGAATTGATTTATTCTGAAAGGCTGCTACTCCCTTTCAGAATAAGTAAAGAGCAATTCTACTAACAAAAATACTAACCTTCTACCGTACTAACAATTAAATACCAAAACTCTACTAACAAAAAACTTAAGTTCCACCAACAACAAATACTACCACTAAAACAGTCTGTCAACAGGCACACTCACATGCACCCTCACACATCACAGTCTACTGAAACAATGAACTATAACTAATAAACAATGCAACTGCTACCAGACACACTCACACACCACAGTCTAATAGAACAATGACATACATCTAATAGACAAACTAACTACCTACTTAAAACTAAAACTAACTACATACTTACTGTACTTTTATTTGAATTGACAATATTTACAAAATGCAATTTAGATAGAAAATACTTACAAAATGTAATTTAGATTCAAAATTGTCACAAAATGCAATTTAAGGGGGACGTATGCAAAATTGCACTAAGTGCAATAGTAGTCTTTATAGAGTGCACTTTACTTACCTTTGTTGGTTGTATTAAGTTACATAATAGCAACTGACTTGACATTACGATTAATCTACTACAAAGGTTTCAACAGTTCTTGTGATGGACTGATTCAGTGTCGGCTTTTTAGTCACTTATGTCTCTACTCGCTTTTTTGATGTCGGGTTATTTGGCGGGTTATTTTATGTCGGTTTATTTAGTGACTTGTTTTATGTCGGCTTATTTAGTGGCTTACTTTGACGTCGGCTAATTTGTCGGTTTATTTTATGTCGGCATATTCAGCGGCTTATTTTATGTCGGCTTGTTTAGCGGCTTTTTTGATGTTGGCTTATTTGGCGGGTTATTTTATGTCGATTTATTTAGCGTCTTATTTTATGTCAGCTTATTTAGCGCTTATTAATTTTGATTTCGGCTTATTTGGCAGGATTATATGATGCCGGCTTATTTGATGGTGTCGTTTTACGTCGGCTTATTTAGAGGCTTATTTCCTAAGTCGCTTTTCTTTAGAAACCCATTTACCTTACTTGATCTTGGAAGAGAAGCGCATTTCTCTTTACGGCTTTACTTGTCTTACCGCTAGAGTCGTAAGCAAGCAACAACACACTTGGATTTTGAGAATTCTAGAGTACGTTTGCATAGCTTACCTAACCAGACATAACCTCTAGTATTAAATCACATTAACACAGGTTATCATAAACGTATAACTTAAGGCCATGTACACTTCTTTACCAATGCTATTCTTAATTGTAAATTACTCAGTGTATACTAACCTAATAGTCCAGTGAATAAACAAACTTCACGCTACATCAGATGCGGATCGTTTTTAATTTCTTCATGTTGCTCAGGACCATTAGGTAGTTATTAATCCAAGTTTCCGTGATCCGTCCCCCCTTGCTTCGTCCGTCATCTTGAAAAAAAACTGTTAGAAATCGGCACCTTTTTCAGTTTTTGGCCTCTAGCTCATTCCCAGTTAATCTTTTGAAGATATGTCTAACTAAGAAAATGAAGATTACCAAATTTCCAACAAATTTGATGAGGAAGTTGTTTTTTGTACTTCCAAGCGTATTCGAGCTACGAGAAGGCGAAAAAGGGCGAAAATTGGCGATTCGGAAAATATTTCACCCTCGCTCCACTTTCCATCGCAAAAACAGGGGGAAGACTTGATCTCAGAAAAAGGTTTATCGAATGAAATTTGTAGAGAATTTACTTTCCTTTTAAAATTCATGTATTAAAACAAATACGAGCAATGAGTAGGAGTGGGGGTAAATTTAAGAAAACTAGAAGAAATGCGTTTTTCGTGATTCAACCCTGGATTGCCGTTTGTGAAAGTTTTGAGTTTTCATTATATTACAACCATTTTTTGAACACAGCAGCGCATCTAAATAATATTTGAACCATTTATTGTATAGATATGAATAGATGTGAGAGAACAAATTTGTTACACATTCATTTAAAATAGTTAGTGTATATACAAAATGTACAGTAGATTACAATACAATGCGTTTTAAATTAATTATTTACATATTAATTATTAGGGAATAATTAACACTAAAATAAAAACTTTAAAAAAGAATGAGGAGGGGGGATTGCTATAGTAACCGGGCACGTTTCGCAAGGGGGGTCGGGAGGGCTGACCCTTCGGCAGGGTCTTCGTCGAATGGTATAGACGGTCGTCGATGTTTTCCTCTTCCTCGTCAGCGACTATCAAGGGACGGTTGTCGCAGGTCTTTCCGCCACAGCAGAATTTGCAGAAAGTGGAGCAATGCAGACCGGCTTTTCTGCATCCACATGTTGCGGAACAGCCGGTGACACACTTGCATGATACCGTCTTCAGCAGGGTACGAGGAGCAGCATCTCTGTTGGTTGTTGTAAGAATCAAGCCTCTGCTTCCTCTTGTCCAGCCAAAGACGATCGGGTCTTTCTTCCTGCTCATCCAGCCCATCACTTGGTGGTATACCCTCAAGGAGTGGTATCACGCTGCATCAGAGGTTGGAGCCAGCTTTTCCAGGTTTAAGTTTGTCGTGGTGATAACAAAATTTTGTGTGTCGGAGGTCAGAAAGTGTTTGGTCGATTTCCCCGCCATAGAGGACGACCAATATTTGCTCTCCTGCTTTGGAGATGTCCTCTAATGTGGCTTCTGGGTCTATGAAGACATCACTTATCTCCAACAACAATGGATTCTCCGGAACAGGGAACAAAATTTGTTTTTTCCGAACCCATAAATGTTCGACGTTGTGTCACACCCGCTGATGGCGTGGATGAGCAGCAGGTTCTCGGCGAAGTCATACATAAATGACGAGGGGGAGTACATGACGTCAGGTGAATTGCCTATTCCTGTATTTTTTTTTTTTCAAGGTATACGTTGTTCATCGAATTTGCTGTCCCAGTGAGGATGACTAATACATCGATATCTTCCCCCACAATAATTACAACGTCGAACGAAGACGCCATAGATGTTGCAGTGGTCACAATGAGCAAGTCAGCATCCTCCTCAGCTTGCTTGTTCATGACATTGGACGCTTCAAGTGTTGTTCTGAGGAGGGCAACAAATAGTTTTTATTGTTCTCATTGGACAGAAGTTTGTCTTGAGGAGTTGTGTTATCTGTGGCTTCATGAAATATCACATCTGCTGAGGCGTTCAGCTTGCGCCTTCTTGCTTTTTCTTGGTACTCATCAGAAGATTGTACCCGTCGAAGATGACCATCACCACTGTCCCATAATGCTGGTGGATGTACTTGATATAATCGGCACAAATTTTCCCAAAAGTCGAATTTCGATTCCACACAACTGTGTGGAGCAGATGTCCAACATCGAAGACTGTGAGGTGATTTGAGGGGAGCTCGAAATCAATGGGCAGGGGTGTGAACGCTGTATATAAAGCAGACTTTGTGCCCTTGCGCATGCCATCCTCGTTGTACAGCGACATAGGGTACGGTGCAACCTCATATGAGAGGTATTCCTCAAGGCCGTCCTGGGTTGTTTTTGCTATGCACATCCTGTGAAAAAGTGTGAGTGGGTCACAGCAATCTTCTTCTCCCCAACTTTCAAGATGTTCTTGTCAGCTGCTAAAGATATCACTTTGTCCTTCTTTTTGAAGGACACTTCACCGAAGGTTGTTTCCACTATTCTTGACAGTCCAGCCATACCGACTTGCTGAGCCTTGCAGTAGTTCACCTGCTCACTTCAAACTACACCAGAACAGATGCTCATAATTTCCTCTGCTTCAGGGAAAGGGGGGTGTTTTGAAAACCATTCGAGCAGCCGTTGCACATCTTGTTCGTCCCGCGTGATCCTACTGGGCCTCAGCTCCACATGTTGTTCTGAAGACAATGCTGTAACTTCAGTGTACTGCTCCATTTCTTGAGATATATCCTGAAGAGATGTCATTCCAAGAGTCCGCTTCAACAACGTACTGTCTGTCATTCCCCTTTCACTAGTCAAGTCACCTCCAACTTTCATATTATCTTTCATGAGTTTCTGTTCAATTGTCATGTCAGTCCAAACGCCTGACCAAAATTTGTTTGACCTTCGGATTGTGAAAAAACCTTCTTTTGTGAATTTTTGGAACACGGTCGGATTCATTCTGTCTTCCAAACAGGACATTTCTTGAAGGTGCAAATGCGCACTTTTTGCATAAGGCCAATGTCCAGCAGCATGGAAAAATGGTATCATCATCTTGATAGTATCCAAGTAGAGTTGAAAGTTGCCCATCCGTAATTTATTTTGATACATGAATTTTACAGGAAATTAAATTCTCTACAACTTTCATTCAATAAACCTTTTGCTGAGATCAAGTGGAGCGAAAGTGAAAAATTTGCCGAATCGACAACTTCCGCCCATCTTCGCCCTCTCGCAGCTCGAATACGCTTGGTCCAACAAAAAAAATCCCCGTCTCATTTGTTGGAAATTCAGTAATCTACATTTTCTTAGCTAGACATATCCTCAAAAATGAACTGGGAATGAGCCAGAGGCCAAAAACTGAAAAAAGCGCCGATATCTGACAGTTTTTCAATATGGCGGACGAAGCAAGGATGGGGGGGGGGGTGTCGGATGACGGAAACTTGGATGAATAGCTACCTAATGGTCCCCAACAACATCAAAAATTAAAAAACGATCCCGCATCTGATGTAAGGTGAACCCCCATTTTGAGCCTCTATTGACTGGACTATAAATGCTGATTTCATATTGTTAACACATTAGTTCGCTTTCGACAATGCTTGCAATATATACCGGTACTGTAACCGGACGTTCTCTATTCGGGGGTGGAGGTGATTAACACCATAAGGCAATTTTACTAAGAACATTTATTAGCTTCACTTTACAATTCTTCCAGTATGCTATAAACAGCCACTTTCATGATCTCTTGCCAAATAATAATCAGACCATCACCAAACCTAACTGAATCTTCCATACCATATCTCTTCTTCCTCATATTTTCTAATATCCACCTAGCTAATTTCAACAGATACTAACTTCCTCTCTCTCTCAAAGAGTTTCTCCTAACAATCTCTTCTACCTGGCTCTCTATCTCATCTTCTTCCATGTCCTCAGTTTTATTCTCCTCCATTTGACATTCTCCTTCCTCTTGTTCTCTCTCTTGTCCATTTTCTTCCTTACGCCTCCTACCATCACGTACTTCACACATCTCCTCGATATCTTGACCATCTTTCATTCCTTCTTCCTTTCCATTACCCTCTTCTACACGCCTCCCAGCATCACGTACTTCACACATCTCCTCAATCTTAACATTAGTTCCTTCAGCCTGCTTCTTTATTTCTTCGTTTACGTACACCTTCACATATTCTACCTGCTTATCTATAGATTCTATTTGCGCTTTCATAGACTCTCTTTGCTGCCGAACTTCTCTTATCTCCTTACTCATACACTCTTTCACTGACCCTATTTCTTGGCTTACTGACTCTTGCATACCTGTGATCTTGCTAAGCAGAATTTGGAACAGACTATCGTTACTACACATGATAAGGCCGTATACTTCACCGCTATTCCAGTTAAACCGTATTCTCCTTTATCTGCTTTCTTGTTTTGCTCATATCCCTTGTTCAAACCCCACGTTGGGCGCCATTATTGTAACCGTACGTTCTCTATTCGGGGGGTAGTGGTGATTAACACCATAAGGGAATTTTACTAAGAACATTTATTAGCTTCACTTTACAATTTTTAGTATGCTATAAACAGCCACTCTCATAATCTCCTGCCATTACTATAATCAGACCATCACCAAACCTAACTAAATCTTCCTTACCATATCTCTTCTTCCTCATATTTTCTAATATTCACCTAGCTAATTTCAACAAATACTCTCTTCCCCTGTCTCAAAGAGTTTCTCCTAACAATCTCTATAAAAACAATCAACAATAGAAAAAGGAAATATCTTTGCAGATGTGGAACTTCATTTAGCATGGCCCCCTTCTACCTAGTGACGTAGACCATTACAAGGAATACCTAGCTCGAGGCTCAATACTCCCTGCAATGATCTATCAGCAGAAAGGTAGCCATGCTATAACCTTAAGTAAACCAAGATAAACTGTACAGTGACCGTACATGTTTTCCGTAACACATTTCTAAGAGAGTATAGAATACCGGCGTACGAAAATTGGTGAAATATGCTGTGGAACTGCCTCCGATAAACCGAGGCATCCTGTTAACCCTGTACCTCGGTGTAGATCTAACCGAATTTCCGGACGCGGGTCTTGCCACCGAGGCACTTCGCTAGGTGTCTGGATCTACAGGCAACTACAGCCACTCGTATTTCAGTACAAGAACTATCGAGTCAATACCAACCGGCCAAGAGGAGCGAGTTTGGTTGGCGTACCTCTGGTGGTATAGGGTACTGAAGACAGTTCCACAGCTCGGATGTTGCGGCATTTGGCTCACATTGGGGTCTATAATTTAGAGGTGGACCACCCAACTCGCGAGTAGGCTGGGAATCGGGCTAGTCCGGAAGGCACCGGTAGCCGGCCTAACGCCACTATGGTGGATACTGTCCAGTATTTTCAAGGTTGCCGGCCTTGCTGAACTGTATGACGGAGAACCATAGTCTAGCCGGGACAGGACGAGGGTTTGGTAGAACCGTACCAGCACCGCACGGTCAGCCCCCCACGTAGTGCCACTAAGAAACTTGAGCATGTTCAAATTCCTCGCACACGCCGTTTTTAGTTGCCGTATATGGTGCAGCGACGTTAATTTGCTGTCACAATGGAGCCCCAGGAAGCTATTTAAGTGTCATCCACCGGCAATTCAGCATCCCTGAGGTGTAGTTCAGGCTGTAAATGAAGCCTCCGTAGCCGACTAAAATGGACGACGGAGGTTTTCGCTGCTGATAAACGAAAACCTCGGTCGTGAGCCCAGCTGTCGACTCGGTTAATAGCTAGCTGTAATTGCCGTTCCACGATTGCCATACTTCCAGAGCTGTAATGCAGAGCTAAATCGTTCACATACAGCGATGGAACTACAGTGGGCACGGCGGCGTCAACAATACCGTTTATGGCAATCGCGAACAAGGTGACACTCAGCACAGAACCCTCAAGAACTCCATTCTCTTGGGTAAAATATTGCAATAATGTCGTACCCGATCTGTACCCGGAAGAGTCGGACAGACATAAAATCCGCAATGAAATTCGGGAGATTTCCACTGAGTCTCCACTCGTGAAGGGTGGAAAGAATCCCGTAGTGCCATGTGGTGTCGTAGGCTTCCTCGAGGTCAAAGAAAACCATGATTAGGTGCTGCTTTCAGAGAAAAGCCTCCTGTATGGCGCTCTCAAGTCGCACTAGATGGTCGGTGGTGGACTCATGAGAGCGAAATCCACACTGGTACTCAGACAGGAGACCTCTCTCTTCCAAGAACCACACCAGTTGACGGTTTACCATCTTCTCCAGCAGCTTACATAGGCCACTTATCAGACAAATGGGCCTATAGTTGCTGAGAAGCTTGGGATCCTTTCCAGCCTTGGGAATCGGTATCACGATCCTCTCTCGCCATAGAGATGGAAACTGTCCTTCAATCTATAGACGATTGAAGAAGAGCAAAAGTTGTTTTAAACATATGTTTCAGCATTTCATTGTGGATGTTATCCGGTCCAGGATATGTATACTTGCACAATGTAAGCGCACTGTGCAGTTCCCGTTCAGAGAATGATACATTGTAGGACTCCGAAGCAGCAGTGGCCTCTGCCTCCCGCTTCAGAGTCAGAAATGTAGGATCATAACTCCCAAGGCAGAATACATCAGAGAAGTGCGATCCAATACTGTTTGGCAATGGCAAGATGGTCCGTGATGATGTCTCCGTTGATGGAGACTTCGGGTATCGTCAAAGATGTCGGGAGTCCAGAGATCCGACGAAGCTAAGTCTACACTTGAGATGAAGAAGTATGTGCCGTCATAGACGACACATAATTTTCCCACGTCGTTTTCCTACTCTCCCGAATCAGATATCGGGCTCTAGCACGCATCCTTTTGAAGGTAATAAGGCTGGCCATGGTGTTTCGCCCCCGATAGCCTTTGAGAGCAAGTCAACGATCATTAATGGCTGCTGCAATCTCGGCCGTCCACCAAGGGACAAGCCTCCGGCGGGAGTTACTGGAGGAGGAAGGTATTGTTTCCTTTGCTGCAGTCAAAATACCATTCGTTATGCGAATGGTACGATCATCGACACACTAAAAGGTATCATCGGCAAAAATCCCACGTTCTGTGAAATTTTGCCCATCAGCCCTATGGAGAAGCCATCGACTTGGTAACTCGATGGCTCTCTGGTTCGGAAGAGTAAGGATAATGAGGAAATAGTCACTATAACAAAGGTCATCGTGCACACCCCACTGTAGCAGGGGAACCAGCACACGACTGAACAAGGTGATGTTGACACTCGAAAATGTGCCGTGTGCATCAGAGAAGTGCGTAGGCTCCCCAGTGTTCAAGAAACACAGGTCCAGCCACCTGATCAGTCTCTCAAAATCTCTTCCTCTACCGCTAGTGGTAGTGGAGCCCCAGATGGTGTTGTGGGCATTAACATCTCCCAGAAGGAGAAAAGGAGGGGGTAACTGAGAGGCTAGATCCACCAGCTGGTTGTAATCCAGCTGATAATCCAGTGGGATGTACATGTTACATACTATTTCCATTACTGGCAACGACGTACGAACTGCAACTGTTTCTAGCTGAGTACGCAGCGGTAACTCTTCACTAAAGAGGATAGAGTGGACAAGAGTGCAGACGCCACCGGCAGCCACAGCTTCATCCACTCGGAATTTAGAGAAGAGTTTGAGGTGACACATTTTTGTCTCATGTCCAGGATGAAACCTGGTTTCCTGAATACAGACAATGGTTGCCGAAAACGAAGATATTAATTGACGTAACTCAGCGAGATGACCAGAATAGGTACCGTATTACAGTTCCATTGTAATAGTGCCATAGTGTGGACGCTTGACCGCTCCCCATCTCTAGGTGGAGATGATGGGGGAGCGAGCACTTCTCAATCTCCTCATCTCCGTCCGAAGAGGAAGATAATGGAGGGGGATCTCTCTTAGGTGTCGCGCGGTCGTCGTCGGACTTAACCAGTCTCGCTCTTGGGGAAGAGTGCGAGCGGTGTCGAGGGATCTTCTCCCGGTCCGAAGACTGTGTGTCCGTCCCGGTACGTCCCGAAAATATTTCTTCCTTGATCGGCGCTGACGTCTATTGGGGGAAGTTGGTGGTCCCTACCCCACAGACGCCAGTCCCTTGAAAAACATGGCTGCTCCTGCTGGCAACGCTCCACTGGTGGTGGTGGGAGCAGGATGGCCAGCAGATACCTGAGCAGCCCTGTCTGCAGGAGTGGAAGAGAAACGGCGCTAAATCGTTATTCTCTCCTCCGCCTATCTCTTTTCTTCTTGTAGGGGAGTTCCCCCGTACGAACGGGTTTGGCTTCAGCCAGCTTCGCTCCCTTGATGGTCATGGGAGCGGAAAGGCCAGCAGAGACAGTAGTCACCCTGTCAGCAGGAGGGCGAGAGAGACGGCGACGCACCTTCTCTCTCTTATCCAATACAATCTTAGTCATATTAGGTGGTCTGGATAAAGGTCCAGGCCCGGTCGGCAAAGTCTTCCTTTCCCCCTTACAGGGGAAGACTCTTTTGCCGACCGATTTGGAAAATATGTGGTCTTCTCCTCCGATGGTGCCGGTTTAGGTGGTATTACCGGCACCTTGGTTGTGATGGCCGAAGAAGCTGGTGGAATGTTCTTCGGGCAATCAGGTTTCGCTGGTATAGCGAGGGGTGATTTCAAAACTGCTTTATAGGAGGAACTTGAGGATACTGCACTAGGTAGAGTAATGGCAGGGGTGAACGAGGGCGTCGCTGCAGTCGCAATCGATACCCGAAATTCGGAGGCATTCATATCACGGTACCTCTTGCGATCGTCGTGATATGAAAGCCCGTCTAATGTCCTAATATTTTGGATTTTTGCCTCCTTGGTGAATTCAGGGCACTGTTTGTACCGTGGAGCGTTTGAAATCATCCCCTTCAGCCCTAGTAGCTACCAGGTAGCGAGGAGACCTGTCCACGGGAAACCGCTTATTAAATGTTTCATCCAAAGGTGTGTATATCTTGGGATTGAATGGACACTCCAGAGATGGCTTCTTAAGGGGGCCACCCTGTGTTGTGCTTTTGGGGCGCTTACGCGTCATCCCGGAAAGATCCTCCCCGAATACAACCTACTCCGAACGAGGGCCATCACTGTAGGCACCACCCAGCCAAGGCAATACCTACCTGGCGATAGCAAGTATTGCCTGGGGTTCTAGTGCCATGAACAGCCACCTACCCCATGGCATACACAGTGGTCTATTCGGCGCCAGTGTTCGGCCATGCAGGGACCTCCGTAGTGAGGTGGATACTACCGCACGCACCTGACGGGCAGGGGAATTCCGTCTAGGCTTTCTGGCCAGATGGTCAGGTTGGTGACCATTTCCCAAGTGGCATAGTGTTTTTTTCTATTGGTCAGACCAAAAATTTGAGGGGAAATCGAAAAAGACCTTAAAAGCCCCCCCCCCCCCATTACTCGCCTTTTACGACAGGCAGAGGATACCGTGGATGAATTCTGCCCTCCCCATCCACAGGAGGTCTTTCAAATCAAAGTATGTCGTGCCCGTCATTCATGTCAGCCCTATTAGTTGCCTCCTACGACAGGCAGGGCATACCCTGGGTGTATTGTAACCGCACCCACACTGGTCACAGGCGAGTGTTACAAGTCAGTTACAGGACATAGAACCGTTAACGGAGATTCGAGTGATAGAAACGAACTCAGGCCAATCTATTAGGATAGTTGATGAGAAAAATGACGGCTTAACTTGAACAATTGGAATTGGCGTGCACTTTAAGTACAGAAGATTTAAAACAAGCACAGCATGTGTTACGGGAGAGGTTTGATAAGTTCGACGGGGAAAATAAGGCAACACAGGACCGTGTTTATCCTTAGACCACAGCGTGGCGCAGTTAGTTAAAGACATGGGTAAAATGGAAGTTAAATCAGCAGAGCGATGGAGTATAATTGAAACAGAGCAAGAAGCGATTAAGGGTGATATACGGGACAGTAACGCACTAATAGCAGACCGATTTGAGAAGTTAGAAGCCATGAATTAAAGAAGAAGAAGTCGGAGGAACGTTATTCCGTAATCCAGGAGGAGATTATGAGGACATGTCTTTAAGTAGGCAGCGATAATAGGGAGGATCGATTAATGATTGTTCGGAGGCTGGATCAGAATCAAAATAGGATAAAGGAAGTAGAGAAAGAATTACTAGCCCGATTCGATAACCAGGAACGCAAACTCATTAAACACGAAATTAGGTCACTGGGACAAGGGGATATATTGCTGGGCATGAAAAGAACTGGAAAGGGCGGAAACGAGAGAGACTTAAGTACCTGTCAGACACAGGGCGCAGGCGGTCGCAAGTGCGAGCAGCCAGCAGGAAACGACAGCGACGAGGGGTACAATAACTTTAAAGTCATACAGGTGATCCGAATGAAAGATGAGAAACCGTAAAAGTACGTACATGGCGGCTCGGTCAATCCTAAATAATTTCTAAAAGAAGTAGCTCATTATTTTAGCGATTATATCGTGCCAGAGTCACGGGAGTTAAGTATGGTCGAAAATGTTCTATCAGGAAGTGCACAGACATGGTTTCAGAAGTTTTAGATATACGTTTGACACCATGGAGGGTTTCAAGGCGTTCTTACGAAAATATTGGGGAGAGTCAGTACAGCAGAGCCTTAGAATGTAGTTGTACAGTAGAAAATACAATGCGGATTATTTTGTAACGGAATTGCTAAGGCTTAAGGATTTGGACTCTCCTCCAGAAGAATTAGAAATGGTTACCACTATAGGAAAGCAATTACCGCTGCAGATCCAACAGTTCTTAGTGGCTGCCAATGTGTCTACGGCCATACAGGCAGAGGAAATTCTACGACAGCTGGATGAGACTACTATTCATGCACCCACAAGAAGCACTAGGACAAAGAGCAGGTTAATTCCGCAGAAGTAAGTCAGGTGGCACCTGCGAATACCAGAAACCAAGGGACTGATATGGAAGCTGTAGCAAGAAGGTTCAGTAACGAACAGAGAGGGCCACCAACGAGATACGAACCAAGGAGTTTGGGGTCATACAATAACACAGGTTGGCGTCTTTATCAGCGAGGATACGAGGAATGGCGAGAAGATAGGAGAAACGAGGGACCATACCAGCAGAGGCGTAATAACCGCCGGAACATTAGGAAGTGGCATAACAGGCGAGATTTGAACCGAGGTCATCCCAGGGACAGCCGGCAAGAATAGCATAGCCCGGTCAAGTTAGACCAAAAATAGGGGTAAGGTTACCAAAATTCGCACAGAGCAGAAAAGTTTTACTAATGGTCGAAATGGAATGAAATTTGAAAAGTCCCCATCGGTCTGACAACGGCAAAAAAAATATTCAAGGTCAAAACTCGCAAATATGGGTGTCTTGCGTTTTTCAGCCAAACGGCAAGTTTTATCATAAAATAGATCGGACTAAAATTGTTTATCATGCAATTATCTACAAAAATTGGCTCAACACTTTTTCTCCTAAGAGTCACCGTCTTTGATATATAACGATTCAAAACGTTGAACAAGTTGTATTCTTCATAATATGCATAGGTACACTGCGTATATACATCAGTGGAGCTGTAAATGATGAAAGCTATGAAGACAAGTGGAGGCATTTTTCGAGGAAGAAGTACGAAAGAGAGTGCCATAAGTAAATGGGTTGATAGTAAGCATGCAATGAATACTGTTTGTGAAAAATTGGAAAATCTCGCTAATGTCAGAATGGATACAACAGATCAGCATGTTGATGCAAGTGATTCAAAATTTGAAGTTAAGATCGAGAATACTTATTAAAGTAAGTAAGATGGATGAAGAAAATGAAAACTTGAGTATGGAGCAGTGTGGTTCGGCGGAGCAGGGTGAGGGACAGACTAGGTAAATCTTGGAGGACCTAGTTACTCCAGAGCTAGACGGCATTACCAACAGCAATAGTAGCAGTAGTAGTAATATAAACGGGGGCGAATTGAACCAGACTTTAGTCCAAATGCTTATTAGCAAAATCACAGAGCTGAGTGAAGAGCGGAATAAGCAAATGGAGAAGCAGAGTAAGCAAATGGAGGAGCAGAGTAAGAAAATGGATTTAATTAAAACTGCAATGACAGAGCAGAGTAAGAAAATCGATTCAACTAAAACGGAAGTCAGTCAGCAGGTAGAAAGTAGAATTGGTGAAAACAGCCATTCAGGAGGAAATTAAGGAGCAAGAAAATTATCAGAGAAGATGGTAATGGAGAGGAAGAAAGGAAGAAGACATGAAAGATGGACAAGAGAGAGAACAAGGTGAAAAAGAACAAGATCAAATGGAGGAGGATGAGATAGAAGACAAGGTGAAGAAAAGGGCGGAGGATAAGATAAAAGAGGAGGAAGTGAATGAGATAAGTGAGATTAAGGAGCAGGAAAATCATCACAGAGGTGGGGGGCGTAAAGAAAATGTTAATGAAGAGGAAGAAAATGAAGAAGATATGAAAGATGGACAAAGGAGAGAACAAGGTGAAGAATTATCCTCTGCGTGTATGAGTATCCGTTTCTGTTTGCTTGTTATTGTATGCAGTATATTTGGAATTGTGCTTGCGAGAGAAGGTGACTGGTGAGGTAAATTGCCGTTGCTTTCCTGGCTGCGTGGGGCATCTATCTTTACATAGTGTACTCAATCGTGTGTAGAATTGTTTGATAACCTGTTCGGTTGTCAGTGAGCTATGATTTTGTTTTGTCTGTGATATTGTTGTTGATTCCTATTGTTGTGTGGTCTACAATGCTCGTGTGTTTCTTCTAAATGTTTCTGGTATTTGGGAAGCTTATGTGTGGTGTCTGACGCACGTTATGTATTTGTTAGCAAGTGTCATAATAATAAAAATAATAATAATAATTCACGGTGTGTTTGTATTTACCCTTCTCTCTATCTCATCTCTTTGTGTAGTATGTGTTGTTTAATAGTTAATACGTGCTTGTTTGCATGGGTATCTCTTCTGATCTGCATCATCTTGACTATATTCTTATAATATTTATTCCTCGTATATATTGGTCCTGATTCGACTCTACGTCTCTTACTCTATTGTGTATCGGTGTGTAAATAATGCATAACGATAATATTCGTGATACTGATAACAGTATTATTATTAATAATAGTAGTAATAATGATTATATTACATAATGGTTTGACGCTGTTATACGTCAGTGTATCCACTGTGTGTATTTGTGTAATGTTGGTTGGGTACATGGTTTAGGGGCAGCGACGGCACGGTCGGGTGATCCTGTGGGCTTGAGTGTGATAGGGTCTGTCTGGTAACCAATGTTATTGTAATGTCTGTGTTGGTGTATGCGCGTGTTTGCTTGTCTGATGACCTTGTTATTGTAATATCTCAGTTGGAATATCACCTGTCTTTTTCGTTAGTGGTTTTCCCTGGGCTTGAGGGCATGTTTACTCGTGCACTTAGGTGTATGTTTCCTCTCCTGGTCTGCGTCCCTGTGGAAATTGTCCGATGGTCTGTGCTATTGTGTGTGGTTACCCGATAACCTGTGCTATTGTATATATTGTGTGTGTGCAGTGTGATCTGCGTAATAACCCATGACATAGCTATGATTCAATTAGTGTTCGTGCGTAATTAGCTTTCCATAAGCTTGTTTTAGTGTGTTGAATGAATGGTCTGCATGTGTTCGGCCTGCGTGTTAACCTGTGGTGTCTGTGGTAGCGTTTGTATATGTATAATTCGGTCGGAGATCGTGGCGTTAAATTGGAGCCGTGAATGCAAGGGTTCTCTCTCTCTAATTCGTGTGTTAATTAGAACGATTGTTGTGTGAGTGAATGACTGTAGAGGGATGTTAACTTGTCATAAATTGTTGCAACGTAAGTTTCATGTAGTTAGTGTTATAACGTGCCTAATGTATAATTGCTCCCTCAATGTTGGGGTTTGGGTTTGTTAAGACTAATGAATGTTAAAAGGGCGGAACGCGAGCTCTAGCTTCACAACAGTGAATGCATTTCTACTTAGTGTACAGTAAAGTTCCCGGTAACTTTACGTGTGTGAGATTTCGTAGATTGTGCTGTAGTAAACATATTCGTGGTTTCCACCGCTTACTCCACTGTTTCGAAATACATAATGTTGTTCACGGATGAGGTTCCGCCTTTTAACCTCATATGACAGCTCTGACATAACAACTTGTTTCAATGGTCATACTCTGACTATCATGGAGTACGAGATATGCTCTCACGCAAACACGCTGGGCATGTTGGTCTCATATCGGAGGCTAACCTTTATTTGAGTAGTGGAGAATGCTCCAACCATACCCACATAAGCGGATAGGCCCCAAATAACACTCCCATAATTGGATAAAGGGTACTGCCCTGCTCATTCTGTCCAAGACAGATGGCTCCAGGTCGTTGACTGAGTATTTTCAAACAACTCCAGATTGGTATCCCACGAAATTACAAGTGCTATCCACTGCATATTCGTAGCATGGTTATTATGCGTCGGATTTTCTGACAAACTAAGTGCTGACAAGTGTCAATGTGTTGTGAGTGTATGAATTGTTATGCGTGAGAAGTCCTAGAAACAAAATTGCGGTAGCGTGTAAGTGCTTTCCCATCTCCATTTCTTTCAACGTTTAGGCTTTATTACTGAGGGGACAGTTTACGAACTGGCTAGGAGCGAGCCTATCACCTCAGATTAGCATGGGGCTGGACGGCTGGATGTGTAGAGGTGTAGAGGTGCAGTCGTGTGTTGTTACGTCAGATTGCATGTGTGTTAGTTGTTGTTGGTTCCGATGTCTGTAAGACCTGTGTGTGAAATGTTTACATTGTAATCGGCTGGGATGTGATAGATTGAGGTCGTGTTATGCTGACTGGTCGTTTGTTTGTATTCCTACTGTCGGCGCAGAAATTATGTGCACCCGAGTTCCGTTTGTCTTTATATTTCCCACAACAGGTTGGCGGATTATCTAAAACAAAATAAAACAATCTATAAATACAATTGTAAACTAATAATAATTTAAACAACCATTAGCATTCAAAAAATGAAAGAGTGTTAATGTTACTCTTACCTGTAAATATATAATGTATCCAATATGGTATCTGACTGGGGTTAAGCACATGAATGCAATCACTTTAACACAAATAAGACACAGCCTATGTTTCCACTGGAAAGTTTAAAACAGTAATGACACGCTACACCCTATGACATCCACAAGTGGATGTTACCCAGCTCCTCCCAGCTACTCCCAGCTCCTCCCCGCCCCTCCCCGCACCTTCCCTCTATCCCTCACACCACAGCTGTTGACACGTCGCTCTTGCCCGACAATTGGCTGTGGCAATGGTAGGAGGAAGAGTTATAGTCGCTTACTCCGATTATCTCTCTGATACGGTTGCCAGTTTTTTGACCTTCATCTTCCCTCTATCGCAAGCCAGCGGTGTTGTCAAGTGTGGTCCACGCATTGCTAAGATAGCGTTATCAAGTGTTGAACGCGGGAACTGGGCTCGGCTGGCTAGCAGAGCAGGTTTATTATTTTCAGCCTTCAAATGACAAAACACATGGGGGTTCGCTAGCAGGCTACCAGATACAATAGTTAAGTCATACATTTCATTTAACCATTCCAAGCTTGCGTTTCATCCTAAATCTATCTCAGGACAGAATTATCATTTGCTTTAACGCTAATGACTTGCCTTCTTACAAATTGCTTGGTCAATCAAACGTTATAGCTTCATATCCTTCAACTGTCCGCTGGTCTATGAGCATGCAACCACATGCCACAGAGCCGTGACACTACATCGACTAGCACGTTAAAGATCCCCTTTAGGGGTAAAAAATCCTAGCACGCTTCACGCGTTTTGAAATATTAGCCTCCATCCGTCTGCCATAATAAATATTGGAAAGCGAACCCTCGCCCTGCCGTTCTACCGTCCCATCAAAATATCCATTGTTCTGTTGGGATACCCCCAATATAGCTGGCGACAGGCTCGTTGACACACATGCCAGTGGTACCGTCTGTCTTGACAACCACGCTTCAATTAAAATTTAAAAACAGGTATTCAATTTTTCTTTTTTCAACATGTATGGCGTTAAGCCCTCTGTGAATTATTGTTTTGAAAACAAATAACTACCACATTCAAAAGGGGGCATCACTCCGAGTCCTACGAGTCCTCGTACAAGTCCCTAGCATCATTGGTTCGCGAGATATAACAAAAAGGATAAAAACACATTGTACACCAAAATCTAGTCTCACATCTACTCGACACAGCCATCCTCGTCAAGAGGGCAATGCGACAAAAAAGGGACTCCAAGCACATCGTTCTAGCCTTATTGGTTCGTGAGATATTAGCAAAAATCACAAAAAACACGTTTTACCCCAAAATCTAGTTTCCAATATTTTTTTTAATATAATGAGTGGTCCATAGCAAAGCCCCCGTCAGCCCGAGTTGAACAACACCTCATTCGTGAAACTCCAACCATGGGTTCGGGATATATTGGCTCGCATTGGGAGTGGTGGTGGGGGAACAGGATCTCTATTAGCCCCTACTGTTTATTTTTGTCCTAGAGACCTGGGACTTGGTATGGGGGTAGAGGGGTAAGGACCTTCAATTTACGTCAAACAAACTTTTTGTAGAATTCCTAGTTTCTAAAATATAGCCCACTTTCAAAATTGAACGTTTTGGAAAAATGTGAAAAATATAAAGTTTTGTTCTAACGATAAAGGACATAGAGACCGGTCGTTTAAGCCACTGTATAACGTTGTATCATCATTAGTTTTGGGAATATCGCCTATTTTCAAAAACAAAAATTTTCAAAATGTTTAAAAAAATATAACCAGTGGTCCATAGGAAAGGGGACGTCGACCCAAGTCCAACGAACCTCATTCATCAAAATCCGACCATGGGTTCGCGAGATATCGGCTTAGAGGCTGATACGAGGAGGGATCAATAAGTTATGGGTTTAGATCGGCCTTACTAACCTACTCTCATCCAAGGAAGACAAAAGTTTGTGAAAATTTCTTTAGGATTCATTTCTTTTTTATTTTATTTCGTACTAGTTAAATATTCAAAGTTTGTTTGAACTAAATAGTTTCCTTTTAGTAAACATCAATAAAATAATTTTGTTATGAACAGATAGTGTGCCCAATATAAGCACGGAGTGGCAACTCCGCGAGCACTGCATGCTATCGCCATAACGAATAGAATAAGAAGTGATATCACTGGCCTAGTACGCCTGGTCCGCCGCAGCGCAGCGCTGGCTCCGATCTGTGATGTAAGTTAGCATTGGCGCTTACGAGACCTAAAACCTTGTGACCTGTTTTACATGTTAAAACACCGCAAGATATCCTCATAGGCGCTAATAAGTTTGACATCTCCACTTACTTTACTGTGCCCAATTATAATTTAGTAAGTCGTCTCTTGTAATAGTCCAGTTTCGACAATAAGCGAAGACAAAGAGCAAGTTCAAAACGCAATTAGTTTTGCCAGCTATCGCTAAATTTTAATAAAGAGCGGAACAATTAACCTCGCTATCAGAAAGGATTTCTTCACATTGTTACCCATTTTACATTCCCTTAAGCAATCTGGCAAGATGGCGTCACAGTGAAAGTGTAGTGAAATAGCAGCTAGTGTAAATATTTGATAAAAGTGGTAAAATATTATAACAGAGGCTTAAAATCTATAAAGTTACTTTCCTTAGATCAAGTGTAATACGGAATATTGATAGTATTTAGAAATTCTTGTTGATAATTTAATAAACTTAAACTAAGTTGTGGGAACGTGTATCCAAAGATTCGGTGACTTCTTCAATCACTGTTTGAACCAAGTAGAGCAGTGGTGCTTTTACGAGACTTCACCCGATTGGAAGATATACGTATTTCACATTCTTCTTTATTGGTAGGTTATTAGATTAATTCTATTAGGTAGTAATAATTAAATTAAATTTAGTGTAATTTGGTGTAAACATCTAGGCTCACTTAGATCTCTAGTATGACGACAGTAAACAGTGTTAGTATCTCGTCAGGTTGTGTAACAGTAACGGATTTATGCTCGTCGTGCAAAATAAAAGTAAAAAATGCAAATAAAATCGTCACAAGATCTCAGGTAAAATTGAATGAGGAGAAAAGTGAAACCGATTGTCGTAATGTAGGCCTACCGCTACCGTCATGCGAATGTCATAACCTGAGAAACGAACTGTCCTCAAAAGACGAAATTATAAAGCTGCTAAAGGAAGATATTGCTAAGTTAATGGAAGAGTTGAATACATTAAAAGGAAACAGAGAGGAAAGCAAGGAAACTTGGTCGACAGTGATTGCTGGTAAGGTAAGATTGAATAAGCCTAGGCCTATAAATGGAGTACATGTAACTGAAATTCCCGTCTCAAATTCATTTGGAGTCCTTGTCGAAGAAAATGATGACTTTCCTCAAGAAGAAAAGAAGAGAGTGATAAAGAGAAAATCCAGGAAGATGCGGATATTTGCGGATAGCCACGGGCGAGATGTAGCAGCAAGCGTTTTGGAGAGAAACCGAGAAATGGAGGTCACTTCGACAGTGAAGCCGGGAGCTCAGATTGCAGAAGTCACGAACGGGATGATAGGAGAGTGTGCGTCCCTTACTGCAAAGGACTACGCAGTGATCATCGCTGGAGCAAACGATGTCTATAGAAATGAGAGTAAAAAGGTAATCAAAGATTTAAAGGGTACATTGCCATCCATGCAAAAAACAAATGTCATTATTGTAAACATTCCGCAGAGACACGATTTAATTCCCAAGTCATGTGTAAATGTAGAAATAGAGGCTACAAATGGAAAAATTCATAAAATTTGTAAGAGTTTTCCAAATGTCCAAATTGTAGATGTAAGTAAATTAGACAGGAAGTTCCACACTCGGCATGGCCTACACTTAAATAGATTAGGAAAAGAGTATCTTAGTGATGAAATCTGCAAAATTGTAAATTCAAATGGTAAGAATAATTCAACAGTAATATCATTAGAGTGGAAGCAGGGAAACTGGTAGAAGAAGCCAAACGTGAGGTTTGGCATTCACATCTTTTAAAGTCAAATTTAACGGAGTGCAACAATGGTATTTCGGATTTGTCTAGCAACAATAATAATAACAATTATGATAATAATAATGTAAATAAATCACCAACACAAGCTTGCAAAAGTAACAAATTTAAAATTTACCACCAGAATGTCCAGTCTCTTTATAATAAAATTGATTACATAAATCTAATGCTTAAAAATGAACTTAAAGACATCTCAGCACTATGTATTTCAGAACATTGGCTGAAAGAGGAACAACTCGAATTAATTCAATTCCCAGGGTTTATACAAGCTAGTAAATACTCTAGATCTAATATTAGCCATGGTGGTACTTGCATCTTCTTAAGAAATAATTTAGATCATGAACAGATAACAGCTTATGATTATCTAATTATGGAACAGGATTTTGAATTCTCTGCCGTAAAAATTCAGCAGTTTAAGTTAATAATTGTATGCGTATACCGTTCTCCGTCAGGAAAGTTTCCTCTATTTATAGATAAACTAGAATTGTTACTCAATAACATGAGCAAAGTAAATTTCGATATAATAATTTGTGGGGATGTAAATGTGGATTTCTTAAAACTTGATAGAAATTGTGAATTATTAAACCAGTTACTAATTTCCTATGGACTGAAACCTACAGTAAATACACCAACAAGAATAACAAAATTTAGTAAAACCACTCCTGATCAAATTTTTATAAATACAGATAAATATCACCATTCAATAGAAGTCTATTGTCCGGGTTTTAGTGACCACCATGGACAAATACTGAGTTTTGAAGTATCCGAAGTAATCAATAATAATGATAATGGAGTAAAATCAAAGTGCAGGTCATTCACTGAATCAAATGTTACATATTTCAATGACTTATTAAATAAGGAAACATGGTCAGAAATTTATGAACTAGAAAATGTAAATGATAAATTTAATGCATTTAACAGTACCCTAAAACACTATTTTGAAATAGCATTCCCCTTTAAACGAAGAACTGTTCAAAATAACAAAACTAGCAATTGGATAACAACAGGGATTATAAATTCATGTCAAAGAAAGAAATTTCTACACAAATTATATAAACAATACCACACAACACCTGAATTCAATTTATACTACAAAAAATACACTAGCATATTAAATAAGGTAATAAGACTAGCAAAGAAAATGCATAATGATAATTTTATTTCCCAATCATCTAATAAAAACAGGGCGATGTGGTCCGTAATAAAGAAAGAAACTGGAAAATCTGCTAAAATACAAAGGAACATTACACTGACCAGAAATAATAAAGTGATTAATAATCCAGAGGAAATAGCAAACACTTTTAATGACTATTTTCTGGAAATTCCGCAAAAATTATTAAATAAATCACAGGTAAATACACTAAATTCTAATAATAAAATAAATATATGCAGTGATTCTTTATTTATAAATCATGTCACAAGTGAAGAGGTAAGAATAGTTATAAAAGAGCTAAAAAATAAATTCTGTGCTGGCATTGATGGAATCCCTGATGCAATTTTAAAGAAATGTGCAGAAAATATAATAAATCCACTTACGCACTTAATAAACAGTTCAATTCTCTCAGGAACTTACCCGGATATTTTGAAGTTATCAAAAGTAATTCCAGTGCACAAAAACGGTTCAAAAGATGAATTAGATAACTATCGTCCTATTACCTTACCAACTGGTATTGCAAAAATTGTGGAAAAAATTATGTATAAGAGACTGATAAGTTTCATAGAAAAAAATAAAATATTATCAAACTCACAACATGGATTTAGAACGGAAAAATCTACACAGACAGCAATTTACGAATGTAGTAATAGTATACTGAAATTAATTGACAATAAGGAACATGTAACTGGCCTATTCTTGGATTTATCGAAAGCATTTGATGTAGTTGACCATAAAATCCTCCTTACCAAACTAAATCAATACGGTGTTAGAGGTCTAGCTAATAAATGGATAGAGTCTTACTTAACAAGGCGTAAACAAATAGTAAGCTTGAGACACAAGGATGATGGAACCAAATTACTTAATGAAACATTGTCCAATGAGGGAATTATTGAATTTGGAGTACCCCAGGGATCGGTTTTGGGCCCACTACTCTTTCTTCTATATATAAATGATATAACACAGAACGTTCATTCACATAAGGAAATTTTGTTTGCGGACGATACAACACTCGTAATAAAAGGTGAAACTAAACAGGTCATACAGCAGTCTGCTGACTCCGTTACAGGAGAGTTAACCAAATGGTCACAAGATAATCGCCTCATAATAAACTATAAAAAGACAGTATGTCTAAATTTCCACACTATACAGAATAGGAATCCTGCGATGCCCAATATAACATTAAATGGTCATCAAATAGAAAATAAATCAGAAATAAAGTTTTTAGGACTATGGATACAACAAGACTTGAAATGGAATAAACATATACAATATCTGAATACTAAACTGAACTCGATGTGCTTTGCGTTACGTATTTTGAAAACCTGCACTAGCATGCACACATTAAGAAATACTTATTTTGCTTATTTCCATTCATACTTAAGATATGGGATCATATTTTGGGGTATGTCGCCAGATGTACTAAGCACGTTTCGGATACAAAAGAGAGCGATTAGAATTATGGCAAATGTAAACTCTAGAGAATCATGTAGACCTCTGTTTAAAGATTTAAACATTCTCCCACTGCCCTGCATATATATCTTTGAAAGTATTATGTTTTTTAAAAAGAATTTAATGAATAAAGATGTTTTTCTTAAAACAAACAATGATGTTCATAGGCATAACACAAGACAAAATCAAAACATTCATATTTCACACACACACACAAGCATATATCAAAAAGGAACTTTTCACACTGGAGTTAAATTATACAATAAACTACCCCAGTATATAAAACTGGCCCCAAAAATAAAAACCTTTGATAGAATGTTGAAAGCTTATCTGCAGTGCCATTGTTTTTACTCAGTAGTTGAATATTTTAGCGTATAGGAGTGATGGAATCTATAACTATATTTTACTTTTTTAATTTAATTTTAATACCTAGCTGTATGTTGTTGTATTTATAGAATTAAGTTTTCATATTATGATAATAGAGTGAGGTGTAAATAGTTGTGCAATAAGATTGTATCTATTAAGATTTGCTATTATAATAAGTTATAAATAGTTATAATCTTAGTAATATATACCTGTTAGTTCTTTTATTTTATGCATGTAAATTCTGACGTGTCCTATATCAAAAATGTATTGAATGCATGTATTTGATCAAATGGAATTAATAAAAATCTATCTATCTATCTATCTAACAGACTTGCAACACAGAAAAAAAAAAGCCGTACGAACGCAACTTTCAACTTTACCGTAGATTACTATAAAATTCAATAATAGCCATTAATTTCACTCCACAAACACCAAAATCAGTAAACTACCATCATTTCTGAAGAACTTAACATTAAACAGACATAGCAGGCATAGTCATGACCCCTTCATAGAGTAGGCTATTGTCTAAAACTGATCACGCCTCCTTCAGCATTACGGTACATATATGTTTTTTAACTCATTGTCTTTTTATTCTCATCCCTTTCTTCACAGAAGTAGTCTTTAATGGCATCAAGAGCATTTTTATTTACACCATACTGGAGATACTTAGGCAAATTAGGATTATATGTGGATCAGAATAGTCTTTCAATCGCCAGTTGGTTCTTGGGAGAAGTAATACTTCCTTCCCTTCTATCACAAATTTGTCAAATTTAACAATTAAATCTTCTGAAAAGTGAGCATCACAGATGTAGGACTTTTCAGTAAGTTCCGTCTCCTTCCCTGATATGGCCCCTTTGCACTTGATAAAACGTTCCTAATCTTTAGGAGGTTTGAAAAACCGTCTGACCTCTTTACAGTCCCCATAGCTAGATCTGCATCCTGGTACAAAAGAGCAAGGCATCTTCACTAATCACATTAAGCACTCATGAAAATGTAAGGGCTAAACTGCTGTTTACTTACATTAAATAACAATAAAATTAACACACGAAGATAGCGTCAACACACGACAAGAAATTAAATTCCATTTCAGTCAATGCTTCCTACAATAGCATTTCAGGTATTAATATTATGAAGTAATAGTGTAAGCACTTGTATATCAATAAACGTTTGCACAGAACACCACCAAAACACTCCGACCAATTAAATACTTAATATATCGCACATAAACACACAAACATTAGTGGAAATCAACAATCTCAAATCGACTGTAGCGCTGTGTAGCGGCGAGTGCCAACCCGATCCGTATTCATTACATGCTATTGAGGGAGAAGAGATCACACTTTATATTCTATTCGTTATGCTATCGCTGTGTGCGCGACGGCAAGGTTGAGTGACGTCACGCGTACCAGAATACTGATTGCGTTCACGGTAGCAAACAGTTGATCAACAGCTCCAAAGCTGATGCATCGGGAGCGGGATCAGGTTTTACGTGTACCTGTGAACGGTTTGCTCCATCTGATCTGTAGCAGCGCGCGTTGTTCGAAAGTGGACAAGGGCGATGTTGAAATGATCAGATAATCTTATGAGAGTGAATGCTGATATTAGATCAGTATCTAATTTACCTTTAGTTTTGCAACTCGGAACGAAATTGCTCTGAAACTATGTACCGAAGGCTGTGAACATGTATCAAACCATACCTTGCTCCGGATAATATTAGGCCTACGTACGTAAAATTCTTGTCTTTCTGATACGGCATTTATTGTGTTATGCTAGTTCGGCGACGGTAAAGAATACTTGGCAGTTTAACGTATGGTAGGCTACGGTATATTAAGGTGGTATATCTCAAGATTTATGATAATTGAAGTCATTTTAATCCCTTCAAATTGAACACGGTAGGTTAGGCCTACGTCTCAATAGACAAATATTTATTCAAGAATATCAATATACGTAGCTTTGATTTTATTAATGTAGGGTTATATCATATGAGAAGGGTCAAGAGTCTGTAAGTCTAGCAGTAAACCTCTTACCAGTCATCCACACATGATGACTTCATTATTTGTTAGCACTGCTTCATCTATCTAATTTGTTCCTGCTTCTTATATTTGAAGCTTTTGGATGTATTCATCAGCTTAACTGTGCTGTACAGTTTTTAGTTACTGTACTATACAAATTAATTGTATTTACAAAAAATCAGGTTAGATTGCAAAATTAATTTGAAACACTACAAGAATATAAAACACATTGTCCCTACCTGTCAACTAGGGGTATTTATCTGGATCATTACCCTTCCCCTATCCAATAAGGTCAGATGACCTCAAGGTTCCACCCTTTAAAATTATAACCAGCATCTAGAAATAAAATTTCTGGGTCCCTCATCTAAAGCAAAGGAAATCATGGTACGAGCCTGTATTATCCTTGTTATACCGGTACCTTACTTGTTTACACCCCAATATTAGTACTTAAAGAGAAAGGCACAACATGAACTGTTGATGGATTACCTTAAATATTAGTCTCTTACTTGGCAGTCCATTCTCCTCCTATCAATACACAACTGGTTTCCATACCATATTCCCTATAGGCTACTGTTCATCTAATGAAAATGAAAAATGTTAGGCTACAGATTTTTGGTTGAAAACAGTTGTCTAAAAGATGCTTTCACAATTGATTTTTCAATAGATCATGTCAACAAATGGTCCAGTAACATAGAAAGAATTAAGGAAAGTAGGGCATTTTAAAATTATTGCAACCCAAGGCTGGACAGTATAGAATGAGGTAGAGGAAACTAGACTGCAAAAATATAAACTGAAAAAAATAAGATGTAAAAAGCAGGAAAGTACCAGGATGAATGACTCCTAGGAACAAATATAAAGGAAGCAGTGCTAAAGAATACATTTTTCTGTGATAATTTGAAGCCATTCTTTTTTTTCAGCGTTGCCTATACAAATTGTCTTTGCTGCTTCTCAGTCGGTCAACATGGGGTACAAAATTATAAATATGTAAACACACTCCTGGAAACAATTACATGTATTAGTTGCCCATTGCCCATTTAGGTGTGATAACTAACTAATTCATGTAATTTTTTCCAGGAGAGTGTTTATATATTTATAATTTTGTACCCTAAAAGCAGCGATGACTACATTTTATCTTGAATTTCAGTACATAATCATTACCAGCTGCTTGATGTACGATACTGGTACTTCAATGGGGCTTGGCTAGTGGGCTCGCACAATTGCATACCATTACCGAAGGTAACATTCATGACTCATCACTCTCTTAAAGATATTGATACTTGGTTACTAACAATTCCCTTTGTTGCTCAATATGTGCCTGATAGATAGATGGTTGGTACGAATCAGCAAACTAAATGTTAAAAGAAGTAATATCTTCCACCTAGGCTCATTACCGTACCTGATTGAATACAAATGAAACTACAGTACAAAAGAACTATACCTTAGGTGTAGTTTTGTAACAAACATAGTTCATTCAGTCACCGTACAAGAACATCAGGTCTTCTGTGGTCAGCAGCAAATAATGCTGTGTGAATGAATATGCAGATTATAAAGTGAAGCATCACTATAATGAGCTGTTAAAACTCAGGCAAGCTGCGATAAGGTAAGAAAATATTGGACAAACTGGGTAAGTGCTGTGTTGAACAGTGCTCAATCTTCTCTGCTTGTGTAAGAAGAGAAATATATTATATTTCTTGAGTTTCAGTACATAGGTCTAACCATTACCAGCTTCTTGGTAGCCTACTGCAGTGAACCTAGGCTAGTGAGCTTGCCTAATTGTAGCCTATACTGTACAGTACTAGTAGTTAATATTCATGACTCCTCACTCCCTTTAAGTTATCATTTTACTAACAATTTCCTTAGCTTGTAACTTTAAGCCTCCTTCCCAATCCTAGCCTCAGTTAAAAATGCATGCACTACTACCGACACCACAGCATTTTGAAAGGTATCCTGTACTGTTAAAATAGAGATGAATATGTACCATAACATACTGTACAGACAAGGGAGTGAGTAAAATAATTTAGCCTTATGTCACAATTTCTAAATCCATTCCCATAATTCATTTTACTTATTAGTCAGCTCATATTTGAGTACAGAGACCGAACCTGTTCCCTGAGAGAAAATCATCGCTCGTTTGACAAAAGGAAGTCATGGATGGAAATTATGGTGTTGGATTAATTGAAGCATGGACAGAATACAGTATGTGCAAACAATAACTGTTACAAAATGTTAATACTCAGGCAGGTTGAGATAAGGTAAGGAAATATTGGACAAACTGGGTAAGTGCTGTGTTGAACAGTACTCAATTTTCTCTGCTAGTGTAAGAAGAAAAATATATTATATATCTTGAGTGTCAGTACATAACCATTACCAGCTTCTTGATGTACTGGTCGCCTACTGCAGTGAACCTAGGCTAGCAAGCTTGACCAATTGTAGCCTATAGCCTACTGTACAGTACCAGTAGGTAATATTCATGACTCCTCACTCCCTTAAAGTTTTCATTTTACTAACAATTTCCTTTACAGGTTACTAAGCTTGTAACTTAAAGCCTCCCTCCCAATCCTAGCCTCAGTTAAAAATACATGCACAACTACTGACACCACAGCATTTTGAAATGTATCCTGTAGCCTAGGCTACTGTTAAAATATAGATCAATATGTAGCATACACACAAGAGAGTGAGTAAAATAAATTAGCCTTATGTCACAATTTCTAAATCCATTCTCATAATGCATTTTACTTAATAGTCAGTTCCTATTTGAGTACAGAGTCCTAACCTGTCATTAGAGAGAAAATCATCGCTCGTTTGACAAAAGGAAGTCAAGGATGGAAATTTTGGTGTTGGATTAGTTGAAGCATGGACAAAATACAGTATGTGCATACAATAATTGTCACAAAATGTTAATACTCAGGCATGTTGAGATACCATAAGTGAAGGAAATAAAGGACAAAGGACAATGTGCTATGTTGAAGCGTGCTTAATTTTCTCTCCTTGTGTAAAAAGAAATTTATATACACTATATATGTATTATATCTTGAGTTTCAGTGCATAATCATTCCCAGCTTCTTGATGTACCGTACTGGTAGCCTACTGCAGTGAACATTGGCTATTGAGCCAATTATAGCCAATGGTGCGGTACCAGTACGGTAGGTAATATTCATTACATTGAAAGGAATGTGGATGTTTAATCTAGACCTGAACAGCAACCGAAAAGCAAGATAACTGTTAAGATAAGACTGCTAATGCCATGAAAAGAAAAGTAATGGTTACCGGTACTTGAAATGCTTACGAAGGGAAGCTGGTTTCTTTCAAATATAGAAACATATTTATAGGCTAGGGCCTGTACAAGACCAAACTGACTTCATTCAGTCCAAGCTGAAAGCCGGGAGGGGGGGAGGTCTCGCGGTCTGATAATGAGCTGTGTGAATTTAAAATACCGTACAATTTAGTGAAATATTTACGATTGTTTCAAGAAAAAATATTGGCCTACTGAATAGGTTTTTCAACATTCTTGAAAGGAATGTGGATGTGTAGGCTAATCTAGACCTAAACAGCATCCAAGAAGCAAGAGAACTGTTCAGATAAGTCTCATAATACCATGAAAAGAAAAATACTGATAGGCTACTAGTATTTCCCAGTCATTACATTCTGATCAGCCAAACACTTAGTTTTCTATTGGAAGAATCACCTAATAATGCAGGCACAAACAGATCTACGGTAATTCTTATATTCTATTGCATACAAATCCTTAACCCAACAAGTACCGGTAGCCAACGGTATTGAAATAATGTATTTTTGAGTCAAGACTCTTGACAATAGGTCTTAGCCTATCAGAATTTGGGGTAGGCCCAGTACAATGCAGGTATTTTTATACAGTACTGGTAGCCTATGCTTGCTCCAAATGAAAGGTATTTTTATACAGTACCGGTAGCCTAGAAGTTTGATTCTCTCTATACTGCCTACACAACAATATATTCATCGAGATACAGTATTCAGCCCAAAGCATAGGTTAAAATCGTATTTTCAGACCAAATTACCCCATACAAGTGATGAAAAAACGCTGAAACATCGATTTAAAAACTTTAAAAATGCACATTGCCACTAAAAATTAAACCACACACCTGAATTCATATAATTTTTAATACTTGTAACAAAAGAAAGAATGTAACATCCGATATATCAGGTTATGTTGTTTCACACATAGGTTAAAATTTGTCGCAACTGCGGTCCGTAAATCGGAATAAAGATTTATCACGAATTTAACACAATGCAGGTCATTTTATAGGCTATAGAGGGACCGTGATGTTGTGTTCTTCATTATTATTTCAGTATTCATCAGTTTAGGAACTATTTTGAGCGATTTCCACAATGTTTACATTTGTTTTTAAATCTACTTCATGCTACGCCATGTTGGATTTAAACATGTTCCGTGGATGGAGCGAAATTTTTCTACGCTCCATAAAATGGCGTCCGCTCCATGGAACAAGTTTAGGGAGCGCTCCATCACACCGCGTTCACAGCGTACTTTCTTCAACAGTTGATCAACTGTTTGCTACCGTGAACGCAACCACTATCTCCGCCAGAGAGCGCTCCCGCTGACCATTTGCTCAGTCCTTGTATTCGGCAACTTGTCACATCGAGGCAGGCAGACAGATGCTTTTAAGTGCGCATACGGGACAGTGCTATTGCTTTGATTTGGACTATTATGTTTGGAAGTAGAGCACATTATAGCTATTGTGTTTTGAATAAAGGATATTATAGCACTTTAATAAGCACACACATCTGAGTCTACATCTTAACACAATGAACAAATTACAACTGACATTGTCACAGAGTAAAAGCATATTTACACTCCGACCAAGTTCCATAGAGGACATAGACTAGATACATAATAGTCTCCTCCACTTATATAAAAACAAATAAAAGGAACTATTCATATTCATTTGGGCACATAGTTTTGCAGATACTGAGGAGGTCGCCTGTCTCTGGCTGATCTTCTTAAATAATTATCAGCTGGTGGTGGAGGGCTGTTTCGATCAGGGCGTTCATCTGGTTGCAGGATGGTCTGCCTTGTATCATCTGAAGTGTGGGTTGCAGGAGGAATATCCTCATTTTCTAGTCTTGACTGGGTTGGTGTTGGTATGTTTGGAACACCACGCACTGGAGGATTTGTTGGAGCAAAAGTGACATGCTTATCTTTCTTTGGCATGAGAGTCGATAATAACTGGTCAACATGCCGCTTTAAAATTCGTCCCGAATCCAATTTCACATCATAGTTTCGCTGGCCGAGTTTAGATTGTATAACACCAAACTGCCAAATATCACGGTTTTTCTGGTGAATCCGGACTTGCACTCTCTTTCCCACTTTGAAAGAGCGAACAGGGGGTGAGAAACTGGATGTAGTCAAGCTCTTTTGGTTTGGAAGTAGAGCATCCAACCGGATACGTAGCCGACGTTTCAAATATAGTTCAGCTGGAGACTGTCGACATGCCAATGGCGTTGCTCTGTATTGAAACAAGATGTTCTGTAACTTAGTCGATAATGGTGCCGGGTCATTTACAGCAACACGAAGTCGCCTCTTCAAAGTTTGGATGTTTCTCTCGGCTAGCCCATTGGTTGCTGGGTGCCCTGGTGCAATATGTTTCTGAAAAATCCCTCTCTCCTTGCAATAGGATCTGAATACATCACTCGTGAAGATAGTGGCATTATCTGACACAAGGACATTCGGGTACCCATGTACGGTAAAGATATTGTCAAGCAGACTGATAGTAGTTGCAGTGGATGGAGCGTCTTTCACCATTCGTACTTCGACCCACTTGGATTTCGCGTCAACACACATCAAGAAATGGTGGTTATCGAATGGCCCCGCATAGTCAATGTGTATGCGTTCCCAATTTTCTTCTGGTTCATCCCAGGGGTGTATTGGAGCTTTTGGTGGATTTGAACGAGTCTGCGCGCACTCTTCACAAGATTTGATAAGCTTCTCAATGTCTTTGTCTAATTGCGGCCAGTAGACATATCGTCTTGCTAACTGTTTTGTTTTCACAATGCCGAGGTGTGTTAAATGTAACTCTTCCAAAAAATTTCTTTGTAGTTTCTTTGGGATAACAATTCGGTCTTGACGGAATAGTATACCATTTTCAAATGTATATGGTTCATCCAAGGATTGAGTTTGAAGACGTTGCAGGGTGGCACTAAGTTCTGGGTCTAACATAGTCTCATCACGGATAGTTTCGTACGTAATGGCTTCACTTGACACTTGAAGAATCGTTTCAGCACAGAGTTGTGAAACTTCTGCATTTATTGATGTTTCAATGTTTGGCGAGGTAGATGCAACAGGGGCTCGGGATAGGCAATCAACATTTTCGTTATCTTTCCCTTTTTTCACTCTTACCGTGTAGTCAAACCCGGAGAGAAACGATGCATATCTTAGGAGCCTTGCGGATGTCATTTGTGGCAGGCCCTTGTTCTGATGAAAAATACGAGACAGAGGTTCATTGTCTGTCACAAGAATGAAATTTCTTGCAAAAATATAGTTGTAGAAGTGTGTTGTGGCGAAAATTATTGCCAGCGCTTCCCGGTCATGCTGACTGTAATTACATTCTGCTGGTGTTAGGGCACGAGAGGCATAGGCGATGGGTCTTTCTTGGCCATCCATCTCATGACTTAATACTGCTCCAACACCAGTAGGACTGGCATCGGTTGACAAGATGATAGGCAGTGATGGGTTGAATGGGGTAAGGACACGTTCACTACATAACTCGGACTTGAGATTCAAGAAAGCTGCTTCACAGGCTGCAGACCAGAAAAACCGTACACCTTTCCGCAATAACTGCCGTAATGGGTGGGACTTCGTTGAAAAATTAGGAATAATAAGTCACCATACCAAGGAAGCGTCTCACTTCTTCATTGTTTTTAGGGCGTGGCATTTGTGACACAGCTTGAACTTTCTCTGGTGACTTGCGGATCTCATTATATGATACAATATGCCCTAGGTAGTCTATGTTTTCCTTGAAAAATGAGCATTTGCTTTTGTTCAAATGCAGATTATTTTTTGAAAGCCGTTCTAGACAGGTTATTAAGTTCTTGGTGTACTCCTCCTTCGTTGTACCATGTATTATGATGTCGTCAAAATAAGCTTCAGCTTTTGGAAGACCATGAAGGATCTGTGATAATATCCTATTAAATTCTGAGGGGGCAGTTTTGATGCCAAAACTCAGTCGGTGCATCCTGAAGGTTCATTTGTGAGTGGATATAGTTTGAATCATACTACCTTCTTCATCAACCTTCAGATGTAGATATGCCTTGTATAAGTCTAACTTGCAGAAAAATTTTGAGTTTCTAAGACTATGTAGAACATCATTAACTGGTCTTATGGGATGGTTTGCAGAAATCAACCTTGAATTTACTCCACATTTGTAGTCAACACATAACCTAACTCCCCCATCCGGTTTTGGGATAACAACAAGAGGCGATCCCCAATCACTTAAAGCTGTGGGAGAAATAACTCCTTCTGATTCCAATGAAGCGAGTTCCATTTCAACGCGTTCCCGAAGAGCAAAAGGGACATCACATTCACGATTGAAGACAGGTTTCACCCCCTCTCTGAGTTGCAGTTTTACTTCAATATTGGGAACGCATCCAATTTTTTCTTCAAAGATTGTACTATACTGATGTAAAATATCCTGAATTGACTGCACTGAGTTGACAGATTCAGTGTGAAGTGAATGATTTGTGTCCTTGTCAATTTCCTTCAGATCAAGGCCGAGGCCCCTGATCCAAACACGACCAAGCAATGCGGCATGACCTTGCGGAACTACAAAAAGATCTGCAACAATTTCTGTTCCTTTGTATGATACTGTGACAACAATTTTTCCTCTGGGTTTGATAACATGATCAGAATATGATCGAAAACAGACATTTGTTGGCTGCAATGGCAAACCAAGACCCAAGGTTGAACATTCGTTCTCTGGGATGAGTGAATATTTTGCTCCCGTGTCGACTTCAAATCTTTGTGATTTATTGTTGAGTTTAACAGTGATAAAATATTTATCTGATTCTTGTCCTACTTCAAAGAGATCTTCGATGCATTCCAGTTGTCCTATCCCGAAATTGGTTTCAGGGTGGTCATGCAAGTTGTCATCTATGTTCTCAGTTGCAATGTTGTGTGTATTTGACTGTTGAAGAAGTGTAGTGATACAAACTGTTGCAACATGTCCCACTTTCTTACATGACCTACATTTAAGAGAGTTTCTGTTTGTGCGACAATCTCTTGACCTGTGGTTTGAATTTCCACAATTCAGGCATAATCCATCAATACCTAGTGCTCTATAATTGACAGAACTACGGCGGCCCCCTGGACTGTGAACGTGAGTGAGAGCCTGGGTTAGGCTGTTGAACAAAACGTGACTGAGTATCACTGCTATATTGATTCATACTTCGGTCATTATATGAACTTGTGGCTTTTGTTACTTTGTTTGTGTCCTCTATAGAGTCTGACGGTGCAGTGAGCTGTTTTGACAGCTGATTACTCTCATACCGCGATGCTTCCAAGGCTATAGCCTTCTTCAAGAGATCATCAAATTTCGTGTCATTAGACTGGAGAAGTTTCTCTCTGATCCAATTATCTCGCAAGCCACGTATAAATTGTGCACGAAGAAAAACATCCGCAATTGAAATTCTGGCGTCACATGTACACTAAATATAAAAGTCACAGTCTAGTAAGTGGCTTCTAAGAGTGGCAACAAATCCTGCAATATTTTGACTTTCTTTTTGATTGACGTTCAAGAAATAGTGTTGGGAAACTACGGTTGAGACTTGAGGTGACAATATTTGCTTTAAATGCTTTACTAGGTCATTATAACCGAGAGACTTGATTGGTTTATCAGGGCCTAAAAATGCAGAGAGATTGTTATAATGAATTGCCCCTATTGATGTACACAAGAGTTGAGCTTTCTTTGTTGGATCGGTGGCATTGTTGAAGTTTGCGTAATTTTCAAATCGTTCTAAATACGACACAAATTTTTCCTTTTCAGAATCAAAATTTTCAAAAGGTGTGATGTTAGTGGCTTGTGGGGTTGTGACGGGCTGGTGAGCTTGATACCTTTCAAGTAATTTCTCTTGAGAATTAGTAAAAATGTTCAGTAATTGTTGGAACTGATTTGCGTCCATCTTGACGGAACTTCGAAATAATTTTAAAAATCACAGTTCAAATATAATAAAATGTTTCAAGATAACAGAGTTAAAACACACTGGGTAGTGATCGATGACCGAATATTGTCCTGGGCTTGAGAAAAAAAAAAACATTGCATAACCTCAAAGTTCGAACTCCGATAAATATTATTTTGAATATGTGGCATGCAGGCACACGTAGCTGAATATACGATGAGTTGCTTAGGATCGTTTACAAGTACTCTGTGTACATTTCATGTCGATTTGCCTGATTCTTGATTTTACTCACGTGGCCGTTGAAACAGACGACGTAAATACCGTACTTCATTGATGTAGGCTATATCTGAACCGGAGAATCAAGTCCCAATTCCTCGTCGCCAACTATTATGTTTGGAAGTAGAGCACATTATAGCTATTGTGTTTTGAATAAAGGATATTATAGCACTTTAATAAGCACACATAGAGGACATAAACTAGATACATAATACTTATCTTCTGATTTCTGTTGTGCTATTGCTTTGATTTAGGTTTGGGAGTGGGTTGATTTAACCTGTTACAACTGTATCCTGTTAACCACCCCTGAGACTACTTGAGTTCTCGTAACCACCAGCATTTTTTATATATATTCAAACCCAGACCTCAATCATTTTTGTTCTTTATCTGATATATGTCTTGCTTTATCGGCATGAATTGCGATGTTTTCGCCGGGTCATCCAATTCGCTGCCGGTTAACGGGGACAATAGGAGACAATATAACAACATATAATTTATTTTTCTTACTAATTTTATCACGAGCTTGTGAATTAATTTGAGATTCTTAATCTTGCATTCATTTATTTATTTATTGCAACATCATGCTTCTGGGACTAGCTTTCTCTGTGTTTTAAATATCTTATCACCACCGAGAGTCATCTTTTGTGGTGCACTGTATACCAAATTAAAATTTTAAAAAGACTCTCCACCGTTAAAACATACGAAACAAAAGGACAGATCTGAAAGGTATACTGCCAGATATCATTTCGCAAATTGTCCTACAGTTGGCGCTGTAGAAGTAATTTCTAATACAATACAAATCTACTTAATATGAATGTACTACATTCCAACAGATGTATTGCATTATGAAGCAGTGCGAACGGAGCGCTGATCAGTCAGTGACGTCCTCTGGCGCGCCAGAGCAAGGGAATGCGGCAACAGCGCACCAACTTTCCTGCTGATCTCGCCTGCCGACAACAGACACCAAAATCTTAATAAATGTCAATCCATATAAAATTTTATTTACATTACGGATAGTTACATATCGCAAACACTTAGTATGCGTGGATTACAACGGACAAAATAAAAAAAAGAACTTCTACCGAAGTCCGGTTCCGAAATGCGAGCCTTTCACATTATTGATTGTTCTATTGTTTGCGTTGGAGATAAAATGTTGAAACTTCACATACACACAAACAGCATATCTGACGAATACATATTTAAATTTGGTTACTGTAGAACAACGGCGTTGAGAGTTGTGAATCTCTTAATTCGACGTTTCCCTCGAAACCCGCCAAACACCGGTACTTTTTTCATTACACCTGCCATAAAAGATATTAAAATACGTTTTTTAAAGTTACCTTTATCATCAATCAACGCAGAAATAAACAAGGAAACTGGTGATGTTACTTGTTTTTCAGTAGGCCTTTCGGATATTTTGCTATTTATCTCCAAACTCGGGTGCACATAATTTCTGCGCCGACAGTAGGCCTGTGTGTTTCACAATGCGCTGTGTCAGGTTATTTTGTAATGTGACCTGTGGAAATGTACTGGATGTGTACATGAGCAATCGTGTTGTGGTTCCCTTTTCCGAATAATGGCAGGACGGCCGGTTTTGTAATGCGTGAAATATTATAATGTTCTCTGTATTGTCGATTATTGTTGTACCCTGCTTCTGTGTCTCCCTAAACTCTGTGTGCTCCCTGGTCCTGGGTTCGATGTCTGAACACTGTCTCTGTATGATATTAGGCTCTGCAGATCTGGGTTCGATGTTTGGGCTCTGTGTTTGTATAATTGTTCTCTATAGGTCTGAGTTTGCTGTTTGATGGCAAGGTTTGTGTGAGAGTTTTCTATGGGTCTGCGTTTCGATGTCTGAGGGTGCTTTCGTGTAATTATGGTCTCTACGGACCTTGGTTCAATGTATGGCTCTGTGTTTTTGTGTTGGTTCTCAGCGGGCTTGATTTCGATGTTTGGGCTCTGTATTTGTGTAATAGCGGTCTTAGTAGACTTGGGTTCAATGTTTGGGCTCTGTGTTCGTGTAATAGCAACTGTGTGAGCAGTGCTGTACGATAAAATTGTGTATTCTGTGTGGGTGCCGAGCCTGCGTTTTAGCGCGTGGCGGGTTCGAATGTCGTGCTTACAAGTATGACGGCTGCGTGTCTTAATGGAGCGTAATGTGGTTTCCTATCTGATTTTAAGCAAACGCTGAAATTGCGATACTTGGTGGCTTGCATAATGTGTAGAAGAAAAAATATGTAATTATACGTTTTTTGAACTCTTGTGGGAATTTATGACCTCGTGGTTGAATACCCCGTGTACTTGGGTTTATGTATTCTGATGGCTTGCGATCTTGTTGTGATTGTCTCCAGCGTGTATTCTGTCTGATAACCTGTGTCATTGTGATGGCTGTATTAGTGTATGTTTGTTCAATCTCTTTGGCAGCCTGTGTTATTGTATTGAGTGGCTTTCACTGGTAATCCGTGTTATTGTGGTGACTACAACAGAGCTCTGTGTACTCTGTCTGTCAACCCGTGTTATTGTGTTGGCTTTGTTCATACAGTTTACTCTCTGTAATGACCTGTATGAATGATAATGCTAGATTGTGTGTTAACAATGGTGTGTGATTGTAGCTATAATGGCGTGTAACTGTGTGTATGATTCTGCCCTCTGTCGCGTTAGTGTGATAATTGTGATAGTAATAATTATAAATGGGCTATAGTAACGTGTGATCGTTCGAGTGATAGTATGTGTGGCTGTGTAAATAATGGTGATGTGTGAATGTTCCAGTTGTTGTGTGGGTTGTGTAGGGAGTATTTCGCGTTGCGAACATCCCCAACGTGTATTTGGGTGTGTGTGTCATGTAATTCCTACATTTGGGAGGATCTGACGTTGTCCTTATTGTGTACACTAATGGTGCCGCCAGTCGGCCAAAGAAAGTATCCACCAATGAATGCAAGATATACATGTTATGCTAATCAATTATATCACAAAAAATGGGTCAATGTAAGGGGGCATGTGGTTGTGTTTTAGGGCTGTACATGAGCTCAAGAGCCGTATACTCCTGTATTTCGTGTTTCCTTTGTCGCTTGTGTGAGCGTGTATGTTGTGATCATGTATATGCTGTCTGTAATTATGTATGGGCAGTCTGTAATTGTATATTGCTTTCTATGATTATGTATGTGCTTTCTTTGATTATGTATGTGCTTTATGCCTGTAAACATGTATGTGCTTTGTTTGTAATCATGTATGGGCTGTCTGTAATTATATATGTGCTGTTTGTGATCACGTATGAACTGTCATTAATTATGTATGCACAGTCTGTAATCTGGGACCATGTTGTCAGTGCTTGTCAGTGGCAAGATATCTGAGTTCGTCCCTGTTATATGTAATATGTGAAACTGTTTGTGTCATGTCGCGTTATGTGTAATAATAGTGATATTTTAATAGCAATAATGATAATAATGATAGTAATAATGATGTGAGCAATAGTAGTGTGAGTGTCTGTTTTCGTGTAATTGATGGGGAGACTGATTGATACGTGAAGTGTGTGTGAATGTGAGTGATTGATCTGTTTGTATGATGCCTTGACGCGTTACTGTAAATTGTTATGTGTACAGGCCGGACGTTTGTTTTAGACGATTGCCCTTGACCTTGAAGCCTGCGGGTGAGCCTACACACACTCACTCTCTCACCCTATCGCTTCACACTTGTCACCACCGATCTGATGTAATGGAATTCCAGACTTAGCAGACAGTACAGTCCACGCCGAAGTATTGTGTGACGCGGAAGTACAAGTTACATAGTTACGAACAGAACACCATTATATTTGCCAATGACTGTACTTCAGGAGTAGTGTGAAAGAGCGTTGTCAATCATCGGACCGCTTGAGGTAGCTGATAACAACACAGGTACTGTAGTAACTCGCCTCCAGGCTTCCATTAAGATTTTTCACTCGTCTAAAACAAACGTCCGGCCTGTACCTGTATGTGTTATTTCTGATATATGGCAGCGAGAGGTGTTCCACCGTGGATCTCCCTGAGCTTAGTTCAGGGTTGTCGCCTCCACCAGTTGTATTGCCTCCGCCGTTTGTGTTTTGTCTTAAGGGGTGAGTTTCTTGGCTTAGCGTGGAATAGTCAGGAATCGTGTTAAACCGTGCTTCCTTCGGTTTAATCCCGGTGACTCCTACACTTGTATGGCCTTCGGGGTGTAACTCTGGTAAGGGCGGTGCTTGGCGTAGGGTGTAAAGCGGATGGTTTGGAGGGCAATACCTGAGTGTGATTGCACTGTAAGTGTGGCGTATGTGTGAAGTTTGAAGGTCGGCCGTTGGCCTTGGCTCAATAAGTGAGCAGAGAACTGCTGACTTGGCGATCGACAGACAGTCAAGTCGGCAGGACTGCGTGTGTGTGTGTGTGTGTGTGTGTAAGGAAATGGCCGCTCGTAGAGAGCCGTGGGTTAGGAGTTAGATGAGGGCGTTCAATAATGCAAAGAGTCAATTAGGGTGTGTAATGGTGGCTTTATTCCACAAGAGTGGAGAGTGTAGGTTCTAGTGACACAGGATGTATTATAATGAAGTGAAATGAGATGAGAGGCGATAACAAAGTAATTAAGGTGTGAAGTTGGAAGGACAAGTCCAAAGGAATTAACCTTGAGCAACACTCACCGGATAGTAGATTGCAGAAGCGACGTCGAGCAGCGCAGCGTCAAGATGTTCCCCCAAGAGAGATCCCCTCCTCTTCGGGGCTGCTCTATTTATCGTAATTCTGGTCGTGTCGAAATCTGAGTCAGCGATTGTGGGTATTGATGTGTTCTAGATAAAGTTCATGACTCGATGTTTGTCTTGTGTTGAAATGTTTCTTCATGTGTGTGCGGTTTTCCAGGCTAGTGTAGTTGTTGCTTTCCCTATGGTTATGGCGTGGGAAGGGGGTGATTAAGCCCCATGAGCGCTCGGGGAATAACAATATATTCTTCTAGTTTCTTTCTTTATAATACCACAACTATATCTTTCAAACAATCAACATAGCAATGCGAAAATCCTAATTCGCAGGTAGCACAAGTTTCATAAGAATACTACGATAAATCATTGGTTCCTTCGATGTCATATAATAACTGGTAATATAATAAACTCATATACTTGATAACTCTTATCTATTTCCATCAAATGTTAACATTCTGATACTAGCTTCTATCAGCTGCTATACTCCTCATGAGTATTTATTCCAAACTTACATTATTTCAAAATTACGACGTTATCGCAGTTCACTCTGCATATTCAACAATATTACAATGCTACATCTATCTCACTTATTTCTCTTCAGTAAAATGCCTACTTCCTTAAACATGTGAGCAACTTTCACAACCAATTCTGAGAATAAGTTATTAACAAGATAACTAAATTCAGATCTCAAAATAGATCGCAAAAAATCGCAATATCTAAGCAATCTCGTCAGATAACTTAAATCATGGAATCCACAGTTCCAACAAATATAACAATCAAACGTAACACAATAAAATCTCCAATATCTCTTAGATAAATTCGAAATCGCAATAGAAAACTTTCTCAACTTCAAACAATGAATATTAATCCTCAAAGCGCATCATAAAGTATTAAACTTCGATGAAAATCGACATTAAAAATCCTACATCGCATTAAATTCAAAAATTTAGAAATTCATAAAATTTGGCAAAAATGACATTAATTGAAAAATGTTCGGATATTCTCTAATGTAACCAAATTACAATAGTATGGGGTACTTGAATATTCTATCTTTAGAAGCGTAAAGATGTCTAGAAGTGGTTTTCCCTCGCTGAACTTCATAAACAGGGTATTCCTGGGGTAAATGTGTTCATGTCTGCTTTGATGGATCATCCTGGATCGCCATATGAAGTCGTCATCTCCTGGATTGGGATCCGAACTCCATACATTATCGTGGTGATATATCAGCATTCGTTTTGCATCGGCATCTTCATGAGTCGGGTCCGCCCTTACTCTGGAATCGAACCGGGTCCACCCTAGCTCGCGCGTGCATGAAATCTTATTTCTTATTTTCTTCCGCGTAGAATTAAATTTATAGCTGTATCCATATTTAGTATTTGTTCTTAATGACGTGCGTAGATTTAATATATGCAGGAGAGAAAGGTGTTGGCCTCCCTCGCGTGATCGTTTATCATGTCATTTCAAATATCCTCGATGTCGTCCATAGGTCATGTTCTCTTAAGCATCTTAGTAATTCATCGTCATCTCTCCAGTAGCGATTGTAAATTTCCCACCCCACGTCTGTTGGTTAACCATGGTGATGTGAAAATGTGAATGTATATTTCTTCTATCACCCTAGAATACCTCTTAATACAAGTTCACGTAATTAGTGTGCTTTCTTCAATGTTCGTATTTATTTCGTTTCACTTTCAATAATATTTCAATTGCCGTCGTAAATTACGCAATTGAGCTTGCTGTACCTTCTTTTAATCTCTTGCTGCTGGATAATCTTCTGCGATGTTATAACTTTATACTATTAATTACGCTGGTAACAATTCTGCTGTCAGACAACACGTCCGTCTCGGCCGTAAGCTTTGGTGAAAAGAATCTCGAGTCAGGTCGCGTCCCTCCCACTTCAATAAAAATGATAGCGTCCTTTGTAGAAACAAACTCGTCTGAAATTGCGCTTTTATCATTATACTCATTATTTTGCAATTACTGGTTCAATTACATTCAAAAACATTTTCATATTTTTGATATAATATTTGACAACTTTTCTGGTGGTCTAAGTTCCCTTAATAACTCTCGCAATGACTAATGCTAATTATGGTAATTGCTTTATCCTCGTATTTCATTGGCTGCCGCTGGTCACGTGTCATAATCTCAGTCACACTTCTCGGCACGTGCGTTTTTTTTTGTCGTGCGCTCCCCTCCTTTCGAGAAAGTTTTTATCGGCTTGCCAACAACAAAGCCAGACCGGTTTCTCGCCTTCTCTACTAGTATTAACTGAGCTAGTTTCCTCATTGACTGAAGCCGGTTGCTTCCGTGACTGTATAAACTGGTTTGTGTCATCCTTCCAGCCTCGAACTTTTTATAATACTGGCTTCATATCGATACATTCAAATAAAAAAAATATTTCACCTAGCAAATTCGAGTACAGTACGCATGGATTAAGACGAAAGGGTTATCGCCTCGTGTTTACGTGGATTCCAGGGCATGCTAGTATTCCAGGCAATGAACTGGCGGACGAGCAAGCGAGGTTGCTGCCGCAGAAACGGGAGCAGTTATGAATGTTGCTATCCCCTCCTCAGATTATATTCCCTCATAAATTCTCAACTCCGATCTGACTGGCAACATCAATGGTGAGAATATACCAACGCCAAAGCAACATTTTATTATGGACTACAACCTAGAATCCCCCGCCAACCTTGGTATTATTTCGGTCAATATAGTCGTCGCCATATTTATGCAATTATACGCCTTCGTTTCAACCACGCACTAACCCCGGTTTATCTCGCACGTTGTAGTTTCATCCCGTCCGCAATCTGTTCGTGTCGTAAAGCAGTCGGTACTGTCCCCGTTAACCGGCAGTGAATTGGACGAACCGGCAAAAACATCGCAATTCATACCGATAACACAAGACATTTATCAGATAAAGAACAAAGATGATTGAGGTCTGGGTTTGAATATAAAAAACATGCCGGTGGATACGAGAACTCAAGTAGTCTCAGGGGTGGTTAACAGGATGCAGGTGTAACAGGTTAAATCAACCCACTCCCAAACCTAAATCAAAGCAATAGTAGAACATAAATCAGAAGATAAGCATAATTAATAAGATAAAATATGTATCCATTTATTTGGCAACTCATCGACCAACACATAAAAATATAAATCCCAAAAGCCTATCTTGCCTCGGAGATTCGGTCTAAATTAAAGCTTGATGTTGATCGATGCAAAAGAAAAATATTTATAGTCCAAATAAAAAATAGGTATGAATGGTCAACGAATCTCCTCGGTCCTATACTTCGATGTAAATAAAATTAGGGATATTCGAAAAAAAACAGGGTAGATTCGGTCATATTTAACTATATAATCAATTTAACACCCTGAATGTCCGTCAGGTGGTGTTCTCAGTCTATCACAAACACACTCACTTGAGATTATAATTAAAGAAAAATCTATAGAAAAGATGTAACTTGCCATAGAATAAAAGTATAGATCTCCATTCTAACTAGTGCAATCAATGAGAAAAATCCAATAATTAACTATATCATTCACCAATTATTAACAGCAATTATTGCCGTAGCAATATTGGTCTAGCTTGACCACTGAATCAAGATTAAATTCACTATTTACTATCATTATACAACTTGTTATCTACATTCTTTCAAATAGAAGAATAAATTTCATTAGTAGAATATCCATGCTTTCCAAATCTATCAGACACTCATCTCAGGCCTGTGTCTCAAATATTATGATTTCCAAATTATTTTACAAGTTTTTTTTAGAGTCTCATTACTCTTATTACTCATAATGTTGCAACGAATGTGCAGCTCTCATTATCTTTTTGTACAAAATTAAAATTTTATGTTTCAATATAATATGACAACTAAGTGATTCTATTTCTTCCCATTCGATGGTTAGTTTGTAATATATTCCACTTGACTAAATGCAAAGTGATTAGACTATCATTTATCTGCTTATATCAATGCATCATTTACAACCATTTGCCTATACTTTACGTAGTCATGCTGTTATGAATGACCTCACACCAATAATCATTATTATAAGTAATATATATCTTTTTTTTATTCACCAAGTGTTTCATTAGTCTACTATCTTTTTATATTAAACACCATGATTGATCCTCAAACCTTTGTCTTGAATTGTTCACAGCATATGTGAATTACCACCTTAAATTATTCTCTTTTATTTTTTTAAATCTCTTTTTTTTAACAATTACACCAATTTCACCGTTTTAGTGCAGAAGAATGTACAATTATTACCCTATAATCATTATGGCATCCCTTCGATCACATAATTGGCATGTGTAAATTATGATATAATGTAGGCCTGACTAGTAGCAATGTCAAATGTATAAACGTTCAAGCAAAAATGGCAAATGTGCTTGAAATAATTCAAATTCCCAAAGAAAAGAGTATGGGAGGAGAAAATATGAAAGTATTAAACTGATAATCATACTTAGCAAATCATAATAACTTAATATCCGCAAATATCAGAAGTTAAGATCCAAGAATTTAAACCTGAATTTCACTATAGTTCTCAATATCAAATTAGTTACAGGCATCTAGCACATTCCATCGAAAATACCGTCGAATAGACTATCAAGTATTCGACCAAAAATATAGGCATGCTCCTATTAAGTTCCAACGTCCAAAAGTAGCAAAATCCTATCATCAGAAGTTGAGATTGATTTATAGAATATCCACAAAATATTATTAACTGGATCGTAGAATAAGGCAATGTGGGTTATGTCCTTCCACATCCAATAGCCCATCCATGGGAAATATTACATCAGATATCCTTCGTAGACGTAGAATAAATCTGGCTATTAATAATAATATTCATCATCATCAATCAATCAATTCACCAGTAATTTGCTCCATCCAATTCCTTCACCATCTTATCTAAATTCAATTCTACTTCCAATTCAACTTTAGTTCAATATTAGCTCAAGTCCATGATATAAAGTATTACTGAGTAGTCAAACCACTCAACTACTAAATGAAGAAATATTCTGGCTCACCAACTCGAAGGAATAAGAAAGGATGGCACATGGTTAGTAGGCCTATGTTCCTGATGAATCTCCGGATCCAATGAAGAAATCCCCATCTTCATCCAGTACCATCCGCCCCCAAATCCAAAGCTGCAGGAATCCATCTTCTTCAGTCTTCTTCCAAATTTCTTGCAAGAACCGAACCCGGGACCTTCCAGCCCCATGGTGGCTATCTCCATCTCCCTCGATGTGGTGATCATGGTGGTCTCATGGCTTCATTCTGGCGTGGCTATCACTCCATCTCGTTCCCTCATGTACCGGCTTAGTGCTCCATATTTTCAGTAAATATTTCCATCTCCAAATTTTTCACGGACACTCCAATAGCACAAGTTGGAAAATGCCCTAATTCCATTCTGGAAATTACAAGTCTCTGCGCCACGCATATTTCATATTGGAACACGACTCTTTCTATCAACTAGTCTTCACAAGCTGTATATTGGCGGTCAGTTGAAAGCATTCACAGCTATTCATGAAGTTCATTTGCATCCTCAAATCACAAATTGCATTAGCGAGTCGTCCTACGATGGCAAGTGCTCGATTGTTCCCGAACGTTCGTGCATACAAGATGCGGTAATGTAGCCCGCATGTAAAGTTAGTTCTTTCGTTTTCAAGCCAAAAGCATTTCTACAATTATGCACACAAAACTCGGCCGTCTAATGTTTCGATTGCGCACGGTAACTTCGGCGATACGTAATTATAGGGCCTTTCATAGACTCTAATACAATGGATTCGAATTATCAATATGGCGGTGAATGTTGATGTTGAAAACCTTTACCTCTCTGCCGAAAGTCATTTAAATTTAATTTGTAATGCCTTAAATGCAGACAAACGCAAAAGTAAAAACTGGGGTGACTTACTTTCTTCCATCGATGCCATAAAACAGACACTGGACACCTTCAAAGGAGTGCTGACGAAAAGTAAACAAGACTCGTCAACTCAGGTTTATTACTCTGATGCCGTTCAACAACCTACACTACCACCACCCCTACAACTACAGCAACGACAACATCAACAACAACCCGTAAGTTTCACAAAACATGTTGTAATGATTTCACCTAAAGACTCAACCGTAGTAAAGGATTCTGAGCAGACACTGAAATTACTGCAATCTACAACCAGTACAAGGGCACTGCAGGTTGGAGTAAATCGGGTTAAAAAATAAGAAATAAAGGCTTAGTTGTAGAACTTAGGAATGCAAAAGAATGTAATATAATGGCAAATGCTATAGAGACTAGTAACCCTCACCTGAAAGCTAGTATTCCACAAAAGAAGAATCCGCGCATTATAATTCATGATTTAGAGGTTAACCTGACTCAGAATGAACTCGTTGATTGTATCGTACAGCAGAATGCTGTAGTTAGGGAAGTAATCACTGATGTTTGTGAAGATATAAAGGTGTGTTTCATGCGACGGTCTAGAGATAGCAGCACACAATATGCTGTAATCGAAGTCAGTCCTATTATCTTCCGAGCCATACACAGCTGTGAGAAACTCTATGTAGGTTACACCAGATGTAAGTTCCGTGAATATGTTTCGATTATTCGTTGTTTTAGGTGTCATGGGTATGGGCATTTCTCCTCTAACAGTGAAAAGCAGCAGTGCTGCTCACAGTGCTCAGATAATCATGATATCAACACATGCCCAAGAAGCAAGACCGAGTGCGTAAACTGTAAATTTCAAAATCATAGAAACGTTATGAGAAACCTGCCTGAAACTGTAGATTATCATCATCCAGCTACATCATTAGACTGTCCGATCTACAAGAAAATATTTAATATCGTTAAATCGAAAATTAATTATGGCTGAATTGTTAGTTTATCAACTAAATTTACATAAATCTTTGGTACCAACTCAAGAACTGCTTTTAAATTTTGACCATACTGAGAGGACAGTTCTCTGTTTGCAAGAACCCAATATAAGAAACAATAAAGTTATTGGCTTCGGTCCAGACTTTCATATTTATACTTCAAGCAACATTACGCCTGAAGAGCGAATTCGTGCGGCTATAGTTACAAAATCTAAGACCGTCATCCGTTTAGGGCAATACTGTGCTGCTGACAGAGTTGTTGTATGCACAACTTTTAACTGCAGGGAACGTACCCTTCACAGATCAAGAGGTAGAACGAATCATCTTTTTACAAGATGACAAGAAAGCTCCCGGATGGGATGGCATATCTGCTAACATAATTAAGAACGTACACCTATGTTTTCCTCGCTTTTTTGTTGCACTTTTTAACAAATGCCTTGCCCTGCATTTCTTTCCTACCTCCTGGAAAATAGCAATAGTTAAAGTAATTCCAAAGGACAGTTCCTTAACAATATGTACTGTTAAATCAGTCAGACCTATTTGCCTCCTGCCAATACTAGGGAAAATTTTCGAGAAACTAATAATTGATCGCGTTATGTATCACATGTATCGTCATGGACATTTAAGTGAAAAGCAGTATGGTTTCACGCCCCAAAAATCAACCGAAGATGCTGTACTATATGTGGTTGATTGGATTCACAACATATTCTCAATGAAAAAGGTGGCCGTATTGGTATCTTTGGATATTTCAGGCGCTTTCGATAATGCTTGGTGGCCTAAAATTTTATCACAGTTAAAAGGAAAACATTGCCCAAAGAATTTGTACAGTTTAATACAAGCCTACTTTAGCCATCGAAAAGTGAAACTTCGGATCGGAACTGCAATTTCTACAAGATGTATTAATAAGGGATGCCCTCAAGGATCAGCATGCAGCCCTGGTTTTTGGAACATTTTGTATGATGAACTCCTACAATTATCTCTTCCGACAGGGTGTAATGTTATTGCTTATGCTGATGATGCTCTTCTCCTAACTGAATCAGATAATGTGCAGAATTTGAATTATATAACAAACTCTGCTTTACACACCTTGTCTCTATGGGGTTCTGTAAACAAACTTCAATTCAATCCTTCTAAGACTAGAGCCATGTTCGTCACAAGGAGAAGAAAAGTGGAAAAACCCAAAATCATTATGAATGGCCACCGAATAACATCAGATGATCAACTTCTTTATTTGGGCGTTGTGCTTGACAAACACCTGACATTCAGAGCACATTTAAATAGATTAAAATTGAAATCAAGCAAGCTTTTACAAGGTCTCGAGATTGCTTGTAGACCTTTTTGGGTCTGAACTCCGATGTTTTACGAATAATATATTATACAGCTTTTGTGCCTTTGATTCTGTACTGCGTGTCCGCTTTCCGTACAACCCTAGAAAAGAAATGGGATCGGGTTAAGTTATTACAAATCCAAAGAGGTTTCGCTCTAAGAATTTCTCGAGCATACCGCACTACATCTACAGATGCAGCACTTGTAATTGCTGGAATAGAACCACTATTTTTAACAGGAATAGGGAAAGCTGAGCTGACATTACTGAAGAAGAATAGAACATCTCCTATGCCGATTTTCGACATTATTGTGGAGCAAAAGTGCCATTTCTTGGAATCTTCTCATCCTAGTCAATTCTATAAACTTCTGCATAAAAATTGTTTCAGCACCCATGACTGTTTCATCTATACTGATGGCTCCCGTACACCAAGCTTTGATGGAAATGACAGTGTTGGCTGTGCCTTTGTCGTTTATGAGAGTGATACTGAAATATTTTCAGCTCAGTATAAGCTCTCTCCCAGTTGCTCAATTTTCCAGGCAGAACTTTGGGCCTTAAAGTGTGCAATAGAATGGGTTAAAGCTAACAATAAAAGAGTGAGGATTTTCAGTGATTCACAATCCGCATTGCATTCTATAAATGACAAATATAATTCCAACCCAATAGCTGTCTACATCAGGGCAACAGCTCAGGAGTGCTCACATATATGCACATCGTGGATAAGGGGACACACTGGATTGGCTGGTAATGAAAGAGCAGACCAATTAGCAAAATCAGCGGCTACGCCACATCTTGAAATAACATATAGTAAGTCTCCTATATGTTACGTTAAAAGCCAGATAAGGAAATACATATTAAACGAATGGAATATCGCATGGACATGTAGCCTGAAAGGGTCTGTAACAAGAGAAATATTCTTCCCGGAAGTACAAAATCGACTGTTATCAAAATTATTAGTGCCAAACTTTGTCTTCACACAATTTTTAACTGGTCATGGAAAATTCAAGTCTTATTTTGAACGTTTTAAAATAGCAACAGACGACTATTCATGTTTATGTGGATTGCCTCAATCGGTGTGTCACCTTGTATTTGAGTGTCCTGTTTTTGAAAAGGAAAGATACAATTTACAATGCCACCTTTATAGCTATAACCTGGAACTTTCAAAACCGCTGTACCATATTTTCAAGAGGCAGTGCTGCTTAGGACAATTTATCACATTCATCAACAAATATTTTTGTAAACTATGTTAGTAATATTTGTATTTGCTTTGTTTTTAATCTATAACCCTAATGTACCTCTGGTAAAATAGGGTTCCTGTATTGTTTTCTGGATATTCAATAATAATAATAATAATACAATCCACTCCCGATACACGGCGATATTGCATTCACGGTCTTTCGCAATCATGACCGGATATAAAGCCACTCACGATCCGCACGACGGAGCACTGTCCCGTATGCGCGCTTAAAAGCCTGTGTCTATCTCCTCGAAGTGACAGGTCGCCAAACATCTCGGTCGAACACGTGGTCAGCGGCGGCGCGCTCTTGTGGCGATAATCTTCAGGTACGCGAGACGTCACTCAACCCTGCCATTACGCACACAGCGTTGACATGCGCTGCCTTTCGCTAGCAGTCTCGCGGGGTTGCCAATCCGTGCTTATAATAGCGTAATATGTGGGCACAGTACCATCCATCATATAATTTTCCAGTGTATACGTTACGAGGTCCCACGTCAGGTTTTCTTCCGTTCCTTACTACTACTTGGATTCCAACACCCCTTAAATCCACTATTTTATATCATCCCTCATTTCCCGTTCTTTCTTCTTTGTTAACCTATTTACATGATTGTTCTATTACTCTGTAATTTCCACCCCTTTTGATGTGACTCGGTCTTTGTGTACGTTTCGTAGAAAGTCTCTAAGGAGAGTCGCTTCAGCGTGAAGACTGTTTTGCCCCTGTGTCCCTTTTTTAGTCCTTGTTACTGCATCATCCTATCTCCCGAATTAGACGCACCCATCTGTTTGTTAACTGATTGGCAACTCCAGCTATCTGATATGCCATCTAGCGGTGAAAATAAGAATCTTACCAAGTAGGATAAAACTACCACATGGTGACAGTTTGTAATGTTTCTTGTATGGGTGAACAGAGCGTGTTAATTTGTTTGTAAGTTAATGAATTTTACTCATTGTTAGAATACAAAATGAGTAAACGTTAAGTATATTGCTCAGTTTATGGCTGCAAGCCGACGTATAAGAAGGCTACGGATATAAATTTAAATTATATTCCAAATGATGCAAATTGCAGATAACGAATAAATACGGAGAACAGGCACGAGTTGGAATACAGTTGGTGTGGTCGTTGGGGGACAGTCTAGCCACTTAAAGTAATAATAATAATAATAATAATAATAATAATAATAATAATAATAATAATAATAATAATAATAATAATAATAATAATAATAATAATAATAATAGTCTTATAATAATGGACAAATAGGCCCTAAGAACCTGTGACAGAAAAGAAGCAATGATAAAACATGTTTGCAACATTCTGATGCACCTGCATTACAATAACATTGAAACTGCTTAATTGTTAGCTTTCTCCTTTCAATTTCTCTTGTAACCATATGGGGCGGATCGGCGACGTCTGGAGCTCAAGAGCGTAAATTGACCAAAACGTTTCATCATTGTGTACCGTACTCGTTCACAAGACATATTTGCAAATGACACTTCTACCCCTACTGTAAAGTTTCTCGAGTCTATAGTGCAGGGAGCAAACTCGAATATAGCTTTGAAACTTAACAGTGTCATATTTCGAAATGCACAAATCAAATCTGGCAATCAATGTTTGATAATACGTAATTCACACATAAAATCCAGTGGAACACACAAATTAGCTCCCGTGTATCCCATTGTTATATATAATATAAGACTGTCAGTAATTTAGGGATCACATATACTGATTATAACAGGATAATACGAAAGTATCCCATAGCAATCCTGTGTTATTGAGTATTTTATCGTACCTATCCCCGCCATGTTGGACCGACCGCAGCGCCCCAAGTGATTGTTTGAGCTGCCCTTATTACTCCCACGTTACGCTAAGCCCAAAAGATGCAAGAAGTAGAAGTAGAAAAATTAAGCGTGGAGTGGGAGTGCTGATTGTTCATCATTTGGCACACTTGCCAAAACAGCTATGACGTAAGCCGGAGTGCAAAATAATTTGTTTGATATGGATTCTTTTCTTTTTCATCAGATGAACACTGCTCCTTGCTAGATATTAGATAATAGCGCTGCGTGGTGTGTGGCCGTGATATACTTACATCATCCTTGATAGATATATTTAGATAGAAGTTGACTCAGGTAGGCCCATCTTGATTCCTTCAGGTGTAGTGAACCATTTCTCTTGAGTTCAGACTGAAGTTTGGTATCAGTTAGCAGAGTCATTATTCGTTCGGTTAATGTCATTTACTTTATAGTTCAGGTCGTTGGCGTCTCGGTCATTTAGCCTACCTCTGACTCAAGTTTGCTGAAATCTCCAGAAAGGTGAAGTGTCAACTTAAATGTCGTTAGTATTGTATGTTCTGAAATTATGATTGCTTCACTTCTTACTTAATAACCTATATTTCAGATGTTAAAATTAACATGGATTATGTCAAGACGTACACTACCAAGTGCATCCACTGCTCTTATTGGAAGGAGGAACCGACATCAGCATGTGACTCAAACTATAGGAGAGGAGTTTCAGGAAATTAAAATTCCTGTTCCATGGGGACATATAGCAGGTGTGTAGATTAATTTTTCACTTACCTCTAAAATAGCTCATTACTGTACTACTAGTCTGAAATACAGCTCTCCATGTGTATTCTTGCAGGAAAATGGTGGGGGCCAACTGACATTCAGCCTGTGGTTGGATTGCATGGCTGGGAGGATAATGCTGGAACTTTTGATAATCTGGCCCCTCTTTTAACTATTGATAGTTTTCTAGCACTTGACTTTCCTGGACATGGGCATTCTTCTCATGTTCCCTTGGGTAGGCCATATTATTTTATGGATGCTGTATTGGTATTGAGGCAGATCTCCAAGTATTTCAAATGGGATAAAATATCAATTATTGCACATTCGTTTGGTAGCTGTACAGCATTTGTATATGCTGCTATATTCCCTGACAGTGTTGACAATTATGTCAGTATAGATTGTGCCAGGACTTTAATGGCACCTGAACTTGGAGCAGAAGGAAGTCAGCTGAAGGCTTCGGCTGATAAACTTTCACAATTTGAAGATAAAATTGCAAAAAGTAATCCTCCATGTTATGACTTCAATCATATAGTGGATCTTCTACATGTTGGCAGTTTTAAGTCTCCAACAAAGGACTCTTGCAAAATACTGTTGCGTCGTGGAATGAATCAGACTGTTGGTGCCACTGAATGCTATCATTTCTCTCGTGATCTTAGACTTAGGTGTCATTCTGTGGGCCGATTTCCAAATGAGTTCCTTTTGAAACTGGCCTCGAGAATAAAGTGTAATCATCTCAGTATTAGAGCCCTTCAAGGACTCCTAATTGGTGGCAAAGAGGATGCATATTATAAAACTGTGGATTTAATAAGAAAGTCTAGTCATAAAGTTGAACAACATGACATAGATGGAACTCATCATGTACATCTGAACAATGCTGAAAGAGTTGCCCCTCTTATAAATTGTTTTCTTAAGCCTACCGTAACTGATAGACACATTAATGCAATATTTCCTCCAAAAGGTATGGAGTATAAATCCTTTTTGTAGGTTGCTCCTCGGTTGATCAACATGTAATGCACATTGTGCGCACTTATCCTTAGTAATAATAATAATAATAAATGAACATTCTTTGGTAGCTTATCAGGTGGAACATAAGTTTTGGGGGGAGAGTTTATATAACTTCCACCATTAATTGATCGGTAGCGCTGCACACCGTGAGAATGTGTGTATGAAAAAAATTAGTAATGAAATTAGCCAAAGTACCTGTAGTAATGGTATCTGGAGATGATAGATTAATAGATGTTGACTCGTCCGCTGTCATAGACCCACCCAGCCATCCCAAATAGCGACACTACTTATATAGTTGAAATGAAGTATCTGGTAGACATCTTGTCACTGTCAGGAATGCCAACCCCGCGCGTTTGGTACTATCTCGCACCGTGTATACAAAGAAACAAAAGAGCGTCGATAATGTAATTTATAATTGCGCCAAATCCAAATCGTCAGTCGTACTTTAACCATGGATTGTGTGGCATGTGAAATTACTTCATAAATTGTATCTTATTAATGTTTTACATACAAAACCAAACCTAACCTGGGGCTTACGCCCCAGACCCCCTTGCTTGTGGTACTAGCAGTAATTTTCGGCCAGGCAGTACTTTACGTCTTTACGTGTGAAATGGTGAATTTTGTATGCGACATGTTGGTAACGTAGTCACATTTCCGTCTGTCGAGTGTCCAAGATGGCGTCCGTAGTGAAACGAACACGATAAAAATTATTTATTTTCGTAAAAAAACACATTATTGAGGTGCGGCAGTTGTAGTTGAGATTGTGAAACGACTCACAACAACTCCAAGAAAGGTATGTAAATCATAAATCCTATATTTTCAATAATATACCTCGTTAAAAGTTACGAAAAGGCACATTCTCACGGCGTGCAGAATTACCAATTGATCTTGGTGCTCACTTCGTATACAGTTTAAATTTCAATAGAGAACAGAAAGCATGCCCCATACAGATTTTTTTTTTGAAATATTGGTAGCTGTGCATGACGTATCACTCCCTCATAACTTTTCTAAAGTACAAAAATTAGCCAAAATAGCTGTTGTATTAGTCAGGAAATCTGGAGATGTAGTAATAAATGTTTGCTCCTCCGCTGTCTATAACCCAAATAGGATCACGACTTAGGGATAATTATACATTGTGATGCAGCAGCGTATAAAATTCCCCTAAAAACAAAATGGCATCTTCGGGACTACTATACATTGCGATACGGCCGCGTATGAAATTCCCCTAAAACAAAATGGCGGCTTCCATGACTTCTAATGATGGGAATACTAGTTGCCATTTCTGGTCCGTATTGACGTATATGAATAGTTTATTCAGTTGAAACTTCCCGTCAGATCAATACAAAAAATATTTGCGCTATTATTGCGCAAATATTTTTTGTATTGATCTGACGGGAAGTTTCAACTGAATAAACTATTCCGTGACTTCATCAACGACGTCACGAAGTACTCCTCTGGCAAGCTTACGGGAAAAGCCTGGGTAATAGGGGGTTTTTGGGTGGGGAAACACCAAAAAAACGTCAATTTTTTAATGTACCGAAATCTATAATTGAGCTACATAGTTCAATTAAAGATTCCGATACATAAAAAGAATTCGCAAATTCACGTAAGAGGAGTTTTTTGGGTGGAAAAACACAAAAACCGTCAATTTTTTTCTATGTATCGAAATCTATATTTGAGCTATATAGTTCAATTAAAGATTCCGATACATTAAAAAAATTCGCAAATTCACGTCATATATAATCAATTTCCGTATCGAAATATATAATTGGCCTAAGTAGATCAATTACAGATTCCGATACGCATGCTAATTATTTTCTTTTCGTAAATAAAAAAAACATTGCATCGAAATCTATAATTTACCTATATAGCTCAATTAATGATTCCGATACTGAATAAAATTTCGCAATTTAACATATACTTTACAATTTCCGCATCGAATTCTTTAATTGGTCTATATATGTCAATTACAGATTCTGATATACATCGTAATTTCAGTTGATATTTCTAATTTTACGCATCGAATTCTATAATTGGCCTATGTAGATCAATTACAGATGACGATACACATCGTAATTAGTATAATTTCATATTAATAAAACATTGCATTGAAATCTTTAATTGAGCTATATAGGTCAATTACGGCTTTCGATACAATGTCTTATAAATATAAAATTAAATTAATTACGGCGCTTAACATCATCTGTAATTCAACTATATAGGCGAATTGCAGATCCCGAAACGGAATTTTAAAAATATGTCATAAATGTAACCCTAAATTAAAATATTTTCGTATGTACGGCGTGGCAAATTGAGGTAGGCCGATAAATAAATTACATGTTTTTCCCATAATCATGCCAGAGAAACATTTCGTCAAGTGGTTAATAACATCACAAAAACAACCAATTTGTTTTTATAATATAGTCATGCACAAACAATCGCGGTCTGTAATAATCGCCGGTTGACACCAATACATTAACCTAGCTGCACATTGTAGTAATCTTATAAAACACTGTGGTCAATAATGTTATTGTGAAATTTCGTTTTATTTTTTCCAAAGTTGGCTGCAAATACACCAAACACAATGCCATCATAAAACATTGTGGTCAATAATGTTGTTTTTGCTGGAGGGGCTGCGCCGCCGCCCCCCCCTCCGATAGGTTGGTATTTTTATGTTTTCCAATATTGGCTGCAAACACAAAAACTAGACCTATAGGTCTAATACAAAACATTGTCATATCTATTTTGCAGGTGTTTATGTAAATGCCAATTTGTCTAAATTTTACCCATCCATTACTATTTTAACAGGCGTATTCCCCAACACCGTTCCTGACGTAATATTATCGTTTAGACAACTTTCCTATTAAATGCAACAACCAAAATATATGTATGAACAACGTAAAAACTCACCGATATATCCCAAATGCTGTATTATTCCACATGTACAAGGAGAAGTACTAACTTTCCACCACAAGAAACAGATTTTAGTTTAATGCAACAACTTCAGGATTTAAACAATTTTAATACAAATCGTCAACACAATCGAGCACACGACACTGCTAATATCAAAATCTTGTTCTACAGGTTATTCACGGGAATATTTATTTTAATATTACGCTTAGAAAACGCGATCGCTTGACGATACGAAAATGGCGAACCGACTCCAGCAAAATCCCGCGACGAACTGACCACGGAACTGACGTAGTAATCAGCTGACAACCAATAGCGTTACCGATGGCAATACGTCAGCCGTGAGATCACGGTGACGTCACCGATCTCCCTGAAAACACCCCAGACGCCGCTGTACCGCAATGTATAGTTGAACCGCATCTTCCATGACGTCATAAACGACGTCACTCCTCTGGCTAGCTTACGGGAAAAGCCTGGGTGTTAGGGTGTTCTTGGGTGGGGAAACACAAAAACGGAGAGCAGCATTTACCAAAAACCTTCGAAACCCACTGTGTATCGGAATCTTTAATTGACCTACATAGCTTGCCACGGTGGGTGAGTGGATAGCGTGTCGGTCTACTAACCCCAAGATTGCAGGTTCGCCCCTGGCCGTGGTAAGTAATTTTTGAAAGGCGGCAAAAATACAATACGCATGTCATACGATGTTGGCATGTCAAAGAACCCATTTGAATTCAGTAGGCAGAGTTCATAATGGCAAAATTAATCTCGGGAGTTTCCGCCAATACAAAGTTCCTCATTTCTCTACTAGATAACGCTATAATGTTCAAGGAGCTTAGATATCTATTATCTAACCTCCTGGACTTTGATAGTGATTCAAGGAACGACGAAATTTGACATGCTAGCTACCCTCTGGGTGTCAAATTACAAAGCTTGCACCAGGCACCCGAGGCCATATGATATTATTATCATTATTTATTCGATTCAATGTTTTATAATTATGAAATTAAAATATGATGATGATGATAATTGTTGTTTTAAGGGGCCTAACATCTAGGTTATCGGCCCCTGATGGTTTTGGTGATCGTGAAGATGAAAATGAAAAGCGAACTTAAAACTAAAACTAACTACTAACCTACATACTAGAAGAAGAAATGGAAAACTAAAGGAGAATAAGGCAAATAAAGGACAGGAGGAAAGGAAATGCCCTCAACCCTCGAAGAAGGCGGATTGAGGGACTTGGAAGGAAGGAGAGCCATGAAAGGCAGATAGGAAAGTGAAAGAGGAGAGGGTCCGCCCCAAAGGTAAGGGACAAAAAGGGAAAACGGACCCAGCTCAGGAATCCCTCGGGGTCGCCAACTCCCGAACTCACCAGCCGTGAGCCCCTGAGGGTGTAGCATTATCTAGGGTGCACCAAAAGTGGTGGGGCTACATACACCCGGCCTCCTCGAGGGCCTTAAGCAGAAGGCAGGAGATAACATGAAAAGAAAAAGAAGGCTGACCCCTCGCAGAAGGAGGGAATCAGAAAAGATGAGACAAGGGCCAATTAAGGCGGGAAAGGAAGAGACTCCCTAGGCCTCGGATACCCTAATACCGTCGGGGTCGGAAGAGAACAAGAGTTGACCAAGGGAGGTCGACAGGAAAGAAGAAAGAGAGGAGCCCGGCACAAGTAAGTGGAAGCAATGCCGGACTCAGCTGGGGCCCCGTGGTCGCCAACCCACGCCCACTAGATGTGAGCCCCTGGGGGAGAAATTAAAATAGTTACGACGTGTAACGTCATCTGTAATTGACCTATATAGCAGAAAAATTTGTGCAATAAAAACAGTAACGCCACCACCCACTCATTTCACATCCCTTCTTCTTCTTCATTTCCCGGTTCCAGTGATCTGGGTCGGGGCGTGAATCAAGGACCTCCATCCGAGGTCCTGACTCACACACTATCATATTTAGGCTATTTGTACGATGGGTTCGCCACACCCAAATATTTTAATATTTTAAATTTATTTAATACACATCCGTGAATATAATGGCAGGCCTACTGGTATCTGTTACAGTAAGAATACAGTGGTGGGTGTCTGGTTGCCTGAAATCCCACAATAATTAACTGGTTATAAAAACTGCATACCGGTATAAGGTAAATGCACCAATGGTCGTCATGTTAAGACAGATTTAGTCAAGAAAATATATACACCTTATACATTTTGGTAAATTTAATTAACAAAAGCACTGTACCTAACCTCAAACTCAACTCGAACACTAGGAAACTTTCAATATGGAAAATATTCGTTTTTGGAAAAATTACGTATTAAAAAAAAGTGTATTTTTGCCCTAGTTCCCGGCATGATGTCTTTGGATATTTCCTATGTTCATCACCCGTTTGCACCGATTGCCGTCACATTGTTAGTTTTCCTTGTCTGCTGTTTATAATGCATTTCTGTCAATTGTTGCGTAAGACACCGATTTATCGACTTGGAGGCTAACATTTACGAATAAAACAGTACCAGTAATTATGTTTTTTAATTAAAAAAATGAAATATAGATAAAAAAGTCAGTCAGTCTGAAAGACTAGACCTTATATCATTTTAAATGCTACAAATGCTGGGTGAATGCCTCATGATCATGCAGTGCACTGCTCGAAGTGCAAACCAAGGTAGCTGGCGCGGGGAAAGGAGGAAGCTCAAGCGCTACTGTGACGTCACACACCTCGGTGTATTCTCGGTACATTTCGTCCCGTCACTGTAATGTAACGCCACACCCCTGCGTAACGACTAAGTCGACAAGATCATTTAAAATGATAAAAAATAATAAGACGGCATCGGGAAGTGGTAATGGTGGGTAGAAGATGGGAGACGTGACACCAGACAATAGACAGTAAGTCGTTTTCCGACAAATAACAGTAGGTTTTAATTTGATGTTCTGTAATATTGCAGCACGGTTTACTGTCAAATTTTGAGGGATTCGTAAAGACAGGCTTGGATTTCGTTTTTGGAAAGGTTCACACCATTTCCTCCCTGGCCGACCATCTTTGAAAGGAGAGTCCCTCTTCAATTTTTTGTGAGGCACTAGACACTATTTTGCAAATCGTCCTTTGTTACCGGGAACCCCGCTTTTCCTAGTGAGATAACCCATTGAACTAACACCCTTGGTTAAAATGGAACTTGGCCCCATCTTCCTCTCTCTAGTTTTTCCTTGAATTTTGTCCAAGAAGGCATTTCTCGGAACACCATTCCTCTCCGTGGCCATTGTAATACTCATGCCGTCCTCCTCAACGACCTTAATAGCAGCTTCCATTTGCTGAATATCTTAGGCTAATTGAGAAATGTGCGTTTCAACATATTATTTGAAAGCAAAGATTTAGTCTTAGAATATATTTTTCATCTCGACTTAAAAAGAATCCCCTTTAGCTCACCTAAAAGCCCTAGGCCTAGACCTACTGATAATAATAATGTAATTTGTTTTACGTCCCTTTTGACTACTGCGGCTATTAGAGACCCCGGGGTGCTCGAATTTTGCCCCAAAGGGGATCTATAACGTGCCAGTAAATCTACTGACATGGCTCCCTTGCATTTGCGCACCCTCAAATTCCAGATGACTGTGCCAGGATTCGATCCTTCAACGGCAGGCGAGAACATTACAGCTGAGCCACGCAGCCAGCGTAGACCTACGGCCGCCAACGAGACAGATCTACATAATAACAGCACACTGTAAATGTTTATTGGTTCTGAAACGTTACTGCAAACTTTAACATGATCGTGCACTAGTGTTCGTCATGCATGTGCTCTAAGGATCGTCAGCTGTGACGACTATTGGATACGATGATCAAACGACAATTTAATTAATGCAGGGTGCTTCAGAACTACATTATAAGTATATTGCCGCTGTTAGTTAGGTCTTACAAGGAGAAATGACAATGTGCCAGTTTTCGTGACAAATGACGAGCATTGGTAAAGTGCGTGTTTTTAAATCCAGTGTTCGTCACCAGCATTTCTAACCAAACTAGGAACGTGAGCGCGAAATAGCAAATCGTATATGTTACAGAAACAATTACCAACTATATCACACACTTGTAACATTTTAAAATGTCGGAACATAACGCGTATGCACATAATTAACTCGCGAGAACGATATGGCGCGTCAAGACAGCACAACTCACACGAGATGTTTGACGCTGGGGATCACCTATTACATCGTACGCATGATTTCGCAAAGTTGCTCCTTATCGGCAAGGAAGGTATGACTCATCTCGTAAGACTTCGTGCGTTGAGATGCTTATTTTTTGTACTTTATACGAGAGTGACGACGACTGGCTCAGTGACGAAAACCGGTACAGTTACCTTAATACATTCATTTCCCAAGTACTATACTATATTTTAGATCGGTGTATTCCTCTAGTTTATGTTGTAAAATTAAACTTTTTATGGCAGTTGCATTATTTTCTATTGCATCGAAAAGTATTGTGACTTGCTTTACATTTCACTCTAGCTAGCAATTGATTTCCATAGACATATCGTACAACTTCGAACTATACGTGCTCACGATACTTTTACTGGCGATCATGAATAAATAGGTCTACGGTAGGCTCCATTTAACCCTGGAGCCGAGCTAGTATGGGGGCGTGGTCAGAGCTTCAACTTTCTGCATGCTATAGCGCTGACAGGGCCTCTCCTTATTACTCCTTGCTTGTAGAAAGTGGAGAGTATCAAGTATCTGGGAAGCCTGATACAAGATAATGGAAGAAACGATAGAGAAATAAATGAGCGGGGGAGGCAGGCAGAAGCATTTCGGAGGAGTGTGAGAAGCATGTTATGGAGCAAGGATGTCCCTCAGAACAGCAAAAAGATCATATATCGGACGTACTATGTCCCTATCCTGACGTATGCCTCGGAGACCTGGGTTATGAAAGGAAGGGAGAAGAGCAAAATACAGGCCAGTGAGATGAGGTTCTTGAGAAGCAGTATTGGAGCTACAAAGATGGACAGAATAAGAAATGAGAGGACCAGAGGATTAATGAAGGAGGAACCATTACAGGATGGTATAGAGAAATCTAGACTTAGATGGTATGGACATGTAAAACGAATGGAGGAGAAGAGGATACCCAGGAGAGTACACGAGACGAAGTGGGAAGGAAAGAGACCCAGAGACAGGTGGCTGAAGGGGGTGGAAGAAAGCGTGAAGAAGAGAGGAGAAGACTGGACAAGGGTGGAGGCTGAGAGATGGTGGGAAGACAGAAGACGTTGGAGAGGCTTGTGTTCCAAACAGACCCGGCCAGTGGCTGGAAACTGTGCAAGATGATGATGGTTGAACCTCATTCTCCCCCGCCAAAAAAAAACAACAAAAAAAACAAACAAACTTCTGGTCACTGTGATGTGTGCTCTCAATGAAAGAACAGGAAAACTCAAACATCCTGAGGTAGTTCCAATAAACTCGTCGGCATGGAACACTAAATCGTTGACTGTGAAGAGTACACTCCTGAGTGAAAGCTCTATCACCACAACTCACCCACCCCCACCCCACGCGTGTGCTTGAGGGTTGATAAGGCTCTACATACAAAAACAAACGTAACTTGGGGCTTACTGTATGTCCCAGACCACTTTGCTTGTAGTATAAGCAATTCTTTTCTGTCCAGACAGTTGTCTAACCCAGTAGCGACCAATGATTTTGTCTTGTCTTCTAACCCGTTAGCTACCATCTAATCCAGTAGGCTGCGCCGATAAAGGTCTATTAATAATAATAATAATGCGCGTCAGAGTAGCAGTGGAAGATAAAATCAACAAGGTCGCAAATGGATGGGGAAAAGACGTCTTGCTCGACCCGGTGCTGGGCCCAAGGTTTTCGGAGCGAGCAAAAGATGATTTCCAAAAAACCAAATGCAAACGAATAATTGCTTAATGCAATAATCAAAAGTGCAGAAACGAGATTCCCATAAAATTAATTAAATAAATCCCAGAGCCGTGTTAATCGTGCCTTTGTTACGTCACAAAGACAAGATTGACGAAATCGAGATAAGGATAAGGATAAGGAAGGGGAACTTAAATGTAAGAAATGAAAAGACAAGGGAGCTATATTACTTAAAATATAAAAATGTATTAAGGATAAAAGAAAGAGCGTGTACACGAAATAAACAAATTATTTAAAACAAAGAAAAAAGGCAAGCTAATACAAGCTCAATAATACAAAAGAAACCCAATACCAAGAATAAAGAATTCAAAAACTTAAAAAAAACTGAAAAGCACGACAGAACCTGAGTACCGCTCAACAACATGAATCTAACGAAAAGATACAAACTTGAAAGAAAATAAAACGAAACTTACAAAAGTTAGAGAGAAACGACAAACTTGCAAAAAGTCAAACTTCGAACTGCTAAGACGCGAAGCTTTTCATGATGTTATGTAAACATACCGGAGGGAAGGGGGAGGAGTGAGGGGAGTAAAACAAAGGGGAGAGAGATCTCACGGAGATAGGAGGAAGGAGAAGACAAGGGGAATTATAATTAAGTTATGTAATACGGCGAAAATCGAAAGAGAAAAACAAAACAAAAGGAAAATGAGATATACGGAGATACATTACATTACAATTGACTTGGGACGAAAGAGACCGGTAAAAATCGAAAGCACGCTATAATAAAATAGGCTTATATTCCAACATAATGCCGCACCAACGCGACATATAAAAAAAAGAATAATATGACATCGGAGCTGGAGAAAATCCCAGTTAACCACCGTCACATATATTCTATAAACAAAAGGGACACGTATTAGTGGGACGTTGGACATCAGTCCCGTTACCTCACACATACTGTCCACAAACAAAGGTCCAATTGCTACCAATCAAATGAAACATTTGTGGTACAAAGAGACACCGACGCAAAAGACGAGCACTAAGGCCCGACAGGAAATATATATAAGCCAAGACGCAGAAACGCAATACTTTCGAATCTTACAGGTATTAACCAAAATAATAAAACTGTGAGAAGGGCTCATAACAAAAGCAACAAAAAGAACTCCGCCGTATGACATTACGCAAGGTCCCGGAGATCTGGTTCAAGGATTAAAATACTAACAATAACATCTTGAAAAGGAAAGAGAATTAAGCAAAAGAAGGAACGTTTAACAAAAACAATTACATTGCGTTAGATAGAAATACATTGAGCCGTACTCACATTCCGCTGCGCCATGAGGGTGGGCCTCTGCCCGAATACACACGTTCGCCTTACATCTCGGCGCGTCTAAGACTGACCAAGCTTCTGTCCCCCCAGAGGGGAGAGAAGCCTCTCAGAAAAATCAAATGCGTAGTTTGGGAGTGGCCCCAAACTCGCGTCAAATATTGTCAGAGCCAATGGCAGAACGAATTGCACAACAAAATGCAAGGTAGCAACAACACTAGCCAATACGAGAGAACAAGGCAGTATGTAGCCAGGGGTTGCACAACGTTAGACAGAGAGATACATACAGACAAACTGCGCACTTTTAAACTCTCGAGGCGTAATATAGAGATGTCACAACACATGACAATAATAATAATAATAATCATGACGATAATAATAATAATTACAATAAATTCTGAAAAGTGGTTCAAATTCCACCGCTTTCTCCAAAAAAAATTCTTTTACATAACAAAGGCATAAAAGAATTTTTTCTTTTTCATAACAAAATTATATAAAATAACATTCTTCGATTAGATACATTTGAACAGGGTGAAGGAAAGAAGATTACATCATGTACACCAGATACACACATGAAAAATTAAGACATAATAAAATGTTCTCACATTTCTCTTATTCATAAGACGCAGCTTAATTAAAAGTTCTTTGAACGTCATAACTTCCATAAAAGGCTTGACGAAACGCAAGTCTCTTTTCTCAAACACACATATATTTTCATACACACGTATTCACGAAGATGTTCACTGGTGAGGAAAATTTTTTCTTTTTTTTTTTTTGGTACGAAAGAAAAAAAAGACTTTAAAATGAAATTAAAACAACAAAAATTGAAATTATATAAAGGATCAGTACAGCCGTGAAATAAAGGCGGATCCTACCTCTACTGCACGTCAATACGTCACACATATTAAAAATGGATGTACCAAAAAGAAAATAATGATAATAAAACGGTCAATCTTGAGCTAGACTCTGCCAGATGACGTGGAGAAAGCGAAGTCTTCTTAATGGCGACCTTCTGGAAATCAGCCAATTTTCTAATAATAAAAGAAAGAGGAAGGTTAAATCATGATCACAAAAAAATATAAAGGGGAGCACCCTGTATACAAAATAAGGCTTGCGTCGGGGAAATATTTGGGGTTACATAAGCTCCGTAAGAGGGAAAGTGGATTCATTCTGCCAGCTGGAAAGTAAAAGTATGAATAGGCAGGGTCGTCAGACCAAATGAAAGAAGAGAAAACGAGCCGTGAACGGGGTCTAAAGGATACACCGGCCACTTCTCAGGTACTTGGAGACTAGCTATCGCTACCGGAAACACTCTCCAAATATATGACAGATACAGGAAAATAATACACATTATCTTAGAGAAAACATTAGATTGAAATGATTTATAAAAACATGATATCACAAAAACGTAAAACAGAAGTTACGATAAATAGTAAACAACTATATCAATAAACAAATCACTGTCACTACAAGAAAAGAATGTAAGTCAACAGACCATCTCAGGCGTTGTCGAACAATAGCAAGTCGTGTCTGCAGCTCGGACAATGGGCCGGCCGGCTCCCTACAACAAAAGCAGGCAGGTACCGGAAATTGCCTTAGGCAGGAGTATAGTTCAACACATCTTTCGAAATCCTCCGTGTAACTCAGGCGGCCACGGGTGTCTCCTGCCTAACTAGATACATAGTAGGAGTAAAGGGGAAAAATGTACTAATAACATTCATCAAAAGACATTAGATACTAACAAATGAAAAGGAATAATAACTCAAAGTAGCTGTCGAAACAAAAAATACCATTCCGGACAGAGAACGAAAATCCAAATAATTACGTTACAAAATACCTTCCAAATAAAAGGAACAGACTGGAACCTCGCATAAAACCAATCAAGACCAGACATACAATCAATCAAACTCAAAACCCAATAATAAATATTACCAACCCACAAAAATAAAATGGTTACTGCGTCAATATACGGGCCGTAGACCTCAGAGGTACCGCATAAAAAAAATTAAAGACACAGAGGGTATGGCCTATCCCATACAAATATAAGAAAATTGGGTAATGCACGCCAGAGTAGTTCACACGAACATCAATGTCCCATACCAAGGATGCCGTAGACCTAAAATGGTTGGTATCTCTGAGTAATACTTATCGTATATTTGGTTTGCCAATAAAAACGAATAAATAGTTCGTACGTAATATATATATAGTTTAAATTGAATAGGGTATAAAATCAAAATTGAACTAAATTTGAATCCACCCACAAATAACTGTTGATAAAAATTCATTAAACTCATTGACACACACATTCATCTCAAAATACAACCAACAACAACAACACTACATACATACTCCTTCCCATAAACAAATCAAAATTTCCCCATTACATCAGAATGCTAATATGAGTCGTTGGAACACCATGGAAACTCAAATAACGGACTACAGGTCATCGTGACAAACTTCATCCCATACTAAAGATTGACGAATCGTGTGGAATCTATGTACATCCTAAGTGGGCGTCGAAGCCGTGGGACAGGTCCCATACCCTAATTCCGACGGAGACCTCACCTAGCAGGTTTCCCAACGAAATACACACTGCCATACTGAACATATAGTAACATCAAGCTTACCGTATATAAACAATTTTAAATGAAAACCTACATTGAAATCCCCTGACAAAAATAAAACAATCACCCTCCCTAATTATGAAACAAACTTAACTCCCAATCATAACACACATAATAGCTCAACAGACCATTCATAACTGAGACAACAAACACTTTACTAACATCAAACGTTAGTATAATTACGCGAGGCTCAAGGTGGGTCGGGGTGACCGTAGGATTTAAAGAGACGGTTCCCATAAGTGGGCCTACCTTCATTGGGGAAAATTTCGGAGAAAGAGGGGCGGGGGTTTTTAGGCTGCACGGTAATGACAAGAAACCTGTCAGCAGCTGTTCCAGACCGAGACATATGAAGGGGTGAGGCGAGTTCTGAGAAATATCACAGTCAACTAAGCGACTATTTACAACAAAGGTAAGGACTCAAACCCTTGAGAGAAATGCATTTTCTACTTCACAGAAAGTAAAATAAAAACGTCCACAACACTGACGAAATGAAAAGGAAGAGAAAGCAAACAAAATTTCCTGTCGCCTTAAAATCACCGTTAACTAAACAAATGTCTACTAGAGGAAGCAAATACATAAAAGTAGGTTACAATACCGTGACGTGTCGTGTTCCAGCGATGCGATGTACTCACTGATATGTTGCCACTGTTCACCTCGAAGCTGGGTCTTTTGGATGTCTTGTTTACTTGAGGGACTAAACCACCTTTCCTTGGAGATGGGTTTCCTGGATGCCCGTAGTTCACACAGAAAGTAACTTCACCCTTTCTTCAGGGGTGGGGAAAAACAATTCACTGAATTCCTTAAACTCAAAGAAAAACAAATTTTAATACAATGTAAATGAAGAGAAAAATAATAAAAGGTTAATAACTTGAGAGAGGTGAGGAGGGAACGATTTCGCACGCAACCACGCGATCTGCTACCATTGCGCCGATAAAGGTCTATTAATAATAATAATAATGCGCGTCAGAGTAGCAGTGGAAGATAAAATCAACAAGGTCGCAAATGGATGGGGAAAAGACGTCTTGCTCGACCCGGTGCTGGGCCCAAGGTTTTCGGAGCGAGCAAAAGATGATTTCCAAAAAACCAAATGCAAACGAATAATTGCTTAATGCAATAATCAAAAGTGCAGAAACGAGATTCCCATAAAATTAATTAAATAAATCCCAGAGCCGTGTTAATCGTGCCTTTGTTACGTCACAAAGACAAGATTGACGAAATCGAGATAAGGATAAGGATAAGGAAGGGGAACTTAAATGTAAGAAATGAAAAGACAAGGGAGCTATATTACTTAAAATATAAAAATGTATTAAGGATAAAAGAAAGAGCGTGTACACGAAATAAACAAATTATTTAAAACAAAGAAAAAAGGCAAGCTAATACAAGCTCAATAATACAAAAGAAACCCAATACCAAGAATAAAGAATTCAAAAACTTAAAAAAAACTGAAAAGCACGACAGAACCTGAGTACCGCTCAACAACATGAATCTAACGAAAAGATACAAACTTGAAAGAAAATAAAACGAAACTTACAAAAGTTAGAGAGAAACGACAAACTTGCAAAAAGTCAAACTTCGAACTGCTAAGACGCGAAGCTTTTCATGATGTTATGTAAACATACCGGAGGGAAGGGGGAGGAGTGAGGGGAGTAAAACAAAGGGGAGAGAGATCTCACGGAGATAGGAGGAAGGAGAAGACAAGGGGAATTATAATTAAGTTATGTAATACGGCGAAAATCGAAAGAGAAAAACAAAACAAAAGGAAAATGAGATATACGGAGATACATTACATTACAATTGACTTGGGACGAAAGAGACCGGTAAAAATCGAAAGCACGCTATAATAAAATAGGCTTATATTCCAACATAATGCCGCACCAACGCGACATATAAAAAAAAGAATAATATGACATCGGAGCTGGAGAAAATCCCAGTTAACCACCGTCACATATATTCTATAAACAAAAGGGACACGTATTAGTGGGACGTTGGACATCAGTCCCGTTACCTCACACATACTGTCCACAAACAAAGGTCCAATTGCTACCAATCAAATGAAACATTTGTGGTACAAAGAGACACCGACGCAAAAGACGAGCACTAAGGCCCGACAGGAAATATATATAAGCCAAGACGCAGAAACGCAATACTTTCGAATCTTACAGGTATTAACCAAAATAATAAAACTGTGAGAAGGGCTCATAACAAAAGCAACAAAAAGAACTCCGCCGTATGACATTACGCAAGGTCCCGGAGATCTGGTTCAAGGATTAAAATACTAACAATAACATCTTGAAAAGGAAAGAGAATTAAGCAAAAGAAGGAACGTTTAACAAAAACAATTACATTGCGTTAGATAGAAATACATTGAGCCGTACTCACATTCCGCTGCGCCATGAGGGTGGGCCTCTGCCCGAATACACACGTTCGCCTTACATCTCGGCGCGTCTAAGACTGACCAAGCTTCTGTCCCCCCAGAGGGGAGAGAAGCCTCTCAGAAAAATCAAATGCGTAGTTTGGGAGTGGCCCCAAACTCGCGTCAAATATTGTCAGAGCCAATGGCAGAACGAATTGCACAACAAAATGCAAGGTAGCAACAACACTAGCCAATACGAGAGAACAAGGCAGTATGTAGCCAGGGGTTGCACAACGTTAGACAGAGAGATACATACAGACAAACTGCGCACTTTTAAACTCTCGAGGCGTAATATAGAGATGTCACAACACATGACAATAATAATAATAATAATCATGACGATAATAATAATAATTACAATAAATTCTGAAAAGTGGTTCAAGGCCTAACGACCAATGGGGTCGTCTTGACAGTGAATTAGTATTAGTGAACAACTATAAGTAATATATAAACAATCATAACTTCCCACCGCACCTTGCACACATTACTGCACCGCTTGTGACCACATACCAACATTCCAACATTATAAAAATTAAGAGTTACATAGCAGCCATTCAAGGCACCAAACAAACATAAACGTCCGTGTCATGTGATGCCATCCACTACGCCAAAGAATTCCCCCTAGATAGGTATGAATTGTGGTACATACTTCACCCATTTTTTTTTTGCAGAATTTCTTGCTGCTCGAGCATGGGATGGACCTGGTATTGTGATCTTCCAAAATTTTTGCAGGAATCATTTTCCTCATCCATTGTAGTTTCTAACAGTCTTTGGAAAGTAGAATTGCTGAGAACCATTCTCTTTACCACAGTTTCTTGCACCCATGTCTTTGATGTCCTTAAATGAGGTATCAACATTTTGCATAAGATTTTAAAAATAGGCTCTTACAAACATTAAACATCCTTGGATCAGATCTGTGGGCACATATGCTAGAGTGGATCGGCGACTGGTAGTGACACCATAATGGTGCGGTTCAACTTGTGGCTGTGTAGACAGGACTCCAGAACCTCTCATTACTAGTTTAGGAAAGGTGAACATACCCTTGACACTCACAACTATTAACTTTCACACTATTTCTGTCTTTTCAATGCAAATTATTATTATTTTATTTTAAAATTGGGACATGTTTCGAATGGTCAAGTCCGTTCTTCTGCCAATATACAACCCAATAAAACATGGATAAATCACTTATTAATACACATAGTCCATTAGACTTAAATATAAAATTGACACTAACTTAATTATTATTAAAATTGACATTGTTGAAATTAACTTGCTAAATATTAAAAGATACACTTAAAAACCTGTTAAAAACTGCGCCAAGCGCAGCACGCTCAATCTTGTGCCAAATGCAGTCGTGGTGGCACTGCTGAAAAGTTCAGTAACACCCCTTAATGATAAGTTCAAGTCCTTCCTCCCATATCGCCTACTCCTATGTAAATAGTTGGGATATTCATGGTGACACGTTTCATACAGTTCAAAGAGTTCCCTCATATCTTAAATAGCATTGGAGTAATGTAAGCATAACCTTAAGAAGGAACTATTTTTGTATCGTTTTATCTTGAGTTGAACATCTTAATATAAATTGGATTCTAAATTGATTCAGTGGTTTCTGGTATCTTTTCACTACATGGTGTGCTGTTTGAGATCACACTTCAGCCTTCTTCAAATAGCCAACTCCTGGAAAATAACATGAGATAGCCTAGATAATTCTCAAATACTGTAGTTCAAAGTGAAGTGGATGAACTTTCTATCAACAACAACAACATCAACAATGTACAATAATATTCAGACTCGTGACCTCTTGATTCACATTACCCCTGAGCTAAAGTGTGCTGACTGGCTACAGGTGTGTTGTGGTAGGAGCACTTCAGTCATGTGTGCCTTGTAGCATTCAGGCACCTCAGGCGAGAATGTTACCACTGCGACACGCAGTCAGTCAACATACTACTCCAGATACCACAATAATGCAGGTTATCAGACAAATTCTACACATACTCAAATACATGGGGCTGAATCGCTGTGATGTTCAAATCCGTGAATGAATTAACAATTTTATATTGGTGTAATGCCCGCTGCTCACGGTAAAATGTCTCTTAACATTTATTTTACAACTAATTTTATAAAAATTTGACGAAAGCAAGCTGTGTTGTTCACGGTAAAATTATTTTATAAAATCCGTGGATGATTCAGGATTGCCATCTACCGATAAACTTCCGAACCAGGAATCAGCTGTTCAACACACATTGGTTTGAGAGTATGGCTCCAACAAACAAAGCAAAAATTGTCGCTTTAGCTATTATATAGTCGTACAGTGGTAAAAAGGAAGAAAAGAAATGTTAGGAAGTGCTGGACTCGGGAATGGATAAAAAGAAGAGTAGAGGAATGCTGTCCTGGTCGAAAATGAGTTGAGTTTAGCAGATCAGAATTCATATAAGAATTTTTTTAAGAATGGAGGAAAGCAGTTTTAAAAAACTCCTAGATCTTGTTGGTCCCAAAATTATTCGACAGGACACTAACATGAGGCAAGCCATTTCTCCCGAAATGAGACTGCAAGTGAGTTCGAAGCCCGTTTCGCCTTCACATCAGCCTGGCTTGTGTTTGGTCGAATTTGTGAAACATATTCGGCGATTGAGATTTCTGCCTCCTTTCTTGCATTTCTATTTGGCGTTTTAACCTCATACAAACACTGATATTTCTGGTACTCGTCCAGTAAAACACTAACAGCTTCCTTAGACCAGCCGGAGCCTGCCATTTTCGAAGTGTTTGTTTACAAGCTAGCTTCACGATCTTCTCACCACTTGGCGCCAGCATCATCGTCATGTCAGCTGCCCTGATTGGTTCATTTCGCAAAACTAATTTTACGGAATAGAACATGTCCAATTTTATGGAAAGTTTTATCAAAGGTTTTATAACACTTGAATTTGACCTTAACAGAAATTTTATAAAATTAAATTATTGTACAATAAATTTGAAGGAAAATGTTACCGTGAGCAACGGGCATAAGAGATTAATGTGTTGGCTGACGTTACAGAACAACAATCCTGGCGAAATGGGAATATTATGTGTCAGAGTTGTGTGAGGATAGCATCGCATCTGCGCTCACTTTCATGGCCCCCTATTTTATATTTCACTGCGTGGCGAGTGAGGTATTCCAGGAGGCCATGTCTGCGTCCCATGCGCTCTGTTCAGTGCATAAAACTGGTGAAATCTCGACAGATATTTATGAATATTTATGTTCGAACATAAAATGGTTATAAATATCGTCGAACATTAACAGTTGTATGCAACTCGCCTATAACTTAATGGTAATTAAGACACTCGTATGGAAATTATAAAACTCGCTATGCTCGTTTTATAAACACACTCGTGTCTTAATTATTGCCATTATAGGCTCGTTGCATAATGTACTATTCTGAACTAACAGTGTCCTGTATTGTTCGAGGTAGATAAATTAAGATGTTTAAATATTTTGTACTGGCAGTTGAGAGCACTTAGTAGTTGATAATATTATGAAAGTTTTCCGAAGTGCCAATATATTTGTGGTTGGTGCTGTCTGAACTGGACCACGCTTTAGGCATAACTGAAGCTTGATTGCACTGTGTTTCTGCCCTTTGAGAGGCTTTAAATAATATGTACCTGATGATTTTACTGCCCTCTCCTTTTTATTTTTTGTTGGTTATCCCAATGCTTTTTCATGTATTAGATGTGTTGCTGGTAGCATTATATCTGACATCACATCAAAGAGGAGAACCGTGTTTTTGTCAGCTAAATACTGCCAAGTTTTGATAATTTCACTCTTAAGGAGGTTCTGTGCCGTCATGAACCAGTGGGATATAATAACAAACAGCTGCAAACACCTCTTCTATAGTTGGTTCCATCAGGGCATTCTAGAACTATTGGACCTGATACAGGAGCCTTCTGAATAAGGAACTTGGTTTTCTCTAATAACAAAATCTTGGCCAGAGAAAAGAGTCACAATGTAGCCTACAGTACTGTACGGTATGTTACCTTCACAGCCACCAATGCTGTGTTAGGGCTATATTCACCAACGTAAATTAATTCTTAATCCGTAGTTAGATCAGCATGTGTATTTCACCACATCAAATTTGTCATTTACTTATGAGAAATGCATCGTTAAGCTAACTGCCACTCAACTCGCAAGGTCAGGATGCATTCAAATTAAGAGTTGGGAAATGTCACAAATGCGAGCCAAATTTCTTCCAGCCATAAAAGCGTGAAAAAGAATTTGTGTTGGCTGGTATATCCATAGCCCTCTTTAAGAGCTAAATTTCAAAAGTTCATTAGGCCTACCCGTAAAACTACATCACGGTTTATCCCCTCGACTGTGTGATTGGAAATTTTACTAGCTGGGTTCTTTTAGTTAGGTAATTATTACATGCAGCCTTGCTTGTCTTGGTGGCATAACTGGGAGCAGTTTCTTCTTTCTTGGTACTGTATTGGCAAAAATGGAAGTACCAGTAAGTGTTGCAGTGTTTCAGAAATCTAGAAGGTGTTGAATAAAGAAAGTATGTTTTACTATGAGATAAATAATACTAGGTATGACATTTTACATGTACTTGATGGTAATTTGGTAATCACAAAATTGGTTTGTTTGTGACTTACACAAACTTTCATCCATGTTTATGACAATGAAATTATAAGTTCATACATGTCAATAATGTCAAGAAAGATGAATACAGAAATAAAAAGAAAGATGTCCGAGGTGGGATTCAAACTCCCTCCAATTCTACATACTGTAATGAATTCGGTGCCTGCAACGCTGACACTTATGCTAGGATGACAACAGAGAGAAAGCGTACATACAACTGCTAGTTTTCATTTTATGCTTGTGCCATAAATAAGGTCTTCTGTATTTTCGTTCCTTTATAATGATGTTCCAGAAAATCTCCGAGACATTGCAAATAATAGCAGTGCTACACGCTTCTTGTTCTGTCGGATATGTTTCTTCCGGGCATTGCGACAGCTGGGAAGCATATTTAAGTAATTACGGACCCAAATGACTTGTGAAATTCATTAACTCCTGTATTTAAGTTAAATAGCCCGGCCCGTGGTATTGAGGTAGTGTGCCTGCCTCTCACCCGGAGGCCCAGGGTTCGATTCCCGGCTCTGTCAGGGATTTTAGAAACTGACATGAGGGCTGAAACGGGGTGCACTCAGCCTCGTGAAGACAATGGAGTAGCTGTCTGACAGTGAGACAGCGCCCTAGTCACGAAAACCAACAATAACGGCCTAGGGGACCCAACAGGCTGAGCAGCGGGCGCTTGGTAGGCCTTTCAAGTACTGTCGTGCCACGGGGGGGGGTTAATAACTAATCGTTAATAAAGAGTTGGTGAAAATGGCCTTTACTGTGGTTACTTTAATAGTGGGAAAAATAATTGTGGGTTTTAGGATTGGGGTTGGTGCTCCAGAACTTGAAAGAAGATATCACCATCCTGACATTTGCCTTCATGAAACATGAAGTGACGTGGGGAAAACCCACTCTTAACCGGACGGGACGCACACTAAATGTGTGGGTGTGCAGTTACCAGGGCAGTACCCTGGGGCTGCTCATAGGTGTGTGATAGCACAGTGGCCTCTCACCAAGGCAGACCGGGTTCAATTCCCGGTTAATGTATGTGGGATTTTTGAAGATGTCATGTCACGTACTTTGGTTCAGAATTCACGTAAAACGGAGGTCACGTAAAACTACAAGCCGCCTTATCTTCAAATAAAATATTGAGGGGCTCATTTGTTTGTTCTACGGGTGAATCTTGCAGCGATATTGAGTTACTGCTTCCCATTACGACACTATACAGATTGAGAATAACAAAACTTGTTATGACAAGGGTTACTTCTCTAGTGGAGGCCACTTTCTTCATTGCATCTCTCTGAATTTTAGAGTGATGCCATGAAATCGAATGTATCTTGGGGCATGGTGGCGCAGCGGTCAAGCGGTTGGCCTCACACCACGGCGGATCGGGCTCGATTCCCGGTCAATGCATGTGAGATTTTCAAACTGAAATGCCATGCCCTGTGGTTCGTATTCCACGTACAAAGGAGGTCCCGTGGCTCACGATCTCAAGATCAATGGTCACGTAAAACTACAATCTTCTTTCGAATGTATCTTAGGAGGAAGAGAAACCTTTTCGTAGTCGTTGCAATGAAAATGTCAATACAACTACCATCACTTGTATTGAGATGTGCCGATCGCAGCGTATGAGACAACACATGTGGACCTGGGTGCAACAACGATCTAACATACATTCTATTTCCAATCTCTTAATGAACAATTCTACATGTCTACAGTTGAATATTCAACTTACAAGGTTACAGAGACTAGAAATGGGATATGTTAGTTACTGCACTCATGACCACTTAATGTGTTTTCGACCACACTGTTCAGTATTAATTATTTTTCTATTTTGTTATAAGTGATCCATTAGTATCTCATTCTTTAGAGCTTCTTATGAAATCATTATGATGTAATTACAGTGAAACCTCTCTTAACGGACACTCCTTTAAGGCAGACACCCCTTCATAACGGACGATTTTCTAGGTCCGTGACCAAACCCCTATTCATTATAATAGTCATTAATCTCTCTTATGCGGACACTTGCTATTACGGACATGGACATCCCAGCCACATTAAAGAAAATCTACCAACCTCTCTTAGCGGACCTTGTTTTGAAAAGAAATCTCATCTCTGTAGGTCTATTAGCCTTGTATGAACACTCTGTTGTGTTAATGTACTTTCAACACATCCTGTGCTTCCTGGAAGTGTTTCAGTTTGGAAAGATACAGGCTGCAGAAATTGTGAAAATACAAGAAGAGATAATTAAGGTATGGCATCTTAATGATAATGAGCTGCAAATTAGACAGTTTCAATGTGGTAATGGTGCTGTTATTGATCAGGCAGTGATAGGGCAGTTCAGCAAAATAAGAAGTCGGAACGTTTGTTTGTCATCATCATCTTGTACAGTTTCCAGCCCCAGGCTGGGTCTGTTTGGAACATAAGCCTCGCCACTTAGTCCTTTCTTCCCACCACCTCTCCGCTGTCACTCTGGTCCAGAGCTCACCTCTCTTCTTGACACATTCCTCCACTTCCTTCAGCCATCTATGTCTTGGTCTTCCCCTTGGTCGTTTCTTCTGCATCTGCATCTCATATATCCTCTTGGGAATCTTTTTCTCATCCATTCTCTTTAAGTGTCCATACCACCTCAGTCTTGATGTCTCAATCCTACCTTGCAAGGGCTCCTCTTTCACTATTACCCTGACCTTTTCATTCCTCACCCTGTCTCTTCTTGTTACTCCGATCCTACTTCGCAGGAACTTCATTTCACTTGCCTGTATTCTGCTTATGTCTCTTTTGTTCATTATCGAAGTTTTTGATTCATAGGTCAGTATTGAGATACAGTAGCTTCTGTATAACACCATTGCTTTTTTTGTGGGACATCTTTATTCCATACTAAGCTCCTAATGCTTCTGCCTGTCTGCCACGTTCCGTAATCTCTTTGTCATTTCTCCCATTTTTCCTCCACTATACTTTCCACCTTCTTCAGCTGTCCACCTCCAAGTGTTATCCCTCTCATTGGTCTGTCCTTTTTCCTGGACCTTAACAGGATCTCATATTTACTAATGTTGAACTTCTATCCGTACTCTCCCACTGTTTCTTCCCAAGCCTTCAGTTGCTCCTAAATTTCCTCCTCCTCATTTCCCCAGACCATGAGATCAGCAAAACCTAAGGCGTTTGTTTATATGAATAACGCCTTATTTAGTTCATGAATGACCTTAGAAAACATTTGGCAGCCAGAACCAAAATAATATTAATTTGTTTGAGTTCCTTAATAATAGCATGACGAATAGAAACAAATAGTGTTATCACTCACCGAGTTCAACCGCGCCCCGCTCGGCTAGCGCTAGCGGCGCTGATCCCCAACGCTACACAGTCAGCTGTTCAATAGTAGGATACGCGCTGGGCTACGTAAACCTCTTTACGAAGGCTGCGGTTACGCTGATTACAACAAATTGTGGGTTTAGACTTATGAATAATACTGTCAAAAAGTTAGTATTAATATTCTCAGTCCCCATGTGGAACTATCGTTTAAAACCCTCCGTTAGTCGCGCATTGATCTGACAGCTCCATGGTTCGTTATATTAGTTTTAATATCAAGCCAACAGTTCAAGTTATGATCTTATCGTCTCGTGACATCTTACACCAAACCTTAGTAAGCATTTCTCTGGAGTTGTGAAATAGCGTGCCTAAAAATAACTTTAACACGTGTAACATTTTGTCAGCGTGAGATTGATAGTACCAGCGCTCCCAATGATGTTACATTCTGTCAGTGAGTGGCAGGTGTGCTGTTATACCGATTATTTGGCTTAGTATGTTGCCTTAGTTAATATCAGTAAGGAGATTGCGCCTTACGAAAACCTAAGGATGCAGATGAAGCGTGTCGCCTTCTGCTGAAAGATAACGAATAGCTAGTTCTTGATTCAGTAATTTCAAAGGAATTTGTGACTCTGATACTGAAGTCAAAGTTGAAACAAGATCCGAGGAGGACGGTAACGGAAGCGAACAATTGGATGACCGTTTATTTTATTGGCAGGTTGGCCATTATTATATGTCCTACTCATTCTTGGCCACTTGGCTATCACCACGGAAGTCCGGGTTCGATTCCCAGCTCTGCCAATACATTTAATACTGGTCTGAGGGGTGGAACGGTGTTCACTCAGCCTCGTGAGGCAAAAATGTTAAGAGGCGCGTTCAATTCCTACCTCAGCTATCCTGGAAGTGGATTTCAGTGGTTTCCCACTTCTCCTCCAGGCAAATGCCGGGATGGTAACTAACTGAAGAACACGGCCGCTTCCAACCCAAATCCGACCTCAATTCCAAATACACACACTACTACAGACATTATAATCACACAGGTTATCAGAAGAATTCTAAACAAACCCAAACACACGGGGCTACGTGGCCATGATGTCGTTAAGTCCCTAAAGAATCAACAACTTTTATTATTTTAGGCCTATTATTATTAAGACGGATTTTTTTTCGTTTTAGGTAAGGATGGCACGAAATAGAACAAGTAGGCCTAACCATGGAAGGCTGCCTTCATTCCGTATCCTACCGGGTGGCTTTCGTGATTTTACATCAGTGGATAGATATTTCGGTAAATTTTGAAAAATGTGAGGTACTGATCCTGGGTTTAATTTCCACTTCACGCGAGGAATTTCCACGTTCTCATAGTTCACTACGAAACAGTCCGCCTTTATAATAATTTAATCTTCCGTAAAACGCTCGTCACAGATTCTATTTTTGATCGACAATTGCTTATCTTTCCACGGAATAACTCTCGCCTATTTCGCAAACAGATTTGTTTCTTTTGGCGCTGTGAAAAAATGTCTACCATCAGATTTTCTTCGTAACCCGATTTACTTCCACGAACAAAACATTACGGCATTTTCCCGAAACAACAGAAAACTTAGTTGTTTGCACACACAGAGCACTGCACAGACATTCGTAAACTATTACAAAGAAACAAATTCCCTCGCATAATATGACTTCTCGCGCACAGGATATTACAATACTTACCTCGTGGGTTACTGTCACACGTGCTTATGGTTCGGCGCCACACACTGGCTGGACCATGAACTACAATGCTTAAGTAGCGGAGTGATGACACTGTTTATTTCTATTCGTCATGATAATAGTATCCATGAGTTGAATGAAGAGCAATGGAGAAAGAGAGCTACTTTGTTGGACACCTCTTCTTGTTTCAAACCACTGAGATCTTCCATTGCCTATTTGCACACTGATTTCACAACCATCATACATCATCTGAATTTTCTTAATTAGTGCTTCTTGGATGCCATGTTTTTCTAATCATTCCCTTATTTTTCCTCTCTGCACACTATCATAAGCATTTTCCAAATCAAAGAACACTATTATCAGGTCCTTTCCCTTTTCCCAAAACTTTACCATTAATTGTCTAAATGAAAAAATGAGGTCTATAGTTGCTATATTTGTTGTAAAACCATGTGGTCTTCCAATATCTGAAGGCAGGGTGACAAAAGGGTGTTTGCCTGTATAACCCCAGTCATCTGGCAACTTATTTTCTTTCCATATAACTCCCAGTATTCGACATAGCCAGTTTAAGGCGTACTCTCAGTTGTAGTCGACAAGACATCACGATCTTGCAAAGTCCGGTCATTGTGTTTGAATCATTAACTTTCAGCTCTTTCGATGCCTGGATGGATGTTAGATAGTTCGTTATTTTCATCATCCTTGAGACTAACCACACGCACAATATAACAACCTACCCCGCCTGTGTGCCGATTTGCCGACCAAAAGAAACTGATTCGATAGATCGATTTAAATCGAGGATAACTCGTAATCTCCTTCAGCGTTGACTCCAGCTGATCGATGAACGTTCAAGTCGGAAGTTACAGTATATTTGCCGGACTAGATATAAAATGTACCAATATTTTTTCTTAAACATTATTGAAATGTTTAAGGGGTATGCGTACCCCTGAAAACAAAGCACTGGATGTAGCCATTGTATTCCAGGGATTGCAGCTGCCTTTAATCATATCTGCTGTTAGTTCAACTGCACCCGCTGATTTTCCACTTTTCATTTGCTCTAGGGCAGTTTCTGTCTCTCTCTAACGCAAAATGCTTACGAGGATGTTGACCGAGAGATCACTTTCACTCCCTAGGCTGTGTGTGCATTTAATATTCATCACTAATAATACATTTCTCCCTGCATAGTTGACATCCCCATGACCTTCAGTTATATTCTGCATTCGGATGCTTTTATTGTTTTAGATTGAAAGTAGTATAGCTAGATGCACTAGACTACAAGTGGTTCTCTCTTAATATTGATGGTTCAGAATTTTATTTGACTTTCACTGTGTCTAGATTATTACACATCATCCCTTGTGCTTTTGCTTATTCCATTCTATTCATATAAATTAGTGAATTTGGATGAGCTGATTAAGAAAAAATATATGGAAAAGCAACTTACTGAGCCAAGCATATGATGCACATAGAGTCTACTAAACTATTTTTTCATTGATAAGAGCAGGAGGAGTTGTGCTTTCTTTAGGGGCTTGGGACATCTCACTTAAGTGTGTGTGTGGCTAGAATTTGGAAGGTGATGACTGTGGTCTTAGTTGGGTACTATGGAAGAACATGAGTGTACACCATTCCAAACCTTACACCAGAACTTGAATCTTCCATGGCTCAACCGGGAATTAAATTTTCTCCATGTGTACCAGAAGCCACTTTACTTCTGCTCACACCAATGAAGACTTGTTCTCTTGTGATCTCTTTTGTCTGCTGGCTTCAAGAAATTGATTTTCTCTCTATTTTTCTCTTCTAGTTTGAGGATACGGTCTGTATTCTGCCTTTGTATGATTATATTTTTTTGTGAATTTACAAATACAAGAGCGAGCTAATTTTGTTTTATTTGTGAAAACTTATGTTCCTGCTCATTTTCCAAGTCCTTCTGAGTTCTCTGCCCTTTGGTCTATGATCCAATGTAATACATATGCACCTTATCACCCGTTACAGATTGTAGGTCATCTCCATGAAGGTGCCTGGAGAGAGCTTATAAACCTGTCTCGCACATCTATGATACACAATAATATATGTTTCATTCAAAGCAGTTGTGTAGAGCCATCGTGAGTGACACTTGCCCATGTCAAACCTGTCGTGGTAGGAATGTCAAACTGTGCACCATTCAGTTGGCCACTGCTGTGCTGATACCGGGGCAAACCACTGCCAAAATACATTGACAGACTTGGACAATTTCAGTTTCTTTGTAAATTGAATTGATATTGATCAGAGTATAAAATCTCTCAAGAGTCTATGGAAACAGACCATCCACATTGGATTTGTGCAACATCTTGACAGTAGGGGCAAATTGGAAAACTGAATACAGAATTTATGAAAAGCAAGTTTAACAAATTTCTTCTTTTTTTCAATGAAAATAACCCTAAACCAGAAATATTGAATTCGCAGTAGAGTGCTTAACCATTTAAATAATAAGCTCTAAAAGTAAGTCACTTTGTAAGTAGGGTGTAAACTGTCTCTAGTAATCGACGGTCACTAATGCCGTGAGAGGGAAGGGCCCTGCTCAAGTAGTGAGAAGTGAGTTGAATTGGAGGCAGTTCTCAGGTTCACCTGGTGCTATAAACACCAAAGAAAAGCTAAATACTTTCCCAAGTATCTCAAACATTAAAATCTTCAAAATATTAAAGTAATGGCGTTAAAATGTTTTGCTGCTGTTTGCGAGATGAGGGTCCTGTAGGCCCACCATTCCAGTGTTCGTTCTCAACCACTTGTAGCTGAATAAATAGTTAATTGGCATTTGGACTTAATGTTTGGCTGTTTTAATAAAAATAAATTTTCTTGAAACAAAGTCGAAAAGGTGTGATAAAAAGAACTACCATCACTTATTTTTGGAAATTATTATTGCATATCTATTGGAAGCATTGTACAGTCGGTGGTTGGCGCGCACTTTCACACTTTTACCAAACATGTTCAATAATGTGTACTTTCAGTGCTCATAGTCCTCCCTCTCTTGTAACGCACACCTGACATCTTCTGATGAAAGTTCCACAGCAGCGATGGCTTTGATTTCATCTCTTATGTACTGTTTAAGTTTAGTTTACAGTAATCACAATACTCACTGAACGTGCAACACTAACGTCTAAGCTTTGCAGATGCACGTCCATATGAATAACAAACCACGTGTGAACTAACGATATGAGTCAGCAGAGTGGAGCAATACCCCACTCCACTGACTCATATCATTTAGTGAGTTATCGGAAACAAGACGAAAATGTTGAATCCTGTTTCCAGGAAGACCTGTGCCTAATGCCAGTACACTTAGGGGGCTCGCTAAATGATTCAAGAAAACTGGCTCCGTAAATAATAAAAAAGTTAACAGACAACAAAAATTAGATGAGACTGTTGTGCATTCTTTGATCAGAAGATGTCAGGTGTGTTACAAGAGAGGGAGGACTATGAGCACTGTAGGTATACATTATTGAACATGTTTGGTAAAAGTGCGCGCCACCACCGGCTGAACTGTGGACGCACGCCCACGATCTGCACCGTCACAGCCGGCTTAGCCGTGTTTATCAGGGAGGACATAGATCATGACTCGGTACATGCCTATGACAACCTGTTACTTTAGAGACGATCCACCATCGAGCAGCCAGCATCCTTACATTGCTGTTCCTGTGTGAGGATGATTATTTCATATATTAAATTATGTGTTTTGATTATATTTCCTTGAAAGCTGGTACTTAAATTGAGAGGAAGGTTCTGAAGGGGAGGATAAGATTTGGAGGGAGGTTGAAACATGAATTCACAAACTCTTCTCTCTCATCTTTTATGTCTTGTTTTAAGGTGTGGAACAGCAAATATTTAGTTCAAGGTACTGGTTTGTCAAGTGTTCAGTACCTTTACAGAAATGAGTATGCATATAATCTATAATTTGTGATACTTAATATAGAACATTGGGACAGGTGACCTCTGTGTTCCATATTTAAATTAATCACCACCACCACTACTACGATAAAAGTACGTGCTGGAATACATAACTTGCACTTTCAATTCGTTAAGAGTCCTCCCGCGAGATTAACAGGATTTAATTTTATGACAAGTCAAGTGCATGGCATCTATAATTTATGAAAAACTAGGCTACATAATATTGTGCTATTGGATTGTGTGAATAGAATACGGGCATTGTAGATGCATATATCCTGCATGGTGGTTGTTCAATCTGAATTAACATTTTGGAAGATGATTATGAAGGTCTGATTTGTAAATACCATTTATTATACGAGAGCTATTTGCATTTTGGCCATGATAAATTGTAATATGGAAGCAAGAATCTATGTAATAAATACAGTAATTTTTTGTGCAAGTGATAATATAACAAGAAAGGGAAAATGTCCAGTAAATATGGAGCTTGGTTAGGCATACGTTTGCGACACTGGCCGGCAAACTGGTGTGTGATTAGGCCAAAGTCTGCAATGTACTAATGAAACAAATGTGCCACGCTCAAAATTCCTCTGCTCATGATTTTACGATGCAAATCTAAAACTTAACCTATTGCAAACTTTTCGGTATCAATGTATTAATTATGAATGTACTAACTGGCTATTTGGCTGCAAAAAAACGTTCATTCATTGACTCTTTGTGGTGGCGCCATGTGCTATCAGCTGTAATTGTAGGTAGAAACTTAACTAATATGTTTGCTTATATGAATAAAGCCTTATTTAGTTCATGAATGACCTTAGTAAACAGCCAGAACCAAAATAATATTAATTAAAATTAAAACAAAAGAACAGTTTAGGAATAAAATGTTTGTAGGCCAATATATATTTTATAAATCGCTAACATATTTATTACAACTTATTATGAAGCTACAGTATATTGAAAATTTAATTGTTCTTTAACCTAAAATCTGTAGTAAAAATAATTAATTTGCTTACTGTAAATGGGGGCTGCGTGGCGCAGTCGGTAGTGGCGCTGAGCTTCTAAGTGAAAGGAACTGGGTTCGATCCCCGCCCAGGAAGTGGATTTTAGAAACAAAACTACCACTTTCGGAAACTCAAATAGCCATGCGGTTCACTCAACCTACAGCAAGAATGAGTAGCAGGGTGATTGCTGGGAGCAAAGGCAGCCGGGCATGGAGCTGACAACTCCATCCCATGTAGTGCCAGCCTCTACCTTCCACTACTCCCAGAGCCTGCATGGCCTGTACGGAGTTGGCTTTGCTTTTTTACCTAATGCAAATGGCCCAAACATACAATACAAGTCTAGTTGGGTTATATTTCAGTACTTACGAATCACATGTATTCTAACGGTAAAACTTCTTTTACGTAACACTTATATCACAAGTACAGTGCAATTACTAATAATAATAAAAGTTACCAAAATCAGAACAAGTATTATTCCCCAGGGCCTTATAAACACGTATCTTATGTCCAGCACATTTGATGGACGTCTTCCATGCATAGTTTTCAAATATAGAAAAAAATAAATGATAAAGTGTGACGAGATAAAGAGTGGAGCACGTGAATAGTGAAACTGCTAGTGTTGATGCCGCGCCGAGAAAAGCGCGGCAATAAACAAGCCTGCTAATTGGACTGAAATATTGAGACTATGGTTTTGAAAATAAGAGGCTATTGATTGCTAAAATATTAATATGTCCTTAACTATATTGGGAAATTCTGAAAGGAAATGGCTATTATTTTTAATAATAAGAAATAAATGCTGTTCGTCCTTCAGAAAGGACGTTGGTGTTTGGCAGACAAAACACAAACGGACTATCATAAGTACGTTGGTGCTTACAGGGTTAAGCTGCAGCAGCACTTATCATTAATATTGTTATATGTAATACATTCTTACCAGGTCCACCTCTTGGTGCAGTGGTTAGTATTCTTGGCTGTCACCTGGTTCTGCTCAGAAATGTAATTTGGTCCAAGGGCTGGAACTGGATACACTAAGCGAAGTGTGTGTGTGTGTGTGTGTGTCTATAGGGTCGGGGCTGAGGTGAGATGGCAGCCATGCCATATTAGTTGAGAATGGGGAAACCATTTAAAGGGCGGCTGACCCCACTCGTCGAGCCAGCTCCATGGCAGTGAGCGTAGCTCTGTGGTCGCTGTAATCAATAGATATAATTATTGGAGCGTGATGGTGCAGTGGCTTAGCTGCTAGTCTTCACCCGGACGGCCGGGTTTTGAATCCCGGTCACAGTCGGGTGGAATTTTCAATGCTTCCGTACAATTTATGCAGTCATACTACCAGAAGCAGACGAAATGTTTCATACATATTGGGCATGTAGACAACTGATGTGTTTGGAGATGAGTACAAATAACCTTACTGAATGTCCACATTTAGTAAACTAGGATTTGTTTAAAACCTAGCGAATGGTTTGTCCGAGGGAGGAGCAAAAGTATTTATTGTATGACGCACATCTGCTCCTGGTAGTATGCATACATACATTGTATGTCAACGTTCACATGGAAGCAGCAAATGGTTTCACAGAGCGACACATTGTAAAGTAAGTCATTCATAGTTCAGCAGCAAACATATCTTCAACATACTATTTTTATGTTTGAAATAGGACATTATTTTCATGTCGTATGTACTCGGGGCCATACCAACAACCAGCAGAACCTCTGTAACACCTCGTATATATACAGGGTGTAACAAGAAGATATGCCACAAATTGCAGGACACATTCCTCACACGTAGACGAAGAAATTGTTATATGAACATGCATCCGGAAACCCTTTGTTTCCATGTTATACCTACAACTTTTGCTTCCCACAAGTTTAGTTAGTGGAAGGTTCTTTTACATACCATAAATCTATGACATGGGTCCGCTGGCTTGCTTCCCCTCCGAAGGAAGGCATACTGAGGGATTTTTAACGTTCTTAAAAATCCGATGACTTCGGCTGGGTTTGAACCCACGACCTTGGTTATAGTAGCTCAGCATCGAAGCTGCCTATTTAACATAATAAGAGAACCTGTGCCCTTTCAGTTCTCTCTCTCTCCTTTACATTCAGCGTTACCAGATACATCAACTCTTTTACTCCTTATTTTTTCTTTTTATTTGGGGTCAAGGATGAGGCAATATTATTTTCTCTGTGGCAAATGTTTTCTTACTGTTGAATGCCCTTCCTGGTACCAACATCGTTACACAAATTGTGTAATAAAATGAGTGAACAATGAATCTGGGATAGCCTCATGGCAGTAACTTTAAAGATTGCCTCCAAGGGCAAAATTCAGACATCCTGGTGTGTCTAAAAGCCTCGCCAGTTAATAGGGATGTTCTGTCTCGTTTACTTGGAGTTGAAAATGGGGAAACCATGGACAACTATTTTAAGAACAGCTGACCGTAAGGTTCAAACCCACTTGGCTCCTGGCCCCATGGTCTGACGTATTGATGCGCTTAATCTGGGTATATTTCATAACAATTACATTAGTGTACTGGTTGATTTAAATTATGTAACTCTTTTTAGTTTGTTAGAAAAACAAATATTTGTACACACACTCGAACATGTTCATGGCAACAAAATTCAATTTCCTAGTTGCTTAAATTGATGGTTTTTGCTTTTTGCTGCTGAATACAGCATGACAGCTGTACCTACGTACAATATGCACTGTAGGTTGTGGTTGTTGTTATAAAAGCATGCTTGTAGATTAGTACGTAAGTTAGCAATGGACAGTGGTTTGCATAAGGGTTGTTGTTAAGTTCCTTAATTTAACTGTAAGTGCATTCATTTAAGGATATCTTTATTACATTTCCTAGGCAAATGGTGGGGACGTACAGACGTGAAGCCACTCCTGGGTCTTCATGGTTGGCAAGACAATGCTGGAACTTGGGATAGAATAGCTCCAATGCTTCCAGCTCACGTCAGCCTTTTGGCGATTGATTGTCCTGGTCATGGGCTTTCTTCACATTTTCCTCCTGGTTTACCGTATCGATTAACTGATCATATATTTGTTATGAGACGCATTGTGCAACATTTTGGATGGGACAAAATATCGATATTAGCCCATTCTATGGGTGGAGTGCAATCATTTCTTTATGCATCAGTGTTCCCAGATGAAGTTGAAAACTTGATATCAGTAGATGCATTTAAACCTCCATCTGTTGATCCAGATTTTGAAATTGAAAAACTTGGTCAAGATCTAGATAGGTTTCTCGAAACTGATAGTCGAGAAGAGGTTAAACCCGTTCACAGTTATAGTGAAATGGTAGAGAGATTATACCATGGGATGGTAGCAAATTCACTGACTGAAGGGTCATGTAAGATCTTGCTTAAAAGAGGCATGGAGAAGACTGATGGTGGATATTATTTCACTAGAGACCCAAGACTGAAAGCAGGACGTCTCAGTGGATGGCTCCATGAAACCATACTAAGCCTAGCAGCTAATATAACATGCAATGTGTTATTTATAAAGGCTGTTCCAGGTTTTGTTTTTGAGTTACCTGATATTACTCGTGACACACTCGAAGTTATTGAAAGGTCGGCAAAAAGGTATGAATATCATATAGTGGAAGGTCTGCATCATGTTCATTTGAACAATCCTGAACGTGTAGCTCCAATTATCATCAACTTTCTTGACACTGTGTTAAAGGATCCACAGCATTAAAGTAGATAGGTCTAGTCAAAGATATTTTATTTTGTATTGTTATTCAGGTTTGACCAAGAAGTTTCATTGCTGGAAAATAAAACTTTTCAATACCTGTAAACAAATAAATGCATTGCTAAAACCTTCTTCCTGTTGGTTATGTGTAGTAGCTGGTTTCTCGTTGTTGGATGAGAAGTGAGACTTTCCTTCCTTGTGCTTGTCATTTCCTCCATTACAATGTAAACTTTTTATGTTCCTGTTAATGGTGTCGTATGGTACTGATATACAAATTACTTACAAAACATGTGCTATCATTAGACTTCAGCAGCAGTTGCAAACTACTCCCAGCTGGCTGCGTGGCTCAGCGGTAATGTTCTTACCTGCTGGTCCCTGGGTTCCAGGATCGAATCCTGGCACAGTCAGCTGGCATTTGAGGGTGCGCAAATGCGAGGGAGCCGTGTCAGTAGATTTACTGGCACGTTAAAGATCCCCTTCGGGGCAAAATTCTGGCACCCCGGCGTCTTCAAAAGACGCAGTACTTGAAAGGGATGCAAGACAAATAACATTATTATTTTTAAACTACTCCCAGTTGCGTCGTGCAAGACCAGAGTCAAGGGAGCAACAGTTCTCTCTAATGCAGACTCCCACAAGAAGCACGGCCTACTGCTCTGGAAAACTCAGGGAAGTTTAGTTTTACAAGGTCCAACCTTGAATAATTGAAAATTAAGGATTTAAATTTTGTTGGGGGAAATGTAGTTTTGTTGATGATTGTTGTAGTTGTTCGTTACATCAGTAAGCTCTCATTTCTTGCTGTGTACACTGTGTATTGGTATATAAATGTGTCACTGCATGCATTACTATTGACGAGCAACTTCAATACTTGAAAGTACAATAGTTTTTCTGGATGAAAAATTTAGAAATTGGAAAAATATAGAAAAAAAAATCTGTTCTTTTTCTCCCTTTGCCATGCTACCGATTATTGTTCAAGCACTTTTTGAAATTCTCCTAGAGTGCAAATTCTGTTTCATCTATTATGACCCCTACTGTTATTCGGGGAATTTTCAGATTTATCCTGGAAAAATCCGGGAATTGTCAGGGAAATCTGTTAGTTGGTTTTGGTAGACATCCTGAGTAAATCACCTGTGATGCCTCATTTGCTGTATGGGGAGGGAACATTATGCAAGCCATCATGCATCTTGTAGTTCAGCCAATGTTGTGTTCACTGGACTGGAACTTTTAAACGATGAGGAAGTCATTACTCCTACAAGCTGCTTCTTCCCTGTAGAAGCATGTTATATTATACTGGCAGATCACTTGTATTGTTTTTTTTTCTTTTGACAAGTAAACCTGTTTTAATGCCAGTTGGTTTCGAAGTAGTGTTTATGAGAGAGAGAACTAAATTTAAAGTGTGTTAAATTACTATCACATTTGAACCATTTGAAGAAAATTACATTTTTAAAAGCTTTTTCTCTTCACTGGCATGTTGAAAACCTTTAAACACTTTGTGTAAAAACTAACACCATCTTGCTCTAGTAATAGGTATTGCCTTCTCCACTGGAAATTGGGTCATATGGTATGGTCCCTGATTGGTTGAGGTGTATAGCATGGTTTAAAATAACAAAAAAAAAAAACAAATATGTTATTTGATGTGTTAATGGAGTATGTTCATGATTTATTTTTATTTAAGCAATTCTTTTTTTTATTATTCCAAGATCAGTGTATACTTATCTGAGTCACAGCACACGGGATACCCTCCCTGGCTCATTCCATGAATATTATGCATTTATCAATACAGCCTAGTTACATGTGATAAAATTCCGTGAGGTTGGTTTCAATTATTTAAACTCGCGCCGCTAGGCTCACAGATTGCGATGGAGGGAGTTTCACGCAAGGTATAATTTTTCCGTAATTGACCTCGAGGAAATGCATACTGGGATACCTTGAGTGGTATACATCGGTTCAACGTATATTTTCGGCTTCAAGAGTTTTTAGTTTTGTGTGAAATATTTTTCTCTATTATTAGGGACCCTGACTTTTCGCGAGACGCTTATTGGCGAAATATTCCGAAACTCAACTGAAACCTCTCATTTCTGTTAATAATTTTATTAATGCAGCCTGTGGCCATGTATTTTTCTTTTCAGGACGGGTCAGGGAAGGGATTATGAAAGGAAATTGGCCGACCTCTACATTTGGAGACTATCTTAGATTGAAGTCCAGAAATAACGCGAAATAATGTAATGTCGCATTCTTGCGAAATGATACAGTTTCAAAAAAATTCACAAAATAACATCGATATGCATATATTTTTAAAATCTCGCCGTCTCGTATGTTTGCGACATCCAGAATGGTTAATTCGAAATTCTGTTAGGTCGATTTTTCCTTCGAACTTTGGTTCCATCGGATATATAATCTAACCGGTTATCTCGAAAACATATATAATTAGATTTCGAAAAAAATGTGCCCTTTTATGGTGTTCGTGCAATCTTCTCAGAATAAATCGAAAAATTCGATACCTACTTCGAGCGTTCATCCTTAAAAATCACATCCTCAGGACGGCCGGCTGACCGCACGACTTGCCTGCGGGTGTTTCGTCAAACAGACCGAGATCGACGTCGGTTGCGTAAAATCATAAAACCCGTGCCCGTTCGGGAACTTGTGACTACGAGGACTGCGGGAAAGGTGATAGGGCGCCCATCACGAAACACCCCGACACCCACTCGCCACTTTCCCCATGACCGTGAACTTACAAGCGTACGGGGAGCGAGAAGTGAGTCAACCCACTTGCCTACGTGGCAGCGCGCTACCGGTACTCATTTCTTCCCCTAACAAAATAATATTGTATGGTCTCGGGTCAGGGGTGGATCCAGGGGGGGGGGGCGATCGCCCCCCCCCCCTAAGAGAAAGGAAAAGAGGGAAAAAGAGAAAGGAAAAAGGGGAAAGCGAAGGAGAGGAGAGAAGCGAAGGAGGAGACGCACCAAACGAACTATAAACAACGATTTTAACCTAACTAGTATTCAGTTAATAATCGTGCAATATACATTATTATTATTATACCTAGCCGCGACGCTCTCTTCTCGCTACCCCGCTCGGCACTGTTGCTATTGTTGTGACGAGCCCAGCTGACTGAGCACAGCGCAGCCGACGCGCCGCCTGCCCGAACGGAGCCGAGTACAAACGAACAATCCCCTTCGGCCCGCTCCACCCGCGCCTTAGATATGTCTGTCGAGGTAAATTGTATGAAGACTTCACAAGCTTTATAAATCTCCGAGAAACAGCACACAACCGTTTAAAGGGAAAAGACGTAATTAAAGGGAAAGTAAAAGGAAGGAAAAAGACGAAATCCCAGTATCCGAACAGGAAAATATCGCCCGAAATGAAGGGAATGTCGATAGAAAATAAAATTAATACTGAAGGGCTAGCGCAAGAACCGCCAAATCCGAAAACTGGAGAAGAGATGCTAAATGATGACAATATTGAAAAAGCAAACAGCGTGACGGAAACAGAAACCGAGCGAGAGCTACAGGAAGGAAAAGAACCAAAGAAAGAAGAAACCGAAGAAGAAATCCACAAGCAAGAGATAAAGATGGAGAAGAAACTAAGGAGGATTCGAAGAGAAAATTTAAAGCCAAAAATAAAGCCAAGAAACAAGTTGCAGAGCCTACTATCAAGAAAAAGAAGTAAAATGTAGCAGAACCAGAGGATGAAGATGAATACGACCAACAAACAAGAGATGAAGATGCAGATGCAAGAACTATAGAGGAGAAAAAGAAAACGCAAACCAAAGAGAGAACCAGCAAGAAACAAGAAACCAAAGGAGTCCCAGAGCCTACCGTAACCGGCAGAGGCGTGGGTAAAACTGTGTTGCTCAAGCATCACAGTCTTGTCCTATGACGGTGTGTTGGCGTTGGTACTGACGGGTGCGCTATCATGGCGTCAGTAGCTTGTGGTGCTGTCGCCGAGGTGCAAACCGAAGCAGAGCATGCCGTTAGGTGCCCTTGTTATAATCACGCTCTGAATTTGTCTATTTCGAAGTCCTCGAAAGTCGTCGCCGTGAGAAATGCAATAGGAGTTATGAAGGCCACTATTAGGTCCATTGATTCGTCCTCAAAACACTCCTATGTATTTAAAGCAACTCTAGGTGAACTTGTATGTGGCCTTAGTGAGACGCGGTGTATCGAACGGCACGACGGTTTTGTACAATTTCGCTCTTTACTCCCGAACATAGTCGAGAGTTTAGACTCGATTACTTTATGGAAAGACTCAGAAAGTGCTTCTAAGGCAAAAACGCTCATAGCTGCTCTTTGTGAGAGTGATTTTATAGTTATCGTCATTTGCTTGTCAGAAATCCTTGGAGACACTAAAACCTCAGCATTTTGTTTCAAAAAAGGGCAAATAGACTTGAAGGAAGTCCAGGATGCGCTAGACGACACTACTACTGTGTTGAGCAAGAGGCGCGAAAAGTGCGAAACACAATTTGCTGAGCTCTTCCGAGAATCAGAAGCTCTGGCAAAACAACTTGGAACCGAACGTCTGCTCCCACGCATCGCACAACGGCAAAAGCACCGCGAAAATCATCATCCAGCGTCAACCGTAGAAGACTACTATCGCCGGGCCACTTTCATACCCATTGTAGACTACGTCCTAGAAGACCTAAACACTCGCTTCCCTAAAGCAACGCAATGATGCCAATATCATCATGGACGTTAGCGGATGTGGACACTATCGCTGCAAAGTACTTCAAACTTCTCAATCAACATTCTGCCGCGTCGGCAGCAAGGCTTCTACAGGCTGAACTTCGTATGCGGAAGGTAAAGTGGTCCCGGGAGCTTGAATCGGGATCAACCATCCCAAAGAAAGCTATGGAAGCTTTAATTGCCTGCGATAAAGAGTTGTACCCCAGTATTCATCGATGTCTCAAGATTTATGCTACTTTACCCGTCAGCGCCGCTTCATCGGAAAGGTCATATTCTTCTTTGAGAAGGCTGAAGACGTGGTTGCGGTCTACTATGTCCGATGAACGATTAAACGGACTTGCTTTGTTGCACATCCACTACGATGTTTATGTTGACCCATCTCGCGTGATTGATCGGTACGCGAAAAAACCAAGCCGGAGACTAGAGTTTGTTGTTTAGCTTAAAATTGTTTTTATGAACTAAATTGCTGTATTTGTAATATTTACGTACAATTAGCAATACACATGTACCTGTCATAATTTCGGGTAGCCTTGTTCTTATTTCACTCAACCTATACCCATAAAATAAAGGTTAAATATAGTTTTAAACTCCCGTAAATCTGATTAAATCGTGTCTTTAACGATCTTTTTTCTCGTCGATTGATTAAAATTCCTCGGGCCTCGAGCCGGGTTTTTATTTAATCTTGAAGCTATTGTCTAAGGCTCTAAGCTATATAATTATTTTTTTACGGTTGTCAGTCATCAAACTATATAACTCTGATTTTACTCTCCTACCCTTTAATTACATTAATACAGTAACTATAAACTATGAACCCGGTATGATAGCGTTTTGGAAAAAAATAAAAGTCTATCTTTACGAAAGCGCTCCAGCGATATTATTGGCATGGCAAATGATAATATAGAGAGCAGTGTCGGACTGGCCATTTGGGAGGAACGGGAGTTCCCATCGAGGCCTTGGGCCAGGAGACTATGAGTGCCGAGGCCCGCCCTTAGGCCCTTGCGCAAATAGGCCTGTGACCCCAGTTATTAGCTAGCTAAGATATTCTGCGTCTTTGTTTACAACTTAAAGAGATGGAGGGCTACTCGCAAAGGGGACAAAGTCAATCATTACCTATGAGGAGGTCCGGGGGACTTTTGACCCCCTCGGACCATTCAAGGCATCTGAGGCATCAAGGGGCCTCGGGGTCTTAAAATTAATGACCTCGGCCCTTGTGCGAGTAGGCCTCTAACATCAGCTTATTATATTGTATCTAAAAATGGGGAAAAGGGGGGGGGGTAATTTCCGAAGGGGGCTCATTACGATCACAGTATTTCAGTGCGCGCGATCCCCGTGTCAGTCAACTCCGCATAAAAATATTTTTCAGCGTAAAAATTGGAGCAAGTCGCTGTGGCGAGGGTGGATGAGGGGGGGGGGGGGGGGGATGGTAAGGCCCCTACGCTCCCGTCGAGGGCTCTTAGGGCCAGTCCGATACTGATAGAGTCTACGTAAGTATAGGTGAGTATGAGCAAACAAAATATTGTTTAGTGACCACACAGAAAGTGGGAAAGTAACGAAAAATTTCACATTTCGAAAAAAATGACATTTTGGTAAAAGTATGCGCAAATAATTCGATGTTTATTGTTAACTTTTAAATTTGCATTATGATATATTACCCCCCCCCCCCCTCCTCCATTTTGAGGACAGATATCATTACCGCCCCCTCCAAGATCTGTGTCTCGATCCGCCCCTGTCTCGGGTGCCGGGTGCAAGCTTTGTTATCTGACACCCAAATGGTAGCTTGCATGTCGAATTTCCTTGTTCCTTGAAGCACTATGAAAGTCAAGGAGGTTAGATATCTAAGCTCCGTGAACACTATAGCGCTTTCTAGTAGAGAAATGAGAAACTTTGTGTTGGCGGAAACTCCCAAGATTAATTTTGCCATTATGAACACGGCCTACTGAATTCAAATGGGTTCTTTGACATGCCGACATCGTATGACATGGTGTCGTAATTTTTGCCGCCTTTCAAAAAATCACCACGGCCAGGAGCGAACCTGCAAGTTAGGGGTTAGTAAACAGACACGTTGACCACTCAACCACCGTGGCAAGCATTTCTTCTCGTGATCCACCGCGAAGTACAGCATGGGACAGCGGGAATCACGGCACCCCCCCCCCCCCCCTAACGAGCGGCGCCGACCATAGGCTACATCATGCCCAACCTCGACATTCTGCTAGTACAGATAGACAGGCAGACAATCATGGTTGCATAATATCACGTTCTCAGTGTCCAACCGCAAGGACAACGTGAATCACGTAAAACGGCCGTGAGTGGTGGCGATATTTCTCCGCATTCGATAACTAGGTCAACCGGATTCTTGTCAAATAGACAGTAAGCGGCGCCTATTACGTAATAATACTATATTTTCCCGTGCCTTTCCTCAAGGGCAATGGAAATCTCGTCGAACGACTAAAAGTGACATCGATTATGTAAATCGCGATTTTTTCTCAGTGTTCTATCGTGAAAACTACGGGAATCTGTTCAAACGGCTGAGACCAGCGCGTAACATCTGTTTCTCCGTACTTGACTGCGAAGACAAAATTCGGTGACGATCACATAACGTCGCATATATTTCTTCGTGATCTATCGAGGGGACAAAGGAAATCTCCACAAACGGCCAAGATCAGAGCAACCTCTTGGTAAGTTAATCATAACAACTTCTCGTACACAAGACGGCATATTAGCTGAAACAACTAATTTGTTATTACATATCTATTACTTATTTATTATTTTTTAATTTTTTATAACACGATAAGTGAATTTTCTTCATCGCTTTAAACACAGTTCATTGTTGATTCTCTTCACCGCGTAATAAGCTTCTATGCTTGCGGACCGCAGATGTATCTTAAATTAAAAGGTAACTAAAATTAACTAAAGGGTAGCTAAAAAGTAACTAACTTTTACTTCATTCTTACAGTAGAGACCCTGTCACAAGAAGCGTTCGTAACTGCACTATGATTTTACGGACACACTGTATTTATTGAAGTGTTGCTGAAGGGAAGGTGGGGCAGAAGTGTCACGTAAAGATTCAAAAACAACTTTCTGTCCTGAAATATAGAACATGCCATTTACAATATGTTTATCAGAACAACATGCCTGGTAATACAATCGTGTAAAAAGATAAATACAGGATCTCCGACACATAAATGGAATTTTCAGTTAAAACAAATTATTATTAAAGAAACTCGCACAAGTAGTGCATTAAGCATACAAATACAGTACATTTACATTACATTCATTACTTTATATTTCACTTTGTTTCAGTCATGGTTTTAAGCAGGTCTCGATTATTGAATTGGATAGTTTTTTGCATCCTGTAATGTAGTATCGATCACATGGGCGTTCACAAAGATCACATGCACATGTCTCGTTCGGCTCGTGATGGTTCTTCACTTTGTACACTCTATGGTGGTATCCGTGCGTTGCCAATGCCTTCACGAAATGGCGCAGGTCTTGGTTGGTTTCCATCCATGATCTATTCACCATGGCCTCCGTTGCTTAGAAGTCAGCCCATATCTCTTTTGACTTTTCTCTTATTTCCACTTGTTTTTCCTAGTTTATAGTAAAAGGTAGATTAAATTTGGTCCTGAGATCTTCCATCAGAAAGGTTTCTCTTGCTAGGATATAGACGAGTCGTGAGCGGGTGTATTTGGATATAGCCAGGGCGGACTTCAGGAACAGAGCTTTCATTCCCAGTTTTTCCCAGGTTATTTGTATTCCATACGTTAGGATGGGTACGATTTTTGCATGGCAGTATCCGTGTTTCATGGCAGTTTTTAGGGATAGTCTAGGTAGTGATGGTATGTCAAATATTGCCTTCGTGGCTGCTGATGTTCTTGTTTTAGTGTGAATCCTAAAGGATCTTACGGTTGTCTGGAGGGTCATGTCCAGGTATTTGTAGGCGTTAGCCGATTGAAGTGCTTTGTTTCTGTAATAAACCTTGTGCGGGTTTTCTCTCCCACCTTTTCTGAAGGTCATCTGGACTGTTTTCCTGGCGTTAATCTGGAGCTTGTTTTCTTCAGCCCAGGTTTCTAAGGCCTTGATTGCTTTTTGTATCTCTGTTTTGTCTGGCGATCCAATAGCCATGTCGTCTGCGTAAATGTAGAGGTTTATATTGTTTGTTGCTTCTTTTAGTTTCTCGGTGATATCGTGCGTTGCGACGTTGAATAGAAGCGGGTTGAGTGGATCTCCTTGGAGCACCCCATTGGTCTGTGTGACTCCTTTGGAGAAAGTTACGTTTTCCGAGATATATATTGTATTGCTTCTTAGCATGTTGTGAATGAGGACTATCACTCTGTTTTGTCAGTCAGGGCTTCTAATTTTGTTAAGAAGAGGCTCTGTCTAGGGTGTCGAACGCTTTTGAGTAATCCACAAATGCAACGTAGAACTTTCCTTGTGGGACTCTGATGGAATTTGCAATGTCTTCTATGAGGATCCGAGTTGCTTGTAGGGTGCTTCTTCCTTTTCGGAATTCAAACTGTTCCTCAGGGAGTTTGTGATCTATTTCATTTGGTAGTCTGCTATTTATTAGTCTGTGAGCACTTTTAAGACGTTATTCTCCAGCGCTATTCCTCTGTAGGAGTTAGGATCTGTCTTGTCCCCGTTCCCTTTATAGAGGACTCGGATGGTGGACGTTTTCCATCTCTGTGGTATGTCGCCTGTTCTAAGGCGTAGGTTTATCATTTCCGTGAGTGCTGGGAGTAAGATACGTATTGATGCTTTGAGATGTTCATTGAAGATTCCGTCTGGGCCTGTAGCTTTCTCATTTTTTAGGCTTCTTATGGCTTGTTTTACTTCTTCAGTGAAAGGGATGGATCTGGTATCTGTTATCTCTGGTGTCGTGGCTCGTATGCAGTAGTCTTGAGGTCTGGGTTCAGTACCTTAAGGAAAGTGTTTCTCCCATGTTTCCATGTTTATCTTTCCGGTGGTTGGTATTTTTCTGCCCCTTAAGGCTAAGAAAGGATCATTGTCGCCGCTTCAATCAGTTTCGTGGCCTCGTGTTCTAGGTAGTCTTTTCGCTTTTGTATCAGTAAGGCTTTGTAATTTTTCCTGGCATTGCTGTAGAGCCTCAGGTTTTCTGCTGTGTTCGAGATCCTCGTTAAGTGTAGAATTTGTAAGACTTGTCTTCTCTCCATAAAACATTCGACGTCGAGCCATATCTTGGCTTTTCGTTTGAATTTGGGGATGATTGCTCTTTTAATGGTCTCTTCTAGTGCTGTCGCTGCTGACTTGATATTTCCTTCTTTCAGACAGTTTTCTAGATGACGTAGTTGCGGTGTGTCTTTTATTTGCGAGATGTCTAATTTTCTTGAGGCTGGTGCTCTAATGTAATCGTTTTTGTTCTCGTGTGGGTATTCTAAAGAGAAATTTGCTGGTATAGGGCAGTGCTTCTTTATTGGCGTCTCCTCTGATGAGTAACACACGTTATGTGAGGTTAGCTGAATTTTTGGTCCTTTGAAAAAGATCAGGTCGATGTTGCTGCTGCCATTGTGTGAATATTAGGTGCGGTCCTTTGTCGCATTGACTAGTTCGAACCCTTCTTCTGTCATCATTTGGAGAAGTTCCTGGCTCATGTGGTGTACTATATCAATTCTGCAATTCATGTCTCCAGCAATGACGATGTTAGTTTCTCTTGCTGTCGTTCTTAGAGCTGTCAGAATAGTTGCTAGAATTTTCTCTATTGGCGTCTGGGGTGCAATATATAGCCATATCAAGGTAATTTTTTCTGTTATGATTGTTATCGAGTCCTCTTTCTCTGTATATGTTTCTGACCTTCCCTATTATGGGCTTGAAGTAACAAGAGATTCCCCTCATTGGTCGTCCTCTTGGTTCTTGTATAGCTGATACGTGTTCCGAGCAGTGTCCCGGAATGTCTATGGGGGTGTGTTGTGATGGTTTCTGTTAAGATTAGCACATCTTGCTTGTTTAGCAAGTCGCTGCTGGCGAGTTGTATGGCACTCTTTAAGCCTTCTACGCTCCATAATAGGAGTTTAATGTTTGAGTTAGTCTCCTCGTTTGTTGGTGGGATCTTTTTCCGGTTTTCCAGTCCATCCTTGGTAGTTGATGTGCTTCTTTTCTGGTTTTTCAGTTCTTCCGCGTTTTGTGGTTTCGTACTGTCTGATTCTTGCGCCTTCAGGTCTGTCTCAACGAAAAATATATTTCTTTACTAGTACCCCCTCCGGCCAGGCTTCAGCTTTGTTGACGTTATCTAGAGATTCGTAGGGAATTCCTAGTTTAAATGCTCTGTCTTCCCCGGATGTCTAACTCTTCGCATTCAATGTCTTCCTTAATTCCTTTGTTCTGTATGAAGTGTTTTAATTTCTCCGCTGTGGTGGATTCGTGGAGCCTGCCTATGTAGAGCCATGATACGCGTGAGCCTACTTTCAATTCAGTGGATCCACTCTGATGACTCCATGCAGCAACACACTAGTGACACAACGTTTGCTGACATCTGGCGGTCAAATCCATAATGCGCAAGAACCGGCAGTGATATCGGCCTTGGTCTAATTGAAAACTTGGTACATCCTATTCCGATAACATGTTTCCCTTAATGTTGTTCCCCTTATCTAGCCTCACATCAATCTCGTCCGCCATCTTTGGATCACCTTTCATTTTTTTTCTGATAGTGTGTGTCACAGAAATAACAAACTAAAATAATGTGTCATTAAACGTAAAAGATATATATTGTTAATGATCTATTGGTTGAGTTTCAAAATTGTGGTAAGGTAATAACTATTAACTTGAGAGGTTGTTAATAAAATGGGCCAATGATCATGTGCTCTCAGTTTCTTACGCCGGATACAGATCACACACACAAATACACGGCGCCATATGACGACGATGTCACAAAGCCCCCTCATGAAACAACAGAGAGGTGGTTATAAATCACTTTACCCCGGACGGCAACATTCAATCAGGTAATGAATAGGTCTACTAAAGTCTTTTCTCCTCTATTATTCCTTCTAGCTTATGTGAAATAAAATTCGTAATGTAATACATTTTTCTTTTGATGTCCGCTATGTCATCTATCTCTGCGGCTGTGCTCTGGTGTTGCGTAGGCAACGTCATCTGCAGTGAGATAGTTGGCTCTTGTAAGTTAGGCATATGACCGACAGATGTCGGTGAGCGTTGTCTGTCTCCAGTTAGTTGCTTCATGGTGTCAACAACTGGTACTACTTGTACCGCAGGGGGGTTGTCTTCTCCTTGCATGACAGCTGTTTGTATGTCCGTAACCTCCGCAGTATTAAGAAGTTCAAGACTTTCCCTATGTGTCAGTTGCGCTTAAAGAGGACTGTTTAGCTTATGCGTGGTGAGAATGCAGATTGGGTTTTCATATTTGAAGATGTCCAAAATGCATTAACATACATTTTGTCGGGACGTGTCTTGATCTGGTTAGCACAGAAATATGTTCCAAGCAAAACGAATATAGACAAATATAAATGCGAGGCCAGACAATGGAGGGGAGAGAGAGATAGCGAGGAGCCATCCCTGCAGGGATTCCTTTCAGTTCAGTTCGGACAGTGAATTGTGACAAGCTGTACGAGAACGGACACCACATTGCCTAAATATCCAGCTAACCACTACAGATTGTCACAATAGACAAGTAAAGCCTGGCTGCGTGGCTCAGGGGTAACGTTCTCGCTTGCTGGGCCCAAGGTTGCAGGTTCGTATCCTGGCGCAGTCAGGTGGCATTTGAGGGTGCGCAAATGCGAGGGAGCCGTGTCAGTAGATTTACTGGCACGTTAAAGATCCCCTTCGGGGCAAAATTCCGGCACCCCGGCGTCTCTAAAAGCCAGAGTAGTTAAAAGGGACGTAAAACCAATAACATTATTATTAATAGACAAGTAAACTTGAAGGTCAATAGCCACTAAGATTATCATAACAAGAAATAACATAGAAACCCTTACACGCTACGTAAGTTTATAATAACTTCTCAGACATAGATTTAATAGTCTTGGGTATAAAGGATCAGATGATGATCATTTGACTATCGAAACAAAGTCATCCAAGTGAATTAATTAATATCATGTAATGGTTTTTCAGGTTTAAGGAATAAAACCCATTACAATTTCGATCCAGTCGTGTTGACAGACTGAAAAGCATTTAAATTCCGGGAATTTCATAGATGCCCATCAACAGAGGTAACACCCTCTAGCATTGCTTTGTCACCTTCACACAGCCTTCTGATCATTGGCCCATTTTATTAACATCCTCCCGCCTTTTGAGTATCGCATGGTTCAAACCAGAAAGAAGTACACACAATAAATGAAAACAAGTTACATATCACAAAGGTAGGTTCACTCTTCTTCCTGATCTAGTCATGTTCTTGGTGGTGTTTAGAATTACATTAGAAATTGGTGCCTCTTTTGTCAGTTTCGGTTCACCATCACTGGGACTACTGAATGAAGAACACACTTCCAAAGGGTAGACGCGTTGCACAGGACGGTCAACTCTCCACGTGATGTCTTTTCACCTGCGCCACCCGCACCTTAGAACACTGCCACTACCCTGCCAATACGCAAGTCTATCCTCTTGTCGCTACCAATAAGCACTTCTCCAACTTGATTGTTGGTATCTCTTCTCATGGTGTCGTTGCACAAACCGACCCAGGTACTCTGATCTAAACCTCTTTCTCAACTCTTCTTTTAGGCGTTGTTGATAACTATATCTCTTGGAGAGACTGATTTTATCAATGCAATCAAGATCAGGCACTCACCCTCTGAATGACCTGCATGAACTTTGCAGGCGTAATGGTATTAGATCTTCTTGGTCCTCAGAGAGATTGGTAAATGGCCTGGCATTTAGGACCACAATCTGTCAATATTGAGATTTCCTCTTTTGATCTGATTTAAACTGGATCCTGTATGCCAATGGTGTCCGAAGTTCTGAAACAGAAGCGGTCGGAATAAACGATCCATTCACCATCGAAGGGGAACTGTCAGTTTTCTCCACTCAACAGCTTGTCCAATACATTGTCATGGCCACTAGCCCCGACTTCAACCTATGAATATCACCCGCAAACAGTCTGCCAGTCACATCCGCAACAACTCAACTTCTGGTGGTCCTTGTCGAAAATCTGAGTTCTTATTTTCTTCTCCTTTAACTCCTGCATCGAATAGCCGTATTTCAACCTTAATATTCTGCTGCCGATGGTTTTCTGATCTGAAACTCGAAATTTTGTGGAGTAATCATCGTTCAGGCTGTAAAAAGACATTTCATTGATATGATGGCATTGTTTATTGGTCTCAAGACCCCCAAACAGAGAGTGAATCATTGTTTCTGTTTGCAGAGGTGAGTAACCCATCTCGAAACCGTTCTTTCCATGACGTATGATCTCTCTGATCCACTGTTGACTAAGAGTTCTCACCTCCTTTTTCTTCTCACCATGTTTCAGCCTAACCAATATTGTCTGAAGAAGCAGTCTGAGAATTCATAACAATTCTGGCAGACTTTGTTTCTTGTCGCCCCCTCCCACTACGCTGGTCTTACAATCTTCAAGCCGTTTCACATAACGACATGTTTCTTACCACACACAGGACCTTGTGAAGCCCGTGGCGGTGACACAATCTCAAGCATGCAAAGCAACATTTTCCTCAGAGTTCCTTTTGTTTCTCAAATAAGTTCATTTGTTGTGCTAGGAAACATTCTTTACTTTCATAACTCTTCTTGCAAAAGACACTCTCACTAGAATCCTTTCTAACCTGCTTATACGAAAACAGTGAACTTACTGTTGGTACACTTTCCTTCTCTTACCCTTTACTTGTGACACTCTCACTAGAATCCTTTCTAACCTGCTTATACGAAAACAGTGAACTTACTGTTGGTACACTTTCCTTCTCTTACCCTTTACTTGTGATTAGTCTTCAGTCAGTTCAAACCCAGCTTGTGCGTATCGTATTGTAACTTCACTTTCAATTTCATTTTTTAGGAAACTCTGCAGCAAATACAGCTTATTTCAATGTGAATTAGCTTTTTCTACCCTTGACATAATTCTGTGATGTCTTTACCACACTCATTAAGAATTTCCTCTGGAAGACAAGACTATCATCGGAAATAACGCAGAAGCATAGTTAACTTTAGTAATTCCAAGAGACTCCAATGACTGGAGTTGAAATTCCAGCTTGTCATACGGAAATGATATGTTTGTCTTTTCTTTCTTCGAAGTGTTCAGTACTACTAGTACAAGAAGCTATCTGATGTAGTATTCTATTAGCAGTTAATCCCTCCCAAATCTGCTTTTAAGAGAGTCAACCACCTTAGGATACTTGGAAGCTGTTCGCAATTTATTTCTCTAGCCCTACTGCCACTTACTCTGAACTGGACTTATCTTCCGCTTCAATATCCTCATCGTCATGAATTCTTTAAATTGGCTCCAAAATCGCAACCAGTTTTTTATCCGCCAAATTTGGCTACTTGTAATTTCGTCAATCTCACATGCTTTCTATCAGCCTCAGACTGTATTTCTGAAATAGAATTTCGATTGACTTCCATAACCTCATTTCTAACTTGAATATTTGATATTATTTGGCGTATTTCGTTAAGCTTATCACGATAACCTTCCATAACTGAGTACATTATTGTGTGAATCATCTAACAACAAGTCTTCTCATCTCTCTCCAGTTTGGTGAACAACACTTTTATCTTACTATTAGCGTTTTCAGTACGTATCAACTGAAATATTTCCCCGCTGGTGTTCGTAAATGATGACCGGACAGGTTTTCTTGCCTTTATTAGCCTTTCCATGCTTACACCTTTTCAGACATTCTTTGTACAAATCGCGTAATTAAGATGCATCTTGGCAACATATGAGTATCATATAATGGTTCACTTGCGCTGTTCAAAACATTATCATACTTAATCCAGCGCAAAGCGGCAATCTTCAAATTTCAAAATATATTCATAATTCTCATAATCATAGAACTGTAATAACGAAATTTAGTAATAAGGTTGAACATTATATGTCGCTTGATATGCTCAAAGCAAATGATCAGTAACTCCATATATTCAAGATGGCGGCTGGGTGTACTATTAAACTGTACAAAGCAGCAACTCGAGAAACAATTGCACAATTACGACGAAACTTGGTAGGAGAGGAGTATTATATAGGAGGCCTCAATAGAGTTAGTAAGAAATGTATCACACTAAGTTAAATATAGTGCGCACCGACCATTCTGAATTTTCCTAATTTCAAAATAAATATCTATGTTTTAGGGCTACAAATAATGAAAATTAGTGATGAGGTTGGAACGTATCTGAGCATGACCAAAGCAAAATAACAGCAACTCCTAAAATTAAAAATGGTGGCTTGGCGTACTATTCAAACGTAATAATGAATCATTTAGAATGTAAATGCGCATTTAAAACGAAACTCATTCCAAAGTTATGATAAAAGTAAGGTTTGGGCTGAAATGAAAGTGACAGAAGTGGGCGCTCAAGATGGCGTTACGTTACCACAGTTTCCAGGCAACGGAAAGAGTACTGAACGGATATCCGAGGATCGTAGGGTCGAGTTCCAATGCGGATTTTTTTGTTTTTATTTTTAATTTGTACTTTTCGCTCAATTCGTGGGGACGACAAAGAAATCAACAATATTATACGACGAGAGTTTTCAAGATGGAACCAGATTGCCGTCCCCCGGTAGTGCAGCTGCTCTTATCTCATCACTGGATCGAAATACATTCCATTTTCATCCTTGCGATATTTGGCGAAATGATGAGTTAGTGTGGTTTTCTGCCAAACTGCGATGAGAGAGAGGACCTTTTATGAATGTAAACAAAGTTTTTTTTGTCTGTCTGTTAGGTAGTCAGCCCGGAGGCTGGTTGGATCCTCAAAAAGTGCCATTATCGGTTATTTGGGCTAAGGCCCACAAAAACCGAAGGGAGCACTATAATGAGGCGTACTAAGCAAAGTTAGGAGTGAAGTAGTTTGCTTTCCTAGCAACCTTAAAACAACCGTGTAATTGTAAAACTGCGGCGTTTATAACTTGTGCAAACTGCCGAGAAAATTACTGCTTCACCGGTTTTTACGATAAATATCACCCCAGCACATGTACATCATTAACTGTAAAATCATAAATGACGTTCTCGTGTACGCCTTTATTACAATCCCTTCCTGGAAATGTATTTACCATCCCTTGTTTTCCTGTGTCTTTCAGTTTCATGACTTTTATCCAAGTATTAATAAATATAATATATTGAGCATTATTTCGGTGTAAGTAACGTACAAATTAAAAATAAAAACAAGAAAAAACAGTTTCAGCTTAGGGACTCGCCCACACGACCCTTGGATTACCGTTCTGTACTCTTTCCACTGCGCCAACCGCTGCCTGGAAATTACGCTAACATACACTGGCGGAAGAAAGTTCCCACGCCATGAAATAAGGAATGTAGAGACGGAAATGTCGGCAATATATTTGTCGAGGTAATATATTTAATTGATAAAAGGTACAAGACAACAGGTTAATGTCCGCGCGAAAAAAAAGCCATCGCAAATGTGCCATGCTGGTCCATTAATAACCGGTATTATCGCCGGACTGTTGAACGCAGGCATGCAGACGTGCATGCATTGTGTCGGCCAGGTGCCGGATGTCAGCTTGTGGGATGGAGTTCCATGCCTGTTACACTTGGTCGGTCAATGCCGACTGTGGATGACGCTGGAGTTTTCGTCCAATGAAGTCCCATACGTGCTCGATTGGGGACAGATAGGGGGATCGAGCATGCCAAGGCAACATGTCAACACTCTGTAGAGCACGTTGGGTACAACAGAGGCATGGGGGCGTGCGTTATCCTGTTGGAAAACACTCCCAGAAATGCTGTTATTGAATGGCTGCACATCGGGTCGAATCACCAGACGGACGTACAAATTTGAAGTCAGGGTACGTGGGATAACCACGCGAGTGCTCCTGCTGTCATATGAAATTGCTCCACAGACCAAAACGCCCGGTGTAGGTCCAGTGTGTTGACGCCACAGGCAGGTGGAATGCTGACGCTCACATGGCCTCCTCCTAACCAATACACAGCCATCACGGACCTTCAATTCATCTTCCAATGAGCTCTCGCTTGACACCAATGAAATCGCATACGGCGGTGGTTTGGGGTAAGTGGAACGCACGCCGCAGTAGTGCCAACTGCTGCTGCAGACGCCGTCCGATGCGCCAAATCCATACGCCGAATACTGCCGTCCTCCGTGTGTGTAAGCATGTCGCTGGATGTACGGAATAAAATAATGTGTGCGTGACAATGTAGTTACTGTACATAAAAATGCTTTGCATGAATATTGTTTTGAAAGCTACTGTACTCATTACATTCTTTTACCATACGGATTTATACTTGCCCAAAGAATGCAGCACCTGCTGCTTTTACTATACTCAGTCACGTTCTGTCTTTCATGTTTTAGGTTTGCGGTCAACTTGGAGGCTATAAGCGACGTGATTCCGCACTATGCTTGGCAGGTCAGGAAAGCTATCGCTGAAGAATTAAGTGGGAAGCTGCTTTCATTGAAAGTTGACGGTACTTCCAAAAGCTCCCGCTCCTTTTTGGGGCGCCAATGTCCAATACGTACTGAAAAGACGGCATTCTAATCTCCCGCTCTCTAGCCGTCAAGAAACGTCTCGTCAGAAGCACCAGCGCTAACATCCAAGCGGAAATCACCAGTACAGTCTACAGCTACGACATTTCGCTCGGAAATATTCTGACCGTAACGACGGACACTAGAGCTAACATGTTGAAAGCCGCGAAGCTCTTGCGACAAGCGCATGGTGACTACGAGATCCAAGGTTTGTCGACGAGTTGGACTGGCACCGGGACTGTGAGCTCAGCGTGCCGCTGCAGAGTATACGATGTGGTGCACATACGTTGCAACTGGCGGTTGAGGATTCCTTGAGAATGGGGATCATCAAAACCAACGTAGACGGCAAACGAAAGGTCGCCGAACACTTACGAACTACAACTATGGCGCGGCAGCTTAAAAATGGCTCACCTCCGGGTCCCGCCTTTGGACGTCAACACACAGCGGGGTTCTACCTTCTATATGGTGAAAGGCGTCCAGAACGTGAGAACCTTCCTCCAGGACGAGGACCGGGAAATCAACGTAACCTTAACGCCGAGCAGTCGAATAAGGTGGACGAATGAGTATTAGCGTTGCAGCCGGCAAGAGAGGCCTGTGTTCGTCTCCCAAATCATCAGTCAGTACTTGACGACTTCTACGCAGCGTGGATGAATTGTGAAATGCGTACCAAGAACGTGGGCAACGCTTGTGCCCGCCTGGTCGTCGCTAATGCGGAGAAGCGGGAGAAGACCTCAGCGCCCTCCATTCTTTCAATACCCAGGGTTTCTTGTGACGGTCTTGTTAGATACCCGTTAATATGCGATATTATCGTAGGATCAGATCGCCACAGCCAAGGGATATTTGCTCAAGGTTTGGCCAAAGCTGGAGGTTGTGCGTTCGTCAACTGCCGATCGAGAAATTAGCAGTGAGTGTGTGAGCAACGTTGATTCTCCAATGGCAGCTGGAGTCGTCAATCAAGAGGATGAAGAAAAGAGCGAGTTCGCAAAGTTCCTCAAGATAAAGAATGCCGAAATGGACAGCCAAGTGACTCCATTGAAAACAGACAGTGCCTATATTGGATTCGTGCCTTAAACAAACTCAGCCACAGCCCCGTAAGTCAAACGTCCTGGAGCACTGAGAAAAGCGACGTCTGATTGCACCAGAGTTGTCTGAATTGGCTTCAACGATCCTGAGTATCCCTGCGACTCCGATAAGCGTTGAGCGCCTCTTTTCAGCATTGTGCTTTATAATGAATCCAATGCGGTACAACCTGAACTGAGAAATTGTGGACGATCTCATAATTCTACATAACAACGGCTGAGTTGTCATCAAGCTGGTGATGGGCAAGTCAAGTAATCGCTCCTTAGCGGTTATTGTCCCCGAAGGCACGGACAACTTATCTCATCTCTTGACAGAAAGCCCACATGGTTCTCAAGAAAGGAGATTTCATTACATAGTTCAGAATGTGAAACCAAATGAAGAGTGCAAGGAAAGAAAGGGCCATGCCCATTTCCTAACATTTTTTATGTGAATGAGAGGTTCTTTTCTATAAAAAGCTTCGAAGCCATTTTCAATGTTGCCTTATTAACAATTTAATTATAACTTTTAGTCGGTCAACACGAATATAATCGCAATTAAATTGGGAAATGTGATGCCACCTGAAATATATTTACATGTGATTAAACGTTATTTCCCCCCTTTTTTAATCTGTGCAAATACCGTGTTGACCGACTGTAAATTACGATTAAAAGGTTCTTTCTTCGTTCTAAACAATACCTAATGTGGTTTAGGAAACAAGTACTTAGCATAGATAGCTTAGAACCCATTTTCAGTATTGCATCTTTTCAGTCGGTCTACACCATATATCTGTAATCCCTATTACTGGTACATGCGAAACAATAACCTGGAAAACTTACATATGATTCAGATATATATTTGTTATGAACTACAGATGAGGGAGAATAGTATGGGGTGACATGCTTCGCTCGTCAAGCGAGCATCAAGTCCAAATATACTGTACAAGACAAAATAGTTCTACAAAACACCACAAAACCCACAAACGGTTTCTGCCCTTCCATAAAAAAAAAAGCACGCCAAACACTTACAAAGTGTGGCAACCGTTACTGATAAATACTAAGGATTAAACAGCCGAACAAAGAACTATAAGAGCCAGTCAAAAAGAAACTAGCCGGAGGCTTTAAATGAAAGCCGCTTAGCGGATAGTAATTCCCTAGCCTGAGGACGACGGTGCTGTCGCTATGAGAGCGCTGAGGTACCAAACTCGGCGCTAGAGGGACACGAGTGCAAGCCCACGTGACGACAGAGTGAGCAAACACACGCGTCGACCGTCCACTGCACTATGTCGTGAGAAAACCAGTAACATGGAGGCTTCAAAAGAACAGCAAAGGGGTGTAGTGAGTTTCCTGACAGCGGAAGGAGTGCGGGGAACGGAAATCATCGAAGAATGGCACAAGTGTACAGAGAGCACTGCCTGTCCGTGGCACAAGCGATTCAAGGAAGGACGGATGTCGTTGGCCGATGATGCACGGTCTGGAGCGCCACACCGCATTACCGATGACATTATCCAGCAGGTGTATGCCCTCATTGTGCATGACCGGCGATTTACTGTAGCAGTCATTGCCGCAGAAGTCGGAGTGAGTGTCGGAAGTGTTCACGCCATCATTAAGGACCGATTGCAATTTCGTAAAAAGTGCGCCCAATGGGTGCCTCACACGTAGTATATCCCTTTAGGTTCTAAATCAGCTGAGTCATGATGACATCATGGGCCCTTAGTACTGGGCTTGAGATAAGTGCAAGGCCATTGGGCCCGATAAGCTTTGACCTTTAACCGCTTGAAGGGATTATGATAAAAATTAATGTATGTTGATGTCATAGGGTTGTTTATTGGATTGCTAATTGGCTTCATTTGGCTAACTAGCGTTATTTGACAAAACATTGACCTTTGACTGCTTCAAGTGATAAAAATTAATGAGTGATGATGTCATAGGCTTGTTTATTGGATTGCTAGTTGACGTCATTAGACTCTGTTATTTTAATGAGATAACGTGATTTAGTTTCATTTCTCTATGGTTCAACAGAAAAAGGTTAACTATCTGTTGTCTTTATTATTATTATTTTCTTAGTATTTATAAGAGTATCGCTCTTAGGAAGCAATACCTAGTTACAATCATGACTTAAGTCTTTGAGAGAAATATTGAAAAGTTGGAGCGCTTAAAAGAAGCGATCTTGATGTGTGAAAGTGCGCTTTTTTTTCATTGCAGCTCCTGCCTTACAACGTGAGCAGGAAGCTGTCATAAACAGCTTTTGTGAAGAAGAAAATGAGTTGGTACACATCGAAACCAATGTGATAATGGCCCAACAGGGGTCAATGTTACGAACTGAACTTTTAGGAAGCGGACTAACTGTAAATGTATAAGGTGCGTTCAAAAAGTAACGAGCCGGAGGCATAATTACAGAAACCAGTACCTGTATGTTAGAAGTATTGGCCCTGGCTGTTGAGGCATCTGTCCCACTGTGACACGAGGCGGTGAATGGCTGTCTCATAAAATTCCCTGGGCTGCGATGTGAACCAGTTCCGCACGTATAGCTGGACGTCGACGTCCGAGGTGAATCGTTGGCCCCGCAGAGCCCTTTTCAGGCGACCAAACCCGGCATAATCACAGGGAGAGAGGTCTGGACTGTATGGAGGGTGGCCGAGAACCTCCCATTTGAATTTCTGCAGGAGTGACGTGACTGTGTTGACCGTATGAGGTCGCCCATTGTCGTGGAGCAGGATTACCCCACGGGTGAGAGTGCCTGGTCGTTTTGTTTTGATCGCTTGGCGAAGGGTGGTCAAGGTTTGTGAGTAACGCTGGACATTCACTGTTGTCCCATGCGGCATGAAGTGTATCAGAAGGGGGTCATCTTAGTCAAAGAAGGTCAGCATTACCTTTCCTGCACTCGTGTGGATGGCCTTGCCCTTTTTGGGTGGTGGTGATCCTGGATGCTTCCACTGGAGGCTTTGTCGTTTGGATTCTGGTTCGAAGTGATGACACCATGACTCATTTCCAGCCACCACTCGTGCCAGGAACCCATTCCCTTCCCTCGCATAGCGCTGCAGATAACCAAGACAGTGGGCCATTCGACATGCTTCCTGATGTGGTTGAAGACTGTGGGGCACCCATTGGGCACACACTTAGCGCAAGCGCAGTCGTTCCTTCATGATGGTGTGCACACTTCCGACGCTCAATCCGACCATGGCGGCTATGGCGTTCACTGTCACTCGGTGGTCCTGGGTAATCAGTGCACCAACGAGCTGGACGTTGTCATCGGTAATGCAGGGGGGTGCCCCCAGACCGGGCATCATCGGCTAACGACACCCGTCCTTCCCTGAAGCGCTTGGGCCACGCCTTGACCCTTGCAAGGGACATGCAGTGTTCGCCGTACACTTGTGACATTGGGTGATGAATGTCCGTTCCCCCTACTCCTTCCGCTGTCAGAAACCGAACAACACCGCTTTGCTCTTCGTTTGACGCCTCCATGTCACTGTTTGCAATGCGACTGGCAGTGTTGGACGATTGATGCATGCTGCTTCTCGCTTTGTATCGTCACGGGACGTGCACGCGTGCCCTCTCGCGACGGGCTGTGACCTTCCACGCTCTGGTCGGAACCACACCTCGTTATACACGCCACGATTAACCGATGTCGTCACTGGTTTGCGCATTCCAGCCTCCGGCTCGTTACTTTTTGAACGCACCTTATAATATCATATATACAGAACCGAATAAGACAATTTGGTGAAATGACACATCGATATATAAATACCGACAATGATCAAGAAGAGGAGGACGTTATTATTGTAGAATAAATAACAATTTGTAATTATATATAGAGAGAGAGAGAGAGACTATATATGTATTATCTTTGAGGTCTACATTAATTATATATAATACAAATTAGTGAAAATGTATAGAACTTCGATCATAGAGAGGTAAGTAGTTCTTCCACCAAACTAATGACAGTTGAAGATGCTGTTTGTCTGCATAGGGTAAGTACATTCACAAAAAGATGTTCTTACGTGCGTGTGTGTAGGTTTTTCAGTGACCTTAAAAAATATAAAAATAATATATTAGAGAAAAAGTATTAATAATAATTTGTTTTGCGATACATTTTAAAAATTTACCTTGTGGGGTTTGAAACCATTTTCATTGTTGCCTTAGTAAACAAAAGTTTGTTGCTTTTCAGTCGGTCAACACGAATGTACCCAAAAGAGCTGGGTTATGCCCTAATCATGAAAAATATTACATGAGATAAATAAATACATGGATGACCAGTTTCGATCGTCAAGCCATCGTCATCAGATCCAAAACACTTAGGCTGTAAAATCATGTTTGAAAATACAGGTGAAAATGTGTACAATTATTTAGTTGCATTATCAATAGGCTACTGCAACTTGTCAGTGTATGCTAGTTGTAGTATATATGATATTAGGTGAAAAATGAAAATGGCGATAGAGACAGTCACTGCTCCAAGAGGGAGTTGATACTACTCGCAGCTACTGCACGGAAGACATCCAACCAGATAAGTTAATAGCCTGCACTATACAGCACAACCATAGTTGACTTTTACAACCATATAGGCACTCCGAACAGACAAATTCCGGATTTCTATCACCATTTTAGCATTCCACCTAACGTCATATATATCACAACTAGCATACACTGACAAGTTGCATTACCAATACTGCAACAAAATAATTGTAAATATTCTCACCTGTATTTTCAAACATAGATTTTACAGCCTAAGTGTAATGGATCTGATGATGATGATGATCGCTTGACGATCGAAACTGGTCATCCATGTATTTGTTAATCTTATGTAATTTCTTTCAGGATTAGGGCATAACCCAGTTCTTTTGGGTACATTCGTGTTGACCGACTGAAAAGCACCAAACTTAAATTTACCTTGTTGTAATTAAAATATATATTTGTCCGGCCAAAAACGTACCTCGGAAACAAGTGGACCGATTTACATGAAATTTTGTATGCAACTAATATTATACAGAATACGTGCGAGTCGGGTCAGTCAAGTACAAATAACTGCACCAAAATATAAAACTAGTAATTTTAATAATATTTCGATATTGGTTCAGAAAAATTTAATTAATGTTAATCATGGGTCATGCTGATTAGATTGTTTGAAAACTGACCTAGTAATACTTGTAGGCCTACTTACCATACAATTTAGACATTAGATGCAGTTTCATCAGAATCTGCATCTTCGCTGTAGGTATCTCATTCGGGAGAACCAGATACAGGAGGCTCTGACGACAAGTTCAGCACTTTTCCTGAAAGCGCAAACAACTTTCTCTTCCTTGATGTCCCTTAACTGGCAACCTATGGGAAACATCAGTATGTGTGTCTTTTCTTGAAGTCTGCCGGAATTTTGCCCTGAAGGGGATCTTTAACGTACCAGTAAATCAGCTGATAACGGCTCCCTCGCATTTGCGCACCCTCAAATGACAGCTAATTGCGCCAGGATATGAACCTACAAGCGAGAACGTTACCGCTGAGCCATGCAGCCAGTCAGTGTCCAATGACCTATCCATGAACCAAGAGTTTGTGCAAAGTTACAGGCATAAAACCTACCACTTGTATTTTTGTAAGTACAATTTTATTGGTTCATTTGCGTACATGCCAAAAGCCAGCTTATCGATGGCATACCCACACAAAAGAGTTTCTCCGAAGCTCGATGACTCATCTAAGTGGTAGAAACATTTCTTCTTGTCGTGTGTCTTCAAGAAGTGATCTCGTTTTCCTTCTCTTAGAGCGTTCACGCGTCTCTCCAAACAGTGTACGTGTATGACCTTGAGTGCTAGTACTGGCAGTCTCGGCCTGACATTGTCGTGATGCACATGACAGTGCTTTATTTAGCCCTCCTGCAAGGTGGACTTCCTGTTCCAACCAAGTTTTGTTGTACTTCAGCCATTTGCCCCCTTTTCTACTGTATTTGGACCACCGTGATCGAAGATTTGCACACAAAATACTAACAGATTTCCTTATTACTTAGATATTTCCTCAAGACAATCCTGAAGGCCTAAATGTCCAATTACAACATTCACAATGTAATTGTTACGTTTATTTTCCCTGCTGTTCCACCACAGCTCGAAAACAGACCTCCGGGTTACAGAGTACATGACTTCTGAAAAATAAAAAATCTGTTCTGGTCGCAGCTAAAAGCCCACAGTTTCCTATTCAATAAGGTTTAGATAACTCATATAAAACGTTCATTACAGAAATCGAAGGCAACTCTTTCCAAAAGTCCCCTCAAATTTCATGATTAGATAGCGCATGGACATAGTATACCTGATTTTCGAAACATACATCATGGACAATAATATAGTAATTTTCAGCAAATGCTACATACTACACACATCAAAAAAAGTTTTGCATCACCTCGGTTCCAAGAGTTCCGGAACCTTTAAATACAAAGGGAATAGAGATCAACACAAACAACATTTCAGCTCGTTTTATTGCTCATGAGACCCACACATTGCATGTTGTACCATCATACAGCTAGACTTTCAGCATTTGTGGTCCAGATTGCAGTACACACCACTACCTCTAATACCCAGTAGCACGTCCTCTTGCATTGATGCATGCCTGTATTCGTCGTGGCATACTATCCACAAGTTCATCAAGACACTGTTGGTCCAAATTGTCCCACTCCTCAACGACAATTCGGCGTAAATCTCTCAGAGTGGTTGGTGGGTCAAGACGTCCATAAACAGCCCTTTTCAACATATCCCAGGCATGTTCGATAGGGTTCATGTCTGGCGAACATGCTGGCCACTGTAGTCGAGCGATGTCGTTATCTTGAAGGAACGCATTCACAAGATGTGCACGATGAGGTCGAGAATTGTCGTCCATGAAGACAAATGCCTCTCCAATAGTCTGCCGATATGGTTGCACTATGGGTCGGAGGATGTCATTCAGGTATCGTAAAGCCGTTTCGGAGCCTTCCATGACCACCAGTGGCGTACGTCGGCCCCACATAATGCCACCCCAAAACATCAGGGAACCACCACCTTGCTGCACTCGCTGGACAGTGTGTCTAAGACGTTCAGCCTGACCAGGGTGCCTCCAAACACGTCTCCGACGATTGTCTGGTTGAAGGCATATGCGACACTCATCGGTGAAGAGAACGTGATGCCAATTCCGTGGGGTCCATTCAGCATGTTGTTGGGCCCATCTGTACCGCGCTGCATGGTGTCGGGGTTGCAAAGCTGGACCTCGCCATGGAAGTCGGGAGTGAAGTTGCGCATCATGCAGCCTATTGCGCACAGTTTGAGTTGAAACACGACGTCCTGTGGCTGAACGAAACGCATTATTCAACATGGTGGCATTGCTGTCAGGGTTCCTCCGAGCGGCAATCCGTAAGTAGCGGTCATCCACTACAGTAGTAGCCCTTGGGCGGCCTGAGCGAGGCCTGTCATCGACAGTTCCTGTATCTCTGTACCTCCTCCATGTCCGAACAACATCGCTTTGGTTCACTCTGAGACGCCTGGAAACTTCCCTTGTTGAGAGCCCTTCTTGACACAAAGTAACAATGCGGACGCGATCGAACTGCGGTATTGACCTTCTAGGCATGGTAGAACTACAGACAACATGAGCAGCGTACCTTCGTCCTGGTGGAATGACTGGAACTGATCGGCTGTCGTACCCCCTCCGTCTAATAGGCCCTGCTCATGCATGGTTGTTTACATCTTTGAGCAGTTTTAGTGACATCTATGAACAGTCAAAGGGACTGTATCTTGGATACAATATACACAGTCAACGTCTATATGCCGGAGATCTGGGAACCGAGGTGATGCAAAACTTTTTTTGATGTGTGTATATAAAAATACATAATTGCATCTAATATATTGACACTGCACTCAAAGAAATATTTAGTGCTGACTTCCTTACTGAGCCCTGACATAAAAAGAACTGTGCGCTCGCCTCTCCAGGATATTATACCGTAACGGAGAAGAGTCACTGCAAGCCTTCGGTGAGATAAGATAACCTTTCAACACTTACTGTGCCCACGGGTCCTCCTATAAACACGACTCACCGAAAATGCGCACCTAAGACAGGGGTGGAAAATATATATTATTGGACGGCTAGTTGCTTGAAATTACCCACTGTGCCGCGGCTCCCTGTTCCCTCTTCCAGAGGATGTGTATTTCGACGGTTTGTATCAATCTCATTTATTATTATGGCTTCATAGAGAATACTTGCACAGCGTGGGCCTTGCCTGTGATGAATAAAAGTTAATGATGACAGATTGTTTGAAGAGACCTAACATCTAGGTTGTCGGCCCACAAGTTAATATAGGCCTACACTGTTATAAATAGATTAAGGAAAAACACCAAAGTTTGCCTTTACTAAATGGAATACTGGAAATTGGGATGTAAATAAGGGAATTGGAAGTAAAACAAATATTACAAAATAAAGTCCATATATTGTGGTAAATAAAGAACAGCCTCGAATGTCCCTTAAAGGGCAAAGGCCTCCTATAAAAGGGCAGCTCTTTTTCACTAATGTGGTGAGCTAGTATGGTTTGTTTTGTCTTATTTTGTACTGTTACACTTTGACTTTCTCTCCCAATTTTACTAGCGATGCACTTGACTTAAATTACTTTCACTTGTCCTATAGTCTGTCTTCCATGGTCCTCCACTCACGCATGGTGTACTTTGTAAAGACGTCTATCGTGACGACAATAAACCTGTTACCTCGTCGAGCCTTTGGAATAGGACCGTACAAATCCTGAGCATACAGCTCTCGAGGTTGAGTTGGTAAGGTAGGTTTTGGCGGTACCCGCAGTAAGTGCGACGTGTACTTGTTACGCTGGCATGCGTCACAAGCACCAAGTCACTTACGCACGGAAGTAAAGCCCGACTCAGGAATGTCTGCCGCGACGCAGTTACGCACTTTAAATTCGTTCACACCTCCTCGGGCACACGTGACACGTCCCGATGTAGCAACATCGTTCATTCTCTGCTTGGACTTGGCCTTGATAACATAATGCTACGCAATGTAGACGAGAGCTTCGCTCACCCGCTCGTCATTGTGCTACGACTTGGCAACATTACATTGGCTCCCCAACTCAGCAGCGGCTCGTATCGAAGCATGTTTTAAAATAACATAAAGAGTAAACTACTGGGCGTAGAATTGTGATTCATGTTTCTATATACTCAGTAAAATGCTGCCTTTCATGTAGAAACCGTATCCTGTCAAACTTGACCCCTCGGTGCGCGTGATATTTCGTTTCGGTGACGCGAGCCATCAGTCGTGCTCGACAGTCCCACTCCCCTCCCACTGTTCTGAAGCCACGCCTGTCCGGTCATATCGCGGCAGAAACCGCTGGGTCACGCTATATCTAGGTAGCGATGTGGGCCGGGTAAATACCCAGTGGAAAGGTAAATATAAATTGGGTATTTACCCGGGTATATACCCAGTGGTCATTTTAATACCCACAATGAGGGTATTTTCAGTTTTTCGAGCTTTGTACAACACTTTTTGATGTGTTGATGAAGTGTTGGACAAACATGGACTTAAACACAGGTATTTGATGCCTTAAATTGAAATTGAACCTTCAAAACTAAAAAAAAAAAGCAAATTGAACGTCCGGGTATTTTTGGGTATTTATATGTTTTGGTACTGTAACCGGTTTGTTTTGTGTTTTAAATTTTTAATAAAGGTCTAGTTTTATTTCGGTACTGGAAATGAGCAACAGAGATGTGGGAAGGAAAAGCTACTTTTGTAGTAATAAGAGTGGGCTATATGCATAGGCCTATTAATTGAAATGTGTGTATGCCGATCAAAAGGTAACAAAACACATTCAATAGAAAGGACATTTGAGAAAATAATGCTTAGTAAAAGTGCTTTAAGTTATTTTTCATTCAATTTTAAATATTAAAAACAATCTAAAAAGTTAATGTAGAATAGTTCGCATACCGGTACCCTTTTTTGAGGTTCAACTTACCACGACACAGGATTTTTAATGAAACATCTAAAATACCCGGGTATTTACCCAAATTGGGTATTTACCAGAGTATATACCCTGGGTATTTACCCCAATTAATAAATACCTGGGTATGTTACATCAATATACCTAGGCCTTTCCATGTAAAAGACTCGCAGATAGTAGCAATTCTCATCTGTTCCCCATGACCAATGGATCGGTGGACTAGATTAACCACGTCGTCTTTATATCGCAGCACGAAGCTTAGTATGATCCGGGTCGATAAACTTTTGTAGCGTCCTATGAAGCATTAAGTAATCCGGTACAACAGCAGCGGTAGCTGCATAGTCTTCACCCTGCACATCCATGCGATTTTCTAGTAACCTAATAATTTTCCTTAGTTCCTCATCATGCCGTTGACCTTGTGATAGATATTCCAAACGTTGAAGATAGTCTTGACAGTCTCCCTTGATGTCCATGGCATGTATAGCCGCCTCAGGGTTGCGACTCAAAATGTCGGCAAGAAAGTTGTCTTTCCCTGGTCGGTGTACAATAGGTTGGGCCGAAAAAACACTTTTTTTTTATTTTGAAGTTGTAATAGCGCGGAAAAGTGGCGAATTATATAGAGAAAAGAAAAATAAATTATCGAAATCGGTTGACATCTTCCGGTCGCGCATAGGCCCTAGAGTTTGAAAAAATATGAAAAAAAGCTTCATTTTTGCGATTATTTTTTAATATTTGAATTAGATGTTTTCCTAATGTAATAGCTTGTAGCGTCTTCAAATAGAGCCTAAAACATTGTGTCTTAATTTGGTTTAAATCAGTTGATATCTTCCGGTCGCGCATAAGCCCCAAAATGTGACAAAATATTGAAAATTTTACATTTTCTCGAGATTCTTTTTGTATCTATAATATACTTGTTTTAACGTAATAGTTACAGTATTTTTCATTTTTGAACAAAAGAACAATGCTATAGAAAACAGTACCTAAAAAAAAGATAGTTATTCCTATGACATGATGGGTGATAACAGTAACAACGGGCATGATACTCTTCAACGTGATCTATAATTAAAAAGCTTAAATATTTAACTGACAGTATAGTTTTTAACAACAAACATACTTTTATAAAAAAGAAAAAAAACATTTTGAAAAAATAGTCCATGTTAGTTCAACCAGTTCATTTGTACTGTTCTCTATTTTGTAGCCGAAGGTACAGTGAAGACTGATTTGCTGGTGCAGATTTTACAAATCCATCTCGAGATTCAGCTCCACAATCTTCTCCTGAGGCTCCCGTGACTAGTTTTATACAGCGTTCAACAGCCTGCGAGTGAACTGGGAAGTGCTTGAAAGTAATGTTCCAGTCAGGGATTGAGTCACTGTTGATGTGCGATTTTTTTTATCTCGTCGTCACTGATTTCTGCCAACAATGGAGGAGAAGATCATTCACGGTCCATCCAGTTGATCTTTTCTGAGTAATCTTGCGCATTGAAGTTGATTTTCGGTGACCTGGATGTTCTGAATGTTTTCCTTCTTGCATCGATCTGCCTTGCCTTCAGAATTCTTTGAAGTCCAAGCTCTCTTATGTGTTTCTTGTCATCTTGAGTCATGGCTAACAGTAAGTGTTCTGGGTGGGCGAAGAAACCATTCCGTTCGATCACAGGGTCGACAACATCAAGCAAAGGTTTTGGCAAATACCTGGTAGATTGTATTGCTTGATAAACAAGTTTCGGGCCGTCTGTAAAGTGTTGACTTTTTTTGATAGTAATCCACATTGGCATGTATGATTTCAATATAAACAAAACTAGTTCTTGAAGTTGAGGTGAGGGGCATCCTTCACTTACGTACAATCTGAGAGTTCTATTTGCTTTCGTCAACCACCTCGAATGTGATAATTGCTCAGCATCTCATACAGCTAAATCTTCTTTACAGGTTCCTGATTTTATTGCCTTTGAAATATCACGTAGGTATTGCTGATCTTTGCTATGCACGTTTCTGTCTATCTCTGAAAGTTAACCACCAGCAGTTTTTGGCAGCCAACTAACTTTTCACTGATTGGTCCTTTAGAAGAATCACGCCCTGTTGTATTGCCATCCAGGTGCTCAAACATGTCGCTGAATGGCAACTCATTGAAATGGAGGAGGCAAATTGCCCATTGTACAGGTTTCGTTAAATAAATTTCAACTCGGCGAAGACCAGTTTTCCAACCTGTATTGACAGCAGTACCATCGCATCCGATGACAATTCGATTTTCAAGATAAATATCACGCTCTGACAGATAAGAAATTACAGACTTGACAATATCTTCAGAGCTTCCAGAATTTTGAGTAACGTGGCCTAAGTAGAGTGAGACGGGTTCTTGAATCAGCGAGCAATCCTCTTCCTTAATAATTCTACGAAACCTTTTTGAATGAGCTTCCTCTATCACCAACGTGCCGTTACGCGATCCAGAAAACATTGACTGAAATTGATAGTTCTCTTTACCTCACTATTAGTTCGTGTGAAATAATACTACGGCTATTACATTTAAATACAAATAATTTATCAAATACCAAAAATGCGTAAAAGTGTAAGTTTTTCATTATTTCGGCAGATTTTGGCGCTTATGCGTGACCGGAATTTATCAACTGATCTAAACCAAATTAAAACACAATGTTTTTAGGCTCAATTAGAAAACGCTACATGCTATTACATTACGAAAACCTCTATTTCAAAAATAAAAAATAATCGCAAAAAATGAAGTTTTTTTCATGTTTTGTCAAATTTTACGGCCTATGCGCGACTGGAAGATATCAACTGATCTAAACCAAATTAAAACACAATTTTTAGGCTCTACTTGAAGACTCTACAAGCTATTACATTACGATAACATCTAATTCAAAATTTTAAAAAATGATTGCAAAAATTAAGTTTTCTTCATATTTTGTCAAACTTTAGGGCCTATGCGCGACCGGTAGATGTCAACCGATTTCGATAATTTCTTTTTATTTTCTTTTATCTATATAATTCGCAACTTTTCCGCGCTATTACAACTTTGAAATAAAAAATGAGTTTTTTTGGCCCACCCTAGTGTTCAATAGTGAGGTCGAACTGCTGGAGAAAAAGTGTCCATCGCATAATTCGGTCACTTGCCAGTCTTGTTTTGAGGATAAAAGTCAAGGCATGGTGATCGGCGCGTACCGAAATACGTTGCCCAAAAAGTAACTTCCGCCATTGCTCTAAAGCATAAAGTATGGCTAAGGCTTCCAGCTCGGTCGTGTAATAGTTGTTTTCATGAGGTGTAAGCCTTCGGCTAAGGAACGCAATGTAGTGACGTCCTTTTGCCTCGTCCTCTTGTAATAAGATGGCGCTGATACCAATTTTAGAAGCATCGGTCTCCAGAATGAAATTCCTCGTAAAATCGGGATATTCCCAGGTGATGCTCTCAACCAACATTTCTTAGCATTTTGGAATGCTACTGTGCACTCCTCTGTCCATGAACTACGAGTGTTTTCCTCAGACGATTCGGAAGTGGCGCAACTGTTTCAGAGTAATTTGGGCAGTGCGCTGCAAAACATTGGGTTATACTCAGGAACTGCCTTACGTGCTTAACACGAAGAGAAAATTTGGAGATGGCCTCAATCTTGGCCGGGTTCGGTCGATAACCTTCTCCACTGATCATGTGGCCAACAAACTTAATCTCTTTACAGAAGAATTTACATTTTTCCCGATTGACCTTTAAATTTGCAGTTCTCAAATTCTCGAACACTAGACAAAGAGTTTCCAGGTGCTCTTCTACTGTCACGGATGCTATTAGGATGTCGTGAACATAACAAACAATCCTCTCCTTGACCTCAGGAGTTAAAGTGGCATCAAGTGCTCGAACCAATGCTACCCCAGCATTTTTCAATCCAAATGGCATCTTGCAAACTACATAAGTGGTTTGACCAAAAAGAAAACCGGTGTATTTCTGAGTATGTTCTGATATCTTGATGTGTTGGTAAGACTGGACAAGGTCGAATGAAGTCGAGAAATTCTTCTCCTTGAACTTTCGAAGAATATCACGAATTTTGGGCGGCCTGTCGTGCTCGGGATACACGTGCTCGTTGAGGGCTCGTCCATCGAGACAGAGTCTCAAACTACCATCTGCTTTTACCACGGTGGTAAGAGGATTCACGTAGGACGTATGATCCTTCCAGATGATGCCTGTTTCTTCCATTTCTCGGAGCTTCTGTCTGGCTTCTTCCTAATGCTTTACTGCGATAGGATAACGCTTTCTCTGGAAAGGTGATTCGTTCGTGACGATCAGATCATATTCGAAATCCTTGATTTCTCCAGGTGTTGTATCGAAGATGTCGGCGTACTCTTCTAGTAACTTTCCTAACCGCTCTTCGATCTCTCCTTTCTCTTCAGGCTCACCCCTGCACTCTTTCTCAGTGCTTTCTATATTCTCCGCATTCAGCGTATCTATGGCATACGAGTCCTTACTCTGGTCCTCTACGATATCCATGGGCACTGCATCGTAGGGCTTGAAGCGAATGGTGTCTTCTCCCATGTCAATAATCCCTTCATATTTCCTGATGAAATCCGCTCCCAAAATGGCCTAATATTCAGGTCTTTCAAAACAAGAAATTGGTGAATATAAGCCGTGTCCTGCGATTTCCAGTGTGCACATCTCCTGTACCTGACATTTTATCGTTTTGTCGGGTATAATCCCCCGGACTTTGATGGTTGACACAGGAAGTTCTGTTAGCTTGGTCTAGGCCTTCAAAACTAGCGTGGAAGTCTCCTGATAATACGCTAATCATGGCTCCAGTATCGATTAACAATGCCACTGGGCATCCATTTATTTTTGCTGAAATCAGTGGTAACCTCGTAATTGGGACGTCGTTCGTAGAGCAGATCCTCTTGGATTGACTCCCAGAATAATATCACTACAGTTATTCTGGAGTCCAACTCCTCAGATATTACTGTGTATATTACTGTGTTTTCGGAGTTTTTTCCTTTGATGCCCTGTTGAGAAGTCCCAGGCTGGTTTATGTCCTCGGGCACTTCTTCACGTACATCTTGCGAATCCCTCGGCGATAGAGTTCACGATCGTGGAGTGGGCGAATATACTGACGATTTTCTTGAGCTCGCCCTCTCCAATCACGATCATTCTGGTATCGCGGGTTTTGGTCTCTTCTGTAACCCCCGGAGTACCTATAATCTCGCCTAATGCTTGATTGGGATCTATTTCGATCTCCATTTCTTGGGTTACGCCTGTCTCCATTGGGTCTGTCAAACCTACGTTCCCAATACGTCTGGTTATTGGTTTGCCTGTTTCTGTCGAACTGTCGCTGGTTCCAGTTTCGACGATCCGGACCTGTATTATTACCTTGGTAACGATTATTTATTACAGCCTGAGGTTCAGTCGTTTGACTGACTTTGTCTCCCGTCGTAAGATTCACCCGTCTCGTGTCGTTACGGTTCTCACCACGCGGTTTATGAATGACAATCTGTTCATTACTGTTGTCCAGTCGACGCAGTATCTCACGCATTGAATAAACGATTTGGCATCTGCGGCAATCAAAAGACGATGTACCTCTGGCGGATACTGTCTTATAATGGTCTGTATGAGGTCATTTTCAGCCAAAGGAGGTTGGAGACACCTCAGACGTGCTAGCTGCGAAGGAAAGTAATTCGCATAGCGCGTGGGCTGAGTAGAGCTATACCTCTTGGTATACATTTCCGCTCTTATTCCCTGTTGCATGTCGCTTGACCAATAGGTGCGAAGCAACGCTTCCCTAAAGTGTCTATAGCCACTGAACTAGTATCTGAACGCGCGGAACCAAGTACTCGCTTGTCCATCAAGTAGTCGTTCTATCACTCGTAGTTCTCGTTCAGGTGTGACCATTGTGTCACGTAAGTAACTCAACGTTGTTTAAGAATTCGACAAGAGTAAGGCCTCCGCCGGTCCCTAAGAAATGAGCGGGTTGCTCCTCTCTAGATCTGATGATCATAACGTTTTGGTTTGCCTGACCTCGCATAGGAGTAAATGCAGGTGCATTGTGATTTAGTAAGCTGGGTTGTTCCATAGGGGTTGGAAAACATTGACCCACTGTTGTAGTCACATTTGGTGTATTTGTCATGGTTTGCATACAAGCTGTTTGCTGTCCTAACGAGTTGTGGTGGTGTTGTGTTCCCACGGTAGCCAATGACGGCCAATAGTTAGACGTACTGGGCTGCCCGAAAGTTGTGGCAGGACTTGACTCAGTAGTCGTAACTATGTTTTGATTCAAAGTGGAGGACGTTCCAGGAGCAAAAGTTGATGTTAGGAAAGACGTAGGCTTAGCCTGAGCTTCAATTCTCTCCATGAGTCGTTGTTCAAGCTCTTGAATATCTGGTGTATTAAGCGGGTCACTTGGCACCTTCAAAGTATTTCAGTTCTAATTCGATTCGCTCGATCGTCCCACGAAGACTCTCGTCCGCTTCCTGGACGGTCTTCCTTACTTCTCTAGAAGATTCCAGTCGCTCGTGGATTCGTTTTCGTAGATAATCCATATCTATTTTCAGAAAATCTACATCTCCCTGCAATTCAGCTCTTTGATCAGTCATGTCTTTCTTCACATCGTTGATGTCGACTGGGAGCTCCTTTAAGTCTTCGTGCATCTTGTGTTTCAAATCCTCTACATTCAAAGTAAGTTCGGCGACGGTCCTAGTACTGTCCGTCAGCTCGTCGCGGAATCGTACCATGTCTTTCTGGATTTCTTTAACGTTGTTTTGCACTGCGACAGCTACATTCCTCATCAGTTGAATACTGGTGCTTACAGTATTTACCTCGCGTCTAATTCCGTCATGGAAAGTGTGAGCCTCTTCTATTCTCCCTTCGACGGCAGAAACTCTTAACTCTGTTCCCTAACGTTGACGATAGTTATTTGCAATTCATTTTTTCCTTCGCCTACTCGGTTGCTGACCTTCTCGATACTCTCATCAATAGTGTCGAGCCGTGTCTGCATCTCTGTCCTACTTGTGGCGATATCTGTTGTAAGATTTGCAAAACGCTCGTTAGCTTCCTCCTGATTACGAGTCATGTCGGCGCGAACACGATTTAAACCTGCTATTAAATTATTGTTTGCCTCCGCACGGTTCGTTTCCAAGTCATGCCTAACTTCAACTAGGGTACCATTAATATTAACAACATTTTCATTAAGTTCTCTCCTAACTCCAGCTATATCACCTCTGACATTTGCAATATTTAGATTAATGGCCTCAGTTAGGCCGTCCCTGATAGTAGCAACATTATTTGCCATGGCTGTATTCATGTTAGCAACATTTGTGGCCATGTCCCCTCGAACATTTTCCAAACTGTCATTAATAGTAGAAACATTATCTGCCATGTCACCCCTCAAAGCACGGGTGTTCCGGGTTAATGTTGCATTTACATCAGATACGTGTCCCCGAACAAGGTTCACATCTTCCATCGTTGTGGCAGTATTGTCATTAAAGTCTGCCCTCAAGACAGCAATGCTCGCCTCCATATTAGCATTAATTTGGGCCATCATTTGCCCCATCATGAGATGAAAACTCTCCTCGTCCATACTCACAAAATTCAAAATTGATAAGAGAGAGAGACACACCTTACATCTAGCTTAGCACTATCAACAGGAAATGGCCTTGGTGGAAAGCTTGGTCATTTCAATCAAACATTCACGAATACTGCTGGATGTGACGATAAACGATTCTATATTTACATAAAAAACAACAAGCAAAGCAAAGACCATTTGTCAGTAAACAATATCAAAGATTCTCTTAAAAATGACATGGGACTAATGGTTCCCATGCCTGCATTGGCCACTGCAGTTGGGCGCCAAGAAATATATAGGGTATGTGCCCGTCAGAGGAGGTTATCTGTTCACCACCGACCGTGCGTGGCCTCCCAGATGACCCCTTCCTCAGAACACATTGGCCGAAGAGGATCGGGATACACTCCTTGTGGGGCTATCCGACACAAGACTCCTCGTCTCAAAAGGTATCAGGTTCCCATCATAGCGAAAGGTCAAAGACACCCAAACGAAATGTACCCCCAAAAGAAACTAACTACTAAATAATTAAAATCCAGTCATAAGTAAATTTCGTGGAATGATTTAAAAAAATTCCAAGCCCCTATCCTACCATCGGAGGGTTATCATCGGCTAATCCGCTAATTAGATTAAAAAACAACCCCTATCTATAATGAATTAACCTTCTCGACTGGTCCTAAATACATGAGCAATACCTAAAGCAATGCTTAGGAAGTGGTACAAAACAACCCTAATTTACAATACAATGAAATAAGCATGATGTTTCGAAGTGAAAACATCAGGTGAACAACAGTCAAATCAAGACAGAAAAATCTAAAACAAACTGGGACCACCCCGTATTTATATTTTAAATTTACATAATCTAAGCTAATTCTGATTTTAAATGACCTACGGCGAGAAGCGTCCGTGGTAAACAAAAAAACTAAGCAAAGTTCTAATTTTGATTTACAGTCATCAGATACAACACAAATATTTACTACTATTGTACAAAGGATCTACAAAGTGGAATAAAGATGGGTAACAATTGGGTTCACATACAACAATAAATAAATATTACACTCACAATAGCATTGTTATTATTCCTGCCTACAACGCAATGGTTACTCTTTGTTCCCATTGGTCATCTGAATGTGTACGCAGAAACGAGACAGAACTGTTCAACAACAGTTAATCTCATCAGGAATCACGGCCCACGAGTTGAAACCTCTTGGTTACCAGTGATCTCTGTCAGTCGATAATGTCAGCTGCTAAAGATTCCGTCAAGGAATAAACCTCTCAATCACAGTGCAATGGTCAGCAAGATTGCAATCATAGATCAAAGTTTAACAGTCGATTAACCATTAACGAGTATTTTAACAGTCGGTTTGAATAATTGAGATTTCATGATTAAATTCTTGATTATTATTTATAATCGTTGGTTTAGGAGTTCATTAATTATGACGAAAGACCATCTCGCAAGGCTTGCTAATAAGTGGGCTACCCACTGGTGCACACTACTCAAAGTACACGGGAACAACACTTCTCCGAGCTATCAAATGCTCTGATTACCATACATAAGTGATCTGCGTGGCTCGAGGCTCAAGCAGAAAATCCTCGGCTAGACTTGCAACACAACAGAGGTCTACCGGCCTTCACTAACACAGGTACCACCCCTAACATCATGTATCAAAACACGGCAACAAAATCACTCACATGATGTGAGAAAAATATAGCCTTAATAAACTGTCAATTGCGTCTAATGACAACTCAGATTGTTTATACAAAATATCATGATAATAATAACATCCTTCGCTTACAACATTTGCGAGTATAATATAAATGACTTGTGACTTGGCTGTCACACTGTACCATAGCATTCCAATGAGCTGCTGTTACTCTGACCTAGTTACAATAAAAGCTTACAAAAGTGGCTCGTCTAGAAAAACCCTTTATAAAAAAATTGTAGCAATGAAAGCGTCAAGTGTCAAGGTCTCATCTGAGATACTGGTTTGGCGTGTTATGTAACTGTGGCGCGACCTTGGGTAAACCTGTCCCACTAGTCCAATCGCTGTCACACTAGCCTCGCTGAATGAGTATATTTGCTGGCAAGCAAAGTCTATAATGTTTGTTTTCTAACGTATTGGGTTCACAAAATCTGTCCAATAAGTGACTCTTCATTCACAGTTCACAACAAACACACATAAGAATGCTTGCAACGTAGTAACAGAACATGAAAAGATATTAACACCGATGGGCTTGCTTTAGCAACGCAAGTAAGATAAAACAGGAGATATTCCTACTCTAATAATGTCTTTGGAAAGATATACCATCCATTGCGGGTTACAATATTACAAACTCGTGCACTCAAAGCACGTTAAATGATTCATTAAATATTTTTTCACCACCTAAAACTATGGTGTTAACTTGAAATGATACCAAGTTAGTGTGAATCGGGGTCATGAGTAGTATTTCGAAGATATTCCACTCATTCACACTGATATACGATTCAGCTCGAATCAAGTGGTATCCTCACAACTACAGAAGGTATTTACAATAATAAATAATTTCCATTAAACGATACGCCCGCATACTGGCGTTCCGGCTTAGTACAAAATTGGGAGCTTCAAAAATATGAAAATATCAGCTAAAGCTGATCCAAAGAAGATAAATGCTCCTTTCAAAAGAAATGACATAATCAGTTTTCCATGACGTGGATATCATAATTACAATAGTGCACCGTGTGTGAACACACTATTTTGGTGGCTAACTCTGAGCTTTGGAAACGAAACGTGTAGATGTTCGTGAAAAGTGAAATCACCACAGACGGTGTCTAAAGAAGAAGAAACTAAAATGCCCTACCTAGATTATTGAAAATCAGAGTTACGGTCGCTAGGCTAATCCACCAAGAACCATCACCTTACAAATGGACATTAGATCATGACTCACGGCGTGTGTTGATCACTTCATTCAAAAGGAATTAAATTTAGGGGTAATTTCCTTCCAAATGTGTTTCAGCGAAAACCCCCGTCGCTCATCCTCAGACATCATTATCCATTCTTCGGCCTCCATTTTATAATGCAGCTGAGATGTTCAGCATCTCTCCCAAAGAAATGGCTTACGCCATAATAGACTGCATGCTGATAGGTGTTGAAGTTCTCAGCACGTGGCGATGCTCTGACATAGTGTAGGTTATTAAATTTCGATGGTGAAACACTGCTTTTATCGTACGGTAATTTTCACTAGCAACACTGCTGCTACACTTATGCTTTGCAGACTATTTTCAAGAATGGCCTTGTCTGTGGCACTGAATTTACTAGACACAGCACGTGTCTGCTCACTTAGATATTCACTTTTAGTGAAAATGGTTATCGCACTCGATCTGCGAAATCTTATGCTCATAAATCTCGGATTTTACACAGCACGGATATTTATAATATTATTAGCACTGCTGTTATATAAATCACTTCGTAATTTTGAAGATTTACTGAATTGATAATTGGTAACTTACAAAATAGTCGACCATGCGGTCTTGAAAAACTGGACCATGTGCAAGGTCGATAAATGATGATATTTTTGTATTTCCTTTTGGAAATAATTCACACACTTTGTTGAATACCACTCGGTAATCACCAGCACACTTTGTGCCAAATATAAACTGGATGATGAAGGATTCTCACTAGTATTTTATCCCCATAACTTATTCGTTTCCTCGGTCAACTAGACCGGACTGTTAAGAACGTCCGTGCGCTACACTCGCACGCAAGGGGCTGTGTTCTTCACGGAAACGGGTGTTCCGGCTTCGAGACCAGTGAAGTCGTTGAGCAACTTTTGACATCCTCTCTGCATATCCGCAGGGTCATACCATTGTATCAAACATGAAATTAGTTATTATTAAGCAATTTTCAACTGGCAAATTAAGCAGAAATACTTTAGATGATAAATTCAAAGGTGCTCATTAAAGAACGAGTTCTTCAATCGTGAGAAATAAATATTGGCAGCTTCTTGACAAAGTCAAAAGTGCGTCTGAAGCTACCTCGATGCATTCAAAAATTCTTTGACACAGAACTTCCAATGTTAACATAAAAATTATCACCAGCATGAGCAAATTCGGGCTCAAAATATTGTAAATGTATTTAAAATTAATAAAAATATTGTATGGACACTGTTCTACATTTTAATTACTACCCACCTCCCACTCCTAATCCAACCGTTAACCTCTAGTAATCCTAAGAAATTGCCCTCAGTTAAAACTAGGTAGCCAAAAGTATATTATATATTGTACCCTTATTTGGATCGGTACAAGTTCGAATCCATGTTTAGAAGGAAGAAAGGATATCATATTTAGAGGATTTTTACTACATGGCTAGATCTCCAGTAAAAGAGAGACCAGATGTTGCAACAAAACGCAATCAGGCAGCTGCAAGACTAAGTCACGATATGATCAAACAAGCACGTGAGCCAGAGTGCGTCAGACCCATAAATTTGATAAGAGGACGGACTCAGCAAGAATACCGTGAGTCAAGCTGGAAGAGGAAATTACCTCAAAACCAAAAATTTATAGTTAAATAAGGGACAAAAGGAGCACATTTAGAGCACCAGGTTCCCGCTTTTTTTAAGGCATACATTATATGTCTCCAAGCCTGATTATCTCGCGAGCAAGGCAGGAGAGTCCCCTAGCCATGGTAAAATAACTACCGTAGTTGCAACCAAAAGAGTACACAGTATGGTGAAATAGGTGCGAAATTCGAATCCTCTCACCAAGGTGGACCGGGTTCGATTCCCGGTCAATGCATGTGAGATTTTCGAAGTGAAATGCCATGTCCTGTGGTTCGGATTCCACGTAAAAAGGAGGTCCCGTGGCTCATGATCTCGCGATTAACGGTCACGTTAAACTGCAAGCTTGTTTGCAAAATTATAAACATAAGAGTACGGCAATGTTGATAATTTTGGAAATTAGAATTTCTCCAGGAGAAAAATCATGTAATTAATGTACAGGGAAGAAGTGCGATATCAGCATTACGTCATGTGGGAGGAGCCCGTGACCACCGTGGAAATTTTCATGCCACCCACACAACCCGGGAGCATTTGGAAATTAATATAAAAATATGCTACGTTCGATTCTCAAAAGGGAGAACGTTTTTGAGACATTGAAACCATAAGGATTCTGGACATATTTTTTCCAAGATCATAGAGTAACTAGTTTATAAAATAATTTCGAGAAGAAGGGCGTGTCCTAATGTTATTCAGATATGAATAAATAGCGGGCTAGTCCCGCAGCAATCATTCGGTCTGAGTGAGCGCGGGGGCGCTTCACACTGTTCCACAGTATTCAGTCTAAGTGAGCGCGGGGCACTTCACACTGTTTCGATATTCAATTCAGTCTACAACGAACCTCGGAGGGAGGTCATACTGTTTCGACAATAGTCAGTCTTAACCAGCCCATGAGGGTGTTACGCTTATCAACCAACATACAATCTTCGATAGGCCTGTGTGAGGGTCGTATCGCGTCAAGAAGTAACTAGTTTATGTGACCAAGTGGGTTGACATACCTTGACAGTCAATGTATATAGCCGACGAGAACTTTAAGTGACGTTTATACTGTGCGATAGGAGTGAAAGTCAGTGAACATTTAAGAAATTATTAAATCTCACCAGTATCAGAGTATTCAGGAACACCAAGGGTGTTGAACAAATTATTACAGGACGTTAAAGAACCGAATCGGGTTGTAACGCCGTAGGGACAGCCTGAAATTGCGTATGCTTTGGAATTCAGAGCTAAAAGTGATAAGATTTTGGAATTACAGTACGAATTAAAGCCGTTATAAGTAATTGAAGTAATTGTTAAACTTCAAATCAACAAGGGAAGAGATACTCATATAGTATTCTTATAAACATTTCCGAACACAGTTCGAGTGAAGAAACATTAGTAGAGGAGCGCGAGTTCGACTTTTCATCGCGACTCTAGGAGTGAATGTCTATGGGAGATATCCGGCAAAGTTTATACTTAACGCCGCAGTAAAGTATTATCGTGCCAGTTCGGGGACATTAGGACCGATAGATCTCGATCAGAAACATTGATAGAAGTTATCCAAGGGAACCAGTAAAGTAACGGGTGACGGGTACCAGGTACTTTCAGTCGATCCAAGGAGAAGTCAGGACAGGGGCAATACGTCGCTAGGACCTGCAATCTTGGAAAAGGTGAAAAGACTGAACGTGTGTAATCAAAGTGTTAAACAAGCAGTCAATTGGGCTTATGTGTAAAAATTTAGTATTTTGAGTGTATAATATTTGTTTGTGCGTAGAAATATTTTTAGTGTTATTTAGTGTCATAGGGCATTTAACCAGGTTATTCAACCCTCAAATAGTGGTGATAAATATAGATAAAAAGTGTAAGATATATAATAAATGTGTAACGAGTGCCACGATGGGTAAGATGATGGAGTGAATTGAAGATGTGGGTGAAACAGTTCATCCATTGGAATCCGGGAATCTCCTGGAAATTAACATGTGAGTACAGCTTATAAACATGATTACATTTTTGGGGGAAGTTTCGTGAAATCCTTATTTGTATGGAGATGTCACACAAGAAAGTGGAAATTGTTGTATGTTAAAAGAGAAATGATAAATACGGATCTGAAAAGCAGCGAAAAGTGAATCAAATGTAGAGAGAAATTGTAAACAAGTTAAGAGTAATAATCTCTTTTTATGTTGAAAGAATAAGTATTTGAACCACAGGGTCATGTTAAAGGGTTATGATAAAAGTATATTAATGAAAGTGAATAAATTACTGAATGTCTAAATTGGAAAGATAGCTCTGAAAAGAAATAAAAAATAATGGGGAAATATGATGTTACGAACGACTTTACAGGAATATTGTGTGTATGCAAATAAGCGCATTATAAAGATAACGACCAGAGATTGTCATATTAAACGGTCAGGGATCATTAATTTTGGTGGGAGTTGCCGTGATTTGAATAAGACGAATCCAGGTATGGTATAAAAGGGAGCAATTATGGAAACTGGAGGACATGGGTTCGACCCCCCTCTCAAGTAAATAAACACGCGCAAGGGATTGCCAGTGTGCCACCTTGCCGGCGCAAGTATTCGTTGACTCTTCCGAAGATGACATAAGGCCTATGAATGGAGTATGTATTCGTCGACTCTTCCGAAGATGGCAAAAGGCCTAGGAATTGAGTATATTGGTAGACACAAAGGTGTCAAGTACATGTTTGTGAGCCCCTAAATTAAGGAATGAACGCACTTCAACTCAGACAACGTGGATGAGCATAAATTAATATTGTTTCCCTGTGATTAAATAACCGGCCGCCGTGAGAGCCGCCCTAATATCAAATGAGAGGTTTAAATGTATTAAAGTCATTCAAACTTCTTACAATACTGTTAAAAGCAAGAGCTGACGGCTTTGTGAAGGAAATCCCGAGTGTCATCTTAGCCGGTCGTGCAGACAGCTGTAAATCTTTAGGAGGGTCAAGATCCTGTTAATTGCTTTGGGCAGCAAGCGAGACATTTTATAAACAGACCGAGTGTTACCGCACTCGCCAGGAGTTTTAAATATGAAGGACAGTCAGTGTCCCAGTGAACTAAATAACATTGATTGTAAGCTGCAAGGTAGTTCAGATCGCATAATTGAAGAAATAAGGAAATAGTTATTATTATACCTTCTCATTGTGTGACAGATCCAGGATGGAGATTTTCCTAAGTTAACGGGAATATTAAACAAACTGGGGAGTTTGTTTAAATTGAGCAAATCAGTAGTTTCTAATACTTCAGGATGCACGAACTTCTTCCCAACAATACTTAAGCAGTACAGTAAGAGAGAGAGATAAGATTTTGAACCCACATGGAATTCAATAAAAATTGATAATTGTTATTATTATTATGAACAAATATGAATGCACATGGATAATAATCAAAGCTGAAGAGTAATTCATGTTTTTGAATGACAAATGATGTTCTAAAAATGATCTGGAGCCATAGCGAGCTTGCCAGAACAATTGGTCAGAAGTACTATATGGAAGTGAAACTAGATTGTGGCTCAGTGGAACCTTAGTGATTATGAATTTATTGATTTAATTAAGTGATTCCTTGTTGTCAGAGAACAAGTGTGAAATATCAATAATATTTGAATTATTTTTTATGTTATTTTGAGTATGTTGTAGCGCCCATTTTGAGTATCATTAAATAATGTTTTTTATTGTGATTTGTGAATTATTTCAAGTGTTGATCCAAAATACGTGTGTCATATAGTGGGAATGAATGTACTACCCCCGACACCAGTGAGATAACGGAAGTATGATCACGTACGGTATTCATTGTTCGCAAGGGTACAATATATGCTTTGGGATAAGGTATTCAGCCTTGTTATACGTATGTAATGGAAACCTGTAGAATGCTGTAGTAAAATAAACAGCGTAAAGGAATTGGTCACCTACTGCATGTAAACTCTGGCCTTGTACTTATAATTAGAAAACCTTTAGCGTGAGAATAATATCTCTGTAAGTGTTTGTATGTGTTAATTGTGCCTATAGGGTTATGCTCTAGTGCTGTTGTTACGGCTAGGGAAAGAAAAATGACCAAAAGCTTTTACTTTTTTAAACTTAACTGACTTTGTAATGCTAAGCTGGTTGTGCGTAGCGAACATGTTGCACAGTAGCCACAGTGTAGGTGTTAGCTTTACCTTACTCTCTATAAGACTAGCATGGAGATAGTTGCGTGTGCCCTTATATACTTTGGGTGTGTGCATTAGCCTTTGGCTTAGCTTTAAAGGTTAGGTTAGGTGAAGTTAGGTTAGGTTAAGTGAAGAGGTTAGGTTAGGTTAGGTGAGGTTTATTAAGTTAGCTTAGGTTAGGTCATGTGATGACATGTTTGATTAGGTGAACTAAGGTTAGGTTAGGTGAAGTTAGGTGAGGACATGTTTTGGTTAGGTGAACTGAGGTTAGGTGAGGTTAGGTTAGGTCAGGTGAACTGAGGTTAGGTGAAGTTAGGCTAGGTTAGGACATGTTTCGGTTAGGTTAGCATGCAATATGTGTAAGTGGTAGCGTGCAGTGACCATTTTGCGCATTAGCCCTGTGCTGAAATAATAAATAAAATAAAAATTTATAAGTTAAAAAACAAAATATAAAAATAGAATCTTAGGTCAGTGACCTTGTGGTGTCTTCTTTGAATACACGGTACCTGAGATATAATGTTTACTGCTCCTTGCATGTTCATTTCTTCCTTCCTCTTCGCCAAACACCAACAGTGATCTTCTGTTTTCTCCTTGTTGGGCAAATCTCTTACGTCTTCATAAGTATGTTTCAGATATATAACTTCTGTGACCCACCTAGCGTCATCTAGTAGCGAACCTCTGAAGCTACTCAATTCCTCATCGTGCTAGAGGACTTACTTATCCATTTGGCTACCAGATCTTGTTACCATCGTCAGCTATTTTCTCCTTGAGCAAGAGGACTACGTCTACTGTTTCACTCACCATGCTGCGCTAATATCGCCTACTATCAACTCTTAGAAGACCAGCTCAGCAAGAGAAGATAAATGTTTTATTTTTCAAGTTGGCAATGTTTATATGTTCTCCTTTTGTCTCCTACCCCCCACTCTTTCCCCTCTTTCTTGATCCCTCCGTGCTCCGTTGAGCTGCACTCACTTTTTAGTCGGCAGTTGAAGTAATCAGTTAAGGCTCAACCAGAGCCAGCCTCTTGACCTAACGAGGCATTTTTTAAATTCCACGCCATGTTGGAACTCTAAGCATCAGTGAGGAACTTCACTTCGACATGCAACAAAGATAAGTACCTTCTTCAAGTTTTAACCTCATCTTCATGGTTTTAACTTCCTCGTGTTTTAAATGATACTTTTATAGACAGTGTGAAAGTATTTATTTTGGGGCAAAAATCATTCTTCGTGGGATTTGCCATGTTGAGCTTTCGCTTGTATAAGCCGACTTTACCATAAAGAGCTTTTATTAAGCTATTCTAATGAGAAATCCTCTCTCTACGTGGGATATTATCTAATTACCCACTGTCTATAATTCAACAAGTTAGTTCCTCCGCTGGATTTTCATTAGCCCCATTTTACTGCTAAGATTGTTCTGGAACCTTCCAGATTCTTTACTCAATCTACAAGTCCTGCCGTCATGTATTTCTCACGTACTTGTGAGAATTCTGTTTAAAATTGAATTATCTTATTTCTAAATTACTACATAGTGAAGTTTCGTCCACCGCGGGAATTTTCTATAGCGCATTTAATTGTAATTTACAACTTTCTCAAGAAATAGACTCTCACTTATCTAGTGAAACCAGTTATTTTCATCATTGCAATAATTTTCTTTTCCATAAACTTTGTGTCTCCACAGTGAACTTTTCATATGTTTCAATGAACTATAGTGAAAACCAGTGCTTGCTCAACTTTTCTACCGCGTCGCGGTCGTCCGCTTATATTCAAATAAGGCCATGAACATTTTCCTTAATTCCCATTTCTCTTTCCTAAACCTCTCACTAACAATCTGCAATAAACTTTTAATCTAGGTCTGTTCCAATAAGGTGTCATTCCAGGAAGTGCCCTTCCATTTTTGTTGGTTTATCATTAAGTATCTCTGTATAATCTTTGTGATACGTGTCTAGCACACGTTTCAAACTTACATTGTTCCTCCCTTCAAAATCAGGGAAAACAATTCTCTAAACTCTTGAGCGAGTCATGTTCAGGTTTCACGAAATGGAAACTGTCCCATTTGGCGAGTGATTCCTGCTCAAACTTGGGAAGTCTAGAACTTGCCCTTTCACTTTCTTCAGGTTTCACAGTAAGTGACCTGCCCTCTTTGTATAATTCTCATATATTAATTCTGTATAAATATAAGAAGTTGTAGGAACTTCTATCTTATTTTTCACGTTGTTATTATTGTTATTTTCAAAGTTGTCACTTTCTCTAGAACATTCTCTCCTGAATTTCTTAAGGTGTACTTTTTGTACTCAAGCTTTAATTATTTCATTGCTCATTTGTTTAAATCTTATAAAGATTTTAGAAACATGTAAGGTTTGAAACCTTTTAAATTGTCAATTGCCTGGAGCAACCGTTTAATGTTGAGAGGTCTGCGACCCTATTTGTTAAAAAGTTCAAATGAACTATGTTTATTAAAATTATATTGCATAATGGTTAATTTCCTCAAACTTTTTCTAATTGTAAAATAAACAAATCTTTTCTCTTCGCTTTTTCATTTTCGAATATCAAGTTTAGGCAAAATCCTGTCTTCCTTGACTCTCCTCACTCAATGATATTAAAATCATTAATAGAGCTTTCACCATTTGTTGCATTTGAGCAAGAACTCTTAATTTTCACCTTACTAAAGTTCTTCTTAGCGTTAATAGCTAATTCTAATTGGCCAGTAAGGCAAGTAAAGTTCGCTAAGCCAACAACCTGCTTGTGGAGACCCTCTCCGAAAACTTATGGTCAATTTTCTAAAAAATAAGTGTTTCTTTTTGTCTAAACTTTTAGCCGGCTCCTCGCTGAGTAAAAGCTTAGCCATTTTTCAATGCAACCATTGGTTCATTCACCAAGATTACCCAATAAGGCATAATCTTTTATCATTTTCTTTCTTAGAGACACTTGGTCGCCCTTACAGGAACTCCATAATTTTGGAAATTGAAAATACCAAACCTGAGTTAAATCATTGGCATTCTTCGAATTACTTTGTCAAACCTAATTTCTTTGAGAAGACATACAGTAAATTTGTTCCTCTCAGTCTTGCCAGACCATCACCCTTCCCCATAGTACTTTTATACATGCTTGGGAGGAAATATACTAAAGCCTCTCTCTTGCAAACCGCCCAAGTCCTAGCTGCGGTTCCCGTTAGCCTCGACCAAGCTCGTACCTACTTTAGGTATCCGAGAGTTAATTTCCATTGGCAACTGCTTCTAAGGGTATTTAAATCTCAACTTATTAATTTTGTGGGACTCTCCTCCTATGTTTCTACCCTTCTTTTCCAATCCCAAATCTACTTCCTTCTCTTAATCATCTTCCCTTGGTGGGTGGGTTATTCCTCATCCTATAATCTACCCAAAATTTGGTCCCAGAAACCCGGGAGAGTCCATTTTTTATGTCCATTGTTTGTCAAGTGTCATTTGACAATACTTTGCATATTTCTAATATCTGTATTGAATATTTCAGCTATAACCACATCGTGCAAAGCCTGTGAACGGGAAAGAGGCCGCTCCTGTCTCCTATGGTGTGTCCCATTCTTTCTACTCATTCGCTGCTGCCAGCTTGACAGCATTTCCAAGGTTCCACAGTTTCGTGAGTTACATTTTCATTTACCTTCTTTAATATGGCTCCCACTGATAAGGATAAGGATGAAAAACTTACTTCTAAACGAGCATCCTATAAAGGGCAAATTACCCGATTCAGAAGGTACATAAAAGAATTAGATCCCTCAGACGCGCAATTAGATTTGCTGAAACATCGTGTAAAGGATTTTGAACGTTCTTATGAAAACTACTGTAACATTCAAACTGAAATTGAAACTTGCATGCTCAATCAAACAGAAGATCGTGTCGAAGTAGAGAACCTATATTACGAAGGCATAGGTTCTGCTTTCAAAATAATACACCAACTGATCCCCAATATCTCAGAACCGGACACTAAGGTCATCAATCCGGCCCAGTTAGCACCCGCTTCAGTTCACAAGAACAAACCGAAACCGTTACTTCCCAAGATAAGCCTACCGCATTTCTCAGGCAAGGAAGGTGAATGGTATTCTTTTTACGAACTTTACTGCTCCCTAATTCATGAAAATATCGAGATCCCAGACATACATAAATTTTACTTCCTCCGTACGTCTTTGGAATCTGAGGCCTTGGCCTTGGTGGAGTCACTGCCTTTAAGCGCAGACAACTACCACATCGCCTTTAATCTCCTTAAAGAGAGATATGGCAATTTACGTTTGAGTGTAGCTTGTCATATCCGCTGTCTCTTCAACTTACCAGCCGTCAAACCTAATGACGTCACATCTTTAAGAGACCTCTTAGATTCTATGCAGTTAAATGTCAGAGCGTTATACCAACTAAAACAGCCTGTCCAAACATGGGACACCATACTTATTCACCTAGCTACATCAAGATTCGATTTTTCGACACTGAAGGCCTGGGAGATCGAACTCGCCTGCAACAAGGAACATTCGTTCGAACACCTTATCTCGTTTCTCAACAGTCGATGTCAATTCCTTACAGCACTCGCATTTCAGTGCGAAAAAGTCGAAACGAATCCTCAGTGTCAAATTTTTGAAAAAAAACTTGCTTCTTCAAAGGGACATCAGCCCCCATTTGTCGAAAACAAACAAACCCGTTCTTCTTTCAATAATCCAAGAGAACATATCAGGCCGCTTAACAAATCGTTAAAATGCACGCTCTGTAAAAAGCTTCACACATTGTATTTGTGCAAATCCTTTAAAGAATTGTCTGTCGAAGATCGAAGAAAGTTTGTCTTGAACAGCAAACATTGTTTCAATTGCTTGTCACCTAAGCATTCTTCTTCGAACTGTACGTCATCAAATCTCTGTTTTCATTGCAAAAAACCGCATCATTCTTTATTGCACGTTCACGATAAATCGAGGTCATCAGCACCTGCCTCTTCAAGCTCCATGCAGAGCAGCTCCGAACAAACTAATGCTTCTTCCTGCATTTCTAATGCCGAACCTTCTCACAGTGCGCAAACCCTGTTGACCACTGTACAATTTGAAATCCAAGATAAATTTGGAAATTGGTTTCGAACCCGTGGTCTTCTCGATTCCGCTTCAACGCACAACTTTGTTTCGCAATCGTTGATTAAAAAACTAGGTCTTTCGTCATCGCCTACTTCTATCAATGTGACCGGCATTGACAATTTGAAAACTCAAGTTTTGCAGTCTTCAAAATTGAAAATCAGAGACGTTTGCCAAAGAAACACCAATCTTAATTTAAACTGTCTCATTCTTACCAGTATTGGCAAGGACACTCCAAGTCACTCTATTAATACCTCCGGATTAAAGATTCCTTCGCACTTAAGGTTAGCCGATCCTCAGTTTAATGCTCAAGGTCCCATTGATGTACTTTTCAGTGCCAATGTTTTTTGGAATTGCATTCGCAAACAAACACGCAAGTTATCTTCAACCGTGGTCGCTAGAGACACCGATTTTGGTTGGGTTATTACTGGTGAAATCCAACAACCCAGTCTTCAAACCAAAGCGCAATGTCATTTCGTCACAGCTGACATAAATCCCATTTCTGAAAAAGAGAACGCTCATGTTTCAGATCTCAATATTTTTGAAAAACACTTGTTGAAACGATGTCTTATCGTGAACAACTGCGCTACCTCTGTAAGTTGTTTAAATGGTTTTTCCTTCTTCCCGCACAAGATGGCCATTCAAGGTCGCCTTGCTTTGTGTTATTTCGTCTATCTTCTTATGTCATTTTTTATAGCAGTTAATTGCTTAAATTTTTTCTCGAAAACTATCTTCCCCTTGTGTAAAACCATGGCTATCAGTCACCATCACTTTGCTGTACGCTATGTTTCACTTCTTTCGCTATGTAGAAGGATGGCCACGGCCGGCTCATCCCTCCTTCCTCACAATTGGAAGTCGCTCATGAAACCGCTTGAAACTCTGAATTCTATAGCATCTAGAATAACTATTCTTATGCATAACCTTCTTCTCAATGTCCCAGCTTGTCTTCTTTGCTCGGAAGAATTAAGCTTCTTTCTGTTGAAAATTGTCCGATTTCGTGATCCTCTCAATTATGCGAAATTGATTTCCTACTTTATTTCATATAGCTTTAAGTTGTTTGTTCACGTCCAAGTTACGATTGACTGCATGCCGTCCAAACTGAATATCTGTTTTAAGTTACAGCTGATTCAACTAGTGTGTGTGCACTTTGAACTGCTTGTTTTTCAGACTTGTTTGTATACCAGTCTGAGGAAGGCCAAGTTGTTGTTTATTTCCTGTACGCTTGACACAGTTCAAAGCAAGTTTCTCTTATCTCAACTCTGGCTGATTGCCAACCATTGTCTGGCGAGCCGCTACCGTAATCTCGGAAGCCGTTCACCTACTTCCAAAAATAAACTTGTTCTAGTTAAGGACTCTTTCAGCTATTTATATGTCTCATCTCGTTGTACTATGTGTGTCAAGGCCGTGCTTGTTTACGTCTCTCACTTACTCATGCTCGTATTCTATAACTGCTTCGATCCCTGTTTCAAAACTTCGTTGCGTATTTCTCACGCGCTTATGTATTGCAATTTGCTTACATATTTTGCGATCTTAATGTTCATTGATGAACAAACTGGGTTTTTCTCGTCGTCACATTCGATGTGTTTTTGTATTCATACTTGTTATGTCACGTTTTTCGCTGACTTAAGTATTTTTCTGAGTAAACCCTTTGATACTCATTATAACTTGAGGTTATTGTTTATGGCTACTCGTTTGTTACCTATGGCGTTCTTGTTTTCTACTCGCATAGTTCCTTTGTTTATTTGGTATATTCTTGTCCTGAATAGATGTACTTGTTTCTATACGCTTTGTTTAAACTTGTTAATTCTCCTTTTGCACCGTATCGCAATCTTTACTAGTGCTTTATTTCCCTCAGCTTCTAGTTATTTCGTGATTGAAAGTGTTGATAATTCTCGCCTTTTAACTCCGCTTTCCAATGACCCTGATAACCTCCTTCCACTTACACCTGGTCGCTTCTTTACACGCCCTTCTCTCTCTGCTCCTCCTCCTCTTCCCAATTCTTTCAGGGATTTTAATCTACCCATTGTTTGGCGTAAACTTGAAGCCCTCCGTAATTCGTTTTGGAAAAGGTGGAACTTGGAATATTTGACTTCCTTACAACGGAGACAGAAGTGGTTTCTTTCCAGTCCCGACATTAAGGTGGGGGACTTGGTCTTGGTTAGGGATGTTTCACCCCCCCTAGTATGGATGTCTGGTAGGGTGACCGAATGTTACCCTGGGAGAGATGGGAGAGTCAGGGTGGCCAGAATCTTGACCACAAATGGACCGATCACAAGACCACTGTCTTTGATCGCTCCGCTGCCATTAAATGTGTAACTGCTTATTTGCTCTCTGTTGGTGTTTGACCCCCCAGTATGGTGTATTCTTTGAATACACGGTACCTGAGATATAATGTTTACTGCTCCTTGCATGTTCATTTCTTCCTTCCTCTTCGCCAAACACCAACAGTGATCTTCTGTTTTCTCCTTGTTGGGCAAATCTCTTACGTCTTCATAAGTATGTTTCAGATATATAACTTCTGTGACCCACCTAGCGTCATCTAGTAGCGAACCTCTGAAGCTACTCAATTCCTCATCGTGCTAGAGGACTTACTTATCCATTTGGCTACCAGATCTTGTTACCATCGTCAGCTATTTTCTCCTTGAGCAAGAGGACTACGTCTACTGTTTCACTCACCATGCTGCGCTAATATCGCCTACTATCAACTCTTAGAAGACCAGCTCAGCAAGAGAAGATAAATGTTTTATTTTTCAAGTTGGCAATGTTTATATGTTCTCCTTTTGTCTCCTACCCCCCACTCTTTCCCCTCTTTCTTGATCCCTCCGTGCTCCGTTGAGCTGCACTCACTTTTTAGTCGGCAGTTGAAGTAATCAGTTAAGGCTCAACCAGAGCCAGCCTCTTGACCTAACGAGGCATTTTTTAAATTCCACGCCATGTTGGAACTCTAAGCATCAGTGAGGAACTTCACTTCGACATGCAACAAAGATAAGTACCTTCTTCAAGTTTTAACCTCATCTTCATGGTTTTAACTTCCTCGTGTTTTAAATGATACTTTTATAGACAGTGTGAAAGTATTTATTTTGGGGCAAAAATCATTCTTCGTGGGATTTGCCATGTTGAGCTTTCGCTTGTATAAGCCGACTTTACCATAAAGAGCTTTTATTAAGCTATTCTAATGAGAAATCCTCTCTCTACGTGGGATATTATCTAATTACCCACTGTCTATAATTCAACAAGTTAGTTCCTCCGCTGGATTTTCATTAGCCCCATTTTACTGCTAAGATTGTTCTGGAACCTTCCAGATTCTTTACTCAATCTACAAGTCCTGCCGTCATGTATTTCTCACGTACTTGTGAGAATTCTGTTTAAAATTGAATTATCTTATTTCTAAATTACTACATAGTGAAGTTTCGTCCACCGCGGGAATTTTCTATAGCGCATTTAATTGTAATTTACAACTTTCTCAAGAAATAGACTCTCACTTATCTAGTGAAACCAGTTATTTTCATCATTGCAATAATTTTCTTTTCCATAAACTTTGTGTCTCCACAGTGAACTTTTCATATGTTTCAATGAACTATAGTGAAAACCAGTGCTTGCTCAACTTTTCTACCGCGTCGCGATCGTCCGCTTATATTCAAATAAGGCCATGAACATTTTCCTTAATTCCCATTTCTCTTTCCTAAACCTCTCACTAACAATCTGCAATAAACTTTTAATCTAGGTCTGTTCCAATAAGGTGTCATTCCAGGAAGTGCCCTTCCATTTTTGTTGGTTTATCATTAAGTATCTCTGTATAATCTTTGTGATACGTGTCTAGCACACGTTTCAAACTTACATTGTTCCTCCCTTCAAAATCAGGGAAAACAATTCTCTAAACTCTTGAGCGAGTCATGTTCAGGTTTCACGAAATGGAAACTGTCCCATTTGGCGAGTGATTCCTGCTCAAACTTGGGAAGTCTAGAACTTGCCCTTTCACTTTCTTCAGGTTTCACAGTAAGTGACCTGCCCTCTTTGTATAATTCTCATATATTAATTCTGTATAAATATAAGAAGTTGTAGGAACTTCTATCTTATTTTTCACGTTGTTATTATTGTTATTTTCAAAGTTGTCACTTTCTCTAGAACATTCTCTCCTGAATTTCTTAAGGTGTACTTTTTGTACTCAAGCTTTAATTATTTCATTGCTCATTTGTTTAAATCTTATAAAGATTTTAGAAACATGTAAGGTTTGAAACCTTTTAAATTGTCAATTGCCTGGAGCAACCGTTTAATGTTGAGAGGTCTGCGACCCTATTTGTTAAAAAGTTCAAATGAACTATGTTTATTAAAATTATATTGCATAATGGTTAATTTCCTCAAACTTTTTCTAATTGTAAAATAAACAAATCTTTTCTCTTCGCTTTTTCATTTTCGAATATCAAGTTTAGGCAAAATCCTGTCTTCCTTGACTCTCCTCACTCAATGATATTAAAATCATTAATAGAGCTTTCACCATTTGTTGCATTTGAGCAAGAACTCTTAATTTTCACCTTACTAAAGTTCTTCTTAGCGTTAATAGCTAATTCTAATTGGCCAGTAAGGCAAGTAAAGTTCGCTAAGCCAACAACCTGCTTGTGGAGACCCTCTCCGAAAACTTATGGTCAATTTTCTAAAAAATAAGTGTTTCTTTTTGTCTAAACTTTTAGCCGGCTCCTCGCTGAGTAAAAGCTTAGCCATTTTTCAATGCAACCATTGGTTCATTTACCAAGATTACCCAATAAGGCATAATCTTTTATCATTTTCCTTCTTAGAGACACTTGGTCGCCCTTACAGGAACTCCATAATTTTGGAAATTGAAAATACCAAACCTGAGTTAAATCATTGGCATTCTTCGAATTACTTTGTCAAACCTAATTTCTTTGAGAAGACATACAGTAAATTTGTTCCTCTCAGTCTTGCCAGACCATCACCCTTCCCCATAGTACTTTTATACATGCTTGGGAGGAAATATACTAAAGCCTCTCTCTTGCAAACCGCCCAAGTCCTAGCTGCGGTTCCCGTTAGCCTCGACCAAGCTCGTACCTACTTTAGGTATCCGAGAGTTAATTTCCATTGGCAACTGCTTCTAAGGGTATTTAAATCTCAACTTATTAATTTTGTGGGACTCTCCTCCTATTTTTCTACCCTTCTTTTCCAATCCCAAATCTACTTCCTTCTCTTAATCATCTTCCCTTGGTGGGTGGGTTATTCCTCATCCTATAATCTACCCACCTTGTAGTTAAGTCTTTTTGCAATGTGTAGAATGTAAGATATAAAATTTAAAATATAAAATGTAAAATTGTAAAGGTAAAAATATAAAAATTTAAAATGTAAATTAAGAAAAATTAAAAATTAAAAATCTAAAATGTTAAAAAAATCTTACATACTTTAATTTAAATTAGGTTTCTTTAATTGTGGGTTATAGAATTGTTGAGTTAATGACCTTGCAGTTTAGTGCTTTAACACAATAAATAAAAATAAAAAATAATAAATTAAATATTAAAATTTTAAAAAAGTTTTTAAAACATATAAATAATACATTAAATAAAAAATAAATAATAAATAAATAATTAATAAATAATGTATAGTTAATAACAAATATGTAATGATTTGAAAAGCCCGCCATTTAAGAGTGCCGTTGCGCGTGGCGGCCATATTACGCATTAGCCCCTGTGCCAGCTATGACTCTCACTCCATAAGAATAACATAGGGTAGTTGCACGCGGTGGCCATCTTGCGCATTAGCCCCTGTGCCAGCTTCGGCTTATTATACCAACTTGGGAGGTAGAAGCTTCCACCCTTTGTGATATCAGCACTAGATGGGACCCACTCCGTACAGGCCATGGAGGCCCTGGGAGTAGTTGAAGGTAGAGGATTCCACCCTTTGTGATATCGGCACTAGATAGGACCAACTCCGTACAGGCCATTGAGGCCCTGGGAGTGGTGGAAGGTAGAGGCTTCCACCCTTTGTGATATCGACGCTAGATGGGATGGAGCCCGGCGGTCTTTGCTTCCAGCAATCACCCTGCTACTCATACTGAGCGAACAGGGCTGTTTGAGTCTCCTAAAGAGGTAGTTTTGTTTCTAAAATCCACTACCTGGGTGGGGATCGAACCTACTTGATTTCACTTCGAATCTCAGTGCCTCTATTGGCTGCGCTTCGCAGCTTCCAATTTTTATAACTTTAATAATAATAATAATAATAATAATAATAATAATAATAGTAATAATATTGGTCCCAGGAATCAACCTGAGAGGAGACCTTGTGTCTCTGGGCAAATGGGAGTGAAATGCGTCGTTGCTAGTCACCTGCAACATTAATATATTGGGCTCAGCAAGAGAATTCAACTAGCCTCTTTCACTCCAACTCCAGCACATAACCTACAAGAGGTGCCCCTGTTAAACCGAGTAACCCAGTGGAAGGTTGGGTAACCAATCCTAGTGGGAGACTGGGTCGGCGAGCCGATCAGTGCTGGGGGCTCCAATGCTCACAACCTTGGCTGTATCCTTGCCAGTGTGAAACATCACTGGCCTAAGTCAACAGTCTTTCAACTGTTAAAAGCATGGAGGAAATTTCAGCAACTGTCAGTACCCCAGGTGGTAACCAATCCACCGTCGCTTCGAGTGACGCATGCAAGCCTTCGGAATCTGGAGAGCTTGGACCGAAATGCTTGGAGGTATCGGAGATTCCACGCAAGATCAGGCATAAAACCAAGAATTTCTTTGCTACCTTTAACACAAATTCTCTCCGGAAGGTTGCAAAATTAAAACAACTCACGGATGCACTAACTGAACATCGGATCCAAATTGCGGCAGTTCAGGAAACATGATTTACTGATGAGCATGCCTTTGGATCAGAAGGCTACAGAATCTTCAAGGGTAAGCCAGGTAAACGTGTTATAGAAACGGTTCTCCAACTCGTTACTGGATTTGTAGTCAACAAGAAGATTCTAGACTCCATCACAAATTTCACTTCTGTAAGCAGTCGAGTCTCGACCCTTTCCTTTCGAAGTACAAATAAAATGTATACTATTGTGAACGTTCATGCACCGATCAACGAAGCGAACAAGAACGACCAGTAAGGAACTGATCGATTCTGGGAAGATCTTGAAGAAATTTTATCGAAGATTCCAGACAAACATAATATTTTACTTGGGGATTTCAATGCCCAGGTAGGAAAGAAAATTTCGAAACATTGTTGGTAATTACCCCACTCATCATAGAACGAATCGTAATGGAGAACGGCTAACAGAGCTATGTAGGGCCTTAAACCTGGTAATGAAATCCACTGCATTCAAACATCTGCGCAAGAAACAAAAGACCTGGAAATCCCCAAATCCCAGTCTTGGCGAATTCCAGATTGATCACGTCACAATTGCACGGAAAGCTCAAAAAGAAATTCAGAATGTGAAAGTTCTAAGAAATGGAAAACTGGATTCGGATCATTATCTATCTAAAATTAATATCAAACTCCTCCCGAGAAACACACGGAGGTTCCGAGCCAAAAAGATTGAAAGATATGATGTTGGAAAACTGGCGTCCAGTAATGAGTTTACACGAAAACTACAAACTGTGGATGCAGAGAACTGGGAACAACTGCGAGAGGCGCTGGTTGAAACAGCAAAAGAGACCGTCCCACTAAAACGAGGAAGCATGCTTGGTGGAACAGTGAATGTGACGTAGTAATAAGGAAGAGACAGCTTGCCTGGCAGAAATGGAACTCGCAACAAAATCAAATCAACTGGGCAGACTTCTTGAATGAAAGAACGAGTGCAGCAAAAACCATCCGCAAAGCTAAACGTGCCTTTAATAAAAACCAGATGGATGAAATCGAACAGGATTTCCAGAAGAATAATATGCGCAACTTCTATAGAATATTTAAAAGCAACTTGAGGAAATATAGGCCTCCATGTCTTCAGTTCAGGGATTGTAATGGAAAACTACTTTATAGCGACAAAGATAATTGTCAGGTGCTCGCAAAATATTTTGAGTCCCTTCTTAACTGTGAGACTCCAAGTTCCAGATTCACATTTAATGACCATGCGCAAGTCCACCCAGATTCCTCTTCACCCACGAAAGAGGAAGTCAAACAGATTATCCGATCTCTAAAGAACCATAAAGCTCCAGGTGAAGACTCGATAATCGCTGAACTGTGGAAGTTTGCTAGTAACAATACAGTGGATAAATTAACGGACATCATACATGAAATTTGGGATACCGAAAGACTTCCAAGTGACTGGACTTCTGCTTTAATCCACTCCCTTTGGGTAGATTATTAGCTTGGGAATAACCTAACCCCCAAGGGAAGATGATGAAGAAAAAGAAGTGGGTTTCGGACTGGAGAAAAAGGATGGAGAAATAGGAAGAGAGTTTGACATAAGTTATAACTAAGAGTTCTTGCTCCAATGCAACGAAAAGTGGAACCGTTGTTAATTTTATTTGTGAGGTTTTTAAAGTTAAGCCTATAGGAAGAGTAAAGGAAGACAGGATCTTGCCTAATAGTTCTATTTGAGAAATGATAAATCAAAAGAACAAATCTTTATTTATTTAACAATGTAAAAGGAAGTAGTTTATGTAACAAATGAAATGAAAATCCACAGCCTGCTTCCAGTCTCCGACCGGGTCAGGAATGGAATGAATGGAGCCCCCATCTAGCGGCGAGGATATGAACTGTGCCGGCTGCCGAGGCCTGACGCACTCCTCTGGGGCAATGATTAAATGCATGACAGATGAAATGAAATGATAGTGGATTTTAATTTTTATCAACAATTGGGGTCGCAGACCTCCGAAAACTTTTAAAGCTTGCGCCAGGCAATTAATAATTATTTTGGTTTTAAACCTTTTATATGCTTTAAAATCTTCGTAAGATTTTGAGATGGCTAAGATGAATAAATGAAAAATTTAAAGATAACTGACGTAATTAAAGTTAAACAATAAATCAAGTACAAGATGTGAACTTTAAGGATTTCTAGATAGGTATCTTAGAAATATGACCAAATAACAACTTCGAAAGTAACAACAACAAAAATCAGGAAGAATGAAATAGAAGTTTCTATAACTTCTTGTATTAATGCAGAACTACGCTTAATGATTATACATAGGAGATTATACGAATAGGGCAGGTCACTTATTGTGAAACCTGAAGAGAACAATTGAAAGGAAGTATCTAGAACTCCTATGTTTAAGTAGGGATCACGAGAAAAATGGGGCAAGTTTCCCTTTCGTGAAACCTAGAGATAACTCACTTATGAGTTGAAAGAATTGGATTCCCTCATTAGAAGGGAGAAACAATACAATTTAAGGCGTGTACTAGACACGAAGTTTTACAGACATTAATTCGATATAAGTGGAGCAAATAAGGGAGGGCACTTATGTAGAGTGACACCTCATTGAAAAAAGACCCAAAGTAACCATTTTATTTTAGTTTGTTAGTAAAGGGTTTGGGAAAGATCAAATGGGATTGTGGAAGAGTGTTCATGGCCGTATTTATTGTACTCGGACGAGCGCGACGCGGATGAAAAGTTGAACAGGCACTGTTTTCACTATAGTCTGTTGATATAGTTGAAAAGTTCACTGTAGTAGCACAAAAGTTGATAGCAAAGAAAGTTATTGCAATGGTGGAAAATAACTAGTTACACTAGATTTGCGAGAGTCTATTGCTTGAAAAACTTGTAGGTTATAGTTGAATGCACCAGAAAAATCCCAACGGAGGAAGAAAAATTAGATATTGAATAGCAGTTCATAAGGAAAATTCCTTAGTTTGAAAAAGTATTCCCATATGAAGTGGTAAATACATGACAGTATAACTGGTAGATAGAGTGTAGGTTCTGGAAGGTTCCAGAGCAATGATGAGTTGTTTAAATTGGGTAGAGAATCCCTCGGCGGAAAACTAGATTATATAGACAGTGGGTACTTTAGAAATATCCCTCGATGTGAGATAGCATCAGAAAATCTTTCATTTTGAAAGTTAGACTTGATAGTTCGAGATTTGATCAAGAAGATCTCTTGAAAGCAGTTATTTTATCACATAGCAACTTTCACTGTCTATAAAATCCAAATAAAAGCATTAAGCCTTTTAAAAGCGATGAGAATGTGGTTAAAACATGAAGTCGGTACTTATCTTTGCTTCATGAAGAGGGCGATGTTGCTGTTGACGGTTGGTTTTAAAACTCGAATATGGCGTCGAATTTAAAAGTTTGCCTCTTGAGTGGAGGAGGCGAGCTTTAGTTAAACTCTAACTTACTGGTTTGACTTCCGACGTACAAGTGAGTGCTGCTAGACGCAGCGAAAGTACACTAGCCTAGACGGCATGTGCAACAAGAAGTTGAGTGCACTTGAGAGGGTGAGCGGTTGCTCACGGCACGGAGACAAGTCGAGAAGAAGTGAACGAGCGAGCGAGCAGCGCACGCGGAGAAGCGAGCAGTAGGAGGAAGCAAGAAGAGGGGGAAGCGGGCGAGTAAGGGGAGGAAACAAAGAGGTTATACATAAACATGAAAAAACTTTTCAAAAACCAAATTCTTCTTGGAGCGGTGTCTTCACGGAGTAGTTGGTTGGTGAAGAACACGACGCCCTGCGGATTAATATAGAAGTCTTCATGGCTTGACGCAATGGAAGTTCGGAAGGCAGCGATGGGACGCTGTCAGGCTGGTTCAACGGAATATGCGTTTCTGTAAGAAACTGACAGAAAAAATGTACAAATGCACGGGGCAAACGGGAGGTAACAGTTCGATGTTGGTGTGTGCGGGAAAGAAATGTAAATACATGGACTGATATAAAGTAATGAAGAACAGCAAAAGCTAATTCTTTCTTTCCGTGTATTTCCAAAAATACACCAAGTTGGGGGACAACAGCAAACACCAGCAAAGAACAAGAACACAATATGAAAGAGGCCTTATAATATACCCATTGGTAGTAAAGATCATTCTTTTCCTGACTCTTCCCTTCCCTCCTGGGTAACAATCGGTCATTTCGCCAAAGATCTATGCTAGAGGGAGAAAGGGAAAAGGATGTGGCACCTATGAGGAACTGACCAGGTGTAAGTGGAAGCAAGTTATCAGGGTTACTAGAATGCGGAGGCGACGGGCGCGAATTAACAACGCTGTCAATCACAAAGTAACTAGAAGCTGCGAGAAATAAAGCTCTAGTGAAGATCGCGACAAGATGCGAAAGGAGAGTTAACAAATTTAAACAAAGCGTATAGAAACAAGTACATCGATTAAGGATAAGAATATACCAAATAAACAAAGGAACTATGCGATTAGAAAGCATGAACGCCATATGTAACAACAATCTAGTAGCCATAAACAATGACCTGAAGTTATAATAAGCATCAAAAGGGTTAATCAGAAAAATACTTAAGTCAACAAGAAACGTGACGTAACAAGCATAGATGCAAAAACACATCGAGTGTAACGACGAGAGAAAACAAGTTTGTTCAACAATGAACAATAAAAGTGCAAAATATGTAAGCAGGGTGCAATACATGCGCGCATAAAAATATGCAACCATGTTATGAAACAAGGATCGAAACAGCTATAGGATACGAGTGTGAGCAAGTGGGAGAGATAGGTAAACACGACCTTGACCCACATAGTACAGCGAGATAACAATATAAATATCTGAAAGAGTCCTTGACCAGAACAAGTTTATTTTGGTAAGGAGGTGAACAGCTTCTGAAATTACGGGAGCAACTCGCAAGACAATGGTTGGCAGTCAGCCAAAGTTGAGATAAGGAAAACTTGCTCTGACCGTTGTCAAGCATAGAGGAAATAAACGGCAGCTTGGCCTTACCCGGGCTTGTATACAAACGAGATTGACAAACAAGCAGTTCAAAAAAAAAAACAAAGCGAGTGCAATCAGCCGAGACTTAAAGCGGAACTTCAAGTAACACGGCATGCAGTCTTCCGTAGCTTGGGCGTGAAGAACCACTTTAAAGACATATGAAATAAAGCAAGTAATCATTTTCGCATAATTTTGAGGATCACGGAATCCGACAATTTTCAACAGAAAAACGCTTAATTCTTCTGAACGAAGAAGAGAAGCTGGAACATTTAGAAGGAGTTTATGGGTAAGAATAGTTATTCTAGATGCTAGAGAACTCAGATTTTCAAGCGGTTTCAAAAGCGGCTTCCGAGTGTGAGGAAGAGGGAAGGAGGCGGCCATGGCCATCCTACTAAATAGCGAGGGAAGTGAAACATAGCTTACAGCGAAATGAGGGTGACTGATAGGCATGGTTTTACACAAACAATTACCTGCTAAAAAGAATGACATGAGAAGGTAAACCAAGTGACCCAAGGCGAGGAGAACTTGAATTGCCATTTTGTGCGGAAATAAGGCAAAACCACTTAAACAACTTATAAAGGTGACGTAGTTATTTACAATGAGACATCGTTTCGCCAAGTGTTTTTCAAATGTATTGAGATCGGAAACATAAGTGTTCTCTTTTTCAGAAAAGGGATTTGAATCGGCAGTAACAAAATGACATTGCGATTTGGTTTGAAGACTGGGATGTTGTATTTGACCAGTAATGACCCAACCAAAATCGGTGTCTCTGGCGACCACGTTTGAAGATAGCCTACTGGTTTGTTTACGAAGGCAATTCCAGAAAATATTGGCACTGAAAAGTATATCAATGGGGCCTTGAGCATTAAACTGAGGATCAACTAACCTTAAATGCGAAGGAATCTTTAATCCGGAAGTATTAATAGAGCTGCTAGGAGTGTCCTTGCCAATACTGGTAAGAATGAGACAGTTTAAGTTAAGATTGGTGTTTCTTTGACAAATGTCTCTGATTTTCAATTTTGAAGACTGCAAGGCTTGAGTTTTCAAATTGTCAATGCCGGATACATTGATGGAAGTAGGTGATGAAGAAAGACCTAGTTTTTTAATTAACGATTGCGAAACAAAGTTGTGAGTTGAGGCAGAGTCGAGAAGACCGCGGGTTCGAAACCAATTTCCAAATTTATCTTGGATTTCGAATTGTACAGTGGACAAAAGGACTTGCGCACTGTGAGAAGTTTCGGCGTTAGAAATGCAGGAAGTAGCATTAGTTTGTTCAGAGCTGCTCTGCATGGAGTTTGAAGAAGCAGGTACTAGTGACCTCGATTGATCATGAAAGTGCAATAAAGAATGATGCGGTCTTTTGCAATGAAAACAGAGGTTGGAAGACGTACAATTAGAAGCAGAATGCTTAGTTGACAGGCAGTTATGGCAATATTTATTATTGGAGACAAACTTCCTTCTGTCTTCAACAGACAATTCTTTAAAGGATTTGCAGGAATACAAAGTGTGAAACTTTCTACAGAGCGTGCATTTTAAAGATTTGTTGAGCGGCCTAATATGTTCTCTTGGATGGTTGAAAGAGGCAGAACGAATTTGCTTGTTCTCGACAGATGGGTACTGATGACCATTTGAAGAGACAAGTTTTTTTTATCCAGGATGTCACACAGAGGACTAGTTTCGACTCTTTCGCACTGAAATGAGAGTGCTGTAAGGAATTGGCACCGGCTGTTCAGAAACGCGTTAAGGTGTTCGAAAGAATATTCATCCTTGCGAGTGAGTTCGATTTCCCAAACCTTTAATGTCAAAAGATCGAATCTGGATGTAGCTAGATGAATAAGGACTGTGTCCCAAGTTTGGACTGGCTGCTTGAGTTGATATAATGCTCTCACGTGCAATTGCATGGAGTCTAACAGGTCTCTTAAAGAGGTGACGTCATTAGGTTTTACGACTGGCAAGTTGAACAGGCAGCGAATGTGGCGAGCAACACACAAACGTACATTACCATATCTCTCTTTAAGGAGATCAAAGGCGATGTTGTAGTTATCTGCGCTTAAAGGCAGTGACTCAACCAAGGCCAAGGCCTGGCCTTCCAAGGACGAACGCAAGAAATAGAACTTGTGGATATCGAGAATGCCTTTGTTTTCATGGATAAGGGAGCAGTAAAGTTCGTAAAAGGAATACCATTCACCTTCCTGGCCTGAGAAGTGAGGTAGAGTTACCTTAGGAAGCAACGGTTTCGGTTTGTCCTTATGAACTGAAGAGGGTGCGAACTGGCCCGGATTGATGACCCTAGTGTCCGGTTCTGAGATACTGCGGATCAGTTGATGGGCCTTGGCAATCCCTTCAAAATACAAGGGTTCAACCTCGTCCCGATCCGATTGAAATTCTGGGCAAGCGGATTCAATGTCGGTTTGAATTTGATCATAGTAATCGTAGGACCGTTCGTACAACTAATGGCGTTGTGTCAAGACGTCTAGATCACAATCGGCGGGATTTATTTTGTTTAGAAAATTTCTAAATCTGGTGAGTTGCCCCTTGTAGGAAGAACGTCTGGCAATGAGAGTTTCATCCTTTTCATATGTAAATTGAAGTGTAACTTACGAAACTGAAGCGAGATTTTGAAAATGCTGTCAGGTTGGCAGCAGAAGACAGGTTGCAAGTAAGATAGGCTGAAGAAGACAGGAACGACCTCTATCTCCTTCACAGGCTTTGCACTGCGAAGTTATAGCTGAAAAAATCAAAGAAGATATTAATGATTTGCAAAATATTGTCAAATGGACTTTGAGCAATAAATAACGAATAGATTCTCATAAATAGGCTCTGAGAAATGGACTCTCCCGGGTTTCTGGGACCAAATTTTTGGTAGATTATTAGCTTGGGAATAACCTAACCCCCAAGGGAAGATGATGAAGAAAAAGAAGTGGGTTTCGGACTGGAGAAAAAGGATGGAGAAATAGGAAGAGAGTTTGACCTAAGTTATAACTAAGAGTTCTTGCTCAAATGCAACGAAAAGTGGAACCGTTGTTAAATTTATTTGTGAGGTTTTTAAAGTTAAGCCCATAGGAAGAATAAAAGAAGACAGGATCTTGCCTAGTAGTTCTGTTTGAGAAATGATAAATCAAAAGAACAAATCTTAATTTATTTAACAATGTAAAAGGAAATAGTTTATGTAACAAATATAAAATTTTAATTTTTATAAACAATTGGGGTCGCAGACCTCCGAAAACATTTAAAGCTTGCGCCAGGCAATTAATAATTATTTTGGTTTTAAACCTTTTATAAGCTTTGAAATCTTCGTAAGATTTTGAAATGGCTAAGATGAATAAATGAAAAATTTAAACATAACTGACGTAATTAAAGTTAAACAATAAATCAAGTACAAGATGTGTACTTTAAGGATTTCTAGATAGGTATCTTAGAAATATGACCAAATAACAACTTCGAAAGTAACAACAACAAAAAACAGGAAGAATGAAATAGAATTCATAATGTTGAATTTTGGGCTTATGCCGTGTTTATTATATTAAAATTCGACGCGTTTCGAAAGAAACCATGCCTTTCTTCGTCAGGAATAATCTGGAATACGACAATGATTGCTAAGAGAAAGCAACAAAGAACATATAGAAGGTGCCCAAAGATGGACGCCATTATAGCCCCATGTTAGGGACAACGGAAAGCAGCAGTGAATTACTTTCTCAGGGTTCTGATAATAGGTAGCCAGGATTCACTGAGATTGTAACCGGTGTCGCGGTTGAAATTATCTGGGTGTTTACGTATTTCAACCGCCTCCCTGAGGATTCTGGGACGATATTGCTTTATACGGGCAAGAACATCCACTCCTTGGAACATGACATCATGGCCAGGTGTTAATGCATGATCGGCAACAGCTGATTTATCAGGTTGAATGAGCCTGATACATCTATTATGTTCCTTAATGCGAGTGCATATTGTTCTCGAAGTCTGCCCGATGTAAACCTTGCCACAAGTACAGGGAACTCTGTAGATACCCGGTTGTTGCAATTTTGGCAAACTGTCCTTAGTTGGTCGCAGGAGTTGCCTAATCTTAACAGAAGTTCCAAATACAGTCCGTATGTTGTACCGACGTAGGATTTTAGCAATACGATCCGTCGTGTTATGTATGTACGGTAGGTAAGCAGTTCCTCTTACATCTCTTTTCTCAACTGACGTCCTATTATTATTTGTTGGTTTCAGAACCGTAGAAATCAAAGCCTTGCTATAACCGTTGCTCTCAAAGGTGGTTCGCAAGGTATTAATTTCTTCTTGTAAAGAAGACACTTCACAAATCCTCCTAGCCCGGGTAGTTAGAGTTGTAAGGATACCATGTTTCTGGGCAGGGTGATGGTGAGAACTTGCGTGGAGATATCTATTGGTGTGTGTTGGCTTACGAAAAACGCTGTGTCCTAAAGATCCATCCTCTTTCTTGGTGACGAGAACATCTAAAAACGGTATTTTGCCGTCAGATTCCTTTTCCATGGTGAAACAAATAGAAGGGTGCTGGAGATTAAGGTGATCCAGAAAATGGCTAAGATTTTCCTCACCTTCCGTTCAAACAACGAACGTGTCATCCACATAACGCCACCAGATCTTCGGTTTGAAAGGAGCCGACGACAAAGCTTTCTCTTCAAAGTTCTCCATGAAGAAATTAGCCACAACAGGAGAGAGAGGACTACCCATGGCCACACCATCAGTCTGCTCATAAAAATTCCCATTCCATAGAAAGTAGGAGGAGGTCATGCAGTGATAAAAAAAAGTCTTGTGATGTCTTCAGGAAAAAAGCCATTAATGAGAGACATAACACCATCAATAGGTACTCTCGTAAACAGAGACACCACGTCGAGACTCACTAGGATATCACCCGGCTGAAGTGTTATAGCATTCAACTTTTCCACGAAGTGTGTGGAATTCTTAATGTACGAAGGCGTGTTACCCAGAAGCGGCTGAAGTAGTCTACCTAAGTATTTGGAAAGGGCATATGTAGGAGAACCAATCGTACTAACAATAGGTCTAAGAGGAACATCTTCTTTATGTATTTTAGGAAGACCATAGAGTCTCGGAGGAATAGCATCCCCTGGAAGGAGAGTCTTCGCTGCATCCGCTGGAATAGATGATTGCTTGATCAATTTGACGGTGACATTTGAGTAGCGAGTAGTAGGATCACGACTATTAATCCTATATGCAGGATCTGATAACAAAGACGAGATCTTGGAATCATAATCAACCTTATCCAACACCACTGTCGCGTTACCCTTGTCAGCGGGGAGAACGATAATATCAGAATTGTCCCTTAGATCTTTAAGTGCCCGGCTTTCACCTTGTTTTAAGTTGGTGTTAGGTGGCTTAGCGTTCTTGAGAACTCTGGAACATTCTTGTCTGGCTTCCTCGGCCTCTTCAGGTGTGAGGTGATGTACCGAGGATTCTACAGATGTAATAAGTTCTTCAATAGGAATTCTTCTAGGGGCTACAGCAAAATTGAGACCTTTAGCGAGAACTGCCTGTTGGGTATCATTTAGGGGCATGCTGAACAAATTTACGACAACCTTGTTAGCATCAAGTCTAATGGCTTGAGATTTCTGCAACTGACATAACCTATCATATTTGGAAATATGTCTTGCCCTCACCTGATCTAGAACGCTGTTAGCTTGCACTGAAGAAATACGATCAAAGATCTTCCATAATTCCTCACTTACGCAATGCACGTATTGTATTCTTGTTGTTGTGATTTGAGTCTTCAGTCTATTGACTGATATGATGCACCCATCCATGTCTCCCTGTCCTGAGCAAATCGTTTCAACTCTACATAGCTACCACAACCTACATCCCAGGCAATCTATTTAGCATATTCTAACCTTGGTCTACCCATACAGTTCTTGTCCTCGACTAAGTTACTAAGTTAGCTATTCCTGGGTGTCTTAGTTGGTGTCCTACCAACCTATCTCTTCTCTTCATTAGCAGTCACCAGAAACATCTCTCCTCTCCCACTCGTCTTAATATCTCTTCATTTGGTACTCTATCTACCCATCTGATCTCCTGCAACACCATATTTTAAACGCTGCGCCAACAGTTCAAGTTTCACTTCCATAGAGCGCCACGCTCCACTTCGGTAGGGGAAAGTAACTGGGCACATTGTTGTCACATATTGTACCACTTTGCATACATGCGTTGACTGTTATTTGTCGAGTTGGTGTTTTCTTTACCCACCGCCAGAAACACCAGCTGCACTATGGCCTGTGCAAGACCCTTCCCCACGTAGTTAGGCAACACTTTGAGCTCTAGATCTCTACGTACCGGTGGTCAACTCCAAACACCTGCATCAAGCCTTTCTTCTCAGCACCTTGACATAGTGTTTGTTTCGGGAACACTCCACCCAGAGGTGCAGGGTCGATTCTCTAAGGGTGGTCTTCTGAGGCAAAACTAAGAGGAGCTGAGTTCAATTCTCACCTCAGGCATAGTGGATTTCCCACTTCGAGTATCATGTTGTGAAGTGTGTCGTTTTCTATATTTAGTTATTTGCCGACGGAAGGGAAAGGAACTATGGGCTGTGAGCGGTGTAGCGGTGGTAGTGGTACAGTCTGCACTGTATGATTGTGGCACAAGCTTCGCAGAAGATCAATTAAGTATTTCAAGTTTGTGTTAAGTGAATGGTTTTAAGGCATTTATATGCTCAACAAAGGAGTAGTTTCCATATTTGGTTATAGAATGGAAACGGCTCCAGAGAAATCGTAGCAATTCTGCTGGTTATTATTATTATTATAAAGGACCGTTTTCACCAACTCTTTACTAATGATTAGTTAGTTAATTCCTATTTAACTTAAATACGAGATTTGATGCATTTCAGGACGTCAGCGCCATTTGGCTCTCGCGCACGCTACCTTCTAATTAATGCATTAGATTATTATATTAGTGCCAGCAGCAGAACAGGACGGTATCGGATACTTAGGCATTATTTCGTGTAAAAACTTGAGGGTTGCATTACATAAAATTACAAGACCCCAGTTGCAATACCCTTTTATGTCTACGTAACCTTCACACACAAGAATTACTAATAGGTAAATAACAAACAGATTTACAAAAGACACAATTTTAGATATTTTACTAGAAGGCGGGCTATATCGGACGGTCTTGTAATGGGATCTTCTAGTATCCACAGAAAGGAACGAAATATAATTTTTTATTGCAATCATAAGATTTGTAACAAAAAGTATCTTCTTGAAACCTGGTACATCTCTCCGTGGTTTAACACTTGTAGAAACTGAACTCAATCCAGCCTTCGCTGATGTTCCTAACACAACTATTGAAACTAAACGAATCGTATCCTCTTTTTTTCATTATTAACTCCCAATGTCGTCCCTGCACTTCTCATAAAATTGCGTAGTACTTCTTACAGGAGAGTATTCCAGCAATTAGTTGAAACTCAGAAAATGGCACTGTCTGATATCGCAGATGCCAGTGAAAAGGTTACAGTGTTAACGACGAGATCAGGATTAATAATAATAATAAGCTATGCGATTTATACTGCTTCTTCTTACATGCACAAGAGTGCATAGTTCTATTGTGTAATAATTCCGTAATCCTGGTAACACTGTGAACTGCATTGAGAAGGCGAAGCATCTCCAAAGCCACAGCGCCAACTCAGTCAAATTTAAGTCTTTGTTAAGTATTTAACATAACAAAGTAACTAACTTCAAAATTTCATCAAGTAAAAAAGATATTTGAAAATTAACATTTAATAACTAAACACTCCTTAACTCAATAATAATGGTATTGGTTATACGTACCTTTTAACAACTGCGGCTTTTAGAGACACCGGAATGCCGGAATTTTGCCCCGAAGTGGATCTTTAACGTGCCAGTAAATGTACTGACACGGCTCCCTCACATTTGCGCACCCGCAAATGCCGACTGGCTGCGCCAGGATTCGATCCTGCAGCCTTGGGAACAGCAGGCGCGAATGTTACCGCTGAGTCACGCAGCCAGCCACTCTAGAACTCAACAACTTTCAATAGCTCGATACGATACAAGTTAACGATTCATCAGGGTTTCACACTTAAACATAAAAAGTGCTAACAAAGAAACGCAATGCTCGCAGAAATGCCATAGACTAATGGAATAATATAATATATAGACTATATACCATGGCCGCGTGGGCAGCTGCAGCATGTGCACACTCCCTCCAGGCAAATGCCAGGATAGTACCTTATTTCAAGTCCCGGGGCACCTAACCTCATCCCTGTCACTACTCTACTACAGTCATCACAGAATTACAGGTTATGAGACAAGTTCAACACACACCCAACTACACGGGGCTGATTATCAAGATGCTCCAAGACCCTCACATTAATTAATAACCTACAACATATATATTATATAATTGGTTAAAGAATTTGACGTGATACTCGTTTATTTTAAAAGGTCTGTAGCTTATTGTAAATACCGTTGTACAAGTGTAACAAGGGTGATGACTCAGCACTTATCAATGTGCAAATAGCCGAAAATTAACAACTCTGATGATATTAAATTCTAGAGTCCAGTTTTCTGAACCTTTGTATTCCCCGCCATTGTAGAAGTAGGCCTATTAATAAACGACAATTTCCAACTAAAATTTAACATAAATCAGCACAACATTAGGCTATTAACTTTGCAAGGCTACATTCACACTCAAATACTAACAGAAGGGCAACTGAAAGCGGAAGAGGACAGGTAGTGCCACACCCCTCTGACTAACTCAACAGCTGACCATCTTACTCATTCAATAAGTGTTAAGTTTAAGGGTAACGCTAAAACATGAACACGGATGAAAATAAATGCTTTGAAATTAATAAGCACGAGCTTACCTTATCCAATCATGTGTTATCAATCAGGAGATTGATTTCCCTCAAAACTTAAAAAATCAACAAAATGCATAAGTTAGGTTTATTATTTGGCTCTTGGTTGGGGATTGGTCCCCCCACTGAGCATACGTGAGCAAGATCTGATGATGCTCACTTGACGAAGGAAACTAGTCAGAGTGTTATATAAAGTGTAATTTATCTCAGGCACTAGCAAGCTAAATGTTATTCGCTGCCCAATCTACACTCGTGATGACCTATTGAATAGCTTCACCTAATACCCGAGGCTAATTGGTAGTCTACACTCGTGATGACCGATTGAATAGCTTCTCCTAATACCCGAGGCTAATTGGGTGGTCTACACTCCGGATGGCCGATTGAATAGCTTCTCTTAATACCCGAGGCTAATTGGGTAGTCTACACTCGTGTTGACCGATTGAATAGCTTCTCCTAACACCCGAGGCTAATTGGGTCGTCCACACTCGTGTTGACCGATTGAATAGCTTCTCCTAATACCCAAGGCTAATTGGGTAGTCTACACTCGTGTTGACAGATTGAATAGCTTCCCCTAACACCCGAGGCTAATTGGGTAGTCTACACTCGTGTTGACCGACTGAATAGCTTCTCCTAACACCCGAGGCTAATTGGGTCGTCCACACTCGTGTTGACCGATTGAATAGCTTCTCCTAATACCCAAGGCTAATTGGGTAGTCTACACTCGTGTTGACCGATTGAATAGCTTCCCCTAATACCCGAGGCTAATTGGGTAGTCTACACTCGTGTTGACCGATTGAATAGCTTCTCCTAATACCCGTGGCTAATTGGGTAGTCTACACTCGTGTTGACCGATTGAATAGCTTCCCCTAATACCCGTGGCTAATTGGGTAGTCTACACTCGTGTTGACCGATTGAATAGCTTCCCCTAATACCCGTGGCAAATTGGGTAGTCTACACTCATGATGACCGATTGAATAGCTTCTCTTAATACCCGAGGCTAATTGGATAGTCTACACTCGTGTTGACCGATTGAATAGCTTCTCCATATACCCGAGGCTAATTGAGTAGTCAACACTCGTGTTGACCGATTGAATAGCTTCCCCTAACACCCGAGGCTAATTGGGTAGTCCACACTCGTGTTGACCGATTGAATAGCTTCTCCTAATACCCAAGGCTAATTGGGTAGTCTACACTCGTGATGACCGATTGAATAGCTTCCCTTTATACCCGTGGCTAATTGGGTAGTCTACACTCGCGTTGACCGATTGAATAGCTTTCCCTAATACCCGAGGCTAATTGGGTAGTCTACACTCGTGTTGACCGATTGAATAGCTTCTCCTAATACCCGTGGCTAATTGGGTAGTCTACACTCGTGTTGACCGATTGAATAGCTTCCCCTAATACCCGTGGCTAATTGGGTAGTCTACACTCGCGTTGACCGATTGAATAGCTTCTCCTAATACCCGTAGCTAATGGGGTAGTCTACACTCGTGTTGACCGATTGAATAGCTTCTCCTAATACCCGTGGCTAATGGGGTAGTCTACACTCGTGTTGACCGATTGAATAGCTTCCCCTAATACCCGTGGCTAATTGGGTAGTCTACACTCGTATTGACCGATTGAATAGCTTCCCCTAATACCCGTGGCTAATTGGGTAGTCTACACTCGTGTTGACCGATTGAATAGCTTCACCTAATACACGTAGCTAATTGGGTAGTGGGTAGATTATTAGCTTGGGAATAACCTAACCCCCAAGGGAAGATGATAAAGAAAAGGAAGTGGGTTTCGGACTGGAGAAAAAAGGATGGAAAAATAGGAAGAGAGTCCAAAAAAGTTATAAGATTAACTTTAAATATACTCAAAGGCAGCTGCCACTGCAAATCCGCTCTCAGATACTTAAAGTGGGTAGGGACCCGGACGAAGCTAACGGGAAACGCAGCCGGAACTTGGGCTGTTCTCGTGAAAGCTGCTTTAGTGTATTCCCTCTCAAGCATACATATGCCTACTATGGGGAAGGGTGATGGTCTGGCAAGACAAAGAGTAACAGATTTTTTGTGTATCTGTTCAAAGGAGTTTGTTTTTAAACAAGTAATTTGAAGAATGCCAATAATTTGAATCGGTTTCGATATTTTTAGTTTTTGAAATTGTAGAATTTCTAAAGAGCGACCAAATGCTTCCAAGAAGGATAGGGATAAAGCAATTATACTTTTGGGAATAATTTTGGTAAGTATACCAATAGTTGCATTTGGAAATGGCTAAGCCTTTACCCAGCAAGGAGCCGACTAAAAGTTTAGACAATGAGAAACACTTATATTTTGATAAATCAACCTTAAGTGTTGGAGAGAATCTCCACAAGCAGGAAGCTGGTGTAGCGAGCTATGCTTGCCTTACTGGCCAGTTAGAATTAGCTATTAAAGCTAAGAGAGACTTTACCAAGTTACCAACTAAGAGTTTTTGCTCAAATGCAACAAGTGGTGAAAGCCCTATCAATAGATTTATTTGCATTAAGTGGGAAGAGTCAAGGAAGACAGGATCTTGCCTAACCGTTATGTTAGAGAAATGATAAATCCAGAAAGAACTCTTGAATTTATTTAACAATGTTGGGTAGTAGTTTTGTAACAAATATATAATTTGATTTTGTAACAAATGGGGTCACAGACCTCCGAAAAATATCTAAAGCTTGCGCCAGGCAATTAACAATTCTTTTGGTTTCAAACCTTTTATATACTTTAAAATCTTCGCAAGATTTTGAAATGGCAAAGATAAATGAAGGAAAAATTTAAAGATAACTAACGTAATTAAAGTTAGGCAATAAACCAAGTACAGGGTGTGTACTTTGAGAATTTCTAGGTAAATATCTTAGAAAGAGTAACAACTTCGAAAGTAACAACAACAACAACAAAAAGCAGGAAGAATAAAAGAGAAGTTTCTATAACTTCTTATATTAAAGCTGTATTACTTTTAGTGATTATACAAATAGGGCAGGTCACTTATTGTGAAACCTGAAGAGAAAAATCGAAAGGAAGTTTCTAGAACTCCTATGTTTAAGTAGGGATCACGAGAAAAATGGGGCAAGTTTCCCTTTCGTGAAACCTAGAGATAACTCACTTATGAGTTGAAAGAATTGGATTCCCTCATTAGATGGGAGAAACAATATAATTTAAAGCGTGTACTAGACACGAAGTTTTACAGACATTAATTTGTGATACATAACGCAAGAGAGGGAGGGCACTTATTGAGAGTGACACCTCATTGGAAAAAGACCTAAAGTAACAATTTTATTATTTTGGTTTGTTAGTAAAGGGTTTGGAAAAGATCAAATGGGATTGAGGATAAGTGTTCATGGCCGTATTTATAGTATTCGGACGAACGCGACGCGGATGAAATGTTGAACAAACACTGTTTACACTACAGTCTGTTGAAATAGATGAAAAGTTCACAGTAGTAGCACAAAACGTTTATGGCAAAGAAAGTTATTGCAATGATGGAAAATAACTAGTTACACTAGAGTCTATTGCTTGAGAAACTTGTAGGTTATAGTCGGATGCACAGAAAAGAAATCCCAACGGAGGAGGCAAATTTAGTTATTGATTAGTAGTTCAAAAGGAAGATTCCTTAGTTTGAAAAGTATTCCCACATATGAGTGGAAAATACATGACAGTATGACCGGTAGTTTGAGTGCAAGTTCTGGAAGGTTCCAGAGCAATGGTGACTTGTTTAAATTGGGTAGAGAATCCCTCGGCGGAAAGCTAGATTATATAGACAGTGGGTATTTTGGAAATATCCCTCGATGTGAGATAGCATCTCAGAAAGTCTTTCATGTTGAAAGTTAGGCCTGATAGCTTAAGTAAGAAGCTTGTAGTTTAACGTGACCGTTAATCTCGAGATCATGAGCCACGGGACCTCCTTTTTACGTGGAATCCGAACCACAGGACATGGCATTTCACTTCGAAAAGCTTAAGTAAGATCAAGAAGATCTCTTGAAAGCAGTTATTTTCACATAGCAACTTAAACTGTCTATAAAATCCAAATAAAAGCATTGAGCCATTACAAGACGATGAGAATGAGGTTAAGACCTGAAGTCGGTACTTATCTTTGCTTCATGTAGAAGGCGATGATCCTTTTGGCGGTTGATACTAAAATTCTAACATGGCGTAGAATTTAAAAGATTGCCTCTTGAGTTGAGGAGGAGAGCTCTAGTTAAGCTCTAACTGACTCGACTTCCGACGTACAAGTGAGACACGCTCAGCGAAGCACGGAGGGACCAGGGAAGGGAAAAGAGTGGGGGTAGGAGACAAAGGAATACATATAAGAATAGACAACATAACAGAAAAAATCTTTTGATGAAATGATCTTCAAAGGGTTGATAGTAGGCGACACTAGCGCAGCCTGGTAGGTGAAAAAGTAGACGAAGTTCTCTTGATCACGGAGATGTTAGCTGGCGATGGCGACGAACTCTGGTGGCCAGATTGATAAAGAAGTCCTCTTGTACAGGGAAGAATTGAGGAACTTCAGAGATTCGCTGCTAGATGACGCTAGGTGGGTCATGGAAGATATATCTCTAGAACAGACTCACAGGTAACATAAGAGACATGACCAACGAGGAGAAATCAGAAGATCACTGTTGGTGTTTGAGAAAAAGGAAGGAATGAATTATGGCAAAGAGAAGCAAAAGCTTGCTCTATCTTACCGTGTATTCCAAAGAATACACCAAGCTGGGAGGGAAAAACACCAACAGAGAACAAGACAAACAATTAAAAGTTTAAAGGTAATGGAGCAATTAAAGACAGTGGTCTTATGATGTGACCGTTAGTGGTCAAGATCCTGGCTACCCTAACTCTCCCATCCCTTCCAGGATAACACTCGGTCACTCTACCAGAAATCCAGACCAAGGGAGGAGAAACATCCCTAACCAGGACCAAGGCCCCCACTTTGATGTCGGGATTGGAAAGAAACCATTTTTGTCTCCGTTGCAAGGAAGTTAAGTATTCCATGTTCCACCTCTTCCAGAAAGAATTGCGGAGGGCTTCAAGTTTACGCCAAACAATAGGTAAATTAGAATCCCTGTAAGAGTTGGGAAAGGGAGGAGGGGCAGAAAGAGAAGTGCCTATAAGGAAGTGACCAGGTGTAAGTGGAAGCAGGTCATCAGGGTCATTGGAAAGCGGAGTTAAAGGGCGAGAATTAACAACACCTTCAATCAGAACCGACAACGAATTAAATTTTTCATAAGTCAAAATGCGATTACCTAAAACCTTTCTTAAGTGACGTTTAGTGAGCTTTACGCAGGATTCCCACCTACCACCGTGATGAGGAGCAAAGGGAGGTATAAAACGCCATTTGAAACCCTTTCAGTAGGAAAAATTAGAAATCTGTTCCATGGCAGGAGAAGATGTGAGAGCTTTCTTCCACAAGGTAGCTGCGCCTTGAAAAGTGGAAGCGTTATCAGAGAACATCTCCGAAGGAACACCACGCCTAGCAGCGAAGCGAGTGACAGCTGATAAAAAGTAAGAAGTAGAGGCATTCGTTACTAGTTCCAAATGGATCGCGCCAGTAACCATGCAAACAAAGAGAGAAACATAGAGCTTACCAAACAATTTGCGTTTTGCTTCAGGGGAATTGCGTTGATATTGGAACGGACCCATATAGTCCACACCAGTTAGAGCAAAATGACGTATAGGAGAAGAGCGAAAGGAGGGCAGATCGCTCATTAATTGAGTATTGACTTTAGGTTTCACTTTGAAGCAAGGAATGCACTTGTGAATTACAGAGGAAACTTCGTGAATTCCATTTATAGTCCAGTACTTTTCCCTTAAGAGGCAAAGCAGTGTGCGTGTACCAACATGCAGATTGAGGTAATGAAAGTCACGTATGATTAAGGAAGTTACGTGATGTTTAGAAGGCAAAATAACAGGATGCTTTTTGTCCTCAGAAAGCAAAGATTGCGAGAGCCTACCACCTACCCTGAGTAACCTATTGTCGTCAAGGAACGGGGCTAAAGCACGAAGACGACTGGATTTGGGAAGATCGCTTTTAGAAGAAAGTAAAGACAATTCAGAAGAAAAGGCTTCTTGCTGTGTTAGTTGTAAAACCTTAATGGTAGCGAGATTCAATTCATGATTGGTAAGGTGTGGTTTGGGGAGAAGAGGTTGGTCAACCACAAGATATTTCCATCTGAGAAGATAGGCAACAATTCGAATTAATTTATGAAAGGAAGAATAGCGGGACAACAAGGGATGAGAAACGTTGGAAACAAGACATGAAGCAGTAGATTTAGATACTTTAGCGTCAGGCAAGTTGAAGTTTGTAGCTGGAGGTTTCGAAGGCCAACAAGAGGAGTTTTCGATTAACCACGAGGGCCCATGCCAGTACAACTGAGAATTTGCCAATTGAGAGGGTAAACATCCACAAGAAATAATGTCGGCAGGGTTGTCAGCGCTGGGCACATGCCTCCATTGACATCCCGAAGAAAGAGTATGAATTTTGGAAACCCTGTTTGCAACAAAAGTTTGCCAATGAGAGGGGTTTTTGGCGATCCAAGAAAGGGTGTTCATGGAATCGCTCCAAAGATAGATTTGCGATAATTCGACTTTTAATACTTCCCGTAATTTCTTAACAAGTTCTGCGGCCATGAGTGCAGCACACAATTCAAGCCTAGGCAAAGTGAAAGTTTTAAGAGGAGCCACCTTCGATTAGGCACAAACAAGGTTGGAAACTGAAGATCCATTTAATGAACCGCGATAAACCAAATATGCACAGCAACCGTAAGCTTTTTCGGAACTGTCCGCGAACACATGAAGGAAAAAAGATGCATTAGGATGAGCGTTAATTAAATTCCTGGGAATTTCAATAAGGGAAAGATCAAGCAAATTGCTGCGAAAAGAGAGCCATCTGTTAAGAAAGGAAAGGGGAACAGCGTCGTCCCATTCACATTTAAGCGACCATAGCTCTTGCATGAAAAGTTTGGCTATCACAATAACCGGGGCAAGGAATTGAAGCGGATCAAAAATTTTTGCAATTTCAGAGAGAATTTGTCTTTTTGTGTTAGGGAGCTCTTCTGCGAGCGAAACTTTATAAATGAGTGTCAGTGCTAGTGCACCAATAAACTCCAAGAGTTTTTATGGATTCGGAGTTTCTACAAATTTCGACGGAAGAGGGATCTACATCTTCAACAGGAAACTGGGCGAGAAACTCATGGGAGTTGGAATTCCACTTATGAAGTGGGAATCCTCCATTCTTTAGCAATGCCTGAAGTTCTAGTGACACGAAAGAAGCTTCCTCCAGAGTGGGGAAGGACTGCAAATAATCGTCAACATAGAATGATGTAGTTGGTGCTTCAGAAGCTTTAGAATCAAATAAATGACCATCTTGAGAGGCTAACAAGTGTAGGGATCGGATAGCAAGGAAAGCGGAAGGGTTTAAGCCATAAGTAACCGTCTTTAAGCGAAAAACCTTAAGGGGCTTGCTGATTTCGTCGCGCCACAAGATTCTTTGGAGATCTCGTTGTTCAGGCTGAATTAAAACTTGACGGTACATCTGTTTTATATCTGCTATAACAGCTATGGGAAATAATCGAAAGTTTAAGAGTATAGCAGATAGATCTGACTGAATAGCAGGACCAGAATAAAGAGTATCGTTAAGACTGTTGCTATTTATTTATGTATTTATTTATTTATTTATTTATTTATCGTATGGCTTCTAGTGCCGGGAGTGTCCGAGGACAAGTTCGGCTCGCCTGAGTCTGTAGCTGCTTCCAGCGGACACCCTAAAGGGTGAGCTACCAGTTCCGTTCAATTTCAAGTAGTTCCAACTTTCGCCACCAGACATCAATGATACCTAGTGGCGAACGTTGGAACTTTGATAGAGCGTTCTGACGAAATCTAACCTAACAAATTTTGCTTTACACAAGTTTAGTCTGTGAAAGGATCTTTCACATGCCATAAATCTATGACATGGGACCGCCGGCTTTACTTCCCCTCCGAAGGAAGGCATACTGAAGGATTTTTAACGCTCTTAAAAAATCCGACGACTTCGGCCGGGTTTGAACCCGCTATCTTGGGCATAGGAGTTCAGCATGCTACCGACTACGCCACCGAAGCCGCTATTAACGTCAGGTGATGAACCATTGAAAACAACTCGGATTTTATCCTTTACAAGAGGGTTTTTCCACACGGGATGATGATATAAGAAAACCGTTTCAATTGGGGGGTGCAATTCGTCATCAGATTTGTTAACGACTTCCATATGATCTAAGCTTTCATACTCATCCATGAAATCAGTATACTGCTGTTTAACGAGAGGTTCTTTCTTGAATTTGCTCTCGATAGCAAAGAGAGCTATTAGAGCTTTGGGTTGAGAGTTAATAAGTTTAGGGGGATTATGTAATCTTGGCATCTGAACAATGAACCGACCATCAGAAGAACGAGTGGTGGTGTTCAGAAAGAGTTGCTCACACAATTCGTTTTCTGAAGAGGTCACGTTAAGAGAGTCAACGCTTTCGAGCCTCCAGAACTGTTCCAAGTCAGTATTAGCGAAATAACATTGCGATGCGGGTTGGGGAGAATAATGGGGAAGTTGACCGGTGACTATCCATCCAAAATTAGTGTCTCTGGCAACCACGTTTGAGGATAACTTGCGAACTTGTTTACGAAGGCAATTCCAGAAAACATTGGCACTAAAGAGTATGTCAATGGGGTTTTGTACATTGAACAGAGGATCGGCTAGCCTTAAATGCGAGGGAATGTTTAACCCTGAAATATTCACAGAGTGACTTGGAGTATCTTCTCCTATGCTATTGAGAATGAGACAATTCAGTTTTAGAAAGTTGTTTCTGTGACAAATGTCTCTTATGGTTAGCTTTGAGAACTGTAAAGCTTGCGATTTTGAGCTGTTAATGCCCGATACGTTAATAGAAGTGGGGTTTACAGGTAGGCCTAGTTTTCTAATCAAAGAATTAGACACAAAATCATGAGTTGCCGCTGAATCAAGAAGACCGCGTGCACGGACCCAGTTGCCAAAGTTATCCTGAACTTCGATTTGGACAGTAGACAAGAGTACTTGAGCACTGCGTATGGACTTGGCATTTTGGATGTACGATGAAGCATTGGAACTGTTAGCATTGTCACTTTTCTGAGAAGTAGATGCGGTCGATGACCTTGCTTGATCATGACGATGTAGTAAAGTGTGATGAGCTTTTTCACAATGGAAGCAAAGTCTGGTGGACTTGCAATTTGAAGCAGAATGCGTGGGTGCTAAGCAGTTGAAGCAATGTTTATTCTGGGAAACTAATTTTCTTCTGTCGTCGACTGACAGTTCTTTAAAGATTTACATAGATATAAGGCGTGGGAATCTTTACAAAATATGCACTTAAAAGGGACGTAAAACCAATAACATTATTATTATTAAACTCTTGCGGGGTTCGCTTTGAGTGTTTAAAACGAGAGAACTGGCAATGCGGCGTTCACTAGACCTAGTTGGGTAACCAGTGGTGTTTGACTTGGGTTTAGATGAGCTGGACCCAGGTTTTTGGGTACTAGACGATAAGCGTTCGCTTTTAGGTTTAAGAGACATTAATTCAAATTTAGAACTAGGGGATGAGGGTTCACTTTGATTAGCTAAAGCAGTTAAGAGTTGGCATCTAGCATTTATGAAAGTGACTAAATGCTCGTAAGAGTAGTCATCTTCTCTGGAAAGTTCAATCTCCCAAGCTTTTAAGGTGGCAACATCGACTTTAGAAACCACTAAATGTATTAAGAAAGTGTCCCAGTGTCCAGTGGGTTGATCCAATTGGGACAGAGCTTTAACGTGAAGTTGTGTAGTATCAATGAGAGTACGCAAACTAGTGACGTCATTGTGCTGTGACGCGGGTAGGTTGAATAGAGCCTTCATATGGCGTTGAATACGTAACCGTAAATTTCCGTATCTTTCTTTCAATAAGTTAAATGCAATGGGGTAGTTTTCGGCACTTAAAGGGAGTGCTTCAACTAACTGCAGAGCTTGACCTCGGAGGATAGATCTCAAATAATGAAACTTGTAGATGACTTGAATGTCTTCATTGTCATGAACAAGAGAACAAAATAATTCATAGAAAGAATCCCAAGTAGATTCGTCTCCAGAGAAGTGGGGTAAATCAATCTTAGGTAGAATTGGTTTGGGCTTGTGAGTACCATCGCGAGAAGAGGTTTGTTGTTCGTGAAGGGAACCAAGAACAGAACCGTCTTTTTTCTGTTCTTCTTCGAGTTGGCGTATTATTTTAAAAGCAGAAACTATACCTTCGTAATATTGGTTTTCTACTTCGACTCGATCTTCGGTTTGATTGAGCATACAAGTTTCTATTTCAGTTTGGATGTTACAATAATTTTCATATGAACGTTCAAAATCCTTTACACGATGTTTTAACAAATCTAATTGAGCTTCTGAGGGATCTAGCTCTTTGATGTATTTTCTGAATCGGGTAATTTGCCCTTTGTAGGATGCTCGTTTAGAAGTAAGTTTTTCATCCTTATCTTCTTCTGTAGGAGCCATGACAAAATAGGCAAATTAAAGTATAACTTACAAAACTGTGGAACCTTGGAAATGCTGTCAGGCTGGCAGCAGCAAATAAGTTGAAAGAAAGGGACACACCAAAGGAGACAGGAGCGGCCTCTCTCCACTTCACAGGCTTTGCACGGTGTAGTTATAGCTGAAAAATTCAAAGAAGATATTAATGATTTGCAAAATATTGTCAAATTACCTTTAACAAGATAGAAAATGTGATAAATGGACTCTCCCGGGTATCGGCACCAAATTTTGGGTAGATTATTAGCTTGGGAATAACCTAACCCCCAAGGGAAGATGATAAAGAAAAGGAAGTGGGTTTCGGACTGGAGAAAAAAGGATGGAAAAATAGGAAGAGAGTCCAAAAAAGTTATAAGATTAACTTTAAATATACTCAAAGGCAGCTGCCACTGCAAATCCGCTCTCAGATACCCAAAGTGGGTAGGGACCCGGACGAAGCTAACGGGAAACGCAGCCGGAACTTGGGCTGTTCTCGTGAAAGCTGCTTTAGTGTATTCCCTCTCAAGCATACATATGCCTACTATGGGGAAGGGTGATGGTCTGGCAAGACAAAGAGTAACAGATTTTTTGTGTATCTGTTCAAAGGAGTTTGTTTTTAAACAAGTAATTTGAAGAATGCCAATAATTTGAATCGGTTTCGATATTTTTAGTTTTTGAAATTGTAGAATTTCGAAAGAGCGACCAAATGCTTCCAAGAAGGATAGGGATAAAGCAATTATACTTTTGGGAATAATTTTGGTAAGTATAGCAATAGTTGCATTTGGAAATGGCTAAGCTTTTACCCAGCAAGGAGCCGACTAAAAGTTTAGACAATGAGAAACACTTATATTTTGAAAAACCAACCATAAGTGTTGGAGAGAATCTCCACAAGCAGGAAGCTGGCGTAGCGAGCTATGCTTGCCTTACTGGCCAGTTAGAATTAGCTATTAAAGCTAAGAGAGACTTTACCAAGTTACCAACTAAGAGTTTTTGCTCAAATGCAACAAGTGGTGAAAGCCCTATCGATAGATTTATTTGCATTAAGTGGGAAGAGTCAAGGAAGACAGGATCTTGCCTAACCGTTATGTTAGAGAAATGATAAATCCAAAAAGAACTCTTGAATTTATTTAACAATGTTGGGTAGTAGTTTTGTAACAAATATATAATTTTGATTTTGTAACAAATGGGGTCACAGACCTCCGAAAAACATCTAAAGCTTGCGCCAGGCAATTAACAATTCTTTTGGTTTCAAACCTTTTATATACTTTAAAATCTTCGCAAGATTTTGAAATGGCAAAGATAAATGAAGTAAAAATTTAAAGATAACTAACGTAATTAAAGTTAGACAATAAACCAAGTACAAGGTGTGTACTTTGAGAATTTCTAGGTAAATATCTTAGAAAGAGTAAAAACTTTGAAAGTAACAACAACAACAACAAAAAGCAGGAAGAATAAAAGAGAAGTTTCTATAACTTCTTATATTAAAGCTGAATTACTTTTAGTGATTATACAAATAGGGCAGGTCACTTATTGTGAAACCTGAAGAGAAAAATCGAAAGGAAGTTTCTAGAACTCCTATGTTTAAATAGGGATCACGAGACAAATGGGGCAAGTTTCCCTTCCGTGAAACCTAGAATTGACTCACTTATGAGTTGAAAGAATTATATTCCCTAATTAGAAGGGAGAAACAATATAATTTAAAGCGTGTACTAGACACGAAGTTTTACAGACATTAATTTGTGATACATAACGCAAGAGAGGGAGGGCACTTATTGAGAATGACACCTCATTGGAAAAAGACCTAAAGTAACAATTTTATTATTTTGGTTTGTTAGAAAAGGGTTTGGAAAAGATCAAATGGGATTGAGGATAAGTGTTCATGGCCGTATTTATAGTATTCGGACGAACGCGACGCGGATGAAATGTTGAACAAACACTGTTTTCACTATAGTCTGTTGAAATAGATGAAAGGTTCACTGTAGTAGCACAAAAAGTTTGTGGCAAAGAAAGTTATTGCAATGATGGAAAATAACTTGTTACGCTAGAGTCTATTGCTTGAGAAACTTGTAGGTTATAGTCGGATGCACAGAAAAGAAATCCCAACGGAAGAAGAAAATTTAGTTATTGATTAGTAGTTCAAAAGGAAGATTCCTTAGTTTGAAAAAGTATTCCCACATGTGAGTGGAAAATACATGACAGTATGACCGGTAGTTAGAGTGCAAGTTCTGGAAGGTTCCAGAGCAATGATGACTTGTTTAAATTGGGTAGAGAATCCCTCGGCGGAAAGCTAGATTATATAGACAGTGGGTATTTTGGAAATATCCCTCGATGTGAGATAGCATCTCAGAAAATCTTTCATGTTGAAAGTTAGGCCTGATAGTTTAAGTAAGATCAATAAGATCTCTTGAAAGCAGTTATTTTCACATAGCAACTTTCACTGCCTATAAAATCCAAATAAAAGCATTGAGCCATTAAAAGACAATGAGAATGAGGTTAAGACCTGAAGTCGGTACTTATCTTTGCTTCATGTAGAAGGCGAGGATCCTTTTGACGGTTGATACTAAAATTCTAACATGGCGTAGAATTTAAAAGATTGCCTCTTGAGTTGAGGAGGAGAGCTCTAGTTAAGCTCTAACTGACTCGACTTCCGACGTACAAGTGAGACACGCTCAGCGAAGCATGGAGGGGCCAGGGAAGGGAAAAGAGTGGGGGTAGGATACAAAGGAATACATATAAGAATAGACAACATAACAGAAAAAAATCTCTTGATGAAATGATCTTCAAAGAGTTGATAGTAGGCGACACTAGCGCAGCCTTACTTACTTACTTACTTACTTAATTCCTGCCGCTCCTTCCGGAGCATAGGGCCTTGGCGAAATTTCTCCACGCAGTACGGTTCCTGGCCATTCTCTTCACTTGACTCCAGTTCTTGTCCACCTCTGCAATTTCATTTTCGATCGTCCTCTTCCAGGTCTTCTTAGGTCGACCTCGCTTCCTGGCGCCTTGAGGATTCCAGTCTAGCGCCGCCCTCTCAATAGCTCCGTCCGGCTTCCTTAGTGTGTGACCAATCCAGCGCCATTTCCTCTCCTTGATCTGGATGCTAATCGGTTGTTGATCGGTGATGGTCCAAAGATCTTCATTTGAGATTATGTCCGGCCACCTCACATTCATGATGCGACGCAGACATCTGTTAAAGAACACCTGTAGCTGGTTGTTGATCGGTTTTGTGACTTTCCATGTTTCACAGCCGTAGAGAAGAATCAACTTTACGTTGCTATTGAAAAGGCAGAGCTTGGTCTTCCTGGAAATGTTTCTATTTCTCCAGATGGGGTAGAGCTGGACAAAGGCGCCATTTGCCTTCCTGATACGGCTGCGAACATCCTCCTCTGCTCCCCCATCATGTGTGACTATACTTCCAAGGTAGAGGAAGGACTCAACTCGCTCAATGTCCTTTCCGTTGACTGTCAAACTAGTCGTGATGTCAGAATTTATCCTCATCTCTTTGGTCTTGTTGGTGTTGATCATCAGTCCTGCGCGTTCTGCTTCTCTCTGCAACCTCCCAAGCTTATCTTCTATGTCTCGGTACCGTTGTGCCATAAGACAAATGTCGTCTGCGAAATCCAGATCTTCAAGCCTGTCATTTATACCCCATTGAATACCCCTCTTCCGTCCTCCCATTATCTTCTTCATCACACTATCCAGGACCAACAGGAACAGAGTGGGGGAAAGGACACACCCCTGTCTCACTCCGGAACTGACCTTTATCTTTTCTGTTAATTTGCCTTCGTGAAGAACCTGGCACTCATACCCTTCGTACATCTCTTCCATGATTCTGATGATCTTTGTTGGAATGTTATATTCCTCGAGGGTCTTCCACATAATTCTTTGATTTACGGAGTCGAAGGCTTTCTCGAAGTCAACAAATGTGAGGTAAAGGGTATTCCGCCACTCCACACTCTGCTCCAGGATGATTCGGAGGGTGTTGATGAGATCCACACAGCTGCGATGTTGTCGAAATCCAGCCTGTTCCTTCCGAAGCCTTTTTTCTACGCAGTCTTTTATACGATTCAGGATGACTCTCGCCAGCACTTTGCTTGGAATGGACAGCAAGGTGATACCCCTCCAGTAGTTACAGTTTGTGGTGTCCCCTTTCTTCGGCAACTTGACTATCAACCCCTTCTTCCAGTCGATTGGTATTTTCTCCTCCTTCCAGATCTTCAACAGCGGGTGCAGCAGATCGACCGTAATATCCAGGTCTGCTTTCAGTACTTCCGCTGGGATATTATTCAGACCTGGTGCCTTCCCGAATTTCATCTGCTTCAACGCTATCCGTATTTCGCCCCGAGTTGGGGAGTCGAGGCTGATGCTTGGGTCACTTTCTGCTTCCTCTTCATCTTCTCCTCGCTGCTTACTTTCTGGTCCTCTATCTCTATTAAGAACCTCCGCAAAGTGTTCTCTCCATCTTGTCAGCTGCTGTTCACACGTCGTGAGGATCTCGCCCGTCTTGCTCTTCACAGGCCTAGTTTTATTAAAACCTTTCTTCGAAAGCATCTTTGTGATGCCATAGAGCTCCTTAACGTCCCCCCTTCTTGCCGCTTCTTCTGCTTTCTCCGCCTGCTCATCAAACCACCTCCTATGATCCTTCCGTTCACTCCTCTTTACCTCCCTGTTTGCTGTTGAATACTTTGCTTGTGTGAGAGCCTTCTGCTGCCTAGTCTTGCAGGTGTTGAGCTTGGCCTTAATTTCCTTCCTATAATTTATCTTGTCCCAGGTCTGATCGCATATCCATTCTTTCCGCAGGTAGTTCTTGTACCCCAGCTGCATCTCACTGGTTTCCACGAAGATATTCTTTACCTCGCTCCACACAGTCTCCACGTCCTTCTCTGTCTCGGAGTCCAACACCTGGAATTTATTTCTGAGCTCCAGTTTAAATTGATCCAATCTCTGCTGGTTCTTAAGCTTGCCCACATCAAACTTGTTGTGCCGAGTGTTAAACTTTCGGCGGACTGCGACGATCTTCATGCGGAAGTTGGCAACCACAAGATGATGGTCAATACCAACGTCCGCTCCTCTCTTGTTCCTAACATCTTCCAAGCTTCTTCTGAACCTCCCGCTCACCGCGATGTGATCAATTTGATTTTCTGTGACTTGATCAGGAGACACCCAGGTGACCTTGTGGCACCGCCTATGAGGAAATACCGTGCCACCCATCACCAAATCCTGACTGGCGCAATATTCCGTAAATTTCCCCCCATTGGCATTCATCTCACCAAGGCCATGTTTACCCATGATCTGCTCCAAGCCCTCATTCTTTGAGCCCACCTTCGCGTTGAAGTCTCCCATAACAATGAGAATGTCCTTCTTACTTGTTTGTCTTGTGACATCTCGCAGCATTTGGTAGAATTCTTCCTTCTTCTCTGGCTCCGATTGTTCTGTAGGCGCATAGCATTGGATGATGATCACATTCCTGATCTTTGTCTTGAACCTAGCAAACATGAGCCTACTAGAAATTGGCTTTCACTCCATAAGGCTTCTCCTTGCATTTCTGTTGAGCAGCAACCCCACTCCATCCCTGTGTTCTTCATCATCGCCCCCAGAATAGAGAAATGTAATTCCATCTGTTGTCTGTATTTCACCAAATCCTGGCCACATCACTTCACTCAATCCTAGGATATCCAGCCCATAGTTCTTCATCTCCCGCGTCACTTGTTTCAGTCTGGTTTTCTCCATTAAGGTCCTCACATTCCAGAAACCGATTTTCGTAGTCCTCTTCATGCCAGAAGTCGTCATCAGGTTAACCGTCCGGTTTTGTAATTTCGCTTCAGTTTCCGTAATCAGTTTATTTAAGAGGAGCGAGTGATTAACCCACTGCCTCCGAGTGCCTTGGAGGGGCTGCCACCTTAAGCCTGAGGCACCAGGCTGATTTTCTGTCAGGGTTTCTTCCCTTAGCCTTTGAAGAACCAACTCCAAACTGCATGGCAGCAGTTGTTTCACCAGAGCCCCGTTAGCCGTAATTTCTTCAGGGTTCCTGTAGGGCCTTCACAGCTACCGTAGCGGTCTTGAGGCACACAAAGTCCCCACTGTACTTCACCCCTACAGGCAAACCCCTACTTAATTACGTTGCCCATCCCCCACGACGAGGACGAGGGGTTGGATTTGTGGGAGACACTAGCGCAGCCTGGTGGGTGAAAAAGTAGACGAAGTTCTCTTGATCACGGAGATGTTAGCTGGCGACGGCGACGAGGTCTGGTGGCCAGATTGATAAAGAAGTCCTCTTGTACAGGGAAGAATTGAGGAACTTCAGAGATTCGCTGCTAGATGACGCTAGGTGGGTCATGGAAGATATATCTCTAGAACAGACTCACAGGTAACATAAGAGACATGACCAACAAGGAGAAATCAGAAGATCACTGTTGATGTTTGAGAAAATGGAAGGAATGAATTATGGCAAAGAGAAGCAAAAGCTTGCTCTATCTTACCGTGTATTCCAAAGAATACACCAGGTAGTCTACACTCGTGTTGACCGATTGAATAGCTTCTCCTAATACCCGTGGCTAATTGGGTAGTCTACACTCGTGTTGACCGATTGAATATCTTCTCCTAAAACCAGTAGCTAATTGGGTAATCTACACTCGTGTTGACCGATTGAATAGTTTCTCCTAATACCCGAGGTTATATGGGTAGTCTACACTCGTGATGACCGATTGAATAGCTTCTCCTAATTCCCGTAGCTAATTGGGTAGTCTACACTCGTGTTGACCGATTGAATAGCTTCCCCTAATACCCGTGGCTAATTGGGTAGTCTACCCTCGTGTTGACCGATTGAATAGCTTCTCCTAATACCCGAGGCTAATTGGGTAGTCTACACTCGTGTTGACCGATTGAATAGCTTCTCCTAATACCCGTGGCTAATTGGGTAGTCTACACTCGTGTTGACCGATTGAATAGCTTCCCCTAATAACCGTGGCTAATTGGGTAGTCTACACTCGTGTTGACCGATTGAATAACTTCCCCTAACACCCGTGGCTAATTGGGTAGTCTACACTCGTGTTGACCGATTGAATAGCTTCCCCTAATACCCGAGGCTAATTGGGTAGTCTACACTCGTGTTGACCGATTGAATAGCTTCTCATAATACCCAAGGCTAATTGGGTAGTCTACACTCGTGTTGACCGATTGAATAGCTTCCCCTAATACCCGTGGCTAATTTAGTAGTCTAAACTCGCGTTGACCGATTGAATAGCTTCTCCTAATACCCGTAGCTAATGGGGTAGTCTACACTCGTGTTGACCGAATGAATAGCTTCTCCTAATACCCGTAGCTAATTGGGTAGTCAACACTCGTGTTGACCGATTGAATAGCTTCTCCTAATACCTGTGGCTAATTGGGTAGTCTACACTCGTGTTGAACGATTGAATGGCTTCTCCTAATACAAGTAGCTAATTGGGTAGTCTACACTCGTGTTGACCGATTGAATAGCTTCTCCTAAAACCAGTAGCTAATTGGGTAGTCTACACTCGTGTTGACCGATTGAATAGCTTCTCCTAATACCCGAGGCTAAATGGGTAGTCTACACTCGTGATGACCGATTGAATAGCTTCTCCTAATACCCGTAGCTAATTGGGTAGTCTACACTCGTGTTGAACGATTGAATAGCTTCTCCTAATACAAGTAGCTAATTGGGTAGTCTACACTCGTGTTGACTGATTTAATAGCTTCTCCTAATACCCGAGGCTAATTGGGTAGTCAACACTCGTGTTGACCGATTGAATAGCTTCTCCTAATACCCGTGGCTAATTGGGTAGTCTACACTCGTGTTGAACGATTGAATAGCTTCTCCTAGTACCCGAGGCTAATTGGGTAGTCAACACTCGCGATGACCGATTGAATAGCTTCCCCTATTACCCGTGGCTAATTGGGTAGTCTACACTCGTGTTGACCGATTGAATAGCTTCACCTAATACCCGTAACTAATTGGGTAGTCTACACTCGTGTTGACCGATTGAATAGCTTCTCCTAATACCCTGGCTAATTGGGTAGTCTACACTCGTGTTGAACGATTGAATAGCTTCTCCTAATAAAAGTAGCTAATTGGGTAGTCTACACTCGCGTTGACCGATTGAATAGCTTCTCCTAATACCCGAGGCTAATTGGGTAGTCAACACTCATGTTGACCGATTGACAGCTTCTCCTAATACCCGCTGCTAATTGGGTAGTCTATATTCGTGTTGACCGATTGAATAGCTTCCCCTAATACCCGTGGCTAATTGGGTAGTCTACACTCGTGTTGACCGATTGAATAGCTTCACCTAATACCCGTAACTAATTGGGTAGTCTACACTCGTGTTGACCGATTGAATAGCTTCTCCTAATACCCGTGGCTAATTGGGTAGTCTACACTCGTGTTGACCAATTGAATAGCTTCTCCTAAAACCGGTAGCTAGTTGGGTAGTCTTCACTCGTGTTGACCGATTGAATAGCTTCTCCTAATACCCGAGGCTAAATGTGTAGTCTACACTCGTGTTGACCGATTGAATAGCTTCCCCTAATACCGGTGGCTAATTGGGTAGTCTGCACTCGTGTTGACCGATTGAATAGCTTCTCCTAATACCCGTGGCTAATAGGGTAGTCTACACTCGTGTTGACCGATTGAATAGCTTCCCCTAATATCCGTGGCTAATTGGGTTGTCTACACTCGTGTTGACCGATAGAATAGGTTCCCCTAATACCCGCTGCTAATTGGGTAGTCTACACTCGTGTTGACCGATTGAATAGCTTCCCCTAATATCCGTGGCTAATTGGGTAGTCTACACTCGTGTTGACCGATAGACTAGGTTCCCCTAATACCCGTGGCTAATTGGGTAGTCTACACTCTTGTTGACCGATTGAATAGCTTCCCCTAATACCCGTGGCTAATTGGTTAGCTTGGCTGGCTTAAGCCCAAAGGTTCTTGGGTTCAATACCGCGCCAGACCGTGGGGATTTTAATACCCTATGGTTAACTCCCCTGGCTGCGGGACTGGGTTTTTGTGACGTCTTAATGATTTAAATACCGAAAGTAAAAGAGAAACATTGATGCTATCGAAGCTACAGTATATTTCAAAGTTGCCTAGTTTTGTTAAAGAAAACCTTCCAGTCTCTTTAATAAAAGAGAGAAGAGAAAAAATAAAAACGAGGGAAATTATAGTAAAACACAACGACAAAGAAAACATATAAGAAAAAAATCAATTGCCACTGTGAAGAAAGGAAGAGCGTCGCACTGCTTATAGCCTACCTAACCTAACCTAACCTAACCTAACCTAACTAGGAACCGGATTCTTAGGTTTTCACCTATTTTTCCTTACTTCTAAATACTAAACATGTTTCTCCGAATCCCCTAAAAATCTAAACAAGTAGTTCCGTGAAGAATTATACAGCCTATTGTCAGATATCCTATTTACATATTAATTGCTAATATCAACATACACATTTTCAGTGTGATTGCTGTCATAGATTAATAGATATTGAGAACCGTCTAAATATTTTGCATGGTCGCCATGTTGGGTTTCAATATATGTAGGCCATAGAGTGATGTAGGCTACTATTAGATGAGGATCATTGTGTACGTTCATTTATAAACGTTGATTTCGATGGCATGATTAGAACACAAGAAATAAAAACCTAATATTAAAATTTCGCACAGCCGCCATATTGAGGTTATGTAAGCAATTGAACGAAATTAGATGTCAGTGAATTGCAATTTCAATAGACATTTGCTGTACCGAGTTTCACTGCGTTTAGTTGGTTAAATCGCTAGAAAAGTCTATTTAAATGTTTCAACTTCGCATGGCCCCCATGTTCGTTTTGTAGTTAACAGGTTTTTGAAAGTCTCGTAGGTGAACTTCCAGTAGTGCCCGTTATCACCGTACAAAATTTCTGGGTGATATGAGTAATAGTTTCGTAGGTATGGAATGCCGGTGAAATATTTCGCACAGCTGCCATGTTGGATTGCTGAGACGTAATAAAATTAGAAGGGCACGGTCGGGGTCTACCAAAATAGTAATATGACCTTATCGAGTTTCATTGAAATCGCTCCAGCCATTTAGATGTTATGAGGGGCACACACGCACACACACACACACACATGGACAAAAGGTGATCTCATAAGCCCATTTTTAGCCTACTTTCGATTTTTGCAAGAAACGAAAGTAGACTTATGAGATCAACACAGGGCCAAACATTGTGTGTCTGTGTGTGTGTGTGTGAGAGTGTGTATGTGTGTGTGTTCCTATCAATTCAAACACGATTAAACCGAATTGAACGAAATTTGGTACAGAGGTAGCACTAGCAAAGGCCACCTCAGTGTCATGTTTTATACCGTCGCAATCTTGACGGAAACGTAATGGCGGCCACCCAAATGTTAAAAGCTCAAATCAAATTACGACCAACCTAATCGTCTGATCTCTACCAAATTTTGCAACAACTTACCTTTATTTCAGAAGCATCGTTTGACCAAACTACAAGGTCATGAGCCCAATAGTTTGCAGATGGCGGCCATGTATGTGTGCAAATAGATTCCCCATATTAATTCAAACAAGGTGATGCAGAATTGAACGACATTTGGTACAATGGTAGCACTAACGAAAGGCACCTCAGTGTAATTTTTTATATCGCCACCATCTTGACGGAAACGTAATGGTGACCATTCAAATGTTAAAAGCTCAAATCAAATCACGACCAACCTAATCATCTGATCTCTACCAAATTTTTCAACAACATAACTTCGTGCGGGAAGCGTCTTTTGACCAAACTACAAGGCCATCAGCCCAATAGTTAGCAGATGGCGACCATGTATGTGAGCAAACCGATTCCCCCTATCAATTCAAACACGGTAAAACCGAATTGAGCGAAATTTGGTACAGAGGTAGCACTAGCAAATGGCACCTCAGTGTCATGTTTTATATCTCCGCCATCTTGACAGAAACGTAAAGGCGGCCACCCAAATGTTCAAAGCCTAAATCAAATTACGATCAACGTAATCATCTGATCTCTACCAAATTTTGCAACAAAATAACTTTATGTGGGAAGCATATTTTGACCAAACTACACGGTCATCAGCCCAATAGTTTGCAGATAGCGGCCATGTATGTGTGCAAATCGATTCCCCATATCAATTCAAACACGGTGAAACAGAATTGAATGAAATTTGGTACAGAGGTAGCACTAGCAGAGGGCACCTCTGTGTCATGTTTTATATCGCCGCCATCTTGACAGAAACGCAATGGCGGCCACCCAAATGTTCAAAGCTTAAATCAAATTATGACCAGTCTGGCTGCGTGGCTCAGGGGTAACGTTCTCGCTTGCTGAGCCCAAGGTTGCAGGTTTGAAACCTGGCGCAGTCAGCTGGCATTTGAGGGTGCGCAAATGCGAGGGAGCCGTGTCAGTACATTTACTGGCACGTTAAAGATCCCCTTCGGGGCAAAATTCCGGCACCCCGGCGTCTCTAAAAGCCAGGGTAGTTAAAAGGGGCGTAAACCAATAACATTATTATTAAATTACGACCAGCCTAATCATCTGATCCCTACCAAATTTTGCAACAACATACATTAATGCGGGAAGCGTCTTGACCAAATTACAAGGTCATCAGACTAATTGTTTGAAGATGCCGGCCATGTGTGTGTGCAGATAGATTACCCCAAGAATTAAACGCAACTGAAGGCAAATCGAACCACCTTTGGTACAGAGGTGCACTAGGAAGGGGAAACTCAGAGTCATGTTGTATATCGCCGCCATCATATCAAAAAAGAAATGGCACCCACCCAAATGTTCTGAGCTATCATCAAATTACGACTAACGGAATCATCCGATCTCTACCAAATTTTGCAACAATATACCTTAATGTGGGAAGCGTCTTTTGCCCAAACTACAAGATCATCAACCAAATAGTTTCAAGGTGGTGGATGTATGAATCATGAAAGAATTATAGCCTAACCGTAACTTACGATTAAACAAGGCCTGTCCTCAACAATTCTGCTTATAGTACATAGGGAGGTTTAATCTGTCCTCAAAGAGGTGACCGGTAGGATATTTGCATATTATAATAGAATATGTAACCGTAGAAGTGACTAACAAGTCAGGCTTACCGTGCCATATCGTTGTAGGCCCGTGCCGTCCCGTTGTCAACATGGCCGCTATTTTTGCTCGTAAATACATATGTTTCCGTAACTTCCTATGTGTTTATCCTTTTAGGAATGTACTGAACAAATTAATACATATTTAGTATCAAATGGTTTATAGAAACGCCAAAAACGCTAAAGAAATCGTTGATTTCAACACAAAATATGTTACAGTTATACTAAACCAGTTGTTTATCACGTATTATTGTAGCGCATCCGTGGCGTAATTGTAGCGACTTGTGCTCTTAGTCGTGGGATTCGTGGATCAAATCACTGCAGGTTCAAATTTCTTTACTACGTTCTCTTTGGTATTTATTATTTACTGACGCGTTATAATGTTAAGCATATATAGTAGTGTATATATGCAATAGAAAATTTTATACATATACTTATAACACCACATATTTCAACACTCGAATACAGCGATTAAAATTCGTTGAACTTGATCCGCGGTAGAGACTATTATTGTTGTTTTTGTTGTTGTTTCTTTAGGGGTATTGCGGCATCATGGTCTTGTAGCCCCGTTTACTTGGGTGTATGTAGAAGTTGTCTGATAACCTGTGTCACTGTGATGTCTATAGGCTTACTATTGTGTGTACTTTTAATCGAGGAAGGATTTGGTTAGGAGCTGTTGTTGTTGTTGTTTCATTTGAGATGCATGGTCATCATGGTCACTTAGCCCCGTGTACTTGGGTGAGTGTTGAATTTTGTCTGAAAACCTGTGTTATTTTTATGGCTGTGATTAGTGTGTATATATATAATTCAGGTGAGGATTCAATCAATCAACGTATAATATTCGTATAGCACGTTGTATTTTAACAAGCTACTATAACCAGCATTCAATTATACTCCTTGAAAAGGACAAGAGTTATAAATATACCCATGCATTTAGGAGAAAGTAGGCTATATGTTCTTTACTGAACATCTTGTTTCATAAATGAAAATTGGCTAAAGATACCTAAGTGCTGTTTTGTTCCATTTATTGTGGTATTTTTGAATATTTAGTCCACAATTGTTAAAAGTAAACCTGAAGATACAGCAGTGTTTATTCCTAGCTCTAGTTGATTGAGAGAAATCCAACCTTTTCATCTTATATCGTATTGTTTGGTTATTTACTCCTATTATTTCTAAGAATCCTATATTCTAAATTAACAAAGTTAAGAGGGCGCTAAAGTCAGCCGGCCGGCCGCTCGTGGCAGGCTCTGCTTATAGCATTGAGAGAGAGTTAAAATCGACGTTTTAAATAAGTCAATGGCTGAAATTAAACAAAACTTCACTTTCAAATCACGTAAATACCTTCAATAGCACTTATTTAACTTTTCAAATGAGATTTCATTGATAATAACATATTGTATCATTGAAACTGAGAAGCAATTTTCCCATAAGGCAAGGCCTATTTTTCACAGATTTTACTTCAGAAATTAAAAATCAATGTGAATGTCAAAAGTGATGAAAAGTTACATGGTTGTAAAGGGTATTTGTTTAAGAATGCTTCTATAGAGATGAATCTTGCTTTCCTCCTGCGTGTTTCTATAAAAGAAGCAGTTTTTAATGCCCTACACTTTCAGTCGTAATGCCGGTGCCGTAGAAGTTTGCTACTTAGCCGTAAGAGCGCAGGCATAATGGGTCGGTAAGGCAGAGCGACAAGTTATTTCTAGCGCTGAGAACAAGACTTACAGCTGATGTATTGTATTCGTTGAATAGGATTCTACTGTGTTTACTTTCGTTTCTTAAACGAACTGTTAGTAGGTTCATTATCTGTGTACAGTGCTATTAATTCAACGAGTTAAAGTGCAATTTGTTGTGATGGGCAAAACTCGGATGCCTCTTTCTGCTTGGCGGAAGAAAAGAAGATTAGATCCAGTGCTACAACGATACAACGATGAAAGAAGGTAAGCAATATTGAATAATACCCTATATTATTCTTAAATAATTTTGTCCCATACACTACTTATTGGAAAATAAAGTACTGAATTTTTTTAAACTATAATTTTGAACAAATTGATAAAACAGTGTTGTCATCTCATAATTATCAGGGCAGATGACCCCGCTATTCCGTCCTTTGAATTAATAATAACTAACTAAATAATTACATAATTATGAATTCATTTATTCGAGTTATCTTTTCAAGAACCCAGTAAAAATAAATCGAAGGTCGTAAGTATTCTATAAATTGTCATTCTAATAAATAATAACATAATAATAATAACCCCTGGCACTACAGCCCATGAAGGGCCTAGGCCGACCAAGCGACCGCTGCCTGGCCATTTGGCCTGCAGATATTGGGGTGACGCGTGATCAGCGCATCGTGTCCCCTCAGCCGTTAATCTTGGTTTCCGTGATCGGGGCGCTGTCTCACTGTCAAAGAGCTACTCAATTGTCCTTACGAGGCTGAGTGCACCCCGTTGCTGCCCTCACGTCAGTTTCTAAAATCCCTGACGGAGCCGGGAATCGAACCCGGGGCCTCCGGGTGAGAGGCAACCACGCTCTACCCCAACACCATGGGGCCACCGTCATTCTAATAAATACAGTATTTATTGTTAAGTTTGTTTTCATTAATGAATATTAAGTTATAGTAAAAAATTGTTAAGTAACTGATGAAAACTGAGAAATTTAATGTTTGCCTTTCGTTTTGTAATTGTTTTTTTTGTAGTTTAATATTAACAGCAACAATTATTGCAGGTGTAGGTAGACAAAAATACTGTAGTTTTAGAAACAATTAGCTTAATGTAAATTACGGCCAAAATCGAGCTTAAAATACCTTATATAGGCTACATCGCTTTTCTTATAATATTTTACTTTTTCTGAAAATTGACTATCAATAAAGTTTTAAATGCCTCAGACTAACTCGCTGCGTGGCTCAGCGAAGTGTTCACCTGCTGTTCCCAAAGTTGCAGGATCGAATCCTGGCGTAGTCAGTTGGCATTGGAGGGTGCGCAAATGCGAGGGCGCCATGTCAGTGGATATACTGGCACGTTAAAGATCCCCTTCGGGGTAAACTTACGGCACCTAGGCATCTTTAAAAAGCCACAGTAGTTAAAAGGTATGTAACACCCATAACATAATTCAAATGCCTCAGAATGCACCATTTTGCTAATAATATTTCAAATGTTATGGAAAGAGGGCTAAGCTACTTAACCGCGGGTATTCCTATGTCGTTTATTCTGGATCAGCTATGGACTGTCAGTTACTTGATATGCTAATTATACCATTCATATTGACAGTAAAACTTTTAGTATAAAAATGCTGATTTTGTGTTTTTAATCTTTGCTTGATTTTCTTTACTGAGCCTTAGGCAATACGTATTTTTTTTTTATTGTGGAGAATTCCCTGAACACATCTCTGACATGATCTAGGTCCGATATGCGTGTCATTATAGAGAGACAAATAATGATCAACAAATAACCCTAAATATACTTTGTAAAAACGACTTTTTCAGTACCAGTACTGGATGCTTTTTTTTAATTTTCTTCTTTTAGCAAGAAGAAGGCTGATTTGATAGACACACATGAGCCGGAAGCTGTACAAGAAAAACAAGAACAACCAGTATTGGGAAAGCCACAATGCGTCTCACTGAAACTTAGCGGGAGAAGAGTTGTAAATTTTGTTGACTTTTTAGACCAGATCAAAGATTTAGACAAACACAGCCCGTTTGGTTGCACATTCGCCAATACGGAAGTGGTTTCTGAAAAACGTCAAGGCTTAAAAAGTATTTTCGTTTTCATGTGTAACATGTGTGGTTTAAGAAAAACAGTTCATTCTGAAAAATCACATGACAACCTGATGGACGTCAACACTGCCAGTGTTTGTGGTACAGTTACTACAGGCGGTGGGCACGCACATATAGAGGAGTTCTTGAGCGTACTTGACATCCCTCCTATGAGTCATGTCACATTCAAGAAGTACGAGGAGAAAGTGTCGGAGGGTTGGGCAGCTACTGCGGCGGCGGAGATGGAGGAAGCAGCGGTGGAGGAGGCACGGCTGGCGCTGGAGCTCGGCGAGGTAGATAAGGATGGCGTCCCGCTTATCACTGTGGTCGCTGACGGTGCCTGGTGCAAGAGGTCGTATCGCACCAACTACTCAGCTTTATCTGGCGTGGTAAGTTGTTATTAGTTACCGTACTGTATATGGCAAGAGACGTAGGCAAATCCTGAACCGAAGCATTTTAGTGGCGCTACATAGTTTGCTCTGTTCACTTTATGTATCAACGGCCTAAGTAAGTAGCTTTTGATAAAAGTAGTATTTCTGTGATAGCAGAATTTTTTAGCGCGTCAAATTCAAGAGTCGGCGCGCAACTCAAACTTCGTCAGCGAGTTTCACAGCTAAAATTTACCAAAGTACGAGCTGGATTCCGCCAATTCGTACAACATTTATAATTTAAATTTAAGTTCTTACTTTTCATTAGTGTTCGTACGTGATTTTACAAGAATTCCAAAAATAATGCTTCAACGGGAATAATAAGATTACATTTTGAAATAAGTAAAAATAAGAATTTTAGTGTGACTGTAACGGGTTAGCGGCTACACGACAGGATCGATTTTGACGAAATTCAGCAAGTATGTCAGAAAAACGTCCAACTGTATCTCCAGACTTCTTCCCGTATCTTAGTTTTAGGGGTTTCTTCTGCCCAAATAACATTACGTTCATAAAAAAGTTTTAGATGATTTTGATCTGAGTTGGACTGAAATAATCCTTATAGGCCTAATTCACTTTTATTTAATTTCTACCTACTTTGAAATATTAACTTACTGTGTATCACAATAACTATGCAGGTTATACTGTATTTATTTTTGTTTTCGTAGGCAGCTATCGTCGGTCACCGCACTCGGAAGGTGCTCTTCATCGGCGTAAAGAACAAGTATTGTTCAACTTGCGCCCGCGCCGAGACAAAAGGAGAGGCGGCCAAGACACACACCTGCTATAAGAATTGGAACATGACTCAGAGCTCTAATAGTATGGAAGCTGCGATCATTTGCGAGGGCTTCCAGAGAAGTGAGGAAATGTACAACGTTAGGTATGCTAAGCTTATCGCAGATGGTGATAGCAGCGTGTACAAAAGAATTTTAGAGACTAGGCCGTATAAATGTTTGACTGTAGAAAAGGTAGAGTGTAAGAACCATTTGCTAAGAAATATGTACACTCGTTTGAGGAATATTGCCAATTTCAAAACTGAGAAACCTTCAGTCATGCTTCGCAAAAAGATTGGGAACAATTTGTTACGCTGCAGGGTTGCATTGACCAAAGCCACTGAGCACAGAATAAGAGAAGACCGGCTCATAAATGAAAAAATTGAAAACCTGAGGAAAGACATACTCAATATCCCTAGCCACGTGTTTGGTGAACACAAGGGGTGTGCAGAGAGGGGCTACTTCTGTGAGCTAGACACAACAACAACTGCTCCAGTCGATTCTAACCTTGTGCCTCAACTCGCTTCTGTTGGTCTGTACGCATTGATTTCGGATGTTTTCAGGGATGTTAGCCGTCACAGCCGCAGCTTGCTCGCCGATGTAAATAGCAACTATGTTGAGCATTACAACTCCATAGTTGCTAAGTTCATTGGCGGGAAAAGAATAAATTTTGCATCGACCGGGTCATACCAGGGGTGCTGTTCTGCTGCTGTTGTTCAGCACAACTCTAGCATGGCCAATTACAAGCTTCACAAAACACTGTATAGTTCAAATCCAGGATAGATTGCGAAAGGCACAGAGGTAAAAAGAAATAAGAAGGCTGATAGTCGGAAGAACCAAAAGAGATGTCGCAAGTCATTATTTAGTTCAATAATCAATGAAGAGAAGGATTATGGCCCGTCGGCACAAAGACCCGATATCGACGAAGAGGTGATGAAAAAGGAATCGGATGAGTTCCTGAAAAGTCTACACAGATCAAAGGAAGAATTTGAAAGAATTGAACGAGAAAAAATTCAGCAAAGTGACTGTAACGAATGGCTGGAACTCCGCAGAAACATACTCACTGCGTCGAACTTTGGGCGAGTTTGTAAAATGAGAGCAACAACGGGGTGCGAACCATTAGTGAAGCAAATCCTCTACACTGCATTTGATTGTGAGGCAATGGAGTATGGCCGAAGGAACGAGGAGTCAGCTCGCAACGAACTCGCTTTTTTGATTGACGAAAAAATAGAAAAATGTGGTCTCTTTATCGATAGAGAGTTTCCTTTTTTCGGAGCCAGTCCCGACGGGCTAGTCAATGATGATACAGTCATAGAAATAAAGTGCCCTTCGTCGGCTAAGAACTTTACTCCAAGGTCACTTTTTGGGCAGTAAACAAGAATTGAGACATCGGGGAAGTACAAAAAACTCACACATTCTATTTCCAAATACAAAGTCAACTTCAAGTGACAAAAAGGAAGTACTGCATTTTTGCCTTGTGGACCCCAAAAGGAATCAAAACAGCAAAAATAGAACGAGATGAGACCTTTTGGAAAATGAAATGTTCCCAAAGTTACATAGGTTTTATATGGACTGCCTACTTCCAGAAATAGTTGACCCTAGACACAGCCGCTCCATGCCTATAAGAAACCCTGCTTGCATAGTGGGAGCCCAAAGGATGGCTGAGGAGAAGAAGGCTAACAAAACTGTAAATAAAATGTAATTTGTGTATGTAATTCACAACAGTAGGATATATAGGCCGAAGCTGGTACAGGGGCTAATGCGTAAGATGGCGGCCGCGCGCAACCAGTCCTATGTTATTCTTATGGAGGGGACAGTCAGAGCTGGCACAGGGGCTAATGCGCAAGATGGCTGCCATGCTCTGAGACCGTGCATGACGTCACAGGGGGAGTTCGACCGTGTAGTTGCTAAATGGAATATTTATTATTATTATTATAATTATTATTATTATTATTAATTTTATTAGGTAATTATTGATTGATAGCTTGCCACGGTGGGTGAGTGGTTATCGTGTCGGACTACCAACCCCAAGTTTGCAGGTTCGCTCTTGGTCGTGGTAAGTGATTTTTGAAAGGCGGCAAAAATTAAGACACGCATGTCATACGATGTTGGCATGTAAAAGAACCCAGGGAGAGGTCGGGTATGTAGTTGCTAAATGGAATATTTATTATTATTATTATTATAATTATTATTATTATTAGGTAATTATTCATTGATCATGTACAATCAAGACTAGCCTTATATTGCCCCACTTTATGGTGTAGTGGCTAACATTTTTAGCTGTTACTGTGAAGGCTCGGGTTCGAGTCCTGGCTCTGTCAAGAAATTTAATTCTAGGCTGAGGGTTGGAATGGGGTACACTCAACCTTGTGGGGCAGAACTGACAGGAGCTGGCTTTTGATTCATACCGCAGCCATTCTGCCTAACCCACCTTACCTAACCTAACCTAACCTAACCTAACCTAACTTCAAATTCAGAATGTACAATACATTTATTGTTTTTTATACCCTCATTAATTAGATATAGAGAATGTCCACCACGATTTAGATCCTCGAGCACACTTTTCTGACATATATCATTCAAACGTGTAGAAAGGAATGTCTGAAAATTTTCACTAACACATAGTACACGTTCACCACACATTGTGTCACCTTTTTGAAAGTTAATGATACGGAAAAGAGTATGCATTGGTAATTCAGTGAGCTTATTTCTCTCTAATCAACAGTTCTACCCCCATAGCATTGTGAATATTTATTGTAGTAGCCTATAATGAAACAAAAAAATCATATCTATTACAGTTTAGCTATAAGTGACCAGAACCACTATAACATTTTATTCTAATAAGGAGATTTCCATAATGATAAGAAAAAAAATGCTTACCATAATGATGGATTGTGTGTAAGTAAACGTCTTTTGCTGCATGATGCCACTACTAAACTGATGCTCATACAACAGACAAGTGAGTTCATGTTTAGCTGACGTAATCGTATGTTCCCACGCACTTCCTGTGTATTGCACGCGCCGTAGTGGCTAAATTTGAAACTAGATGATATGGTTTGCTGATGTAATCGTATGTTCACCTGCATGCACACGCAGGCCCCTGTGGACGAGTCCCTGTGGACGGGACCCTGTGGACGGGTCATTGTTGACGGGTCATTGTTGACGGGTCCTTGTTGACGGATCCTTGTTGACGAGCCCCCCTGTGGACGGGTCCTTGTTGACGGGTCCTTTTTGACTAATCCCTTTAGACCGGTTCCTTTTGACTGGGTCATGACCCCTAATGCTATAATGAAATTAAAACTTTGTTCCACATGATACGCAAGCAAAGAGCCGATCGCTACTATGAATTAACATTTATGTTTTTGTTTTGTTTTTACGCATGTGCACTTGGGGTTTTTGTAAGAGGGCGGGCTTTTTGAATACAGATTTATAAATGAGTTATTTATTTTTAAATTACCAAAATATCCAAAACTAATAGGTAATTAGCTTTTTAACATTTCATGAACCAATAAGGCTACGGGACTTGTATTAGAGGTCGTTGGACTTGAGGTGACATTTTTGTTTTTGAATCTATTATTATTTTTGTTAAAAGGGTCTAACTACACTTTTGTTAATATCTCGCTAACTAATAATCAGAGAGGGTCAAGTGAGGTGTCATGGGACTCAGGATGGTCAACCCTTTTCCATGACCAACGAATTTACCCAAAAGATTCAAAACAGCAAGGTCATTGACCTAAGATTTTATAAACTAATAATTGAATATTAACATGTGAGGTGTCATAGGACTTAGAATGGTCAACCCTTTCCCATGGCCAATGCATTTACCAAAAGTACCCAATACATCAAGGTCATTGACCTGAGATTTTATAAACTAATAATCGGGTACGAACATGTGAGATGTTTACCATGTGTGATGAAACATATCTAGGTAGAGAAAGAATTAGTGTAGGCTACATGTATTGTGACTGACAAGTCTTTTACCATTGAAACTTGTTTTCAGATCAAACTGTAGTATAGAGAGAGTATAGGTTGCAGGTATGGGTTAATAAATGAGAAACGGTGTACGCAAACTCTGATTTATCAAGAATTAAGAGTAGACTATCTTTATTTGATTGGTTAAAGAGGATAGCTAAAACACAAAATTGCTCAGTGGTTACCGAGACAAAATGATCGCTACACACAACAAGCTTTAAATACTTGAGGCTAATAATCAATACACACACACACACTCGCTTGTTCTAAACTAAACTGTGTTGCTGTCAGTGCTCAGACAGTAGGTTGATGACGAAATGCATTGCTAACAGAAATATAATCATTTCCGGTTGTCTAATGTTACCAGCTATCCATTTATTTATTTATTTTTTGTGTTGCAGTGGTAAGCACTTTTAGCTCTTGTATTGGTAGTCTTAACTCGATTTCCAGGTCTGAGGCCTAGAACGAGTTGAACTAAGAAACAAGGGCATGGTAGTGCAGTGGTTAAAGCTGTTAGCCTTTTCACCAGAGGGTTCGATTTCAGGTTAATATGCATGTCATAAACATATTAAACAAAACAAAAACAGAGATAAGGTTTAAAACTGATTACATTTGTGACTTTTCAAATTATTACTTGGATTACAAATACAAAAGGTGAACTGGGTTTGATATACAGTTAATGCTGTCTATCACACACTCGCCTGTAAGAAAGCCAAAAGAGCAAAAGGCTTAGGTAGAGCAGTGGTAAAATTGCTATATGTAGAGAACTACCTGGCAAAGCTATATCGCATAAACAGTGCAGGATACAATCCAGCAATCAAATTTGTATCTTGTGGAACAGAGAAATGCACTTACGTGAGAAAATGCAAGTTCATGTGTAATATGACCTAACACACAAGTGTTCACCTGTGCACGTGCACAATAAGAGCTAACAAGTCACATTCTGTTTAGTTCGTACGTAACGTTAGGTTAGAGCTAATGCACACACCCTAGTACACGAGGCACATGCCATTTGAGAGCAGGTCAAGGGATCTAACTTGGTGGATGGATGTGTTCTAACGAGTCATTTGTAGTTGAAAGAGAATAATACTTGTTCTTAAGATGTTAAAACTGAGGAGATGGTATGTACAGTAAGACGTCTTGTTATTTCCTGTGTAATATTACAGACATGGCAGAGAGCACACAGTTCTGTTGCTATGACTACGCTGCAGTAATTTGAAACCCTACGTGTTCATTAAGACAATGGGTGATGATTATACAAAGTTAGCAGTCATTGGATATTACACAGGTGTTCCTTCCGGTGTCATGTTGCTGACATGGCAGAGAGCGCACAGTTCTATTCCTACAACTAATACTGCAGTAATTTGAAACCCAAGGTGTTGATCAAGACAATGGGTGATGATCATGCAAAGTCAGCAGTAATTGGATACCACACATCAACATTGACTAAATCATAAACGTGTTGTCATAACCAGCAGAAACCTCATTTAAAGATTTTAGATTTTACATTTTAAATTTAAGATTTTATTTTATTTTTAGATTTTACTTTTTTACATTTTCCTAAAAGAGTAAACAACAAGGTCACATACCTAACCTCATTAAACCTAACTTTACCAAACCTAACTTAAGCTAATCCACATACCCAAAGCATATAAGGTACATGCAACTATCCTTATGCTAGTCTTACAGGTTACTGTACAACATGATCACTACCCAAAAGGATTTTTTTTTCATTTTGTTGTTTATACATGTCAATTTTCCAATTTCCCATTTTCAGTTTTTTAATGTCAGTTTTTAGTTTTTTCAATTTCATAATATGGAAAACATGGATTTTTGCATTTTGTTGTTTACACATTTATTAATTTCACAATTTCCCATTTTCAGTTCTTAAAATGTCAGTTTAAAGTTTTTCAATTTCATGATATAGAAACATGGATTTTCCAATTTATTCTTTTCTCATTTGTCAATTTACCAAATTCACATTTACAGTTTTTTAAATTTCAGTTTAGTGTTTTTGTTCTATTTGTTAATATTGAAACATGGTTTTTTTACAATTTGTGTTTTACATGTCATGCAATTATTCTGATGCTAGTCTTATAGGTTACTGTTCAACATGATCACTACCCCCCAACACTGGATATTTTTTTAAATTTTTGTTGTTTACACAAATGCCAATTTTCCAATTTACCATTTTCAGTTTTTTTAATGTCAGTTTTTAGTTTTTTCAATTTGATAATATGGAAAACATGGATTTTGCATTTTGTTGTTTACACATTTATTAATTTCACAATTTCCCATTTTCAGTTCTTAAAATGTCAGTTTAAAGTTTTTCAATTTCATGATATTTAAACATGGATTTTCCAATTTGTTGTTTTCACATTTGTCAATTTACTAAATTCACATTCACAGTTTTTTAAAATTTCAGTTTAATGTTTTTGTTCTATTTGTTAATATGGAAACATGGATTTTTTCACAATTTGTGTTTTTTACATGTCATGCAATTATTCTTATGCTAGTCTTATAGGTTACTGTACAACATGATTACTACCCCACTGGATTTTTTTTTTCATTTTGTTGTTTACACATATGCCAATTTCCAATTCCCCATTTTCAGTTTTTTTTAAATATCAGTTTTAAGTTTTTCAATTTCATAATATGGAAATATGGATTTTGCATTTTGTTGTTTACACATTTATCAATTTCACAATTTCCCATTTACAGTTCTTAAAATGTCAGTTTAAAGTTTTTCAATTTCATGATATAGAAACATGGATTTTCCAATTTGTTGTTTTCACATTTGTCAATTTACTAAATTCACATTTACAGTTTTTTAAAATTTCAGTTTAATGTTTTTGTTCTATTTGTTAATATGGAAACATGGATTTTTTCACAATTTGTGTTTTTTACATGTCATGCAATTATTCTTATGCTAGTCTTATAGGTTACTGTACAACATGATTACTACCCCACTGGATTTTTTTTTTTCATTTTGTTGTTTACACATATGCCAATTTTCCAATTCCCCATTTTCAGTTTTTTTTTAATATCTGTTTTAAGTTTTTCAATTTCATAATATGGAAATATGGATTTTGCATTTTGTTGTTTACACATTTATCAATTTCACAATTTCCCATTTACAGTCCTTAAAATGTCAGTTTAAAGTTTTTCAATTTCATGATATAGAAACATGGATTTTCCAATTTGTTGTTTTCACATTTATCAATTTACTAAATTCCCATTTACAGTTTTTAAAATTTCTGTTTAATGTTGTTGTTTTTTTCTATTTGTCAATATGGAATATGGATTTTTCCAGTTTGTGTTTTACATGTTCATTTTGCATTAGGAGTGGAGAGAGGTGGGTAGTAATTAAAAATGTGCAAGCAGTGTCCATTGTTGACAGGTCATTTTTGACGAGTCCTTTTCATACAACAGAAAAGTGAGTTCAAGTTTCGCATGCATTACCTAAAATGTAATACCATGCAAGTGTTTAACATTTTACAACTAACCTGTTAGTATGATTTGCACACTACAAAGGTTATATCTGTTCTGGTAATAGAATTATTTAACGTTGGCTTTTATATTTAATATGTACAGTTTAAAGTGATAGAAAAGTGGTAGAAATGTGGGTAGCAAAGTGGTAGACAAGTGGTAGACAATTGGTAACAAAGTGGTAGAAAAGTGGTAGCAAAGTGGTAGAAAAGTGGGTGCAAAGTGGGTGCAAAGTGGGTACAAAAGTGGGTGCAAAAGTGGGTGCAAAAGTGAGTGCAAAGGTGGGTGCTAAAGTGGGGTGTAAAAGTGGTACCCTATTTGTAACGGCTTATTTAACAAGTTATTTTGTGGTACTCTATTTGTAATGGCTTATTTGACAAGTTATTTTTTATCAAATGTATTTAGAGGATATCTCTCTTGTTCTTGGAAAGTATCTCAGCCCTTTTTATGATAGCATAATGCTTACCGCCATGTTTGTAAGCAACAACAACACACATAAGTTCCAAGAATCCAAACTACTCTAAGGTTCATGATTGTCTCTCAACTCCATTCCACGCCTAGTCAAAAATATTATACATTTCGAATTTTTCAAAAAAAGGTAAATTGGGACAGTATGCTATATGTTTAAACTAAAAATCATATAAAATCATATGCTAACTCCAACACCTACGTCTCTCCCACTCTCAGTCAAAAAAATTATATTCTTTAAATTTTTCATAAAATTTTTGGAAAGTAGGCTATAGTTTGAAAACTAATCATCATAAAAAGTCATATATAGGCTCAAAACAATGGCTTTTATGTCCTTAATCGTTAGAACATAACATGGAATTTTTGACATTTTTCCAAAAAATGTTCATTCTAAAAAAAAAGGGCTATACTTTGTAAACTATGAAATTTACAAAAAAAATGTGTTTGACATAAATGACAGGTATTTACTCCCTCTACCATAAAACCAAGTTCCAGGTCTCTGGGGCAAAATCCACAAAGTTTCAATTTTGAAAGTAGGCGATATTTTGAAAACTTATCATTCTAAAAAGTCATATATAGACTCAAACAAATGTTCTTTAAGTCCTTTAACGTTATAACAAAACTTAAACATATTTTCAATTTTTCCAAAAAAGGGTCAATTTTAAAAATTGCCTATATTTTGGAAACTAAGAATTTTACAAAAAAGTTTGTTTAACATAAATGAAAGGTCTTTACCCCCTATACCCCAAAAATAAATTGTACGTGCCTAGGACAAAAACTGTGCAGTAGTGTGTTTTGAGGGGTTCTATACCCACCTCCACCTCCCCACCTCCAAGATGGCGGCCGTAGCTTAACTTAACCTAGCCTAACCTAACAAGATGGCGGCCGTAGCTTAACTTAACCTAGCCTAACCTAACAAGATGGCGACTGTAGCTTAACTTAACCTAGCCTAACCTAACCTAACCTACAAGGTGTGATCAAAAAGTTCCAAAATGGCGGCCGTAGCTTCACTTAACCTAACCTAACATAACCTAAACCTACGAGGTGTGATCAAATTTTTTTCAAAATAGTGGTCATAGCTTAACTGAACCTTGCCTAACCTAACCTAACCTAAACCTACGAAGTGTGGTCATAAAGTTCCAAGATGGAGGTCGTAGCTTAACTCAACCTAACCTAACCCTACGAGGTGTGATCAAAAAGTTCCAAAAATGGCTGCCGTAGCTTAACTTAACCTTTGAGTCATTTTTTTAACGGGTCCCGGAGGACGGGTCCTTGTTGACGGGTCCCTGTGGGCGGGTCCTTTGGACTAATCCCTATGGACTGGCCCTTGCATTTTATCCAAATTATGTCAAAGGGGACCCGCCACAGGGACCCGTCAACAAGGACCCGTCCTCCGGGACCCGTTAAAAAATGACTCAAAGGTTAAGTTAAGCTACGGCAGCCATTTTTGGAACTTTTTGATCACACCTCGTAGGGTTAGGTTAGGTTGAGTTAAGCTACGACCTCCATCTTGGAACTTTATGACCACACTTCGTAGGTTTAGGTTAGGTTAGGCAAGGTTCAGTTAAGCTATGACCACTATTTTGAAAAATTTTTGATCACACCTCGTAGGTTTAGGTTAAGTTAGGTTAGGTTAAGTGAAGCTACGGCCGCCATTTTGGAACTTTTTGATCACACCTTGTAGGCTAGGTTAGGTTAGGCTAGGTTATGTTAAGTTGCAGCCACATTTTTGGAACTTTTTGATCACACCTCGTAGGTTATGTTAGGTTAGGCTAGGTTAAGTTGAGCTACAGCCGCCATCTTCTTAGGTTAGGCTAGGTTAAGTTACGCTACGGCCGCCATCTTGTTAGGTTAGGCTAGGTTAAGTTAAGCTACGGCCGCCATCTTAGGTGGGGAGGTGGAGGTGGGTATAGAACCCCTCAAAACACACTACTGAAAAGTTTTTGTCCTAGGCACGTACAATTTATTTTTGGGGTATAGGGGGTAAAGACCTTTCATTTATGTTAAACAAACTTTTTTGTAAAATTCTTAGTTTCCAAAATATAGGCAATTATTAAAATTGACCCTTTTTTGGAAAAATTGAAAATATGTTTAAGTTTTGTTATAACGTTAAAGGACTTAAAGAACATTTGTTTGAGTCTATATATGACTTTTTAGAATGATAAGTTTTCAAAATATCGCCTACTTTCAAAATTGAAACTTTGTGGATTTTGCCCCAGAGACCTGGGACTTGGTTTTATGGTAGAGGGAGTAAATACCTGTCATTTATGTCAAACACATTTTTTTTGTAAATTTCATAGTTTACAAAGTATAGCCCATTTTTTTTAGAATGAACATTTTTTGGAAAAATGTCAAAAATTCCATGTTATGTTCTAACGATTAAGGACATAAAAGCCATTGGTTTGAGCCTATATATGACTTTTTATGATGATTAGTTTTCAAACTATAGCCTACTTTCCAAAAATTTTATGAAAAATTTAAAGAATATAATTTTTTTGACTGAGAGTGGGAGAGACGTAGGTGTTGGAGTTAGCATATGATTTTATATGATTTTTAGTTTAAACATATAGCATACTGTCCCAATTTACCTTTTTTTTGAAAAATTCGAATTGTATAATATTTTTGACTAGGCGTGGAATGGAGTTGAGAGACAATCATGAACCTTAGAGTAGTTTGGATTCTTGGAACTTTAGTGTGTTGTTGTTGCTTACAAACATGGCGGTAAGCATTATGCTATCATAAAAAGGGCTGAGATACTTTCCAAGAACAAGAGAGATATCCTCTAAATACATTTGATAAAAAATAACTTGTCAAATAAGCCATTACAAATAGAGTACCACTAAATAACTTGTAAAATAAGCCGTTACAAATAGGGTACCACTTTTACACCCCACTTTAGCACCCACTTTTGCACCCACTTTTGCAACCACTTTGCACCCACTTTGCACCCACTTTTCTACCACTTTGCTACCACTTTTCTACCACTTTGTTACCAATTGTCTACCACTTGTCTACCACTTTGCTACCACATTTCTACCACTTTTCTATCACTTTAAACTGTACATATTAAATATAAAAACCAACGTTAAATAATTCTATTACCAGAACAGATATAACCTTTGTAGTGTGCAAATCATACTAACAGGTTAGTTGTAAAATGTTAAACACTTGCATGGTATTACATTTTAGGTAATGCATGCGAAACATGAACTCACTTTTCTGTTGTATGAAAAGGACTCGTCAACAATGACCTGTCAACAATGGACACTGCTTGCACATTTTTAATTACTACCCACCTCTCTCCACTCCTAATGCAAAATGAACATGTAAAACACAAACTGGAAAAATCCATATTCCATATTGACAAATAGAAAAAAAACAACAACATTAAACAGAAATTTTAAAAACTGTAAATGGGAATTTAGTAAATTGATAAATGTGAAAACAACAAATTGGAAAATCCATGTTTCTATATCATGAAATTGAAAAACTTTAAACTGACATTTTAAGAACTGTAAATGGGAAATTGTGAAATTGATAAATGTGTAAACAACAAAATGCAAAATCCATATTTCCATATTATGAAATTGAAAAACTTAAAACTGATATTTAAAAAAAACTGAAAATGGGGAATTGGAAAATTGGCATATGTGTAAACAACAAAATGAAAAAAAAAATCCAGTGGGGTAGTAATCATGTTGTACAGTAACCTATAAGACTAGCATAAGAATAATTGCATGACATGTAAAAACACAAATTGTGAAAAAAATCCATGTTTCCATATTAACAAATAGAACAAAAACATTAAACTGAAATTAAAAAAAGCTGTAAATGTGAATTTAGTAAATTGACAAATGTGAAAACAACAAATTGGAAAATCCATGTTTCAATATCATGAAATTGAAAAACTTTAAACTGACATTTTAAGAACTGAAAATGGGAAATTGTGAAATTAATAAATGTGTAAACAACAAAATGCAAAATCCATGTTTTCCATATTTTCAAATTGAAAAAACTAAAAACTGACATTAAAAAAACTGAAAATGGTAAATTGGAAAATTGGCATTTGTGTAAACAACAAAAATTTAAAAAAATATCCAGTGTTGGGGGGTAGTGGTCATGTTGAACAGTAACCTATAAGACTAGCATCAGAATAATTGCATGACATGTAAAACACAAATTGTAAAAAATCCATGTTTCAATATTAGCAAATAGAACAAAAAACACTAAACTGAAATTTAAAAAACTGTAAATGTGAATTTGGTGAATTGACAAATGTGAAAACAACAAATTGGAAAATCCATGTTTCTATATCATGAAATTGAAAAACTTTAAACTGACATTTTAAGAACTGAAAATGGGAAATTGTGAAATTAATGAATGTGTAAACAACAAAATGCAAAAATCCATGTTTTCCATATTATGAAATTGAAAAAACTAAAAACTGACATTAAAAAACTGAAAATGGGAAATTGGAAAATTGACATATGTATAAACAACAAAATGAAAAAAAAAATCCTTTTGGTTAGTGATCATGTTGTACAGTAACCTGTAAGACTAGCATAAGGATAGTTGCATGTACCTTATATGCTTTGGGTATGTGCATTAGCCTTTGGATTAGCTTAAGTTAGGTTTGGTAAAGTTAGGTTTAATGAGGTTAGGTATGTGACCTTGTTGTTTACTCTTTTAGGAAAATGTAAAAAAGTAAAATCTAAAAATAAAAAAAATCTTAAATTTAAAATGTAAAATCTAAAATCTTTAAATGAGGTTTCTGCTGGTTATGACAACACGTTTATGATTTAGTCAATGTTGATGTGTGGTATCCAATTACTGCTGACATTGCATGATCATCACCCATTGTCTTGATCAACACCTTGGGTTTCAAATTACTGCAGTGTTAGTTGTAGGAATAGAACTGTGCGCTCTCTGCCATGTCAGCAACATGACACTGGAAGGAACACCTGTGTAATATCCAATGACTGCTAACTTTGTATAATCATCACCCATTGTCTTAATGAACACGTAGGGTTTCAAATTACTGCAGCGTAGTCATAGCAACAGAACTGTGTGCTCTCTGCCATGTCTGTAATATTACACAGGAAATAACAAGACGTCTTACTGTACATACCATCTCCTCAGTTTTAACATCTTAAGAACAAGTATTATTCTCTTTCAACTACAAATGACTCGTTAGAACACATCCATCCACCAAGTTAGATCCCTTGACCTGCTCTCAAATGGCATGTGCCTCGTGTACTAGGGTGTGTGCATTAGCCCTAACCTAACGTTACGTACGAACTAAACAGAATGTGACTTGTTAGCTCTTATTGTGCACGTGCACAGGTGAACACTTGTGTGTTAGGTCATATTACACATGAACTTGCATTTTCTCACGTAAGTGCATTTCTCTGTTCCACAAGATACAAATTTGATTGCTGGATTGTATCCTGCACTGTTTATGCGATATAGCTTTGCCAGGTAGTTCTCTACATATAGCAATTTTACCACTGCTCTACCTAAGCCTTTTGCTCTTTTGGCTTTCTTACAGGCGAGTGTGTGATAGACAGCATTAACTGTATATCAAACCCAGTTCACCTTTTGTATTTGTAATCCAAGTAATAATTTGAAAAGTCACAAATGTAATCAGTTTTAAACCTTATCTCTGTTTTTGTTTTGTTTAATATGTTTATGACATGCATATTAACCTGAAATCGAACCCTCTGGTGAAAAGGCTAACAGCTTAACCACTGCACTACCATGCCCTTGTTTCTTAGTTCAACTCGTTCTAGGCCTCAGACCTGGAAATCGAGTTAAGACTACCAATACAAGAGCTAAAAGTGCTTACCACTGCAACACAAAAAATAAATAAATAAATGGATAGCTGGTAACATTAGACAACCGGAAATGATTATATTTCTGTTAGCAATGCATTTCGTCATCAACCTACTGTCTGAGCACTGACAGCAACACAGTTTAGTTTAGAACAAGCGAGTGTGTGTGTGTGTATTGATTATTAGCCTCAAGTATTTAAAGCTTGTTGTGTGTAGCGATCATTTTGTCTCGGTAACCACTGAGCAATTTTGTGTTTTAGCTATCCTCTTTAACCAATCAAATAAAGATAGTCTACTCTTAATTCTTGATAAATCAGAGTTTGCGTACACCGTTTCTCATTTATTAACCCATACCTGCAACCTATACTCTCTCTATACTACAGTTTGATCTGAAAACAAGTTTCAATGGTAAAAGACTTGTCAGTCACAATACATGTAGCCTACACTAATTCTTTCTCTACCTAGATATGTTTCATCACACATGGTAAACATCTCACATGTTCGTACCCGATTATTAGTTTATAAAATCTCAGGTCAATGACCTTGATGTATTGGGTACTTTTGGTAAATGCATTGGCCATGGGAAAGGGTTGACCATTCTAAGTCCTATGACACCTCACATGTTAATATTCAATTATTAGTTTATAAAATCTTAGGTCAATGACCTTGCTGTTTTGAATCTTTTGGGTAAATTCGTTGGTCATGGAAAAGGGTTGACCATCCTGAGTCCCATGACACCTCACTTGACCCGCTCTGATTATTAGTTAGCGAGATATTAACAAAAGTGTAGTTAGACCCTTTTAACAAAAATAATAATAGATTCAAAAACAAAAATGTCACCTCAAGTCCAACGACCTCTAATACAAGTCCCGTAGCCTTATTGGTTCATGAAATGTTAAAAAGCTAATTACCTATTAGTTTTGGATATTTTGGTAATTTAAAAATAAATAACTCATTTATAAATCTGTATTCAAAAAGCCCGCCCTCTTACAAAAACCCCAAGTGCACATGCGTAAAAACAAAACAAAAACATAAATGTTAATTCATAGTAGCGATCGGCTCTTTGCTTGCGTATCATGTGGAACAACGTTTAATTTCATTATAGCATTAGGGGTCATGAGCCAGTCAAAGGGAACCGGTCTAAAGGGATTAGTCAAAAAGGACCCGTCCACAGGGGCTCGTCCGCAAGGACCCGTCAACAAGGACCCGTCAACAATGACCCGTCCACAGGGGGGCTCGTCAACAAGGATCCGTCAACAAGGACCCGTCAACAATGACCCGTCAACAATGACCCGTCAACAATGACCCGTCCACAGGGTCCCGTCCACAGGGACTCGTCCACAGGGGCCTGCGTGTGCATGCAGGTGAACATACGATTACATCAGCAAACCATATCATCTAGTTTCAAATTTAGCCACTACGGCGCGTGCAATACACAGGAAGTGCGTGGGAACATACGATTACGTCAGCTAAACATGAACTCACTTGTCTGTTGTATGAGCATCAGTTTAGTAGTGGCATCATGCAGCAAAAGACGTTTACTTACACACAATCCATCATTATGGTAAGCATTTTTTTTCTTATCATTATGGAAATCTCCTTATTAGAATAAAATGTTATAGTGGTTCTGGTCACTTATAGCTAAACTGTAATAGATATGATTTTTTTGTTTCATTATAGGCTACTACAATAAATATTCACAATGCTATGGGGGTAGAACTGTTGATTAGAGAGAAATAAGCTCACTGAATTACCAATGCATACTCTTTTCCGTATCATTAACTTTCAAAAAGGTGACACAATGTGTGGTGAACGTGTACTATGTGTTAGTGAAAATTTTCAGACATTCCTTTCTACACGTTTGAATGATATATGTCAGAAAAGTGTGCTCGAGGATCTAAATCGTGGTGGACATTCTCTATATCTAATTAATGAGGGTATAAAAAACAATAAATGTATTGTACATTCTGAATTTGAAGTTAGGTTAGGTTAGGTTAGGTTAGGTTAGGTAAGGTGGGTTAGGCAGAATGGCTGCGGTATGAATCAAAAGCCAGCTCCTGTCAGTTCTGCCCCACAAGGTTGAGTGTACCCCATTCCAACCCTCAGCCTAGAATTAAATTTCTTGACAGAGCCAGGACTCGAACCCGAGCCTTCACAGTAACAGCTAAAAATGTTAGCCACTACACCATAAAGTGGGGCAATATAAGGCTAGTCTTGATTGTACATGATCAATGAATAATTACCTAATAATAATAATAATTATAATAATAATAATAATAAATATTCCATTTAGCAACTACATACCCGACCTCTCCCTGGGTTCTTTTACATGCCAACATCGTATGACATGCGTGTCTTAATTTTTGCTGCCTTTCAAAAATCACTTACCACGACCAAGAGCGAACCTGCAAGCTTGGGGTTGGTAGTCCGACACGATAACCACTCACCCACCGTGGCAAGCTATCAATCAATAATTACCTAATAAAATTAATAATAATAATAATAATTATAATAATAATAATAATAAATATTCCATTTAGCAACTACACGGTCGAACTCCCCCTGTGACGTCATGCACGGTCTCAGAGTATGGCAGCCATCTTGCGCATTAGCCCCTGTGCCAGCTCTGACTGTCCCCTCCATAAGAATAACATAGGACTGGTTGCGCGCGGCCGCCATCTTACGCATTAGCCCCTGTGCCAGCTTCGGCCTATATATCCTACTCACAACTATTTGTATATAAAAGTTTGTAACCGATTTTCGGCCTGTTGTCTAAGATCGGAGTGTTTTTTTTAATGTAAATTATGAGTACAAACTACTTTTTAAGTTCTTTCTGTTAGTTTTATACAGTTTTTTTAAGTGATTTAAATCATAGAATATGTTAGTTTTGTCACAATTATTGCATTATTATAATTGAACTTTAGGATGTCATTGAATCTTTGCGTTTTGTAAGATATTGTTTCATGCAATTTGTAACGATCAGTATAAAAGTGTTTGTAACATCTTTGTAAATTACGAGTATATGTTACTTTCCAAATTAATTATGTTTATTTTGTCACGACAGCGATTGCAATTATTATAAATTGATTTGGATTAATATTGTTTTGTTAAATATTTTAAAAAAAACCCTGGCACTATCCAGCCCATGACGGGCTAAGGCCGACCAAGCGACCGCTGCCCAGTCATTTGGCCTGCAGATATTGGGGTGACGCGTGATCAGCGCGTCGGGTCCCCTCGGCCGTTAATCTTGGTATTCGTGATCGGGGCGCTGTCTCACTGTTAGACAGCTACTCAATTGTCCTCACGAGGCTGAGTGCACCCCGTTCCAACCCTCACGTCAGTTTTAAAATCCCTGACGGAGCCGGAGATCGAACCCGGGGCCTCCGGGTGTGAGGCAGGCGCGCTACCCCAACACCACGGGGCCGGCCTTTGTTAAATATTATTTTGTGTAATTTGTAACTATTTGTATGTAAGTGTTAGTGATAATTTTGTAAATTGTGATTATGTGTTACATTGAAGGTTACTTATCCTATTTAAATTTTGTCAGCTAACAATCACCATTGTCATACTGTTCTTGATGTTTACTTTTTTGTAGTGCTATATTTTCATTTGTAATATTACGTCTTTTATTACGATATGTAAGACATTGCTTCATGTAATTTACAGTTTTTTGTATGTTTGTAGTCCCAACAGACCTTCGTTTGGTCATTGTGTACTAATGTTAGATTTTAGTAACGGTAAAGTCTATATACAGTTTTATTAATAAACCTTTTTTATCATACACTTATTAATGAAAAGTACAGGGTCCTTCTTTTTTTTCGTCTGCAACATAGCAGCGCAGCAATAAATCTCTCGGCAATGAGTCACCCGGCTACGCATGCATTTTTCCGCTGCGATGCTATCTCGCTAGACTGATAAAAGGAAGGTCCCGGTACAGATATCTGATCTATTGTGATTTAGCATTTGTCCTACAATAATACTCAGGTAGTTTCATATACTTTAACTAATTCTAAACATACGGTATAAGATACGCGTAGGCGTAGCACTAGAAAATATCAGAAAACGCACGACGAGAAATAATCACTTATTGTAAGGAGTGACATAATAGCGGCGAGAACTGTATTTTTAAGGATACCGGTACCGCAATGTACGAGATCGACAAATCAGGGACATACTGTATTTATTACCTTGATGAAGCGTAATGTAAATCAAAACTATACAGGTCACAGCGACGTTTCCGGAGGACTGAAAGTTCCATTGGTTAGGACGGTCGGCTCGAAAATGCAACGTCAGTAGTCGCGTGGATTACAATCGTAGGCCATTTTTTAATGGGTATTTCATTAGTTCTTTTTTTGTTTTGTTTTTTAATTTTCATTTTCGATTTTATGAGAAGGATGGAGTGTGATAAATATACTAATGATAGACAAATACCATAGAGGGAAGAACCGGAAGGAGATGCCTTCGCTGCGCTGGCTAGTGCAATATAATATAATATTAATAAACTCAACCTGCAATAGAATTGTATGGATGCAACTAGCAAAGGTTCAGCTTCAATTGATATTGTAACTTTCAAGTACGGTAAATACTGTAACAGGCCTCTATTTTTATGCTTTCTGGTATGTTCTGTTTTGTCGATTCGTACCGCCATAGGCACTACACGCCATTATTAAGAAAAACTCCGAAATAATCATGCACAATTCTCTGCCGCATACAACTCACAGAACACTAGGTTACGCCCACTTTGGACTCTGCGCTTGGCTTCACTGACACGAGATCTAGGCAACTTCTCTCTTTCTTTCCTCCATAAAAAATACATGAAATACCAAATATTTTGACACAACATGAAAAACGTTTCTTCTTCTTCTTCTCCTTCTTTTCGTTTGGGCCTACTGAGGACCACGGGGCTCGTTTTGACTTCTTGTAAGGAATTTATGTTTCTTCTTAGCCCAGGCAGCTTTCATCTTTTGGCTGTGTGTCTGCTTATCTAATTTTAACTTTTGAAAGAAATTTGGCAGTTTCCCGTATTGAGTAAAAACATGAAATATTTGCGAACAGATGAGTATCTTTCAACAATTAAGTGTTCCTTAATATATTCAGTTTCCCAATTCTATACAATGCTATAAAAGTAAACCCACGCTGTTGAAGCATGGGCACCCGCAGGATTTATTTCCGGGAGGGGAAGAAGGGGGGGGGGGAGGGGGGGCGCAAGTTGTATTTTTCATTTCTTTACCTGTCACTAGCTGATGATGATACGTACCTCCCCCCCGCAATTTCGTTTCATTTCTTACATGCTTCGTGTTATTCAATATTTGGCTGCTCTAAAACCGTTGGGTACATATTATCTTTATGGCATGAATGGGAGGAGTATTTTTTTTGTGAATCATCGTCATAATGTTCATTTCTTAGGAACAAGTAAAATAAGAATCAAGCAGTTCATTAAAATGGTATTGTTAATCCAGTTCGCCGATTTTCTAAATAACTGGAGATATTTTCAAATTATCCGTAATTACTAAGTTAAATAAAACTGTGGAATTATCCCTACACTAAATCAGTTAACTATCAGTAGCTTTAATTGATTAAATAAACTGGTGTGGCAATGAACAGTAGAAATATTCTCGGGATTTCAGGAGGGGCCCATGGCCCCTTCTTGCCCCCTCCCCCTCCCCCCACTGCGGGCGCCCATGAGTTCAGGGGTAGTTCCGCAAATAGTCGCGTGAAGTACAGTTGACTATTTGGTACACCACGGACACACTATATAGTGGCCATTGATGTAATATTTCTCGGTGATTGTAATGGGAAGAACATCTAGGAAAGGTACTGAACAGTATGTACCAAAATCTAGTGTATTATGTTCGCAGATATAGACTAAAACAAATGAAGCTTTCCCATATAATTTCACATAACCAAATATTGAAATTTTAATTTATAAAAAAAACATGAATATTATTAGGATTTCACGGAAAGAACTCAAATGTGCCCGGCAGTCATTACCGTGGGCCCCATGATCGCTCTCTACCGTCACGGCCCTGCGTGGACATTGTGTAGTTTTGGTACAACCCAATCGTGGGCGCATGTGAAATCTTATGTTGCAAGAAAAAAACAATACGTTCCGAATAGCAGACATTGAGAGAATTACGGACGAGGCGACGGTTGACTGCATCACAACATCCGCTTGGGCAGGTTGCGTTAGTCCTACAGAAAGACTGAGGGAAGAAAACTGAGAAGTCGGCTGAGTGGAGGTTGTATGCTTACTGACTTGCTTTATAGCAATTAGCAACACTGCGGGAAGAGCAGTCTGGCGACATCGCAATGAGTGTCTCTGTCTCTTTAAGTGCAAAACGCTCTCTCTCTCACCTGCCACCGTACGCGCTCTCCTCTGTAGCATGGTCGGTAATGCAGGTTATGGGACAATAGCGCTCACCTTTCAGGTGGCCATTTCTGGAATTAAAAGTCGATTCACGACCCAAGTTTCGCCCCTTCTTAACACTCCAGTGGGCGCGCGGTTTGCCGTATCGCGAGTGGGCGCGTGGAGGACAGGTGTCCTCCACTTTGTTTTGCCATTTTACCCTATGAAATGTATATTTAGCGATTATGATTTTTTTGTTTTGGGTTAGGTAGGAATATATTAAACACATTTTTCATAAAAAAGAGTGTATGCTAAAAAATATTAAGCAAGAAATACATAATTATGTTAAATCAATCAAAAACGTGTAAAGGTTTGGTAAGTTATGTTATAAATATTACTAAAATGTGTATAAGTTTCATATTATCAATGAAAAATTATAAAAATTAAGTGTTGTTAATTATTTCTAGTTTGAAAATGCAAATTGGTTTCGAAGTATAAAATAATAAAAGTATATAACTAATTTTCCATCTTAGTGAAGCATATAGAAACAGCTTTTTTGGAATCCAAACAAACTGCTTTTGACTTCTCTTGACTTATCCGGTAGAAAGTTTGTGGGAACAGCTGCTCTGTTTTTTCTCAGAGTAGCAATCATAGTTTTTTTCTTCTTCTTCGCGTAGCTTTATTGCCAAGGGCACAGATGCGAACCAATTGTCACAGGTAATATTCCTATTGGTTCCTGAAATAGGCTGCATCAATCTCAAACCAAGTCTGACGTGTTGTGCTTCTTCTAAAAGGGCCGCTTGGTTGCTTCCCTACATACATTTCAAGGTTTGTAGCATAGAAGGTTGTTTTGGAAACCATAGCAAACGATATTTATCCCATACTTTGCAGGTTTACTAGGCAAATACACACGGAAGGGACAGTTTCCTCCAAATGAATCTAGCTGTTCATCAATGGTAAGGTAGTCGGTTGGTTTTTATGCATTCTTGCAATTGAGCACGAACATTTCAAAGATTTCTCGAAAAGCAGCTAGTTTGTCAACAATTTTCCTTTGATCTCTGTTGTGTACGTTATCAAATCTCAGACAAAGTAAAAGAAACCAATACCTCTTTGCGCTCATGGTTACATAAATAGCTCTACTCCCGTGCCGTGTGAATTATCCCACATTTCAAATAAATTTCTTCTTCCAGCCTTCGAAATCCCAGCAGCTATAATATAGGTCTACCAATCAATGCACGCATTTCTCGGGAAACAGTGGGCCTAGTATCTCTTTCTCTGACAAACTGAGGGCGAATTTTAGTTATTTAAACGTTAGTACAATCAACTATTCTTTTTCTCCATTTCATCATCAATATTACACTGTGACGCACCTTCTGGAGTGACAGTATTTTTCGCAGACCATTGAGGTCCTGGTATAATGTTATGTCTGGGCAACTTGAGGTTCTAAGTACCACCTTGATGTGCGAACTCTGGCTTGACGAAAGAAACAGGAGGGCCTGCTTCTTTACCACTTCTATTTCCTCAGATTCGTCTGGAACATCAACCCATTGATTTCACTTCCACTCGTCATTATTATTTTCACACTTAAACTATTTCAATTAAACCGTTGTGACTTTCAAAACTATGAAATGAAATGAAAATACCACAGCAATATCCGAAAAAAACTGTAACGCCAGTGGGCGCGCGGAGGACAAGTGTCCTCCACTTCTGCACAGAGCAAATAAACACGAGGTCACGGCGACAATAGGCGAGCATAAAAGCTGACGATGCACTGACGGGCGGAGGATGAGTGGAAAGGAAGGTATATAGCCGCTCAAGGTCACAAGTGTTGCCATCCCTTGTAGCCACACAAAACAAAATCACTGGAGGACACCTGTACTCCGCGCGCCCACTGGAGTGTTAATTAACCGACCTACATTGTAGCATCCTTGGTTTTATTCAATTTGAATAATTAACTTTTGTTTCCCCGCTATCGTTTACCCTCCAGGGTTGACTTTGCCCACGTACTAAGCGAGGGATCCCACCTCTACTGCCACTGAGGACAGTGTCCTGGTGCTTGAGACTCTGAGTCGGGGGATACAACTGGGGTGTGTGACCTGCAAAGCGAACAGGGGCCTGATGAAGGGATAGGAAGAGTGGGAGCGTTAGGCAAGGAAGTGGGAAGGAGGCGGCTGTGTCCTTACGGTAGGTATCAATCCACCCGTATCCACGTGGTCTTACCTGGTGAAATCCGAAGAAAATGCAGGATCGTAGAATCTGGAAGCCCCGGCTGAAAATAACCCCAAGACACCACCACCAAGGATAGACCATGGATAGGAATACCACAAAAATTAAAAAGAATGTGATAAGAAGATGCTAGTGGTCTATAAAAAAAATGAAAAATAGCCCAAAGTGAGCTACCAAGACTCTTAAAGATAATTAAATTAATCTAATCTCGGGCGCGTTAAAAAGCATCCTAGCTAATAACCCACTGGTTCTCGAAGCACATTCTAATTCGAATAGGAATCACTAAGTCATTCGTATGAATTTTAAAATTTAACAAAAGTTTATTAACTGAAACCGCAGTGTCGTGAAGTAGAAACTCCACTGAACAAAAGTTTATAATCTTATGCCTCTGCCGAAGCATGAAAAATTTATAAGTAACAATCGCCTTAATTAGGCCACACAGACTGCCTATCGTCTCATCATTATTAACGAAGTTCCAAAAAAAAATTTTTACACACAAAATATTCTGATATGATCGTAAACCCTTTTTAACATATTTATAAAAATATTCCATTCAATCGTAGTAATTAATATATATACATATTTTACATAATTACATTTTATTTCTGAGATTTAGTTGCGCCTAGAATTATTCATCTCGTTAATTTCATGTATTCATATACATTTATTTGGTTTCAATTTTCAAGTCCGTTCCGTCCTAAATGACAAACATTTAAGCTAATCGGACGTCGTATTGTTAATTATAATGATTATATTTCAATTCACTTTCTCACAGATATTAGATTTTCTATCACTCAATATTTTAGTTATAAATAGCTCAAGTTTATACAAATATTAATATTACAGTCTTCCCAATTAAACTCTCTTCTAAAAACAATTGTAACTAAATCTTGTCTGGCTGCGTGGCTCAGGGGTAACGTTCTCGCTTGCTGAGCCCAAGGTTGCAGGTTCGAAACCTGGCGCAGTCAGCTGGCATTTGAGGGTGCGCAAATGTGAGGGAGCCGTGTCAGTAGATTTACTGGCACGTTAAAGATCCCCTTCGGGGCAAAATTCCGGCACCCCGGCGTCTCTAAAAGCCAGTGTAGTTAAAAGGGACGTAAAACCAATAACATTATTAGTAACTAAATCTTAACAAATATTAACGATGTTGTTACAATACTTGGTTTCTTAAATGTTGGATTCAAAATTGTACATTAGCTTTCCACTAGCTAAAATCGTGACTCAATTTCACGCTCAAAATAATACACCGTAGTGCACTCAGCAATAGATCTAAAGCTAATTCAGTGCTGGAAAAAATTGATATTGACTATCCACATATGTCAAATATCTCCTAAATTGCAATTCAAATACCCATACAAATTCCATTATTACCATATCATCGCTAAGCAGCTCTTAATAAATTTCCAAACATTACGAATATTACACAAGTTTTTATACAATCATGGATAAATATGTTGCTTCAAATTAGCCAAAAGTTAAAGTGTCGAGAATAATCTTTATCAGAACAGTGATAAAATATTGTATTCACAAGTCTAAATAACTGTGTGAGAATTCGAAGTCTGTCATCTCGATTATGACTTACATATATTTTAAACATTTCTCTCCTTACATTACATATCATTGTGGTGTTTGAAGCCATATTTTCAGTGTTGCCTTAGTAAACAAATTACATGAGATTACATGAGATTAACATGTTTTATTAATCTCATGTAATTTATTTCAGGATTAGGGCATAACCCATCTCTTTTGGGTACATTCGTGTTGACCGACTGAAAAGCACTAAACTCTTGTTACATATCATTACTAATTACATTTTCTCAAACAAAGTATTTCTTTGGTATTTCTCAACCGACCATTGTGAAAAGAACGATTCAGTTTTCGCATAATTGAAAATAATCCCACTGGAGATCCTCCTCAAAGGAAAACACGTCAAAACTACAGCATGGGAAAGAGCCTATCTTCAGAAGGTACAAATTAACCATTAGATTTGAACGCTGAACCAAGTTGGAGTTTCCCATAAGAATCCACAAAAATTTAAAAACTGAACGAGCTCACAAAGGGAGTCGAAATTAAAAGAATTTCAAAAATCTGGATTACCAGAAATAAATTCGCACAATCGCAAAGAATCACACTAGAAATCACTATGTTCCATGTCTATGCTCAATCTGCCAAAAATATAGACCTGAATGTTTATCCAATAACTTGCATGAGCTTTCAAAAATATTCGAAGTCAAATTCAAAAAGTCCAGAGAATTTGTTCAAAGTCGAATTCACGTAGACGACGGATTATGGGACATCTGCTTGAGTTAGAATTATTATTATATAATTTTAACGTCGTCTTCTCCCTATAAGTTTTCTCATGTTGTCTTCCCAACAAACTATATTCTTCTATCTTATTCCCAAATTACATCTTAATGAAAGCAAGGTAATGTTCAAAGTAACACTACAATAACTGCTAAATTGAACTACAAAGTGAATTACATACTCGGACAGAAATGATTAAAGAATCACCCTAGCCCTCACCTGTAATTCTTAACTACTCTAATCAAAATTGGTGAAAAGGAACATTCAAAAGCATGACAAATTCATACTGTCTACCAAAAGAAAACTTCCAGCTACCTTGTTGAAGTTCTAGTTGAATGAAGTGAGAATGCTATAACTCATACTCCTGCCTGGGATCGAACCCCATCTGCTCAGCTGCACCGATCACGAAACGACTGGATATCAAGAAGGCCCGATTACCGTTCGCGAACGAGACGAAGCTAACAGAAGTTCGTTTGACAAAGTTCATAGTTCTTTCACTTGCTAGAGAGCATGACAACATTCATGTAGTAAGCCAAGCTGGTTTCATTATGTAGCAGTACAAATTGTCATTCAGACTTTCACAATCTCTTCAATCTTCTCTTATAAAGCCTTATACTGTAGTTGCTCATATTGGAATCAAGTAATCATCCTGAGTATTCAACGCAGCTATGTGTTACATTTCTCGTCTGTGTTTAGCCCATATTCTGCATCCTCATATCGTAGCAATATCTCTCTCTTCTCATATCATCTATGACAATCATGGCTAAAGCTGTTTATTCTGTACTGCAATATAGAACACGTTGTTGTACCATTAGCTTAAGAAGAAGTTATCATACGTGAATGCAAGTTCAGTGTGCTCAAATTGTAGGTTAACACTGTCTGAAACTATAATAAGATCAGACGAAAATCCTATCACGTTATACTGTAACACGTATATGTCGGATCAACTCCATGTTACCGAACAAACACGATTTCACGGCAACGCACGTACATGTGCTCAGACCAGAGAGCTCTATGACCCTCCTCGCTGAAATTGTATTCACTAATCAACTGTTCGTTTGCTCCCGCAAATCATGCTGTCTCCAGGTGATCCACAATGCACCTTGTCCTCTGATCGACAGTAACTATCGATACATGTATCATTGTCGAGTTTGATAATCACATGTTATAATATTGTATGCATTTATACTCATATAAAAGTTGTCAGTTATATTCCTTTATCCATAGGATGCATTTCCCATTCTTTGTTTCATACTGCATTGTGTATATTGCTCTACCACATTGTTCAAAATAACGACAGCGGTGCTGTGTCCATCTTGTATTCAATACAGGTATTAAAATATCAAACATGTGGTCGTCGGTCTGTACGGCGGGTTGCTGACAGCTCCTAACCTTGCCACAGTACTACCGCGCACCTGCGTTTCAAAGGAATTTTGCAGTACTGCCATCAGTGTTATTGCCAACTTAACCTATATCCAACTAAATACAAAATACGATCTCAGTATCATCACGGCATTTGCCCGAAGACGAAGTGGGAAACCACGGAAGACCACTTCGAGGATGGCTGAGGTGGGAATCGAACCCTCTCTACTCATTTGGACCACCCGAGGCTGAGTAGACCCCGTTCCAGTCCTCATACCACTTTTCAAATTTCGTGGCTGAGCCGGGGTTCGTACCGCGGACGTCCGGGGTGGCAGCTAAGCACGCTGACCACTACGCAACGGAGGCGACAATTAACTTATTTAAGGAGAACAATTATTGCCTAAAAGTGTGAAGTTCTCGGTGATGATTTGATGACGTATCATTATGTAAAATATTTGCACTCCCGTTGCAATCAGATTTTCTAATAACAATTAATCATAAATTTTAAGCTTTGCGCAGTTTATGACAACTTTTGCTTCACTTCAAACATAAAAACCTAAGAATCTTGTGCCTAGTTGTAACATATTGTATGCTGAAGACTGCTGCACACCACCGGTACTTGGGCCATGGCATCCTTGGCGTCGCCACACGTGACACATTGCACCTGTCCCCCACATGCTGCTCACTGCACTGACTGGAAGCACACTATCGGACCGGTACTTGGGCTCATGGCATCCTTGGCGTCGCCACACGTGACACATTGCACCTCTCCCCCACATGCTGCTCACTCCACTGACTGGAAGCACACTACCGGTACTTGGGCTCATGGCATCCTTGGCGTCGCCACACGTGACACATTGCACCTGTCCCCCACATGCTGCTCACTGCACTGACTGGAAGCACACTACCAGACCGGTACTTGGGCTCATGGCATCCTTGGCGTCGCCACACGTGACACATTGCACCTCTCCCCCACATGCTGCTCACTGCACTGACTGGAAGCACACTACCAGACCGGTACTTGGGCTCAAGGCACCCTTGGCGTCGCCACACGTGACACATTGCACCTGTCCCCCACATGCTGCTCTCTGCACTGACTGGAAGCACACTACCGGACCGGTACTTGGGCTCATGGCATCCTTGGTGTCGCCACACGTGACACATTGCACCTGTCCCCCACATGCTGCTCACTGCACTGACTAGAAGCACACTACCGGTACTTGGGCTCATGGCATCCTTGGCGTCGCCACACGTGACACATTGCACCTGTCCCCCACATGCTGCTCACTGCACTGACTGGAAGCACACCACCGGTACTTGGGCTCATGGCATCCTTGGCGTCGCCACACGTGACACATTGCACCTGTCCCCCACATGCTGCTCACTGCACTGACTGGAAGCACACTACCAGACCGGTACTTGGGCTCATGGCATCCTTGGCGTCGCCACACGTGACACATTGCACCTGTCCCCCACATGCTGCTCACTCCACTGACTGGAAGCACACTACCGGACCGGTACTTGGGCTCATGGCACCCTTGGCGTCGCCACACGTGACACATTGCACCTGTCCCCCACATGCTGCTCACTCCACTGACTGGAAGCACACTACCGGACCGGTACTTGGGCTCATGGCACCCTTGGCGTCGCCACACGTGACACATTGCACCTGTCCCCCACATGCTGCTCTCTGCACTGACTGGAAGCACACTACCGGACCGGTACTTGGGCTCATGGCACCCTTGGCGTCGCCACACGTGACACATTGCACCTGTCCCCCACATGCTGCTCTCTGCACTGACTGGAAGCACACTACCGGACCGGTACTTGGGCTCATGGCATCCTTGGCGTCGCCACACGTGACACATTGCACCTGTCCCCCACATGCTGCTCACTGCACTGACTAGAAGCACACTACCGGTACTTGGGCTCATGGCATCCTTGGCGTCGCCACACGTGACACATTGCACCTGTCCCCCACATGCTGCTCACTGCACTGACTGGAAGCACACTACCAGACCGGTACTTGGGCTCAAGGCACCCTTGGTGTCGCCACACGTGACACATTGCACCTGTCCCCCACATGCTGCTCACTGCACTGACTGGAAGCACACCACCGGTACTTGGGCTCATGGCACCCTTGGCGTCGCCACACGTGACACATTGCACCTGTCCCCCACATGCTGCTCACTGCACTGACTGGAAGCACACCACCGGTACTTGGACTCATGGCATCCTTGGCGTCGCCACACGTGACACATTGCACCTGTCCCCCACATGCTGCTCTCTGCACTGACTGGAAGCACACTACCGGACCGGTACTTGGGCTCATGGCACCCTTGGCGTCGCCACACGTGACACATTGCACCTGTCCCCCACATGCTGCTCACTGCACTGACTGGAAGCACACCACCGGTACTTGGGCTCATGGCATCCTTGGCGTCGCCACACGTGACACATTGCACCTGTCCCCCACATGCTGCTCACTCCAATGACTGGAAGCACACTACCAGACCGGTACTTGGGCTCATGGCACCCTTGGCGTCGCCACATGTGACACATTGCACCTGTCCCCCACATGCTGCTCACTGCACTGACTGGAAGCACACTACCAGACCGGTACTTGGGCTCATGGCACCCTTGGCGTCGCCACACGTGACACATTGCACCTGTCCCCCACATGCTGCTCACTGCACTGACTGGAAGCACACCACCGGTACTTGGGTTCATGGCATCCTTGGCGTCGCCACACGTGACACATTGCACCTGTCCCCCACATGCTGCTCACTCCACTGACTGGAAGCACACTACCGGACCGGTACTTGGGCTCATGGCACCCTTGGCGTCGCCACACGTGACACATTGCACCTGTCCCCCACATGCTGCTCTCTGCACTGACTGGAAGCACACTACCGGACCGGTACTTGGGCTCATGGCATCCTTGGCGTCGCCACACGTGACACATTGCACCTGTCCCCCACATGCTGCTCTCTGCACTGACTGGAAGCACACTACCAGACCGGTACTTGGGCTCATGGCATCCTTGGCGTCGCCACACGTGACACATTGCACCTGTCCCCCACATGCTGCTCACTGCACTGACTGGAAGCACACCACCGGTACTTGGGCTCATGGCATCCTTGGCGTCGCCACACGTGACACATTGCACCTGTCCCCCACATGCTGCTCACTGCACTGACTGGAAGCACACCACCGGTACTTGGGTTCATGGCATCCTTGGCGTCGCCACACGTGACACATTGCACCTGTCCCCCACATGCTGCTCACTGCACTGACTGGAAGCACACCACCGGTACTTGGGCTCATGGCATCCTTGGCGTCGCCACACGTGACACATTGCACCTGTCCCCCACATGCTGCTCACTGCACTGACTGGAAGCACACCACCGGTACTTGGGTTCATGGCATCCTTGGCGTCGCCACGCGTGACACATTGCACCTGTCCCCCACATGCTGCTCACTGCACTGACTGGAAGCACACCACCGGTACTTGGGCTCATGGCATCCTTGGCGTCGCCACACGTGACACATTGCACCTGTCCCCCACATGCTGCTCACTGCACTGACTGGAAGCACACCACCGGTACTTGGGTTCATGGCATCCTTGGCGTCGCCACACGTGACACATTGCACCTGTCCCCCACATGCTGCTCTCTGCACTGACTGGAAGCACACTACCAGACCGGTACTTGGGCTCAAGGCACCCTTGGTGTCGCCACACGTGACACATTGCACCTGTCCCCCACATGCTGCTCACTGCACTGACTGGAAGCACACCACCGGTACTTGGGCTCATGGCATCCTTGGCGTCGCCACACGTGACACATTGCACCTGTCCCCCACATGCTGCTCACTGCACTGACTGGAAGCACACCACCGGTACTTGGGCTCATGGCATCCTTGGCGTCGCCACACGTGACACATTGCACCTGTCCCCCACATGCTGCTCACTGCACTGACTGGAAGCACACCACCGGTACTTTGGTTCATGGCATCCCTGGCGTCGCCACACGTGACACATTGCACCTGTCCCCCACATGCTGCTCTCTGCACTGACTGGAAGCACACTACCAGACCGGTACTTGGGCTCAAGGCACCCTTGGTGTCGCCACACGTGACACATTGCACCTGTCCCCCACATGCTGCTCACTGCACTGACTGGAAGCACACCACCGGTACTTGGGCTCATGGCATCCTTGGCGTCGCCACACGTGACACATTGCACCTGTCCCCCACATGCTGCTCTCTGCACTGACTGGCAGCACACTACCAGACCGGTACTTGGGCTCAAGGCACCCTTGGCGTACTAGCGCTTAGAGACAGCCCAGCGAGGCTAACGAAGCGACCTGAATACTCACGACCGCAACCGATCATCCATCCCCCTTCACGATCTTTTGGCACACACCGAGACAGACCAGCGCAGCCCTATATTGTCCTGTGAGCGCAGCGCAGCGCAGTTACATGATCCTTGAACCGAACGTACCCGAAACTTCACAACCTAGACCGATCATTAGGACTAGGATTTTGATATAAAGATATATTCCTTCCCTTTGCTTATACATAACTAAAAATGATAAATGTCCATGAATTAGAACCTTAGCTATGATCTAATTACATTTTATTGTTACATATTTTACATATTTAATCATAACGACATTTGTTTTAGATATTTTTACTTTAAAATTAATATTCTGTTTTTTTACTTCACATATTTGATCAAAATGACATTTTTTAACATAACTTTACTTGATTTATTTAAAATTACATATTCTGTCTCTTACTGTAAAAGAAAAAGTTTTTTTTCGCAAGTGAAATATATTTGTTCACTACAAACTCAGGTACATGAAATTGATTTTCAATGCAATTCATAAGCTGTTGAGAAAGGGCCAGGGAAGATATTAGTGGAGATAAGGGGAGGGACACTCTGCCGGAGTCTCAGCGGTTGGACTTTAGTTTATTTCAGTTGTCCAGTGAGTGCCTGAGACTCGAAGAATTAACGCACAGAACAACAAATCAAGCGATTATTCACAGAACAAATAGCCCGTCGATAAACGAAAGAAAAATGGCTGCCCAAGTGTCATGCCCCTCTTGGTCTGTCTGGAAGAGGTTGGCTGATCTGTTATATTCGTGAGTGTTCGGGTCACTTCGTTAGCCCCGCTGGGCTGTCTCTAAGAGCTAGTCTTGGAGTCGCAACACGTGATACATTTTCCGAGCCATTGACCTTGAGAAAGACAACGAAGGTCAGCTGGTTTACAAGAACATACCGTACTCTATGGTCACTGTGTACGGACCTCCGTGTCATTTCATTGCTATTAAACCCCCCGGCGTAGCCGTGCACCGCAACTGCGTTGAGGAACTGCAGGAAGTCAGGAGATTGGAGGTTCGAATTCTGGGACTGGCAGCGGCTATCCTGAGTGTAGTTTTTCCGCGAATTATGCCACACTTCTTCTGGATGAGCAAATGCCAAAACAGTACCTCATTTAGAATCCCGGTCCCTAATACAGCTACACACTCTACTACAGTCATCACACAAACACGGGTTATCAAACAAGTTTAACACACACCCAAGTACACGAGGATGATGGCCATGATGTCCCATATCCATAAAATGAATTAACAACACATCATTGCTTTGAAAGATCGGAGTCCGCGCGATTGAATGAGTTTCTATGCAATCTGGGATGAGTTAATAATGGTGGGACGTGCTGATGACCACCATACAAACATCCAGTCTCCAAACCAACGGAATTAGCCAAACGAAATTAAAATCCCAGAGCCTGACTGGGAATCGAACCCAGGGCCTTTCGCATCGAAGTCAAGGGCTCTATTCACTTGTCGTCGAAACCACACATGTGAGTTTATAGGTGGTAATGTTGGCCTTCCTGCCTCATGCTATCAGGGAGGTTAATGAGAAATGAGTGATGTCTCCGTGAAGGCCCGGGTTCGATTCCCGGCTCTGCCAAGAAATTCAATTCTGGTCTAATAACTGGAGCGGGGTACACTCAGCCTCGTGAAGCAACCCTGAGAAGAGGGATTTGATTCCTACCTCAGCCATCCTGGAAGTGGTTTTCCGTGGTTTCCCACTTCTGCAGACATTTGCCGGGACGGGATGGTACCTAACTTAAGGCCACGGCCGCCTCCTCTCCAACACAAATACACACACTAGTACAGACATCACAGTGACCCACGTTGTCAGTCAAATTCTACATACACCCAAGTCGACGGGGCTAAATGACCACGATGTGGCAAATCCCCTAAAGAATCAACAAGAACGACAACAGAAATGAGCGAAGATGGATGAACCAGAGCAAGGAGATGGAATGAAGTGACCGTTCCGGAATTTGGCACGGAAAGCCTTTTCAAGAATGGCCGACGGTGGGGTTCGAAGCCACTCGTCTTTCGAAACCAAGATTAGACTGACCCCGTGGCTTTGCACATAAACGTGCGTAGCTACAACGACCGGTGCAAGTGTTTACAAAAGTCCATTTTAACTGTTGAGTAACACAATCGATTAGTTGGATTAATCGTTAAACTTAGAGATTACAAACATTCTGTATTCTGGATGGGAAGTACTGTAATAGCAGCCTATTGTTGTTGATTCATTTAGGAGCATTACGTCATCGTGGACTTGTAGCCCTGCCTGCCTGTTAGCCTGTGTTATTGTGATGACTGTATTAGTGTGTGTATTTGTAATCGAGGCTTGGATTTGGCTAGGAGGTAGGGTGGCCTTAATTTATGTAGGCCTACCATCCCAGCTTTCGCCTGGAGCAGAAGTGGGGAAACCACGGTTAATCACTTCTGGGATGGCTTAAGGTGAGAATCGAACCCACCGCTTCTCAGTTAAACCTCACAAGGCTGAGTGAACCCCATTACAGCCCTCAGGCCAGAATTCTATTTCTTAGCAGAGTCGGGAATCGAGTATGGACCTCCGCGGAGACAGCCAAGAATGCTGGCTACTACGTCACGAGGTGGACAGTGATAGCAGACTGAGGAGTAAAGAAGAGGAAGGAAGGAACAAAAGAACGCTTGTCGAAGCATCCATAAATAATTAATTATCTCTGTAAAATTCTAATGATAAACAAACATTTAAGTAGTAAGTAATCGACCTTCAAACGAAGAGTAAGTTAATTATCTAAACATTCAAACACGGGTGTTTTTTATTTTCAAAATGTATTTGAAAGTATTTCCGTCTCTCCAAATCAATAAAATCGATTTAATCGATTTTAACAAAATATTAAACAAGAAAAATCATTGTTTTAAACAAGATATTCCGAGAAGAACATGTTACCTACTTTATCGTTATCAAGCAGTATAATTGAACATTAAGAGTTGTACCCCATATCAGACTCCTCGTTAACTCTTGCGTCCAGAGGAATTTATTCTAACATCAGAAATGTACGTCCATCCACCATCTTGAATTTATGGTTTGTTAATCTTATACCTACTGCAGAGAAAGCCTCTTATGTGACATGACATACTTGAATTTACTTGGCAGGGCTGTTCTTTTGATTTGGACATACAAAGTCCATACACGGTTCTACTTTAATAGTCTACTAATTTTAGTTATTGTATCGCTAAAAAATTCAGAGTTATTTATTTTTATATTCCATAATTGAAGAATGGGCGCTGCCCGCTATATTCAGTGAGATCTTACATATGATGCTCCTTTGCCACCAAAGTTTGAGTTAATTGTGCTCATATGCCATGAGGTAATGATATTGTACAGCCCAGGGGCAGTACCCCTAAAAGACCCACCCCTCCATCTTTCATCAAAACCACCCTCATAGGCATACCATAGGCCTCATATACTTCTTCAAACACAAGCAGGCCCGGCATACTGCTGACAGCCACGCTTTCACAATACATACACAAACACACTAACTGGAGCGACAGCAGTGACGAAACGCTGACCAAGCAGTGGGGAAGGCCTTAAAGGCTAGGCCCAGAAGAGCCCCATTATCTGTTCTTGGCCAGCGGCCCTGCTTCTACGAGGTCCGTTCCAGCTCTTCGCCAGGTGAGAACTAGCCATGTGCTCAGATTCCTTATCTTTGTAAACACCTACCCTGAACACTTGTGCATTTTACAACTTGTACTTCATTTCATATCTGTCTAACTCCCAAAAGGGACATCACATCACAGCTACTGGCCAATAAATACTTGGTCAGTAAACACACACGTTTATTACTAATTACACCCCATTTCTCATCCTTACACCCAACCTGACCTTAGTCATAATCGCCCCTGACCGTAGAGACCAGGAACTGCATCGTCAGGAGTTCTATTGTGCTCGAGCAAGCGGCCCGACTGCAGATTGTCAAGTCGCCGATTCTGCAAGATAGCTCACTGAGTCGCGCGCTCTACTGAATTGGCAGGCTAGATTAATAGCCCACACCTAAACATTCATCCCCTAGCAGGTAAACGCATCCTGTAGGGACGCCCCCAATAGATTAAGTACTCGCACCAACACACTACACTGGTAGTCTTCCCCAATTACGGGAAACTACCCTTATTCGGAAACAGCCCTTAAATTAGCACATTTACACTACCCTGTTTATCCCACTCCCAACAGAGGGATAAAACATATTGGTGGAGACGCCGGCTACCACGCAAAATAAGGGTAAGGGACTCAAACAACGAGCCCTCGTGGTAGAGCGATCCATACCGAAAGCAGCCAAGCGAAATTTGTTTTTTTAGAAAAGGCATTGTTTTTTTCCTCCTCTCTGGGAATGTGAGGGAAATTTTAACCCAGCCAACCCCCCCCCCCCCCCCCGCACTAGGGCGGCAGTTCTTTTTTTGGTTTCCTTATAGCCAACACTGTTAAAAATACATTAATCCTGACAGGACACACTACACTTAAAACAGCATTACATTAAGATCACGCTATACAGAATGGCACCACATGCAGAAGCAACAGGGGTTGTAAGCCATAGAGACGATAAGGGTGCACCAGTATTATTCACCTTATTACTAAGGTGCCAGAGGCATATACAAAGGCGACAGGCACAAATACGGGCACTCCAGACAAGGGTTGTAGCAATACAGGGCAAACAGCCATGCACCCCGTCGGAGGGTATGATAGCGCAATTGAGACGCGCACATAATCATTTAAGTAACATACACGAACACCTCAACAGGAGCCATGTCCGAAGGAACAGGATATATGACCGATTAATCACTACACATTGCCCTATAATGGATAACACAACCTTGGAGAGGATAAGGGTGCACTACACAATGTTATATGCTCAATACAGGGAGCTTATTCGCGAACAGGCGTTCCTCCAGTTGGCGGCCACAGAACTGTATAGGACGTAAACACGTCAACGCAGCAATTTTCAAACAGGTCCATAACTATACCCGTACCGCCACACAAGGGAAGGAGTCTACCGTGGCCTTACCCCAGAAGAAGGCCAGACTACCCTCCAACACATTGCAAGGGCGCTCACAGACAATTACACGACCCCTACCGCCAGTTCAAAGGGCGATTTCGCCAGAATGGGGGCAGACACCAACATGTGCACCCCCAGTGCAAAGAAATACAGGGGGATTCCTTACAGTTCATCAGGGTGTAACACACACGCCTGCACGCACTATCCTGCCTCCAAAACAAAGTACACGGGGTATAAGGGCAGTTTTACCGCCCACCCCACGAGGCCAGACAGACATACATACACGCGCACAGACACTGACAGGGTAGCGCAGAGCCAACACAGCCCTTCAGGCGCCAGCACACCTACGCCTATTAACAGGCATTACGGTGAACGTAGGCTTAGGCTTACTTTTCTTAAAACACCCCTGAAAAATAGTAAAGAAGCACCTCAATGGGAACCTGAGGCCTATGCCTTCATAACAGGGTGCAGTAATTCACCCCGACGGGCGAGGGCGCTCGCACGATAGTGAAATTCACTGACCGCACAAGCCCATGGATAAATGTTCCCCGGACAAAACACACAGAATTTTCCACATAAAATGCTGAAACATTCCCAAAACCCTCACGGGGGCGCGTACACTACAATTAACACAAAAGACAGATTCTATCCCTGTAGAGGTTAGACACACAAACGGGGATGCATTCACACAAACACGACACTCCAGGAGCAAGCAAATTGCGCGGTCTGGAATTACAACATCACAGACTTACACTTCCATACAGCATGATAACACTTGACATATACTGACAGGCAATAGTTAAATTAGAGAGAGTAAAAACACAAAAACGCATGCCAATTGCCTACATGTCCAGAACCGTACAGTTTGCATGCGTATGTATATATTTCATCCATATGAGTATGTTATTTCTTACTCTGCCCACAGCAGGAATTTTTCTTATCCCCTATGACAGCGCTCAAACTAAGCGTAAATACCATAAGATAACACTCACAGTTCAGGGGAAAATACTGTAATATATTTTTGAGGTCACACAGTAAACACAGTTACCATAAAAAGGGTCAATAAGACTGACAAAACTGTCACAGAGACACAGGCCCAAAAGGCAACAGGACTGATCATCCTGAACAAAGACGGTCTGAAACCTTCTGAATACCAGGAACGCAAGGTCAAGTAGCCATCCAATCGGAGGACACAGCAATAAGGGACAGTCACGCTAACAGAGTTTAATATGCACAAAATAACAAAACTGCCACCGACATCTAGTGACCAGACACGCGACTAGAAGCCCGGAGATACACGTACATAAATGCATGAGCTACACAGAGAGACATATCACGAACAGGAACATATTCGCATCAGACCTACAGTAACACAAAAATTGGGGACACGATAAATATGAACAGAGGTAGGGTTTTTTACATGACGAGGAACCAAAGTGCACACCATGTATGCAGACAATAGAAAAGCGTGTCAGCAAACCCACGCACACTTGCTCAACACATGCGATAAACAGACTGCTAGGCTAGCAACAGGTACTTCATACAACATTGAAACTCGACACTATCGCCAGTCAGCGATAAGACGTAAATGGACATGCTGCATTCGCAAGTACCAGACAGGCTAGGAATACTCTCACTCTGGCAGTAATATACACCATCATTCACGCCATTTTCAAAGCCGGATAACTCCCGAAATTAAAGTACGAGGGACGTTCCGAATTACACAAAACACTCACACTAATGTACATTTTGGCACGCGTATTTCAAACATACAATACACGCCACGGTACATAAAATACAGAAATAGTGGTTCCGAGGCATTAGCCCAAGGCATATGCGGACGCACAGAACAGATGCCATACCTTTGTGGGTTGCGTCAAACCCGCATGCCTGTACCAAACATATTACATACATAGACAGTCTACAGCCTCCAGCAGCTTAGGCTACAGAAATGTATAAGGTATGCATCAGGGCCTAACACATCCAACACTCAAAAACACGATACAAACGTGCCAAAAGGAAGCTATCCAACGGCATTTTGGCGCGACAACACAACTAGAGGCCACACTAGGGACGCACAAAATCCCAACAGACAACGCAGACGTAAGACACGGAGCGTTACACGGGATCACGGGTCCGAATACCCAATAAAAACGGACGCCGTGAACAGCAAAACTGTCGACCGACGGAAGATCAGTTAGAGCCAACACACAAGTCTTTCAACCTGGAAAGTCCGAAAACTCAGCCAACGCGACTAGACACCCGGAAAACACTCACACGTAAGGGCGGGAACACTGCGAAACGAAAGGAAGTGACTCCGCTGGCAGACAGGGCAAGAAAGCCAAGAGATAAACTTCGAACCCCGAGGACCTCACCAGGATACGATCCTGACACAGACATCTAGCTGCCAAACATGCAACCAGAGGCCAGGACACAAAAGCACAAAAACGATTGAGCCACACAATCATGAACACAGGGAGGTTCTTTTACATACGAGGATACAGGTATAAGTACATAATCTGCACAAGTCTGGCACAGATAGCATCACCACGATGATAGGGCAAAAAGATAAGGGGCGGTCATCATGAAGAAAAGTAGGGCCTCGTGAAAACCTATGTCAGAAACACTCACATCATTTGTGACGAGGTCGCGGCATAAATGCTGTATACTTCAAATGTTCACTGCCGGACAGGAAATACGACCTCGGCAGCGCTGTTTTCACATGAGGTAACCCAACACTTTAGCATGCTCAGCGCGAGTACGTGACACACAGGTCGGCTGAAGGCAATCACAGACAGCCCGGTATTACAATCGACAGAATATCATTCACTAGGGAATTCAAAACCACACTGCGCCCACAAATTCAGACTAGGGCCAACCAAAATTCGTACAGACAACACACATGGGACATACATGCAGGGGCGTAGGCCCGTTCTAAGGTACTCGCTATAATAGCCTACTTAGGGCATTAGCGACCCCGGGACTGCCAATAGGGGACGTACCGGGAACACCAGGCCTCCACGGAGACCACAAAATACTTTTTTTTGGACCATGGCGCCCGAAAGCTGAAAACGGGACACGCCACGTGCACAGACAAACGCTCACACAAAGTAGGTAGCACCACATCTCTACGGCCAAAAATCATGGCAAAGTAGATTACCCCGGACATACAATAATAGAGCAATACACAATGGGGAAGTAATCACGGAAACAAATTCCCAAACAAGCTTGTAGGCGAAAAAAAGGTGACAAGTTAGCACGTTGGCCTTTCTAGAATGCAAACACATGTCAACATACAGACAGTGGGGGAAGTCACGTTTTGTTAGCCTTCCTACATACCATTGAAGACTTTCCGTACACAAGGACACTTAACAAATATACAAAAAAAACACTGCGCGCGCAAATAAGCGAATTCCAGCGTGTTGCCACACACTATTGCCGGAAGGAATTCTTGTAGCAGTAAGACGTGACAATGACATACAGACATGATGACACCAGCATAAAAACAATAACAATGAAGATATACGGTGACAACACGGATGTTGATACAGGAAGTAAGCGCAGCATTACATTAGGCTCCGCGTCACATATTACACAAACATTGCAGACCAGATTGATCTCGGTAGACAGACTAGTATACGCCTATCACTAACACCACTAGGAACATGCATACAGAGCTGATAACATGCAGTACACTGCACCTGACAATTAGCCACGCGACACGAGATAAGCCTTCTCCGATAACACCACACGCGCCGGAAGACGTCAGCGGTGGGCGACTTCACACACACAAGCGCGCCAATTACAGCCACGGTCGCTTCCTTCCCACACGCGCCCAACAATTAGGGGCGGATACAGACAGATTCCATGAGGGAATAACCCCCCCTAATAATTTCTTTTCTTGTCTTTTTTTCTATCTCTCTAAAATTCATTACAGGCAAGTATGCTATGCCAATCTATTCTCACAGTCACATGCTACCCTATCCCACGTTATGAACGGGCGACCAGATTAGGCCGTGACGACACAGCGTCACCACACTTAAACATCCTAAGGGCAGCCCGAGGGTGGTGCCCCCAGACACAAACATTTTCACACAACGTAGGTATCACAGACCCACGGGCACGCCACAGACTAGTATTTTAGGAGACACTAGGTGCAATATGGCATCTCAACTTAGCCAGCGTAAATCCCAAAGAGCGGGTAGAAGACACATAGCGACCAAGAGAGGATGACACACTACAATAGGAGTAGAGGTGGATAATGCCATTAGGATGGCCATGGTACCAACCACGGGCTACCATCCCCATACCCTTCCTCCTACATACCCTATTACCCGCAACACTATCCAACACAGACATACAGAACATAAAAACTCCTACACCACATTACAAAGTATGCATCGGGGTTGATAGACTTCATGCTTCTCATAAATTAAGGTTTGCTACACCTTGGCCCCGAACGCCTACACCTGAGTATTAGTGGTGATTCGGAAACAAATATCAAGCGGCAATGCACATCTCTATATAGAGAGATGAGGCCATACTGATACTAACAAATATTTTATTAAATAATCCCGCATGCAAGGGACATAAACTTATCGTATCCTAGTACAAGCCTTATCCTCAAATGAGAGCAGACACACCCCATATCCATCCCACTGCATGAGGTATCCTACCCACACACCAGGGATTGTATTATTATTACACCCGCATGACATTTTCAAATTTTGCACACCTGGGAAAAACCCACCCCATCCACTCACAGTAAATACCTCCTAGCAGCATCATCGTCTCCCGGCCACCATAAACATGGAGTCCAACGATGCACGACCCCCTCCCACCACGCTTTAACACCATTCAGCTAATAACAAGGGACCAAACGCCCTATAAACCTACTAATACCTCCAGAAAAGTACCAAGGCATCACCGCTGGAAATCCGACACGGCAATGACAGGCCTGAAGTAGTCACTGCCTTTCGAAGATTCTGCAACCCCAGAACACTAGGAATTTTTCATAACTACATGGTACACAAAAACATATTTACAAATCACACTTATTTTTAAAAGGAATCTGAAATCACACTAGATAGTGATGAGAAGGTTAATGGAGAGCAGAAGCTCCACGGAGGAGCAGGGACGGGGCAAAACGCCAACAGATCTTGACCCAGTTGAATGACAGATAGACGTAGGGTCGAAGCGCCGATGACTCAGTGCGGGCAAGCTTCAGAATCCTGGGAAACCTAGCCTGTTCCCTGGGACGAAGAAACTTACACGCATTAGGCACTGCGGTCGTCAAAGCCAGACCTGCAGGGGAGACTTTTTGACGGCTAGTAGGAGAATTAGCCAGCTCCATACTAGACTCAGGAGACGAACCTAGAGACGACAAACTTGGACTAGACTTTTAGTTAGTTTGTAATATAAGTAGTGTTCCTAAGGTGGGGAACAAGTCATCCGTTCGAGCGAAGTGAAGCAGTGCCTCAGAATTCAACGGGACCAATCCTAGGCACGCCAAGTCCTCATTCCGCGCAGTGAGGTGAAGATTATTTAACAAATGATATATGATAACCGAGCCTCCGTGGTTTAGGCGGCAGCACGCAAGCCTCTCACCGCTGGGTCCGTGGTTCAAACCCCGGTCACTCCATGTGAGATCTGTGCTGGACAAAACGGAGGCAGACAGGTTTTTCTCCGGGTACTCCGGTTTTCCCTGTCAAAATTTCATTCCAGCAACACTCTCCACTATCATTTCATTTCATCTGTCATTCATTTAATCATTGCCCCGGAGGAGTGCGTCAGGCCTCGGCAGCCGGCACAGTTCATATCCTCGCCGCTAGATGGGGGATTCATTCATTCCATTCCTGACCCGGTCGGAGACTGGAAGCAGGCTGTGGATTTTCATTTTTCATTTCAACCAATGAATGATAAATAATGCGTATGGAATGAATGCGGTCATTCGGTTCCGTGACCACATAAATGGATGACAGCGAGTCTCCAGAGCTTAAATTGTAACGCAGCGAGCGGCCAGAGATGTAAATGAGGAAGGCGGCGGGCAACTCACAGCGGCCTGGGCCACCGATTAATTAATATACAACGGCAAATAATGCCAATATAAGCATGCATAAGACCAACGGAAAGGATATCCGCGCGAAGCGTTTGCTTCCTAGCAACGCAAGTGCACAAGTCTATATTAATTATTAAGAGGGGAAGTCGACAGTTAGTTTAGAGGAGGGGACTACGAGCTCCTGCTGGGTTCCGGTCCCGGCAGGATGTCACAAGGGCACCTCGGAAGGGAGACCGACCGGGGAGAGCCTCCGTCAAAATTTTAGTATATAAGATACAGTTCCATTTAAAAGGCAACTTAGATTTAAGCAAATTTAACAAGCACTGTTGTAAAACAGTTGCTACAACATATTTCGGCATTAGGTTAAGGTCTATCTCGGCATGTACATACAAAATATTTTTTATATAGCATTAATTAATATAATCTAGGTTAAGCACTTTTAATTAAGACAGAGCGTTCGGCACCTGGCAACTAAAACCGTTACCAGGGTAAGCCCGACAACACATTGAGAAAACACGCATATGCGACGCGAACGCGACATATGGCGTTCGGCACCTTATAGGGTAAGACCGAACAACATTCAACGGCACATGTAATGTGAGCGCGACACAGAGCGTTCGGCACCTGGCGGCTAGACGTTGCCAGCATAAGGCCGATAAATCGATAAAGCAACGACAAGAAAACATAACAGGGCGGAGGCACTAAAGCCGTCCGACCCACCAGCGAGGTATACGGTACAGCCACTGGAGCTGACCGACCTCGATAATACACGAGACGCCGAAGAAGTCTCAAGGGCGGTAGCACCGCAACCCGACCCTTAAACGGCGCTGCGCGATAGGTGCGCAATATATATATTTGGCCAAGGGTATTGCTAACATGTTTTTATATTTCAGCAAAAGAGCTCCAACACTGCACCAAGGAGTGGAACCCAAAAATGATCATGGTATAAGGTAAGGTGGACCACCGAACAAGCACACACTACACACAACTGGAGTACACTGAGGAGACATACAATTACACATGTACACAAAAGAGTAGAGTAAGTAGGCTAAGATAGGATTCTAGCCGGCATAGGTTAAGGTACAGTAATATAAAGTGCCAAAGGCAAGCGATATCGGCATGCACCTATAAATGGTATATATGAGTTATATAATATTTCTATGCTCTATTACAGATCACCCGAGCGGCAATTCCACAGGTCCACAACGCAATAAACATGCCTTTTGTAAATATATTTCCAACACCAACTTGCACGCACTCTCCTATGTCACACCCCTTAACGGTGACAACACAGTGGTCAACGATGCACAGTAACCGTGGAATACTGAGTATCAATAAACACAAAAACACATTATACATGCAAATGAAGCGTGGATTCAGTGTCTAAGAGCGGCACAACGCTTGTAAGCGCCGCGCCTTCGACGCAAAGGTGGAATTCCTAACCACGGTGGGAAAACCACTAGGGTATATGAGAAAGCAAAATAAGACAACGGATTAGCCACTGAACCCTAGCAGGAACGGCCACTTAAGGACGCTTCAGAATGCGAAGCAAGGTAGAGAATTAACAGCGCAAGAGGTATAAAATAACTGGCCACTTAAAAGAGCTCTATAAGGTAATATATAATAGTTGTAAATTATTTTGTATTTTGTAGTTATATCATGATAACGCTATACACGTACACGTTCCACATGGTTGGATAATATACCTATACGTAGAGTACTAACATGGCAACCATCATTATTACTATGGTCATTATTATTATTATTATGTTTATTATAAATGTCATGATTATTATTATTATTATTATCAGGTCATGCCTGTTATCATCATCATGATTACGAATGTCATTATACAATGCTACCAAAATTACCACAGGACTATCACCAGCCTGTATACAGCACCATCATTGCCACGGCGAATATTGTTACATTTTTGTCCAATGCATACTATCACACGTAACCCTATACATTTTAACACATGTACTTCCATTTCTACCCTTCTAACTTACAATTTTGTAAAAATGTCTTATCTCACCTCGAATTAAAAAAATATATCAAACCAGTAAGCACACCTTAAGACATTTATTTTCTTTCTCTCTACACTATCTCTTTATTTTATTGTTACATTTTACACCTCAAGCAGAAGGCAATTTTTTCATCCTGCTGCAAAGCAGCATCACAGCAACCACAGATGTTTTTTCCCTTCTGCAAAACTACAAATGAATAATTTCCCACACAATGTATTGTAAACTATGTATTTTTAATGCCAATGTAAAGTTTTATAGTGAATAATTTTATGTGAATAATGAACTATGTATATACCCAAAACCCACCCCCTCTGAGCAAACGCTAAACTCACACCACCACCAGGACAACACGACACCGACACGCCCACACGACACCGAAGAAGGAGAAGAAGAGGGACAAGAAGAAGATGAAGAAGAATCATTACAACGACACGCCCACTCTATTTCCCGTTCGCGAGGCCGCGAACAAAGCCCGAGGAGGTCTTGTACAGCCCAGGGGCAGTACCCCTAAAAGACCCACCCCTCCATCTTTCATCAAAACCACCCTCATAGGCATACCATAGGCCTCATATACTTCTTCAAACACAAGCAGGCCCGGCATACTGCTGACAGCCACGCTTTCACAATACATACACAAACACACTAACTGGAGCGACAGCAGTGACGAAACGCTGACCAAGCAGTGGGGAAGGCCTTAAAGGCTAGGCCCAGAAGAGCCCCATTATCTGTTCTTGGCCAGCGGCCCTGCTTCTACGAGGTCCGTTCCAGCTCTTCGCCAGGTGAGAACTAGCCGTGTGCTCAGATTCCTTATCTTTGTAAACACCTACCCTGAACACTTCTGCATTTTACAACTTGTACTTCATTTCATATCTGTCTAACTCCCAAAAGGGACATCACATCACAGCTACTGGCCAATAAATACTTGGTCAGTAAACACACACGTTTATTACTAATTACACCCCATTTCTCATCCTTACACCCAACCTGACCATAGTCACAATTGCCCCTGACCGTGGAGACCAGGAACTGCATCGTCAGGAGTTCTATTGTGCTCGAGCAGGCGGCCCGACTGCAGAGTGTCAAGTCGCCGATTCTGCAAGATAGCTCTCTGAGTCGCGCGCTCTACTGAATTGGCAGGCTAGATTAATAGCCCACACCTAAACATTCATCCCCTAGCAGGTAAACGCATCCTGTAGGGACGCCCCCAATAGATTAAGTACTCGCACCAACACACTACACTGGTATTCTTCCCCAATTACGGGAAACTACCCTTATTCGGAAACAGCCCTTAAATTAGCACATTTACACTACCCTGTTTATCCCACCCCCAACAGAGGGATAAAACAATATTTAATATTTCGAATACCCCCAGCCACCATTGTGAATGTATGTAGTCGCTGTTGTTTTCACTTGGTCATACAAAATCACTTTAAAAAATCAACATTATTACTAACTTTCGTTACTGAACCTTCAAAATACTTTGAATTATTCACTACCACATTCTTCAATTTTTTGTATTCATGGTGATATTCTTATTGCTTATTTAGCATGGTCCCTTATAAAATGGTACCTTTTGCTTACTAAGTTTCATATTAATTGCGATGATTTAGGCTATTAATACGTTTTAGAAGTACGTTCACCCTCAATGTTATTTTGCTTTGGGCACACGAAGCCACATATAAGGTTCGACCTTATGACTAATCCTCGTTATTCTAGTTCTAAAACATTTATTTTTAAATTTCAGGATGGCCGCTACGCTTGAAATTCAGTGTGATAAATTTATCACACTAGTTAAGTATCTTATATAATACTTCTCTTCTATCAAATTTCGTCTTAATTGTGCATTTGTATGCTGAGTTACTAATTTGTATAATTTAACAGTAAGTTACTCTTAGCCGCCATCTTGAATATATGAATTCGCTGTTCTTTCACTTGGAGCATGCGAAGCTACTTATATAGTTCTTCATTATAGTATTTATTAGTTTGTTTTGAAATTTGAAGGTGGCCAGTGTGCACTATATTCAATATGATATTATTTTGGCCAATGCAAGTGAAAACCCTTATATGATACTCATCTCTAGCCAAGTTTCACCTTAAATACGCAGTTACATTTCGAGTTGTCCATTCAATGTTGTAATAGTTCGCCTCTTTAAATTTTGGAGGCTCTGTTCTTTTCTCCTACCTTGTAACTAATGTTCGTCACTGTAGCTCTTAAGTGTTGTGAGTTCCAAGATGGTGGCTGGGCGTAATATTCACTCTCTTACAGTCATCACGTTGGTAACAGAGGGTCCTTGCCGAGTACTGTACTGAGCATAAGTTATACATCATAATGCTTGTATGATTTGCACGGCCAGCGTCTTGAAATTATTTGACTAATGACTTGGTATTTTAGGCCCCAGACGGTTTGCATACGAGGGTTTGTTTTTACAAATTTTGGTAGGGATCCATTGATCAGTTTACTCATAATTCGCTTTACGCTTTGAACACTCGGTTGGCCGCTATTTTGTTTTCGTTAAGACGGTGGCGATATGAAACATGACACTGATGGGGTGCTCTTTACTAATGCTACCTCTGTACCAAATTTGATTCAATTCAGTTTCATCGGTTGGCAGACAACAGCCATTGGGTCCGTGTAGATCCCATAAGTCTACTTTCATTGTTTACAAAATTCGTAAGTAGGCTGTCATGTGATCGAGTACTGTGTCCACGTTATAACTGTGCCAGTGAGCTACGTCATTACTTCCAGGGAAGGTACTGGCCACACCAAAGACATTATTTTCTCAAATTGGCACACTGACAATAGTGTGGCAAGCACTAATGTGTGTGCCGAGTGCATTATGCTAAGTCGGCCGCCAGAACACCCGAGCCCCACAATGTGGGGTAATGTCTTATGAATAGGAGTAGAAGAGTTGACGGCTCGAATTCTTAGAAATGCAACGGTCCTCACCGGCAGAGATATAATGCGAGTACTATACACATACAGTAGGTAGCAATGTGAAGTACACAATTGCAATGGAATGTGAGATGTGTAGCCTAACATCACACAGCGAAGCGATGACGGCGGTGGTGGCTAGATAAGTGGTGGGGACTCTCGGAGCCAAGGTAACATGTTCCCTACCATAATATAGCTTATTGACGTGCTATTGTGAGCCTATGCTTGGTTCAGGCGTCGATCTAGGGGACAAATGGCATGGGTTGTCTATATTTAGGAGATGATCCTTGTGAATAATAATAATAATAATAATAATAATAATAATTAAAAAAGAAGTTCTGCAGAAAATGGCTGAAAGTGGTCCAACTGTATTTTCTTTTAATTTTGAAGATTTAATTATGGTTTTCTTTAATTTGTCAGGCTAGTAAGGACACATATCCTGTCATGTTATAGCCTGGGCGGTATGTGGTGAAGGCTCAAAGTCACGGTACAGTGTGAGTGGCGGGGAGCTAGAGCGCTAGAGGAGACATTCCTCGTGACCCTGCGCCGAGCTCAAGACGATTGCATGCACGGATTTGAAGCAAGATGTCGACAGCATGGCGGACGAAGAATGATTGCGGTGGCTGATCCCCCACCACTGAAATCTGTCTGCCCAGAGCCGTCAGCTTGACCTTGAGGATTTACCACATACCACCCAAGCTATACTGATGTGCATAAATCAAATAAAACGATTTATGCATTGATCCTTGTTCATTCTCTCGTTTTTTAAAGAGTGGGAGACCGTCAGAGGCCTGGGTTGCACACCAGATAACCTCTTAAATGACAGCCACGATCACCGAGAGTTCCATTTGCAGGGACAGAAATATGATGGCGATGTAAGTTAACACATACAGGGGAACAAGTTCAACACTTTATTTAGATGGAAAATAAATACATAAATAAGCAGTAAAGAAATATACTCATCCCCTCTTGGGTTCTAGTGCTCTTCGCTGTCTTGTACGGAAAGGCGGCGCAGGAAATGATGTCACACAAGAAGAATGAGAAGTTTTCTCATCCCCTCAGGTCCCAACAACAATCCCTTGTCACGTTCTCTTGACCAGTTATCAGGATCTCATTTTAAACGTTCTTATTTCCTATATAAAATGTATTTAACATTTTCTTCGAAATATGAATCACGAATTCATTGCCTTGAGCTCTGAAGCTAATAAAGAGAAAGCTAATTATGTCAATGTCTTGGAATTACCCTCATCCTACATCATGCACCATCGCACCATACGTATGATTTGCTTTTAAGATAATGGAAACCAAGATAAGGAAAGCTATTGCCCATTCTTCAGAATAGCAGTCCTTGCCTCAAGTAGTTACAGAGAGCTGGCAATTCTCTTCTATTCAAGGTTTGGTTGAAATCTCAATCTGTTTAGGACAGTCAATTTAGTTGAAGCATGTCAATCTGAGTTGGGTCAACAATCTTCCCAGCTGCGACTATCAGATTATCTTCGGTATCCATCACAAAGTAGAGGAATGGCTGGTCAGCTATGAACTTCTTTTCATCTCCACTTCTTGCTTCTAGTGCTGAACCTGCACAAAACACCGAGAACAATATTCAAATAGCGTACTGTAGCAGCACTCAACCCTTTGCTCTATAATGGCTATATTGTTGTATGCATTGGGACATCTTTCATTCATAGAGGTCAGATGCCTTACTCGTGGTGTAGTGGAATAACTGTTTCCCCAAGGAATGAGATTAACAACACATCATCAAATATGAAACATTTGGAAAGTATGTAACCTACTAGCCAAGCGTCTTGGTGAGGTGTACCATACCAACTAACGAGCCCAATTGTACACTGGGGCGAAACGTGGGCAATACTAAATTTAATCAAATCGTGGCACTGCCAAGAAATTTAATTCTGGTCTGAAAGCTGGAACTATGTACACTCAGCCTCGTGAGGCAACATCTGTGAAGAAGTAAAGTAGATTCGATTCCCAGCTCAGACATCCTAGAAATGGTTTTCTGTGGTTTCCCACTTCTACTCCAGGCAAATGCCGGGACAGTTTCTAACTTGAGACCACAGGCCACAGCTACCTCATTCCCAGTCCTAGTCTCAATTACAAATACACACAGGCAACAGTAATCCTACAAATACACCCAAATACACTGGGTTTAATGACCACGATGTTTGCAAAGCCCCTAAATGGAACAACAGCAACAACAACACAAACATTTTATACTGTACTGTAGCAGCAATTAACACAGGGTTATACCCTTAATACTATACTATTATATATGAAAGAAGCAAGACATGGGCAAACTTTGCGGTGCATTGGAATCTCAATCTCGAGAGCGGTTTTCTGTCTTAAGGACAAAATGCATGGCTTACTGTATGAGAGGGTTTTTGTGACATTTCGAAGTAACTTTCTGTATTTCTCACCGACAGTACATAACATTCTCCCAATTAAATTGGTAAAATAATTTAAAGGAAATCATGCAAACCTGAAGATGCATATTAAACATTTTCTAAGGGGGGAAAAATTGGAAATATAATTAGTTTATACATACGTAAATTTTATTTTTGTTTCATATTCATTCATCCATTCATTCATCTTCATTTTCCCTTTTCCAGCTGACACTGGGTGAGGGCAAATATGGTTCCTCTCCACTTTGTTCTGTCGTTCCACCATTCCTCTTCTGACACGGTGCTCCAATCCAGGTTCCGTTTTCTAATGCTATACTTCACCGAGTCCATCCAACGCATTCTTGGTCTTCCTCGTCCTCTCTTCCCTGTCATCCGTCGTTCCAGTGCTCCTCTTGGGTAGCCTTTCTTCATTCATCCGTTTGCCATGTCCAAACCATCTCAATCTGTTTTGCTCCAGTTTGTCATTTAGTTTTTGTACTCCCAGTTCTTTCCGTATATCTTCATTTCTCACTCTGTCTCTCCTCGTTTTCTGGACCATACTTCTCAGGAATCTCATCTCAGCTGCCTGTACTCTGCTCTCATCCCTCTTAGTCATTGTCCAAGTTTCTGCTGCATATGTCATTATAGGAACATAATATGCTTTGTACATAACTTCTTTAGCCTTAATTGGTATATCCTTGTTCCATACCAGTCCCCGTACCCGTTGGTAGAAAGCACTCCCGAGTTGTATTCTTCTGCTAATTTCCAAATCTAGTCTTCCATCTTCAGTCAGTTCACTTCCCAAATATTTGAAGTGTTTCACCACTTCCAATTCCTTATCTCCTACTTTGATTACTCCTTTTCCTTCTTTCTTACCTCTACTCATCACCACTGTTTTACTCTTCTCCACATTTATCTTCAATCCCCATTGCGCAATCGTTTCATTTATTACGTCTAACTGTTCTTGTACCTCAATCTCATCCTCGCACCAGATCACAACATCGTCTGCAAACAACATTACCTTCATCTTTGCCCTACTATAGTCTTTCATTGCTGCCTTCATGATGTCATCCATCACCATTATGAACAATAAGGGTGACAACACACTTCCTTGCTTTAGTCCAGTGTCAATTTTAAACCATTCCGATGTCCCGACTCTAGTCTTCACACTACTGTAGCAATCCATGCACATTCCATTTGTCATGTCTATCAGTTCCTTGCCTATCCCCCTATTTGTTAAGCTTTCCCAAACTTTTGTTCTAGGGATGCTATCATATGCCTTTTCTAGATCAATGAAATTCATTACCATATCCTTCCCATATTCCCAACTCCTTTCAATGTTCTGTCCCAGAATGAAGATGGGTTCCACTGGTCCTGCCGCCTTGATCATTTCTATTGCCACTTCGTCGATTCCTACAGCTTTCCCCATCATCATCTCCCTAACTGCCCATTCCACTTCTGCCATAGTAATGTCTGGTTCTTCTTCTAAGTTTTCCTCCACCGTTTTGGCTGTTTGCGTAACTATCCGCATGCCTGACGCCTCACCTTCAACAGCTCGCTGAAATATTCATTCCATCTGTCCGTTATTTCTTCTGGTTTTGTCAATATATCATCTTCTTTGTTATTTACGAACCCATTGTTCACCTTTTCATTCCTTCTACTTTTTGTCATTCCAAATAGAATTTTCTTTCCACAATTTAAATCCTCCCTTATTTCTTGAGTGAATTCTTCCCAGCTTTTCTTCTTTTCCTCTGCAATTACTTTCTTGCAATCTCTGTTTGCTTCTATATATTTTGCTCTACTTTCTTCAGTCTTTTTTGTTTTCCATTCCTTCCAAGTTTTCTTCCTCTCTCTTACTTTTTATTTCACTCTATCATTCCAGCATTTTGTCGCCTTTTCCCGTACCTTTCCTGATGTTCTACCACATTTTTCTCTGCACTGTTTACAAATGCACTATTAAACTTTTCCCATTCTTGTTCCACATGGGTAACATCCGTCCTTGGTATCTGTTCTTGCAATTCTTTCTTAAACTCTTCTGCAACCTCCTTTTCCTCTAGTCTCCAGACTTTAATCTTTCTTTCCTTAGTTTCTGGTAATCTCATGTCCTTTCCTACTTTTAGTTTTGCTACCACTGCCCTATGGTCTCCTCATTATTTTATGTAAATAGAGTGCATTTCGACTAAGCCAAATCGTAATCAATTATTATGTGCATTCTACAAACAAGGTTGCACTTTTAGTAGCTCTTCCTGCTCTGTATGTATTGGATATCCTATTTCCACCTGTCTTTATCATATAGTAGTAATATGATTCAATAATTGTCTATTTACAAGTTAAACAAGTTAGTTATCTACATTCATTGAGTTCCAATCATTTAGTTGCAAATAATGTGAGGTAATATGCTCACAATCCCGGTCACGAAAACCAAGATTAACGGCCGAGGGAATCCGATGCACTGACCACGTGTCACCCCAATATCTGCAGGCCAAATGGCTGGACAGCGGTCGCTTGGCAGCCCTAGGCCCTTCAGGGGCTGTAGTGCCAGGGGTTATTTTTTATTTATTTTTATTAATATGCTCAAAATATTTAACACGCAAGACTTCTGGAGGCGCTGCAATTTTATATTTTGAGTTTCTGGTGAACTTCCGTGTCTGTAATTTGTCAAACAACCTATGCTACTGTAGTGGTCTCTGCAAGCAAAATGAATATACTAAGATTTCAATACAGTAGGTGTTCTAGAACTTGAAATAAAGATTAACCCCAGCATTTTCTAGAGTACGTATATGAAACTCTGGGAAATATCACACTTGAAGGGTCACTGTCAGTGTCTGGTTCCAAATGTTAGATCTTCGAATGGTGTAGATTCCCAGTCCTTGCGTTAATTCCACTCATATACTGTATGGCGTGAGGTCGTGTGTGCGTAATATTATAGTTCTCCTCTTTGACCATTAACCACACTTTCATGCGACAAATCGCTCAAAGAAAATTTGTGAGGTCTCACACTCAGAAATAAATAAAATTCTGTCCAAACCTTGCAAGTGCTCAAAACGTGGAATTTCGCAATCGCTCCAATGACGAGAAATTACCACCAATATCACAATGGAAACTCTGGGAGCGCTGCAATCCCTTAAGGTCTAATAGACTCAAGCTGTCTCATGATGCACTGTAGTAGTTGTATTGTTGCTCATTGATTATTTGCCAAATACAACGATCTACAAATTCTACGTTTTCGAGATTCAACGACTCCAAGCAGGTGATTGCTTCAGGAAGATACATCTACTGGTCCGTATAAGTACCATGAACCTTCTATATGATTATGATGATAATGTGACAGTAGGACACAGTGCTAAATGCAGTACTTGAGTTCACACCAGACATATGAGAGAAATGCATAGTCGTGACACCTGTTTCATCGCAATCTTCACATTCTGCAAAATTATTATTAAACGCATTTTGAAATGTGGTAGGTAACAGGATACCCAATCCTCTGCCAACCATAACGCATCATGAAGGTTTGTCACAACCTCTGCCTGGTATCTACAGTAATGCATTCCTCCAGATATCTTGCGAACAAAAGATGTTAAGGTCTAGGAGCTGAATGAATCACGTTGTCTTTTGATCTTCATATTTCAAGTGCAAATCGATATCGCTTGTGCTGGAAGAGTCACACTGGACAAATCAAGCAGAAGATGTGAAGGCTCTTGCACTTCCGGTTTCAAAACGTCCTCATCCACAAAATTACATGCTCGGCACTGAAACTACATTCTATTGTTACAATTGGTATTGTATGTTTCTGAAGATCCTCTTAAGCACGTTTTCCGAAATGTCCCTTGCTGTCCTGGAAACATATACTGTCTTAGCTTTATCGTAAGTTTCCCACGATCTGCACTGTGTATGAATACGTTGAGGAAGCAAGTGATTGTACCGCAGCGTCTGTTGATTTCTCTCCCGTCTGTATTAAGGTCAGTTTTCGAGCATTCCATACTCAAATATAGTTTGCTCGGTGCTGAATACGTCGATCTGTTCCATATAATTAACACCGATGTACTCCCTTATATCTTGGACCAAGAATTAGGGTCCACCTCTTCAAAATGAACTCGCGCCTTGTTATGGAATTTGTTACCTCACGGAAGTTATATGAATCAAATGAATCAAAAAATGAGTGAGAAGCTTGGGAATTTGATATCCCAATGAGGATTCCCATGCTCACATTTGAATATGCCAGCAACACAGGTGATCTTTAGACAGCTTATATTACTTGACTGTAGCAGCAATGCTCTTTTTATTTTCTACAGCGTAGAAACGGTTTACTGGTATTCACAGACATTCTAGCGCTGTTGTGAGTTGGAACTGCTGCCATCGTGTCTTTCTGGTGTTCTCAAAGTGGTCTCTTCTTCCTCGTCTCTTGTGCCAGTGCCCGAAGAAATAGAAATATCGAGAAGCTTCGCGCACAATTTCACTTTGCTTCGTTCTGGTTGACTAATTACCTTGCGGATTTGCAGCGCTTTCAGGATTTCCACCGATATACTGCTGCCGTTTCCTCGTCATTAGGGTGCTTGCTTAACTCCATGCTTTGAGCATCGTCGTATTACTTCATTTGCAAAGTTTGGTTTGAGTTTTATGCATTTATGAGTGGGAGATCTTGGAAGCTTTCCTTGTAAGAGATAATGGAGAATTCTTATAAATTCAATATTATAATAAGGTTTTCTTCGTTTTAAATTTAACTGCTAATTAACAGAACTTAAGGAGTTAGTTGACAGAGTACAACATGGACAAGTCCACAGCCAGGAATGTGACTCTAATATTCTCATACTCACTCGTTAGATCGTGTGCCTTGGTGCTGGCTTCATCCACTTTGATTGTTACGAGCTGGACCAGGTCTTGAACATACAACCCTGTGTCAAGGGTGATGCCGGACAGATCGGCGTCCTTCACGCTGAACACGTCACTCACTCCGAACTGAAAAATACACTTTATACTAACACTTTATACTTATATCACCACCATCCAATAACAATACACCCTGACACTAAGGTAAAAAAAACTTTCAACTAAACGATATTTTCTTCTGTTCTGTAAAAGATACAGTATAATGCCTCCTTCATAGTGAAGTAAGCAAAGGGAAACTGAAATAACATAGTCTAGTCCTCCACAATACAAAACTCCCTGTCAATAAATCTTCCACTTGATGGTCTGGATATCTTTTGTTGTATGGCTTTCAATGTGTTACTCAATATACAAACATTGGCTATTGTAGAAAATAACCATAAAAATAACATTTAAGATAGCAAAATGAGGTTATTAGGTTTCTAGAGCTTGCCCCATTTCAAAACAAAGGTGCTCAACACATCCCCACCACATGCGTTCCTAGTGACACGACGAGGAACTATGTGCTAGAGTAGCCTATATACTGTAGTTCATGACCTGTTCAACAGAATATGAATAAGGTTGTTCATATTTGGAAATTAACATTCGTATCATCAATAATATTCATTGACTACAGTAGAAAATTGGAGCAGATGACCTGGATGTTTTGCCCTTAAAACAAAAACCATCGGTACCACCACACTAGAAAAATTACGCACAAGAATATTGAACTTTTACTATGACCTTTCCCGTAGAGGTAGCATCTTTCTGCCGGGGCTGATGACCAAGATGTCCCAAGACCCTAAACTGAATATACAATAAACAACATCTTTCTGTGGCGAGTCACATGAGTTCATTTCAGGGAAAGTTACAAACACGGCATCTGGAGATTTGTGTGCCAGATGATGATGAGGAGTAGTTATCACACACAATCGGTTCGTTAATGCACGAAACATGATAATATATGATAATATAATTTTACAAATACGCACACTCGGTCTATAATAATTTAAAGAAATGTAGTAGTATATTTCGTTCATCGTACTAGTTTATTTTATAACATTCTATGGGATAGGATCAATAGATACAAAGGAACAGACGTTAATATTAGAGCACTATCTAAATTATATTGAATAAAACTACACTAGAAAATGATACGCCGAAACGTTTCAGTCATAGCAACGTCCATTGTACCAAGTCTTGACGAAATAAAGGAAATTACATGCCTACAGCCTAATATACAAAGCTAATTTATAGATTGATATACCTGAAGGTTTAGATTATACGTAGTAGTGGCTTACAATGCCAGATTTCACAGTGATCAGATCATTCAGTGACGAATTGGGTGAATTCGTGTATTAGGAATTGGCATGTGCGTGATCTATAAGATACAGGTTTATATACTTGTAGGTGTAGACTAGAGTAGTGGTCCACTAGTCCATTGTTCACAGAGATCGGAGCATTCCGTGACGAGGTAGAGGTATTCATCCCGGCAGAATTGACATGCACATCTGATATGATTCGCTAAAACAATCGATGGATTATAGACCTGTAGATTTACGTTATATTATTAGTTCACTATGCCAGATTTCATTCAGAGATGAATTAGATGGGGGTACACTATACAGTGTGTAATTGATATGCATGCACTCCTTTTAACTGGCGATATAAGTTGGTATTCTAAGCAAACATGTTCAAGAAATTTAGTCGTATCTTAATTAGCGTAGGTGAAATTAAATCACAAAAATCGTCTGTCAAAGTTTTGTAAAAGCAAATAGGCTGGATTCCCCATCGCAACACAGCTGATTTCTCCAAGTCGGCCTCCCCTCCAAGGCTGGGAAATGTAGACTAGAGTCTCCTCGCTGTGTCTGCCAATAGCAAGGAAATACACAAACCAAGCCTATGAACAACATTCATTCCATCACGGGGAGTGGCTAGGGGTGGTAGATCTGTTTAGGATTCAGCCAGTCTTATGGCTGATGACACATCATAAATATGATGATGATGATGATGATAATTGTTGTTTTAAGGGGCCTAACATCGAGGTTATCGGCCCCACATCATAAATAACTCATTGAGTTCCGGTATAGTACATAACCTGCATTTGGAAATTGAAATCCTAAAAATATGGTAAATTAATGAAAGGAATCAAGCTTGCAAAATGAAATTTCAAAGAAGCAGATTAGGAATAACAACAAGGGATAGAGAATCCCTTACAAGAGATCATGTTAGGGAGTCCCCATATGTATTAGTGAATGTATTTATATTCCTATAGGTTTTGACTATAGTATTGATCCACTATACCAAGTTTCACGGATATGGGACCATCCCTTGACGAGTTAGGAAATTCATATCTCAGGAGTTGACGTGCGCGCCATCTATAATTTGTTACATGTAAGTCATTTATTTATGTACGACGATATAAATATTATAGTAGTGGTTTATTACAGTATACAAAGTTTCACTTCGATCGCTTGATTGGGATATAAGAACTGACCACAGTCCTTTTTAAACTTAACACAATCGCCATCTTGAATTGTTCATAACAATATTGCTTACGCCAAGCGTCAATATATTAAGCTCCAAATAAAGATTTACTCGGCCAAGTTTCACTGCACTCGGATTATTAAGTTGCCAGAAAAGCCCATTAAAATATTTGGAATTTGCGTGGCTGCCATGTTGGTTTTGTAATGATCAGTGTTTTGAAGGTTGCATAATATGTGAACTTACTTTATAACATTCTATCTCCATACACAATATCATGCTGATTTCTGCAATACCCGTAAAATGCTTCTGGTGACCGCCATGCTGGAATAGTGACACGTATTGAGATTTGAAAGGCCCGGTTCGAGTCAGCCCGGGCAGTAGTAAATCCCTACTGTGCTCCATTCAAATCACTCTAATCAATCAACATTTATTAGGAGACACATACACACGCACACACGATCAGAAGCCTATATTTCATTTGATGAAAATAAGCTAAACTTTCGAAGTTAAGGTTTAGACCCAGTTGAGTGAAAATGAAAATCCACAGCCTGCTTCCAGTCTCCGACCGGGTCAGGAATGGAATGAATGAAGCCCCCATCTAGCGGCGAGGATATGTACTGTGCCGGCTGCCGAGGCCTGACGCACTCCCCTGGGGCAATGATTAAATGAAAGACAGATGAAATGAAATGATAGTGGAGAGTGTTGCTGGAATGAAATTATAACAGGGAAAACCGGAGTACCCGGAGAAAAACCTGTCTGCCTCCGTTTTGTCCAGCACAGATCTCACATGGAGTGACCGGGATTTGAACCACGGACCCAGCGGTGAGAGGCCGGCGTGCTGCCGCCTAAGCCACGAAAGCTTCACCCAGTTGAGTACAACATTGAAAAGCGTTCCTCGATATGAGCATCCATTGTTGATCTCAGTGGCTGTGTGCCCTGAACTTGTAATAACCAGTGTACAGTGACCCCTTAGTGGCAGCAGCCAATGAACTCAGGATATCAGCTGAACTGTTGGCTCAAATAGACAGGTCATCGAATCGAGGAATTTCAACCATCTCTAGCTATGATTATAGTAGACCTAGATGTGAATCAAAGCTGAGTGATTTGCTTGCCCCCCCCCCCCCCCCCCCGTATACTATTACTATTTATTTTCACAGCAGCATCATAGACTGTGAGTGGAAGCAGAGTTGAGCATACAGTAGCCACTTAGCCTAGCTCTCAGGTGGCATTTCAATTTTCATTTGCAGTCATGTCCGAAAGAGGATTTGATCTCACCAGGGAGGGCAGGGGCGTATATTAGTTGTTGTTTTTTTTGGGGGGGGGGACTTCTGTATAATTTGGTGTTTTATGTTTGCTTAATGTCAAACACAACTACACTAAGGACAATCATCTTGCACACTTTATTGTATTTAGATAGAAAGAATGAACATTACTTTTTTATTCGGGGCACATGACCTTGCTGTTCCGCCCCTTAAAACCTCAATAAATAACTAGACTAACTAGCTGTTTTGATTTACAAGTTACACTATAATATAAAGTCATGGTTTCTTGAACCATTGCCAAATTGGTTTATAACTTCATCTGTGTTTTGTATGACTCTGTGAATAGATAACAATGCTAGTACACCCCAGAGGGAGGGAGTTCCAGGCTTGCGCTGCGGTCTGGAATGCAGCAGTACGGGCACAAGAAGGCCACTCCTCTGGATCTGTATCCTAGTTGTAGGTGATGTAAGTGATTGCTATTTTAGGCACCAGTGAAACATTTTATTATGAACAAGTCCTGTGGCAACGACTGTGACTTCGCTAGTTAGTAGTATCGGCCCCCTATTGGCCCCCTATTGGCCCCCTATCGGCCCCCTATTGCCAGATCGGCAATGTACCTTGAATACGCTAGGGAAAGGGAACCCTATTCATAACAAAGCAAAATGCAGCCATACTGTACCTTGCTGAATGACTTGATGGGTTTTGTGATGGTCTCGACGTTGAAGCACGGCAGCAACACTTCTACATCACGTGCTACTATGTTCTTGTGCAAATTCTTGAAGGAGAAGCCAGTGAGGGAAGCAATCAAGTCATTGAGACCCCCTCGGGTGTTGGGCAGCAACACTAGCAGCGAATAGCGCCCACCCTGGAACAGAGACATGCCAATGTTGCTCAGGACAATAACAGCTGATGGAAGTAATGTTGTATAGTGCGAAATGTTGTGAAATTAGAGGAAATCTCTTCTCACATGAAGCTCTAAGAAAAGGTTTGTGGGCTTGCAACATCGTGGTCATTGAACCAGTGTACTTGGGTGTATATATAGAGAGGTGTTATTGTGTTGTATGTATTTGTAATTGGGACTAAGATTGGAAAGGAGGCGGAGATACAATTCGGCATTTGCCTGGAGTTGAAATGGAGCACCACGGAAAACCACTTCTAGGATGGCTCAGGTGGGAATCGAACCCAGGACCTTTGGGACAGGACGAAGTCTCAATTTGTCCCACGAGTCGAGTGAAGGCAGTCCTTAGAACAGGTTGGTGGTGTTGTTTCATTTTTGGGGATTGGATATTGTGGTCATTTAGCCCTGCGTACCTGTGTATATATTGTTACGGCTGTGAGTTTGTGTCATCGCTCTCCGCTTGAGTCACAACTGCCCCAGGGGCTGGGCTGTGGCATGCCTCCTGTATTGCGTGTGCCTTATGCAACAGGGCTACTAAGACAAAGGGATAGTCCAGAAGATTCGTGATTGGACCAGCGATGGAAACCTCGAGAAGCCGTGGACCCTGGATGGATCTAGAACCATTTATTGAGTCACCGGCCTGCTATATAAGGGTGACCCGTGAAGCAGTTGTTCTTGTTGTGTTTTACGAGCTAGTACGAGCGTTTATCGTGAGCGACAGAAGTGTGGTGACTTGCGTAACCCCTAGTGGAGCGGGGAAGAGAGAAACATACAGGGGACTGCCTGTGTTTTGAGTGAGTGTGCTTTCACTGTGTGTCGGAGATATGGTGGTTACGAAATCCAGTGACATTGTTTCTCCCAGCTTGTGAACAGCGTACATCAAGTGCTCGTAAGTACTGTAGTAGGCGCACATTAGAAAGAAGTTGCATGCAGTTCTGTCAAGGCCACTAGACTCATTAGGACGGATTAACTTCTGTGGTCTGTTGCGAGTGAAAGGGGCTAAGAGCGCATAAGGAAGAGACTTGAGGAAACTAGAGTAAGGCTCCTAATTGCTTGTATTTGTTGAGTAGTGTATATTTCTGGCCACAATAAAGTTAATTATTTCTTTAAGCAGTAAATGGTGTTGTGCTTCCTACCCACCGTAATCCAGTTAACAAAAGTGCCACTAAGGGGTGGCACGTAACAACTGGTGTCAGAAGTGGGATTACGAACTCAAGCACAACACCTGACGGTCCTGGTTTCAAAACCCGAGCAGGTCATTTTCTCTAATTTTCCTGTGAGTGCATGCCCTTTACAAGACAAGGAACTAAAATGGAGGAGAAATTGGCAGCATTGCTAGAAAAGTTAACTGGCATGGAAGACGGCCAGAAGAAATTAGCCAAGGACCTGAAGGAGGACCTAACTGCTAAACTAGAGGCCGGCCAGAAGAAGTTAGCCGAGGACCTAACTGCCAAAATGGAAGACGGCCAGAAGAAGATGGAAGACGGTCAAAATAAGCTAGCTGAGGACCTGAAGAGGATAGAGGACGGCCAGAAGAAGATGGAAGACGGTCAGAATAAGTTGACACAGGACCTGAAGAAATTAGAACTGGGTCTGCGTGAGGAAGTCACGGCAGTGGAAAAGAAGTTCGACGCCTTACAAGTGGAAGTTGCCGAGCTGCGCCAACGCCCGCTGATGGGGGTGGAGGAGAAATTCAACGCCTTACAAAAGGAAGTTGCCGAGCTGCGCCAACGCCCACTGACGGGGGTGAAAGAGGAATTCAACGCCCTACGAGAGGAAGTTGCCGAGCTGCGCCAACGCCCGCCCACCGTTACACCGGGAATATCAGGAACGGGACATAGCAGAGTGACGCCCCCAACCTTCGACGGAAAGGTCCCGTGGAGCACCTACTTACGTCAGTTCGAGGCAGCCTGTTCCATAAATAACTGGAACAACACAGAAAAGGCTACAGCTCTCATTGTAGCGCTGAGAGGTGACGCCCTTAACGTCCTTCAGGCCATCCCGACTGGATCCCAGGACTACGCTTCACTGATCGCCCATATGGAGTCCCGATATGGAGATAGCCATCTTCAGCAGGCCTACCAGATGCAGCTCCGGACCCGGGTACAGAAGAACGCGGAAACCCTGCAGGAGTTCGAGATGGACATCGCACGCCTCGTAAGGCTCGCCTACCCAACAGCGCCGGCCGACTTTCTGGAGCAGATAGCGACGCAGACTTTCACCGACGGGCTACGGGACTCGGACACTCAACAGGCGCTGCGACTCGCGCGCAATAAGACCCTGGCAGATGCGCTGAGCCACGCACTTGAATTCGAGACGGCAAAACAGGTATCTAGAATGTGCGCGCGGGTGCGTCAGGTGGACGTCGACGAACCAGCCAAAGCCAACAAGACCAAGCCCCTGGCCGATGAACTGATGGAGGCGCTAGGCCGGTTCTTCAAGAGTCGCAGTACCACCAACAAAAACTTAGCCGAAGGACATACGGAGAGGCGGCCCGGAAGAGGACTACCGACCTGCTGGACCTGCCGTAAGAGAGGCCACCTGAGCAAGGACTGCGGTGATCGCCGCCGCCAAGAGTTTCCGTCGGGACAGTCAGTCGTAGGGAAACCGCGCGGCCCAGGAAAGCAAGTATCAGCCAGCCATGAGGGGCGAAGGTTGGCTTGTGACAGTCGTCAAGCCCCGGCAGTCCAAGTTCGTGTGACGCAGTTACGGAGGGATAAAAGCAGCCTGATGGTCGACGGAGTCATCAACGGAGTGAGCTGGCCCATGCTGATCGACACGGGAGCATCGAGGACCATCGTCAATCCCACTGTGATCCCGAAGTGGAGAGTGCAACCCACACCAAGGAACCTCCAGCTAATAACCGCGACCGGAGAGACCGCACCGGTACATGGCGAAGCATCACTGGAGTTCGTCATTGGTCGATGGGTGATAAAGCATCCAGTGCTTGTGGCTGACGTATCAAACGAAGTGATCATCGGACTGGACTTCCTGGACCAGAACAACATCATCTTGGACCTGAGTACCAACACTCTGCACTTCGGAGGTGAGGAACTTGCTTTGTAACCAGCACACGAGGCCGTCACCGCACGACGAGTAAGGCTGAGAGAGGACGCCATCGTTCCCGCCAGGACGGAGGTCAGCGCTGCCGTAATTGTCGACGGAACTGCTGAGGGAGTGGCGGCTGTCATCGAGCCAAAATATGAGGACATCCAGACAAAAGGATTGCTAGTTGCCAAGACTCTCATCAACACGACGTCTCGGCCGTACGTCCGCCTGTCCAACCTGAACGACTACGACATTACGGTTCACCGGGACACCAACCTAGGAGTCTGCGAGCCCGTTACCTGGATTGCCCGCATTACAGACACGACGGACGGACACCTGCAGACGCACAACCGAAGAAGACGTGCCCTGCCAGAAGAACTACAGAAGCTGTACCAAGGATCCCAGGACCATTTAGACGAGGAGCAATCACGCCAACTTCAGGACCTGCTACGCGAATTCCAGGATGTCTTCTCCGTGGGGAGCAAAGACTTCGGTAGGACAAGCTTGGTCCAGCACAGAATCGACGTTGGGGACAGCACACCGATTAGGGCCCCATTCCGACGTGTCCCGCTCGCCAAGCAAGCCGAAGTCGACCGGATGGTAGAAGAGATGAAGGAGCAAGGGGTGATCGAGCCATCACATAGTCCTTGGAGTTCTCCGGTCGTGCTAGTGAAGAAGAAGGACGGTTCCACCAGGTTCTGCGTGGACTACAGGCGGGTGAATGACGTCACGAAGAAGGACAGCTACCCTCTACCCCGGATCGACGACACGCTGGACACCATATCAGGATCAAGATGGTTCTCCACCTTGGATTTGAAGAGTGGCTACTGGCAGGTGGAGGTCCACCCTAAGGACCGCGAGAAAACGGCGTTCTCTGTGGGCAGCGGGCTCTGGCAGTTCACCGTCATGCCATTCGGTCTGTGCAACGCCCCTGCAACCTTCGAAAGGCTAATGGAGTCCATTCTGAGGGGACTACACTGGAAGACCTGCGTGGTATACCTAGACGACGTCATCGTTCTGGGGAGGAGCTTCGAGGAGCACTACAGCAACCTGAAATAGATCTTGTTGAAGCTACGGGCTGCCCAGCTGAAGTTGAGCCCCAAGAAGTGTCAGCTCTTCCAGAAGCGGGTCCAGTACCTTGGGCATATCGTCTCCGAGGAAGGGGTGCGCACCGACCCAGAGAAGACCGCAGCTGTGAGGGAGTGGCCAGTTCCGAAGGACAAATCCCAACTACGAAGCTTCCTGGGACTCTGCACTTATTACCGTCGCTTCGTGAGAGGATTCGCCGACATCGCCAAACCTTTACATCGACTGACTGAGAAGGACCAACTCTTCACGTGGACAGCAGAAAGCCACAGTGCCTTCGAACAACTCAAGCAGGCTCTGTGCACCGCGCCTATTCTGGCCTACCCCAGACCTGGAACAAGGTTCATCGTCGATACCGATGCCAGCGACTTTGGCATAGGGGGAATCCTGTCGCAGGTAGTGGACGGCGAGGAGAGAGTAGTGGCCTACTTCAGCAAGGCCTTGTCAAAGCCAGAAAGGAACTACTGCGTCACCAGGAAGGAGCTGCTCGCCATCGTGAAGACCATTGAACACTTCCACAAGTATCTGTACGGGCAAGAATTTCTCATCAGGACCGACCATGCATCCCTACGGTGGCTCCTGAACTTCAAGCAGCCCGAGGGCCAACTCGCGCGGTGGTTAGAGAGGCTTCAACAGTACAACTTTGAGATTCAGCACAGGAAAGGCCAACTGCATTCTAACGCCGACGCCCTGTCACGAAGACCGTGCCCCGAAGACTGCACCTTCTGTGCCCGAAGGGAGGAGAACACCGCGATACTGTGCCGACGGACTACTGTGGAACTTCAAGGGAACTGGTGCCGCGAATCTTTCACGCGGGCACAAGCAGAAGATGATGACCTGGGGCTGATAGCCGAATGGAAGAGGGCCTGTGTCCCCAGACCCGGGTGGAACATTGTGAGTGACTGCAGCCCAAAGTTTAAGTCCTACTGGGCACAGTGGGACTCGCTGATTGTAAGGGATGGCCTCATCTGCCGTACCTGGGAGAGCACCGACGGGAAGACATCTCGGGAACAAGTCGTCGTTCCAAAGGCTATGACGGAGGAAGTCCTGAAGGAAGTTCATGGAGGATCATCTGGTGGACACCTAGGGATAAAGAAGAAAAGGAAGGAAGGAAGCTTCTAGTTTAACGTGACCGTTAATCTTGAGATCATGAGCCACGGGACCTCCGTTTTACGTGGAATCCGAACCACAGGACATGGCATTTCACTTCGAAAATCTCACATGCATTGACCGGGAATCGAACCTGGACCGCCTTGGTGAGAGGCATACAGCTAGACCGCTGAGCCACCACGCCCCTAAGGATAAAGAAGACCCTGGAGAAGCTGAGAGAGCGGTTCTTCTGGATCGGATGCCGAACAGACGTGGAGAACTACTGCGCGAGGTGCCACGATTGCGCAGCCAGCAAGGGCCCAGGACGAAGACGACGGGGTCCACTGAAGACCTACAACGTGGGCGGCCCCATGGAGAGAGTGGCCATCGATGTTGCTGGGCCATTCCCGTTAAGCGAGGCAGGGAACCGCTACATATTAGTCGTCAGCGACTACTTTACCAAATGGCCGGAGGCGTATGCGCTCCCTAACCAAGAAGCCGCGACGATTGCAGAGACCCTGGTGAAAGAATTCGTCAGCCGGTACGGAGTACCCCTGGAGCTGCACTCCGACCAAGGGAGGAACTTCGAGTCGCAGGTGTTCCAGAACCTATGCCAGCTGCTGGGAATCCGGAAGACAAGGACGACGCCGCTACACCCTCAGTCCGACGGGATGGTAGAGCGATTCAATCGCACCATCGAGAATCATCTCCGAATAGTCGTCAGCGAGCACCAGAGGGATTGGGACAAACATCTTCCACTATTTCTCCTGGCCTACCGCGCCGCCGTGCATGAAGCCACCGGGTGCACACCAGCCCGGGCCATGTTTGGGAGGGAGCTCCGTCTACCTGTCGATCTTGCCTTCGGCCGACCTGGGAATGATCCGATCCCGGTAAGCCAGTATTGTCAAGAACTGGTCGACCAACTGGAGGACGTGCACGCGTTCGCGAGGAGGAAACTGCGGATCGAGACCGACCGAATGAAGACCCGATACGACCAGCAGACGGATGCCGGCGGATTCCACGAGGACGACCTGGTCTGGCTCTTCAACCCATTACGGAAGAAAGGCCTGTCACCCAAACTTCAGAAGTCCTGGGAGGGCCCGTACCGAGTCGTGAAACGGATCAACGATGTCGTCTACAGGATCCAGCGGAGCCCGAGGGCGAAGATGAAGATCGTGCATCGAGATCGCCTGGCAGCCTACGGAGGGACACAGACGGACCAATGATTGATCGGGACGATCAGCCTTTTTAGGAAGGGGGTGGTGTTACGGCTGTGAGTTTGTGTCATCGCTCTCCGCTTGAGTCACAACTGCCCCAGGGGCTGGGCTGTGGCATGCCTCCTGTATTGCGTGTGCCTTATGCAACAGGGCTACTAAGACAAAGGGATAGTCCAGAAGATTCGTGATTGGACCAGCGATGGAAACCTCGAGAAGCCGTGGACCCTGGATGGATCTAGAACCATTTATTGAGTCACCGGCCTGCTATATAAGGGTGACCCGTGAAGCAGTTGTTGTTGTTGTGTTTTACGAGCTAGTGCGAGCGTTTATCGTGAGCGACAGAAGTGTGGTGACTTGCGTAACCCCTAGTGGAGCGGGGAAGAGAGAAACATACAGGGGACTGCCTGTGTTTTGAGTGAGTGTGCTTTCACTGTGTGTCGGAGATATGGTGGTTACGAAATCCAGTGACATTGTTTCTCCCAGCTTGTGAACAGCGTACATCAAGTGCTCGTAAGTACTGTAGTAGGCGCACATTAGAAAGAAGTTTCATGCAGTTCTGTCAAGGCCACTAGACTCATTAGGACGGATTAACTTCTGTGGTCTGTTGCGAGTGAAAGGGGCTAAGAGCGCATAAGGAAGAGACTTGAGGAATCTAGAGTAAGGCTCCTAATTGCTTGTATTTGTTGAGTAGTGTATATTTCTGGCCACAATAAAGTTAATTATTTCTTTAAGCAGTAAATGGTGTTGTGCTTCCTACCCACCGTAATCCAGTTAACAAAAGTGCCACTAAGGGGTGGCACGTAACAATATATATATATATAGAGAGAGAGAGAGAGAGAGAGAAATAGCATTTGTCTGATAACCTATATTATTGTGGTGTGTGTATTTTTAACTGAGACTAGGATTGGGAAGGAGGCGGCTGAAGTTACTAACCATCGCGGCATTTGCCGGAGTAGAAGTGGGAAATCAGGGAAATATTTCCAGGATGGCTGAGAGGGGAATCGAACGCACTTCTTCTCAGCTCTGCCTCACGAGGCTGAGTGTACGCCATTCCAGCCCTCAGACCAGAATTACATTTCTTGGCAGAGCCGGGAATCGAACCCGAGCCTATGAGCCATCATGCAATTTTGGTTCTTCCACAGTAGCATATATAAGTACTATGGATGTACCTTTTCTTTCTTAATTGCTGTATTATGCATGGCCAATACGTCAGGACAAAAATAGAATGTTCTATCGAAAAAGGTATGGTGAGGGTTTTAGGCACCATAGAGATGGTTGAGCCTATAGAGCACGGGTACACCTCTACACGCGATGTGCAGTAACTTTGATAGACTGACTGTTAGTTCATTCGCCCTTCCTATTTTAGAGGAATCAAACGAAGAGCAATTGTATTGACACTTTTCTGGTTCAGAATTCTGGAAATTGATGCAATGTGAATAGCAGGAATCTTACTGTAGCCGGATCAGTGAAGCTCCTCCTCGGAATGAACGTAACTCACTGTTAACAATAGAAACGTTTTAAATTTTGTGTTTGGCTGTCTACATTTAAAACTGCAGGAGAAAAAAATAGGAAGCCGTAGAAATACGTAAAAATCCAGTAACTTCAATTAGGATCCTAGATACCGAATTAGTCAGTCATTAGCGCTAAATCTTCTTATATCTCCTTCTTTTCAAAAATCATCCGTATTTTACTTTATTCACTCCGTTCTTGTTGCCCAAACGGTTGCAAGATGATCCGCACATAGGCTATCTTCTTAACGTAGGTCGAGATGTACAGACGTGTTTGCCGCGTTCTAAAGAGTAACAGAGGGATACAGTCCCACCTTAGTCATCCTTATACTCCAAGGAAATGCGGGGATTGTGCCTAAATTAAGGCCATGGCTACTTCCTTCTAACCCAGTTACAAGCACACTAGTACAGACACCACAATAACACAGGTTATCAGACATATAAAACACAAACACACACCCAAATATACGAACTGATGGCCACGATTGACAGATGAAACAACCGCAGCCAAGTGTGGACCGGTAGCACTTACCTCGTAAGGAAGTTCTATTGCCTTGGCGTCGAGCTCTGGAATCTCGCCGACATTGAACTTGCCTATCGTCCGCATCATCGACACGGCCTTCTTCTTGGAGGCAGACTGGTAGAAAGTTTCAATAGCACTCTTCTTTTCGAAGGGGACAGCCCAACTTCCCTTGAAGTACATACCATTGAAGACAATCATCTGTGAGGTGGTCTCTGGAAAAGTGAACTTGAGGATAGATGAAGAAGAATATGACTTCGATTATTCCTCTTGTACATTGTTGTGTATCTGAAGAGGTCTGGCTCTAAGTTGTCCAGTTAGCACTATTTCTAGGCTGTATGCATCTGCTTCGTTGACAGTTGTGCTCGGTGTTTTAGGTTGTCTATCATTTAGAAAACATAAGCTCAAGGAACTACTGGTTAATTACGGATTGGACTGCTATGAACAAGTCTTCGTAGTGGAATGTGATGGGTACCGTTGGTTCAGTGATGTTGTAGCTTTTCCCAAAAATTGCTATAAAGCGTGAACCGTTTCGAAAACAATGGTCCTGAGAAGTCTATTGGAGTTCAAAGAGTGAAACAAGCAATACACGGAAGATGTGAAGACACCAAAATGTTCTCTCGCGTACATAAAACTCGGAAGTTTGAAGTTTACGACTTTCTATTTGGAGCGGGAGGAACAGTCTCAGATGCTGTTTTCAATTTCTTTAAGAAGTTTGTTTTCGATAAACAGGAACTGATATGCATTTGTGAAAACATGTGATAGATTCTATCAAAATCATTAATCACCATCTAGGCCTACAGAATACGAGACATGTGCAGCTTGTAGTTACGAACTGTAACATAGCCTGCGTCATAACATAACTCATTAGTAAGCTGTATATTATTGAATCTCCTGAATGGAACACCCTCACTTGTTCCTCTATAACGTACAATCTAGGAACTAAAATGTGTTAGATACGCTACATGAATCAATTTAAATACTTAAATTTGATGTGTTGGCGCTTGCTTTTAATTTTCGTTTTCAGTTTGCGTTTAGTTTTGAGTCAGAAGAATGTAAACATGCATCATAAATAGATTTAATGATTTTTTTTTCTAGTTTTAACTGGAGTATCTTCTTAATTATAAGCCGGGAATTGATTGGTTACCATCACCACCACCTCCTTATCATCCAGTGTCATCTGAACACTAATTAGAGCAAGAAGTAGCAAATACTGTAGATTGAGCTAATTGATCACAGAACTGACAATAAGGATATTTAAGCAATACTTACCATTAGAATCTTTCTTTACAAGATTATGACCAGACAGAACGGCGGCCATGTCTTGAGGGTTCAACAGACCTCTCTGCTGATTATGTTTCGTCTCCTCAGCGATCATGGATTCATGCTGTCCTCCAGTCTTCTTGACCTTGTCTTCATTCATAGGTTCACTTTCTTTGTCTGGCATTTCTTCGCCCATAGGTTTATTTTCCATCATTGGTATACTGCTCTCCATTGAATTCTCTTTCATTGGCTCTACATTCATTTGTGTCTCCATAATATGCTTTTCCTCCATTAGTTTTTCATTTTTTGATTGGGAATCTCCTTTCTTCATCTCCTTTTCTTCGTTACGTTTGTCGTCTTTCATTTGAGCAACTATTTTCATCGGAGAGTCCTCTTTCATTTGAGATTCCACTTTCATTGGAATTTCCACTTTCATCTGCGATGCAGGGGATTCTTCCTTCATCTGCGATACGTCTTTCATTGGGGTTTCCTCTTTCATCTGCGATTCTCCTTTCTTTGGGGGCTCCTCCTTCATCTGTGATACTTCTTTCATTGGGGGTTCTTCTTTCATCTGCGATGCTCCTTTCATTGGGGTTTCCTCTTTCATCTGCGATTCTCCTTTCATTGGGGGCTCCTCCTTCATCTGTGATACGTCTTTCATTGGGGGTTCTTCTTTCATCGGCGATGCTCCTTTCATTGGGGATTCCTCCTTCATCTGCGATGCTCCTTTCATTGGGGATTCCTCCTTCATGTGCGATGCTCCTTTCATTGGGGATTCCTCCTTCATCTGCGATGCTCCTTTCATTGGGGATTCCTCCTTCATCTGTGGTGCTCCTTTCATTGGGGGTTCTTCTTTCATCTGCGATGATCCTTTCATTGGGGATTCCTCTTTAATTCGGGACTCGTCTTTCATAGGAGATTCTTCTGTATTAACCATGTCTCCCTTCATCGACGTGATATCTGATCCAGGTTTCGCCTCCATCAATGGCTTCTCTTCTTTATCCGCTTCCATTCCGGATTCTGTCCGAGTAGAATCTTCTTGTATTGCCATGTCGATTAACGCTTCTTCTTTCATACCACCCAAAGACATCGCCTCTTCCAACAGTATACCTTGTTGCAAAGTTTTCTGGTCATTTTCTATTTTATTTTGGGTTGGTTTGGCAATGCCTTGCCCTTTTGTTGGCTCTTGAACATTTACGCTGCTACCTTTTAGCTTCTGTAACATCTGTTCGTTGTCTTTGGTGGGTTCGATCATTGAATCATGGCTGAGTTGGAAGTCCATGTCACCTCCAGGTCTATCCACAGCTTTTACTTCAGTCAAATAATGCTCTCGAAGAATATCTTGAAAGTTTTGTTCAATTGTATTGTTCTTGTAAACATAGAACCAGCTCCGTAGCTCGGGCTGGTTAAGTATATTTTTCTCCTGAAAAAAAAAAATAATAATAATAATAATAAAATAAAAAAATAATAGAATTATTGTCAGAAAATGACAAAAAACTTGAATGGACGTTTCTCAGAAATGCTAGATTTGCGAAAGGTAACTTATATTTACGTACCATGAGGCGCTCCAGTACAGAGTGGTAGGCAAGACGAACTGCATCCCGGTCTTTGGGCAGATGCAGAGCCGTTTCTAGCTGCTTGCGCGTCTGACCAGCTGCTCCTTCTGCTAGAATAGCTAGCAGTGCCGAGTAGCCCAGAGGAGAGAAAGCCAAATTCGATTCATTATCCACGTAGCCCTGTAAAATGAAAAATCATTTCAAGTCCATGCAATAATACAAACTTCTTTGCAGAATGCACAATATTTATCATACGGCTAACGTGCAATAATAACTATGCTAAGCATGGTCAAGGGCTGCTATTCTGATATTGACTTCTAACCTCTTAATACTAAAATGCTGATATATTATAAAGTGTTTTGGAGTAGTCTGTTCTGAAATACACGTCGCAGGATAATTATATCACGCGAAAGCAGGTCAAATCCGTCTTCTCCCGGCCCGCAAATGAGTATGCGGAAATTCATTGATGTTTTGCTTGCACATTTCTTTGAAGGTTTTGTTTCTTTGTGTTTCAAACCAAACGAATGCAGAGGGTTGCGTCGGTTTAATTCATGTCTGTATGGTTGATGTAGAATCGCGCATCACGTATGAACAGACTTTTAGTGTTTAGCCAACGTCCTAGTCAATTAGAGCAAGATTCTAAACTGAAAAATATATCTTTAAGTCAAAGAAGAACGGGGATTTAGGGTATACAAATTCAGATTTTCAGGCTTCATCACCTTATTGATTGTTTTGGTTAGTATATAACAAAATGTTTTTAGAAATAAAACTTATCATGATATACTCTATTCATTTTTCTGATATAACAAACCACTCAGTTGCAGACTGTCCATAAATTCAGCTACGTAAGCAACAACGTAACACATTCTGGAGGCGCTGAAACTGAAGCTACAGCTGTGGTCAACCACCTCCAAACACTCTGGACGACAGCCTCTACCTCGCTTGCCACCAAGTTACGCCTATATTTGACCACCGTTACACCAACTGCTATCTACGCGAGTGAAACGTGAAACATGACACCTAGTATCGACAAAGACTAACGATGCGTTATATAGTTACGAAGACAATCGATGGAGAAGAAGACAGGTCAGTGGTAATTCTTTTTGTCATGTGATGTGGTTTATTTCTCCGCAGGCTGTTACTAAAAGTGATGGGCATGAAACGCAGGTCCGCCTGGATGAAGCCGCGTACCACTGATGGTGAAATGGAAGAAAATACGTATCCAATCAGGTGAGCATTTAATGATCATCGGCGGTTTGTACTCATCGTGTGTAAATATGTTTGGGGTTCAGAAAGGGTAATGACTCTCAAAATAATAATCTACAAACTTGATTCCAGCCAAATGCCTGTTCAGCACCAAGGAATGGAAACGTGTCGGCTGGTGCACTCCTCCGTGGTGATGATAAATGAACAATTGTGGAGTATTACAAGGATGAAGTAAATTGAAGAAAACTTGCATCACATCTTCTTTGTCCAGGCTCAACAAAAATGTCGCAGGCTCCAACGGAGATTTGTACTCACGATCCAGCTGTGTCGTCGCCTTACCGCCTGAGCCACGGAAGTCAACGAAATATTCCAAAAACAATTGTTCTGTACACTGTAGATCTGTCAAAGCACTTGAAATTAGTATAAGGGGAGAGATGACGAGGGGCTAGTCTAAGTCAGTTCAAATGGGACATTGCAGATCGAGATTGAACACCACAGCGCCCAAATAACCGGCTAAGTACCGTTCTTTAATACATATTTTAGTTAGAACGATGACCTGACCATTTACTAACCATTACAGATGATTACACTTGAAGGTCAAAACAAAAATCACACAAGTTTGCAATAACCTTCTGTAACTAAATTAGTGTAGCCATAGATCAATAGACTGAGTGTAAGGGATCTCATGATGATCGCTTGACGATCGAACTCGTCATCCAGATGCATTAATTAATCTCTTGCATTTTTTTTCAGATGTAGGGAACAGCACCCAATACAATGAACTAATGAAAACCCCTAAACAAACTTCAATTGCAGACGAATGGGCATTTCTGAAGATAAAAATAACAAAATCCGCAGAAGAAAACATTGGTAGGGAAGAAAGAATAGGTAGAAAACCGTGGATCACACAGGATATACTAGAATTGATGGACGAAAGGCGGAAACACAAGAATGTAAGAGATGAAAAGGGGAAAACAGAATGCAGACGTCTGAGAAATGAGGTTAACAAGAAGTGCAAGGAAGCGAAAGAAGAATGGTTGAAAGAGAAATGTGCAGGTATACAAAATTGTCTGAAATTAGGAAAAGTAGACACAGCTTATCGAAGGATTAAGAATACTTTTGGGGAAAGGAAGACTAAGTGCTGTAATATTAAGGACATAAATGGAAAGCCTCTAACAGATAGGGAAGAAAAGGTTGAGAGATGGAAAGCTTACATAGAGTGTTTGTATAAGGGGAAAGGAGATTGAGAATCACGTAATGGAAAGGGAGGAGGAAATTGATGAGGATGCAAAAGGAGATTTAATATTGAGATCAGAATTTGACAGAGCATTGCAGGACTTAAGCAGGAACAAAGCACCAGGCATAGATGATATACCGATTGAGTTGCTACGTTGCATAGGAGATGAAGGTCTGATCAGGTTATTTCACTTGGTGTGTAGGATTTATGAGACAGGTGAGGTACCCCCAGATTTCAAGAAGAATGTTATCATCCCTATACCGAAGAAAGTAGGAGCTGACAGATGTGAAGATTACCGTACAATCAGCTTGATTACTCATGCTTCAAAGATCCTGTCTAGAATAATTTACAGGAGGATAGAAAGCCAGATAGAAACGGAGTTGGGTGAAGACCAGTTTGGTTTCAGGAGAAATGTAGGAACAAGGGAAGCTGTACTAAGTCTTAGGCTGATTTTGGAAGGTAGAATAAGGAAAGATAAGAGAACGTTCATGGCTTTTGTAGACTTAGAAAAGGCTTTTGATAACGTTGATTGGACTAAATTGTTTGACATTTTGAAAACGATTGGAATAAAGTACAGCGATAGGAGGGTGATTTACAATCTATACAGAAACCAGACAGCAGTCATTCGAGCTGAAGGACATGGGGGAGAAGCTGGTATTCAGAAAGGTGTAAGACAAGGCTGCAACTTATCACCCATACTTTTCAATCATTACATTGAACAAGCAATGAAGGAAATTGGAGAAAAATGTAAAGTGGGAGTGAGGATTCAAAGAGAAATAATTTCAACTCTGAGATTTGCCGATGACATAGTTATCTTGGCCGACACGCCTGAGGATTTGAATGAGTTTTTGAATGGTATGGACTCCGTCTTACGGAAAGAATTCATGATGAAAATTAATAAATGTAAAAGAAAAATATTGGAATGCAGCCGAAATAAATCAGAAACCTCTATGGACATCAAATTGGCAGGTGAAAAGCTAAAGGAAGTAGGAGAATTCAGTTACTTGGGAAGCAAAATAACCAGTGATGGACGAAGCAAAGAGGATATAAAAAGTAGGTTAGCTCAGGCAAGGAAAGCATTTCTACAGAAAAGGAATCTGTTGACATCGAATATAGATTTAGGTATTAGGAAGTAATTTTTGAAGGCCTTAGTCTGGAGCGTGGCGCTATATGGAAGTGAAACTTGGACTATTGATGCAGCAGAAAAGAGGAGAATTGAAGCGTTGAAATGTGGTGTTACAGGAGAATGATGAAGATCAGATGGGTAGATAGGGTTACAAACGAAGAGGTATTGAGACGAGTGGGGGAGGAGAGATGTTTCTGGCGACTGCTAATGAAGATAAGAGATAGGTTGGTAGGACACATACTAAGAAACCCAGGAATAGCAAGCTTAGTTAAGGAAGGAAGGGTTGAGGACAAGAACTGTAGGGGTAGACCAAGGCTAGAATATGTTAAACAAGATTGCCTCGGATGTAGGGTTTGGTAGCTATGTAGAGATGAAACGATTAACTCAGGACAGGGAGGCATGGAGAGCTGCATCAAACCAGTCAAAAGACTGTGGACTCAAACAACAACAACAACAATTTGGGTACAATCATGTTGACCGACTGAAAAGCATTTATGTTTCATAATGCATTGCATGCAAATATTTCAGCTAATAAACTTGTAGTTTGGGCTCCTGGCGGTTCTTTTTTTTTTCCAAAATTTGGTACTTCTGATGATTGATTTAGTCAGTGTTTGATTTAAGCGTTGAATACTCGGGTGGCCACCATTTTGTTTTCGTTACGACTGCGATGCTATACAACATGACATTAAGGTGCCCTCTACTTGTGCGACCTCTGTACCATATTTGATTCAATTCGGTTTGATCGTTTGGGAATTGATAGACTGGGAGACAGACACACGGGCATTTGGCCCGAGTAGATATCACTTATTGCTATTACGGTAGTATAAAAAGTGACAGTCGGTCTGAAAGACTAGACTTTGTATCATTTTAAATGCTACAAATGCTGAAAAATGCTAGAAAGGCTGGAGGCATCTCGCTTCACTCGAAGCCAAGACTCTTGACATGTTAGAAAAGTATCTGCATAATACTTATCTTGCTTATCTTGTTTCAAATTACTCGCGAACGGCAAGTGCAAACCAAGGGCAAAACTAGGTCCAGCGCTCGAGATGCCGTCACGCTCACTAGAGTGCGCGGGGACGTGCCCCTTCCATCCAGGCGATGTATTGAAGACATATTGAGATATGCTCTCGCGGACTTTTTTGTAGAACTTTTCATGCTGACCATTTCTTACGCTCATAGTATATTGATATTTTTAACGGTTTGCCCAGCGTAAGCTTAAGAAGCGCACGGACGCCAAGTTTGTTTTCGACCTTTTCACTGAAATCGTTACTGCTTGGCTTCCTTTGATCATACATAAATTATTTTCTACAGAATCTTTCCTCGAGATATCCTTTACAGAATGGTGAAAACCGCATCAAAATCCATCCAGTGGCTCTCGAGATTACCCGTGACATCCAAGAATCGGGGATTTTTTTCTTATACTAACGAAGTAGAGATTTTCGGGGTACACATGCACCAAGCAGCACTATGACGTCACACACCCCAGTGCATCTGGGTACATTTCGTCCCGTCACCGTAACGTAACGCCAGACCCCAGCGTAACGACGAAGTCGACAAGATCATATAAAATGATAAAAGATCGAAAGTAGGTTAAAACAGCTGTCAGAGCCTTAGTGATAATATAAACCATAGACTGCAGTACTTCCCGATAACAATGAAGATATCAAATTATTCATTATTTTTGGACAACAAACCGTAGTCCTACTACATTACCAGTCCATGGTTAGGAGGGAGCAAAGTTTAAGAAATATCTGTGACCGCTTTGTTCTGTCCTATACAAATAGGCTACCAAAGATGGTTTCAGAGACCATTTAGGCAACGGCGGAGTGAACATTCCTGGATAATTGAAGCCAGTATTTGTATGTGTTAATACCGTACACTTCAGGCTTCTGCACAGCCAACTTAATAATGACACCTTTCAGGAATTCTATTTCTGTTTTTCATCTTTCGAATTATATATTTGTAGCGATAGTTGGATCTCCACTGAGGACCAGACCTCACAGGCATGCTGTGGAGCGGACACTTTAATCTCGGGATTTTCAGGTGAGTATCCCTACTTTTCTTTATTAGGAATTAAGCCCTGATTGATAGACATATTTTAAAAGTGCAATGAGAACTCTCTTAAAAATGTTCATGATAGCCTTCCTATAGAGTGCCAAACAACAGTACACTCACCTGCAGAATGGCAATGGCCAAGTCGTTAGTACCTTCTCCGACGAAGTTCGAGGCAGCCCGAAGGTGTTGTGGGCGAGCAATGGTGGATGAGACTATCGCCAGCACAACGGCGAAGACACCTGTTCAACAAACCAATCACACCTTCATGTTAACACTGATATACCGTACTAGGTTATTCACGTGGAATTAAATAAAGAAACACATTGTTGACTTTAAACAACTATATCCAAAATCAAAGGTTTTGTGGAGATATGTTCAGTGGGCAAAACTACACTAGACGAAAATGAACATCCTGAATCAACAGCCCCACATGAATGTAGTTTTATTCAAATATTATAGGCTACAGGTTATACACTATACATCAGGGCCGTGTATAGAGTTTACTTTGGGGGGTGTCCAACCGGGGGTCAGGGGGAATGGTATAGGCCTCAAAGAATAGGGGTCCGGGGTTCTTTTGTATAATTTGGGGCAAAATTATGAGTTTTAAGGCTATCTGGCATCACTTTTTCAACCAATTTGTTGTGATGTTTTATGTTTGAGTATTGTCTAACACAACTAAGACTATTTTATGTTACTCGCTTGATCGTAGCCTACTCACTGTAGAGTACTGTTTTGATTTACAACTTACACTATAATATAAAGTCAAGGTTTCTTGAAGCATTAACAAATCAGTTTATAACTTCATCGTCAGTGATTTTATGCCTCTGTGAATAGATAACAATACTAGACCGTTGAGTCCTATATCAAAAATGTATTGTATACATGTAATTGATCAAATGGATTAATAAAAATCTAATCTAATCTAATCAGAAGTAGAATTTCTTATGTTTGTTTTCAACCTACTCCAACTCTGTTCGGCAGTACCGGTTGCTTCAGGAAGGTAACTTTGCCAAAAGTCTTTAAGAGTGTAAAAGTCACGGAAAAAATATTGTCACACGCTTCAAGGGCACTTGTTGCTGTTCTTGGTAGGTTCATAAGAGTAATAAGAGGTTATGTTGTCTACCGTCGCCTCGCTTTGCAACGTTGCCATACGTCGCTTAGTACGTCATAAGAGTAATAAGAGGTTATGTTGTCTACCGTCGCCTCGCTTTGCAACGTTGCCATACGTCGCTTAGTACGTCATAAGAGTAATAAGAGGTTATGTTGTCTACCGTCGCCTCGCTTTGCAACGTTGCCATACGTCGCTTAGTACGTCATAAGAGTAATAAGAGGTTATGTTGTCTACCGTCGCCTCGCTTTGCAACGTTGCCATACGTCGCTTAGTACGTCATAAGAGTAATAAGAGGTTATGTTGTCTACCGTCGCCTCGCTTTGCAACGTTGCCATACGTCGCTTAGTACGTCATAAGAGTAATAAGAGGTTATGACGTCTACCGTCGCTTCGCTTTGCAACGTTGCCATACGTCGCTTAGTACGTCATAAGAGTAATAAGAGGTTATGTTGTCTACCGTCGCCTCGCTTTGCAACGTTGCCATATGTCGCTTAGTACGTCATAAGAGTAATAAGAGGTTATGTTGTCTACCGTCGCCTCGCTTTGCAACGTTGCCATACGTCGCTTAGTACGTCATAAGAGTAATAAGAGGTTATGTTGTCTACCGTCGCCTCGCTTTGCAACGTTGCCATACGTCGCTTAGTACGTCATAAGAGTAATAAGAGGTTATGTTGTCTACCGTCGCCTCGCTTTGCAACGTTGCCATACGTCGCTTAGTACGTCATAAGAGTAATAAGAGGTTATGTTGTCTACCGTCGCCTCGCTTTGCAACGTTGCCATACGTCGCTTAGTACGTCATAAGAGTAATAAGAGGTTATGTTGTCTACCGTCGCCTCGCTTTGCAACGTTGCCATACGTCGCTTAGTACGTCATAAGAGTAATAAGAGGTTATGTTGTCTACCGTCGCCTCGCTTTGCAACGTTGCCATACGTCGCTTAGTACGTCATAAGAGTAATAAGAGGTTATGTTGTCTACCGTCGCCTCGCTTTGCAACGTTGCCATACGTCGCTTAGTACGTCATAAGAGTAATAAGAGGTTATGTTGTCTACCGTCGCCTCGCTTTGCAACGTTGCCATACGTCGCTTAGTACGTCATAAGAGTAATAAGAGGTTATGACGTCTACCGTCGCTTCGCTTTGCAACGTTGCCATACGTCGCTTAGTACGTCATAAGAGTAATAAGAGGTTATGTTGTCTACCGTCGCCTCGCTTTGCAACGTTGCCATACGTCGCTTAGTACGTCATAAGTATATTAGTTTTTAATGTTTTAATTCTTAAACAAATATTATATGAGACAAAAAATTCGGGGCGGGGGGCACCCCCTCCCACTTATATACGCCCCTGCAGTACATGAACAGGGGCATACACCTATGGAAAGTTTGTCTTGTTCTTGTGTAGCCGCCTTTACTCCTGCAATCACGCATAGAGACGATCATAGAGGTGTTGAAAGTATTCCTCGCTGATTACTGTTGTCGCAATTGCTCAAGGGATGTTGCCAGTACAGGCCTGCTGATCGTACTGGCCAGGGTACTTGACGAACACCTTGAAGAGCGCTTTGTGTGTGCTCGGGCAGTTTACATTCTGGTAGCTGCTTTTTTTGGTTGACGTCGCATTCGAAAACGACCATCACTAACGCCAAGGAAGAATCTGCTTTCATGACTAAGCACTGAGCCATTCATCCCTCAAGTTGCGTCTTTTGCGACATCATCTGAGGTGGACTGCACTACAAGGAGATGAAGGGGTGCTGCGATCAGCAGATGCGGTGTAGGCCTATACCACTGCCGTCCGTAACCAGGTTGATGACTGATACACAAGGGACACCACACGTCCGACGTTTTGAGCAATTCTTCGGAAGGGCCATTCAGCCTCCCGCAGGCCCAGAATATGACTTTGCTGAAATTACTTTAATTGCACGAATTATGTGGTACGCATGTACTTCACTTAACAAAAGTACAAAATTCACACTTGGTAAAATATCATCCAGACTTGTTCGATGATTTTAGATATCTGCGTCCTTATTATACAAGTCACCTTCTTACTTTATATAACTTCATTTTGTTCTGCATTTAATTTTGGATAAAGTAGCTTGTAATGTGTATTAGTGAAATTGGAGTTTTGTCTGTAATATTCATGGAATCAAAGAAGACAACGTCTTGTGCTTGAAAGACAAGTGATATGTGACATATTATTTCATTTCGCAAACCACCCTAAAGGAGGTATATTTCAAGGTTTCATTTGCCCACGATTCTCAGGCATCACTTGTTTCATTTGGCGTCTAAGTGCCTCAATGTCAGAAAATCTTTGTCAATTTGTTAAATATTTGCAGAAAGAATGTTGTAGGGAAAGTGATGAAGAAAAATACGTGTATCCCACTGCCTTGACGCAAGTCTTCGTCATTGATACCACTTATGTGACTTGAAGGTCAACGATATCATTCCAGTACGGTACCTCAAACCTGAATTACATTTCTTAACAGAGCTGGGAATGAAACCCAGGCCATCGGGGTAGTAGCCAAGTATACTTACTCTTAAACCGCGAGGCGTACAGGGAATGTTATGTCGTGTCTTTCTTCACAAGCAACTAACTTGAATGGCTATTTGACCATTTATGATGTCAACTCGTATTTCTTAGAGTGTTTGCGTAGTGCTTATAGCTAACCCTAGAGACATACATTAGCCTATAATTATCATTAGCTTATTTGTAAGTTGAAAAATGGGAACGGTTGATAATATCGCTCCCAACCTCAAGAACTGTTTGGTGGCAGATAACGGACTATTTCAACCATAAATCTATGCAGGGCTCATAAATCTACCCTTCAACGACAGGTATGGGGGGATGGGGTCATATATAAACTGGACAGACATTGGTATCCGAAAGTAGGCTAATAATAGGGGAATTATGGTTTTACCTAAAAGGACAATGTACGGTATTTGATATCTGATCTTGGAATCAAACATCGCATTACAAATGACGAAATGCACCAGTGTGAGTGCAGTCCGCATGTAATACACGCTCATGGATTGTCCAACCCCATGGTGTAGCCTTCGTGTTAAACAGTACACCACGACCGCGCGGCCAGCTGCAGCAAGGATGGAGATCAGAGATTCGAATCCCGGCGCTGACAGTGGCCATCCTGAGTGTGGTTTGTTCACACTCCCTCCAGGAAAATGCCGGGATAATATCTTACTTCAAGTCCTGGGGCACCAACCACATAAAAACCAAACCCTGTGGCGCTGCGGCCCATGAAGGGCCTAGGCCCACCAAGCGACCGCTGCAAAGCCATTTGGCCTGCAGATTATGGGGTGACGCGTGGTCAGCACATCGTATCCCTCGGTCGTTAATCTTGGTATCCATGACCGGGGCGCTGCCTCATTGTCAGACAGCTACTTAATTGTCCTCACGAGGCTGAGTGCACCCCGTTCCAGCCCTCACGTCTGTTTGTATAATCCCTGACGGAGGTGGGAATCGAACCCGGGGCCTCCTAGTGCGAGGCAGGTGCGCTACCCTTCGGACCACCAACCACATCCTGTCCCAAATACACTCCTACACCCAGTACATAAATACAAGCAATCAGACAAATTCAACACACACACAACTACACGGGGCTAATGACCAGGATGACCCAAGCCCCTCTAATGAATTAGCAACAACAGCGCTTTTTGATTGTCCATGTAAAATGGTAGCGGCACTGTTCTCACGTTTATTCTTCTTTCAAACGTGAAATACTGCACTGAAGGAATTCCCACAATTATGCTAACATCGAAATACAGTACTAGTTCTGGCAACGCGGGTTCGAACTCCTACTAGCTCTGCTAAGTCCCTCTCATTGAGACGTTCACAGCACAGTTGGCCACGCTGCGCGCTGTGGAGACAGAGTGTGTTAAGTAAAAATGTAGACTTTCACGACCGGCGTTGAAATAGGAATCTCCGTTTCGCGGGCTTATAGGTCGTGTTCCAAGGACATTTTGTCGTCCTGACGTTTCGCTGAATACTGCGTAGACGAGAAGATGCAACAGACAAGCAGCCCTGTCCTTGATGCATTACTTTTATGTGGTACGCCGTTGCTATGGTAGCCTCTATGTGTGGGTTGTTGACTATTTATATATCTTCTGTTTACTTGTTTTACCTCGCTTTATGTAACCTGTGAACATGCTGAACGCAGTATTCAGCGAAACGTCAGGACGACAAAATGTCCTTGGAACACGACCTATAAGCCCGCGAAACGGAGATTCCTACAGAGTGTGTTGCTCGCGAGCGATCAGCCGAGCTGCTCGTTTCAGACTCTCCACTGAGGGAAAGCGAAGAAATGGGGGTAGAAAGAGAAGTGTTCAGATGTCTGGAAGAGCTCTTCACGTGAACCCGGCACACAATAGCAAATTGTTATTATGCGACTGCTGTTCCCAAGATAGTGAGATTGAATCCCGACGCAGTCAGTTGGTATTTGAGGGCGCGGAAATGCGAGGGAAGTATGTGAGTCCTGTAGATTTACTGGCTCGTTAAAGATCCCCTTCGGGGCAAAATTCTGGCACTCCGACATCTCTAAAAGCCGCAGAAGTTAAAAGGGACGTAAAAAAATAACATTATTATGGAATGGAATTCATATTGAAGAAACCGACATTTCGTCTTCTTCTGTGGACATTTTCAAGGTTCAAACCATTCATTGTTGTTGGTCATTTTAGCAGATTAGGCCATCTTGGTCATTAGGCCTGTAAAATTATTATTATTATTATTATTATTATTATTATTATTATTATTATTTATTAAATCGTTACAAATACACACATTTTACAAAATTCAGAATAACTGTACACATTTTATGAATTTCCTTACACTTCCTACTCGTTGTTTAACCTGTATATTTGCAATTATTAAGTTATGTTGTTACAATATGATAAAGACAGGTCGAAATAGGATATCAAATTCATACAGAGCAGGAAGAGATATCACATATGCCACTAAAAGGTGCAACCTTGTGTGTGGCAAGCATATCATTGATTACTATTTCAAAAAATTGTATAATGGCTTAGCCGAATAACACGTTCTATGTAAATGATGTATACACTACGTGTTGAATTTTCTGTTAACCTGGGTTTATGTGGTGTCTGTAGTAATGTGCCTATTATTGACGCAAGTGCCCGGAATTTCGAATAAGGTAGTAGGTCTATACCATTCCGGTATTCGCCTGGTAGGAGTGTGAAAAGAACATGGGAACACCTCATTACGGATGGTTGCAAACTTCCCCTGTGCTGCCGTGACGTGTGACGTAATGTCTCCATGAAGACTAAATGCGCAAATATCCTTCACACGACGAGACATAATAACTCACAAATATGCCCGGTAATTAACCCTGAACACGAAGAGAGAGAGAGAGAGTGACCAACAGTAGGAAAGAAAGAAGAAAGAATGAAAAACATTTTGGTATTCATTCAAATATTCACAGCACAAATCCAATTATTGTTGTTGTTGTTGTTGTTGTTGTTGTTGTTGTTGTTGTAGCAGTACAGTAGTAGTAATTTGGTTTAGAGGCTTGGACATTGTGGTCATTTCAGCCCCAAATACTTGGGTGTATAAATAAATAAATCAATCAATAAATGAATACATGAATCTCTACTTTGAACGTTACAAGTACGGTGCATGGCTACGGAGAGACGCAAGTTGACCACAGTATTGTTACGGCTGTGAGTTGTTTCGTCGCCTCGCCGGTTACGTCACAGCTGGCCTGGGCTGTGCTCTGCCTCAGTGTATTGCGTGCGCCTTACGCAACAGGACTACTAGGACAAAGGGATGCTCCAGAATATTCGTGACCCAGCCAGTGATGGAAACCTCGAGAAGCCGTGAACCCTGGATGGGTCTAGAAGCTTTTATTGAGTCACCGGCCTGCTATATAAGAGCGACCTGTCAAGCAGTGAGCGAGTGTTTTTCGAGCTAGTGCGAGCGTTTACCTTGAGCGACAGTGAAGTGTGGTGACGGGACTTGCGAAACCCAGTGAGATTCCTTCCGAGCCGCGGAGCAGTGAAGGAGTGTGAATCATACGGAGAGACCAGGGGGTGTCAACCAGATAGGGATTATTTGGTACTGCCCCCGTAAATTGAATTATATTGAGACCACGATGGCTGTATTGGCAAATATGAGTAAAGTTATGGATGTCATAGTTGTGACGTGTATATTCATGACGTAGGCACGGATGACGAAGATTTCATGCAAGTAGGCTGGTTGAGCTGAGATTCTTGGTGACGTCATGATTTTGTTCGAGAAAGATCGGAGATTTACGACGCAGTCGCAGGAAACAAGGTATTGTGCTAAGGAAGAAGTTACGCTATTGGAGGAGAGACTCGAACCAATGAACGATAGTTTGGAAGGAAGACGGAGATTGCTGAAACTACGATATTTAATTACTTTTGGCATGCAGAATTGTGGAAAACTATTTTCAGTTATGGCATTGATTTGGAATTTTGAAGAAATTAATTTTGAGTTTTTGAAATTTGAAAATCCGTCAAGTATAGCCAAAGTTAAAACTTCTAGCAATGACGCAGCAACAGGCTATGGAAGGGATGGATACGCCCCTTAAGAAGTTGATAAAAGGTCGTGCACAGAAGAGAGGAGCTCTCAGAACTCAGAACTCAGAACTCATACTCAGAACTCATACGGATCATACCGCTGATACCGCATATATATTTCAGATGTTATAGAGTCATTTTCGAGTGAACAAGTGAAGCAAGTTGCCTTTAGCGTGTGGTTAAAGCCCGGCGCATCGAACGAACACGGAGCAGTTCCATTTTACGCTGCTCGAAACTAGGTGAAGTTGAAGCGCTCACATTAACGTTTCTACCAGATAAGATATCAAGAGTTAACTTCTGCCTTCATTATAATTCAATTGGGCAGTACAACATTGAGGTGTGTAGAAGATTTGAACAATTTCACAGTTATACTTCGAAAGATATTGGCACTTTAAGGCTGCCAACAAAAGTGATTTTCTCGCCACCTGAGAAACACTTTTAAAATTCCACATTATACACTACGGCTGACACGTGGAGTGCAACAGTGATATTGGAGAATACGTTTGGTAATACAACGATATATTCTACTATGGAACATTATAATCTTGCAGTGCTTTCAATGATTATAACAGTAGTTGAGATGGAAGGCTAAGGCTTTAATGCAATTGGGACATATATCGTTGGAGTGAAATAACAGCATGGAACTTCGTTAATCGTCTTTCTACAAAAGCGAGCATGTAATGAACATCCAACTACACTCATGCATCGTGAATCCATCGCTGAATTATACCAGATGACAGTGGAAATATTTTCATACTCCACGATTATGAATATTTCTGCGGAAATAACTACAATAAACTTCATGGCGATTTACGACCGGAACTTCAGGGAACTTTCAAGAGAGGCTAGGGTGGACCCGGCTCACAAAGAAGAGTTTTGCCAGAAGGATGTTTTCGTATCCACGGAGCAGTGCAATTTCCGGAGAAGGAAGCAGTTCGCTTCTCCGAGGACGCTGATTCCAGGTTCGAGGTCGGAGCACATCTTCACGCTGGTGAAATGGAACCAACAGCAGTTTTCTTTGAAAACTTTCCTCTAGAACTTCAATCAACAGATAAGGTAGTCGTGAACGTTTCTTGTATTATTTGAGTCTTGTAGCGATATCTGAGCAACCATTTTTCCATATTTTATGTCCTATCTTTTGCCCCATTTTCTTGATTGACATTTCTGTACTCAGTACACATCGATGATTGATGCCTTTTTCTATATTTGTTGAGACATTATTATGTCATTGGCATAGTTAAATAATTTTGGATCAGCTGAGACTGATGATTTAGATTCTTTCAGTAACTTGCATATTTGTGTAGTCACGATTTGACTGTAAAGTTAACGATTTTCTATGGCAGATTTGAATTCAGACAGCGTGTCATTTTATTAAAGTAATTCTCTTCAGTAAATTACTTTTACCAATTTTCTGTCATCCTCAAGAAAGAAGAATGATTAAATGATTTTAGAGCGTTAAAATCTATTACGATATCGACGATCTTTGAAATACTAGTCGTCTTATGAACATGATTGCAACATAGACATTTATCATTGCATTATAGACAATTTTATGAAATATGAACTTTGATTACGATTTATTGAATACACTATAGTAATGAACATTTGATAGGAGTTTTTCTCAATTATAGATTGGAACAATAATGTTTGCATTCCACAATCTAATTGTATTCTATTCGACTATTTATACAGTTTAGATGAACTTTGATTGAAGATAGTATTTTTATACTGCGATACTTTGAAGATATTAATCTCAATTTTGATAGACCAGGGAGGAGTGTCTAATCGTATTTGCTATTAAATTTATTTGTGATTGGCAAATTTTTACTTCATATCGATTCATGAATGAAACCCACGAAGGTTAAATAATAACAGTCATTAATACAATTGATGAATATAAGAATTTTTAAAGAGGAACAATGGATGTATAATCGTTAGTTCAGTGGACATGTAAAAGTCGCTGATGAATAATGCCCTTGAATTATGAAGGAGGTTCCCACAGTAATGTTAATGAAGTTTATGAATTTATAAGTGGAGGATTTTTGTATGTAGTTTGGAAGATTTTTATGCCATATATATGAAGATATATGATGAATTTTGGGCAAATTTTTGTGCAATTTTGTGCGTCTTGAGCGAAGTATTTTCCCGCTGAATGTATTGTTCTGGTTCTTTGAAAGTTATTCATATGAAGATACTGTTAAAATTAACAAGAGTGTTAAATAATTTGAGATAAAGATTTTGAATGGAGGTTATCGTCACAAATATTAATAATTATTATTAAACCTTATTAAACCTGAATTTGACAGTTAAATATAACTAACCTTCATTGGTCGATTATATCACCACGATTTGAGTAATTATCAACCGGTTAAATGTGTGGTTTAATGTATTCCTTGTATAAATAATATAAACAATATAATATTGTAAAATAATTTTGTAAATATCTTTGTTAAATAATTTGAAATGAAAAGGATTAATAGAGGCGTGTATAAGTTTTCCAATTGTCGTTTGACATTGTTATAAACAATTTATTATTGTTATAAATAATTAATGAACTTTTGTTATTAACATTAAGAGTTTTGTTTTTATACTCTAAACAACGCTAATTAAGCAGGTGGATTGAACAATTAAACATGGTTTGGGATTGTTGGAGTATTCCACTGGTGTTTGAGTGGAGCATTTAAAAGATTTGCGTGATAATATTTCAGTTGAGATGTGAACATTTACGTGTTTTGAAAAGGAGAGCCAAGCTCTGAGGTAACTCGCTTATGCTAGGGTTGAACGAACGGGGTGAGTCCGCTTTTACGATGCAGGTGCATTGCAGCTGGCCCGGACAACTGTATGACAGAGGCCAAGGACGTATCCATAATAGCCTTGTGGCTATAAATAAAATGTGAAGTATATATACACGCAAAACTATTGATATATGTGTCTCGTCCCAAATCCCGTTTCCATTCCAAGTGCATTATTATTTTTACGTTACTTTGAGCTTGAGAAACCTGAAACATTGTATGTAGAGTATACAAGTCCTACAGGAGGACATGATTATATGGACGATGGCTTCTGATTGCCACGTGGATTTTGTTGTTTATTTTTGTTAAAATCATTCTTTATGTGAAATAAATTATTGTGCAGTTTAAAGTTTCTCGTCTTCGTTCTGGTTCATTTTAAATATCATGGTGGAGGTTATTGTGAGGGCATACTTTAAGTGATCCAGTTGACAACCCAGTCCCCGAGATAAATTTAAGAGGTAAGTAAAGGTAAGTAAGAACACCCGTATATTTTGGTGTGTTCCACAATAATTTCTTGTTAACTATTGTGCTCTAATCTCGATAGTATCTGTCAGTGCCATTTTCATTGATGTAGCTGTGCCGGTGCGATTGATTATTGGCAATCCGATTGAGGGGGCGGATATCTGACAGCCTACTATCCGGATATCGGGTACAGTACCATCGGTGTAGTAGCGCGGCCAGACGTAAGGAGCGGATTAAGCGCTGTATATCGTCTTGCCAACATATGCATGATACACGTTTTAATTGAATTGCAAATATATCCCTATATTTAGTCAATAAATATACACATAATTCCTAATTGACATTTCCTTGCAATTATCTTGCTCACAGACGGTAATTATAGCACATGTCATTAAGTGAACATTATTTCTACTGGGTTGGTGGCATTGTCTATATTCCCAACAACTTGGCGACTTTCATTCTCACCTGTAAATTGCCTCGTGGTATTTTGGTTGATTGTAAACCAGTATCGGTATTTCAGTTTCTCTGGTAAGTACCAATAATGCATTATATATTATTCAAATGATTTCTTGATCGATAGGATTCTCATGAGAGCCATGCAGTATTTTTGGTGAATTTTCTTAGTAGTAGAAAGCTAGGTTAATGACTTGAATTCAATTTATTTTCTATTACATTTTGTATTTCATGCTTTCTGTTTCTATACCTCATTCTGTATATTTGATATGTAGGTTATGGGAAAATATCACTCGGAATGTTCTGTTGTTGGCTGCAAAAGTAGAGGTTGGAAATACACTCCTGAGGATGGAAGAGCCCTATCATTTCATCGCTTCCCCTTTGATGAAGCAAGGTATGTATCAATAATTGGGCTATTCTCTAATTATTTAATCACGTTCCTTTGATGGCATTTTTTAAATGAAATTAAAGTGAGTAGTAGGCTACTTGGTGGGTGGGTTGTAACGTATATTAACATTGGCCTCTAATTTTGGGAACATTTAGCCTAAATGACCATGATGCGACTAACATAACCTAATCAATGTGCAAGTGACTTCAAGTGTTTAAGTATTTCATAGTAACATGCAAATTACAAAATTACAAATCTGCTAATCATGGTGGTAACTTCTAATCGGCAGGTTATTACAGGTTTCAACATTGTTTGAATAACATTGCTGGTTCAAGTATATACCGGGATTCCTACGTGTCTAGGTTTATTTTATTTTATTGTAGGCAATGCCTTCACGGATGTACGGAGGTTTGGTTTACGTGCCTTGAATTGCTGCCATGTTACCCCGCTGTAGGAGGTTTCAAATAGTGCATCGTTACATGCAGATGCAGTCACTTGTGTTCAAGAGTGAGGCTTGGTCGTGAGTTACAAATGTTCGTAAATTACTTGCAGTTCAGTTTAATTGAAAATTTGCACTACACTCTTCTAAAGACAAAACCATTGGTCTCTATTAGGTTAGACGACTGTCTGGACAAAACCTTTGACTGCTCCTAGGTTAGGGCTCTGTCTGGATGAAATTTACATTACGTTACTAGTTGAAGCGAGAACATGCCTTTGACACTTACAACTTCATTAATACGGATAATCTATGATTTTGAGTCGTTTCTAGGAGACAATATCAATTGAAATTGCCGTCTATTATCACATGTGGTAAATTACATAAATATGTGTTTGTTTCTTGCTCATTGAACGACTGCAGCCATGTTTCTCAAGCGCTGAGCATTCATCAACTGTTACATGGGCGGAGACACTGACGAGACATGACACATTCATGTCATGGTAGTGTTGCCAAAATTTAAGATATAAAATACATCACCATATGAGGTATGGGTGACTAAAGCCATTGGTCGAGAGAAAGATTATGCTTGTCAAATACCTGGGGTGCATATATGGCTAACGCGGCCCACAGGCTAAAACCGTTGTGAAAATCCATTGTATTGGACAAAACGAAGGTTAGAATGGTTGGGTTGAGGGGCATTGTTGACATGTTAGGCTGTAACCATTGCCAAAACCACTGTTCCTTTTATTTTATAACCCCTAGACTGCCTATACGATTTAGTACCAGCCTATGGGTGGGGTTGGCAATACTGTTCTTGTACATAATTAACACTGATAATGACTGCCGTGGCTTAGGCGGCAGCACGCCGGCCTCTCACCGCTGGATTCGTGGTTCTAATCCCGGTCACTCCATGTGAGATCTGTGCTGGACAAAACGGAGGCAGACAGGTTTTTCTCCGGGTACTCCGGTTTTCCCTGTCACAATTTCATTCCAGCAACACTCTCCACTATCATTTCATTTCATCTGTCATGCATTTAATCATTGCCACAGAGGAGTGCGTCAGGCCTCGGCAGCCGGCACAGTTCATATCCTCGCCGCTAGATGGGGGCTTCATTCATTCCATTCCTGACCCGGTCGGAGACTGGAAGCAGGCTGTGGATTTTCATTTTCAATGACTGACACAGTTGGAATTTTACTATATAAGTCGTGATATGATTTGGGATGGCGGCTGGGTTATAGACAGTGGAGGAGTGAACTACATCCTTTCCACATGTATTTTGAATCATTACAGAAAGTATTTATGGCCTATATCAGTAGTTTGGTAACTTTTCCATATGTTCTCTTCTCCTCAACTGTTACCTCCTTATTAACACACAGAATGTAACAAGTATGGATCTTTTAAGCCTTTAGTGTCGTTCTTAAAGTCATGGGTGCCGCTATTTTTTGTCTAGGGGATTTTTTTGTTTACGGAATCGCGATCTTCCAGTTTGCTGAGGTAAGTTCCAGGTAGGGACAGTTCACTGGCTCTTGACAGATGAAGGTTAGGTTCCATTTATGTCTGTATGCATTTTAATTCATAACTTGCTGAGAAAGTGTAATCGATTTAACATTACTTTTCCTGGGGAAAATAAATGAGACCAGAACGTTGCTTTTACATACCTTCATCTACTGGGCGACATTACTTATTGAAATTAATAACTTTGGGCACTACTGTACCTGAAATGTGTTATATATTGCATAAATATGTGTTTTTTTTTTATTTATTAACGGCAGTCATGTTCTGACAGCGTTTGAACCCGTTCAACTGTGAACAAGGCGCGCTCAAGGGCACACATTGTTGCCAACATGTGGGATACAAAGTCACTGTTGACCAAAATACATTGATCTGGTCGCGTTAGTCTGTAACCATTGGCTTGGATGTGTTCGGCTGTAACTAGTGTAAAAAACCATAAGTTATTTTGGCTAATTCATGTACTATAGAAAATTGTATCGTCTGTTCGTATTTCATTCAGTGCTACCGTGTAGTTTGCCTTCATTGAAGTGATTTTCCCATACGAATTCTGTTAGTGTTCCTATCTTTAATAGATACACTACTGAAATGGTATTAAGATTCCGAAATGGATGGTTAACATTTTATAATGTGTGAGAGGAAATTGAATGAAGCACACCAAACAGTAACACTTACAGGACTGTAACATAACCTGGAGGGGCAGATAACGTAGACGTTCCAACTACTACCAAGTACTACCCCCCACCCCATAAGGGTAGGGTAATCTGTCACATATGGTCCATGTAAACGAACCAATTCAAGTTTCTTAAGTATATCAATGCACTCCTCCCTCAGTACGGTATCTTGGTGAAATGTGACTGGATGCCGAAACCCGCAAGCATATCAGATTCTTGGGGGCGTTGCGGCGCAGCGGTCAAGCTGCTGGCCTCTCACCAAGGTGGACCGGGTTCGATTTAGTGTATGTAGTAGTAATGAACGTCATAACCATCCTCTTTTGTAGTAATCATAAATATTGCTATTCTTCTATGAGCATTTTCTAATTGTAACTTCTTTTTTTTTCAGGTCCAGAGTGTGGATTGAGCTAGTTGATCCATCACTTTCATCCAAGTCGAAAGAACAGCTAAGACGGCTGCGAGTTTGTGGACTTCATTTCACTGAAGACCAGTTCCTCAATCGTTTAAAAAGAACATTGGTTCATAATGCTGTACCTAATATCTCATCTCTTTCAGGATTGACCGAGGAAGGGAGACAGCCCCAAGGAGTTACTCCAAGACCGTCAAATGACTTTGTTGAATTAATGTTTTAGAAGATGGATTTCCACAGCACATGCCAATTGAAGCCAGAGTTACTGCACTCTTTTTGTCATTTATGAATAATTTGTTTGACAGCCTCAATGGGTCATCAAAGATTCCTCAACCTCATAGACCTTATCGATGCCGTTTGTCTGCAGAATCTGATCATCTGAAGTTCTGGGAGGATGCACTGTTGAAGATCGAAGATTTAAAATTCATTAAATCTCCTTCAGGTGAAGTCGTTCGACCACCATGCCAGAAGGGATGGCTAACATCAATTCGTGCCATTCGTCATTTGTGGCTGCAGTTGAAGAGCAAGGGCTTCACTTATTTCAATCTAAGGAGTGTCAATCAAGATGGGCTTGAGAATTTCTTTTCAGGTATCAGACAGTTTGGAGGAGATAGCAACAATCCAACTTGTGGTATGTTTGGAGCTGCATTAAAAGCCTGTATTTTGAATGGTTTATGTTCTTCTCTTTCTAGAGCAAAGAATTGTGAAGATGATGATGGAGAGCTGCTCTCTCGCCTGGGGAATTTCCTACAAGAAAGCAAGGAATCCCTCATAACCATGTCTTCTGACGTTTCAGGTGTTCTAGACGAGACTACTACCACTAGTATTTCATGTGATCTCTCTTTTGCAGAAGCAGAGTCAGTGGCATATGTAAGTGGTTATATAGCTAAACGACTGTTGAGTGCCATTAATGAGCCGTGCAATGACTGCAGGACCACTATGACATCAGAACCTGACCAGGAGCTTCATCCTACTAATCGAAACGTTCCCAAATTTTGCAGTTTTATATCAGAACGAGATGCTGGTGGAAGACTGATATATCCTTGTGAGGAATTAGCCCATACAGTAGGAGTTGGAGTCAAAATTTCCGAGTCCTTTCTTCAAAAATTCCTCCATACAGATGCTGTAGGTAGCAAGCTGTCTGAAGAGGTGAAGCGTCATGCTGACTTTTCTTGGATGGGTTGCGTTAATCATAGGACTCGCCTAATAATTAACTTCCTCCATCTTTTTAACAGGATAACAATTCATCAGTTTTGTAGGATCCTCAACCGCAAAGCTGGGAAATAATGTGTTCAGGGCAGTCTTCATGAAAATACATTGTATTCCTTATACCTGTATTTTTTTAGGGTGCTTTTGTTTTTATCTTGCTGCTTAGGAAACAAACTTATCAGGTTAGTTACAACTTCTATGAACAGATACGATCGCAAATATGTTCCGGCAGATGCACGCTGTACCGAGGGGTACATTAAATTGTACATTATTTAATGGTGTTTATAACTAATACATGTCTTTTTTTTTCATGAGTATTTATTTACTAATTTTTATATTATTACTAGCATTACCAGTCGCGGCTTCGCTTGCAAAAGTCATATCATCACTACACTTCCAATTTAGCGAGGACTCGCTGATGAATACCCTGATTTATTTGTATTTAAATTTTGAAACGGCCCAATTTGCGATACGCTTGGTAAGGCACCATGCTGGGTATTCTATTCTCTCTTTATATAAAGAACAGTTTCAGGCCAATTTGCTCGAATTTTGTCTTCGTAAAGTTCTAAACATGATCAATATAGGAGGTATTATCTTATTCACATCAAAGTAAAGATATATTTTAAATGTAGCTTTTGTTGTGTTGAAAGTAATACATTCCTTATCACCGTAGACAAACATCAACAATAAGCTACAGCATTTCACCACTGCAACAGAGTAACTCCTGCTCTCACATTGCCTCTATGTAAAACACAAACAAGAAATGTCAAAAAGCCACAAGCTTAGTGGCTATAGAGAAAGAAAGAAAACTCTAAAAACCATTCACCATGAAGATCGCATCACTAGAATTACGAAAGTATCCTAGTGTCGTGCTGATGGTAGGTCTATCAATTTGTCCGTGGCAACAGTATGCCAATTCGTACTTGTTGAATGACTCTGGTGCCACATATTACAAGGTTATTTTTTTTAACCTACTTGCGTGCCAACACTACTACTTAAAATGCCATGTTTTCTGCCTACGTTCATACAGTAGCTTTAGTCACCCGTATGGAACTTCCCAGTTTTTTTTGTAAGCTCATTGACACACAATTTGAGTACATTGTTTCGTTCTATTGAAAAAGTTCAGAAACCTTCTTGGGAGTGTCCATTTTTATTATGTATAATAGATGTACCCCTGCCCAGTCATTTGGGCAAACTTGTGTTGACTGAAGTTGCTACTAACAATGCTAGTACTGCAGTTCCTTCTCTTGTTGGGATCTAATTTTCTTATGATGCTTGAGACATATGTGCCCAAGATGTGTATAATATGCACTATTTACTGTCCCTTTTAACCATGCATCGACAATCAGAGCCTTCATTAATGCTCAATGCTGCACACTCGCTGATTCTGTCACTGAAACCTTTCGAGAGGTGTCACAATGTACCACTAATCAACATAACAAAGGAGTTCAACATTTTTTTAAAAACTCTATTGAACTATAATTTGATCAATCATTAATCAAGACGCATCATATTACTGAAGATAGGGTATGTCATAAAGAAATGTTAAAAGTTATATAAATAAAAACAATAAGATAGCTTTGAAGCCATTTTTCAGTGTTGCTTTATTGACAACATGGTAGTTTCACCGACTGAAAAATGACAAGATCAATAGTCGATGATTAATAACAAAATGAAAGGGTTTACGTCCCATTTTACAATTGCGGCTTTTAGAGATGCTTAGGTGGTGGTATTTTGTCCTGAAGGGGGATCTTGAGCGTGCCGGTAAATCTACTGACATGGCTTTCTGATATTTAAGCATCCTCAAATGCCAACCGACTGTGCCAGGATACAATCCCGCTCTTTTGGGCACAGCAGGCGAGATCTTTACCGCCGAACCATGCAGCCTGTCATTGACAATTGACTGACTGCGTGACTCAGTGGTTCTCGCCAGCTTTGCCCAAGGTTGCAGTTTCGAATCCTGGCGCAGCTGATTGGCAATTGAGGGCGCGCAAACGTGAGGGAGCAATGTCATTAGATTTACTGGCACGTTAATGATACCCTTCTGGGCAAAATTCCGGCATCCCGGCGTCTCTAAAAGCCCCAATAGGGCAGTAAGACTAATAACATTATTATTAATCATTGACAATTGATCTTGTCAATTTTTCAGTCGGTGAACACATGATTCCAATTACTGGAACAGCAAAAGCAACCTGGTATTATATTGTGTTGACCAACTAAATAAATAACCAATCTCTTAATGGCAGCAAGAACAGATCACAAAGGCCTTGGTAATAATGGCAACATTGTTCGTGTTACCATAGCAATGGTCCAGCGACAGTGGCACCTTGTCACAGATCCGTTCTCTTGTTTAAAATAGTATACAGTAGTTTGTTGCAGATTAAGGCTACACATCAGTTTCTGTTTTAGGGAAGAGTACATTATTTTCATAATTTACAGGTTTATTTTTTACTTCAAGTATCACATTGTGAATATCAAGGAAAACCATGAATGAATTCTTGAAAGAAATATTTCTTTAAATGTTTTTCCTCTGTTGCAGGAATTTGCTAACAATCATCATTGACCCTTTCCAAGAAGCTTCCCAATTATGTACTAAATGTATTGTGATTTTTTAATATAGGCTTATTATTACCTGATTGAGGTTTTTCCATGGTTTTCCCTCTTTCTGATAGGCAAATGCCAGGTAATAGGATGGTGTGACCATGGATTTAATTACACCATCTGTTTTCTTACATTCTCTTTTAAAAATAAATTTACTGGTTTTTACCCAATAGCACTGTTTTTTATCTTAATAAAAATTGACCCTCTCCTTTTCCTTTCTTGTGCCCTAATTTAAACTACCTGAAAATAATTTAAATGGATAGATTGAATCCTGTGTGTTTCCATTGTTCATTTCAGTGTTCTGAACTCCACAATTTTGCAGCATTATTTGTGTGATTATTTAGGTATATATTTGCTATCAATATATTCTAAGTGTGGATTTTGGAACGAAGTGGACAAAGCATTTGAGGGGTATAGATGCAAAACCGGCAATCTCCACTTTTTGGTGACAATGAGTGGAGAACCATTCTCTGAGGTGTTTGTTACCTGTTTATAAACTTGTTTGGTTGAAAATCCGGCCTGAGGCCAAACAAGTTCATAAACAGATCACAAACACCTCAGAGAATGGTTCTCCAACTTTAACTCATTGTCATAAAAAAAAGTGGAAATCGCCGGTTTTGCATCTAGACCCCTCATTTGGCGAAACGAGGGGAGGGGCGGGAGGAACGAGGGGAGGGGTGGGAGGGGTAGTGTTTACAAGTTCTGCTCATAGGTGGCGCTACGGGCTACACGTAGTAGTACCGCGGTCATACACCAGACAGCGCTGAAGTCTTAGGTGCCAAGAATTAGCATGGCTGTCGGCTATCTGTAGTAGTAGGTAATCTGTGGGAGAGACTGTGTATTGAGGAGTGTGTGTACCTACCTAGGGCGACAGAGACATTGTGGTAAATTACGAAACGCATTGGGCAGTTCCCTAGCCAGTGGACAGACTTAGTGCAGCTATTTCCAGCCAGTGCACGGGACCACCTCATTAGCGAGAGAATTAACTGCAAGGCCGAGTGAAAGGGTGAGTCGAGCTCCATACAGGAGGGAGCCTCTGTAAGACAGATAAAAAAATCCACAGCCTGCTTCCAGTCTCCGATCGGGTCAGGAATGGAATGAATGAAGCCCCGTTAATTGTTTCTATCTGCTTATTGTACGGTGTATATTTCTGACCTTCAAGCAATAAAGCTAACTTCTCTTTAAAGGAACAATTGTGTTTGTGCTTTCACCCACCGTAATCCAGTTAACGTAAGTGCCACCCTGGTGGCACGTAACAGTATCATGCAGCTTGCTGTGGGTATATCTTCTTAGTATAAAACAAAGTCCCCGATTCTCGACAACCACTGGATGGATTTTGATGCGGTTTTTACCATTCTGTAAAGGATATCTCGAGGAAGGTTTCTGTAGAAAATAATTTATTTATGATCAAGGGAAGCCAAGCAGTAACGATTTCAGTGAAAAGGTCGAAAAATAAACCCTGGTGTCCATAAGCTTTTTAACCTTACGCTGGGCAAACCGTTTAAAATATCAATATACTATGAGTGTAAGAATTGATCAGTATGAAAAGTTCTACAAAAAAGTCCGGGAGAGCATATCTCTATCTTCAATACATCGCCCACTATAAGTGTTTTTCCTTTTTAATTTCTTCCAACAATCTCCATTCAATCACTGAGGCGACAGTTTACGAGCTAGCTAGGAGCGAGTCTATCACCCCAGTTACAGCCTAGCTACCGGGCGAGCCTATTACCCCAGATGCAGCCAGCAGCAAACTGTCGAGTCGTGTTGAGTTAAGACTTCAGAGAAGAGTGGTTGTGCTTGGAGTTTCGCTGGATGTGCAACTCAGCTTTTCTTCATTTCGCCTGTGAACTTTTCGTTCCGCAAAATACACAGTCAAGTTAAGATTGGACGAAGAGGGATTTGTGTTTCATGCACCTCGCTATCTGACAAGAATTCGTTGCACATGCATCTCCATGTTAATATAATTAAAAGTCCAGTCAGTGATTTTTACTCATCATGCCGAGACGTAAAACGGATATAGGTCGTAGTTCATTGACATCGAAAAACAAGCGCTTATCACGTAATGCATTCATAACTGTTCCCGGGCGAAGCCGGGGCGAGTTGCTAAGAAATGAATAAATGAATTAAAGAATAAATGAATAATAACATTTGTCGGATAACCTGGGTTATTGTGGTGTATTTATAATTCAGACGTTACGTTACGAAACATCCCGGTATTTGCCTGGAGTAGAGCGGGAAACCACAAAAAGGCACTTCTAGGATTGCTGTGGTGGGAATGGAAGCCGTCAAGCCTCTTCTCAGTTTTGCCTCAAGAGGCTGAGTGTACCTCGTTGCTACCCACAGAGCCGGCAGAGCCGGGAATGGAGCACGGACCTCTACAGTGGCAGCCAAGAACGCTAGTCACAACGCCATGAGTGCTCCTAGAGGTGACGTCATGTGGAAGTGTTCCCTTTATAGCAGAATTTGTGGAAGAGGATGACGCGGTGACGGTGAATAGCATTATCAGAAATAATTTATTAATCCCATTATATGTACAACTAGCAACCCATACCGGCTTCGCCCGGTATCTTTAACAGTTTACCCAGCGTAAGCTTAAAAGGTGCACTGACGGCAGGTCCCAAACACAACCACTCTTCTCTGAAGCCTTAACTCGACACGACTCGACAGTTTGATGGGGGTGATAGGCTCGCTCGCTAGCTCGTTAACTCACTCCGAAGCTAGTAATTTAAATTTCCACTGAATGGAGATTGTTGGGAGAAATGAAAACGTAAAAACACTTATAGTGGGCGATGTATTCTGTCGCGGACTTCTTTGTAGAACTTTTCATGCTGAACAATTCTTACACTCATATTATATAGATATGTTAACGGTTTACCCAGCGTAAGCTTAAAAGGCGCACGGACAGCAGGTTTTTCTTTGACTCGATTCACTGAAATCGTTACTGCTCGATTTCCTTTAGTCATGAATGTTTTTTCTATAGAAACCTTTCTCGAGAAATCGTTTACACAATGGTGAAAGCCGCATCAAAATCCATCCAGTGGATCTCGAGATTTCCCGTTTCATCCAACAATCGGGGACTTTTGGTTTATACTCTGTTACTAGCCGTGCGCGTTAAATCGCGCATCACGACCGCGATAGGAGCAGCAGCAACCCCTGAGATCGGAGGTTCGAATCCCAACGCTGACAATGACTATCCTGAATGGGATTTTTCCACATTCCCTGCAGGCGAATGCCGGGATTGTACCTTATTTCAAGTCCTGGGGCACTTAATCCATTCCCTGCCTTAATAATTACAGTTGTACATTCACCACAGAAACACAGGTTATCAGACAAATCGAACACACACCCAAGTACATGGAGATGATGACGAAAATGCCCCAATCCCCTTAAACGAATTAAAAATAATAAACTATTTACTTTTCGCCGAGTTTGATTGATGTGCGTACGGCACAAGTTGGACAGGGAGCCGATAATGTAGCCTGTTAATACTGTATTTGCAGCGTCGTATGGAATGTTAATTCCAAGAGCCTATATCTCCGTCACCCTCAGACTGACCTTGCCACTGGCAGGGACTACTAGAGTACGTCATCTCATATAGGCTATCCTTCTAGAACCATCAAGTACTCTTATTTCTTCCTTTGCACAAAATGAAATAAATACGATAAACATAAAAGCGCACCAAGTCCAGCAATTCTCACTTCCAACTCAAGTTCTGGGTTTCTTGTACAGAAACATGAGAGGTTGTGAACCTAGAGCTTTAAGGACGGCCTACCTATGCATGGTCCGTCCGATATTAACGTTCGGCTTACCTGCTTGGCATCCCACAACAGTGGAAAACATGAACAAGTTGCCGCGCAGAGAGGCTAATAGCTCGCTATTCCCCTTCCCCTTTGTCAATATTTCCATCTATAGACGCAACAGCCAAACAAATTGATCTAATTTTTCTCAAAAAATCCCTTACAGGTAACATTGCCGACTGTCATTGGCATATCGCTCAGTTCGGAGAGGACGAGGTGTAACATTCGTTCCACCCTTCGCACGTAGCAATGCTTACCTGACAGGTTTCTACGGCCGCTGTGCGCGGTTATGGGCGCTGCCAGGGGATGCCAAGATCTTGTTCGCACGTAGCAATGCTTGCCTGACAGGTTTCTACGGCCGCTGTGCGCGGTTATGGAATGCGCTGCCAGGGGATGCCAAGATCTTGTTCGCACGTAGCAATGCTTGCCTGACAGGTTTCTACGGCCGCTGTGCGCGGTTATGGGCGCTGCCAGGGGATGCCAAGATCTTGTTCGCACGTAGCAATGCTTGCCTGACAGGTTTCTACGGCCGCTGTGCGCGGTTATGGGCGCTGCCAGGGGATGCCAAGATCATGTTCGCACGTAGCAATGCTTGCCTGACAGGTTTCTACGGCCGCTGTGCGCGGTTATGGAATGCGCTGCCAGAGGATGCCAAGATCTTGTTCGCACGTAGCAATGCTTGCCTGACAGGTTTCTACGGCCGCTGTGCGCGGTAATGGAATGCGCTGCCAGGGGATGCCAAGATCATGTTCGCACGTAGCAATGCTTGCCTGACAGGTTTCTACGGCCGCTGTGCGCGGTTATGGAATGCGCTGCCAGAGGATGCCAAGATCTTGTTCGCACGTAGCAATGCTTGCCTGACAGGTTTCTACGGCCGCTGTGCGCGGTTATGGAATGCACTGCCAGAGGATGCCAAGATCTTGTTCGCCCGTAGCAATGCTTGCCTGACAGGTTTCTACGGCCGCTCTGCGCGGTTATGGGCGCTGCCAGGGGATGCCAAGATCTTGCCTCTTTGGAAATTCAGGTCGTACATAAAAAGGTACAGTGTATAAATAAACGTACGTATGAGTGATTGACTGTCTCGCTGAATGAATGAGTATCTGAATGGAATGAATGAATGAATGCATGGAGTGATTGAGGTTATGCAAGTGTGTGCGTGAGAGAGAGAGTGAACAGGAAGAATGTACTATGTCCATATTCTAAATATGTAAATACTGCAAATATCTTTGTAAAACATGTAAATATTGTAAAAACAAGTGTAGATGTAAACTGTGCCTGTGAAGCATGAAGCTTGCCCTTTTTCACCAGGCCGTTCATACTTCTTATAAGATCTATGGTAAATAAATCATAATAATAATCGCCTATTTAGAAATGGCCATATATTCAGATTTTTCGAAAATACATTTTGAAAATGAAAATCCGCAGTCTGCTTCCAGTCGACCGACCTGGTCAGGGAATGGAAGGATATGATCTGTGCCGGCTGCCGAAGCCTGTCGCACTCCCCTGGGGCAATGATTAATTGAATGGCAGATGAAATGAAATGTGGGTGGACAGTTTTGCTGGAATGTAATTTGTGACAGGGAAAACTGGAGTACCCGGAGAAAACCCTTATCTGCCTCTGCTTTGTCCAGCACAAATCTCACATGGAGTGACCGGGATTTGAACCACGGACCCAGTGGTGAGAGGCCAGCGTGCTGCCGCCTAAGCCACGGAGGCTCGTCCGAAAATACACTTTATTACATAAATATGTTCCCTTAGCCAATAGGGGGGATGATCTCGTAGTTCCGCCCCTTAAAACAACAATAACTAACTTCCCTTAGCCAACTACACATTTGTTGTGAATTAACTTCTTCTGGGTGCCCCAACCGCCATGTAAAATAAGAGTCCACCTGGTGACTCAGAGGCTAGCATTCTTGGCTGACACCCCTAAAGTCTGGGTTCGATTCCCGACTCTAACCAAAAAAGTTAATTCAGGTCCGAGGCCTGGTATGGCATACACTCAGCCTCGTGAGGCAAAACTGACAATGAGAAGATGTTGGTTCTAGTTTCACTTCAGACATTCTAGAATTGGTTTTCCATGGTTTCCCACTTCTATTCCTGGCAAATGCTGGGATGGTTCCTGACTTGACGCCTCGGCCACCTCTTTCCAAATCCTCATCTGAATTACAAATACACACTATTACAGCCATTACAGTAACACAGGTTATCAGACAAATTCTAAATACACCCAAGTACACACGACGTCCCAAGCCCCTCAAATGAAACAACAATGACAGTAAAATATGAGCTTTCATGTGGAAGGCTGTTCAAAACGAGACATTTCCCATCAGTGTAAAGCAAACTTAGGCTATCTATGGAGACAATGTCTATTAGTGGAAGAGGCCCTTCTGTGCTGTGGTTCGACGTGCGGTAACACAGCAAGCTTAATATCCACTGAACATAGGCTTGTCCATTCGTATTAGCAGCTTGGGGCAACTGTGATCATCAGCTCCTTATACTTGGTTGTGTGTGTTCAATTTATATAATACCCTGTGTTTTTGTGGTGGCTGTAATGCTGTATTTATGATGGGGTAGGTGTCTCTGACTTGAAATAAGATACTATCCCGGCATTTACCTGGAGTATGGAAAAATAGCCAGCGAAAAACTACCGCCATCAACACCGGAATAAGAACCTCCAATCTTCAGACTTTTTGCAGCTCACAGTCGTGGTCGAGGTGAGTCTGTACACCTACATATATCAGTAATGTAATGAGTATTAAATCTCATGAATATAGAAAAGTTTCCCCGCTAGTCTTACGCTGTTCACCATTGCATTCTACAAACACCGACTCAACTGACTTGGCTGGGAGGCTAGGCACAATCATTTCCCCTATGCCAACAGTTTCTTCGTCTACCACATTTTCCGATGCAGCCAACATAACCAAAGGCTGACAATTTGGAAATAGTAATTAGAATATGACGACTGTTACATTAACATAGAATTGTTGACAACCTGAAGTCACTCTTTCCATCCCAGGCAAGCTCCGAGCGATATCTGATTGTCTGAAGGATGGGAGTCTTAAACTCATGTATCCTTACGATACGGTAGACATATAGGCTACTGACCTGTTATAGTTCCCATAGTAGTGGTTCACCTTCCAGTTGAGGAGCCAGCCGCGGAATGGGTTGTGGCGACCCTCGGAGCACGTTATATGCTGAATCAACCTGGCCGTTCATTCACCCGCTGCTTCTTCTTCCGCGTACACCTTGGCCATGACCGGGGCTTGCGGGACGGCCATCACAACGGATGTCGTGCGGGGTGAGGAGCTAATTGAGATGCCGGGCAGGTTTCCACTGGCCTACATGGCCAGGGTAAACACTGCAACTGTACACTTTTTCGCTTTTTAGGCAGGTCAGTTTCATGTTTCTGTAATCTACTGCCCTTGGGTTATATTTATTAAGTACTACCGTACAAGCTTCCTGCGGCAATGTTACGCTACAAGTGGACAGTCAGATTTGTCAATTGTCACCTACATTTGCGTCATGGACACTGATTATTTCAAATAAGAACAACCGGGTAGCCATGCTTGTTAAGTTGTACACCACGACTTCAAAGAGAGTGGGAAGTCCGTAGATCACTGAGAACGGCCATCCTGAGTGTATTTTATAATGGTTCTTCACCTTCCTTCCAGGAAAATGCCGGGATGGTATCTTACTTCAAGTCCTGAGGCACCTAACCAAATCGTAAGTCTAATAATTACAGCTACACACAGTCACCACAAAACCACAGGCTATCAGACAAATCCAACATACGCCCTAATTCACGAGGCTAATGTCCGATATGTCCTAAGTCCCTGAAATGAACTAACACCGACATCAATAACAGCGAACTAATTAGAGTAAATGGCAGAACGGTACTTCCTAATAGGCCACGGCCGGTCCTTCCCCTTCATTAACTCCTCTCATGAAGTCGGCCGTTAAAAACTTTGATCGCATGTCATCCCCGACCCCGTTGGAGCCATCCTGGGCTCGAGTGCGAGTCACCTACACATAACACACCCTCTCGGGGAATACGAACCTTACCTGAAACAGCAGTTACTGTCCTTCGAAGTAATCCCCGTGCATGGTTATGCACTTCTTAGCACGGCTGTACGAGTCCTTGAAACTCCTGGCATAGTCTTCCTGAGGGATAGCCTTCAGTTGGATCGTCACATTACGTTGGATGTCCAAAATGTCTGAAAACCTCTGGCCCTTCAGGGCTTTTCGATGAACCTGAATCCCGCCACTCCATTCTATGACGCTTGCCTTCGAGGTCGTCCTCAGGCACCAGGTCTCGTCACCCGTGACGATGGTTTTCAGCACCATTCCATTCCACGGAACATTCACCCTTGTCACTGCCGCCCGTCTATCAGGTGTGCAAGGCAGGTTGCATACATTCACGCTTCTCTCTCGCTTTCATTTTAGAGTTTTGACGACCCCAACTGTAGGCTATCCCTAAAGAAGACAATGCCAGGAGTTTCCAGGACTTGTTCAGTCGTTCGCAGAAGTGCATAGCCTAACCATCCACGGGGATTACTTCGAAGGACAGTAACTGCTGTTTCAGGTAGGCCAGCAATCCGTTCGTAATATAGCCTAGCCCATTCACCGAACTTTTCAGACAGAGGGTGTACGGTAGGCTATATCAAAACATGTACTTTCCCTTAAATGTATGTAAGTTATACAGTTGTATCTGTGTCCTTAAGCAGGATAATTGAATATTCTTACGATAAACGTCCAGAGTCGTGTCCTGAATTGTCTGGATTCGTTGCAATTCCACTCTTGCGTCCAGAGGAATTGATTCTAACATTAGACAAGTAGCCTGCGCCCATCCGCCATTTTGATGGATGGAATCGTTGATCCAGTAGCGGCTTCGGTGGCGTAGTTGGTAGCATGCTGAACTGCTGTGCCCAAGATCGCGGGTTCAAACCCGGCCGAAGTTGTCGGATTTTCAAGAACGCTAAAATCCTTCAGTATGCCTTCCTTCGGAGGGAAAGTAAAGCCGGCGGTCCCATGCCATACATTTATGCCATGTAAAAGATCCTTCCACTAACTAAACTTGTGTGAAGCTAAATTTCTAGGTTATATTTCGTTGGAACGCTCTATCAAAGTTCCAACGTTCACCACTAGGTGTCAGTGACATCTGGAAGCGAAAGTTGGAACTACTTGAAATTGAACGGAACCTGTAGCTCACCCCATGGGTGTCCGCTTGAAGCAGCTACAGCCTCTGGTGAGCCGAACATGTCCTCGGACACTCCCGGCACTAAAAGCCATACGCTAAATAAATATTTGATCTAGTGTCTTGTGCAAAGCCACACTCTTACCTGAGACTACATAGCCTACAGTACTTGCTGCGCTTCGTCATTGAATAACTAGTGGATTATCAATATTAATGTCTAATATTTTCAAGATGGCCGCTGTGCGCTACATTCAGTGTGAGATTCATATGAGTAATGCTAGCGAGGTCCTTTATATGGTATTCCCGTTAATTCTGCTATTATTTCATAGAACTAATGATGTTCAGGTTTTAATAACGCCCCAGCCACCATAGTGAATGTATAGAGTCGCTTTACAAAGATTTTAAGACCCCCCCCCCCCAGCCACCATAAAGAATGTATAGAGTCGCTTTACAAAGGGTTTAAGACCCCCCCCCCCCCAGCCACCATAGTGAATGTATAGAGTCGCTTTACAAAGGTTTTAAGAAGCCCCCCCCCCCGCCACCATAGTGAATGTATAGAGTCGCTTTACAAAGGTTTTACGAACCCCCCCCCCCCCCAGCCACCATAGTGAATATATAGAGTCGCTTTACAAAGGTTTTAAGAACCCCCCAGCCACCATAGTGAATATATAGAGTCGCTTTACAAAGGTTTTAAGAACCCCCCCAGCCACCATAGTGAATGTATAGAGTCGCTTTACAAAGGTTTTAAGAACCCCCCCCCCCCAGCCACCATAGTGAATGTATAGAGTCGCTTTACAAAGGTTTTAAGACCCCCCCCCCAGCCACCATAGTGAATGTATAGAGTCGCTTTACAAAGGTTTTAAGAACCCCCCCAGCCACCATAGTGAATGTATAGAGTCGCTTTACAAGGGGTTTAAGACCCCCCCCCCCAGCCACCATAGTGATTGTATAGAGTCGCTTTACAAAGGGTTAAAGAACCCCCCCCTGCCCCCAGAGTGAATGTATAGAGTCGCTTTACAAAGGTTTTAATCCCCCCAGAGTCGCTTTACAAAGGTTTTAAGACCCCCCCCAGCCACCATAGTGAATGTATAGAGTCGCTTTACAAAGGTTTTAAGAACCCCCCCAGCCACCATAGTGAATGTATAGAGTCGCTTTACAAGGGATTTAAGAACCCCCCCCCCCCAGCCACCATAGTGAATGTATAGAGTCGCTTTACAAAGGGTTTAAGAACCCCCCCCCCAACCACCATAGTGAATGTATAGAGTCGTTTTACAAAGGGTTTAAGACCCCCCCCAGCCACCATAGTGAATGTATAGAGTCGCTTTATAAAGGTTTTAAGACCCCCCCAGCCACCATAGTGAATGTATAGAGTCGCTTTACAAAGGTTTTAAGAACCCCCCAGCCAACATAGTGAATGTATAGAGTCGCTTTACAAAGGTTTTAAGAACCCCCCCCCCCCCAGCCACCATAGTGAATGTATAGAGTCGCTTTACAAAGGTTTTAAGACCCCCCCCCCAGCCGCCATTGTGAATGTATAGAGTCGCTTTACAAAGGGTTTAAGAACCCCCCCCCCAACCACCATAGTGAATGTATAAAGTCGTTTTACAAAGGGTTTAAGACCCCTCCCCAGCCACCATAGTGAATGTATAGAGTCGCTTTACAAAGGGTTTAAGAAAACCCCCAGCCACCATAGTGAATGTATAGAGTCGCTTTACAAAGGGTTTAAGAACCCCCAGCCACCATTGTGAATGTATAGAATCACTTTACAAAGGGTTTAAGACCCCCCCCCCCAGCCACCATAGTGAATGTATAGAGTCGCTTTACAAAGGGTTTAAGAACCCCCCCAGCCACCATAGCGAATGTATAGAGTCGCTTTACAAAGGATTTAAGAACCCCCCCCCCCCAGCCGCCATTGTGAATGTATAGAGTCGCTTTACAAAGGGTTTAAGAAAACCCCCAGCCACCATAGTGAATGTATAGAGTCGCTTTACAAAGGGTTTAAGACCCCACTCCCCCCCAGCCACCATAGTGAATGTATAGAGTCGCTTTACAAAGGGTTTAAGACCCCCACTCCCCCCCCAGCCACCATGGTGAATGTAATGAGTCACTTTATAAATGGTTTAAGACCCCCCCCCCCCCCAGCCACCATAGTGAATGTATAGAGTCGTTTTATAAAGGGTTTAAGACCCCCACTCCCCCCAGCCACCATAGTGAATGTATAGAGTCGCTTTACAAAGGGTTTAAGACCCCCACTCCCCCCCAGCCACCATGGTGAATGTAATGAGTCATTTTATAAAGGGTTTAAGACCCCCCCCAGCCACCATAGTGAATGTATAGAGTCGCTTTACAAAGGGTTTAAGACCCCCACTCCCCCCCAGCCACCATAGTGAATGTATAGAGTCGCTTTACAAAGGGTTTAAGACCCCCACTCCCCCCCAGCCACCATGGTGAATGTAATGAGTCACTTTATAAAGGGTTTAAGACCCCCCCAGCCACCATAGTGAATGTATAGAGTCGCTTTACAAAGGGTTTAGGACCCCCTCCCCCCCAGCCACCATGGTGAATGTATAGAGTCGCTTTACAAAGGGTTTAAGACCCCCACTCCCCCCCCCAGCCACCATGGTGAATGTAATGAGTCACTTTATAAAGGGTTTAAGACCCCCCCCCCAGCCACCATAGTGAATGTATAGAGTCGTTTTATAAAGTGTTTAAGACCCCCACTCCCCCCCAGCCACCATAGTGAATGTATAGAGTCGCTTTACAAACGGTTTAAGACCCCCACTCCACCCCAGCCACCATGGTGAATGTAATGAGTCACTTTATAAAGGGTTTAAGACCCCCCCCCCCAGCCACCATAGTGAATGTATAGAGTCGCTTTACAAAGGTTTTACACTGCTACTAATTTTTGTTTTGTAGCTTCAAAATACTTTGCGTTGTTCATTTCCAAAATGGTCACTGCGCATTGTATTCAGTCTGTTATTCTTATGACGCATTTCAGCAATGCCTCTCTTATTCTTTGTTCTTACTAAGTTTCCTTTTAATTACGCAATTAAATTCTGAATTACTCATTATTACGTTTTAATAGAACGCTCAGCCGTCATCTTGAAAATTTGAAGTCGCTGTTGTTTTGCATTGGGCATACAAAACCACGTACTGTATATGGTTCTACCTTATCCGTAATTTTCGTTGTTGTACTTCAAAATTATAGAGATTTATATATTTTTAAATTATGAAAATTCTGGATGGCCGCAACGTTCTATATGCAGTTCTAACGCTTCTGAGGTCTCATATAATACTCTTCCCCGACCAAGTTTCGTCTTAATTGTGCAACTGTATCCTCATTTACTAATTTGTACATTTTAATAGTGCGCCTAGCCACCATATTGAATGTAAGGATTCGTTCTTTTTTCGTGCGAAGTAACTCATCAGATTCTCCCTTATTATTAAATTTTCTTTTTATAATTCTAAGTTGCTGAAATTATAGGTTTATTTTTGAAAATTCAAGATGGCCACTGTGCGCTATCTTCAGTCTGATTATTATTTGACTAAGGCAAGTGAGAACCCTTATATGATACTTATCTCTTGCCAAGATTCGGCTTAATTACGCAATTATTTTCTGACTTATCAATTTCAATGTTCTAATAGTTAGCACAGCTGCCATCTTGAATGTATGGAGAGTCTGCTCTCATGCCTTGGCCATACAGGGCCACATATGCGGTCCTACCATGTCTCTAACTTTCGTATCTGAAGTGTACAAGTGTTGAGATTTATTTATTTGTATATTTTCAAGATGGCGGCTGCGCGTACCATACAGGTTCGTGAAGTGGGTAACAGAGGGTCTTTATATAAAACTACATGAATGCCAAGTAATGTGATCAATCCTTAGATCATAAGTTATGGAATATAATGCCTGCATGATTCGCACGGCCGGTATATTGAAATTATTCAACTGATGATCTTGTAGTTTGGAATTCAGACGCTTCCCTCATGAAAGTTTATTTTTCTAAAGTTTGGTAGAAATATGGAGATTAGTTCAGTCGTAATTAGGTTTAAGCATTTAACACTCGGATGGTCGCCATTTTGTTCTCGTTAAGATGGTGGCAACATAAAACATGACACTGAGGTCCCGGTACCCTTTACAAGTACTACCTTTGTACCAAATTCGGTTTCGTAGTCTGTCAATTGACAAGGGGTGACAGACACACAGACACGTGGGCATTTGGCCCGAGGGACTGACATACCGTATGCAAATGCATATTTTGTGGCTTTATCGGATTTATTGCAGATTCTGAACATAACAGCATATTTTAGCACGTGTTGGCCATCCCACGTAAGAAACTTTCTGAGGAACAGATAACGACATAACAGTATTTTAAGTCTGGGTATTTTAAGAAGGGAATGGGGTGGGACATTCTTGTCACCATCCCGGCAGCCAGTAGCAGGGGGTTAGTTTTGTGAGGAGTTTCTTCTGTTAATGTGTTACTTGATTCTTAGTCTGCATATCCTTCACTCAAAATGCTTAAAGAGAAGAGAAGTAGAAAGTATTTCTTAAATCAGTAGGTGATTATTCAACTAATGGCGTTGTCGTCCATTCTCAAGTATGCTCGATGGAAGTGAAATGTGGTAAGAAATTCTGACAAATTCGAGGAAAACTTCTTCCAAGATGGTTGAGGTGGGAATTGAACCCGCCTCGTGAGGCTGAGTCTACCCCATTCCAGTGCTCGGATCTGAATTACCTTTCTTGGCAGAGCAGGGAATCGAAGCCAAGACAAATAGCCGCTACGCCATAAGGTGGTCATCAGGATGATGATAATAATAATAATAATAATATCATCGTATGGCCACGGATGCTGGGTACAAGCTTTGTTATTTGACACCCAGAGGGCAGCTTGCATGTCGAATTTTGTTGTTCCTTGAAGCACTATGAAAGTCAAGGAGGTTAGACATCTAAGCTCTTTGAACACTACAGCACTTTCTAGTAGAGAAATGAGGAACTTTGTGTTGGCGGAAAATCCCGAGATTAATTTTGCCATTATGAACACAGCCTACTGAATTCAAATGGGTTCTTTAACATGCCAACAACGTATGACATGCGTGTCGTAATTTTTGCTGCCTTTCAAACATCGCTTACCATGGCCAGGAGCGAACCTGCAAGCTTGGGGTTAGTAGACCGACACGATAACCACTCACCCACCGTGGCGAGCATAAGGATGATTAAAGTCTGGCTGTGAATGTGAGCAGAGTCGTATTGGCACTCATGTTAGTGTGCGTTTGTGTGTGTTACTCTTTACCGCGGAGTCTTACATACTTTGATGTACAGAGATATGCATTGCAATGAACGATCACACTGAACATCTCTACTTAGTATAAAACAAAGTCCCCGATTCTTGGTTGTTCCAGGTAATCTTAAGAAACAACTGTATGGATTGTGATGCGGTTTTCACCATTCTGTAAAGGATTTTTCGAGGAAGGTTTCTGTAGAAAATAATTTGTTTATGAACCAAGGAAACCGAGCAGTAACGGTCTCAGTGAAATAAAATAGAAAAAAAAACCTACCGTCCGTGCGCCTTTTAAGCTTACGCTGGGTAAACCGTTAAAAATATCTATATACTATGAGTGTAAGAATTGTTCAGCATGAACAGTTCTACAAAAACTTCCGCGACAGCATATCTTTATCTTCAATACATCGCCCACCTTAAGTGTTTTACGTTTTCATTTCTTCCAACAATTTCCATTCAATTACTAGCTTCCGCGACAGTTTACGAGCTAACTAGCGAGCGAGCCTATCACCCCAGTTACAGGCAGCAGCAAACTGTTGAGTCGTGTCGAGTTAAGACTTCAGAGAAGAGTGGATGTATTCGGAGATTCCCTGGAAGTGCAACTCGGCTTTTCTTCATTTCGCCTGCGAACTTTTCGTTCCGCAGAATACAAGGTCAAGTTTACATTGGACGGAGGAGGGATTTGTGTTTCGTGCACCTCGGCATTCTTAATTACGTCTGACAAGAATTCGTTGCACATGCATCTCCATGCTAATATAATTAATAGACCAGTCAGTGATTTTAACCCATCATGCCGAGATGTAAAAAGGATAAGTTATAGGTCGTAGTTCATTGAAATCGAAAAAAAAAAAAAGCCTTGTAAGCGTCCGCTGGGTAAACCGTTAAAGATGCTGGACGAAGCCGCACGGGGCGGGTTGCATGGCTCAGATCTCACAGAGTAGGCGCTGATCCTCCAGTAGACGTTACTAACCAAATTAATAACGAAGTTACTGATACAGTTACAATTGCCAAAGTAACGCATTGTTATAGAAAATGGTCGTTCAACAACACAATGTGTGTAATTTAGTCTGATAACCTGTATTATTGTGATGGCTGTACTAGTGTGTGCATAAGGATTGGAAGGAGGCCACCGTGGCAATTGTCTGGAGGAGAAGTGGGAAAGCAATCCCAGAATGGCTGAGGTAGGAATCGAACCCAAATCTTTTAAAATAACGGTAACATAGTTGCTTTTTACTCAAAATAACTGTTACTGTAAAGTGGTTTTCCACTTCTCCTCCAGACAAATGGTATCTAACATAAGGCCATGTCCGCATCCTACCTAAGTACAAACAAACACACCTGCACAGCCATCGCATTAACACAGGTTACTAGACAGATTCCACAAGTACACTAGGCTACATGATCACGATGACCAAAGCCCCTAAACTAATGTTCCTAGCCAGAGAGTGGCAAGTAGACGCGCTGAGTTTGCCCGTCACGTTGACTCTTGTTCACATGCTAACTATAATAACCTTCCCTGCAGCACACCAAAGCTTGCGCCACAAACGGCTGGCCATGGGTTCAAACTCACTCGTCTACAGAGTTCGGAGCAGCCTGGCTCTATTGTCATCGCCTAAGTGCGTGTAGCTGCCGCAATCGGGTTGTTTGTCTCTAGGTTAACTTTACAATGATCATCTCGAAGGAAGGAAACCCGCGAAAATAGTGTAACATAATTCAAATGTTCAACCAGGATACTATGTGCGCTTTGGAACTAAGCGATGCGCCTGCTATTGGTTCGAGTCTGGTCTAGGGCATGAGCATTCTTGTTGTCCATATCAATATATAAGATTATTTCTGTAAAACCTTTACACAAACGAACTCACACACCACACTATAATTTAAATGGGCAAATTGAAGCAGGCTGCATGCCTTCGTAAGGCCAAAAGCAAACATCATTTTAACAAGATGTTCAGCCTATCTTCTCCTTAATCTCTGGATAAAATTATAACTCTTTGGCCTGATCAAAGAAGTATAATAGAATGTTCCTGTGATGAACATTAGGTATTGACTTCCCGTTTTCTATATTTCGTTGTAATTCCGCATTTGTATCCGGAGGAATTGATTTGAACACTAGGAAATTCCACCCATCTACCATCCTGAATGTATGGAGTCGTTATCTTGCGCCTGCTACGGAGAAAGCATTTCAGGTGAGACTACATATTGTAACTGTAATAAGTAGTGGATTGTCTTATACATTCAAGATGGCGGCTGCATGCTAAGTGCAGTGTGACCAATGCTGGCAAAGTCTTCTATAAGTGATTTCTATCTTACAAAGTTTCGTGTTAATTGCGCAGGTGAATCCAGAGTTATTGATATTTTAAATATTTTAACAGTACGCACAACCACCATTTGCATACATAGAGATGCTGTTCTTTTGCCTTGGGATACAAAGTCTATATACTGTTCTACTTAATAAAAAAGAGACTGATAGTCAGTCTGAAAGACTGGACTTTATATCATTTTAAATGCTAGCAGCCGAGTACCAAGAAGGCAGTGCGAGAACAGAGTTTCAAGATTCTATTCTGTTTCTTCACTGCCTACTTGATTGTTCTCGCACTGCCTTCTTGAAACTCTGTTCTCGCACTGCCTTCTTGGTACTCGGCTGCTACATCGTTCTATGACGTCACACACTTCAGTACATTCTCGGTACATTTCGTCCCGTCACTGTAACGTAACGCCAGACCTCAGCGTAACGACGAAGTGGACAAGATCATTTAAAATGATAACATTTAGTTATTGTATCTCCAAGATATAAGGAGTTACTTATTTTTATATTGCGTAATTACAAGATGGCCAATTACGAGATATAGGCTCATCCATGAAACAACAGTAGACTGAGTCGAGGAGGTGGAGGATAGAGTCAGGAGATATAGGCTCATCCATGAAACAACAGTAGACTGAGTCGAGGAGGAGGAGGATAGAGTCAGGAGTTATAGGCTCATCAAGGATCGAGAACAAGAGCAGACTGAGTCGAGGAGGAGGAGGAGGATAGAGTCAGGAGATATAGGCTCATCAAGGATGGAGAACAAGAGCAGACTGAGTCGAGGAGGAGGAGGATAGAGTCAGGATATATAGGCTCATCAAGGATGGAGAACAAGAGCAGACTGAGTCGAGGAGGAGGAGGAGGATAGAGTCAGGAGATATAGGCTCATCAAGGATGGAGAACAACAGCAGACTGAGTCGAGGAGGAGGAGGATAGAGTCAGGAGATATAGGCTCATCAAGGATGGAGAAAAAGAGCAGACTGAGTCGAGGAGGAGGAGGATAGAGTCAGGAGATATAGGCTCATCAAGGATGGAGAACAAGAGCAGACTGAGTCGAGGAGGAGGAGGATAGAGTCAGAAGATATAGGCTCATCAAGGATGGAGAACAAGAGCAGACTGAGTCGAGGAGGATGAGGATAGAGTCAGGAGATATAGGCTCATCAAGGATGGAGAACAAGAGCAGACTGAGTCGAGGAGGAGGAGGATAGGGTCAGGAGATATAGGCTCATCAAGGATTGAGAACAAGAGCAGACTGAGTCGAGGAGGAGGAGGATAGAGTCAGGAGATATAGGCTCATCAAGGATGGAGAACAAGAGCAGACTGAGTCGGGAAGGAGGAGGATAGGGTCAGGAGATATAGGCTCATCAAGGATGGAGAACAAGAGCAGACTGAGTCGAGGAGGAGGAGGATAGGGTCAGGAGATATAGGCTCATCAAGGATGGAGAACAAGAGCAGACTGAGTCGAGGAGGAGGAGGATAGAGTCAGGAGATATAGGCTCATCAAGGATGGAGAACAAGAGCAGACTGAGTCGAGGAGGAGGAGGATAGAGTCAGGAGATATAGGCTCATCAAGGATGGAGAACAAGAGCAGACTGAGTCGAGGAGGAGGAGGATAGAGTCAGGAGATATAGGCTCATCAAGAATGGAGAACAAGAGCAGACTGAGTCGAGGAGGAGGATAGAGTCAGGAGATATAGGCTCATCAAGGATGGAGAACAAGAGCAGACTGAGTCGAGGAGGATGAGGATAGAGTCAGGAGATATAGGCTCATCAAGGATGGAGAACAAGAGCAGACTGAGTCGAGGAGGAGGATAGAGTCAGGAGATATAGGCTCATCAAGGATGGAGAACAAGAGCAGACTGAGTCGAGGAGGAGGAGGATAGGGTCAGTAGATATAGGCTCATCAAGGATGGAGAACAAGAGCAGACTGAGTCGAGGAGGAGGAGGATAGAGTCAGGAGATATAGGCTCATCAAGGATGGAGAACAAGAGCAGACTGAGTCGAGCAGGAGGAGGATAGAGTCAGGAGATATAGGCTCATCAAGGATGGAGAACAAGAGCAGACTGAGTCGAGGAGGAGGAGGATAGAGTCAGGAGATATAGGCTCATCAAGGATGGAGAACAAGAGCAGACTGAGTCGAGGAGGTGGAGGATAGAGTCAGGAGATATAGGCTCATCAAGGATGCAGAACAAGAGCAGACTGAGTCGAGGAGGATGAGGATAGAGTCAGGAGATATAGGCCCATCAAGGATGGAGAACAACAGTAGACTGAGTCGAGGAGGAGGAGGAGGATAGAGTCAGGAGATATAGGCTCATCAAGGATGGAGAACAAGAGCAGACTGAGTCGAGGAGGTGGTGGATAGGGTCAGGAGATATAGGCTCATCAAGGATGGAGAACAAGAGCAGACTGAGTCGAGGAGGAGGAGGATAGAGTCAGGAGATATAGGCTCATCAAGGATGGAGAACAAGAGCAGACTGAGTCGAGGAGGTGGAGGATAGAGTCAGGAGATATAGGCTCATCAAGGATGGAGAACAAGAGCAGACTGAGTCGAGGAGGAGGAGGATAGAGTCAGGAGATATAGGGTCATCAAGGATGGAGAACAAGAGCAGACTGAGTCGAGGAAGATGAGGATAGAGTCAGGAGATATAGGCTCATCAAGGATGGAGAACAAGAGCAGACTGAGTCGAGGAGGAGGATAGAGTCAGGAGATATAGGCTCATCAAGGATGGAGAACAAGAGCAGACTGAGTCGAGGAGGAGGAGGATAGGGTCAGGAGATATAGGCTCATCAAGGATGGAGAACAAGAGCGGACTGAGTCGAGGAGGAGGAGGATAGAGTCAGGAGATATAGGCTCATCAAGGAAGGAGAACAAGAGCAGACTGAGTCGAGGAGGATGAGGATAGAGTCAGGAGATATAGGCTCATCAAGGATGGAGAACAACAGTAGACTGAGTCGAGGAGGAGGAGGATAGAGTCAGGAGATATAGGCTCATCAAGGATGGAGAACAAGAGCAGACTGAGTCGAGGAGGTGGAGGATAGGGTCAGGAGATATAGGCTCATCAAGGATGGAGAACAAGAGCAGACTGAGTCGAGGAGGAGGAGGATAGAGTCAGGAGATATAGGCTCATCAAGGATGGAGAACAAGAGCAGACTGAGTCGAGGAGGAGGATAGAGTCAGGAGATATAGGCTCATCAAGGATGGAGAATAACAGTAGACTGAGTCGAGGAGGAGGAGGATAGAGTCAGGAGATATAGGCTCATCAAGGATGGAGAACAAGTGCAGACTGAGTCGAGGAGGAGGAGGATAGAGTCAGGAGATATAGGCTCATCAAGGATGGAGAACAAGAGCAGACTGAGTCGAGGAGGAGGAGGATAGAGTCAGAAGATATAGGCTCATCAAGGATGGAGAACAAGAGCAGACTGAGTCGAGGAGGATGAGGATAGAGTCAGGAGATATAGGCTCATCAAGGATGGAGAACAAGAGCAGACTGAGTCGAGGAGGAGGAGGAGGATAGAGTCAGGAGATATAGGCTCATCAAGGATTGAGAACAAGAGCAGACTGAGTCGAGGAGGAGGAGGATAGAGTCAGGAGATATAGGCTCATCAAGGATGGAGAACATGAGCAGACTGAGTCGGGAAGGAGGAGGATAGGGTCAGGAGATATAGGCTCATCAAGGATGGAGAACAAGAGCAGACTGAGTCGAGGAGGAGGATAGGGTCAGGAGATATAGGCTCATCAAGGATGGAGAACAAGAGCAGACTGAGTCGAGGAGGTGGAGGATAGAGTCAGGAGATATAGGCTCATCAAGGCTGGAGACCAAGAGCAGACTGATTCGAGGAGTTGGAGGATAGAGTCAGGAGATATAGGCTCATCAAGGATGGAGAACAACAGTAGGCTGAGTCAAGGGGGTGGCACTCTACGGTGGAGGATGGCGCGCTGGTTCTGGCAGCCAGCGTACTTATCAGCGGCGTAACTCTATGGTGAGCTGGTTTGGTAAATGGCCACGGGTCTACAAGCTGGACGGGCGTACACACGGCCCGGTACAGTTTTATAATGTTTACATTTCTTTGCAAGAAAGTGTTCTTAACATTAAATAGATTAAACACATAGTATTCATTTCTATAGCTATGTCAGTGCAAACCATTCTTAAATCTGAAGTTATTAACGTAACGAACTCATGAATTCTATTATTGGGTAGGCCAATGTACTGTAATAATGGGGTAATAGCACACCTCTGATATCTGGTCAATTCAGTCTGAATTTCTTCACACTCGGCGTAGGAAAGTGAGACAGCATTACAATGAAACTTCTCAAGACGTAGCCTACCGTTAAGGAACTTCGAAAGTTTCTTTCATTTTATAGGCTACGTATTTTTTTCGGGTGGTACATGGATACAATATTGGAATACTATGTCGTTTCAATGCTTTGAGTTGAAGCGAACTTTTGTGAGTTGTAGCGTTCTGCAACCTAAGTCACTATAACATTTAAGTGACTGATCTTCTGAATCTACATGAAGCAGAAACATGCAGCAAATATATTTCATCAGCAGTTTCGCGGGAAATGTGAAGTATTTGTGGTATGTAATTGGTACTCAGTAATGAAATCTCGAATGTGACAACTTCCCTGCTTATAGAGAAAAAATACTTCCTTTTATCCATGCCTTCCCGGAAGTCTGTACAGTTTTGATGTTGTTTTGTTTCTGCCCATCTTTATCACAAATGTCAGTGTAAAGCGCTCATTTTTTCAAACTTAAAATATGTTTTTAAAACTATCTGTGGAGCACCATGGATCAAGATGGGTTGAAAGGATTAGCACGTCTTTCTATCGAGCGTCCATGGCTAGGAAGCTGGACTTCACAAATTCGCCGAAGTCAGTGCAACAAGGAAGGAATTTTAATGTAGGAGAGATAATTATTATGAGTACTTTGAGATTCATAAAGATATTAACCTAGGGGGAAATTCCAAATATGTTTCTTGTGTGGGATATAAAACTAATTCAGTTATTATAGAATCTGTAAGGAAACCAGAACGAAGTTTGCCGTGGGCCTGAGAGGACAGCCGTTGACTGGATGCCTTAGGCCAAGATCATTAGCGAACACTTGGCTCGTTATCTCCCCATAGCAGATAATAATACCCTTCGTACGTAGACCCTTAATAAGGAGGTTACCGTCCGCACATTGAGTTGAATCGGAAGCCAATGCGAGTTCTTCCAGCATGAGCCAAGGTGACTGTCGTAAGCCACCCATTTGACATTTCATGAGGCACGTGCCAGAATAGTGTCGTATAGAAATCCCGACTTTGATAGGCTACATTGCCGATGGGGGAGCTACGCGTGGCATGGGGGCAGGCTATCTCCGGAATCGGTAGACAAGCGGATTGGCGTTCCTTGGAATGGTTTTCCGTGTTTGTCCATTTTGAACTCAAGACAAATGCCGGGATGGCAGGCACCTTCCAGTAGGCCACTGCCGCTTTCTTCCTACTTCTTGCCCATCTTCACTCATTACAATTCTCATTCGAATGAAATTGGCGTCAGGAAGGGTATCCGGCCGTACAACTCATCCGTTGCATTTAAATTAATTTAACATCATCCCTGACTCCGTAAAATGGGAGTAATAGTGAACATGATGGGAGGCTCTACAAGAGAGTAGCCTAATTAGCGACGCGACGGTTGAAGAGAATGTACATGACCTAGTGTTCAGGAAACGATACGTTTGCAGGTATTGGTATTGGTTCAAACCTATAAAAGGGACTCCAGATCCAGACTGCTTTGCGGTGGTACGAGAAGGGATTTTGGGCGGGACGTCTTTGTGTCTCTCCACATGGAGAACCTACCGACTGACTGCGTGGCGGCTCTGCAGTAACGTTCTCGCCTGCTGTCCTTAAGGTTGCAGGATCGAAACCTGGCGCAGTCAGCTGGCATTTGATGGTACGCAAATGCGAGGGAGTTGTCTCAGTAGATTTACTGGCATGTTAAAGATCCCCTTCGGGACAAAATTTCGGCACTCCGCCATCTCTAAAAGCCACAGTAGTTAAGGGGGAGAGAGGATCACAGCTTGTGGCAAGCAAAACCAAGAGTTTTTTAGAGAATTTTCAAAATTTGCCAATTGTTTCACCATGCATCATCGTTTCCCTAAGTTTGTAAGAAATGTTTAACTTTTCGTTTTTAAGCCACAGGTTGAGATGACATATCATAATTTCCTTTTGTGGTCTTAGCCTAAACTTTTGACAGGTACTGTATAATATTGATTTTTAACCACAACGGGAAACTACAGCCGTATGCTATTCCCGAGGATATGCACCTCTCTATGCATAATTACATGTGATGATGGCCTCCTCCCTTGTAAAATTTCAATCCGGAGGTAAACTAGTCCCCCGTTCGGATCTCCGGGTGGGGACTACTCGAGAGGGGGTTAACATCACAGAAGTGACAAAGAGGAAATCTGACATTCTACGGATCGGAGCGTGGAATGTTAGAAGTCTGCTAGGAAGTGGAAAGTTAGAAAACTTAGAAAGGGAAATGGATAGGTTGAGGTTGGATTTGGTTGGGATTAGTGAAATGCGCTGGCAGGAAGAACAGGACTTTTGGTCAGGAGACTATAGGGTCATTAGCACTAAATCAAACAATGGCCAGGCAGGGGTTGGCCTCATATTGAGTAGGAAACTTGGACAGCGGGTGGAATATTATGAGCAATATAGTGAACGGATTATTGTAGCAAAAATCAATACTAAACCTACCTGCACCACAGTGGTACAAGTCTATATGCCTACCAGTCAAGCTGATGATGAGGATGTTGAAAAGGTCTACGAAGAAATAGACGAAATTCTGAGGTATATCAAGGGTGATGAAAATGTTATAGTAATGGGAGATTGGAATGCTGTGGTAGGAAAAGGGAGAGAAGGGAAGATAGTAGGAGATTTCGGATTAGGTGAAAGGAATGATCGAGGAAGCAGGCTGGTAGAATTCTGCACCGAGCATGAATTGGTCATAGCTAACACCTTATTCAATAACCACAATAGAAGAATATACACATGGATGAGACCAGGAGATACAGGGCGTTACCAAATCGACTTCATTATGGTCAAGCAGAGGTTTCGAAACCAGATTTTGGATTGTAAAACATATCCTGGTGCTGACATAAACTCTGACCACAATCTGGTTGTAATGAATTGCAGATTAAAGTTGAAGAAACTTAAGAAAAGTCAAAAGCCAAAAAGGTGGGCAATAGACAGACTGAAAGAGAAGGATGTAAACGAAAGATTCAAGAAGAGTATAAAGGAAGGACTAATGAAAAACCCTAAACAAACTTCAATTGCAGACGAATGGGCACTTTTGAAGAATGAAATAACAAAATCCGCAGAAGAAAACATTGGTAGGAAAGAAAGAATAGGGAGAAACCCGTGGATCACTCAGGATATACTAGAATTGATGGATGAAAGGCGGAAACACAAGAATGTAAGAGATGAAGAGGGGAAAGCAGAATACAGACGTCTGAGAAATGAGGTTAACAAGAAGTGCAAGGAAGCGAAAGAAGAACGGTTGAAAGAGAAATGTGCAGGTATAGAAAATTGTCTGAAATTAGGAAAAGTAGACACAGCTTATCGAAGGATTAAGAATACTTTTGGGGAAAAGAAGACTAAGTGCTGTAATATTAAGGACACAAATGGAAAGCCTCTAACAGATAGGGAAGAAAAGGTTGAGAGATGGAAAGATTACATCGAGAGTTTGTATAAGGGAAAGGAAATTGAGAATCATGTAATGGAAAGGGAGGAGGAAATTGATGAGGATGCGAAAGGAGATTTAATATTGAGATCAGAATTTGATAGAGCTTTGGAAGACTTAAGCAGGAACAAAGCACCAGGCATAGATGATATACCGATTGAGTTGCTACGCTGCATAGGAGATGAAGGTCTGATCAGGTTATTTCACTTGGTGTGTAGGATTTATGAGACAGGTGAGGTACCCCCTGATTTCAAGAAGAATACCAAAGAAAGTGGGAGCTGACAGATGTGAAGATTACCGTACAATCAGCTTGATTACTCATGCTTCAAAGATCCTGTCTAGAATAATTCACAAGAGGATTGAAAGCCAGATAGAAACGGAGTTGGGTGAAGACCAGTTTGGTTTCAGGAGAAATGTAGGAACAAGGGAAGCTGTACTAAGTTTTAGGCTGATTTTGGAAGGTAGAATAAGGAAAGGTAAGAGAACGTTCATGGCATTTGTAGACTTAGAAAAGGCTTTTAATAACGTTGATTGGACTAAATTGTTTGATATTTTGAAATCTATTGGAATAAAGTACAGGGATAGGAGGGTGATATACAATCTATACAGAAACCAGACAGCAGTCATTCGAGCTGAAGGACATGAGAGAGAAGTTGGTATTCAGAAAGGTGTAAGGCAAGGCTGCAACTTATCACCCATACTTTTCAATCTTTACATTGAACAAGCAATGAAGGAAATTGGAGAAAAATTTAAAGTGGGAGTGAAGATTCAAGGAGAAATAATTTCAACTCTGAGATTTGCTGATGACATCGTCATCTTGGCCGACACGCCTGAGGATTTGAATCAGTTTTTGAATTGGTATGGACTCCGTCTTACAGAATGAATACATGATGAAAATTAATAAATGTAAAACAAAAATACTGGAATGCAGCCGAAATAAATCAGAAACTTCTATGGAGATCAAATTGGCAGGTGAAAAGCTGAAGGAAGTTGGAGACTTCTGTTACTTAGGAAGCAGAATAACCAGTGATGGACGAAGCAAAGAGGATATAAAAAGTAGGTTGGCTCAGGCAAGGAAAGCCTTCCTACAAAAAAGGAATCTGTTGACATCGAATATAGATTTAGGTATTAGGAAGTCATTTTTGAAAGCCTTTGTCTGGAGCGTGGCGCTCTATGGAAGTGAAACTTGGACTATTGGTGCAGCAGAAAAGAGGAGAATTGAAGCATTTGAAATGTGGTGTTACAGGAGAATGATGAAGATCAGATGGGTAGATAGGGTTACAAACGAAGAGGTATTAAGGCGAGTGGGAGAGGAGAGATGTTTCTGGCGACTGCTAATGAAGAGAAGAGATAGGTTGGTAGGACACATACTAAGACACCCAGGAATAGCAAGCTTAGTTATGGAAGGAAGGGTCGAGGACAAGAACTGTAGGGGTAGACCAAGGTTAGAATATGTTAAACAGATTGCCTCGGATGTAGGGTGTGGTAGCTATGTAGAGATGAAACGATTAGCTCAGGACAGGGAGGCATGGAGAGCTGCATCAAACCAGTCAAAAGACTGAAGACTCAAACAACAACAAAATAAAAGTATGGAAATTGAAAGACAAAACTGTACAGGAAGATTTTCAGGAGAGATTGAAGCAACAAACCCCAGTTACTGAAGTGGAAAACATAGAAGAGGAATGGTCCCACTTTAAAAAGGCATTTGTTGGTGCAGCAGAGAGTGCTTGTGGTAGGACGTCAACAAGAGTGAAAGAGAAGGAGACACCGTGGTGGGATGAGGAAGTGAGGAAAGCCGTGAAAGAAAAGAAGTCTGCATGGAAAGAATGGAACCGAGATCAAACAGAAGAAAGCAAAGGGAAGTATCACGACAGCAAACGCAGGTGTAAGAAAGTGGTAGGAGAAGAAAAGAAGAAAAGTTGGGAAGAATTTACACGAAGAATGGAAACAGATGTAAGTGGCAGTAAAAGGATGCTATATGGGCTTCTAAGAAGTAAGAGGAAAGAAAGAGTTACTACAAAGCCAGTGAAAAAGGAAGATGGAGAGTTGTTAACACAACCAGAAGATACAAAGGGACGATGGAAGGAGTATTTCGATAAGCTATTGAATGTGAGCAATTGTACTGGTGAGATGGAAGTGACACAACCTGACGACTCTATAACAGAAGATGATATAACAATGCTGGAGGTGGAATTAGCAGTACAGAAAATGAAGATGGGAAAAGCAACAGGGGTGGATGAAATCAGTTTAGAAATGATAAAGGCTGCTGGACCTGTTGGTATGCAATGGTTGTATCGACTGCTAAAGTGTGTGTGGAAACGGAAATGTGTACCAGAAGACTGGGAGAAAGGGCTAATAATACCAGTGTTTAAGAAGGGGGACAAGAAGGTGTGTGATAACTATAGAGGGATCACCCTCATATCACAGATAGTAAAAATACTGGAAAGGATATTAGAAAGAAGAATGAGAAGAAAGGTGGAAGGAGAGTTGCAAGAGGAACAGTATGGCTTCAGGAGTGGAAGATCCACAGTGGACCCAATCTTTAGCTTGAGGCAGGTGATGGAAAAGGACCGGGAATATGGAGAGGGTTTGATCATGACTTTCATAGATCTAGAAAAGGCATATGATAGTGTCCCCAGAGAGAAGGTATGGGAAACCATGGTTAAGACGAGACTGGGAAGAGAAATGTTGGAAATGGTGCAAGCAATGTACAACAACTGTGTTAGCAGGGTACTGACCCCAGTTGGAAAGACAGATTGGTTTAGGAACAAGACTGGACTAAGACAGGGGAGTGTGCTGTCACCTCTCTTGTTCATAATGGTGATGGATGAAATTGTAAAGGAAACAAAGGAAGCATATGGACATAAAGAAATGAAGTTGCTGTTATTTGCAGATGATATTGTGGTCTGGGGAAGGAACACCGAAGAAGTGCAAAAACAACTAGATGCACTGAACGAAAATATTCAGAAGTACGGCCTGAAAATCAGTATAGAGAAAAGCAAGACCATGGTGATGACAAGAGGGGAAAGATAAGGAAAGGGCACTGTGAAAATTGGAAGTCAGAGTTTGGAAATTGTGGACACGTTCAAATACCTAGGAAGTGAATTGATGCAAACTGGTAGGTTGGACTTGGAGATTGGCAGGAGGGTACAGCAGAGCAATGCATTCTATCAAAGTGTAAGAAAACTTGTTTGGGATAAGGAAGTACCAAGGAAAAGCAAGGAGGTAATGTATAAAGTGTACTATGTTCCCATATTAACTTATGCAGCTGAGACTTGGACCCCGACAAGCAGGCAAGAGGGTAGAATCACAGCCAGTGAAATGAAATTCGTAAGAAGTATGATAGGAAAGACAAGGAAAGACAGAGTGAGGAATGAAGATGTTAGGAAGGAAGTTGGGATGGAAAAACTAAATGAGAGAATTGAGAAGAATAAACTAAGGTGGTTTGGACATGTAAAGAGGATGGAGGAAAATAGAATACCAAGACAGATGCTGGAGGCGAAGTGCAAGGGTAAGAGAGCAAGAGGAAGACCTTGAACAAGGTGGATTGATTCAGTGAAGAACAGCGTAAGAAAACGAAATCTGGACTGGGACAAGATCGTGGAAGAAGAATGGTGGAAGGAAAGAGGAAAGTAGAGAAGTGCCATAAATACCCCGACCCGGCAGGAGCTGGATAAGGGGAAATGTTGTTGATGATGATGATTTTAGCATATACATATTGGGCCCGTATTCGCTCATACTGGTGATGATTATAATGGAACCTATCATTTGTTAACATTGAACATTTATAATTCTTCATTCTGCATAATTTGCCATGTTAAGATGGACTAAATATTGGCTATTTACTTCAGGTAAAGGTATTTCCTCGCAGACGCGCGAAAAGGATTTTATTTAGTCGCTACACGACTTCGATTGTGTCGAAGCCAGCTCTTCGCCAATCAGGAGAATAACCCGACAGTGAGGTCACGGCGAACGCAGGTATGTTCTAGCAGGCCGTGCAGAGACCACGTTTTGAGACAAAGTTGTCTCTAATATGTGAAGAAGAATCTGGTCTCATCGTTTATATCACGCACTTCAGAGTGCCAGTATCCATTACTCCACGTGGAGTACACGAGAATGATCAAGAGCAATATTTAAGTCATTTTGTGAATTTTGTGAAATTTTTGACTTTGCACTTGGTCTGCCCATTAGCTTGGCCACGTTGCCGATAGAATCATTCAACGAACAGTGAAAGTAAGTTCAGTGTTATTTTCGAGCATCAATTTGTGAGTAGGCACGAAAACCAATTGTATGAAACCGTGCTGAGTAAGTGTCGGTAATTTCGGAGCAAGATCGCTCCGATTCATAACGATCAAGTGTTTGAAAGTTTAGTAGCTGTGAGAGTGATGCACATGGCATCGTAAATTCAGTGTCAGGCACAGAGTAATTTTTGTTAACAGCCTGAACAGTGTAGAAGCAGTGTTGCTTATAGTGAATCAGCGACGCAATAAATTCAGTGATATCTGCATGTTTTTCTGCCACACTATGCATCATTTCGACCACGAGGACGGAATCCTTCATCACGTTTTCATGATGGTGACCATTGGCTAAGCATGTGGCGATGGAAGAGATGCTGACGATATAAACTACATTATGGAATGGAGGAAGAGGAAAGAGGAATTATAGCAGGCTCCTTGGCCTCAGGAATGTTGAACTATATCCCTCCAACCATGGAGTTGACCACCCGTCAATTTCCAGGGAAGAATGAGGTGAACGACAAACCACGGTGAGTTCTGACCGTAATTTCACTGGTTGTAAAGGCAAATAGATGGTGGTTCTGATTAGTATAGCAACCGTAACTTGTATGACAATCAGTAGGTAGGGATTTTCAGTAGATTTTTCTACATGTGTAGTGACATAAGCTTCTGCACCATTGCCTATAGCTTATTCACTATGGTTGACAGCTTAATAGCTGACTTATGAGTCACCAAATGGTGAGTGTATCTGCCGGTGCATTTGTAAATATGTATTTTGTATTTTAGGTGTTATGAGGATTTTTGTCCAAGCTCAGTGAGTAATTTCTACAGCCTAGCAATGCTGTATAGGTGGGAATGTGAGCCCACGTGTTAACCAACAGACACCCAATTGAGATTAATAATTTTTACGCCATTGACGAGGATATATCAGTGAGAAAGTGTTTTTACTTCTACAATTCTGAATTCTGTTAAACCTTTTTGTGGTATAGAATACCACGAGATTCTAGTCAAATCTCATTACAACTTATGAGCAGTGCAGTTTTAGCCTGTTTCAATATCCCTAAAACACCAATTGTATCATTTAAACCAAAGCTAGGAGGATAGCATGTTGTATTTGCTGTTTATTTCGTGCCAATTGTGAGCACATTCCATTCATATAAGCTTTACCGCAGTAGCGGAATATCTTCCAAAGAAGTTAAGATGGGTAGAAAATCTTTGTATCATGATTCTTTGAAATGGAGTAACATCTTGTATTTTTGTACATGTGAGTTATCATTTCATTCAGGGACTGGGACATCTAGTCATCAGCCCCATATATTTGGGTGTGTGTTCAATTTGTCCTGTGTTTATGTGGTGACTGTAATAGTTGTGTAACTGTAATTATTAGGGTCAGGTGTCCTGAGATTTGCAATAAGTTACTACCCAAGTATTTTTCTGGAGGGAGTGGGGGGGATTGGAGAAAACTCACTCAGGGTGGGCACTCTCATCACCGGGATTCGAACCTCACCCACTCGGCTTAACCTTCTCAGTGCCACGCGCCGATCAGATCGGCTCTCGCTGCTCGCGCCAAAAGTGCCAAAGCCGATTCAATCGGCGCGCAGTTCATCTTATATTTGTAGATTTCTGTAGGCATATATCCGTGATTATTTCATATGGTTAGAAAGGCGAGGTTTCAAGCTTGCCTGTGCTTTGTTTACTTTTTTCCTTCGAAGTCCGGTACGCGATAGGTTTGAGTTTGAATTCACGCCCTCCCTTTGCGCTCTCTAAATCACGCGCGTTCCCGCAAAAAATTGCGGTTCAGTTGATTTCTTTTTGTTGACGTTTTCTGCCTAAGATGTATCTAAGAACGTTCTACACAGGAAACGTAGTGTTTCTTCGAATATGACTCATAGGTGTACTTAATTTAGGCTCAAAACTGATTCTTTACAAAAAAAATATGAAAAATTGAACAATTATCAGAATAAACTCAATTAAAAAACTTTTGATGCCATATTTACTTTTAAGAACATAATGTATGAAAGAATGAGGTATAGGTTATAATGCAAAGCAATAATAATGATTCTATCGTTTGAAATGTGGTATTTATGATATTTTTTTTCGTATAGTCTGCATGGCCATTGAGAATGGCTTGGCACTAAGAGGGTTAATACTTCTTCATTTGTTACTCATATGCTACCCATCTGATCATCATTCTCCTGTAACATAAAACGCTTCTATCCTCCTCTTTTCTGCTGCGCCAACAGTCCCAAGTTTCACTTCCATAGAGCACTACACTGCAGAAAAAGGCTTTCAAAAATTACTTTCTAATACCTAACTCTATATTTGATGTCAACAGATTTCTTTTCTGTAGAAATGCTTTCCTTGCTTGAGCCAACCTACTCTTTACATCCTCTTTGCTTCGTCCATCACTGGTTATTTTACTTCCTAAGTAGCAGGCAGTCTCCTTAGCTTTCCACCTGCCAATTTGATGTCAATAGTTGTTTCTCATTTCTTTCGGCTGTATTCCATTATTTTTGTTTTACATTCATTGATTTGCATCATGAATTCTTTCCTCAGGACGGAGTCTATTCCATTTAAAAGCGAATGCAAATCCTGTGGTGAGTCGGCTAGGATGACAATGTCATCTCAGTGTTAAAATTATCTCTCCTACTTTCTCCTACTTTAAATTTTTCTCTAGTGTCCTTCATTGCTTGTTCAATGTATAGATTGAACAGTATGGGTAATACGTTGTAGTCTACTGAATACCAATTTCTCTTTCATGTCCTTCAGCTCGAATCATTGCCGTCTGGTTTTTGTACGGATTGTAGATCACCCTCCTATCCCTGTACTTTATTCCAGCCTTTTTCAAAATGTCAAACAACATACTCCAATCAATGTTATCCAAAGCCTTTTCTAAGTCTACCAGTGTCATGAGCGTTCTCTTATCTTTCCTTATTCTACCCTCCAAAATCAGCCCAAAGTTTAGTACAGCTTCCCTTGTTCCTTCCTTTCTCCTGAAACCAAATTGGTCTTCGCCCAACTCTGTTATTAAGCAACTATATTTTTGTATACAAAAGTAACGATTTGTTACTTCGACTATCATAACTGTGACTTCGTTAGTATTTTTGGCAAGCAACGGTAACTGTTACAAATGTAACTTACCCAACTCTACTGATTACATGGTATTAGGCATGCTGTATGGAATGAATAACATTGAACAAACATTATAACATTAATTATAAGATTAACTGGATGTCAGCCTTTTCAATACAATATGCTTTAGTAGGCCTATACAGTACATTCAAGTGTTACATGTTTTGGGGTTATAATACCCCTTCGTCAGACAAATGAAGAATACAGGTAATACAGCTGTTTATGCTGTTATACTTCTTCAAGATGTTTTTAATACCTGTATTCTTACGGCTTCGGTAGGAAGGCATGGTTGATTGTATTTACCATGCCTCGGGCAGTTTGCAAAATGCCTGGTAAGTCACCGTTGCAAATGCTCTTAAGTATCACAATGCTTATTGGTCTGAAGTTAATACAGTCGAACTTGGATAATTCGCAAACCCTTATAACAAGATTCAAACTGCAAATCATATTATAAACACCAATTAAACACACTACAATTGGTTGTAGTTAGATAATGCAGGGTCTTTCACTCAAAGTGAGGCCAGCCGCGTGGTACGTGGTGGGTCGGACGAGTAGCCTACACTGAGCTTGGGGTCGACAGAGCATGTAAATAACAAGCACTCATAACAACACATAATCGAAGTCACATGTCACAGAAGATGGTGAAAATGTCCTCCGCCTGAATCTACATATTTCTGGCATCTTCTAAGGAAATTTCCATTCACTTGCATTAGTTCATCTACCGAGATAGCCTCAATTTCTCTCGTGATATTAATTTGAGTTCATCTAGAGTGTGAGAGTTTGTTGCATAAACCTTATGTTTCAAATTCTCCTATAAACAAAAATTGAAGCAATAGGCTTTAACACTTAGTAATAACATGTTATACAATTTTGAAACACAAAACGCAACTGTCTCAGCTCCGTGTTGCAATGTGCTCGTCTGACCTTTGGCTTCACCTTCTACCTACAGTGCTGCGTCAGCCGTGCGGCCGGCCCCACTTTGAGTGAAATACTCTGTATATTTATGTATAAATTTAAACCTCAACGAAGTAATCATGGTCTGACGATGACCGCTTGAAGACTGAAACGCGTAATCCTAAAATGGCCCATTATAATTCGAGAACTCAAGCGACGGTGCTGCCGTTATCTGGAACAATTGCCATATCAATGCATTACTTTCACAAAAAGAAAGCTTTTCAGACAGAATGGAGTCTGTTACTTAGCGCCGCCAAGCCGATTTCGAAGTACCCATGATCGTATATGGTAGGCATTTTACAAAGGAGAATTAGTTATTAATATCATGTATCTAGTTTATGTCCTCTATGGAACTTGGGCGGAGTGTATATGCGCTTTTACTCTGTGACGATGTTAGTTGTAATTTGCTCAATGTGTTAAGAAGAAGATCGAGATGTGTGTGCATATTAAGGTGCTTTACTCAAAACATAATAGTAGGCGACGAGGAATTGGGACTTGATTCACCGGTACAGATATAGCCTATATCCGTTAAGTACGGCATTTACGTCAGGTCTGTTTCAACGGCCACGTACGGCAACGTACAATCAAGAATCAGGCAAATCGACATGAAATTTAAGCGACTCATCGTATTGTTACGGCTGTGAGTTTGTGTCATCGCTCGCCGCATGAGTCACAACTGCCCCAGGGCTGGGCTGTGGCCTGCCTCCTGTATTGCGCGCGCCTTATGCAACAGGGCTACTAGGAAAAAGGGATAGTCCAGAATATTCGTGACTGGACCAGCGATGGAAACCTCGAGAAGCCGTGAACCCTGGATGGATCTAGAAGCATTTATTGAGTCGCCGGCCTGCTATATAAGTGCGACCTGTCAAAGAGGGGTTGTTGTGTTTTACGAGCTAGTGTGAGCGATTATCGTGAGTGACAGAAGTGTGGTGACTTGCGAAACCCCTAGTGGAGCGGGGAAGTGAGACTCCTACAGAGGAACTGTGTTTTGAGCGAGTGTGCTTACTTAGTGCGAAGAGAAGTCATTGTGGTGAGTTGCAAAACAGTGAGTGACAGAGCTAGTGCAGCTATTTCCATCCAGCGTACGGGGCCACCTCATTACGAGGGATTAACTGTGGTCTGTTGACAAGTGAAAGGGGAGGTATTCTCGACTCGAGGAAACTGGAGAAGGTAATAATTGCTATTTGCTGTTGAGTAGTGTATATTTCTGGCCACAATAAAGTTAATTATTTCTTTAAAGCAGTAATTGGTGTTGTGCTTCCTACCCACCGTAATCCAGTTAACAAAAGTGCCACTAGGGGGGTGGCACGTAACAACTGGTGTCAGAAGTGGGATTACGAACTCAAGCACAACACCTGACGGTCCTGGTTTCAAAACCCGAGCTGGTCATTTTCTCTAATTTTCCTGTGAGTGCATGCCCTTTACAAGGCAAACAACTAAAATGGAGGCGCAATTGGCAGCATTGCTAGAAAAGTTAAATGGCATAGAAGACGGCCAGAAGAATTTAACCAAGGAGCTAACTGCCAAATTAGAAGACGGCCAGAAGAAGCTAGAAGACGGCCAGAAGAAGATGGAAGACGGTCAAAATAAGTTAGCGGAGGACCTGAAGAAGATGGAGGACGGCCAGAAGAAGATGGAGGACGGCCAGAAGAAGTTAGCCGAGGACCTAACTGCCAAACTAGAAGACGGCCAGAAGAAGTTAGCCGAGGACCTAACTGCCAAACTAGAAGACGGCCAGAAGAAGATGGAAGACGGTCAAAATAAGCTAGCGGAGGACCTGAAGAGGATAGAGGACGGCCAGAAGAAGATGGAAGACGGTCAGAATAAGTTGACACAGGACCTGAAGAAATTAGAACTGGGTCTGCGTGAGGAAGTCACGGCAGTGGAAAAGAAGTTCGACGCCTTACAAGTGGAAGTTGCCGAGCTGCGCTAACGCCCGCTGATGGGGGTGGAGGAGAAATTCAACGTCTTACAAAAGGAAGTTGCCGAGCTGCGCCAACGCCCACTGACGGGGGTGGAGGAGAAATTCAACGCCTTGCAAGTGGAAGTTGCCGAGCAGTGCCAACGACCGCTGATGGGGGTGGAGGAGAAATTCAACGCCTTACAAGTGGAAGTTGCCGAGATGTGCCAACGCCCGCTGATGGGGGTGGATGAGAAATTCAACGCCTTACAGAAGGAAGTTGCCGAGCTGCGCCAACGCCCACTGACGGGGGTGGAGGAGAAATTCAACGCTCTACGAGAGGAAGTTGCCGAGCTGCGCCAACGCCCGCCCACCGTTACACCAGGAATATCAGGAACGGGACATAGCAGAGTGACGCCCCCAACCTTCGACGGAAAGGTCCCGTGGAGCACCTACTTACGTCAGTTCGAGGCGGCCTGTTCCATAAATAACTGGAACAACACAGAAAAGGCTTCAGCTCTCATTGTAGCGCTGAGAGGTGACGCCCTTAACGTCCTTCAGGCCATCCCGACTGGATCCCAGGACTACGCTTCCCTGATCGCCCATATGGAGTCCCGATATGGAGATAGCCATCTTCAGCAGGCCTATCAGATGCAGCTCCGGACCCGGGTGCAGAAGAACGCGGAAACCCTGCAGGAGTTCGAGATGGACATCGCACGCCTCGTAAGGCTCGCCTACCCAACAGCGCCAGCCGACTTTCTGGAGCAGATAGCGACGCAGACATTCACCGACGGGCTCGCGCGCAATAAGACCCTGGCAGATGCGCTGAGCAATGCACTTGAGTTCGAGACGGCAAAACAGGCATCCAGAATGCACGCGCGGGTGCGTCAAGTGGACGTCGACGAACCAGTAAAAACCAACGAGACCAAGCCCCTGGCGGACGAATTCATGGAGGCGCTAAGCCGTTTCTTCGATAGTCGCGGTACCACCAGCAACGACACAGCCGGAAGACAACCGGAGAGGCGGCCCGGAAGAGGACTACCGACCTGCTGGGCCTGCGGTAAGAAAGGCCACCTGAGCAAGGACTGCGGTGATCGCCGCCGCCGAGGGTATCCGACGGGAAATCAGTCGTCTGAAAACCGCGCGTCCCAGGGAAACGAGTATTAGCCAGCCTTGGGGGGCAAAGGTTGGCTTGTGACAGTCGTCAAGCCCCAGCAGTCCAAGTGCGTGTGACGAAGTTACGGAGGGACAATAGCAGCCTGATGGTCGACGGAGTCGTCAACGGAGTGAGCTGGCCCATGCAGATCGACACGGGAGCGTCGAGGACCATCGTCAATCCCACCGTGATCCCGAAGTGGAGAGTGCAACCCACACAAAGGAACCTCCAGCTAATAACCGCTACCGGAGAGACCGCACCGGTACATGGCGAAGCATCACTGGAGTTCGTCATTGGTCGACGGGTGGTGAAGCATCCAGTGCTTGTGGCTGACGTATCAAACGAAGTGATCATCGGACTGGACTTCCTGGACCAGAACAACATCATCTTGGACTTGAGTACCAACACTCTGCACTTCGGAGGTGAGGAACTTGCTTTGCAACCAGCACACGAGGCCGTCACCGCACGACGAGTAAGGCTGAGAGAGGACGTCATCGTTCCTGCCAGGACGGAGGTCAGCGCCGCCGTAATTGTCGACGGAACTGCCGAGGGAGTGGCGGCTGTCATCGAGCCAAAATATGAGGACATCCAGACAAAAGGATTGCTAGTTGCCAAGACCCTCATAAACACGACGCCTCGGCCGTACGTCCGCCTGTCCAACCTGAACGACTACGATATTACGGTTCACCGGGACACCAACCTAGGAGTCTGCGAGCCTGTTACCTGGATTGCCCGCATCACAGAAACGACGGAAGGACACCTGCATACGGACAACCGAAGAAGACGCGCCCTGCCAGAAGAACTACAGAAGCTGTACCAAGGATCCCAGGACCATTTAGACGAAGAGCAATCACGCCAACTTCAGGACCTGCTACGCGAATTCCAGGATGTCTTCTCCGTGGGGAGCAAAGACTTCGGTAGGACAAGCTTGGTCCAGCACAGAATCGACGTTGGGGACAGCGCACCGATTAGGGCCCCATTCCGACGAGTCCCGCTCGCCAAGCAAGCCGAAGTCGACCGGATGGTAGAAGAGATGAAGGAGCAAGGGGTGATCGAGCCATCACGTAGTCCTTGGAGTTCTCCGGTCGTGCTTGTGAAGAAGAAGGACGGTTCCACCAGGTTCTGCGTGGACTACAGGCGGGTGAACGACGTCACGAAGAAGGACAGCTACCCTCTACCCCGGATCGACGACACGCTGGACACCATAACAGGGTCAAGATGGTTCTCCACCTTGGATTTGAAGAGTGGCTACTGGCAGGTGGAGGTCCACCCTAAGGACCGCGAGAAAACGGCATTCTCTGTTGGCAGCGGGCTCTGGCAGTTCACCGTCATGCCATTCGGTCTGTGCAACGCCCCTGCGACCTTCGAAAGGCTAATGGAGTCCATTCTGAAGGGACTACACTGGAAGACCTGCCTGGTACACCTAGACGAAGTCATCGTTCTGGGGAGGAGCTTCGAGGAGCACTACAGCAACCTGAAGGAGATCTTGTTGAAGCTACGGGCTGCCCATCTGAAGTTGAGCTCCAAGAAGTGTCAGCTCTTCCAGAAGCGGGTCCAGTACCTTGGGCATATCGTCTCCGAGGAAGGGGTGCGCACCGACCCAGAGAAGACCGCAGCTGTGAGGGAGTGGCCAGTTCCGAAGGACAAGTCCCAACTACGAAGCTTCCTGGGACTCTGCACTTATTACCGTCGCTTCGTGAGAGGATTCGCCGACATCGCCAAACCTTTACATCGACTGACTGAGAAGGACCAACTCTTCACGTGGACAGCAGAATGCCACAGTGCCTTCGAACAACTCAAGCAGGCTCTGTGCACCGCACCTATTCTGGCCTACCCCAGACCTGGAACAAGGTTCATCGTCGATACCGATGCCAGCGACTTTGGCATAGGGGGAATCCTGTCGCAAGTAGTGGACGGCGAGGAGAGAGTAGTGGCCTACTTCAGCAAGGCCTTGTCAAAGCCAGAAAGGAACTACTGCGTCACCAGGAAGGAGCTGCTCGCCATCGTGAAGACCATTGAACACTTCCACAAGTACCTGTACGGGCAAGAATTTCTCATCAGGACCGACCATGCATCCCTGCGGTGGCTCCTGAACTTCAAGCAGCCCGAGGGTCAACTCGCGCTGTAGTTAGAGAGGCTTCAACAGTACAACTTTGAGATTCAGAACAGGAAAGGCCAGCTGCATTCTAACGCCGACGCCCTGTCACGAAGACCGTGCCCCGAAGACTGCACCTTCTGTGGCCGAAGGGAGGAGAACACCGGGATGCAGTGCCGAAGGACTACCGTGGAACTTCAAGGGAGCTGGAGCCGCGAATCTTTCACGCGGGCACAAGCAGAAGATGATGACCTGGGACTGATAGCCGAATGGAAGGGGGCCTGTGTTCCCAGACCCGGGTGGAACATTGTGAGTGACTGCAGCCCAAAGTTTAAGTCCTACTTGGCGCAGTGGGACTCGCTGATTGTAAGGGATGGCCTCATCTGCCGCACCTGGGAGAGCACCGACGGGAAGACATATCGGGAACAAGTCGTCGTTCCAAAGGCTATGACGGAGTAAGTCCTGAAGGAAGTTCATGGAGGATCATCTGGTGGACACCTAGGGATAAAGAAGACCCTGGAGAAGCTGAGAGAGCGGTTCTACTGGATCGGCTGCCGAACAGACGTGGAGAACCACTGCGCGAGGTGCCACGATTGCGCAGCCAACAAGGGCCCAGGACGAAGACGACAGGGTCCACTGAAGACCTACAACGTGGGCGGCCCCATGGAGAGAGTGGCCATCGATGTTGCTGGGCCATTCCCGTTAAGCGAGGCAGGGAACCGCTACATATTAGTCGTCAGCAACTACGTTACCAAATGGCCGGAGGCGTATGCGCTCCCTAACCAAGAAGCCGCGACGATCGCAGAGACCCTGGTGAAGGAATTCGTCAGCCGGTACGGAGTACCCCTGGAGCTGCACTCCGACCAAGGGAGGAACTTCGAGTCGCAGGTGTCCCTGAACCTATGCCAGCTGCTGGGAATCCGGAAGACAAGGACAACGCCGCTACACCCTCAGTCCGACGGGATGGTAGAGGGATTCAATCGCACCATCGAGAACCATCTCCGAATAGTTGTCAGCGAGCACCAGAGGGATTGGGACAAGCATCTTCCACTATTTCTCCTGGCCTACCGCGCCGCCATGCATGAAGCCACCGGGTGCACACCAGCCCGGGCCATGTTTGGGAGGGAGCTCCGTCTACCTGTCGATCTTGCCTTCGGCCGACCTGGGAATGATCCGATCCCGGTAAGCCAGTATTGTCAAGAACTGGTCGACCAACTGGAGGACGTGCACGCGTTCGCGAGGAGGAAACTGCGGATCGAGACCGACCGAATGAAGACCCGATACGACCAGCAGACGGATGCCGGAGGATTCCACGAGGACGACCTGGTCTGGCTCTTCAACCCATTACGGAAGAAAGGCCTGTCACCCAAACTGCAGAAGTCCTGGGAGGGCCCGTACCGAGTCGTGAAACGGATCAACGATGTCGTCTACAGGATCCAGCGGAGCCCGAGGGCGAAGATGAAGATCGTGCACCGAGATTGCCTGGCAGCCTACGGAGGGACACAGACGGACCAATGATTGATCGGGACGATCAGCCTTTTTAGGAAGGGGGTGGTGTTACGGCTGTGAGTTTGTGTCATCGCTCGCCGCATGAGTCACAACTGCCCCAGGGCTGGGCTGTGGCCTGCCTCCTGTATTGCGCGCGCCTTATGCAACAGGGCTACTAGGACAAAGGGATAGTCCAGAATATTCGTGACTGGACCAGCGATGGAAACCTCGAGAAGCCGTGAACCCTGGATGGATCTAGAAGCATTTATTGAGTCACCGGCCTGCTATATAAGTGCGACCTGTCAAACAGGGGTTGTTGTGTTTTACGAGCTAGTGTGAGCGATTATCGTGAGCGACAGAAGTGTGGTGACTTGCGAAACCCCTAGTGGAGCGGGGAAGTGAGACTCCTACAGAGGAACTGTGTTTTGAGCGAGTGTGCTTACTTAGTGCGAAGAGAAGTCATTGTGGTGAGTTGCAAAACAGTGAGTGACAGAGCTAGTGCAGCTATTTCCATCCAGCGTACGGGGCCACCTCATTACGAGGGATTAACTGTGGTCTGTTGACAAGTGAAAGGGGAGGTATTCTCGACTCGAGGAAACTGGAGAAGGTAATAATTGCTATTTGCTGTTGAGTAGTGTATATTTCTGGCCAGAATAAAGTTAATTATTTCTTTAAAGCAGTAATTGGTGTTGTGCTTCCTACCCACCGTAATCCAGTTAACAAAAGTGCCACTAGGGGGGTGGCACGTAACAGTATATTCAGCTGCGTGTGCCTGCATGCCACATATTCAAAATATTATTTATCGCAGTTCGAACTTTGTGGTTATGCAAAGTTTTTTTTTTCTCAAGCCCAGGACACTATTCGGTCATCGATCACTACCCAGTGTGTTTTAAATCGGTAATCTTGAAACATTTTATTATATTTGAACTGTGATTTTTAGAATCATTTCCACGTTCAGTCAAGATGGACGCAAATCAGTTTCAACAATTACTGAACATTTTCACCGATTCTCAAGAGAAGTTACTTGAAAGCTATCAAGCTCACCAATCCGTCACAACCCCACAAGCCACTAACATCACACCTTTTGAAAATGTTTGTGCAGAATAGGAGAAATTTGTGTCGTATTTAGAACGATTTGAGAATTAAGCAAACTTAAACAATGCCACCGATCCAACAAAGAAAGCTGAACTCTTGTGTACATCAATAACAATCTCTCTGCATTTTTAGGCCCTGATAAACCGATCAAGTCTCTCGGTTATAATGACTTAGTAAAACATTTCAAGCAAATACTGTCACCTCTAGTTTCAACCGTGGTTTCCCAACACTATTTTTTGAACGTCAATCAAAAAGAAAGTCAAAATATTGCAGGATTTGTTGCCACTCTTAGAAGCCACTTACTAGACTGTGACTTTTTTATTCAGTGTACATGTGACGCCAGAATGTCAATCGCGGATGTTTTTCTTCGTGCACAATTTATACGTGGCTTGCGAGATAATTGGATCAGAGAGAAACTTCTCCAGTCTAATGACACGAAATTTGATGATCTCCTGAAGAAGGCTATAGCCTTGGAAGCATCGCGGTATGAGAGTAATCAGCTGTCAAAACAGCTCACTGCACCGTCAGACACTGTAGAGGACACAAACAAAGTAACAAAAGCCATAGGTTCACATAATGACCGAAGTATGAATCAATATAGCAGTGATACTCAGACACGTTTTGTTCAAAAGCCTAGCCCAGGCTCTCACTCACGTTCACAGTCCTGGGGCCGCCTTAGTTCTGTCAATTATAGAGCACTAGGTATTGATGGATTATACCTGAATTGTGGAAATTCAAACCACAGGTCAAGAGATTGTCGCACAAACAGAAACTCTCTTAAATCTAGGTCATGTAAGAAAGTGGGACATGTTGCAACAGTTTGTATCACTACACTTCTTTAACAGTCAAATACACACAACATTGCAACTGAGAACATAGATGGCAACTAGAATGCCACCCCGAAACCAATTTCGGGATAGGACAACTGGAATGCATCGAAGATCTCTTTGACGTAGGACAAGAATCGGATAAATATTTTATCACAGTTAAACTCAACAATAAATCACAAAGATTTGAAGTCGACACGGGAGCAAAATATTCACTCATCCCAGAGAACGAATGTTCAACCTTGGGTCTTTGTTTGCCATTGCAGCCAACAAATGTCTGTTTTCGATCATATTCTGATCATGTTATCAAACCCAGAGGAAAAATTGTTGTCACAGTATCATACAAAAGAACAGAAATTGTTGCAGATCTTTTTGTAGTTCCGCAAGGCCATGCCGCATTGCTTGGTTGTGTTTGGATCAGTGGCCTCGGCCTTGATCTGAAGGAAATTGAAAAAGACACAAATCAAACACTTCACACTGAATCTGTCAACTCAGTGCAGTCAAATCAAGATATTTTACATCAGTATAGTACAATCTTTGAAGACAAAATTGGTTGCATTCCCAATATTGAAGTAAAATTGCAACTCAGAGAGGGGGTGAAACCTGTCTTCAATCGTGAACGTGATGTCCCTTTTGCTCTTCGGGAACGCGTCGAAAAGGAACTCGCGGCATTGGAATCAGAAGGAGTTATTTCTCCCACAGCTTTAAGTGATTGGGGATCGCCTCTTGTTGTTATCCCAAAACCGGATGGGGGAGTTAGGTTATGTGTCGACTACAAATGTGGAGTAAATTCAAGGTTGATTTCTGCAAACCATCCCGTAAGACCAGTTAATGATGTTCTTCATAGTCTTAGAAACTCAAACTTTTTCTGCAAGTTAGACTTATACAAGGCATATCTACATCTGAAGGTTGATGAAGAAGGTAATATGAATCAAACTATATCCACTCACAAAGGAACCTTCAGGATGCACCGACTGAGTTTTGGCATCAAAACTGCCCCCTCAGAATTTAATAGGATATTATCACAGATCCTTGATGATCTTCCAAAAGCTGAAGCTTATTTTGACGACATCATAATACATGGTACTACGAAGGACGAGTGCCTGTCTAGAACGGCTTTCAAAAAGTAATCGGCATTTGAACAAAAGCAAATGCTCATTTTTCAAGGAAAACATAGACTACCTAGGGCATATTGTATCATATAATGAGATCCGCAAGTCACCAGAGAAAGTTCAAGCTGTGTCACAAATGCCACGTCCTAAAAACATTGAAGAAGTGAGATGCTTCCTTGGTATGGTGACTTATTACGCAAAGTTTATTCCTAATGTTTCAACGAAGTCCCACCCATTACGGCAGTTATTGCGGAAAGGTGAACGTTTTTTCTGTTCTGCAGCCTGTGAAGCAGCTTTCTTGAATATCAAATCCGAGTTATGTAGTGAACGTGTCCTTACCCCATTCAATCCATCACTGCCTATCATCTTGTCAACCGATGCCAGTCCTACTGGTGTTGGAGCAGTAGGCTATTATGTCATGAGATGGATGGCCAAGAAAGACCCATCGCCTATGCATCTCGTGCTCTAACATCAGCAGAATGTAATTACAGTCAGCTTGACCGGGAAGCACTGGCAATAATTTTCGCCACAACACACTTCTGCAACTATATTTTTGCAAGAAATTTCATTCTTTTGACGGACAATGAACCTCTGTCTCGTATTTTCATCAGAACAAGGGCCTGCCACAAATGACATCCGCAAGGCTCCTAAGATATGCATCGCTTCTCTCCGGGTTTGACTACACGGTAAGAGTGAAAAAAGGAAAAATAACGAAAATGTTGATTGCCTATTCCGAGCCCCTGTTGCATCTACCTCGCCAAACATTTAAACATCAATAAATGCAGACGTTTCACAACTCTGTGCTGAAACAATTCCTCAAGTGTCAAGTGAAGCCATTACGTACGAAACTATCCGTGATGAGACTATGTTAGACCCAGAACTTAGTGCCACCCTGCAACGTCTTCAAACCCAATCCTTGGATGAGCCATATACAGTTGAAAATGGTATTCTATTCCGTCAAGACCGAATTGTCATCCCAAAGAAACTACAAAGAACATTTTTGGAAGAGTTACATTTAACACACCTCGGCATTGTGAAAACGAAACAGTTAGCAAGACGATATGTCTACTGGCCGCAATTAGAAAAAGACATTGAGAAGCTTATCAAATCTTGTGAAGAGTGCGTGCAGACTCGTTCAAATCCACCAAAAGCTCCAATATACCCTCGGGATGAACCAGAAGAAAATTGGGAACGCATACACATTGACTATGCGGGACCATTTGATAACCACCATTTCTTGATGTGTGTTTACGCGAAATCCAAGTGGGTTGAAGTCCGATTGGTGAAAGACGCTCCATCCACTGCAACTACTATCAGTCTGCTTGACAATATCTTCACCGTACATAGGTACCCGAATGTCCTTGTGTCAGATAAAGCCACTATCTTCACGAGTGATGTATTCAGATCCTATCGCAAGGAGAGAGGAATTTTTCAGAAATATATTGCACCAGGGCACCCAGCAACCAAAGGGCTAGCCGAAAGAAACATCCAAACTCTGAAGAGACGACTTCGTGCTGCTGTAAATGACCCGGCACCATTATCGACTAAGTTACAGAACATCTTGTTTCAATACAGAGTAACGCCATTGGCATGTAGACAGTCTCCAGCTGAACTATATTTGAAACGGCGGCTACGTATCCGGTTGGATGCTCTACTTCCGAACCAAAAGAGCTCGACTACATCCAGTTTCTCACCCCCTGTTTGCTCTTTCAAAGTGGGGGAGAGAGTGCAAGTCCAGATTCACCAGAAAAACCGTGATATTTGGCAGTTTGGTGTTATACAAACTAAACTCGGCCAGCGCCACTATGATGTCAAATTGTATTCGGGACGAATTTTAAAGTGGCATGTTGACCAGTTATTATCGACTCTCGTGCCAAAGAAAGATAAGCATGTCACTTTTGCTCCAACAAATCCTCCTGTGCTTTGTGTTCAAAATTTACCAACACCAACCCAGTCAAGAATAGAGAATGATGATATACCTCCTGCAATCCACACTTCAGATGATACAGGGCAGACCATCCTACAACCAGATGAACGACCTGATCGAAACAGCCTTCCACCACCTGCTGATAATTATTTAAGAAGATCAGCCAGAGAGAGGCGATCTCCTCAGTGCCTGCAAGACTATGTGCCCAAATGAATATGAATAGTTCCTTTATTTGTTTTTATATAAGTGGGGGAGACTATTATGTATCTAGTTTATGTCATCTATGGAACTTGGGCGGAGGGTATATACGCTTTTACTCTGTGACTATGTTAGTTGTAATTTGCTCAATGTGTTAAGATGTAGATGGGGATGTGTGTGCATATTAAAGTGCTTTATTCAAAACATAATAATTAATAAATAGGCTTACTAATGAATTTCTTACAATATCCAGTACCCTACGTTTTCCGTTGCACTACAAACTAGGCGACTTAGTAAGATCGATTTGACAGCTGTTCTTCCCATGTGGCAAACATTACTTTTAGGGATCGCTTTATCGTAGGCCTACGTGTGGTTGTCTTTCTTTAGCATGCCCCATTGGTCCTTCAAATCTGTGAAGGTCAGGTCTTCTAAGTTTTCAATAATGTGCCTATTAAAAATGTAACAAGTCTTTACAGTCAACTTGTACAGTCTTTGATTTATCGACTTCAGCAGTATTAGGATAGGCAGCACTGAAAAATGGCTTCTATCACCAATGCAATGTGCCGACTATACGCTTATTATATATTCCTGAATAAATGATTTTTTTCTCGGCAACTTGTGACCAAATTTCATTTTAAGTCTGGTGAGGTACCGTAGTCCTTTCAAATTTCTAGTTTGTAAGCGTAAAGTTTCAGGTCTCCTAAAATCTTCCGTTTCTAGCACTTTCCCTCACAAATTATGTGTTCGGCATCTAAAATTGCCTGTCCTTCAAAGAGAGCCTGCCTAGAATTGCCAACAACATTGAATACATGAGGTGTCTGGTATCAAAACAAGACACATCACTTCAACAAAAATTTTCGGGAGACACAAAAAACTGTATAAGTCGCTTATTTACTGACAAATAAATATGCCTCTTATTTTAAAGTTGTAAGTGATATAGACAAATATTTCCCAAACGTTTCATAACTCATGCTGTTTTATTTACCTTTTATACGCGTTTTCATATTTGATGTGTCTTATTTTGTTTTAAAACTTGCTGATGTATCTTGTTTTGCAACTCAGTGATTGGATGTATCTTATTTTGAAAATAAAATAATCACTCTTCACAAGTAGAACGTCGATTGTACACCAATACAAATGTAAGCACACCGGCAGTAACAGAACACGAAACAGTTGCATAAGCAGCACCCCGAGAGCGCCCTCTCAGCTGATGCGCTAATCAATGCGCAATTGACCCTGCCAAGATGTGTCTTGTTTTGATACTCATTCATCTAATTGCCTTATTATTTTTAAAACAATTGACTACTTCAGCATTTAAAACAGCTCTGTTTTGAATACCTTTCTCTTCTCACATGTAAACAGGGCATTTTGGACTTGTCAAATCAGTCGTAATCTCAAAATCGGAAAAATAGTGATGTAAGCTATCTTGTTTTGATACCAGACGACTCACATATAATGAAGTCTATCACTCTTGCGTCCACCATTTTGCCGCGACCGACCTGCTACCTACATTCGATTGAGTTCGCGAATAGTGATCATAGTAACTAATACATGTAATCTTTTCTAGGAGTGCTATTTACATATTTACATTAGCCTATATATTGTGCCCGATACCCCAGCCTCGAATTGAGCGGCCCGGCTCATCGCCTCAACCCGTGACAAGAGTCCGGTACAACGATAAAAAATGAACAACACCTCCTTAACCTTGAGTCATTACATAAGAGCAAATCCAGAAATAGACAGTTGCATGCTCTCCATGTTGCATTTACTCCCGTGTGTGACAACTCATAACACATGTGACCTTGCTTCAAACTGCCCACAGATGTGTAGCTTGAATTTCTGGTACCTAAAGTTCTCGTAATACTTCACAGATTTTACAACGTTAGCATGACATTGCAAGTTATCAAGTGCAGTCTTCGTTCGAGTCATGTTCAACTCGGAATTATAATTCCACTGTTGACATTTTTTGTCACATTGTTTCGCGCACGTAGTCCATGCCGGATAGTACTCAAATAACGCACTGAACTCCGTCTTCGAATTCGACTGTTCCGCACTGAGTGATATTCTAGACCGGTATAGTGGTCCAACTGTTCCACGAAAGTAAGTCAGGTGAAGTGAACGACCCCAGGCTCGTGACCTTACCACGATGCCTCGGATGTATCTAATCAGAGCGCTCTATAGCCTCCCATTCGAACTATTGTGCTCATTCTTCAGTTCCGGTCCTGTGACGTCATCCTTCTCGAGGCTCAGCCTACGTCATATCGGTGACAATACATTGCACCCCACCCAGTCATTGGGCAAACTCATGTTGACCGACTGAAGAGTTACAACTACTGACACTTTGTATAGGCAACACTGAAACAGTGGCTTCAAAACTTTACATAACCCAACCCTACGTCTAACCTCCACACACTAGCCTAGGGCATAACATAGACATGTCCTGCTTTTCATTCATGTTGGTTAAGTTCGGCCGGCTTTTCATTTATAAGATTGCTCATTTAGGTTTTCCCCTTGAAATCAGACAGATGTTAAATACATTTTTATTAGAAGATAGTTTGGATAAAGAATGAAGTGTATCTTGCTTCTATGAACCCTGCACTGAGTATTGGATAAATGGATGCATCCTATGGACGAATTCAAGTGTGTCAAATGGTTGAAACTTCTTACCATGTAGAACCTCAGTTTTGAGGATATTGTACCATGTATTCAATATTTACAGCCAAAGGGTGTAGAAATAGATGTTTCAAAATTATTCAATGAGTTCTGCAACGTAAGAGCTTATTCTAAACGTTGAACTTTGGATAAAGACACTACACTACAGCAACAATGGGTGTTTTCTTTAATAAGTGCCAGAACATTGAGTTTTTTCCTGAACCTTTGAACATTTGCCAGTTTACCATACCAGGAGTCAATATGTCCACTGAACGTGTTTTTCCATTCATATGTGCTCAATGGACAAAAGAAAGGAACCGTTTGTTGGTAGAATCAGTGAAATGAATGTCACTTGTGAAGTTCAATTTCAAAGATATGTCTAGTGAAGAATTTTATAAATATATGCTTCAAGAAAATAATTCGCTTTTTTTTCAACAGTAGGTTCTCTTTGTAAAATACAGCTTCAAGGAAAAGAACTGCAGCAAGTACTGATCATTAAGTAAGGTATGCTATCTTTAAAAAAAAGTTATGTGTAATATACATATGTATAATTTTGTTATCGATTGAACTTGTCAGGCATTTTTCTTAAATATTCTGCATTTGGAAATTTTCAATTGTTAACCCTATCCTACCCTAACCGCCACACGGCAAGAATTTCTTGTCAACAGCCTAGGGCATAACATAGTCCTACCCTAACCGCCACCTGGCAAGAATTTCTGTCTATATTTTACTGGTTGAAATGTGTTTCTTTTCCTCACCATATTCTTTGCCTCAATGGAAGAAACAAACCGCAGTTTGTCATACTTCACGAGCAGTGTTAATAGTGCAAGTCCTACATTTCTTTAATGATTATAAATAATAGAATTTAAAAGCAAAAAGTCTTTGATGAAGATTGTGATGCAATTGAATGCGAGGGACCATGTAACTCCTGGTATCACAAAATCTGCTCGAAACTAACAAACGGAGAATTCAACATAATGAAGAGATGTCGACTCTTTTGGTTCTGTGACACTTGTAGTCCAAAAGTCTTAAAGCCAAAAGAAAGAAATGACAAGGAATTGAACGAGAAAGTGGAAAACTTTATCAATTTTCTGAAAACGACATCAATATTGTAGGGTACCTGAGAGGGTAGCCTCTACAATGTGTGTTAAAAGGGGGATGAAAGGAGAGTAGCTGAAGGCTACTCGGGGCTCTAGTGTGAAAAGTGTAGGTGTGAGCGGTTCGGGCGTGAACGCAGCTCGACGGGAGAACTTCCAATTGTACAGTCTGCTTGGGTAATTCAAAGGGATGGTGACAAGGGGTAGTTTACTAAATGAGTGTCGGAGCAGCTATGCGGCCGCTCGGTTTCCTGCTGGTGTTGACTGACTGGCCGCGCTCCTAATGAATAGCACGCACGCAAGCATGGTAACGTGATACAAGTGGCTGACTGCAGTAACCAATAAGCAATTAACTAAATACTATTTAGGATCCTACCGGGAAGTGATTTAAGGGGTAGGATCTTATCAACTAATTAGATAAATAAACCAAGTGACCAGTTATCTTTTAGATTCTAAGGTTTAATGAGTACTCCCAAGGTGGAGTACGATGGAACTATGCGGATCAGATACTAACAATTCAGATGCTTGTGATCTTTACAATAAATAATTGGATGAAGTTGTAAGTGTTAGTGTGATAGTGTGCTAGCTCGCTTGACACTCACCAATCTGGGCGTGACGGCTTTGGGCAGCGTCTCGGCACCTGGTTACACTGTGGAAGACTGACCTCCAGTCACCTCTCCTCTGATGTTTTATAGAATCCACCTGCCGAGTTTGCATAGGTGCGGATTCTTTAGGAAGTGAGGTGCTAGCCTGGGTTACCGGAGGTCGTTGCTATGCACTGGGCCTGGCCTTGGTAGAAGCTTATGTGAAGTATGCCGCAGGCATCCGTGTATGGTTAAGTGTATGTTTTATAGATATAGGGGAGGGATGGGGATGCATCCCTCGGATGCAACAACTCCTTCGACGGAGCTAGTCATCGTCCTCGATGACGGGACGAGACTAGGCCGTAGGGGTAGTTTATGTTGTATGTATGTGTAGATGGACATCCTCTTCTTTCTTGAAAAATCTTGGCTCTTCTTTGCTTCTCTTCTGTTCTTCTGTTGGTGTAGAATATGCTTTCGCCCAGAATGTGGGGGCGTTGTTGGGGGTATGTGATGATCCCCGTGTGGGGTGAGTGACAGAAGCGAAGATGTTGGGAATGTAGCGGTGGGTGTTATCGTAGATTGAAGTATGTGGATGCCAGCGTGCAGTGCCCAGTGTATAGTGCCTCGTAGAGACGTCAGCGTCAGGTTTGTGCCCAGCGAGCAAGTGTAGGTGTTTAGGTGTGGGGGGACAATATTTCTTTTACAAAGCATGTGCATCATCAATAAAACATTGTACAATCCGTGATACAAAAAAACCATAGCGGCATAATCCACTGTACAACATTAAACATTAAGAACATCATCATCATCGTGCATCATCATCAATCATTAATACAATCATCATGAAGCATCATCTGCATTAATCAACATCATGATTAAACAGCAATTTCATCATCATTATCCTTAATCATTAATACAATCATCATCTGCATTAATCATTATCATCCTTAAACAGTAACATCATCATCAGTAGTCATCATCATCATTATTACAAATCATTAATACAATCATCATGAAGCATCATCTGCATTAATTATTATCATCCTTAAACAGTAACATAATTATCAGTATGGACCAGCTCGAGGGAAAAAAACAGCTGCAGGGCCTAGCTTACCCACCGTCGATTTAATTGAACGTGCTGAAAAAGTGCCCTTGAGTGGCGAAAAGACATGTAAAAAACAATAAATGAAAAGAACAGAAAGAATAGGAAAAAAGAAAAATAAGTGCCTCGGTGTGTTCGTTAAGGGGATAAGAAAAATGTGTTTATTGTGAGGGGGATAAAAGGAGGCACCTTTACAACTGTGATTTTAGAAGGACCGAAAGGAAAAAGGAAAAATATATTGCTGCTCTAAAAATACAAAAAGATAAAAACAAACTAATGAACCCATTCTCTTGCTCTCTCTCTCTCTCTCACACACTCTCTCTCCGTCTCTCTCTCTGTTTCTCTATCTCTTCCTCCATCTCACTTTCTGACTTTCTCTCTCTCTCTACGTCCCTCTCTCACTCTCTCTCTCTATTGTGCCGTAGCACCAACATTAGAACCGATAATGGAACTCTAATCACGTCCACTCATGTGGACATTTGACAATTAAACCTAGAGCGTTCTACAACTAACATCTTTAATACCAAACTATACTATACCATGGCCAAAAACTATGAAGAATGTATATGTACATGGATCGTCCCCTGTGGGAAGACGGTCCATCTTAACGAGGAAGGTTGTCTCTTACACTGGTTGAGTACAACCCTCGCCGCCGGATTGCACCTCTCATTTTCAGGTGAAAAAAATCCATCAATGTAGATCCGACCTGCGGTGGGGTATATCCCACAGGCATATCTCCCCCGTGGTGCGGATTGAGTAACTGTAATCCACTGTATTGAATCGTGTATAGGGGGAAATTTTGTATGTGAGTTGGGGAGGGAGACGTGTTTGGGCGTGGGCAAAATATGTACCAAGAGTTATATACAATGGCACCACCTGTTGGTAAGGAAGAGAAAGCATTGTTCATATACTTGTGTGTATAGGGTATGCACCCTTCTCATCTGGCGCTGTATCCTGTAAAACAATATATGTCTGTATGAGCATGCGTATCAACCGTTTGTTGATATAGCGTGGGGGTGGCATGTACCCACCTGGGCGGTTGTCGGCGCTGGACCTAGACCTGGAGGGGTACATGAAAATACATTGTAGTATTTAATCACAGGAGAATAATGACCACATTTCTATAGAGAGAAAAAGAACCATACATATCCATATCTATGAGTGTTGAGCAACCTGTATTGGGATCGGGTGTCCCATGGTGGAGCTCATGGCTGCAAAGTAAGCACATAGAATCATGAAACTGTCCATTTGTACGTATACTCCTGTCTAACATCGTCATAGTGTACTCCTGTCTCTCAAGGGTGTGTGGATGATGCTATCTCGTAACAATCATATTTTGTCCAATACGCAGGGTGGTATCGGAACTAAGAGAGCCTAGAAGGACTTCCTTTACCAGTGGACCTGCTAAATACGTAGCATGGTGTGGGGCATTAAGGTACGGCCAGTAATCCCAGTGACCCTCGTCCAATGTGCAATGTGGTGTCGGAATGACTAGTACCCTAGAGGGCTTGGGTGCCGAGTGACCAACGAATGCAGATTGTGGTTTGGGAAGACTGCGATCGGTCAAAACGGCTTACCCATACAACCGATACGTATAGTGGTGTGGTTTACTCTTACATAGCCTGCGCTAGGAGTTACCTCCGTACCGAGTGACCTCCCAAGCCCATTGGGAACGCTACTATTATCGTGAAACCACTGTGCAATCCAATTTGGACCATATTGGCTCTATGGCATATCGCATATCATGTCCCATCGTTAAGATAAGACAAATGTGCTCCCCTCCCTGAGGCACGACCATAGTGACCAACGGTGACCGTAACCTCGGCCAGGGAGAGAACTGTAGGCTCGTCGTAAATCGCAGGGAATCGTCCTCGGGGGCATGGACAGAGGGGAACTCCGGTGCCCATACCTCGGCCCGGGAGATCATATATTCATCATTTCTTCTTTCTTCTTTATTCTTTTATTCGTTATCCACCTGTGTACGAAAACAGGACTTGCTTCCGCAATGAAGCTATTACTTATCCTTACATACTAACTAACGTCAAGTAAAGTGGGTCGTCTCTGGGTGGAGGTTCTATCCTGTCCAATGGGGAGTTGGTCAATCCCCTCACTGAACTATTCAAGAATCCGCCCGCAGGCCTAACTTCTTCGTTGTTGGTGCTAAATGGGTGTAGCCACCTCCGCTTTCGGGACAGGCTAGGTACACCGTCAGCTCGGGCGCTTGCCCGCACCAACTCGACGCTGCGTCGACCTTCCGTTTTTCGTCGTCCATGTCATGTCATGTCAGGTCAAGGGCTATGTTGGCCCTTTACCGATGGCAAGTCTTACCATTTGCCATATTTTAACAGAAAAAAAAATGTGTTCACCTTTCACAATATACCCCAGATGCCTATAAAAATGGGTATAGTGTAGAGCGAGATTTGTTTGTGTGGGGACCAATGTGTGCTTTTCACAGGGGTCGGGGGGAATGTGGCACAGTGCGCTGACCATGCACCTAGCGGTCGGATTCCCAGCCAATGCAGTGAATATTATTTATGTTTATCCACAGTTAGTAGGTGTAGATGGGATTGGGAAGGTATGTCCCATGTTAATAGGTATTTTTATATGTTAATATTAGTTATTTCGGGGTAAAAGGATGGCTAGAATCAGAGGGTGCATGCGGAGCTATAAGGACGAAGGAAGTCGTTAACTGGCGAGGAACATCTTATTGGACGGGCGTTAATTATCCCCATGCAGGTAAAAATATCACATCCGGGTGAAAAATGTAAATAACTATAGTGATAATACCATTGCTAGCAGGGGAATGTTTGGTACAATCCACTGTTGGCTTTTATTTCCGAAGTGTTCCATCTCAACACTTAGCTAAGAGCGATATAGCATGGAGCACACCTTTGGTATGGCATTAATACCAAGTGCCTTGCATGAACAGGGGAATGGGGAAAACGTGTAAAATGTATAAGTGTTTATTCTGTGTCAAAAAAGGGGGGAGGGGTGAACGTTGACTTGTTGTCAACGTTAGATCACGTCTAGCATCTGTGGCCGTGAAGCGTAGTACTCTGCTGTCTGTGTTGTACAAGATACCACCTGTACTTATACGCTAAAAACTTATATACTTCAACTGGTCAGTCCATTATAAATAAATAAATAATTTCCTATGCCATAAACACTTATTATTACTTTCTGGGAATGTCCCGGCGATGCGTGAATATACCCTTTGATCGGTAGTTTCTTCTATTGGCCTTAGTGCCGTGAGCGTTCTTGCAAACTATATCAATGAATATTATAAATGCTTGCTGTATGCCTATGTGACTAATTCCGATACAAAGATAGAGTGCGCGTTGTGTGAAAACTCGCGTCCGAAAATATCGTAACTTCATCGGTACTGCCGACTGTCGCTGTGTTTTAAATATAATTATGTGGGATAGGATGCTGCACCTCTGGGCGCCGACTTGCTCTGAACAAATCGTAATGTTTATGTAAATGTGACCTAGAATGCCGCCTGTGCGGGCTCGAGTCAATATCTGCCTTTGTGGACGAAATCCACCTATAAGGGGAGGGAGGGGGGGAATGCGTCAAAAATAAACTATCCGCCATGCGGAAGTGTGTGGGAACGAAAGTTTGTTTTGCTATCCTAAGGGGGGGGGGGGGGGGGGTTGAATAGATGTATGCGAAGCATGTGTAATCTGGATCAGATATCCCCAAAAACTGTAAACAGGTAAAACACTAATCTGTGAGGGGGGAAGGGGGCGAGACGGGGGATATAGTCGGGTCACCGTAGTGAACGCTTCTGATCGACCCTAAGTGGGAGAAAGTGGTAGTGGGAGAATTTGATAAGCCCTGCAAAAATCTCTAATCGGCGTAAATATGTATTTATCGCTGTTTCTGGGGAGTACCCGTGGTCGCCGAAAGTGTAGGGCGGTGTCTTTTAGAAAACTGTATCGAAGTTCAATTGTTGTGTAAAAATGAGAACAAAAATATAGGCAAAATCTAACGGTAGGAGTGTACATATGCGCTCCGTGTTTGGTAGCGAAAATAATGGCACCTCGCCATGAAATATGCATTCACCGTGTTAGGTAAAGTGTGGGGGAGGGGGTGAATTCCATAACAAGGGTGTGTTCCCCCCAATAGACAGTGTGGGTGTAATTAAACATGTGTCCTGGGTGCACTGGCATTTGAATCTCGCGCGTGTATGTGATTGGTCAGCCTGTGGAAAAATAATGGCTGGCTGGTGTCGAGTATATACGAGGAGGAGTGACGTCTGAGATAAGGCGTATGTGCGGAGTGTGAGATAACGTTTATCGCTGGGCGGTGTAGTAGCTAGGTACGCGGCGCTCATTGGTGGCAGTGGCTGTCCGCACGCAATACTGATTGGTCAAGAGCGTTGTGAATGAGTGTAGACCATGGTGTTGGTGTGGCCATGCGGTTATTCAAATGTCACATGCACTTGGCGGTCGCCGACTGGAGTGTGAGTCATGTACTGACTGTCACATAAAAGACAACCTGTGTAAGACATGACGAGGGTGTGCGTCAATGAATTCTCGTCTGTGTAGTGGGAAAGCAAAGCAAGTTCCTCTCGGGGGGAATATAAGCGGGATTGTGCTGTCATCACATCGTGATTAAATGTGGCAAATGCTAGGTAAAACTCTGGGCTTTTCTGCCTAATGCCTGTAGTGTACTGGTAGTGTACTTAAAATGTACTGAGAACGTGTTGAAGCCTGTCGCGACTCTATGCGCGTGTAAAGCCTGTTGTGTGGCATCTCGTATGAAAAAAACTTTCCGTGGTCTAATCCCACTTACTTCGGAAAAATGCAAAAATTTGATTTGGCTGGGTAATAATTCCCTTCGTGGCGTGTATTGTATGTCGCATCTTCCCTACTGTCCATATAGTAGCATAATGGGCTAAGGCTATCGGATAACCTGCGTTATGGAAGTGAGATCTGCCATTTGTAGGCCTGTAAATCAATGTGTCGATGTAGATATTATATTTTCCTAATGTTTATAAAATGGTCGTGTATCCAAGCGCATACTTAGTGTGTTGAAGGAATAAAATCATTGGGCCTTCCTTTACCGTTTTTTGTTTACCAAACTGGGCGTTCCTTCGCCCATGGTGGATATTTACCCTATATTGTGTTTAGGAAAAGACTCTTTAACGTATAACACGATACTATTCCACAAAACATAGGATATTTATGGACCATGAACGTAGTGGCTGCCTGAATATATATATATGCTCCTGGCTGGATATGTATCCTATATCTCGTTTGGGGGCAAGATTGTTTTAATGTAAACTTTACAGTGTTTTAACCCCACAAGATGTAAAACAATTATGAGCCAGAGCGTAAATGCAACGCATACATGCATAGTGTGATATGTATATAGGTTGGAATCAGCGCCTAATAGAAAAATGCGAAAGTGAAATTTGGCCAACTAATGATTGTAGCTACAAATTTGTGTACTTAAGGGGTATATATTGTGCCCGCCAGACAAGGATGTCGGAAGACCGCTTGACCGCAACGGCCCCTCGACACCCCCATCCACCGAACCCACAACCCTAAAAGGATCAGATATGCATTCTCAAATCAGCCCGCACGGGACTAGTTACCTCAGGGTCGATCGGTGTTAGTGAGATGTGGAAATGTTATGAACTGACCCAAGAAAGCACATCAAAAACAACAAGAAAAAGAAGAAGTCCAGTCTTAAGTTACCTTCTTTGTTTATTTAGAAACAGCACACTAACCTACTTCTGAGGGTAAGAATCGGATAAGCCGCTAACCTGGATACATGATGAATAGTCCCTAAATGACGTTAAGTTACCCTCTTGAAGTCCTATTATACAACAAAACAAAAAACAGCAAACTAAGGGAATAATACGTTAGTTCGGCCCTAAGCAATTACAATGAAAAATTTAATTAAAGCAAAACAATGTGTATGAAACTAGGCTATGATGGTATTATCCCTGACATTTAACGTTAAGGTTATGTTCTGATTTGATCCTATCAGAAAGTTAATCATAGACGTGACGCGCTTATGCAGAAAAAAAACGATCACACAATTGGTTCACCAAAAAAAAAACATCAGTAACAAATGGGAACACAAGTCAACAAACCATAAACACAAAATAGAATACACTCTTATATTCAACATCCTCCCTACACAAATCGTCGACTCTTTGTAGACGATTGTCATCTGAATGCATGTCAATGTAGGTTGGCAACAGCGTGAACACCGTCATGTCTGACGTTGCATTTGCAAAGTCCAGGCTTCCGTGGATTCGCCTAGAAATTACATTCGAAGATTCAAGGAGTGTCAGCTTGATCTAATTGTATTTAGAAGCATCACCCTCAGGTGAAAAATCGAAGATCGAATCATAACAACAACCACAACAACATACGAAAAATTACATTATTCAAAAAAAACTGAAGTTCAAAACTATTTAATTATTTATTTAATTATTAATTATTTATTGCTTTCAAAATAAACTATTTCATTATTATTATTATCATTATTTATTATTATTATTTATTATTATTATTATTATTTTATTATTTATTATTATTTTTATTATTATTATTATTATTATTATTATTTCCAGGAAGTGTATTTAATATTGTCATTTGACACGAAGAACAGAATCAGACCCATTAATAAACTCTCACTTCGAGAAGCATCAGTCATCTCGATTCTACAGCATCATCAAAAATCTTCATATGAGCATCACCGCTCAACTTCAATACACGCCAGTCACAGCTGGACTCGTATTTACAAATACCAATACGTGTGGTCACCCAACACACACCTTATAGAACGGTCGACAGTGGTATAAACATCACCTGTCACCTAATTAACATCACCATGAGCGATAATGCATCGTCTTCATGTGGAACAAATTACCCAATCACAATCTAACACGTTGCCCTGGTCTGATACATCTTTGGTCTGTACAAAATTAAGTTAATGTCTGCCCAGAACAGCTGTTACAGCTCTTAAATAATGGTTTCAATCTAATACAAGTTACATTTTACTTAACAAATTTATTAACCTTATGGGAGTGTAAATTCATTGACAAAATACTGCTGTGCAGTTCTACGCTAAGTGTAGTATTGAGTTTGTGTGTGCCTTTTAGTTGTTGTATATCGTGACATGTGAATGACGCATTTGCTTGCGGCCGGTATCTTCGAGTGTCTGCTACAGCTTTCAAGGTCCCAATACACTCTCCCGCTGACAAACAATTGAGCTCACCGCTTGCTTTGTAACCAGTTCTAAATCCACACATTCAGATGTACGATTGTAATAACGCCACACTTCTGGCATAACAAAATAATAATGTTGTATTCCAGGTAGACCAAAGATATAGATACTGTATGTCACTCTTCTGCAGTGACTTGAATATATTAAAATGATACGTAGGAGGTATTAAAAATGCTTAAATAAATTATACTGTAGTCATTCCGTCGTGTCTATCGACTGCCATACCTTCCCAAGGATCGTGTGTTCGAGAATAACACACACTTCCACCTTACTTAAGTACATGAAGTTATATTTGCGGCGTTCTTCTTCAATTTATGCATAGTGCTCCCAATGCCTTTCTTAATCATTATGTTTACAAATTGCCAAGTAGAAATAGACCGACAGGAAATAATAGTCAATCACATAACTACCAAAAAAACAAATCCTGCCTATAACCAACTGTGTGAATTCGTGCGGCCAATATCTTATGCTAATTATCCACCACAATTCTACCGTACATAAATGGTTTTATTTGACTTACTCGTTCATGGTTGGTTGTATGAGATGGATGGCTCTCGGTTTGAACCTGGTCCTCGGTTCACTCACCGACCTTAACCATCGTTTCTTTCTCCTCATGGTATTATTTGGCATCGGTTCTTCCCATGGTTGAATGGTTTACTCGGACATTTCTCCTGCCATAAGGATGGCGGTAGCTTCCGTGTAGTTATAGGTCCCCATGATGGTAGTAGTATTACACGTTGTAGAAGCCTGAATCACTGATTCTATCGGAACAATAATTGTAAAATTTCCACTGATTCTAAACTGTGCGGATATTCAAAATTGCCTTTCTATTTCCGCCACTGACTTTATTGACGCATCTGCATCATATTACACAGACTTTACTACTTTTCTCACTCCACAATTACATGAGTTTGATAATAGCACTTCAAAATTTTGACAATTTTCAGTTCGACTAGTCACGAATAACAGTTTCAATGCACTTTCCCAATATACCGGTCTGTTCGATAATAGTAATATTAATGGACTCCTCGTCCTCACCCTGTTCATTACCCGAGATCCAGTTGCGGCGTTTTTCACTCACACACGACATGACACAGTACTGTCCAGGTAATGGCGACCAGTGCTTCTTCCTCTCCATCGTCGGGCACCGCGTGAGTCGTTTCCTGACTATGTAAATTAACCGTTTATAACCCAGCATATCATTTACACAACCAGCATTCTCAAAAATTATAGGGAAAATTCATTGGAGTGCCCTGTTGTCTGAATTGTCCTGTGGTTCATAATCTCACTATTAAATAAATATGTTACTTCAGCTGGCGACTTCCCCTGGTTGGTTGGTGTTCCATGGTTGGACGTGTGGTTGAGCTTCTTTGGAATCTTTTTTCTCGGCAATCAATTTTCGATGAGCCGACAATGGTCATGGGGTCATGAGCCTTTCGGTCTCAATATATATATATATATATTAACTGGGATCTATAGAAGGACTTGTGGTCCTATAGTAGCTGTGTTGCTCTGATTAATGTAAATCGCTAATTTATTATTGCTTATATTTCGGCGTGTGGCAGACTAAGATGAACAGTTCATAACGCAGCGTAGGGATGAAAAAAATGATTCCCTACGTCAACCGTTAGGAGTGTAGCCCCTATCCCACGGCTTTACCGAGAGTCCGGTCTGTCGTCGGCTGGATGATGAATGATACAATTTAAGTTGTGAATGCAGTCCCTAACTCGTTGACTAAGAATGAGAACGCTTCGTTGGAGAACTGTTTATCATGTCTGGCCCTATGACGGTATTGGGTTGTCAATGCCACTGTGTAATTACAATAAAAGTTAAAGATCCCATGTGAGGAGAAAAATACATAAAATGGAGTGTGTGATAACTGCAATAGTGCCGTACGTGGCCTACCAGTGTTGGACTCCCTGCTTCTCGTAAGCCGAGATGCGGTATTTGCAATCCTTGCTTCCGGCATTGTTTGTGGAGCGCGCATCTCTGTCTGTAATCAGTGTACAGTCCTGAGTGTTAGGAGTAAGTGAAATGTAATAAAGAATGTAGCCTGGATTTATAGTGTATGGAAAATGTAATTTACGTAAGTATATCCTTATCCCAAGTGTCTCCGAAGCATGTGGTCCTGATGACCTGTAGAGTCTGATGCTCGGATTGTATGATAACCTGTGTAATTGTATTAGCACGTGGCTGGCTGTAGTGGTGGCAGGTAACCTGTGTTATTGTGAGCTTGTGTTCGGGCTGATACTGAAGGTTGCTATACTGTGTTATTGGTACTAATACGCCTTTGCACGAGCGGAAGGCAACTATCCTGTGTCAGTGTAGGAATAATCCTGTGCTTATGCGGAAGGCCGCAAACCTGAGTGATTGTGGTGTCCACGCAGTGAACTGTAAACTGCGTTTGGTAAATTATGTAAAGACGGTGTATGGCAGAAATCCTATCAGAGGGCGACCGTATTGGGCGAAAATGAGATGAAAGGAGGTCGCAATTTCTCCTAAGCCGGAGGTAGCGTTCGAAAGTCGTGAATCGCGGTCGTGTGTGGATAGAATGGCTATGCATCCTACCATCTTTTGTAGTAACTCTAGTGTATACTTATCGGCATTAAATAAGAAATGTCTGTTGTGATATAACGGTGTGTCAGTAATTGTGAGCCTATGGTAATTTAATCTTCAATCGGTCAACTCACTAGTGTATAGACCCTCATGTCGCAAATGTAACTTCATAAGTATAGAGGTATTGAGTTAATGTACGTGTATGCCATGTATCCTACTGTAAGGGAATTAATCTATCGTCGGTCCACTAAAGGACCTTGACTGGGTGCGCAGTTTAATGTGATAATGTGAGTTGGCTAAGCTCCTCGTCTAACTAATTTGTGATTAGTATGGCATGTGTGGGCACTTACTATACGTAAGTCTTGCCGCGTTCTAACGCGTGGCCTCCTTGCGAATTTAGTGGAGCACGCCTGGCTATGCAAGCATGTACGGTGGCACGTGTCGTGCCTCGCACATCTGTCGCAGTGGACGTGTAACTTGCTGGTGCAATGTGCTGGGCCGGCTAAGAGCATCCGGTCGAGTGTGATTGACCTATGATGCCAGCTGATATGGAGACATGTGTTACATTGTTCCGACACTTCTTAATCTAGTGTTTGCTATCAGAATCAATTATCATATAAATACAGAAGACATAATTAAATAATACAGTACATAGTATTACATCGGTTATAACTAAACATGCAATCTTATAACTAGGACTCGTGTCTAGGCACTGTGGGGAACTGGCGTTGACATATAGCCGTGAGCATGGCTAGCAGATGCCATAGCGCGTAGGGCGCTTGTTCGACTCGTACGGTCCTGGGTTTGATATGTGTGGGGTATAAATATATTTCAATGCATTATGCGGGTGACCTAACGTTTGCGATTCTTGGCTCTGAGGAATGGGTAAACGTTGAGGCACGTGGAGCTGCTACAGGCGCAGCGTGCCTCGACATATCTTACCCTTTACTTATACATGAATGCTGAGTTTTAAAAGGAAAATTGGCCTTGGAGCCGAGTTAGGTGTATTCCAGTGCTAGGCCACAAGTCGGTTTTTACTGTAAGGCGTATCTCCTCTGCCCACGGATAGCTAAAGCAATTTTAGCGCCTGGGATCCACTCAGGGGCTTTATCCTGTATACGGGGCGTCTGTAGGAGTGTGATTTTGGGCTTGAGCCGCTGTAGCTCCTCTGGGGGTGCACACGAGATATGCCTGTACACTAGTACGGCTTTTCGGTGGGCCTTAGGACCGTTGGTGGCCGGAATAGGCGCTAAGGTCCTAGGATATAAAGGAAGCGTGGGGATGGAAATGCTAGCACGTGGCGGGTGAAATGTATTCATGTGTGCCCCGTTCCCAATGGCGGGTTGCGTATGTGGCATGGCCACGGCGGTCCCCTTCCTAACAGGAGTGGGCCGTAGGGGAATGGTCCTGTTGGCCATCCTGGGGGATATGTCTGTAATAACCTCTTCCACCGGGGTAGGTTTATGTGCTAAAAATTCTAACAAGAGAAAATTAGCCTGTAGCTGACGGGAACGTTGCCACCTCTCGGCGTTTTGCAGGGTAAGTACCCTGGCCTGTTCCGCCAGTCGAAGGTGGGCAGTCTTCACCCGAAGGTGCGATATGGGGTACTGTAGCTGCATAGGCTGAATTGTGTGGCCACGGTGGCGCAAATGTATGCAGCTGTGGGTGTATGTCTATCGCAGTTACTGCACGTGGCAAAAAATGAGTGACCACGCTGGCCTTAATTTCTAATGGGATGGAGCTGGGTACCTGTCTATGAACTGGGTGCTCAGCCGCCTATATTCGGCAACGAGCTGTGTAAAGGGGCGAGTCAACAGCGCACGCTGCGCCCTTAATCAACATGATGAAATGGGAGGGCGAGGCTGTGTCTGCCATAGTGATATTCATCACGTGACCTTCCCGTTACAAATCTAAGGGTTTCCCTCTCTCCTAAGTAACTTGGGTGCTCCCTGGGTGGAGTGTCCTTTGGACGGTCTGGGTGGACCCCATGTGTGCACTGGATAGGGACGTATAGTGTGTACGCTGGAGGAGGTTCTTGGTAATGATAATTGTTCCTCCCGCATTGTGGGGATTCATCGGCCTACGGTGCGGAGGGAGTCGTATGCCTGTTCTATATTGTGGGGGCGGAAGGTTCTGCTCGCACGGAGGTGAGTGAGCCCTCTGAGGCATATTATCTTCCCTGCGTTGGAAAGGGTAGTGCGCCCGCCTCCGGTATTCCTCAGTGTTCCGGTTGGCCCCGGAATATTTTGTGGGATGTATAGGGGGTGTTTGTGTGGCTTGGCCTTGGTTTCGCCGTGTAAAGTGGCGTGGGCATGATCGTGAGCTTGTGAAATGTTGGCTGATACCGAACGTGTGTGGCGTGAGCACCTATCCCGTGAGGTAACCGGGATGTCGGGGGTAGAATATGGCACGTTCGGTAAATCAGATTGCTGATTTCCAGGACCGTGAGGCAGTGGTGACTGAAGGTCAACTGGGACCGTATGGGTCTTGGGAAGGGTTTGATGAATAGTGTGCTGGAGTGCTTTACTGGCGGTTTTAATGTCCGCGATGAGGGATGTACTGTCAGTGTCCCGCACAGTTTTGTCTAACCGTTGGATAAGGGCATGTAACTTGTTATGGGCTTCCTGCGTGTTGATTAATAACTGTACTTTAAGATGTACTAATGTGGGGTTGAGGTCCTCGTTGGTTTGGGTATGTTGAGTATGCTTTGTTTGCGGGTTAGTGTGAGGGGGTGCGTTTATTACTGTGTTAGGGTATCGTCCCCGAAGGTCTAGGGCCCCAGCTTCTAATTGAGCTATTATTCGATCTGCGTTGCTCGCATCTATTTGGTCCGTTTTCTTAACTACGACCTCGGGGCGTGGTGGTCTGGTAGAAGTAGCCAGGTATTGGGCTATGACGCTACCCGTGCGCTTATCCTTGTTCTTGGCAGTCAGCATGGGTGTATGCAATGGGGTGTATCCTACCTTAGTGTAAATATCTATCTGCCCCCTGCTTAAGGAAATATCTACGGATGTATCTTGGCAAGTAGAGCTGTGGGAAATATCTTCCCTAATTGTTTGGTATGGTCCCTATTCTACGGGGGTGGGAAATGAAATATTCCGTCGCTATCCTGTATAAGGTACTGGGGATCGAATTTGTTGGTCACTGTAATAATGCGGCCTTATCTATGGTATGGGGTGGGCGTAGCTATTTTAGGGGTCGTAAATGGCTCACTATTAGGTAAGGGTGGCGTTTAAAAATGTAGGAGTTATTGGGGCGGGCTTGGGTGGGTATTACAAATATTACCGGACCCGTATTCCATTTTTTTTCAATTTTGGGTGGCGTTCGCTTGGCTAGTATGAGGTTAAATCTAGGGATCTTTTCCGCAGAGGTACGTTGTCTGTACCCCTTGGGCGTTGTCTTATGACAACGTCACGGTAGTCAGCGCCTCCACCAATTGTAGGGTACCTGAGAGGGTAGCCTCTACAATGTGTGTTAAAAGGGGGATGAAAGGAGAGTAGCTGAAGGCTACTCAGGCCTCTAGTGTGAAAAGTGTAGGTTTGAGCGGTTCGGGCGTGAATGCAGCTCGACGGGAGAACTCCCAATTGTACAGTCTGCTTGGGTAGTTCAAAGGGATGGTGACAAGGGGTAGTTTACTAAATGAGTGTCGGAGCAGCTATGCGGCCGCTCGGCTTCCTGCTGGTGTTGACTGACTGGCCGCGCTCCTAATGAATAGCGCGCACACAAGCATGGTAACGTGATACAAGTGGCTGACTGCAGTAACCAATAAGCAATTAACTAAGTACTATTTAGGATCCTACCGGGAAGTGATTTAAGGGGCAGGATCTTATCAACTAATGAAATAAATAAACCAAGTGACCAGTTATCTTTTAGATTCTAAGGTTTAATGAGTACTCCCAAGGTGGAGTACGATGGAACTATGCAGATCAGATACTAACAATTCAGATGCTTGTGAACTTTACAATAAATAAGGGGATGAAGTTGTAAGTGTTAGTGTGATAGTGTGTTAGCTCGCTTGACACTCACCAATCTGGGCGTGACGGCTTTGGGCAGCGTCTCGGCATCTGGTTACACTGTGGAAGACTGACCTCCAGTCACCTCTCCTCTGATGTTTTATAGAATCCGCCTGCCGAGTTTGCATAGTTGCGGATTCTTTAGGAAGTGAGGTGCTAGCCTGGGTTACCGGAGGTCGTTGCTATGCACTGGGCCTGGTCTTGGTAGAAGCTTATGTGAAGTATGCCGCAGGCATCCGAGTATGGTTAAGTGTATGTTTTATAGATATAGGGGAGGGATTGGAATGCATCCCTCGGATGCAACAATATCACGATCACGGAGACAGTTGAGAAGGTGCTCCAACTCAACGCAAGGCCGACAGTGATCAAAGAAGACAATAATAGGATAGATCACCCTGTGCCCCGACAGGCACAAACTTTTGAAACACTACAACAAGGAAAATCAGATGAATTAAATATCCAATAAATACCTACATCTCGCCAAGAGCAAGGATCCGAGCCGGAAAGAAGGATCGGGACTTAAGCAGTTGCAGCCAGAAGCCCACAAAATTCAAGAGAACCCCAGAACATAATTGGAATTCAGGATCCAGTTGAAGGAGAACTTCAAGCAGGTCCTCGATATGCATGGCTGTACATTGGGAAACTACACTGTGAAGCCACAAAAGAAAAAATTGAAAGGCATTTACAAAATCAAGGCGTTAACGAAGTGCATGGAGCTATCTAAAGGTCTTTCGCGTAGGTATACCAGACGTTTTCGTCGGCACACAGGAGCAAGATTTGACTAGGAAGATCCCAACCCCAACGAACCAAAAGAACAAAAAATCACTAAAACTACTACTATGGAACGTTGAGGGACTAATGAATTTAAGAACAGCAACCCTGACCAACTTTCGGAACAATTTCGGCATAAAAATAGCCACTGAAACTTTCCTCTTAAAACCAATCAACGATCCCCTCTTCTATAGTACACATGCACTAGCATAGGAAAACTCAAATTAAAACACACGGAGGAAAACACAGTCATCATAAAAACGGTTAGACTCACTATCATAGGACTCTACACAAGCCCAGCTCAATTATTTGAAGATACAGTTGAACAAATAATTAAGAAGCAAAATGGCGACAAGTGACAAATCAACCAAATGCGGTCAGTGTGAAAAATGTGTAACTGATAACGAAGACTACATAATTTGTGATGGGGAATGTGGTAAATCATACCACAGAACCTGTGTAAACATAAAAAAGAAAGTTTTTAACCGGCTTTTGTCCGACAAAGCCAAGCAATGGTATTGTGCCGAGTGCAGTGCAGTAAGTAGATCAACTACGGAAAAGGTTTCGCCAGACGAGAATGTAAGTAAACCAGATTTAGAAGATCTTGTTTGTGAAATCAACCTCCGACTGATGAAACTCGAAAACATTGAAAAGACTCGATTCACCCAGTATTGTTGATACAACATCTGTATATGTACATGTTTTCTGTCAGTGAATAAAAATGTGTGCTCGTAAAAAAACATGCTTAAGTCCGTGATATACTTTTCTGATAGTTTCGATAGTATGAAAATTGACATTTCAACTACCGCACAAACTCTGAAGCAAGCCTTGTCAGAAATTACAAAGCTCAGCCAAAGAGTTTATGAGTTAGAGAAGGATAAGGATATCGCTTGGAGTGAGGTTAAAATGTTAAAGCAAGAGAATCTCGAGCTTCAACAGTACGTTCGGCGAAACAATCTAGAGCTTCATGGCGTGCCGCACACTTCAAACGAAAACACCGTTCAGATTGTCATGACTATCGCTGACCAATTGGGTGTCACAGTTGTTGAGTCAAATATTTACGCCTGTCATCGGCTACCACAAAGCAGAGAAGGTCTTCCACCTCCTTTACTAGTGAAATTCTGCAGCCGGCTAAAAAAGAGGCAATTTTAAGAGGCAAAAGGTCCAAACCCAACCTGAACTCAAGTGATGCTGGAGTCAATGCAAGGGCTAGGCCTATCTACATAAACGAGCATTTGACGCCAGCTAATAAAGTACTCCACAAACAGGCAAGAAACCTCCGTAAATTAGGATTTAAATACGTCTGGACCCGGGACTGCAAAATATTCGTCCGTAAATCAGATAGTGACAAATCTGTCAGGATCATTTCACCAGAAGACATTGAAAGGCTAGTAAGAGACTCTTCCATCAACAAGGCTCAGCCATCCCATTCACAGAAATAATAATGAATGAAGACATGGACCTACTAGTTGATGTTGACTTACACATATCAATTGATGAGCGGAAATATGACTGTATCCACGACTACGTAACAGACACTAAAAATGAGGTTAGTCAAATCAAGTGTCTTTACCTAAATAGCAGAAGCATAAAAAATAAACTAGAAGATTTAGAGATACTAACACATATTGTTGAAAATCTAGATGTCATAGTGGTAACCGAGACTTGGGTAAAAAGTAATGAAGCTAAATACTTCAACCTAAACAACTATTCTGTTGCTTTTGTACACAGAGATAATCAGGACGGTGGAGGCGTGGGAGTTTATGTCCACAATAAATGGAATATCAAAGTTCTTAACCTAGTTGAGAGTAACCATAGCTTGATCCAGTTAGAGCATATAAGAAGTGATACTGTTCATTTCAATAACCTGCATACTATTAATATAATTGCAGTATATAATCCTAACATAAATAACGCAACAAATTTCATGCAATCTCTAGAGCACATTCTCTCGAAAAATAATGCCAATCTTTGCTTATGCATTGGTGTTACAAATATTAACTTACTAAACAAAAATAATGTAACCAAATCATACCTCAATCTACTATCAAGCTATGGTTTCTCACAAGGCAATACTCGGTATCCAACAAGAGTATGTGAATCAACAAGTACACTCCTTGATCAGGTGGCCACTAATAACTGTAAATATGCCTAAAGAATAATCAATATAAATAGTGATATTAGTGATCATAATATTCTTGTCACTGAGATTTTCGGGTCAAATTACTATCCAGGCAAAAGCCCAATCTCGAACATGACATTTAAACACCCCCACAACAAGCAAAGGTCTAGATCAAAAAACGTAAATAAAAATTACCGATACGTGAACAAAAACATATTCTCCAATGATCTCAATCAAATAGACTGTTTAGATGATGTAAATGAAACTTACATCGCCATGAAACACAAAATCTTGACACAGACACCTAACAAAGAAAACACTGACTCACCTTTGAAGGAAATACACCAGAACCACAAAAACCCATGGATAACAACAGAATTAATTCAGCTAATAAAACAAAGGGACCTACTACATGCTAAACTTAAAACTGACATTCACAGAAACAACAACCTCTTAACGGAAGAGCACATAATATGTAGGAACAAAGTGACAGCTTTAAAACGGAAACTGAAATCCTCATACTATGGACATACATTAACATTGAACGCCAATAGCATAAAAAATACTTGGAAAGTAATCAATGAAATGATCTACAACTGCACAACTGAAAACAAAGATGGTCCCAGTGAGATAAGAATTGACGGTTAATCTTTCACAGGAAAAGAAAATATTTGCAATGCTCTAAACACTCACTTTATAAACATAGCACACAAGTTAGCCAAAAACATTCTCCCAGGGAAGAAATAAATGAAATTAATGTCAACACAGATTCCATATTTATGACCCCGACTAATGAGATGGAAATTCGCAATAAAATGAAAAGTAGCCAAGACAAAGATGGTATGTCAGTAAAATTGTAAAAAAAAACTCCATTGACATGATAAGTAGCCCACTAACTACTTTAATAAATTTATCGCTAGAGACTGGTCTGGTGCCTGATGATCTAAAAATAGCACGAGTCATACCAGTCTATAAAGGAGGTGACAAAAGCAATCCAGACAATTACAGACCCATTTCCATCCTCCCACCCATATCCAAGGTACTCGAAACAGTAGTAAAAACAGAATTGTTAATTTTTTAAATAAAAATGATTACTTCTACAAAGGGATGTATGGATTCCGTGAAAACTCAAGCACAGAAATAGCCACAATTGATGTAATCTCTAACTTGCAGGATGTCATAGACAATAAGATGACAGCGAGTGGCCTTTTCATAGACCTGAAAAAGGCGTTTGATACTGTTGACCATGGAATTCTTTTAGGGAGACTTGATAAAGCAGGTATCCGAGGAGTAGCTTGGAAATGGTTTAAAAATTACCTATCTAATCGTAAGCAGTATGTTGAAATAAATGGCTACAGAAGTGAGGAAGTAAATATTACCCACGGTGTGCCCCAAGGATCAATACTGGGTCCTTCCCTCTTCTTAGTATATATTAATGACATAACAACACTCAGCTTTCATGGTAATATAACGTTGTTTGCAGACGACTTAAGCATCTTTTACAATGCGTACACCACCAACACCCTGATTACACAAATGCAGGAGGACATGAATACAATACTTGGCTGGACCCAGTCAAATAAATTAACAATAAATGAAGATAAAACAAATTATTTAATAATATCTAAGCATAGAACAAAGTTAGACATCACACAGAATATAATGCTGAATGGAAAGGCAGTTAAAAGGGTCTCATCTGTCAAATACCTAGGCCTAATAACAGATGAAAATCTCTCCTGGCAAAAGCACATTGATGCATTAGTTAAAAAAATATCACCTGCTGCTGGGATGATAAAAAATTGAGCTACTATATCCCAAAATATCTACTCAGGAAAGTGTATTTTTCCTTAATCCATAGCCACTTACAATATTTGAAAACAATTTGGATAAAATGTTCAAATTTCCTAAAAAATGAAATTGAGGTAATTCAGAATAGAGCCATAAGAAATATGTATAACTACCCTTTTTAACACCAACCAAACACCTTTATATTACGAGTAAAATTCAACCAGTAGCCCTAAATGCAGAAATCAAATCAAATGTCCTGATGTACCAAATCCTATACAAAAGTATCCACACAAATTTAAACCTTACTAAACAATCTGATTTACACGCTTACAAAACTAGACATGCAGATGACATATCACTTTTCCATATCAATTCCAAACAATATGGCAGTAATAGCATTAAGTATAGTGCCTTCGTAAAGTTCAATAGACTACCAGGAAATATAAAAATTGCACCTAGCCTACCAATCTTTAAAAGGAGGCTAAAACAGTATATCTGGAATGATTATAAAATGTCAGTTTGAACAAATTCCAAAATCTGAGAAGACAAAAGAAGGCTACATTGTGTACAAAAAGTTATGAAAGCTACAAAATTTTGTATATATTTTCATACTGAAAACTTTGTAAACTAAACATTGAATTGTAATTTGTCGCCAGCATGATAAAACTGTACGATTCCTTTGTATATGAGTCCTTGACTCGTTAAGGGATTAATAAAATGCATTATTATTATTATTAATGCAATTTCAATAACAAGGGAAGAAGAAAATGTGATCTTGGGAGGAGGTCTAAACTGCAGGCTAGACAAGTCTGGCAAAAAACCAGCTCTGGTTTTGGAGATTTTACAGGAAGAAGGGCTCACCCTAGTCAATTAATGGAAGAAAAGACTTACCTTGCACCTAACGGATCCAGTACAATATAGCAGATCTTCTACAGAGGAAAACACATTAAAATAAAATCACAAGAAGTGTTGGATCGATCAACAGTCGCCCCATTCAAAAAACACATTCCAGGCCACACCATATTTGCCTCATAAGGAGACTCCGTATCGAAGAAAACCTGCCACACTCACTTGATCTCAAGGAAACTGAACAATGACACATAAAAAATGGAGAAGAACTTCTAGGAATTTTTCCTATCCTAATAGAAGAAGGTCTGCTCCAACCCGCACTGGACTCCATGCTGTTGTATATACATAGTGCACTATTACTAAAAGAAACACGACCTGCTCAGCCATGGTTTAACGAAGAATGCTATCGTACGAAAAAGAAGCCCTTCATCTCCTTTATAAAGTGAAACATACAAATACACCTGACAATCTCAAAGCATATGCATAAAAGAGGAAGGAATACAAGAAGTTAAATATACTCAAAATAGCAAACTAGCCCAATAATGGTACTAATTGCTTCGATAATAAAATGGGATTTTTGCGGGAGTGATATCCTGTCCCATAATGGTACTAATTGCTTCGAATGTCAGTCCAACAACATAGAATTCCTATAAGATAAATTAATATTGGTCATTGGTTTGTTTAAGAATTTAATGACGTCACATCAAATGTTATGCCGATTCTTGTGACGGCTTGTGTATGATTAGTGTTCAGTGTTATTTATCTTCTAATGAAAGCATGGAATTATGAAAAGTACAACCAGATATTACAGGCCACATTAGGTGAAGCCTACAGATTATTATCATTATTATTTTCACGTTGAAATAACTTTGAGTATGAATCATTTGGTAATGTCAAGTGTCAAGTTTATGCAATCTGATATGCTGTGCCATTAAGTGCTATTCTAAATGGTGTATTACAAACTCATAATAATTACGTCATAAAAGAACAGTGAAATGCTTGTGTGAAATATCGTCGAAATCCTGTAAATAATAGTTGTAAATAATATATTTGAGTATAGGACAAGATAGATAGATTAGACATATTTTTATTAATTCCATTTGATCAAATACATGTATACAATACATTTTTGATATAGGACCCGTCAGAATTTACATCTATAAAATAAAAGTACTAATAGATGTATAATACTAATACCAGAACTATTTATAACTTATTATAATAACAGATCTTAAGAGATACAATCTTATTGGACAACTATTTACACCTTACTCTATTATCATAATATGAAAACTTAATTCTATAAATACAACAACTTACAGCTAGGTATTAAAATTAAAATAGAAAAGTAAAATATAATTATAGATTTCATCGCTCCTATACGCTAAGATATTCAACTCATCATCATCTTCATTTCCCGTTTCCAGCTTCCTGGGTCGGGTTGTGAATTAAGGACCTCCAACGTTTCCTGTCTCTCCACCACTCCTCTCCTGTTTTTAGTACTTCTTCAGGTTTTCCTCCTCTCTTCTCTACACACTCCCACACTGTATCTGCCCATCTCTTTCGGGGCCTTCCTCGTGGTCTCTTCCCTGTCATCTTTTCACAGAAAGTTTTCTTTGGTACTCTCTCCTCTCCCATTCTCATCATATGTCCATACCACTTTAACTTTGTTGTTTCTATCCTGTCCTGCAGCTTCAAGATTCCTGTCCTTTTTCTAATCTCTTCATTTCTAACTCTATCTCTTCTGGTCTTGCCCTCTATACCTCTTAGGAATTTCATCTCCGCGGCTTGTATTCTACTCTCCTCTCTTTTTGTAGTAGTCCACGCTCCAGCTGCATATGTTAGTATGGGTCTGTAGTAGGTTGAATATAATACTTTTTTACATTTCTTTGGGACATCTCGGTTCCACAGAATACCCCTTATGCTCTGGTAAAAACTGTTCGCTTGTTGTATTCTCTTTCCAATTTCCTCAGTTATCCTTCCATCTTCTGTGATCACACTTCCCAAGTACTTGAAACTTTTAACCACTTCTAGAATTTTCCCATTCAATTCTATCTTTCCTCTTCCTTCCTTCCTTCCTCTTGACATTACCATTGTCTTGCTCTTCTCTGTGCTTACTTTCATCCCAAATTTCTCTATTTCTTGATTCCATACATCTAGTTGTTTTTGTACTTCCTTTTCATCCTCGCCCCATATCACTATATCATCTGCAAACAGCATGGCCTTTGTTGCCTCTTGTCCCAATCTCTGTTTAACATTCTTGTGAATTTCATCCATGACTATGATGAATAGTAAGGGGGACAATACACTTCCCTGTCGGAGACCTGTTTCCACTTTAAACCATTCTGTTTCTCCTATACTGGTCTTCACGTTACTCACACAATATTTGTACATAGCTTTTAACATTTGGACATCAGCTCCGTTAACTCTCCTTTTCCTTAATACATTCCAAACCACCTGTCGCGGCACACTGTCGTACTCTTTCTCAATATCAATAAATGTCATCACCATGTCTTTTCCAAATTCCCATCTTTTCTCCATCATTTGCCTTAATGCATAGATTAGGTCAAATGTTGATCTGTCTTTCCTAAAACCATACTGTTCTTCTTCCATCTCTCCTTCTATCTTCCTCCTCAGTCTGCCTTCCAAAACTCTCTCAAAGATCTTAGCTACATGAGCGATAAGAGTGATCCCTCTGTAGTTATTGCATTCCTTTTTGTCACCTTTCTTAAAAATTGGGATAATTAATCCCTTTCCCCATTCTTCTGGAATCTCTTTCTTCTTCCAAATTATTCTAAATAATCTATACAACCACTGTACACCTATTGGTCCCGCTGCTTTTATCATTTCCGCGGACACCTCATCCTCTCCTGCTGCTTTACCGCTCTTCATCTTCTGTATGGCTTCCTCTATTCAACTACAGAGTAAAAACAATGGCTCTGCAGATAAGCGTTGAACATTCTATCAAAGGTTTTTATTAAAAGTATTTCTTAATGTGTGCATGCTAGTGCAGGTTTTAAAATACGTAACGCAAAGCACATCGAGTTCAGTTTAGAATTCAGATATTGTATATGTTTATTCAATTTTAAGTCATGTTGTATCCATAGACCTAAAAACATTGTTTCTGATTTATTTTCTGTTTGATGACCATTTAATGTTATATTGGGATGCGCAGGATTCCTATTCTGTATAGTGTGGAAATTTAGACATACTGTTTTTTTATAGTTTATTATGAGGCGATTATCTTGTGACCATTTGGTTAACTCTCCTGTAATGGAGTCAGCAGACTGCTGTATGACCTGTTTAGTTTCACCTTTTATTACGAGTGTTGTATCGTCCGCAAACAAAATCTCCTTATGCGAATGAACGTTCTGTGTTATATCAATGATATATAGAAGAAAGAGTAGTGGGCCCAAAACCGATCCCTGGGGTACTCCAAATTTAATAATACCCTCATTGGACAATGTTTCATTAAGTAATCTGGTTCCATCATCCTTGTGTCTCAAGCTTACTATTTGTTTACGCCTTGTTAATTAAGACTCTATCCATTTATTAGCTAGACCTATAATACCATATTGATTTAGTTTTGTAAGGAGGATTTTACGGTCAACAACATCAAATGCTTTCGATAAATCCAAGAATAGGCCAGTTATATGTTCATTATTGTCAATTAATTTCAGTATACAATTAATACATTCATAAATTGCTGTCTGTGTAGATTTTTCCGTTCTGAATACATGTTGTGAGTTTGATAATAATTTATTTTTTCTATAAAACTTATCAGTCTCTTATACATGAATTTTTCCACAATTTTTGCAATACCAGTTGGTAAGGTAATAGGACGATAGTTATCTAATTCATCTTTTGAACCGTTTTTGTGCACTGGAATTACTTTTGATAACTTCAAAATATCCGGGTAAGTTCCTGAGAGAATTGAACTGTTTATTAAGTGTGTAAGTGGATTTATTATATTTTCTGCACATTTGTTTAAAATTGCATCTGGGATGCCATCAATGCCAGCGCTGAATTTATGTTTAGCTCTTTTATAACTATTCTTACCTCTTCACTTGTGACATGATTTATAAATAAAGAATCACTGCATATATTTATTTTATTATTAGAATTCAGTGTATTTACCTGTGATTTATTTAATAATTTTTGTGGAATTTCCAGAAAAATGTCATTAAAAGAGTTTGCTATTTCCTCTGGATAATTAATCACTTTATTATTTCTGGTCAGTGTAATGTTCCTTTGTATTTTAGCAGATTTTCCAGTATCTTTCTTTATCACGGACCACATAGCCCTGTTTTTATTAGATGATTGGGAAATAAAATTATCATTATGCCTTTTCTTTGCTAGTCTTATTACCTTATTTAATATGCTAGTGTATTTTTAGTATAAATTGAATTCAGGTGTTGTGTGGTATTGTTGATATATTTTGTGTAGAAATTTCTTTCTTTGGCATGAATTCATAATCCCTGTTGTTATCCAATTGCTAGTTTTGTTATTTTGAACAGTTCGTTGTCTAAAGGGGAATGCTGTTTCAAAATAGTGTTTTAGGGTACTGTTAAATGCATTAAATTTATCATTTACATTTTCTAGTTTATAAATTTCAGACCATGTTTCCTTATTTAATAAGTCATTGAAATATGTAACATTTGTTTCAGTGAGTGACCTGCACTTTGATTCTACTCCATTATCATTATCATTGATTGTTTCGGGTACTTCAAAACTCAGTATTTGTCCATGGTGGTCACTAAAACTTCTATTGAATGGTGATATGTATCTGTATTTTAAAAAAATTGATCAGGAGTGGTTTTACTAAATTTTGTTATTCTTGTTGGGGTATTTACTGTAGGATTCAGTCCATAGGAAATTAGTAACTGTGTTAATAATTCACAATTTCTATCAAATTTTACGAAATCCACATTTACATCCCCACAAATTATTATATCGAAATTTACTTTGCTCATGTTATTGAGTAACAATTCTAATTTATCTATAAATAAAGGAAACTTTCCTGACGGAGAACGGTATACGCATATAATTATTAACTTAAACTGCTTAAACTGTATTTTTACGGCAGAGAATTCAAAATCCTGTTCCATAATTAGATAATCATAAGCTGTTAACTGTTCATGATCTAAATTATTTCTTAAGTAGATACAAGTTATTTTGGCTAATATTAGTTCTAGAGTATTTACTAGCTTGTATAAACCCTGGGAATTGAATTAATTCGAGTTGTTCCACTTTCAGCCAATGTTCTGAAATACATAGTGATGAGATGTCTTTAAGTTCATTTTTAAGCATTAGATTTATGTAATCAATTTTATTATAGAGAGACTGAACATTCTGGTGGTAAATTTTAAATTTGTTACTTTTGCAAGCTTCTGTTGGTGATTTATTTACATTATTACTATCATAATTGTTATTATTAGTGTTGCTAGACAAATCCGAAATACCATTGTTGGACTCAGTTAAATTTGACATGAAAAGATCTGAATGCCAAACCTCACGTTTGGCTTCTTTTACCAGTTTCCCTGCTTCCACTCTAAAGATATTACTGTTGAACTATTCTTACCATTTGAATTTACTATTTTGCCGATTTCATCACTAAGATACTCTTTTCCTAACCTATTTAAGTGTAGGCAATGCCCAGTGTGGAACTTCCTGTCTAATTTACTTACATCTATAATTTGGACATTCGGAAAACTCTTACAAATTTTATGTATTTTTCCATTTGTAGCCTCTATTTCTACATTTACACATGATTTGGGAATTAAGTCGTATCTCTGCGGAATGTTGACAATGTTGTGTAAAGCAAAATTGTTAGGTTAGATTTCGTCAGAACGCTCTATCAAAAGTTCCAACGTTCACCTCTAGGTATCATTGATATCTGGTGGCGAAAGTTGGAACTACTTGAAATTGAACGGAACTTGTAGCTCACCCTTTAGGGTGTCCGCTGGAAGCAGCTACAGACTCAGGCGAGCCGAACATGTCCTCGGACACTCCCGGCACTAAAAGCCATACGATAAATAATAAATAAAATAAAAGTTGACAATGTTGACATTTGTGTTATGCATGGATGTCAATGTACCCTTTAAATCTTTGATTACCCTTTTACTCTCGTTTCTATAGACGTCGTTTGCTCCAGCGATGATTACTGCATAGTCCTTTGAAGTAAGGGACGCACACTCTCCTACCATCCCGTTCGTGACCGCTGTAATGGGTGCTACTGGCTTTACTGTCAAAATGACCTCCATTTCTCCGCTTCTCTCCAATACGCTTGCTGCTACATCTCGCCCGTGACTATCCGCAAATATCCGCATCTTCCTGGATTTTCTCTTTATCACTTTCTTCTTTTCTTCTTGAAGAAAGTCTCATTTTCTTCGACGAGCGCTCCAAATGAATTTGAGACGGGAATTTCAGTTACATGTACCGGTACTCCATTTATAGTCCTAGGCATATTCAATCTTACCTTACCAGCAACCACTTTGGACCAAGTTTCCTTGCTTTCCTCTCTGTTTCCTTTTAATTTATTCAACTCTTCCATTAACTTAGTAATATCTTCCTTCAGCAGCTTTATAATTTCATCTTTTGAGGACAGTTCGTTTCTCAGGTTATGACATGACGGTACCGGTAGGCCTACATTACGACAATCGGTTTCACTTTTCTCCTCACTCAATTTTACCTGAGATCTTGTGATGATTTTATTTGCATTTTTTACTTTTATTTTGCACGACGGGCATAAATCCGTAACGGTTACATTACCTGACGAGACACTAACACTGTTTACTGCCGACATACTAGAGATCTAAGTTAGCCTTGATGTTTACACCAAATTACACTAAATTTATGTTAATTATTACTACCTAAATGAATTAATCTAATTACCTACCAATAAAGAAGAATGTGAAATACGTATTCTTCCCATGGGGTGAAAACTCGTAAAAGCACCACTGCTCTACTTGGTTCAAACAGTGATTGAAGAAGTCACCGAATCTTTGGATACACGTTCCCACAACTTAGTTTAAGTTTATTAAATTATCAATAAGAATTTCTAAATACTATCAATATTCCTTGACCTAAGGAAAGCAACTTTATAGATTTTAAACCTCTGTTATAATATTTTACCACTTTTATCAAATATTTACACTAGCTGCTATTTCACTACACTCTAATAATTTCGCAGTCGGTAGGACTGCATCTTTTAAGTCAGGTTTAGTAATTTTTGTGTGTGATATGGGAGGTTATGCAATCTCGCTTGTATGGGGTATAAAGTGACTGTTATAAATCAACCATAGACAAACCCATGAACTATCGAGAAGAGACTATTCTTTTTCTAAGTTTGGGTTGCATAATCGAATGCTAATTGCTGGCACCGCTTTGCAGTTATTTTGTCATCAAGGGAAGTGATTATTTTTTTCCCTCTTGTTGCCATCAGACAGTTTCTTTTGAAATAAATATTGGTGAATAGGTTTTATCTTAATACCTGTGTCCTCACTTTATGTTGTGTTGTGAGTCGTTCCTCATACTTTACGGGGAGCATGGGTGCACTGTGCAGTCCTGCATGGTCTCCCAAACGTCGTAAGTTTTTTGATGACAGTATAGTTTTTGCTGATAGCTTTGAAAATCTGATGCAGGCCCTCAGCACCATTCTGGAACGGTTTCGGCAACACAACCTCAAGCTCAACCGAGCCAAATGCGTTTTCGCTCAAACTTCTCTGGAAGCCCTTGGCCACAAAATCGATGCGTCAGGCATCCACAAGTCGGATGCACACATCCGAGCTGTACGTGATGCACCGAAACCAACTACACCAGAAGAACTCCAACTGTTTCTTGGTAAAGCAACCTACTACAGTTCGTTCATCCCCGATTTGTCCACCAGAGACAGACCACTCAGAGACATGCTGCTCAAGGACCCTCTCATCTGGACACCAGAAGGCGACAGGGCATGCAAAGACATCAAGAAGGCCCTAACCTCGCCCCAGGTACTCATGCAGTATGACCCAGCGTTACCACTCCTGAGGTCAATCTCGTGTTCACACTGTGCTCATATTGCCTCACATGTGGTCGCCTGTCGATCCCAGGTGAACAGAAAGGCACATAAGGAAAGGAATGATATGGCGCCTAACGTAGTTATGTCGAAGATCTGAAACAAATTTGTACATAGAAGGGTATTTTAAAAATGTTGTATGTTGTTTTTATGTGTGTGTTAGTGTGGTATTCATATTTAATACGTGTCGGTAGAACATCACCACTACTTTACGATGTAAAATAGTGTGATCTTCTAGGGCGTTATGTGATATATTCAAAATGACGGCTTGGTAACGATGTTGTAAGTCGGCGGAGTTATCATTATCATTAATCAGTTGTGTAATTTTGAGCAATATTGTAGCCATACATTTTATTTATTCAGATGTTGATTATTATTATTACTATTAATTTCGTCGTAAGGATGTGTGAGCTATGAAAAGATCAATTTCAATTTTATATAATTATTTATCTTATAAATGCATAGAGTAGGTTAATACCTATATTACATTTTATTAACTTGGGGGATTTGAAAACTGTGAAGATGAATTAGTTTCCAAGTCAGGCAGGTTTCGGAACTATAGGCGACAGTAAAGTATTTCAGGTCAGAAGCACAGTGGGAGATTTCCTGGAAGATGAATGTTATGTCGTGGGAAATACAAGATAAATAACATACACTTGTTAATATAACACAACAGTTTATTAAACACTAGTCGATACACAACGATACACAATGTGAACTAACTTGAGCGGAACTATCGTCTACAGTCCGCGGGTGCATATATACATAGTAGCTGGAAAGTTCCAGAATCGAATGTTCCAGATTGGAATGTTCTGGGCATAGTGACTAGAATGTTCGTGTTAACTCAAGTAGCCTAAATACACAACACTGACTAGAATGTTCATGTTAACATAGCACTTTCTAGAATGTTCATGTAAATACACAACATTTCCTCCCTCTTTTAAATGGATGATTTAGGAATCAGGAGAGAATCTCAACGGTGGTCGGCGCTGGCGAGTAATCCTGCGGGGAATAAAAGGGGTTTGCGAAATAGGCGGTGCCCTGTCTACAGGTGTAGCTGGTGTGGTTGGTGGTGTTTGGGCTGTTGCTGGTGTCTCGGTGAAGCGAACTCGTCTCAGGCTCGGTGGCTTGGTCGGTTGTGCGGTGGCTTCGTCGGTTGTGCGGTGACTCCGTCGGTTGTGCGGTGGCTTGGATGGTTGCACGGTGACTTGGTCGGTTACACGATGACTTGGTCGGTTGCACGTTGACCTTGTCGGTTGCACGGTGACCTTGTCGGTTGCATGGTGATTTGGTCGGTTGCACGATGACTTGGTCGGTTGTGCGGTGACCTCGACGTGGCCTGGTCAAGTTGAATCTCGTGCGGAGATGAGGGTACCTTTGCTCCGTTGCTGTCATCGTTTGACTGGCGTAAGCGATTGGACGTTCTTGCCCGTTGCTGAGCCGGTGTGACAATACTGCGCCAGGCCGGTCTTGCTGGCGTCCGTTGCCAACAGGAGTGGTAACGCTGGGTCATACTGCATGAGTACCTGGGGCGAGGTTAGGGCCTTCTTGATGTCTTTGCATGCCCTGTCGCCTTCTGGTGTCCAGATGAGAGGGTCCTTGAGCAGCATGTCTCTGAGTGGTCTGTCTCTGGTGGACAAATCGGGGATGAACGAACTGTAGTAGGTTGCTTTACCAAGAAACAGTTGGAGTTCTTCTGGTGTAGTTGGTTTCGGTGCATCACGTACAGATCGGATGTGTGCATCCGACTTGTGGATGCCTGACGCATCGATTTTGTGGCCAAGGGCTTCCAGAGAAGTTTGAGCGAAAACGCATTTGGCTCGGTTGAGCTTGAGGTTGTGTTGCCGAAACCGTTCCAGAATGGTGCTGAGGGCCTGCATCAGATTTTCAAAGCTATCAGCAAAAACTATACTGTCATCAAAAAAACTTACGACGTTTGGGAGACCATGCAGGACTGTGTCCATTCGCCGCTGCCATATAGCGGGGATGTTAGCTGCTCCATATACTGCTCGCGTTGGGCGGATCAGACCGTGAGTTGGCGTGTTAAGCGTGAGAGCATGGCTGAACTCATCGTCGACCTCGAGATGAGTGTACGCGTCGGCGATATCCAGATGGCAGAAAAGAGTGGCGCCGCGCATTTGGCTGAACAGATGTTCCACCTTGGGAATCGGATGTTCATCGATGATGATCCGCGGGTTGAGAGTAGGCTTGTAGTTGCCTGTGATCCTCAGTTTGCCGTTCTTCTTGGCGACTACGTGCGTTGTCGATGCCCAATCAGAGTAGTCCACTCTTTTGTAGAAGCCAGATGCAATTTTCTTGTCGATTTCCTTGACATAGGCATCGCGGAGGGCAACTGGTACGTCTCGAGCTCTGGCGAAAACGGGTGTGACTCCAGCCTTCAGGTGCATCTTCGCTGGGGCACCTGAGATCTTCCCGGGGGTGTCGCTGAACACATCCTGGTAGCGAGATAGAATATTGTCGAGCTGCTTCTGTTGTTCCAAGGTCAGAGCCTGCTTGTCTGAGAGCTTGTGGATTGGGTCGGGTTTTGCGAAGAGGTGACCAAAGTCGATCTCCCGTACAAACTCTGATATCCACTCTCGGCCAAAGAGCGATTCGACTTCATCGTCAACTACGTACAGATTCAGGTTCCTGGTTGTGGTTCCGATGGTGGTGCACACTGACGTTTTGCCAATGCATTTAATCGGATGGCCAGTGTAACTGATGAAGTTACGATCGTTTCTCTGCAACACAAAACCTGGTTTGATCATACTTAGCTTTGATTTGCTCATGGTTGAGCAGGGGGCGCCGGTGTCGAGTTCCATTTTGACGGTGGTTCCCTCTATGTTGACATCAACCAGTGGCTTAGGTGTTGCGTTGACCGATCCGATGACCTCGATTTTGCTGAGGTAGTCCACAACGTCGAGGTTTTCTGCTGGAAGCTCTTCTTCGGTCACATGGTTTGTTGTTCGATGTTTCCTCGATTTCGATCGGCAAACTTTTCTGATGTGACCTTTCTTGCCACACTTCAGGCACTCTGCGTTCAGGAACCTACACTGACTACGAGGGTGAGCTTCACCGCATCCTGCACATGTTGATTGGTTGTCCTGGGAAGCACTCTGGTTTTCCTGGTGTGGCCATTGGTGCTGTCTGGTTAGGTTGTAAGACCCTTGACTTCGATGAGCTGACTTGCTGCGTGGCGGCTGCTGGTTGGTGTTCTTCCTGGACAGAGGCTTCTCGTATCCAGTCTGATTGGTTGATTCAGACTTAGCGGCAGCTGTTTTGACCTCGTCGGTGGTAATGCGAGTAGCTTCGAGTGCGTGCGCGATTTCACATGCTGCGGTGAAGTTCTCTGGTTGTTTTGCAATAATCTCGTCGCACATTTCTCGTGATTCCAAACCTGCGAGCATTTGTTCAATTAACATGCGATCAAGAAATGTGCCATACTCACAAAACGTTGCAGCCTGCCGCAGTCTTAAGGTGATGCTAGCGATGGTTTCTCCTTGCTTCTGCATTACACTGCGAAATTTGATGCTCTCAGCAAACTTGTTGCGTGTGGCGTCAAAGTAATTAAAAGGCTGGCACAGCAGATCTCGAGGTCTGAAAACTTCGTCTTCAATGGTCGACAACTACTTCTATCTTTGCTTCGACATAGTAATTAACTTGTAACTTTGAGCGTATGTTGGACATATTCTGTCTATTCATACCAATGACTCTGGTTGTGAACCTGGCCACAGTCATTAATGTGATTCATGAAGTTAGGACTTCATCACACTCAAACAGAGTATAGGACTAGCATCTTGTCCTTCCTAAATTATATTTAATTAACATCAACTGTACATCACGTCTTAGAGGGTAAGGATGCTTCCAACCAGCGGCGAACATCGAGATTACTCATCTACGAGCGTAATGAATCGGCACGATCGCATTTCCGGTGTGCTAACTGACCAGATTCTACAAAGTCTCTCTTTCTAATAAACTTTTTTGGGGCAACTAACGTAAAATTATAGATTTGGTAATAAATTAATATTCAAATTTCATCTCTACATGTTTCATAGGCCAACACGTTAAAAGTAATTTCCGTATATCCTTCTTCTTCTTCTTCTTCTTCTTCTTATTATTATTATTATTACTATCATATTTTGGTTCTTTGCTATTAGAGCTTTTATCTTGAGATTCATGCACGGTGTTTCCCTCTTGGTAATTAGAAATAGCTATAAGTCGATCCAATTCCCTGAAACGAATATTATGCTAGTTAGAACTCAGTTTCGCCACGATCCGAGAAGGAGAGTCTACGTTGCATACACTACATGGTGTATTTGAATTTCTTTAATTTTGGTGTTCAAAATTGTGATGGACCCAATGGTGCCCGACATTACTTATTAAAATCATTATAATTGTCAGCTCAACGTGGAACTTGTTGTGGTTCTCCCACATCCTTCAGGAAAATAATTACATTGGTCGCCCAACTGCGGAGCGAATGTCACTTAAGTTACAATACATTAAACAACATTCTATTCAATGTGCTATTATTTTGACCGATGCCTGCAGTGTCCTCGATTCCATCCTTTCCATAGACCAATCCCAACACTGGTATATTTTTTTCCATTCCAAAACTGTCCAACGATCTTTCTCTAACTGGTTTTGATATTCGGTTTGTGTGGATTTCCGGGCATACCTCCATACCCGGCAACGACATGGCAGATGCTGTAGCCAAATCAGCGACACTGGGTCATAGTTCTCTTTATAATTTCAAATGACTTGCTGATAAAATCTACTCAGTATTTGCGGCAAACTTGGCACACCCAATGCGAAATATCCTCAAGAACAAAAGGCACCTTCTATTATTCTCTTCAACAACACATACCCTCCACTGCCTGGTATGCTCTCTTTACCTATTCCCGCCGACATATTACCACAATTATTCGTTTAGGTCTCAATCACACCCTCATACCTTCCCAACTCTTTAAATTTAAACTCCGCGCCACTGACAGATGTGACTGCGGTCTTTTTATTGGAAATATTCATCACCTTCTTTTTCAACGCTCCCTTTATGATCGTCAACGCCGCAAATTTCATAACGATTTATTCTCACTCGGATTTATATTACCGCTGAATGTCGCTTGTTTGGTTCACGCCCCGACGATTCCCATTGTTAGTGCAATAGTTTCATTTTTGGACGACTGCCACCTTCGTCTATAACGTCTAACACTCCTGTAGTACTAAAGTCGCCTTGGTGGGTCACAAGGCGTGAAGATTTTTGAACCATGTGTTGTTAATCCCTACTCCCCCTAATACCCTGATTTACTGTTGATCAAAATTCGCTCTCCGCCAGTTTCTGTTTTATATCGATTAACGTGACTTTCAACTACATCCGTACGAACCGCGCTTCCAACGTGTATACCACTTCCGTACAACCATGTAACTGGGTGAAGTTAAATCTAGCCCCCCTCCCCCCAAAAAATGCAATAACAAAAAATAAAAAAATAGAATCCTTAATACCGATACCTAAAAACAAATATAAAAAATCACAACACAGCGAATGAGAATATGGCAGTACCGAACACGAATTCAAGATTTCGCCGCATGACGACATACCCCAACTCTCTTTGGACAGACTTTAGTTATGGATGGAAGGGTCGAGGACAAGTAATGTAGGGATAGACCAAGGTGTGTAGTTATGTTGCGATGAAACGATTTGCTCAGGCCAGGGAGGCAGGAATGGCTGCATGAAACCAGTCAAAACACTGACGACTCAACAACATTTCATTATTTCATTTTATTTAATCGTTATACGATTTGTTTAAGTTCGACCCTGACTATTATGTCAGAAAACTGTATCATAATGATGGTCATTATAACACTATTTTTCATTATGAAACAGTTTCTCCCACCAATCACAGCTCAAGAAACAGTTGTTAGACCAATTAGGTGAGGATAGCAACGCACCTGCGCTGACTTCCAAGGCCTTCTAATTTAAAATTCACTGCCTGGCCTAGTGTCATAGTGGGGGTATCGAGGAGGCCATGGACAAATACAAGGCATTGTCTGCGTCCCATGCGCTCTGTTCAGTACATAAAACTGGCGAAATCTCGACAGATATTTATGAATATTTATGTTCGAACATAAAATAGTTATAATAATTATCGTCGAATATAAACAGTCGTATGCAACTCGCCTATAATGGTAATTAAGACACTCATGCTCGTTTTATAATTTATCTTAATTATTGCCATCATAGGCTCGTTGCATAATGTACTATTAAATAATGTTCTTATAAGCATATTAGGGGATTTTTGCTAGCGAATGGAGACTTTGTAAATTGCTCATAGGGTCTTTCTGTGTGTTGGAGTTGGCTACCCTGGATCGGGGGGAGGTGTTGTGAATAATGTTCCATGGCAATGTGTTTGTAATGTTCAAATATCATGAATGTCGTGATTTTTTTTTAAAGATTAAGTGTTATGCTATGATCTTTTTCACGAGACTTTGAATTTGCTGGATATAGTCGCGCGCGGGTTTGGTGGCATTTTTCATTTGAATGTGAGGTACAACAATTTAATTTATTCGTAACTATTTCGCAACTGTATTTGGTTGGTGGAGTAAATAATGCTGCACAAGTTTGTTTGTTTCGGTATTAGATGAAGTTTGTAATTAGTCACGAAATTGATATTACAAGTGTGTGACATTGCGTACCAAGAGTGGGTTTTTGGATCTTGCAACATAACCTTCAAGTACGTTGACTAATTTCATCAATCTGTACACCAAAACTATTGTATAGTATAAATTGCAGTTTCGTAGGTCCGGTTATGTTCAAACATTGGCGTGTTGCTGTACCCTCCACATGATTGTTTTCTGTGAACAAGGTGTGCTCAAATGTGATGAATGATAAGAAGTGTTAAATGAATAATACGCGGTGAATTACGTCTTTTCCTGTATTAACCTTTGACTTGATAGGAAAATCAGCCATGAGTGTCAAGGCATTTGAATGTGTACCTGTGATAGATACTTTACATCTTCAGGGAGAAAAGGCATTGACTAGAATAGAATGTGTTGACTGCTGCGGTAACATCCTTTATATTGGAACGAGTGATGGTTTTGTTCTGACATATTCAATTGAGGAAGTGGAGCAGGCATCAGGGAAAGTATTATATGTTACCAAGAGAATTCTTCTTAAGTGTATTGAGGTTCGGAAAGCTATAAAGTGCATTAAAGCTGCATTGGTTATCACCAAATTGTTGGTGTTGTGTGACTCCAATCTATATATACTTAGCATGTCACATTTAGAAACTGTGGGAGACAAACCTAAGGTGAAAGATGTTGTCTCTTTCTGTGTAAATGAAACTCCAGACATGAGCCACACATTCTGTACACAAATATGTGTTGCACGTTCAAGGCGTGTCTTACAGGTGTTCAACATTACTGACGAGAAGATGAGCCATGTGCGTGACATAAGTCTAGACGAACCTGCTCAAGAAGTGGCTATGAATGGTCTTCACATTTGTGCAGCACTCCGCACTCAGTATATAATACACAATTTGGAAAATAGTCATACCCAGATGCTTTTCACATATGACAGTAAGAAAAATCGTCCAGTGCTTTGCAGTATATCAGAGAAAGAGTTCTTGTTAAGTGTAGAAGATGTAGGTATGTTTGCAACCACCTTGGGGATATCAACCCGCACTCCAATCCGGTGGTCATATCCAGTAATTGCTTTGGCATATTCATATCCATACATTCTGGGACTAAGCGATGAAGTCATCATGGTCTACAGTATTTTGGATCAGCAGCAGAAGAACACAAAACAAGCATTGCAGTTTGTAGGTGGACGTTGCATTTGTCGGTGTGATGCTGGAGTGTTTGCTGCTTCTGCATCATCTGTTTATTCTTTAATGCCTGTACCATGGGAGAAGCAGGTTGAAGACCTATTGGCTGATGAGAGAGTAGATGAAGCTTTGGAACTAGCTCGATATGCCAGTCCTGTTGGCATGGATAAGGACAAATTCCGATGGTTGTATCAAAAGATAAAGCAGAAATCTGGTTTTATTTATTTCTCGAAATGCGATTTTGATAAAGCCCGTGAAATGTTTGATACTGGCATGGTTGATGTTCGAGAGGTTATATCATTGTTTCCTGGTCTCATGCCTCTTTCATCGAGTTTTGTACGAGCAGCACCCCCTCTACATGGAATTGCTGATGTGTTTCAATTGTATCATGGGGATGAAACTAAATTAAAGGACGCAAAGAGATTCTTGCTACAGTTCTTAAGAGATACGCGGGAGAATAATTCATCCCAATATGCTGTTGAAATTGACACAGCTCTTCTGAAGTTGTATTGTGAAATGAACTCTGCTGAATTGGAAGCTTTTATTGCTGCCGGTGAGATAACATGTGACATAAAAGACTGTTGTTCGTGGCTGGAAAAGAACCAATGCTATCATGGCTTAGCTCTCTTGTACAGGCATGCAAAGGATCATGAAAAGGCCTTGAAGGTATGGTCCAAGATAATTTCAGGTGAATACAAGGATGAAAATTTTCATGGGTTGCCATTTTTTGTTGAATGTTTGGCCAATTTGAAAGAGCATGAACTTGTATGGCGATATGCAGATTTTGTTTTAGGCTGTGATGAAATTGTTGGTGTAGGGATATTTACTTTGCGATCGAATGAGGATTTGGACTCTGAAGGTATGAAGCCAGATATAATTGTTGATTATCTTTATCGATATCCTAAAGCTGTGATCTTGTACCTAGAAAATCTAGTGATGGTTAAAAATATCCAAATTGAGAAATTTCACACTCATTTAGCTGTACTATATTTGGAGAACATCACTAATCTTAGAAAGGGGGGTAATGAAGAGGGTGTAATGGAAGTTAGGTCAAAAATTCAAAATTTACTTCAACATTCCAATTTATGTAGAGTGCAACTTTTGCTTGGAAAGATGCAAGATGCAGGTTTACACCAAGAAACAGCTATTCTTTATGGTAAGCTTGAAGAACACAGAAAGGCTCTGAATATTCTTGTTTACCAGCTCAAGGATTTCAAAGCTGCTGAAACCTACTGCATCAACAATTCACAAGAAAGGGATGTTAAGTACAAGAACAATCTCTTCTTTACGTTACTTCATACATACCTAAATCCAGAATTAGATGCGTCTCAGAAAGATGAATTTTTGTGCCCAGCTATGGATTTGTTAAATTCGAGGGCCAAAGATTTTGATCCTGTAAAAGTGCTTGAGATCATTCCGGGCAATTGGTCTGTGTCTGCTTTAGAGTCTTTCTTGACGGGGGGTCTTCGTACCTCGCTAAACAAATTTAGAATGAGTAAAGTACAGGCTGCCTTAGCCCGGGGTGAAAATTTGCAAAAGAGGTTTCAGTTATATGAAATGCAAAGGAAATATGTGAAGACATGAACTTGCCAGCAGTACATTGTGCATTGAAACTGTATGGAAAGCTTTGAAGCCAGATTTCAGTGTCGCCTATTAAGTCGTACGAATAACTTTTCAGTTGGTCAACATCTATTAGGTTGGATGGAAAACATTAAACATTCATTGTGGCTTTTACATAGCCTACCTTGTTAGGGGCGTGGTGGCTCAGCGGTCTAGCTGTATGCCTCTCACCAAGGCGGTCCGGGTTCGATTCCCAGTCAATGCATGTGAGATTTTCGAAGTGAAATGCCATGTCCTGTGGTTCAGATTCCACGTAAAAAGGAGGTCCCGTGGCTCATAATCACAAGATTCACGGTCACGTAAAACTACAATCTTCCTTTCCTTTTCTCATGCCTTGTTGCCTTGTTTCATCTGGGGGACATTACCCCGGTCACTGCAATAATGTGCTAAATTACATAAATATATATTTTCATTTGCTCATTTAACGATGGCAGCCATGTTCGAAAGCACATGAGGTCACATACATTGATGTCACTCCAGTTGCCAACATGTGGGTTACAAAATACACTGCACAGGTCTGGTCTGGATAAAGATTAAGGTTGAACTGTACATTGCGATACAGCGGCGTCTAGGGAGATTTCGGGAAGATCAGTGACGTCACCGTGATCTCACGGCTGACGTATTGCTATCGGTAACGCTATTGGTTGCTTGTAGTTGGTTGTCAGCTGATTACTACGTCTGTTCCGTGGTCAGTTGGCCGCGGGAATTTGCTGGAGTCTGTTCGCCATTTTTGTATCGTCACTCGTTAGCGTAATATTACCGTGTATAACCTATAGAACAAGATTTTGATATTAGCAGTGTCGTGTGCTCGATTGTGTTGACGATTTGTATTAAAATTGTTTAAATCCTGAAGTTGTTGCATTAAAATAAAATCTGTTACTTGTGGTGGAAAGTTAGTACTTCTCCTTGTACATGTGGAATAATACAGCATTTGGGATATATCGGTGAGTTTTTACGTTGTTCATACATATATTTTGGTTGTTGCATTTAATAGGAAAGTTGTCTAAACGATAATATTACGTCAGGAACGGTGTTGGGGAATACGCCTGTTAAAAGAGTAATGGATGGGTAAAATTTAGACAAATTGGCATTTACATAAACACCTGCAAAATAGATATGACAATGTTTTGTATTAGACCTATCGGCCTATAGGTCTTGTTTTTGACGTTTCATATAGTATGTCTGTGAGGCATTATTAAACAGAATTTGCAGCCAATATTGGAAAACATAAAAATACCAACCTATGGCGGGGGGAGGGCGCGGGCGCAGCCCCCCCGCAAAAACAACATTATTGACCACAATGTTTTATAATGGCATTGTGTTTGTGTATTTGCAGCCAACTTTGGAAAAAAAAACGAAACTACACAATAACATTATTGACCACAATGTTTTATAAGAATATTACAAAGTGCAGCTAGGTTAATGTATTGATGTCAACCGGCGATTATTACAGACCGCGATCGTTTGTGCATGACTATATTATAAAAACAAATTGGCTGTTTTTGTGATGTTATCAACCACTTGACGAAATGCTTCTGTGGCAAGATTATGGGAAAAGCCTTGGTTATAGGGTATTTTGGGTGGTGACAACTCAATAACAGAAATGAGCATTAAAAAACTTCGTAACGTATTGTGTTTCGTCACATGTAATTTATTTATCGGCCTACCTCAATTTGCCACGCCGTACATACGAAAATATTTTAATTTAGGGTTACATTTATGACATATTTTTAAAATTCCGTTTCGGGATCTGCAATTCGCCTATATAGTTGAATTACAGATGACGTTGCGCGTCGTAATTAATTTAATTTTATATTTATAAGACATTGTATCGAAAGCCGTAATTGACCTATATAGCTCAATTAAAGATTTCGATGCAATGTTTTATTAATATGAAATTATACTAATTACGATGTGTATCGTCATCTGTAATTGATCTACATAGGCCAATTATAGAATTCGATGCGTAAAATTAAAAATATCAACTGAAATTACGATGTGTATCGGAATCTGTAATTGACATTTATAGGCCAATTAAAGGATTCAATGCAGAAATTGTAAAGTATATGTTAAATTGCGAAATTTTATTCAGCATCGGAATCGTTAATTGAGCTATATAGGTAAATTATAGATTTCGATGCAATGTTTTTTATTTACGAAAAGAAAATAATTATCATGTGTATCGGAATCTGTAATTGATCTACTTAGGCCAATTATATATTTCGATATGGAAATTTATAATATATGACTTGAATTTGCGAATTTTTTTTATGTATCTGAATCATTAATTGAACTATATAGCTCAATTATAGATTTCGATTCATTGGTCGATTTGACGGTTTTTGTGTTTGCCCACCCAAAAAAAACCTATTACCCAGGCCTTTCCCAGATTATATGACGTGAATTTGCAAATTTTTTTTATGTATCGGAATCTTTAATTGAACTATATAGCTAAAAAAAATTGACGGTTTTTGTGTTTCCCCGCCCAAAAACCCCTATTACCCAGGCTTTTCCCGTAAGCTTGCCAGAGGAGTATTTCGTTGATGTCACGGAAGCCGCCATTTTGTTTTAGGGGAATTTCCTACGCGGCCGTATCGCAATGTATAGTAGTCCCAAGATTAATGATGTGTGAGTACCCCACTGTGCGTGACAAAAACCAGAGGTGTATATATGGTAATGTGGCCCCGGGCCGTGCTGCGATACCTAACAATTGTTGGCATAAGACAAAAGCCATTGGTCTGGATTCAACAAATTTTACTATTACAAAAAACACTTATTCATTCAGCGTTACCTAAGGATTATTGATGTGTGACTATCCCACTGTGTGTGACAAAAACCATATGGCTACCTAATAATTATTGGTCTAGGCAAAAGCCATTGGTCTGGATTTAACAAAATTTTCAGTAGTACTGTAAGCGCGGGGTTGGCGATGCTGTACTTGACGGTAACTCACACACTTAATGGCAGGCTCGGCTGGGTTTTTACCATATAAGTCGTGATCTAAATAGGGGATGGCGGGCGGGTTATGGACTGCGGAGGAGTAAACATCATTCCTTATTTCCTCTTCATCATTAGAAAAGGTTGTTGTTGTTTGAGTCTTCAGTCTTTTGACTGGTTTGATGCAGCTCTCCAGGCCTCCCTGTCCTGAGCTAATCGTTTCATCTCTACATAGCTACCACACCCTACATCCGAGGCAATCTGTTTAACATATTCTAACCTTGGTCTACCCCTACAGTTCTTGTCCTCGACCCTTCCTTCCATAACTAAGCTTGCTATTCCTGGGTGTCTTAGTATGTGTCCTACTAACCTATCTCTTCTCTTCATTAGCAGTCGCCAGAAACATCTCCCCTCTCCCACTCGTCTTAATACCTCTTCGTTTGTAACCCTATCTACCCATCTGATCTTCATCATTCTCCTGTAACACCACATTTCAAATGCTTCAATTCTCCTCTTTTCTGCTGCACCAATAGTCCAAGTTTCACTTCCATAGAGCGCCACGCTCCAGACAAAGGCTAATACCTAAATCTATATTCGATGTCAACAGATTCCTTTTTTGTAGAAATGCTTTCCTTGCCTGAGCCAACCTACTTTTTATATCCTCTTTGCTTCGTCCAACACTGGTTATTTTGCTTCCTAAGTAACAGAAGTTTCCTACTTCCTTCAGCTTTTCACCTGCCAATTTGATGTCCATAGAGGTTTCTGATTTATTTCGGCTGCATTCTAGCATTTTTGTTTTACAATTATTAATTTTCATCATGTAGGCCTACTCTTTCCGTAAGATGGAGTCCATACCATTCAAAAACTCATTCAAATCCTCAGGCTTGTCGGCCAAGATGACGATGTCATCAGCAAATCTCAGAGTTGAAATTATTTCTCCCTGAATCTTCACTCCAACTTTAAATTTTTCTCTAATTTCCTTCATTGCTTGTTTAATGTAAAGATTGAAAAGTATGGGTGATAAGTTGCAGCCTTGCCTTACACCTTTCTGAATACCAGCTTCTCTCTCATGTCCTTCAGCTCGAATGACTGCTGTCTGGTTTCTGTATAGATTGTAGATCACCCTCTTATCCCTGTACTTTATTCCAATAGATTTCAAAATGTCAAACAATTTAGTCCAATCAACGTTATCAAAAGCCTTTTCTAAGTCTACAAATGCCATGAACGTTCTCTTATCTTTCCTTATTCTACCTTCCAAAATCAGCCTAAGACTTAGTACAGCTTCCCTTGTTCCTACATTTCTCCTGAAACCAAACTGGTCTTCACCCAACTCCCTTTCTATCTGGCTTTCAATCCTCTTGTAAATTATTCTAGACAGGATCTTTGAAGCATGAGTAATCAAGCTGATTGTACGGTAATCTTCACATCTATCAGCTCCCACTTTCTTTGGTATAGGGATGATAACATTCTTCTTGAAATCAGGGGGTACCTCACCTGTCTCATAAATCCTACACACCAAGTGAAATAACCTGATCAGACCTTCATCTCCTACGCAGCGTAGCAACTCACTCGGTATATCATCTATGCCTGGTGCTTTGTTCCTGCTTAAGTCTTCCAAAGCTCAATCAAATTCTGATCTCAATATTAAATCTCCTTTCGCATCCTCATCAATTTCCTCCTCCCTTTCCATTACATGATTCTCAAAAGGTATTTTTTCTATTATTTTTCTCTACTTCAGAAAATGTTATCAACAAGTGATACTTCATTGTAGTGTTACCATTTTTTTAAGGTAGTGTTTTATGTTTACCACATAATCTAATTGGGGTTATCTTGCCAGATAATGCATACTTTGTATTGAATACTCTGAATTACCAATAATGATCGCTGACAGCTGTCAAAGCTAGCACGTGGGGTAATGCTGCGTTGCCACTGAGGCAGATCATGACTCATAAGTCTCATGACATTCCAAGAGGCTTGCAGGAAGACACTAATATTGGGGAAGCTAGACTCCCTGCCTGGCGGTCTAATGACCGTGACGAGTGAAGACACACTGAGTCAAACCATGTGCTTACTGCTGTGTCGGCATACATTGCAACATTGCTTGCTGTTGCTATGGAGACCGTTACCCCTCTCGGCTCCACTCCTCACCTCACCCTTCAAGCGGATGACAGCTTTCACCGAGCATCTTTTGTAAATCAGAGTATAGTGAACACAGAACACTAACTTTGAAATAAAAGACTTTACCAAAGAAATAAGTTATTAAATAACACTGATGTGAACATCAACACATTCCCCCTATACTGTCACACATTTGCTGGAATCGAGTTGCAAACAATAGTTTTATTAGTATGTCTGCAAATTGCTTCTCTGAATCTGCATTTGAAACGGTAATTTCACTAGCAGCCACCAGTTCACGAACAAAATGTCTCGCATGGATGTGTTTGGTTCTTAGGTGAAATTCTGGGTTCTAAGTTTCATTGTCAACTTGCGGATCGGGCGGGGCGTTGCGTTCAACTGGCCTAGCTCAGTCAATAGTGTCTCGTGCTGCTACAACCTCAGCAATGTACACCTGAGGTCGATCATTCTGAACCAAGGTGCTTCTCTGTAACACTCCAGGGATCATCATCATCCTGTACAGTTTCCACTGTTGGGAACATAAGCCTCGCCACTTAGTCCTTTCTTCCCACCACCTCTCTGCTGTCACTCTAGTCCAGTCCTCGCCTCTTTTCTTGACACATTCCTCCACTCCTTTCAGCCATCTATCTCTTGGTCTTCCCCTTGGTCGTTCCTTCTGCATCTGCATCTCATGTATCCTCTTGTGAATCTTCTTCTCTTCCATTCTCTTTAAGTGTCCATACCACCTCAGTCTTGATGTTTCAATCCTACCTTGCAAGGGCTCCTCTTTCACTATTTCCCTGACCTTTTCATTCCTCACCCTGTCTCTTCTTGTTACTCCGATCCTACTTTGCAGGAACTTCATTTCACTTGCCTGTATTCTGCTTATGTCTCTTTTCTTCATTATCCACGTTTCTGATTCAGAGGTCAGTATCGGGATATAGTAGCTTCTGTATAACACTTCCTTGCTTTTTTGTGGGACATCTTTATTCCACACTAAGCTCCTAATGCTTCTGCCTGTCTGCCACATTCCGTAATCTCTTTGTCATTTCTCCCATTTTCCTCCACTATACTTCCCAAGTACTTGAGACTTTCCACCTTCTTCAGCTGTCCACTTCCAAGTGTTATCCCACTCATTGGTCTGTCCCTTTTCCTGGTCGTTAACAGGCTCTCAGGGATACTTTATTTAAATTGTAGATAATTCTATGATCTGAAGTGCCCCTCAGATACCGAAAATCATTTTTACCTTGATTAAATCACGTTGTGAACTCTTCTCTGTGTTGTCGTCCTCGACAACATTGATCAACAAATTCAAATTTTTTTTGCTCCTTTGAACGTTTTCCAAGTATCCAAAACCCTCACAGTGTTTATCCAAAGCCTTAACAAAATTTTTCATCAATCCTAACATAATATGCAATGGTGGTAACACAATTTTACCTTTTCTCAAGTAGAGGGTGATTTTTTTTCTATACGGTTCTCTCCAGGAATTAAGTTTTTTCGTATGGGCCAATCCATGACATTGTAATGTTTATCTTCTGCCCGGCTGTCCCATTCGCAAAGAAAGCAACAACATTTTGTAGACCCAGACGGCATGCCTAACAGTACGGTATACCGGTACCAATCATTTTGAGGTCTCTGCATATCTGCAAACCATAGTTTTCATAATTTATTGCTTTTAATATTGTATCCATATTTTCATATGTTTCCTTCATAGTGAAAGAATAGGCAACAATACTACTTTTAAACTATTCTTAGATGAATCTGAAAATAGTCTCCACCTATTTAGGTTGTGACTCCATCCAAGTTTTTGCAGAAGGTCTGTACATCATTGCAGTAAGTCAACTCATTACTAACAGAAAACAGGTGTTGTTGGCTCTTCTGATATGACACATTAACACCATCTTGTAATAAATTTCACCCTTGGAGTCAAGAATCTAGTAATTCCACTTGAATTTTAGAAAGTTTGAGGTCTCTGACTAGATCATTTAGTTCGGATTGGGCAATGAAGTGTGGTAATATTCAGGTGTTTGAATATGAGGGTCCAGGTTCGTTATCTACAGATCCACTGCTTGGTTCTGTTTCATCCACTGTCCATTCTTTAGGAGGCTTAGGAATTGTTATAAAATCATGACTCGTAGGCATAGCTTCCTTGGCTGAAGCAGCAGGATAAAATATAGAATGTTTTGACCCATTGTTAAACAGTAGTAGCAATCCATAGTATGATCATTCTGTTCTGTCCATATTACTGGGTTTCAGAAGGGCATTGATTTGTGAGTGCCATTAAGCCAACCATGTAAAGTTCGCCAACAATTACAACTAATTTGATTTTACCTGGTGCTCAGCTCTCCCTCGTCTAATTACTTTCAAAATACAACTCGTATGCTTTTTTCACTGTAAGAGTGATGGTATTTCTCTGTGACTTCGGAGTAAATTCCCCGCAAACATAACAAAACAAGTTCGGGTTATCCACACATTTGCGTGACATGGCGAACTTATTGATTTATAATATATTTCATTATAAAAACAATTATGATGAATGCTGTTATCGTTTCGTTAAGATACAGCTTTAACTTCACTATACACAATATGTATTACTTTCACAATTTCACAAACATACACTAAGTTAACATAAAATATGGCTTCTTGTTACTCTCAAAGTGATCGGAAAGGAAGTTAAGACTTGATTAACCCACAAAAGAACAAATTTTAACAGAGAAATAGGAAATTACTCCACTGCCAGATGTTTCCTCCATGTAATATCAAGTGCCAGTCATAAACATACATGGTCGCTAAATTGTTCTTGTCCATTTACTAGGAACCAACTGTTAAGCCGGGTGCGGAGACCTGAAACCATAAAACTATAAAATATGGATGTTCTGCAAACAATTTAGGTGATACAAGAAAATGGACGCGATATTTGTTATCAGCACATCTAAATACATAAAGATCACTTAGTTTTATTTAATGGAGTATTTCACTGTTTATCTGTTGGAGTCGGTAGAGGACTGCAGTTGCTCATACAGAATTGTTTCAGTGTCTTCTGAATGTAGTGAATCTGATTAACCCTGATAGAACCATATTCTTCTGTGTTAATTTGTAGTCCCAAGAAAATCAAGGCTGGCTTTGAAATTGGATGAACAGGATGATTGGAAAGTAGCCATGGATGATTTACCGCCTAGAAAAAGAATCATTCCCTGCAAATAGGTTTATAAAGTACAAACAAATACATATGGCTCAGTGGATAAATTCAAAACCAGACTGGGCCCATGAAGTCTCACATACATCGTATTGAATTTTTTTAAATTTATTGAAAGAACTACATTAGATTGTTAAGCCTTTCCTTATTGCATTTGCAGGCATGATATCCCCAGAAATCACCTTAAGCTGGGTTTTCCTAGCTCCGCATTTTGTGCCGAGCGCAGTCCGCAGTGCGGAGTCTACTCAACAACACAGAATCCGACGGCATCGCTTTCGTACACCCCTGCGCAACTGGACGACTCCTTTGGGAGCAGTCAAGTGCAGACCACGCTGCGCAACACACGAGTATTTGGGCAGTTTTCTCTTATGTACTGTCGATTTCTTTCTTTGCCACACAATTCAAAAAGAACTAATTGAGTGTGTACAGTAGTTCTAAGTTAAGTTCAGTAACTTCGTCCAAAGAAACTACATTCTTTACCCATTTTATATTTTTTTAAATTTCACTATCGATTTTTATTAAATAAAGAAATATTTTCTACAATGATTCGCTATATTAACTATTTTTTATAGAAAGATACTTCGTCGTCGAGCAAATGTCTGTGGATTAAAAGTTTAAACACTCCTTCTTGCTCTCTAGATGTTTACATGGAACTGACAGAATTCCGCACTTTATAAAGACGACCAACAATGAAGTAAATGTCATCTTCGATGTCTTCTAATAACATCAATAACACTAATTTTTTCTTGCTCAGAGGACGAGAGCTCATGTTCACTCACTTCTCAAACAAATGAAAACTTGAAATAGACGCAGCGCATTGCTGAGCTTTGAAAACACTAACGCGCAGCGCATTGGGATGTGTGCAGTGCGCTGCGCACAAAATGCGGAACTAGGAAAACCCAGCTTTATTATTTTAGAAAATGATGTAGGCCTACTGCACATAACATTGAAACTATATAATACAGTACATTTAAATAAAATTTTACACATGAATTACCAACAGTCTTGCAATGACCCACAGTAAATCACACTCACTTGGGGTCCTTGGTTCGAATTCTGCCCTCGTATAATCTGGTCACAATTTTAAAACTATGTGATAATGCCACATAAACAGTTATGAAACTAAGTTTAAAAAAAAGTGTCAGTAATGGAATTTGCGCGGTTTTCACAAACTGTACGCATATTTACATTCTTTACCGTTTTATTTCCTGAGGTCCCTGGTTCAGAACAACTTAAGCATCTTTTTATTTCTCCCAGAATTGGCCCATACTACAAAAATTGCCATATCCTAATTTAAATATGCTAATAGGGTGACTGCACCTATGGTTGAACGGTTACCAGTGGATGAACAGTATCCATTTATGTAAAGTTGATAAGGTTCAGTAGGAAGGCAAACCTGAACATGAAACGGACCTTGTGCCAAGATGCCGTAAAACATCTCCTGTAGTTGAAGAGTCTTACGGCATCTTGGCAGAAAGCCCGTTTCTTGTCAGGTTTGCCTTCTTACTATGTCTTACGGCATCTTGGCAGAAGGCCCGTTTCATGTTCAGGTTTGCCTTTCTACTGAACCTTATCAAATTTACCTAAATTGATACTGTTCATCCACTGGTAACCGTTCGACCATTGGTGCAGTCACCCTATATACATCTCGGTAGCCTGCTCCATGGAGTCCTTAGTTCCAAATGTCTACTCCTATCGCCAGTAAAATAATCTGGCGGAGTAAAAGGCAGGGAAGGTTGAAGACTTGGTTGTAGGCCACCGTCAACACCGGCATTTGCTGTATGATGGTTTACTGTATCCTCATCAATATCACTGTCACTATCATTTAACTGATCATTTACATGTAAATCACTCAGAAAATTACTTCCACACGAGCTTTCCGAATCACTAACATCACTTCTATTCAATTTTGTTAGGACATCGACATATGAGAGACCAGCTATGTTTCCTAGTAACAGCTGGGAGAAAGGTCAAGGAACAAACGTTTATTGTTACCGCTAAAAGCAACACTATGCCTGCCTGACACATTACCTATAGTTCACAAGTAGTTTTAATTCCACACCATTTCGAGAGGTGGCAGGGGAATGCCAGAGCATATCCGGGCGCTTTAGCAGGGAGCTGTGACTTTCATATCCGGGCGCTTTAGCAGGGAGCTGTGACTTTCATATCCAGGCGCTTTAGCAGGGAGCTGTGACTTTCATATCCGGGCGCATTCGGGCGCTTTAGCAGGGAGCTGTGACTCTCATATCCGGGTGCTTTAGCAGGGAGCTGTGACTTTCATATCTGTGCGCTTTAGCAGAGAGCTGTGACTTTCATATCCGGGCGCTTTAGCAGGAAGCTGTGACTTTCATATCTGTGCGCTGTAGCAGAGAGCTGTGACTCTCATATCCGGGCGCTTTAGCAGGGAGCTGTGACTCATATCCGGGTGCTTTAGCAGGGAGCTGTAACTTTCATATCCGGGTGCATTCGGGCGCTTTAGCAGGGAGCTGTGACTTTCATATTCGGGTGCTTTAGCAGGGAGCTGTGACTTTCATATCTGTGCGCTTTAGCAGGGAGCTGTGACTTTCATATCCGGGCGCTTTAGCAGGGAGCTGTGACTCATATCTGGGCGCTTTAGCAGAGAGCTGTGACTTTCATATCCGGGCGCTTTAGCAGGGAGCTGTGACTTTCATATCTGGGCGCTTTAGCAGGGAGCTGTGACTTTCAAATCTGTGCGCTTTAGCAGAGAGCTGTGACTTTCATATCCGGGTGCTTTAGCAGGGAGCTGTGACTCATATCCGGGCACTTTAGCAGGGAGCTGTGACTCATATCCGGGCGCTTTAGCAGGGAGCTGTGACTCATATCCGGGCGCTTTAGCAGGGAGCTGTGACTCATATCCGGGCGCTTAAGCAGGGAGCTGTGACTTTCATATCCGGGCTCTTTAGCAGGGAGCTGTGACTCATATCCGGGCGCTTTAGCAGGGAGCTGTGACTTTCATATCCGGGCGCTTTAGCAGGGAGCTGTGACTCATATCCGGGCGCTTAAGCAGGGAGCTGTGACTTTCATATCCGGGCTCTTTAGCAGGGAGCTGTGACTCATATCCGGGCGCTTTAGCAGGGAGCTGTGACTTTCATATCCGGGCGCTTTAGCAGGGAGCTGTGACTCATATCCGGGCGCTTTAGCAGGGAGCTGTGACTTTCATATCTGGGCGCTTTAGCAGGGAGCTGTGACTCATATCCGGGCGCTTTAGCAGGGAGCTGTTACTCATATCCGGGCGCTTTAGCAGGGAGCTGTGACTCATATCCGGGCGCTTTAGCAGGGAGCTGTGACTCATATCCGGGCGCTTTAGCAGGGAGCTGTGACTCATATCTGGGTGCTTTAGCAGGGAGCTGTGACTTTCATATCCGGGCGCTTTAGCCGGGAGCTGACTCATATCCGGGCGCTTTAGCAGGGAGCTGACTCATATCCGGGCGCTTTAGCAGGGAGCTGTGACATTCATATCCGGATGCTTTAGCAGGGAGCTGTGACTCATATCCGGGCGCTTTAGCAGGGTGCTGTGACTCATATCCGGGCGCTTTAGCAGGGAGCTTTGACTCATATCCGGGCGCTTTAGCAGGGAGCTGTGACTCATCCGGGCGCTTTAGCAGGGAGCTGTGACTCATATTCGGGCGCTTTAGCAGGGAGCTGTGACTTTCATATCCGGGCGCTTTAGCAGGGAGCTGTGACTCATATCCGGGCGCTTTAGCAGGGAGCTGTGACTTTCATATCCGGATGCTTTAGCAGGGAGCTGTGACTCATATCCGGGCGCTTTAGCAGGGAGCTGTGACTCATATCCGGGCGCTTTAGCAGGGAGCTGTGACTCATATCCGGGCGCTTTAGCAGGGAGCTGTGACTCATATCCGGGCGCTTTAGCAGGGAGCTGTGACTCATATCCGGGCGCTTTAGCAGGGAGCTGTGACTTTCATATCCGGGCGCTTTAGCAGGGAGCTGTGACTCATATTCGGGCGCTTTAGCAGGGAGCTGTGACTCATATCCGGGCGCTTTAGCAGAGAGCTGTGACTTTCATATCCGGGCGCTTTAGCAGAGAGCTGTGACTTTCATATCCGGGCGCTTTAGCAGGGAGCTGTGACTTTCATATCCGGGCGCTTTAGCAGAGAGCTCTGACTTTCATATCCGGGCGCTTTAGCAGAGAGCTGCGACTTTCATATCCGGGCGCTTTAGCAGAGAGTTGCGACTTTCATATCCGGGCGCTTTAGCAGGGAGCTGTGACTTTTATATCCGGGCACTTTAGCAGGGAGCTGCGACTTTCATATCCGGGCGCTTTAGCAGAGAGTTGCGACTTTCATATCCGGGCGCTTTAGCAGAGAGTTGTGACTTTCATATCCGGGCGCTTTAGCAGAGAGCTGCGACTTTCATATCTGGGCGCTTTTGCAGAGAGCTGCGATTTTCATATCCGGGCGCTTTAGCAGAGAGCTGGGACTTTCATATCCGGGCGCTTTAGCAGAGAGCTGCGACTTTCATATCCGGGCGCTTTAGCAGAGAGTTGCGACTTTCATATCCGGACGCTTAAGCAGAGAGCTGTGACTTTCATATCCGGGCGCTTTAGCAGAGAGCTGCGACTTTCATATCCGGGCGCTTTAGCAGAGAGTTGTGACTTTCATATCCGGGCGCTTTAGCAGGGAGCTGTGACTTTCATATCTGGGCGCTTTGAGAAGGAAAGGGTTAACGAAAGATTTGGACTGCAGAAAGAGATAATAGTGAACACAGAAGACAAACTTTGAAACACAAAATGTTACTAATGATATAAGTGATTAAATAACACTGATGTGAACATAAACACACACTCAAGTACATGAGGCTGATGTCCCATTGAACTAACAACAATTACTATATATTGACCAACTGGCAAGTTATTTGTTTTATTGGAATTGTGTTATTTTGATGAAATGTACATTTCTCCCCTGTTGATTATGTGTGAAGAAAAGAACAATATTTTATCTACATCTGTGCAGATTGGAGTATTCAAAATAGTGCCTTTTACCGCCACTGCAGAGTTCTCCTCAGGTTTGATGTGGTACTTTCCATAGATATCCCTAGTTGAGCATCCAGGACTTGTACCCTCAGTTTCTCAGACTCTTAACTGTTGTGGGTTTCTAGCAGTGTTGGGGATTGTAAGTATTTTTATGAGGTTACTCGAGTTACTCTTTTGAGTTTTGGCTCTGGGCTCGAGAACTAAAGAAGAAGAAAGGAAAACCCTTTGTTTGAGTGACTGGGGTCAGTGAACTCGGCAAGGACCAGCTGCGTGCTTGCACGTGTCCTGTGTGATATGACATGTCTTGCAACCCAAGAGTTGCTAGTCTTGTTTTGAAAACTCTCCAGAACAGTCTGTTGTTGACTCACACGAATGCAGTACTGATTATTTTGATTTTGGATAATTTGCTGGTCACAGAGTTGCTATAGAAATAGGCTAGGACCTAGCATGTACTACATGCATTCTGAAAACTATGTTATGTGGTATCGTTGTTAGGTCACTGGCAAAGAAAATGTTTTGAAAAACTCGTTATGGTATAGGGAGCTCCATGTGAGGCCCATTGCCTGTTATGTCCACATGCTGGGCTGGTGCCTTGTATCTGTAACAAATGATGAGCTACTAGTAATGATTGAGATAGATTCAAAACATAAAACAAACAGTAGGCCAGGGTAAGTGTATTCCTACAATGATGTAGGAAAAATATTGTGATGCCAGTGCCTATGACTACTAAGTTAAGCACATGAGGTAATTGCCATTTTAACTTTTACAGTTGGACTAATATTGCAATAACCTAGGCTTACTGTTTTATGAAAAACACACAAAATTCTATTGTAACTTTCCTATGTCTGGAATAATATTGAGATAACTTACATTAGGCTATGATAGACTCCTAACTGTTCTCTTTCTCTAAAATCCTTCTCTGTTTCAAAGGAGTTGTTCCTTTTCCTTTGGGAGAAGGCTTCACTCCTTTGGCAGTACCAGTATCCAATAACAAAATGAACAAATGCTATTAAATTATTATTAAAATCAACTTGCAGTAGACAGCAGCTGGCGGTCACATGACCCCAATCCTGGCCCTGATTGCCTGTTAGCAAATGTTGGATTTTTAACCTCGCCTCCTTACACTTTTATTGGTTTTCCTTCTAAGGCTGGTTTTTAAACTGGAATAGCATTTGAAATGTCAGTTTTAATTTCTTACTAACACAACACATGTATCCGGCTGTACTAGATAAAGTCCCCATTTGTCAAAAGTGTCGCATATTGGTTTTTGTTCACTTCTCGTACTCCTATAGGCTAATATTGCAACTTGGCAGTGATGCCCTTAATTCTAGCTGTTCTATGGATAGTATCTGCATGGCATGTTATGGATGGTGGGGCCATATCCACAGGGAACAGAAAATCATGTCTTCATATATTTTCCAGTTAATCATTGTTTATATATCCATGACTTTGTGCAGGAACAGTGTGGTCTCTGATGGAACTCTTGTCACACTTGTCTTTTCTGTGATATAGTTGAAACTGTGTTCTTTGTCGTTCATAAGTTCAGACAAAGGAGTCGTTTATCCTGGACTTGACATGTAAATAGCTTTCTTAAAATTGTGATTGAATGGTGTGAATTATCTTCATTTAGCATGTTATTGCTAATCAACACGGCAGGGAGATGTTGCATTTTGGGTTGGAAACCTTTTGGTCTGATAAATTTGGGCAAATGTTTTGTGAAGGTAGAACTAGAATAGTGAAGTATCCTTAACACCGATTGACTTCCAAATCGGGTTGTTCTCTCCGAGGATTTGGGGGAAAATTTCCCAGTTGACTTGTGCATCAATAATAATTAATGTGAAAATAATAAGTGAATTCTTGTATTATTTAATGATGCTAGTTTTGCAAATATCCAGTGAAGTTCAGATTAAAGTAGCCTACAGTCAATGTACCAGAATAGTTAAATTGAAGAAATGTTAATAAATAAAGAGGTGAGAATGGTGTAGTGTATCCTCTGGAGAACCATGTCATGCCAAAGTTTTTTATTTATTTATTCTTGTTAACCTGAATTTCTTAGTTGATATTTTTGTTTGTAGTTGATATTTTTTTTCCAAAATGGTAGCCTTAATTGGTTGGCTGCTTTCAGTGCTTTTTAAGCTGTCTATATTCTTGTAACCTTATCTTGCTCCTAGAACTGACTCAGCTGACCTAGAGTAATGGAAGTAGCTTGTCAAAATGTAAATGTGATTGTGCTTTGTAAAATACCGTACATAATTAAATTGCTCTTATACTAAGTGAACTGTAAGCTATAGTTACTTAGCCTGTGACTTATATAAATCAATGAAAATCTTATTGTGATTCCTCTACTGTGTATTATTTTTTTCTTTCAAAACTTTATATTGTAGTAAATGGAAATTATAAAGTATTGTCCTTCATTCACTATGTAACTTCAGTACATTGCATCTGCACTATGATGGGTAAACATTGGGTGTCTGATTTGAGGTTGGTAATACTGTAATGCATTATACATGTATGGATATTGGATACTTCTTAGCTCTGCTTACATTTTTTCTTTTACATTTTACAAGTACTTTTTCTTGTATAAACTTGCTTCAATATAATGCAGTTTCATACAAAGTTTAAAGTTGCACGTGGGTTGCGATATCACTGTAACTTATTCAACAAGCATAAGCAGATGTTCTGCTGGCTGTGCACGTTTAGGTACGTGGAAAGGATTCCTTAGTTGAGTTACAAATTCACGTATATAAAATCTGTTATTACTAGAGCTTGGATTTTGTTAAAATAGACATTGAACAAGTTGAAAATAAGCTGTAAAATGGTCAAATAAGTATTTTAAGCTTATGTAATACATTTGTCATCATCATCAACTAGAGCAGGTGGGGTCTGCTTGGAGCACAAGCCTCTCCATCCACCACTTCTCTTCTGTCACTGTTGTCCAATTAACTCCTTTTCTCTCGACACTTTTCTTCACCCCCTTTATCCACCTATCCCTTGGTCTTCTTCTAGGTCTAGTTTTCTTCCACTCCATTTCCAATATTTTCCGTGGTATTCTCTCTTCTCCCATTCTTTTCACGTGTCCATACCACTGTAGCCTTGATTTTTCAATCCTATAATATTTAATCCTTTAATATTTCTCTGACTATCATTTCTGACGCTGTCCATTCTGGTTACACCTATACGACTCCTCTGAAACTTCATTTCCACTGCTTGTATTCTGCTTTTATCTCTCCCCCTCATCACCCAAGTTTCTGATCCATACGTTAGGATCGGCAAAAAGTAAATCTTGTACAGGATCCCTTTACATTTCTGTGGCACATCCTTGCTCCATATCAGGCCTCTAACACTCTTGAAGAATCCATCAGCACACCTTCCTCTTTCTTCTAATTCCAAGGCATTTCCCCCATTTTCTTCAATGACACTTCCCAGATACTTGAAGCTCTGCACTCTCTTCAACTGCTCTCCGCCTAACTTTAGCCCAGAGTATACTCTGTCCTTCTCACATGTTGTTATCACCACTTCACTCTTTTGCGTCGAAAACTTCATTCCATAGGATGACACTACTTCCTCCCATGCATTTAGTTGCTCCTGTACATCCCACTCCTTATTTCCCCAGATCATCAAGTCATCTGCAAACACCATTGCCTTCATTTCTTCCTCCCCAATATGCTGTGCTACCTTTTGCATCACTTCATCCATCACCATTACAAAGAGCAAGGGTGAGAGGGCACTTCCCTGCTTTAGACCATTAGTCAACTCAAACCATTCTGTTCTTTCCATACCGACTTTCACACAGCTTCTGCTTCCCTCATACATATCTTTCAGTCTCATCATTATTTCTTCCGTTATTGCTTTGGCTCTCATCACTCCCATACTCTGTTTCTTACGACACTGTCGTATGCCTTCTCAATGTCCATAAAGGCCAATACCAAATCTTCCCCATACTCGTAGTGACGCTCCTGTAACTGTCTCACTCCAAATATGAGGTCAGTAGTGGACCTCCCCTGCCTGAATGCATATTGCTCCTCCCTCAGTTGCTGTTCCATTACCTTACGTATCCGTTTCTCCAATACCTTTTCATAAATCTTAGCACAGTGGCACATCAGTGTAATTCCCCGAATACATTTATGTACCTCATTTTAATGCAGTCAAACTGGTTAATTTGAAGTATTAAGTTTGGGATCATGAATAATTCAAACGTTGCATGGTCCCTTGGCATTCGTATACACGAAGATGATGAAACTTGTATAGTTGATTTGATTTTTTTAAAATCTACTGACTACTATGTATTAGCAAAACTTAAATTTTCTGCTTGAAAGGCAACAACACCAGATCGAGTTTCACTTTGAAGAAACACCCATGATGTAGAGCCATCTACGTGATCTTCTATCGGTGAAGCCAGAGCTCTGTTGGGTGCCCTGTGGCTGAGATATTAATTTAGTTTTGAAATCACTGAATGTAATTCAAGATGTCTTTTTCAAGCCCACATCATACAACTTGGAGTGCTGATGATTTTTTCTGCCCTTCAAAAATGTGACTTCCTCAGTCAGGATTGAAACTTGGGATCAGGAGGTGGATACTTGACCACTGAATCACCAAGGAAGCTAACACACATGTCCAGAAAGTACAGGGTCGTTATCTATGGGCTCCCCGATATACACGGCAAGCTAAGCCGGCTTTGACAAGCGCAGATCGCGGGCGCGCGTGCACGGTTCAGCCGGTAGTTGGTGCATGCTTTTACCAAACATGTTCAATAATGTGTACTTACAGTGCTCATAGTCCTCCCTCTCTTGTAACACACACCTGAACTGTGTATGCGCGCCCGCGATCTGCGCCAGTCAAAGCCAGCTTAGCTTGCCGTGTTTATCGGGGCGCATGACCCTGTACATAAAAAATAAAGCAATATATGCCCTGCCTTTGGGATGAAATTTAGCATAAATAAGAGTGAGATGGTGATCACAACAAGGAAGAAGGAAAGAACCACAACGGGAATAACAATTGGTGGGGAACAGCTGAAGAAAGTGGAGAGTTTCAAGTATCTGGGCAGCCTGATACAAGATAATGGAAGAAACGATAGAGAAATAAATGAGTGGGGGAGACAGGCAGAAGCATTCCGGAGGAGTGTGAGAAGCATGTTATGGAGCAAGGATGTCCCTCAGAACAGCAAAAAGATCATATATCGGACGTACTATGTCCCTATCCTGACGTATGCCTCGGAGACCTGGGTTATGAAAGGAAGGGAGAAGAGCTAAATCCAGGCCAGTGAGATGAGGTTCTTGAGAAGCAGTATTGGAGCTACAAAGATGGACAGAATAAGAAATGAGAGGACCAGAGAATTAATGAAGGAGGAACCATTACAGGATAGTATAGAGAAATCTAGACTTAGATGGTATGGACATGTAAAACGAATGGAGGAGAAGAGGATGCCCAGGAGGATACACGAGACAAAGTGGGAAGGAAAGAGACTGAGAGGAAGACCGAGAGACAGGTGTCTGAAGGGGGTGGAAGAAAGCGTGAAGAAGAGAGGAGAAGACTGGACAAGGGTGGAGGCTGAGAGATGGTGGGAAGACAGAAGTCGTTGGAGAGGGTTGTGTTCCAAACAGACCCGGCCAGTGGCTGGAAACTGTGCAAGATGATGATTCCCTGCCTTTTTTCCCTTATATACACTCAAGGACGGCTGCAATAATGCGACAAAGTTAAGGAGGATATGTGCTGGGTTTGCACACTGGTCTCTTGACAGCTTTGTTTGATATGGTGGCACGTTGAAGCAGCTTCTAATAATTGCAAATGGTATAGATGTATAATCAACTTGCTTAAAATACATGCTGGTGGCATGTACATGATGATAAAGCAATGTTGGTTTATTATTTTTACTCTCTAAAAACTCTCTAGGTAAATGAGCCAAGTCTGCTAATTTTCAACTTCATTTCCTATAAATATATAGCCTACTGTGAAACCTCTCTATAACGGACACCTTTGGGACTGTAAAGAGGGGTGTTCACTATAGAGGGTTAGAGAAAATGATTGCAATTTGGCACATAAACTTGTGCAGTATGTGTGCTTACATGAAAACGTAGGATTGCGTGCGGTAAAACAGTCCAGTTTCGTCTGCCTTTAAAATGTTTTCTGGCGAATAGCTATCAGTGATAAAAGGCTACTTTTCTTCCCAGCTTGAAACATCCATATCAACAGTGGAGGATTCTCCGCAAATTGCTCTGATTTTTATATCGTGGCACTTTCTGAAATTCTCGAGGCTTCAAAATCTCCGATACCTAATTCTGCTGTGAAATCCAATGCTTTAGCTTGTATCATTGGTCCGGACACAGGGACGTTCTGACTTCTCGTTTTGCTGAACCACCCTATCACTGACTTATCAATAACAGCACCAGTACCACTTCGAAACTGTCTAATTTTGCAGCTCATTACCATTAAGATGCCATACCTTATCTCTTCTTGTTTCTTCACAATTTCTGCTGCCTGTGTCTTTCCAATCTGAAACACTTCACATGGTTTCCATACACCACATTTCCCATGTTTATGATTATCTACGATGTCTACGTTCTCTTTTAAAGTTAAACTTTAACGAGGAGCCATTTCAAACGCACCTAAGAAGACCTGGAAGTGGACGATCGAAAATGAAATTGCAGTGATGGACAAGAACTGGAGTCAAGTGAAGAGAATGGCCAGGAACCGTACTGCGTGGAGAAATTTCGCCAAGGCCCTATGCTCCGGAAGGAGCGGCAGAAATTAAGTGAAGTAAGTGATTTCAAATGCAATCACTTGCTACTGTAACGCACAGGTCCTAACATAGATTTAAGAAGTTTCACGGTAAAACTGACCAGATAGTGAAAGTATGAATTCCCTTACCCCGACCATTTCAAGTTCAAGAGAACAATGAAAGCCATACCGTTAGGCCTAGGTTTATTTTTGGTGCAGTGCAGAAGATATGGGATGGGAAGGTCAGCACTAACTAGCTTCCAGGAAGCACAGGACATGTCGGAGGTATATTAAACAACAGAGTGTTCATACAAGGCTAATAGGCCTACAGAGATGTGATTTCTTTTCAAAACAAGTGTCCGCTAAGAAATTTTGGTTGATTTTTTAAAATGCGGCCGGGGTGCCCGTGTCCGTAATAGCGAGTGGCCGCATAAGAGAGATTAATTACTAATATACTTAACAGGGGTTTGGTCACGGACCTAGAAAATCGTCTGCTATGAAGGGGTGTCCGCCTTAGAGGCGTCTGGCCCTTCTTCAAAATATGCGGCTTACATAAAACCAGGTGATCGAAACCAGATGAAATTTAATTTTCTGATTTTTTGCTATAAGTTAAAGATGACTACCCCTCTGTGGGTGATGAGTAATCAAATGTTATAGAATTACCAGCCAGACTTCCAACTTATGATGATATCGTGACTGAGATCTACGGCGAAACATTCACCTCTGCGAACGATATAATAAATTTATCGAAAGTGTGCATTCTTACACCAAAAAATGAACACCAATGAAATTAATTTTAAAGTCATTGAACTTATATCCAGTAGTTCAAAAATATATACCAGTATTAACAGATTGAAAACTGAAGTTCAGTTTATGTTCATATGTGAGCGGCTGCCTGATGACAGTGCTCCACTGCTGTTGCTGGTGAGCTTATGTGATGCAAAGATATTACGGTAAGTTTATGTATCAGATTTTAATGTATTGACATTTGTATTCATTTTTTTTAATGTGGTGATTTATGTTAGGCGACAATTACATACAGAACTTAAAATAGTCAAATTATGGTGCAAGTCTTTAAACTCCGCAATGGGACAAAAGGTGGCAAAATAAACATTGGTTCCATGATTTCCAAATGAACTAAAATACATCTAATATATCTCAGTTGTGTATTAACCTAGTAAAAAAAGGCAGTCTGGTTATTACCTGATCGAGTGCCAATTTTAGCAGTAAGGCTGTGTTTGTCGTGGTAGATGTAGTGACCACAGCTCCATACGTAGTATGGTATCTCAAACAGGTAATTTCCTCTACTTTCTATAGTGCTGTCATATTGTGCAAAACATATTTTTAATTAAATTTTGCAATTATGGTCTGAGCTTGACAATCTAACATATATGGTAACTTTTTCTCTTTCATTGCCTTTTTAAAACTCGTTGGAAGTGCATATACCTGATAATGTAATTTGCTAATTCTGGTCACATCATGTGAGAAAAAAGTTCATTTCTTTCAGACTTGTTATGTTAGGGAAACTAAAGTACCATATGTATGGAAAATGGTTCATCTTTCTGCCTTTTTGTGAGAAGACACATTAAATCAATCAAATAAATCTACCCTGGAAATATAGAATTAAAACAGATAAATTATTCCATTTGAGTGCCATTAGCCACTGCCTTGCATATAACCTACCTGTAGTAGACAAAAATGGGTCTCTTTGTATATAAAATGAAGTGCATAATAAAATATAAGTCATCCTCTTGGAATAGAAACCATGCAAAAGAGTGATATCAAATTCATCATTATAGTACCACAAATTTTGCAACTCTGGTCAGTATTGTTTTTTATTTTGACGTACCGGTATCTAGAATTGTACGTAATGTATGTATAGTAGGAATAAATCGAAAATGTCCCTTAACTGCCATGATTTTAGAGATGCAAAGTTACTGAAATTTGCTTTAGAATATTTTTAGCCTGTCGGCAAAGCTATCGACATGGGTCTGAGCATTAGTCCAAAATGGCTGACTTAGGGGAAGAGAAGTAATAACACTGCTATCCATTTCCAATGTTACTGTGAAATTTATCAGCATACATAAGAGGTGTGCTGTTGCCCTGATTCCCACCTCAGTCATCCTAGAAGTGTGGCATCCATATTCTACCCCAGGCAAATGTCAGAATCATTCCTAAGTTAAGGCGAAGGCCACCTCCTTTTCAATCCTCGCACTACTATGCACACCACAGTAACACAGGTTACCGCATCAGACAAATTCTATGCACACACCCAAGCCCTTGAAATGAAACAGCAATGTTTACTAGAAGAATTTTTTTTCTTCTTCATCTTTTCATAAGCAGCTTGCCTATGACACTGAAAACTTACATTGCTGGTTTAAAGCCGGTAGGTGTATTTGTACTTGCTTGAGGATGCTTTACAGATGACTGCGATAACTTAACCAGGAGTTTGTGAAGTTATATATCATGTGTGTGTGCGAGGTTGGTTTCAGCAAAAGCATTTCAAAGTCGGCTTAGGTACCAATTAAATTTCTTTTTGGTTTGTCTTCTGTGAAATAAAATCGTGTCTCTCACTGTCTGTCGCTACCTTATGTGATCTACATTTTTGTTGTGAGAACCTATTTCTTTACTTGAATAACTAATGCGACTGATATTTGGCAGAATATATTAGTTAATTAAGAATATTGATTACTTACGGCTACCTTCGCCTTTTCAGGATTTTTTTTTGTGGAAATGTTAAAAATATGAGTCTGTACTGCTGTTGCTTCCTTGATGGATGAGTGGTAGAGTGACTGTCTCCTGATCCCAAGATAATGGGTTTGATTTTCAGCTAAGGCAGCCAAATTTTTGAAGGGCGAGAAAAATCAACGACATTCTTTAGTCATACAATGTTTGGTCGTGAAAGCTCTCTTGTATCACATTTAGTGATCACAAGCCACGGGTTAGGTGGCAATGCTGAGATCCGTCCCAGATAGCTTAGACCATACGATTATGATCATCCTCGTCCTCTTCCTCTATATTTGAAGAAACTGTACTGGTTGAGACGATTCATTTAATTAAAGTGCAGTAGTGATAACTAGGGCTCGGATTTGTAGGTGCTAAATATCGGGAAAATATTTGTTTTATGTATTAAACATACCTGAAATATGTGACAGAAAAGTAAAAATATTTAATTATAATTTAGTTTATTAATGTGAATATAAACAATATGCAGTACTCGGAGATGCAATTTATGCGACATCTCGCTGACTGCTGAAGCATTACAATACACGAGATACATCTTCAGGTTGTCCATCACAAATGACCGACACACTTGTTCTGAAGGCGCGAAACTGAGGAAATATGTTTCTTGCCCTCGATGTGTTGAGTAACTTGAGGTCGCCGTTCAGCCTTGATTGCTTTCCCACTTGATTGGCAGAACAGAACGCCCCCATCAGATGTAAAATTATCTTTAAATTCTGCAACAGACTATAACTTGCAGTTGTTTTTACTTTAGGCATCGTAGAACTGCCTTACACTTCGCAGTGCCAGAAATGAACTGCATGTGACACTGGTTCCAGGTAGCTGGGGGAGGAGGTGTTCTAGCACGTGGGCAAATATGGCTATGGACAAGGAAATCCCTGGCTTCCACAGTGAGTGGCACGGGGCGACAAGTTAAGAATAACACAGTTGCAAGTTGACATACGGTCTGCATGAAGATTAGATAGCTCACAGATTCTTCCCCGTTGAAGTAACACAGAACAAAAATGCAATAAACTGAAATATCTAGCAAACTGATTTTTAAAAATATAAATATTATGTCTTTTTATGTGCTAATAAGTGAAAAGCAGGAATTTATGTATTTATAGAAAAATGCTTAAAATATGTATATACATAATTTAAAAAAATATGTATTTAGCTAAAAATCCGAGCTCTAGTGATAACCTTGGGGAAATCCTTGAACAAGGCTGTCAAATCTGAAACCAGAATGGTATGCCAGTGGTGCATCACAAATATATTGTATTGAGTTTTGTAGCTTGTATATTTGATAGTATTGAAGATAGTATTCATGTTCGAGATTTGGGTTCACATATTTTTCAATAGTGAATGTGACTAACTCTGGCACTTACCTGATCAAAAGAAAGAGGTCTAAACATTTCAAGGTGTCTTGTTGAATAGCATTCAAGGTACCGTTCACTCACATCCAAGGTCGTCAACATTTGCTGGTATACAGTCAAATCACTGAACCTGTCTTGACCATGTCCTATACATTTTGTAAGGGTGATGAATTCAGTGATCTTGCAGAATTAGAAAATTGTTATCTATTGAGAAAGCTTGGATAGTTGCAGGTACATGAGGTTGGTTGGTGGTTGTTCTTGTGAAATATGGCCAATGGGAGCTAACAGAATTTGATCTGCCATATTGATATCAATTATATATATATATATATATATATGTTCTTTGTGTGAAACTGTCAAAAATGGCTGTGTAGACAAATCTTAAAATCAATATTTCAATGATGTGGAATTATTTGTGCATATTGGTGATGTTACCACAATGTTTCATTTAAGCGCTGCCTGTTTTTCTGTTCATGTTATCCTTTGTAGTACTAGTGTACCATGTTGTGACGACCAAAGTTTCTCCTAGTCCTCATGAAACCTTCATTTCCTAAGCTTTGAGCTGTAGAAATTGTTACCATCTCCATATCCTGCAGGTCATTTGCCTACCTGGCAGTATCACAACAGTTGTAGAATTAGTTTTGAACTTTATAGCCTAGTTGTATATGGTACAATGATGATTTCAAGAGGATCATTGTCACTTTCCAGATTGACCTTTGTCATGTACAAATTGTATGGTATTTATTTATTTGTTTATTGAGGACATTACTGAAAATGTATTTCTTCAGTATTATTTCATTGTTATAAAAGAAATAAAGATTTGTTTCTTTAACATTATGGCAATTTGTACCATTTTGTGCTTGTATCCTAAATATGAATAATCCTTCACATTAGAAAACAAGAAGTTCCGTGACAAACTAAAGAGCCTACTTTTCTTAAAATTTAAGATTCATGCCAATGATTAATCTATATGGATCTATCTATAATAATGGTGAAATTAAGTTGATAATATCGAAATTTCTAATTAGTTCGAAATGCTGTATACCTGGCATAACGTAGCCTAATAGAGAACTACAGTTGGCAGCCCTGGTGACTGAATATATTCTTAATTCCATTTCTTAAGGTACAGAATACAAAATGTGGTTGAAGTCCAATGGTTTGCATGGAGGTTACATGAGTTTAGTGCTTTTCAGTCGGTCAACACGAATGTACCCAAAAGAGATGGGTTATGCCCTAATCCTGAAATAAATTACATGAGATTAATAAAACACTAGGATGACCAGTTTCGATCGTCAAGCGATCATCAACAGATCCATTACACTTAGGCTACAAAATCTATGTTTGAAATACAGGTGAAAATATTTACAATATGTACAATTATTTAGTTGCAGTACACTGACAGTTGCAGTACCAGTACCAATACTACAGTACAACTACAGTACTAATACAATACAACTACAGTACAACTACTGTACAACTACAGTACAACTACAGTACTAATACAATACAACTACAATACAACTACAGTACAATTACAGTACAACTACAGTACAGCTACAGTACAAATACAATATACATACTGTACAACTACAGTACAACTACAGTACAATTACAGTACAGCTACAGTACAAATACAATACACATACTGTACAACTACAGTACAATTACAGTACAAATACAGTACAACTACAGAACAACGACAATACATCTACAGTACAACTACATATTTACAATATGTACAATTATTTAGTTGCAGTACACTGACAGTTGCAGTACCAATACTGCAACTAAATAATTGTACATATTGTAAATATTTTCACCTGTATTTCAAACATAGATTTTGTAGCCTAAGTGTAATGGATCTGTTGATGATCGCTTGACGATCGAAACTGGTCATCCTAGTGTTTTATTAATCTCATGTAATTTATTTCAGGATTAGGGCATAACCCATCTCTTTTGGGTACATTCGTGTTGACCGACTGAAAAGCACTAAACTCTTGTTTACTAAGGCAACACTGAAAATATGGCTTCAAACACCACAATGGAGGTTACATGCTGTTAAACATTGGATCTAACAGCGCGTGTAAAATTATGTTGTCAACAATGACATACATGTATTGGTCAGAATTTATCTGAAATAATATGATTTATTGTTGTTATTTTTGAATGAAATCCATTAGTTAGTATACAGGTTACATGCATTTTAAAATTGGACCTATCAGCAGGCTTAGAATTATGTTGGCAGCACTGGCGTAGGCCTATATTAGTTACTCCAAATTAATCTAGAATGCCAGGCACTATTCGTGTGCAAAGTTTAGAGCTGTTGGCTTGCATACTTTCGGATATATTTACATTAGGGTAACAAAAATAGAGACAGTATTTATTAACAGTTGGCAGTCCTGGTTACTCTTAAGAATCGGCAGTCATATCTGTTATGGTACACATAGCACACACAAAATTTGGTTGAAATCCAAATGATAGTATAGAAGTTACATGTATTTAAAGTTGGACCTCTCAGTAGGCTTAGAATCATGTTGGTGGCACTGACGTATATAACTTACTCCAAATTAATACAGAATGTCAGGTACTAAACGAGTGCATAGTTTAAAGCTCTCGGCTTGCATACTTTCTGATATATGGGTATTTGGATTTTAAAAAATGAAAGCATTTATTAACAGTTGGCAGCCCTGGTGGCTCTTAAGAATACGCTCAGTAATATCCGTTTATGTACACATAGCACATACGAAATTTGGTTGAAATCCAATTGATAGTGTAGAAGTTATATGCATTTAAAATTTGGACCTATCAGCAGGCTTATAATCATTTTGGCAACACTGCCATGTATGGCATCCTGGAAATTAAATTGCAATATTATTATCTATACGTGTGCCAATTTTGAAATAGCTCCCAGGGACACAGACAGACACACATTTGCCCGATCTCATAAGTCTACTTTTTCCTCATTTTTGCAAAATGTGAAAAGTAGGCTAAAAATGTTGTCCTAATATTCTATTTTTTAATTTATTAATGAAAGCACAAACTACAGACAGACAGCTATGCTTGTGTAAAGTAATGGTAACCATTTTATTAACTCAAAAATAAATGCACAAATAGTCACCAAAACTGTTGGCACATTTATCCCATTGTGACACTAGCCGGTCGATTCCATCTTTGAAGAAAATACGGTGTCCTTGACAGGGTGGGCTGTATCGCAATAAGCGAGCGTATGTGTCATCAGTACTTCCAGCTTCTGTTATGAATGGCGGTGGTGAGTACAAACTTTACTGTTTGTTTGCTATGCAGTGCAGGCCTGGACCCATTCACACACTTCGGCGTCTGTTGTGAATCGATGTCCGCGAATAGCTTGTTTGAGAGGTCCATAAGCATGGAAGTCACACGGTGAAGGTCTGAAGTGTACGGTGGACGAAACTGCTGCAATGTCGTCTTCACCGCATTGGCAGTGTGTGGCCGGGCATTATCATGCAGCAGAATAAGGCCATTGGACAACATGCCTGGGCGTTTTGACTTGATAGCTCGTCTAAGGTTCTTTAAAGTGGGTATTGATGGTGGTTTCCCGTTCCAGGAACTCGACAAGCAGTGGGCCCTTGTGGTCAAAAAAGGACATCATCACCTTACCGGAACTGGTGTGCACGGCCTTTGGAGGTGGTGAAGTCGCAAGTTTCCACTGCTTGCTCTAACGCTTGCTTTCCGGTTCAAAATGGTGACACCATGTTTCGTCACCAGTGACAATATGCGACGGAAAGCCTTATTCCTCCTCATGATAACGTTGCAGATGTCTCAAAGACAGCGCCATTCGAGTATTGCACTGTTCGGCGGCCAGTTGGTGAGGAACCCACTGCGCACAAACTTTTCGAAATTTCAAGTGTAGATGCATTATGGTGTGAATGTTGCCCACTCTAATACCCAGTAACCGATGGATCGCGTCCACGGTGATTCTGCGGTTACCCAAGACTAAAGCATTCACTTCTGCAATCATTTCAGGTGTGATGAAACGATGCGCCTGTCCAGGACGAGCATCGTCTTCCAGTAACTCGCCTCGCGCCCCTCAAGGAATCTTTTGCACCATTCCACAACACTTGAACGACACAGATTGTACTCACCGCACACAGCCTTCATCCGTCGATACATTTCACGTCCTCCGACTCCCTCCGCCGCTAAAAATCGAATCGTTCCTCGTTGTTCCTGCTTACTCACCTTCATGTTCAGTAGTGGACGATAACTTGTGTGACCCCGGCGTGAAACCACACTGTCGTTGCGCACGCCGCAGTCGCTTTATCAATAGATGGTGCCAACGTTACATTTGAATGCCCTCATACGATGATGCACAGTTGAAAGGTAATGGAAATGCATATTAGGAAGGAACGTGATGTTTTACAAAGCAGTTTATGTTTGTGAGAAGCCAGTTAAGGTAATTTGAATGATATTTTATGATGAAGATGTGAGATATAATGCAGAAGTCGTGAACCGCTGATAGAGGCTCAACTTAGAATTACTGTACGATCATTTGGTTTGACGAGAGGAAAGATGAGTAGGCAATGGTATTTATATTGAATATAACTGAGAATATTATTGTCATTATCATTAATATTTTTGAATGGAGAACCGATTATGACAGAACCATAATCTAGGCTTTATTGAACGGATTATTGATCCATAATTATGAGAAAACGTTCCAGACTAAGTTAGTTGTGAATTTATTAACAGTGCAGTATTGATGAAGAGAGCATTAGAAACTTGTATATTGTGTATATAATTAGCTATAGACCAAATATTAATTAGGATTAGGGAGAATTATGTATAAATTAACATTTAGATTTTGTTAAATATTTAGGTGGGAATAGCGGAGATTATCGCTAATTTTACTATTTTCTTTTAAAAGTAACATTATGGGGGTTGAAGCCATTTTTCAGTGTTGCCTTAGTAAACAAAAGTTCGGTGCTTTTCAGTCGGTCAACACGAATGTACCCAAACAAGTTGAGTTATACCCTAATCCTGAAAAAAATACATGAGATTAATAAATACAATAGGATGACTAGTTTCGATCGTCAAGTGATCATCAGATGGGTACATTCGTGTTGACCAACTGAAAAGAACCCTACTTTTGTTTTTATTTATAAGTAATTTAATGTATTTTTATTGCTTACTCCTTAACGGTAGGACACAGCAGAAACATCGTTATTTAAATTTTATTAAATTTTATTTAGGAGTTACGAGTTTTATTTTAGGCATGATGCCAGAGTTTATTTCTCTTTCGTATTGTTGTATATATGCGTTTTGGTTACTAAATTGGCGGACATGTTTTTACGTCTGTCTGACATTTTTTTTTAGAAATTTGAGTTATCCTTTGCAGTTAATTAGGTAGAAATATTGTGCTATAGAGGTAGTATAGGACACACATACCCACACCTACAACCCGCTGCGCCCGTGATTCGAAAGTTGCTCACTTTCCAACAGTAGCTAGTGACCCAAGAACCCAGTAGTATAGTCCTATAGCACAACAGTAGCTAGTGACCCTAGAACCCAGTAGTATAGTCCTATAGCACAACAGTAGCTAGTGACCAAAGAACCCAGCAGTATAGTCCTATAGCACAACAGTAGCTAGTGACCCAAGAACCCAGTAGTCTAGTCCTATAGCACAACAGTAGCTAGTGACCCAGGGACCCAGTAGTATAGTCCTATAGCACAACAGTAGCTAGTGACCAAAGAACCCAGTAGTATAGTCCTATAGCACAACAGTAGCTAGTGACCCAAGAACCCAGTAGTATAGTCCTATAGCACAACAGTAGCTAGTGACCCAAGAACCCAGTAGTATAGTCCTATAACACAACAGTAGCTAGTGACCCAAGAACCCAGTAGTCTAGTCCTATAGCACAACAGTAGCTAGTGACCCAAGAACCCAGTAGTATAGTCCTATAGCACAACAGTAGCTAGTGACCCAAGAACCCAGCAGTATAGTCCTATAGCACAACAGTAGCTAGTGACCCAAGAACCCAGTAGTCTAGTCCTATAGCACAACAGTAGCTAGTGACCCAGGGACCCAGTAGTATAGTCCTATAGCACAACAGTAGCTAGTGACCCAAGAACCCAGTAGTCTAGTCCTATAGCACAACAGTAGCTAGTGACCCAGGGACCCAGTAGTATAGTCCTATAGCACAACAGTAGCTAGTGACCCAAGAACCCAGTAGTATAGTCCTATAGCACAACAGTAGCTAGTGACCCAAGAACCCAGTAGTATAGTCCTATAGCACAACAGTAGCTAGTGACCCAAGAACCCAGTAGTCTAGTCCTATAGCACAACAGTAGCTAGTGACCCAAGAACCCAGTAGTCTAGTCCTATAGCACAACAGTAGCTAGTGACCCAAGAACCCAGTAGTATAGTCCTATAGCACAACAGTAGCTAGTGACCCAAGAACCCAGTAGTATAGTCCTATAGCACAACAGTAGCTAGTGACCCAAGAACCCAGTAGTATAGTCCTATAGCACAACAGTAGCTAGTGACCCAGGGACCCAGTAGTATAGTCCTATAGCACAACAGTAGCTAGTGACCCAAGAACCCAGTAGTATAGTCCTATAGCACAACAGTAGCTAGTGACCCAAGAACCCAGTAGTATAGTCCTATAGCACAACAGTAGCTAGTGACCCAAGAACCCAGTAGTATAGTCCTATAGCACAACAGTAGCTAGTGACCCAAGAACCCAGTAGTCTAGTCCTATAGCACAACAGTACCTAGTGACCCAAGAACCCAGTAGTATAGTCCTATAGCACAACAGTAGCTAGTGACCCAAGAACCCAGTAGTATAGTCATATAGCACAACAGTAGCTAGTGACCCAAGAACCCAGTAGTGTAGTCCTATAGCACAACAGTAGCTAGTGACCCAAGAACCCAGTAGTATAGTCCTATAGCACAACAGTAGCTAGTGACCCAAGAACCCAGCAGTATAGTCCTATAGCACAACAGTAGCTAGTGACCCAAGAACCCAGTAGTCTAGTCCTATAGCACAACAGTAGCTAGTGACCCAAGAACCCAGTAGTATAGTCCTATAGCACAACAGTAGCTAGTGACCCAAGAACCCAGTAGTCTAGTCCTATAGCACAACAGTAGCTAGTGACCCAAGAACCCAGCAGTATAGTCCTATAGCACAACAGTAGCTAGTGACCCAAGAACCCAGTAGTCTAGTCCTATAGCACAACAGTAGGCTAGTGACCCAAGAACCCAGTAGTATAGTCCTATAGCACAACAGTAGCTAGTGACCCAAGAACCCAGCAGTATAGTCCTATAGCACAACAGTAGCTAGTGACCCAAGAACCCAGTAGTCTAGTCCTATAGCACAACAGTAGCTAGTGACCCAAGAACCCAGTAGTATAGTCCTATAGCACAACAGTAGCTAGTGACCCAAGAACCCAGTAGTCTAGTCCTATAGCACAACAGTAGCTAGTGACCCAAGAACCCAGTAGTATAGTCCTATAGCACAACAGTAGCTAGTGACCCAAGAACCCAGTAGTATAGTCCTATAGCACAACAGTATCTAGTGACCCATGAACCCAGTAGTATAGTCCTATAGCACAACAGTAGCTAGTGACCCAAGAATCCAGTAGTATAGTCCTATAGCACAACAGTAGCTTGTGACCCAGGGACCCAGTAGTATAGTCCTATAGCACAACAGTAGCTAGTGACCCAAGAACCCAGTAGTATAGTCCTATAGCACAACAGTAGCTAGTGACCCAAGAACCCAGTAGTCTAGTCCTATAGCACAACAGTAGCTAGCGACCCAAGAACCCAGTAGTCTAGTCCTATAGCACAACAGTAGCTAGTGACCCAAGAACCCAGTAGTATAGTCCTATAGCACAACAGTAGCTAGTGACCCAAGAACCCAGTAGTCTAGTCCTATAGCACAACAGTAGCTAGTGACCCAAGAACCCAGTAGTCTAGTCCTATAGCACAACAGTAGCTAGTGACCCAGGGACCCAGTAGTATAGTCCTATAGCACAACAGTAGCTAGTGACCCAAGAACCCAGCAGTATAGTCCTATAGCACAACAGTAGCTAGTGACCCAAGAACCCAGTAGTCTAGTCCTATAGCACAACAGTAGCTAGTGACCCAGGGACCCAGTAGTATAGTCCTATAGCACAACAGTAGCTAGTGACCCAATAACCCAGCAGTATAGTCCTATAGCACAACAGTAGCTAGTGACCCAAGAACCCAGTAGTCTAGTCCTATAGCACAACAGTAGCTAGTGACCCAGGGACCCAGTAGTATAGTCCTAGAGCACAACAGTAGCTAGTGACCCAAGAACCCAGTAGTATAGTCCTATAGCACAACAGTAGCTAGTGGCCCAAGAACCCAGTAGTATAGTCCTATAGCACAACAGTAGCTAGTGACCCAAGAACCCAGTAGTATAGTCCTATAACACAACAGTAGCTAGTGGCCCAAGAACCCAGTAGTATAGTCCTATAGCACAACAGTAGCTAGTGACCCAAGAACCCAGTAGTATAGTCCTATAGCACAACAGTAGCTAGTGACCCAAGAACCCAGTAGTCTAGTCCTATAGCACAACAGTAGCTAGTGACCCAAGAACCCAGTAGTATAGTCCTATAGCACAACAGTAGCTAGTGACCCAAGAACCCAGTAGTATAGTCCTATAGCACAACAGTAGCTAGTGACCCAAGAACCCAGTAGAATAGTCCTATAGCACAACAGTAGCTAGTGACCCAAGGACCCAGTAGTATAGTCCTATAGCACAACAGTAGCTTGTGACCCAGGGACCCAGTAGTATAGTCCTATAGCACAACAGTAGCTAGTGACCCAAGAACCCAGTAGTATAGTCCTATAGCACAACAGTAGCTAGTGACCCAAGAACCCAGTAGTCTAGTCCTGTAGCACAACAGTAGCTAGTGACCCAAGAACCCAGTAGTCTAGTCCTATAGCACAACAGTAGCTAGTGACCCAAGAACCCAGTAGTCTAGTCCTATAGCACAACAGTAGCTAGTGACCCAAGAACCCAGTAGTCTAGTCCTATAGCACAACAGTAGCTAGTGACCCAAGAACCCAGTAGTCTAGTCCTATAGCACAACAGTAGCTAGTGACCCAAGAACCCGGTAGTATAGTCATATAGCACAACAGTAGCTAGTGACCCAAGAACCCAGTAGTATAGTCCTATAGCACAACAGTAGCTAGTGACCCAAGAACCCAGTAGTCTAGTCCTATAGCACAACAGTAGCTAGTGACCCAAGGACCCAGTAGTCTAGTCTTATAGCACAACAGTAGCTAGTGACCCAAGAACCCAGTAGTATAGTCCTATAGCACAACAGTAGCTAGTGACCCAAGAACCCAGTAGTATAGTCCTATAGCACAACAGTAGCTAGTGACCCAAGAACCCAGTAGTATAGTCCTATAGCACAACAGTAGCTAGTGACCCAAGAACCCAGTAGTATAGTCCTATATCACAACAGTAGCTAGTGACCCAAGAACCCAGTAGTCTAGTCCTATAGCACAACAGTAGCTAGTGACCCAAGAACCCAGTAGTCTAGTCCTATAGCACAACAGTAGCTACTGACCCAAGAACCCAGTAGTCTAGTCCTATAGCACAACAGTAGCTAGGGACCCAAGAACCCAGTAGTATAGTCCTATAGCACAACAGTAGCTAGCGACCCAAGAACCCAGTAGTCTAGTCCTATAGCACAACAGTAGCTAGTGACCCAAGAACCCAGTAGTATAGTCCTATAGCACAACAGTAACTAGTGACCCAAGAACCCAGTAGTATAGTCCTATAGCACAACAGTAGCTAGTGACCCATGAACCCAGTAGTATAGTCCTATAGCACAACAGTAGCTAGTGACCCAAGAACCCAGTAGTATAGTCCTATAGCACAACAGTAGCTAGTGACCCAAGAACCCAGTAGTCTAGTCCTATAGCACAACAGTAGCTAGTGACCCAAGAACCCAGTAGTATAGTCCTATAGCACAACAGTAGCTAGTGACCCAAGAACCCAGTAGTATAGTCCTATAGCACAACAGTAGCTAGTGACCCAAGAACCCGGTAGTCTAGTCCTATAGCACAACAGTAGCTAGTGACCCAAGAACCCAGTAGTCTAGTCCTATAGCACAACAGTAGCTAGTGACCCAAGAACCCAGTAGTCTAGTCCTATAGCACAACAGTAGCTAGTGACCCAAGAACCCAGTAGTCTAGTCCTATAGCACAACAGTAGCTAGTGACCCAAGAACCCAGTAGTCTAGTCCTATAGCACAACAGTAGCTAGTGACCCAAGAACCCGGTAGTATAGTCATATAGCACAACAGTAGCTAGTGACCCAAGAACCCAGTAGTATAGTCCTATAGCACAACAGTAGCTAGTGACCCAAGAACCCAGTAGTCTAGTCCTATAGCACAACAGTAGCTAGTGACCCAAGGACCCAGTAGTCTAGTCTTATAGCACAACAGTAGCTAGTGACCCAAGAACCCAGTAGTATAGTCCTATAGCACAACAGTAGCTAGTGACCCAAGAACCCAGTAGTATAGTCCTATAGCACAACAGTAGCTAGTGACCCAAGAACCCAGTAGTATAGTCCTATAGCACAACAGTAGCTAGTGACCCAAGAACCCAGTAGTATAGTCCTATATCACAACAGTAGCTAGTGACCCAAGAACCCAGTAGTCTAGTCCTATAGCACAACAGTAGCTAGTGACCCAAGAACCCAGTAGTCTAGTCCTATAGCACAACAGTAGCTAGTGACCCAAGAACCCAGTAGTCTAGTCCTATAGCACAACAGTAGCTAGTGACCCAAGAACCCAGTAGTCTAGTCCTATAGCACAACAGTAGCTAGCGACCCAAGAACCCAGTAGTATAGTCCTATAGCACAACAGTAGCTAGTGACCCAAGAACCCAGTAGTATAGTCCTATAGCACAACAGTTGCTAGTGACCCATGAACCCAGTAGTATAGTCCTATAGCACAACAGTAGCTAGTGACCCAAGAACCCAGTAGTATAGTCCTATAGCACAACAGTAGCTAGTGACCCAAGAACCCAGTAGTCTAGTCCTATAGCACAACAGTAGCTAGTGACCCAAGAACCCAGTAGTATAGTCCTATAGCACAACAGTAGCTAGTGACCCAAGAACCCAGTAGTATAGTCCTATAGCACAACAGTAGCTAGTGACCCATGAACCCAGTGGTATAGTCCTATAGCACAACAGTAGCTAGTGACCCAAGAACCCAGTAGTATAGTCCTATAGCACAACAGTAGCTAGTGACCCAAGAACCCAGTAGTCTAGTCCTATAGCACAACAGTAGCTAGTGACCCAAGAACCCAGTAGTCTAGTCCTATAGCACAACAGTAGCTAGTGACCCAAGAACCCAGTAGTCTAGTCCTATAGCACAACAGTAGCTAGTGACCCAAGAACCCAGTAGTCTAGTCCTATAGCACAATCCTCTCCTGTTTTATTCACCAGTAGCTTCAAGTGGCTTCTCTAGCCGGGGACTGCGAGCTGCTGCAATCCACCAGGATATTTGGGTACAGCGTGTTACTGCTGAGGAAGAGTTTTTGTTTCAGGGATTGGGCTATACAGCCTTCTGAAAATCCACCTTTAAAAGACAATCTTACTCCAAAACGAGTGATAGACTATTAAAAAAAATATATTACTTTGAAAGCTTTTGGTATAGTATGTACCATTGTGCCTGCATTAAAATTAAAATAGAACTTCGCATAAGATTATTTCGACTCTTCGATTTGTTGACACCGGTAGTTGTCATTGAATCTCCACAACTTTTCCAATCGCAATTATGAATTTCAGTGTGTTTTCCACCACAAAATCCGTGATATCTGGCATTTCCTGCGACTTTCCATGAAATTTGTTCATTACAAAAAAGTACTATGTGCTAACGTTACGTTAAATAATATAGGCTGTGTTAGGTCAACAACTTATGCAACCTAATTGAAAGTCTTTTTCATTTTATTCGCATTCTTGAAAGTGTGTCCGGAAGTTGGTGGGTGCCATTTTGACCATGACAAGCATAATTTCATCAATCGTTTATATCATGCTGTTTCTCTTTGATTTCTTAACCAGTGCTTACTAAGCTACTGTAGATTACGTGAGGAATAGACATGTAGGTTATGGAGCGGAACGAGGAACACGTCAGTTGATGTCGAGAGAACTTAGTAGCGCCTTTATGGGATGGTTCTGTTAATGTGTAACCAACTAAATCGATGAAGATGATGATAATTGTTGTTTTAAGGGGCCTTATATCTAGGTAATTAAAATTACATTGTAGCAAACTTCTCTCTGATATCTGTGGAAGGAGCAATAAACAATTGATGTCCATTTATACATTGCGAAGCAAACTGTTCTTAACAGGATGTTAAATACAATGTACAGTATATTATTGGTGTGGATACAGCTAACGCATGCTGTGGCTGTTGTGGGCACATATCTTCGCAAATTAGCCACCTGACCAATTTCTGAGTATGTCACACACACACACACAAAAAGATATTGTGACCTGTTTAAACCACATTCCCCGCTATTTATTGCAATTAATTGATGGTGCAAGCATCAATATTTGTTCATAAGGTTTAATAGTTAAAAGCCATGTTCTACATACGGCAGTATCTCAGTACGATACAAATTTCCCCCCACACCCACTATTATGGGGCCTTAAAATTGACATAAAAAGAGTGGCCGATATGCCATTTCTGTAAGCTGTTGAAGGCACTCTACTACAGTAGGTGGATGTTCCTTCACTCCACAAGGAGCTGCAGCAAGTCTGGAGATTGGAGGTTCGAATTGTGGTGCTGACAACAGGCAAATTCAGGGATAACACCTTCTTGTTCAGTTCCCGGGGCACTTACCCAATCCCCAAACTTAGTAATTAAAGCTACACAAACTGCTAGTCACCATAGAATATCAGTTTATCAAACAAATTCAACATACACTCAAGTGCATAGGGCTGATGACCCAAATATGAATTAACAACGATGTTCCATCATTATGAAAACTGGGAAGCACTCCCAATCCCACAGAATGCTACACAGATGGTCACATTGCTGGATATACTTTCTTATATCGTTATGCCACACATCAATACTCAAATTTTACTCTTCTGTAGTCCAAAACAAATATATTTTGATCAAGTTCATTTTTTTTTAGGTTATTTTTCACATGTCCCAGTAATTGGGATTTGTGTTGGTCGACGGAAAAGTTGTATTATCAATTATCACATTGTAGTTGGCAACAAACTTGTCAATATTTGGTTTTGTTTTGATTTTTAGTGAATTTACCATACAAAAAGAAATTAATTTAGTTAATTGTTTGTTAAATAAAATGGTTTCTTAGGTAACAATGGAATAGCAAGAGCGATATTAGAGTGATGGCAGAGTAGCCTACTGTTTCAATGGATCAGGCAATGAGGCCAACTGATAGCTTGAATATGAAAGTGTTACTGATGAAGACTATTGGATAAAACTGCTGGGAATTTCCTGATTTGCAAGATGACAGAAATGCAGAACTGTTCCCCCCCCCTTTCTTCAGAGAATCTATGCATAAATAATATAGAAAGAGATTAAACTTGCAAATTCCCTCCCCTGAAGCCAAATGGGACTGCAATATTTCAGGACTTCCATCAGACTGTGAGGTTCGGAGAGGTTGGTTGGTTCCTTAGTTTAGTGGCTGCGACAATGTGGTCATGTAGCCCCGTGTACTTTGGGTGTGTCTGATAGCTAGTGTTAATTGTTAATTTTAATTTAAGTAAGGACTGCAAATGATAATTTCAAGTAGTTCCTACTTTTGCAACCATCCATGACACCTAGCTGAGAACTTGACTACTAGATGCCATCGTAACCAGCAACTGGTGACGAACGTTGAAACTTGAGAGCATTAATCAAATGTAACCTACAAAATTTGCTTCACACATTTCAAGTTAGTGGAAGGTTCTTTTACATGCCATAAATGTATGGCATGGGGTAGTAGCCTCCGTGGCTTAGGCGGCAGCACGCCGGCCTCTCACCGCTGGGTCCGTGGTTCAAATCCCGGTCACTCCATGTGAGATCTGTGCTGGACAAAACGGAGGCAGACAGGTTTTTCTCCGGGTACTCCGGTTTTCCCTGTCAAAATTTTCATTCCAGCAACACTCTCCATTATCATTTCATTTCACCTGTCATTCATTTAATCATTGCCCCAGAGGAGTGCGTCGGGCCTCGGCAGCCGGCACAGTCCATATCCTCGCCGCTAGATCGGGGCTTCATTCATTCCATTCCTGACCCGGTCGGAGACTGGAAGCAGGCTGTGGATTTTCATTTTCAAATGTATGGCATGGGCCCGCCGGCTTTACTTCCCCTCTGTAGGAAGGCATATTGAGGGATTTTTAATGCTCTCGAAAAATCCGACGACTTTGGCTGGGGGTCGAATGACATTTCCAGGGAGACCCATTCCTATAAATCGTACAGGTTCAGTAAACGTAAAGGTCGTTATTTCCTTACCGAAGCTAAATTAACCGGAGTAACCGGAAACTTCATAAGGAAATGCCGATTATGTTTGACAGCGGATGGGGAACATTTTCAGCACATACTGTAAGCATGGTGAGTAAAAATGCATGATACTAATTTTAAGTGCCGTATCCTGTCGTACATACGCGCGCGCGGTCGCCGGGAACTGAGCTGTCACTGGCGGAGCGCGTGAGCGAGAATGTCCTTGCCAAGCAAAAATAAAGACCCTGTACTTAGAGGCCATTACTTCGACTAATTACTACGAGGCAAAATAGATGCCAGACGAGGGCGTGGCTTCACAATATCAAGGAGTGGTCACGGTTTCGATCTGTTGAAGAATTGTTCGGGCTTGCGGTGGACAGAGGCACCTTTTCCATGATGAACGCCAACGTTCGGGGGATACTTGAAGAACAATTATAATTTATAACAATTATAATTTTTTTATTTCAAACATTCATCATCAGACATAAGTACATCATTAGTATTTTATCATTTCAAATGATCTTGTCGTTATGGTTGGGGTCCATCGTTATGCGTTACGGACACGGTGACGGACGTGACGTCATGCAGCCGCGCGGGAAGTGACGTAATGCAGCCTTGCGGGAACGTGACGACATGCTCACGCGGGGAGCGAGCGGGAACGTGACGTCATGCTCACGCGGGGAGCGAGAACCAGACGATAATGATTATTGGAGTCTGTTGAAAGAGGCCTGGTGTCGAGCGACCTGGGGCTTTGAGCGAGGCGATCACAAGAATACAGGGTGACTTCTAAAGAGATATACAAGATGCCAGATAAGAATACAGGGTGACTCTTAAAGAGGTGTACAAAATGGCAGAGAAGAATACAGGGTGACTCCTAAAGAGGTGCACAAGATGTTAGACAAGAATACAGGGTGCCTCCTAAAGAGGTGTGCAGGATGTCAGAGCAAAATACAGTACAAGATGCCAGATAAGAATACAGGGTGACTCATAAAGAGATATACAAGATGCCAGATAAGAATACAAGGTGACTCTTAAAGAGGTGTACAGGGTGGCCCCTAAAGAGGTGCACAATATGTCAGACAAGATTACAGGGTGACTCCTAAAGAGGTGTACAAGATGTCACACAAGAATACAGGGTGACTCCTAAAGAGATATACAAGATGCCAGATAAGAATACAAGGTGACTCCCAAAGAGGTACACAAGATGTCACACAAGAATACAGGGTGACTTCTAAAGAGATGTACAAGATGCCAGATAAGAATACAGGGTGCCTCCTAAAGAGGTGTGCAGGATGTCAGAGCAAATTACAGGGTGACACTTAACGAGGTGTACAGTATGTTAGATTCAATTCAAAAACAGGGTGACCCTTAAAGAGGTTTGCGATATATCAGATTCAAATAATGGGTGACTCTTAAAGAGTTGTAAAAGATGTCAGACTCAAATACAGGGTGACCCTTAAAGAGGTGCCCGCGCGGGAAGCCTAAGTTATTGGGTAATGGAGTCTGTTGAAAGAGTCCTGGGGCTTCGAGCGAAGTGAGAAGCCCTCCTGAGCCTTTCTAACATGTGTAGCATTTGTAGCTTGCGTCATTTGAAATGATATAACGTCTAGTCTTTCAGACTGACTGTAATTTTTTAACTGTGAATTGGGCTGCGGAAGAGCTCAATGCCACGTACCCATCCTATAATAGATATATTGACTGACTTTAGAATACCGTACGGATATCAACAAACAATTTGCTATCAATGAGAAATGTATTTGAGGTTTCACTGTTTTTCAAATTTCCATCAAACTATAATGGAAATATCTGTTATCTTATTTGAAGATCGTGGAAATGTTATCTTTACCGTTTCACCTACAATTAAATTGAGACGCTGGATTAAAAAAAAAAGCAATGTGGGCATTCAACACGAGTGCACTAAGCCTTTAACGTGTACCACTCCCCGCCTGGAACTAAGAGAAATCAATCTAATGTCATATGAGACCTACAAAAATGGCAGTAGCTAAATTCAGGATAAATGCAGTTTCATATATACCTAGACAAAATATATAAAAATTTTAAAATGCGAATCTTCGACCCCATCCATCTTTAAAATCCGAAGAAAATTTCCTATTTAATTGCATAGAGAAATCTCATACATATCGTGGATAATTATTCTCTTTTGTATCATCATATTCGTTGCATACTTAAATGTTAAACCATAATTGTACAGGGTGCCTGGAAATGTTCTCCGCAGCTGCGAGAGGTTGCGTCATCAGTTTTGTTGGCAGCACCGTGTCCTTGATAGGGTTAAGGCCACATGTGTGGGCTGTGGGTCAGTGCGTACAGTTAAATTATTGGAAGAGTGCAACAGTAATCTCTCATAGCAGCTTGTAGGCACTGCGCAGAACATTTCCTGGCGCCCTGTATCACACAGTTTATGCAACTGAACCTCATATCTTGCTTTAATAAATTTAAAATATAAAATTGGTCATTGCATCACAATTTCGTTACAATGCTTAAATTCTTGAGGTCATTAGAAGAGTCATAATACAAGTATACATAATTAGAAAGTACTTGCCAAAGCTTAAGGGCCTCTATCTTTGTTATGGACTACGTCCTCCTTGCAGCACAATTTATTGCTGCCTACAATAGAATGAGTTTACACCCAAAAGCCAGGAGGAGAGTGAATATCCAGCAGTGGCGTAGCGTGAACTTTTGAGCTGGAGACGCCAAAGTTTATAACGACAAACTAAGGAAAAAATCAAAAAGCTAATATGAAAGATACTGTCACATACCTCACACCGTCTTGTACATCAGCTCCATTCGTCTTTTCTTCTTTTCTGCGAAAATGTCAATGAAGTGTTCAAGAAATGCCGGCTCTGATGAAAGCTCACCTAATAACTGTTTTTCAATGGCCAGTGAATTTAAACACGACAAGCGACTATTGCTCATATAATTTCTAAGGTATGTTTTAATTCTTTTCAGCGTGCTCATGCTGCGTTCACTACTAGCTGTAGTAGTTGGAATAGTCAGTACTAAGCGTAGTAGTTTAGTTACTTCCCGATAGATGGAGTCGAGACTGTTGGCAAAAAATATTTTAAAGGCTCTTTTGGAGCTAAATGCTTTGTCTGATCTCCATAAACAATGTGAAGTTCATTTAGTAATTGGTTAACATTAAAGAATGGATACTGTTTTACCAAAATATCTAATTTGCCCTGGGGGAATGTTTCATTGTATTCTTTAAACTTCTTTTCTTGTACTAAATCAATGAAATTTAGATGATTAAGATCTTCAAATCTACTTTTCATTTGAGCTGTTAGTGAATCTACTTTTTCAAAAGTTAGCACTCTCAAAGTGTTCTTTTTATTGCCATCATACATTACGTTTTCATTCAACTGGATGCTTTTTTGAACGCATCTGTCAGTGAAATCTTCATTTCTTAAGTTTTCTATTCTTTTGACGACAGCCTCTATCTCATTATGGCAAGTTACAATACTCACTGTCGATGATTGTAACAATTTGACAAGATGATCAGTGTAAATGAAACAAGCTTCGAATACACATAGCAAATATACAAAGGTAGGGTCATCCATATGTCTTTTGAGACCAATGGCACAGTTCACAGAGTCGTCGTCCCATTCACTATTTTCATCATCAATAATTTCATCCAAAGTACTATACAATCCTTGGAAATGTTTCATAATGGTGAAAACTGCCCTCGAATGAAAATTCCATCTCGTATTGCTTGCTTGTGGAAGCTTAAATCCTCTTTCGGTCAACAAAACCATCCTTTTAGAAGACTTGCTGAAAAAACTATGAAAAGCAGTCAAGGCACAGACAAACAAACGAACCTGTTTTATTGTTTTTGAGCCATACAGAAGTACCAAATTTAATTGGTGGGCATAACAATGGACGAAAAGAGCATATGGGCAAAACTGTTTCACTAGCTTTTGAACTCCTCATTGTCTGCCTGCCATTACAGCTGCGCCATCGTATGTCTGGCTTACAACTTTTTCTCCATTTACTTCCCAGTCAAGTAAAACTTTGTGCACGATTTCTGATCATCCCGCAGCTGTTTTATTCTTGGAAACGTCATAAAAGTCGACGAATCTCTCCTCTATTCTATCATCCACACAATATCTAAAAATTATGCTCATCTGGCTCTTACACGATACGTCTAATGTCTCATCCGCTTGTATGGAGAGAAAGGGGGCTTCATTTATTTCTGATTTGATTTTTTCATTTAATGCAATTGTTGTAACTTCTATCAAGCCATTTTGAATGTCTGGAGATGTTCCTTTTAATAATGATGACGACTGTAAATGATCTCTAACTATAGATTCATTTTGAGCGAGCTGGTTCAACAATTGCAAATAATTCCCCTTGTTAATAGAAATTTCATCTTCTCTATGGCCACGGAAGGTTAGTTCTTGTGTACAGAGAAATACTACTGATTGAATGAGTCGTCGCACATACTGCCTGTTCGAAGACACGATCTCATTATGTTTTACTGCTTGTAGTCGAGCAGTTCCAGATAATGCATGCTCAATGCGAGTTTTACTTAGCAGATGAAATGCTTCACAATGTAACAAGTGGTGTTTTGAAGATTGGTGTTTTACAGCCTTTTTAATTAAATTACTCAGGTCCGAAATTCCTTCCGTGCAAACATAAGGCAAACGTAACAAATCATTTTGGTTTTTTCAACACACCCAGTTAGCCAGGAAAACCTGTCATACCAAGAAAGCTGAAAACTCCGTGTGCGATTTTTACCGACTTCTTTAATTGATAAATTTGGCTTTGGTCTTTTTGTTTTTAATTCACATCGCTGTTCATATGATAAAGAGATCAAAGTAGTTGCCTTTAAAAAATTAATAACATTAGAGTCAGGTGAACTTACTTCAGTCATATTGGCAGCATTAAACACACACACGCACAATTAAAAGAAACTACACTTCTACAGTTCGAACTATAGCACTAGCGCAGCGATTGGGCTATTTAGTTAACAGAACAGTGATCATACAATTCAAACGCCAGCAAACGCCAGCGTACGGTAGCGCTTCCCTTCCGAGAAACAAGTATGAACTGGCGCATGCGCTGCAACGTGGCCTGGCCGGGGTGGTACATTGCACTTGACGCCAAGAAGGTTTGGCGTACAGACAAGAAGAGCAACGCCCAGCAGTAGACCGCGGCCGGGCTAAGACTAGTTATATGGGGGGTACGGATATAAAATAACTAAGTGCCATGTAATATGCTAACGCCGCATTTATATCAAATAAAAACAATGTTATATTTTACTCTCTGATGAATACACATTTTAAATCAGGGAACGCCCGGCGTATCGGCGTATTATAGCGCTACGCCTCTGATATCCAGTATGGTTGTGAGGAGTCCATGCTCCATGTATTATTTGTATTTAACAAGGAATCAAATGCACAAAGTAAAATAGGCGTACTCTCACTCAGCTGGGCTGTCATTATCACAATCATAAAATAAAAAATACACTTTCTGAACCTCACATCTTGCTTTAATAAATTTAAAATATAAAATTGGTTATTGCATCATAATTTCGTTACTTTTGTTTGTTTAAAAGTCCATCTTTGCCAAAGTTTATTTGAAATGCAATCACAGGCCATGAACAAAAATTTATTTGCGAGAAATAAGAGACCCAGATCAGCAGACTGTTCGTTGATGTATGTTTGGCCACCCCTCATCCCTCTAGACATAAGCTTACTGCACCTGTGATAAATAATAAAAGAGTAATACATTTCTAATAATTCTAAACTGCTGCGGTAGTTAATACCATTACATTCCCAATCTACACACCCCTCCCCTCAAGAAAAAAAATCAAGTTATATTTAAAGATCCATCAAGAGCAGTTTCCAACATACCAATTTCAGGATAATTTCCTGTGCAACCTCAATCCACCGTTCCCAGGAGTAACCTGTATGTTCCCTCGGTTTATTCTTTACATCTCACAATCCCAATAGTGTTTATTCCCATTACCGTAGACATAATAAACCATTGGCCAGTTCCATCAACACGACACGTTAAAGTATAAGGTGCGTTCAAAAAGTAACGAGCCGGAGGCATAATTACAGAAACCAGTACCTGTATGTTAGAAGTATTGGCCCTGGTTGTTGAGGCACTTGTCTTACTGTGACACGAGGCGGTGAATGGCTGTCTCATAGAATTCCCTGGGCTGCGATATGAATCAGTTCCGCACGTACAGCTGGACGTCGGCGTCCAAGGTGAATCGTTGGCCCCGCAGAGCCCTTTTCAGGGGACCAAACATGGCGTAATCACAGGGAGAGAGGTCTGGACTGTATGGAGGGTGGCGGAGAACCTCCCATTTGAATTTCTGCAGGAGTGCCGCGACTGTGTTGGCCGTATGAGGTCGTGCATTGTCGTGGAGCGACCACGGCGGCTATGGCATTCACTGTCACTCGGCGGTCCTGGGTAATGAGTGCATCAACCAGCTGGACGTTGTCATCGGTAATGCAGGGGGGCGCCCCAGACCGGGCATCATCGGCTAACGACACCCGTTCTTCCCTGAAGCGCTTGTGCCATGCCTTGACCCTTGCAAGGGACATGCAGTGTTCGCCGTACACTTGTGACATTCGGCGATGAATGTCCGTTCTCCCTACTCCTTCCGCTGTCAGAAACCGAACAACACCTCTTTGCTCTTCGGTTGACGCACCATGTCACTATTTGCAATGCGACTGGCAGCGTTGGACGATTGATGCATGCTGCTGCTCGCTTTGTATCGCCACGTGACGTGCACGCGTGCCCTGTAGCGACGGGCTGTGACTTTCCACGCCCTGGTCGGAACCACACCTCATTCCACACGCCACGATTAGCCGATGTGTCACCGGTTTGCGCATTCCAGCCTCCGGATCGTTACTTTTTGAACGCACTTTATAACTTAATGGAAATGCTCCATCAATCAACATTACTGCTAACAAATCTTTAACCGATCCGTTATTTTAACATCCCATTCTTGCTCCCATTTTTTCAAAAATCGATAAATGCAAAGATAAAAGTTTTGTAAATACACAAATTCAAAGAGTTTTTTATATTTTATTTTTGTACATAGTTGACGCCCGCCCACATTAGATCAGTCCATATACCGGCTGTTTCCCCCACCTCTATCCCTTACGCCCGCACACATTAGATCAGTCCATATACCGGCTGTTCCCCCCACCTCTATCCCTTACGCCCGCCCACATTAGATCAGTCCATATACCGGCACCGGTACAGCTTCTTCCCCCACCTCTATCTCTTACGCCCGCCCACATTAGATCAGTCCATATACCGGCACCGGTACAGCTTCTTCCCCCCACCTCTATCCCTTACGCCCGCCCCATTAGATCAGTCCATATACCGGCACCGGTACAGCTTCTTCTTCCCACCTCTATCCCTTACGCCCGCCCACATTAGATCAGTCCATATACCGGCACTGGCACCGGTACAGCTTCTTCTTCCCCCCACCTCTATCCCTTTGTACATAGTTGACGCTCGCCCACATTAGATCAGTCCATATACCGGCACCGGTACAGCTTCTTCCCCCACCTCTATGCCTTACGCCCGCCCACATTAGATCAGTCAATATACCGGTACAGCTCCTTCCCCCACCTCTATCCCTTACGCCCGCCCACATTAGATCAGTTCATATACCGGCACCGGTACAGCTTCTTCCCCCACATCTATCCCTTACGCCCGCCCACATTAGATCAGTCCATACACCGGCACCGGTACAGCTTCTTCCCCCACCTCTATCCCTTACGGCCGCCCACATTAGATCAGTCCATATACCGGTACAGCTTCTTCCCCTACCTCTATCCCTTACGCCCGCCCACATTAGATCAGTCCATATACCGGTGCAGCTTCTTCCCCCACCTCTATCCCTTACGCCCGCCCACATTAGATCAGTCCATATACCGGCACCGGTACAGCTTCTTCCCCCACCTCTATCCCTTTTAGAATCACAAAGAAGGCTTTCTATGGTATATTTTGCACAGAAATACAATTTATTTATTTAGCGTATGGCTTTTAGAGCCGGGAGTGTCCGAGGACATGCTCGGCTCGCCAGAAACTGTAGCTGCTTCAAGCGGACACCCATAGGGTGAGCTACAAATACCGTTCAATTTCAAGTAGTTCCAACTTTCGTCACCAGATATCACTGACACCTAGTGGTGAACATTGGAAATTTGATAGAGCGTTACAACAAAATCTAATCTAGAAATTTAACTTCACACAAGTTTAGTTAATGGGAGGATCGTTTACATGCCATAAATCTATATCATGGGACCGCCGGCTTTACTTCCCCTCCATGAATTAGTACCATTAAATGTGATATTTAGGACTATGTTGTTTCTTTCAAGTAGAGTAGTTACCTGATAGACTCAAATCCTGAATATGTGCTCGTATAGTGGGTTGAACGCCCCATGCCTCGAAAGGCCGTGAACTACCTGGGATACGAACACATGTTCCATATGATAACGAAAGGGTACATGGAGGATATGTTATTGTACTAGGATTGAGTCACAGGTACCACTAAAAGTCGGCCAAGGTATTAAATGGTAGGGACAAGAATAGCAGAAAAACTAGGGTATATTAGGAAAGGCCGCGTCCCATAGTTGATAAGCCTACACGTTCGAAATAAATGTTGATAATCCTCCTTGAGACATGCGTAAATGTAATATTCGTCTCTTAATTTTATCATGTCACTATTACATGGGGCCAGTTGTAAACACAGGTCACCATAGGCACATGGTAAGCACCCTCCTTTCCAATTATCACGGCATGGCCCAAAGCGGGCATTCGTCAGTAAAAACCATTCCTTGGACGGTTTTTGCTAATAAGTCAGAGCTTGGCCGGTGTCTTGCAATGGGGCAGCCTACTTCTAATTATCATTGCGCCCAGAGAACGTGATGGCTTACGGGATTCAGAAAACCCCATAATAATAGTATGGTTTCCATGGGGGAAACCATAATAGTATATTTTTCCTCAAACTGTGTTTGAGTGATTGTGAGTCTTTTTAGGTTATACTCAGACATTAGACATTGTTGTCAGACGAGTGAATGTACAGACGGGTACGCGGGTCTAAACCCATTCCATAGGTGTTCACAGCACTGTGCTAAAAGGAAGGTTGTTGTTTTTGCGACATCGGAATTCTTTTCCCTATATAACGCACCAACATGTACAGCACGGGCCTACCTTTATCTCAAAGATAAGAAATACAGGATGGCCGGTACTGAACGGGTACTAAAATGTATCGCAGAGTTGAAGGAACATTTTGATACTACTCATGCTAAGAGTAGGGAAGACTCTAAGGCATTTCAAGAGGAAATAACGGGTAGATTGGATACAGTAAATAATCAGTTAGATGCTAATCAAACTGAAATGAACAATAGGTTGGCTACGATAAATACTCAGTTAGAGACTAATCAAACCGAGTTGAGCCAGAGGTTGGCTACGGTAAACACTCAGTTAGAAAGTAACCAATTAGAGGTAAGTCAAAGATTAGATTCAAATTTATTAGAGGTCAATAAAAAAATTGATGATGTTAAAGACTCGATTAAACAAGAGGTAACTGAAAAGATTGTTAGCGTGGTTTCAGAGATGCAAGCAAATAATGACAAACGCTTTGAGTCAATAGAAATAAAGCTCGAGAATAACCTGCAAGTGTGCAGAGACTCGCAACGTGAGGTCAACGATAGATTAAACGATATGTCCGTAGAGCTTAAAGATATTCAGAATCAGAACGAAGCGAACACTAAGCGGCAGGAAAAGCAGTTTAATACGTTCACACAGACCGTTGATCAAAGGCTCGAAGATAGCGAAGAAAAATGGGATAAACGTATGGCAGGCTACGCAAAAGCAGTAGATGAAGCATTAAAGAAGCAGGATCAGAATATCCTTGACCAATGTAAGGAGATCAGTGAAATAAAAACTTCCGCTAAAGAAAATAAGGGAATAATTATGAATATGAAGACGCAGGTTGGAAAAGTCCAACAAGAGTTAGAACAAACTCAGAACGATCTAGCAGTCATTCACAAAAGGCAAGATGAGGACCAGGGAGAAATTACCAAAATAAGGACCGAAATCTCCAATATGCACGGTCACATCCAAAAAGAGGTTACAGGTTTACGAGAGGAGTTGGAAGTTCAAGAGGGCTTGAAAAATGAAGTCAATGATAAAACGTTTGCCGAAGTAAGACAAGGTTTAGCGGGGAAATTTCTCATATAAAAGAGAGCCTTAAAGATGACAAGAAGAAAATCTTTTCTATGGCAGAGCAAAATCGCGATCGCCTAAAGAAAATAGAACAAGAAGTATTAGCTCGTTTAGAAAGAGCAGAAAATAGACACAGCCAAATAGAAACCAGGATGATCGCACACGAGGAGTCCATATTGCGAAATCCTAGATCTAATGAAGGAAGCATAGATGAAAATAGGAGAAATAGATGGGCAGATATAGAGGTACAGCCCACTCTGAGAAATACAGCCATGCCAAGTGACAGCCCGTATATCACACCTGGTATACCTATTGCTACGTCCAGACCGCATGAAAATGCTGTACAAAATCAGATAGTCACTGTTATAAGGGCTAATGACGAGAAACCGAGAAAGTATTCTGGAAGTAACTCAAATATGACACCCAAGTACTGGCTCAAAGAGGTTTCCGATTATTTAAATGACACAAAGGTACCACCAGAGCGAAGATTAAGAGCTATCGAAAAACTGACTGAAGGTGAATGTGCCTTATGGTTCAGAAGTTTTCGTTACACCTTTGACACAGCAGAAGAGTTCCGCCAGGCATTTTTAAAGAGGTACTGGGATTCAAATATTCAGCAGAATCTAAGATTGGACTTGTACTCCAGACGTTATAGTACAAATAATCCAACGAAGTATGCTGCATTTTTATAGCACAATTATGCCGTTTCAGAGTGCTTGACGAAGCACCTAGAGAATTAGACCTTTGTTTAGTGATAGCCAAGCAATTACCATATGAAGTGCAAAGACTATTAATCTCGGCAAACGCCAAGACAGCGACTGAGATGGAGGCGGTACTCAGACAACTCGATCTCACCACAACGCAGCATATGAGGCAGAGTCGGAACACGGAACAAGTCCACATGACTAGTCCACAAACCGAACCGACTAGGGTGCAAACCAAAAATAAATCTACCAGCACAGAAACTTTGAAGTCAGACCGGCAAGGAGAAGAAAGGGAAAACCAGAATTGGAGGCCAGCATACTGAGGAAGATCGAACCGCAGACACCGAGGAAGAAAAACCTGGAATCAGCGCGATACAAGGAATCAACAGCCTGGTAACAGAAGAAATTACGGCCGAGATGGGAATAACCAAGACTGGAGATCCCAAGAACAGAGTCGCGGGTTCGACGAAGAAGCAGAAGAACGTTATCACGCATCATTAAGGTATATGGAGGAGCGTGGAGATGACAGCAGAAAATCGCAAGTGCATTGGGATGAAGCGATTAAAAATAGAAGGTCACCCGACATCTATATGAATGATGACGGAGTAAAGAGTCTGGAACTTCAACAGCACGAAGACAGACAGAAGAACTCCACAAGAAATGGAGCCATAAGAAAAACCAGCCAATTATGACTCAGGGAGAAGGAAATACCCGAAAGTCAATGCAAAATTCACAAACCCTATCTAATTATAAGGGATTTGCAAAATAATGCCTACAGAATCAAAGGTGAAGAAACAGGCAAAGAAGCTGTGGTAAATGCCGCCAATCTCAAATGGTCTAGTCCACCGGAAGAGTATGAAACCGCAGAAGAACAAGCCATGCACACCCAAGTGTACGGGGAATCATTAAGTATGCACGCAGAGAATCCGCAGAAAGGCCTACACCAGTTTGAAAGGAAACAAGACAGCCAGCTTACAGACCCCAAGGGAACGGGGAATGAATGCAGCTGTCAGTTGGGAGAGTTTTATGACCAGTTACGGGAAGCAGCAAACGAACTCCGAGCAATGAATGAAGTTCTAAGGAGAGAGAATGACGAAATACGAGACGGCAGACAGAGAGGGGAGGGGGAGCGAAACGACCCACTGCCCGGAGCACTGACCGCCTAATGTAAACACTGTCTTCAAGGTCGATGCAGTCAGAAGGAGGCTCGAAAGAATTCACTTGTAAAATGAATTTTTCAAACTTAGCTGGGGAAGATGTGCCCAATTGGACACGGCTGACTAGCATCGAACCGGGGTTTTTATAAAAGAAAGACCAGGCCCATGATTCTTCTGAGAATCGAACCATTGATATCTGAGGGGGAACAGCCACAGTGAACCCAAGGAGCAATGAGTTATAACTGTATATAACTATAACAGCATGATTTCACGTCCAGAACGAGAATATTATAGCATTAAAATTGGAATATTGTAGAAACTACGTATAAGCTACCAAGAGCTGAAGAAAAGGGCCAACTTGGCAAAGGGGCGTTACGAGTTGACGCCAGCGAACTACTTATCGGTGGCACTGGGGGAGTGAACAGAGATTGATGGCTATGGGAACCCCAGTCTCACAAGGAGGAGAAGCAGAGTGGGGATGGTCACTCACAGAAATTAATTAATTATGGCCAAATGGAGCAACGAATTGAGATGAAACTTACATTCAGATGCATATATTCTAGGAAAGGTAATTTAGGAGTGTCCGCACACCTAAATTAAAGCCTGCATTTAAAAAGGAGCTTATGCACAGACCAAATCCGCGGCAGAGCTTGTAGCAGCAGGGGAATAACCGAGGTAGCGTCCCAACGCCATGGAAGAAAGCAATTAATTCTAATTAATTGGACGAAGCAATTGCCAGCACGCACGTGAATTTGGAACCTCCATGAATGGACGAGCAAGAATCACACTTCATTTTGTCAGAGAACGCATTATTTAAGAAGAGAGTCGCTGCGGGAAATCCAGTGGACTACTTTTCGTCACAAAGCTTTATATGGGAGAAGCTGGAGAAGACGGTCAGTTCTTCTTGACTCAACTCGTGGGGCGACATGCTGTTCGATCACGCAGGAGAGTGCGCGAAATTTATAAGTAGTGACGTTCAGTATATTAGTAATGAACAATGAAAGGCGCATCATGCAGCATAATAAAAGTAATGCTGCATTATATGATAATAATTAGTTTACAGCAGACGTATAATCAGACAGTATACGCGACTAAATAAGCAGTACAGCGTAGAGATATTTTAGGATGATGTTTACAGACAATGAACCTAACTACAGGGAGTGTTATAATAGTTAAAATAACACATACAATTGTAATGAACACTACAGTTTTACGGGAACCTGGAAGGCATCACAAGTATTTGTGATCTATGTTTGAGCAACTTTGCAGTAGAGAAGATAGAAGCTGTAGGAGATGGGAGATGAGCACACACGAGATAGACTTTCGAAGGAGACAGTCGGTTGTCAGGATTTAGCTGCATCGCATCTCTGGAGTCAGGCAATAGTGGGAATTCAAGCAAGGATCCGTGTGAAAAATTGTGTATAAAGTTATGTTACAGTGATCATTAAAAGTGTTTATGTTTATATGTTAAAAGAATGTGTGTTGTTTAAAAAGTGTAAAATGCCACTAGTGCAAGATATAATTACCATGTGCAAACCCTATACAATGTGTCGTATGGAAAGTGTAATGATGGCTTAAAGCAAGCATGATGGTGGGCGAATTGCTGTCATGTTGGACTAACCCAGCAAGAATGTAAGTGAGTACCATTCCAATATGTTGATATGATTTAATCGCTCACCAAACAACAAATCATTTCCTCAAATATTAAGAATGAACAGTCATTTGTATACGAGTTCACATCCCTCGTATGTTTATACATATATGGCTTTGAGGATGACAAGCTTACGGCCATTTAGGCGTAGGATGTTGATGAAAGTAACGATAACGTTAACTAATAATAATAATATAATTTGGGGTCGGTAACAATAATAAATATATAAATCGGCGTATTCATGCCTATAGAACGTGGAAAGTGTGTCATATCTATTGTAAAAATACTGTGTTATTGTGAAAAGTAGGAAAGATAGATAAATAGCGAGATAAAGAGAGTTTTTCAGTGTCATTGAAATGATAGATAAATGTTTTATTATGTTATATTCTACATGGTTGTATTTGAGAGCCATTAAGATAGTCAATGCAAATGCCAATAAATTAATACTTGTTTTGGAGCTACGTAAAACTTTGGCTTATAAGTAAATGTATGAAGGACATGAGTGCTTTAGGAATTGAGTCATCTGTCAGAAATGTTATTTTTAGCCGCGATCAGCGTGCATGTAACGTAGAATCAAGAGATTTACGTCAATAAATTGCAGGGACCATCCGAGAATAGTTCGCGCGTTGACGAATCTAGTAGGCTAATCTTCGAAGCTACGATATGGTATCGCCTTAGAGCATACATGTGTATTCGCAACAGAGTTGGGACAGAGTCTGTCTGTATCCACTGTTAGCAGAGTCTTCGCTGCCAGGGAAAACCACTAGACACCCTAGGTAGGCCAGTATAGTAATTGATCTGCCCTTAGAGGTAAGACAAAAATTCTTCGAGTAGGAAACGTGGAGTTCCTCTAGTTATATTCGTGCCCGTCCAGTGAGATAACAGTTTGAAACTCAGCTGGGACGCGCGCAAAGCCACTGATTACGTCCATAGAACGGCGAAGCTATTTTGTGATCCATCCCTCGCTATGAATACTAATTAGGAGCCGATATGAGCCCATTAAATACTCTAAGTGTAGGTATTAAATAATTAGATCGACTCAATTCGTAATGACACAATCCAATAATGTACCCCGAGCAGGGCTGCACCATTGAGTGAGCACATGGCCATTGCAGGAAGTCGGTCAGGGTAGCAGGTAGAATCCACAGACCCGGCAGCCAGTTTGCCTAGGACGGTCCGTGACGAATCTCTTGTTCACGCTAAAGGGAGTCAATAGAGGATCCTTTTATTTTAAGATTGTAGTGGGACACTGAAGGATCTCGATATTTCGAAAAGTAATTAAGATGTGCTTGATATGATGGTATCAAATGAATTATATGTACTGTTTCCATACATATGGAATGTTGGAATGAGGTAATTGGATAAGATTTGGCCAAGTTATTGTCCGAGGACAAATTAACTGCAACAAATAAATAGATGCATTCTTGTAAAGAATAATTACCCAGGTCATGCTAATTTATTCATACGGGTAGCGTAATTTAATGATATGACACGTTTGTAACGATAATGATATGACCAGACCCAGAAGAGTGTTGTATGGTGAAGCTATAAAATGTCTCTAACTATGTGTATTTTGGATGGGAAGGTGTACCACTTCAGCGTTTGAAACTTATGGGAAAAGATGACGATACGCGCGGAAAAGCAACACATGCCAAACAAGGCATACGCTAATGAATCAATGTCATTTAAAGTAAATGTTCCGTGTCAAAATGGATAAATATTTAATAATTGCATATTTAATGTTATTTAAATGTAATTTGTGTTTGTTGTGTTGTGATATGCAAATTTGTGTTAAATTGTGCCACGTGAAGAACACTACGGACACTCGCAAATGTCAAAGAGCATCAACGATAGGATATCTAGGATAGATATGGGTGTAGTGGAGCACCAAACTGTATGAGAAGAGACTCACATGTAATTTTGATTTTTGTTGTGGGAAGTAATTGTAAAATATTTTTGTGTTTTGTGTTGTGTTTTGCCATGAATTAGTACCATTAAATGTGATATTTAGGACTATGTTGTTTCTTTCAAGTAGAGTAGTTACCTGATAGACTCAAATCCTGAATATGTGCTCTTATAGTGGGTTGAACGCCCCATGCCGCGAAAGACCGTGAACTAGCTGGGATACGAACACATGTTCCATTTGATAACGACAGGGTAAACTATAAATAATCATTTAAAAAGCCCGCTATTTTACAAAAGCCGTCAAGTTCGTATGCATACAAAAAAAACTATTTCACCCCCGGGTAAGGGTAGTTTTTATTTTGGGGTGGACATACCTCGTCCATAGGAAAGGGAGTCCTACGACACCCCATATGTTTAAATCCCATTATTGGTTAGCGAGATACTAAAAAGCAGATGACCTATTAGTTTTTTGGTTCTTAATAAATATAAAAAAAATCATTTATAAATAATTATTTAAAAAGCCCACCCTCTTACTAAATCCCCAAGTGCGCATGCGTAAAAAACAAAAACAACAATTTAATTCATTGTGGCGTTGACCCGTTTGTGTGTTGTTCATGTGCATAAACGTTTAATTTCATATTAGCATTGACATGCATATATGTATCAAACGGAATGCGACTTTTACTAACAAATTACAATTTCACCCCCTAGTAGGGGTAGGTTTTATTGTAGGGTTGAAATGAGTGGTCCATAGCAAAGCCCCCCGTCAGTTCTAGTCCAACGACACCTCATTCGTTAAAATCCGACCATGCGTTCGAGAGATATCGGCTTTGCCCCTGAATGTATGGCAGGTTAGTATGTGACGTCACCAAGAAAGTAGGCTGCGAGTCAGAACTTCCCTTACCCCACTACTGGGATTTATTTTCTCATAAAGTTAATGGAATGCTGGTCAGACTGAAGAGCTGGAGTTGTTCACGTGGTCACACCAAATGCGTACGCAGGACATTCACAGAGTCTGAATGATACTCGCCTGTCAGAAGATGTCACAACATCGTGTTGATGACATATCACGGGGTCACCTACCTCGTGGTGTTGTTATCTGTGACAGTTTTGCTGACTCGGAGAGTGACGGAGATGAAGACGAACGTGTAGGCAGCAATGACTGCAGTGTTTAGTGAAGTATTAGTAGGAAGTGGCACTAGGTTCGAGTCCTGCCCCACATTCGAATGAGCTATACCTCTTTATTCAAAAACTGCTGTGCATAGAAAAGTGAAATTTTCTAGAGAGTGAGCCATCGCGGAGATCAAAACATTACAATTCATAAATGTGTAATTTCAAATTTCATTAATGTTTATTTTTCCTTTCAATTTTGTGTTTCTTATTTTTCATTTCATTAATCTTGATTTGAAAAAACATTTTGTTGTTTAATTCGTTTAGAAGCTTCGTGACATTGTGGTGATGTAGCTCCGTGTACTTGGATGTGTGTGAGGATTGGGAAGGAGGCAGCCGTGGCCTAAGTTAGGAACCATTCTGGCGCTCGCCTGGAGTACAAGTGAGATACCACGGAGAACCACTTCCAAGATGGTTGAGGTAGAAATCGAACCTGGGCCACTACCCTATGTAATATGCTCGTAGCAAGTGACATGTTAGTGGTTTATAGAGACTTATTTTGTACTTCAAATAAATACTTCACCGTTATTATCTTTAGCAATACTGAAGTAATAATGATTTTCTTGAATCAATGGTTCATAATAAAATGAGCCTGGTATTTTTCGCGTATGAGTGTAAAAGTGACTGGTATTAAAGGATTATTCATAATCGCCTATCAACAGTTCACCAGTCACATGTGGTAGGAGTGTCAACAATAATGTATTTACAGAATTTAGAGAGTAAATGTAAATTATAAATTACCAGGAACTTTTAGTTTTCAATAATAAACCTTCGGCATTCATGCAATTTAAATAGTAATAAATTAATTCATGCAAGTTAATTTTGAGATATAGAAACTCGCTGTTTGCAAATTCTGATACTTTAGGAGACTTCTTACCAGTGACCTGCTTTCCGGCCGTTGACCAATAAGCACTCCCACCGTTTTCTTGTAACACACGTCCTGTTATCGTAGTTTCTCGCCTTCATTTGCATGATTAAACACGGAACCCACTGGTGGCACGTTGTTGGCTCACCTGTAAACGTTCCGGTACTGACCGCTAATTTTGACTCCTCATAACTCCCTGGAAAGTTAATATTTTCCCTGGCTGATGCCACAAGATGGGAGAAGAGGATAAGAAACCTCTGAAACTCATTTTCCATAAGTTTGGCGCTTGCAACATTCATTTGGGGACACATTCAATGTTTGGGCAGGGATATGGGGAGGCATTACACTATTACACTGACTGGCGTATCGTAACTACAGTTTCTGGAAGACATTCTACCAACACTACTGGAGTTCTTCAAGAATAACTGTAAGGTTTGTGTAACGTTTGACAACACTGATGGCCCAAACTGTTATCAATCATCTATTGCCAAGGCATACTATTTACACATAGATTTTAATCAAAATAGGGTAGGCATTTGCTAGTTCTTCAAAGGAAACATGATTGGTACACCTCTTACTAACAGTCGGCAACGCTGTTTATAAATTGTGTTGGTGGTCTGTGGTTTCTGAGACCTTGAACAACTATAAGACTTGTGTCACCTATTCCCAATATTTGGTATTACTGGAATGGCTTAAACTGCATTGATTTGTATATTTATGTATTTTTGTATAAATATTGATCACAATTGGATAAGATGTATGTTAGTATCATCTATTACTACGAGTCTGCAACAGTATGTGCAACTGGCTGAGTGGAACAGTGGTAATATTCCGACCTGCTGTGCCCAAGGTTGCTGGATCGAATCTTGCCGCAGTCAGTTGGCATTTGAGAGTGCGCAAATGCAAGGTAGCTGTGTCAGTAGATTTACTGGCACATTAAAGATCCCCATCAGGGCAAAATTCCGGCACACCGGCGTCTCTAAAAAAGCCTCAGTAGTTAAAAGGGACATAAAACCAATAACATTATTATTATTAATGTCTGTGTTGGTGTTAAAACTGTTTGGTCCTAATAGTCCCTCTTATTCTAATGCGATACAAACTGTTTGGTCCTAATAGTCCCTCTTATTCTAATGCGATACAAACTGTTTGGTCCTAATAGTCCCCCTTATTCTAATGTGATACAAACTGTTTGGTCCTAATAGTCCCCCTTATTCTAATGTGATACAAACTGTTTGGTCCTAATAGTCCCTCTTATTCTAATGCGATACAAACTGTTTGGTCCTAATAGTCCCTCTTATTCTATTGTGATACAAACTGTTTGGTCCTAATAGTCCCTCTTATTCTAATGCGATACAAACTGTTTGGTCCTAATAGTCCCTCTTATTCTAATGCGATACAAAACTGGGAGCCCTGCTGATCAGTTAAGATATGTGATGCTTTCCAAAGAGTTCACCATACCGATCACAGATTGCTTTAGCCCTGTGTAACTGAAATTTCAAATGTCTTCCTCCTTGAGATTCATTTTTCATCATCTTGTACAGTTTCCAGCCCCAGGCTGGGTCTGTTTGGAACATAAGCCTAGCCACTTATTCCTTTCTTCCCACCACCTCTCCGCTGTCACTCTGGTCCAGTCCTCGCCTCTCTTCTTGACACATTCCTCCACTTTTTTCAGCCATCTATCTCTTGGTCTTCCCCTTGGTCGTTTATTCTGCATCTGAATCTCATGTATCCTCTTGGGAATCTTCTTATCTTCCATTCTCTTTAAGTGTCCATACCACCTCAGTCTTGATGTCTCAATCCTACCCTGCAAGGGCTCCTCTTTCACTATTTCCCTGGCCTTTTCATTCCTCACCCTGTCTCTTCTTGTTACTCCGATCCTACTTCGCAGGAACTTCATTTCACTTGCCTGTATTCTGCTTATGTCTCTTTTCTTCATTATCCACGTTTCTGATGCATAGGTCAGTATCGGGATATAGTAGCTTCTGTATAACACTTCCTTGCTTTTTTGTGGGACATCTTTAATCCACACTAAGCGCCACTAACACGTCCACAAGTCCAACTCCTCCTCCCCGTGGTGGGAGACGGACAACGGCGTAAAGTAGGGGATTGCCTGTAGGGGTGAAGTACAGTGGGGACTCCGTGTGCCCCGGGACCGCTACGGTAGCTGTGAAGGCCCTATGGGAACCCTGAAAAGTGACGGCTGTCGGGGCTCTGGTGAAGCTATGGTAGGCCTAGCAAGCCAGTAGTGGATCTTATATTTGCTTCCTTAAGATATTGTTCTAAATATGCTACTGTAGAATACTTGGTTGTCGGGACTCAATTATTTCCTTCTGGTTCATGTGCACAGTCACCTTTCCAGTCATGCATTGTAGGTAAAACTAGACCTGCACCCATTATAAGACAACACTTCATGTACTCGTCTTTATGAGTGTTTCTCAATGACGAGTGCCATCTGACAACCATTCTATCACCAGGTGTGCACAGGGGGGAAATAATCTGTTACCCTTGCGACGATGTACGATTAGTTGGCTGAGCTCTCATTGTATACAGACATTCTTAGAATGGTCACTAATCAAATCAGCATTCAACAGAAATCTGAAACACCGAGTGCGCACGTCAATTAAGGAAATAAGCAGGTCTCTGAAGATGGATGCAGGTCTAAGTAAAATGAAGGCTTGGTATCATCTTTTATGGAAGATCTGTTTTCTTGTGTGGAATGCCAAGGACGGCATCTAGAAATGGAAATTCAGAATACAGAGTGTGGCAAAAACTGTGTTTCTTATCTGTCGCTGGTTAGTCATCTATTGATCACACAATAATGTAGGGCCAAATTATCAGAAAACAGAATCAAGTTAAATGGTGAAATTTTTGCACAAACATTAACATGAGTGGTTATTATATTATTATATAAGGCGCACAATCCAAGTGGCATATAACTATGAATTCAGATTATAACTATGCCAAAAAAGATATAAAATCTGAAATGTAGAGTCAAGTTCAGTAAATCGACTGTGACATAAAAAACTAAATATTGAGAACCATTCTACCTTCAACAAAGCCTATTACATTTTATTGTACTGTTGTGAATGTTTGATTACAAATAAATATAATTATAGTGATATTTATCTTTTCCCTATTTCAAATATTTTTCATCAAAGTATTTCGTGAATCCTTAATAATATAATGTTCAGTTATTACCCTTTCTCGAATTGATTGCCAGCGGTCGAGATGGGAACTATTCCTTGTTTACTTGTGTCACACGTCAGCCTTGTTCATTGACAGGTACAGTTACGTGAGTAGGATATGACTCAGCTCCAGTAGCTTCAGTCATCGTTTAACTGTCCATGGTAACATGAGCTCCTGTGACGCTTATCTGACGCAATGCTGCTTGACTTATGTGCAGACTGTCCGATTGGCCCCGCGGGGCTCCTGCTACAATAAACAATAAGCGCTGACGCAGCCAGGCTCAGCAGCAATCAAATGTTGAATGCGTAATGCACAAGGCTAAAACACCCGAATATCTGAACAGTACGATAGTTATTTCAGCAAATTCTTTGATGGTTATCAGTTTTAGCTGGAAGTTTGATGTTATGGTTTGTAATGCATTTGACTTCAATGATAATAAAGAAACTAAATTGTAATTACATTTCAACTGGCCGTTGTCTCAGTCAGGGTTGCCTTGCAGATGATGTGCTAGTAACCTAATGTCCTTCTGAGCTAAACAGTGTATGTCCATATGAACTCACCGTGTGTTGAGATTGTGTCCTTGGGCTGTATTGTGTAGGATGTGGTTGGCAAAAGTGCATTCAGTGATGGATCTTAATGCACTGATGTGGTCATGGAATCCTCATTTGCTAATCACCTGACAAATACTTAAGCATTGATGAACACATAGAAATCCTACATATTACACCCCAAGAGCACTTCTCTTTTAGCACACTGACCACCTCCTGCCACGGTGGGTGAGTGGTTATCGCGTTGGACTACCTACCCTAAGATTGCAGGTTCGCTCCTGGCCATGGTAAGTGATTTTTGAAAGGCAGAAAAAATCTCGGTACGCATGTCCATACGTTGTTGGCATGTTAAAGAACCCATTTGAATTTAGTAGGCCGTGTTCATAATGGCAAAATTAATCTCGGGATTTTTCCGCCAACACAAAGTTCCTCATTTCTCTACTAGAAAGCGCTATAGTGTCAAGGAACTTAGCTATCTAACCTCCTTGACTTTCATAGTGCTCCGAGGAACAACAAAAATTCGACATGCAAGCTGCCCTCTGGGCGCAAATAACAAAGCTTGCATCCGGCACCCAAGGCCATACAATATTATTATTATGGCACAATGACCAGCATTCAGTTTTGGATGTCGCCCTTAGGTTTGATTTCCAGCTCTGCCAAGAAATGTAATTGTGGTGTGAGGCTGGAGCGGGATACACTCAGCATCATGATGGGTTTGATTCCACTTCTACTCCTGGCCAATGCTGGGATGGTACCTAACTTGCCTCCTGCCCACTCCTAGCCCCAATTACAAATACACACACTAACGGTCTACATTAATCATAATAACGCAGGGTATCAGACATAGCCAACGAATCCCATGAAATCTCCGTAGTTAAGCAGCATTGGGCGTGGTCGGAACTTGGATGGTATGCCGGTTCTAGGCACTGCGCGCTGTTGGCCAACGTACGGACCTGGCCACCCTGCCACACGTAAACTCCGGCTGGAGGTAGCGTCTTTGGAGGCTCGGGCCTGCCTTCGGCCAGAATACCAAATAATTATTAATTTATCAGACATACCATACACACCCAAGTACATGGAGCTGCATCTTGCGCACACACACCAGGCTATAAAATCTCCACCCTGGCACCTCAACCCATTTCGCCTCACAGATTGCAGTGTGGCGCTTAGTCAGCCCATCGCATCCCCTCGGCCATTGATCTTGGTTTCCATGACCAGGGTGCTGCCTCACTGTCAGACAGCTACTTAGTTTTCCTCACAAGGCTGAGTGCACCCCGTTCCAGCCCTGATGGAGCCCGGAATTGAAACCGGGGCCTCCAGCTCATTCTTTTTGTGAACCAATACTAAGTTGAAGGTGGCAACAGTCAACCGTCATGTCCTGAACATCCAACATGAACTGTATGTTACCACGAAGTGTTGTCATTTCAACACGCATTACTAAGCTGAAGAGTTTATGTGTTTGTTTGTGTGTTTAAATGCGCTAATCTGTGGAGCTACCAGTCGGATTCGAAAAATTCTTTTTGTATATGATAGCCTGATTCAAGAGGAATAGTTTAGGCTATGTTAAATTTCGGACAGACCACTCCATATCATGCATTTAGGCCTTTTTGCACAAATCTACACCGTTTCACCGATCTAATAACTTGACGGACATATTGTCGCTTGGCGACAACGACTATCACTGTATCATGATAGTCAAACGCCGCACCATTGATGGACAGGTTGTCACTAGGCAACAACGATTTACTCTGTATCATGATAGTCCGGTAAAATTTGCTAAAGGACACATGAGAAAACTGACAGATTGACAATCAAGGATTGTATTGGACTGTAGTTTTCTCTATGCTAGCATGTGTAAATTGGAGATAGAATATGGTATTTGAAGCCATTTTTCAGTGTTGCTCAAGGATTTATTGGACTGTAGTATTCTCTTAGCTATCGTATACACAGTACATCAGCATATTAGCAAATTGTAATGTAATGCTATCCTGTCAGAGAAAGAAAAATAGTGGCAAACATTCCTACATTCTCCTATCACCGTTTTGCAGTTTTCATGTGTAGACAGTTGTTATTTCATTTGTGGGGCTTAGACATCATGGTTATGTTGCCCCGTGTACATGGGTGTGTGTGGAGAATGTTTGTGATAACCTGCGTTATTGAGATTGTTTCACTAGCTTGTGTTAATGGGAGATAGGATATGGTATTTCAAGCCATTTCAGTGTTGCTTAAGGATTTATTGGACTGTAGTATTCTCTATGCTATCGTATCCACAGTTAATATTTCATTTGCGAGGCTTAGACATCGTGGTCATGTTGCCCCGTGTACATGGGTGTGTGTGTAAAAGTTTTGTGATAACCTGCGTTATTGTGATTGTTGCACTAGCATGTGTAAATACGGTATAAAGCTCAATGTTGGTTTGTCTGTCAGTAGGATAAAAAGGCCGGTTTTGGCGCAGGGGCTAATGCGCAAGATGGCGGCTGCATGAGTCCAACCCCCATGCTGGTTGTATAAATGGGGCTAATGCTCAAAATGCCGCTAAGAGTGGCAGTCAAAGACAATGCACAGCAGTTAACATAGCTAGAGGGTAGCTGAGTGCAAGTATCTTTAGTCGGTCAACCAAAAAATTCGTGACTAGCGCACGGTAAGGGTAGAATTATTTATTTATTATATTAGTTAATATTTTATTTATTTTTAGAACAAAATGGTCACTGCACACAACCACTTACACATATGGCATGCTAACCTAACCTAATCTAACCTAACCAAAAATAACTTAATCCTAACCTAACCAAACTTAACAAACATCATCTAACCTAACCTAATCCTAACCTAACCTAACTTAAAAGTGTCAGCAAATATGTGAGCAAAAAGTGGTAGCAAAAAGTGTCAGCAAAAAGTGTAGCCAAATTGGGAGCAAATATGAGAGCAAAAAAGTGGGAGCAAATATGGGAGCAAAAAGTGGGAGCAAATGTGAAAGCAAAAGTGGGAGCAAAAAGTGGGAGCAAAAAGTGCAAGCAAAAAGTAAGAGCAAATATGAGAGCACAAATAATAAACTTAGTTATAACCTAACCTAACTTCACCTAACCTAACCTAACCTAACTTAACCTAACATAACTTTACCTAACTTTACCTAACCTAACCTAACCCACAGTAACCTCATCTAAAGATTTTAGATTTTACATTTTAACATTTTACATTTTAACATTTTAGTTTTTTTAAATTTATTTTACATTTTAACATTTTAGATTTTAGTTTTTACATTTTTTATACAAGGTCACATACCTAACCTCACCTAACATAACCTTGGTTCACCTAACCAAACATGTCCTCACCTAACTTTACCTAACCTAACTTAAGCTAAGCCAAAGGCTAAATGCACATACATAGAGTTTTGTTGTTCACAGATTTGTCAATTCCTCAATTTCCACTTACCATTATTTTTTTAAATTTCAGTTTAAAGTTTTTGAATTTTTGTCAATATGGAAACATGGATTTTGCATTTTGTTGTTTACACATTTGTCAATTTCACAGTTTCCCATTTGCAGTTTTTAAAATGTCAGTTTAAAGTTTTTCAATTTAATGATATAGAAACATGGATTTTCCAATACTTATACGCATTTGTCAATTTTACAATTTCCCATTTACAGTTTTTAAAATTTCAGATTAACGTTTTCAATTTTTGTCAATATGGAAACATGTATTTTCCAATTTTGTTGTTTACATGTTTTTGATTTAGTCCATGTAGCCTACAAAGTTCATTTTGCTTTATGAGTGGGGAGAGGTGGGTAGTAATTAAAATGTACAAGCAGCGTCCATACAATATTTTTATTCATTTTTAAATACATATACAATATTTACACATAATACTTTGTTTTTGTTATAAATTGTAGAGTTGGTTTTATTTGTTTTCTATTTTTATTTATTTTTGAGTATGAATACCATTTTTTTTTGTTTTTCTATTTTTGTAGTGCTATTGTTTTATTTCCTAAATTGTTTTGTTTTATGTATTTGCTACATGCAGACAGAGGATTTTGATATTCATAACTTAACTCTTTAATCATGGTCAATGATTGAGTAATGGCCATAGGCATGTGTTCCTATACCATCCGAATCAATTACTCTTTTATCATCTCCAGGACACAAAGCAATGTTGTTTAGTCTTATAGATGATATGTCATGTTGTTTAGAAGCGATAATGTTCATGGGTATTCTTTTACTTCGTTTTTCATAATACAATCCTTATAATCTTGAAAGCTTATACAATTTTTGACAACACCTCTGCTAATACCTTTAATCTTTTTGATTTCTTTACCATTTATGTCTAAAGCATACATTTTAGCTCTAAGTCCAACAAAGGCTTTAATAATTTGTCCACAAGCCTCGTCTTTAAATTTCCCCAACGTTTTCTTGTTTGATGTAGAGTAACATAAGTGATTAGTAGGATAATAAGATGTGTCCAAGTGTTCTAGGAAATCCAACTTGTCTTGATATACATCTTGGGTGATAACCAAATAAATGAACGAGTCAGTATCCATATACATGAGTTTAAGATTGTCCATGCCATAATAGGGTAGCAGGACATCATAGTGGTGGGAATACATGAGAGTTTTTGAAATATCCAGTATACACATTACAATATATATAGGCTTATTGAATACAATGTTACGTTTAGCCATGTGGAAAGCAGCTAGGTAAGGACCATAAATTGTTCTGTCGATAAATGTTGGCTTTGCTATTAGCTTTTCAGCTTTTTTGCTGTCAGTCACAAGACGTATATCTATTCTTTTACGAATATTTTCCATTGTTTTTCCAAAAATGGCATTGTTGAATAATTTGTACAGATTTTTTCAAAATCATTTTTGGCTTGTTTTCGAAGGTTGTTATTAAAATCAACGTATGCCTTTAGCCAAGGTCTTTGTTTAAACTTTAACACACGATGAACTTTTACCAATTTTAGTCCGTGATCTAGAGCCTGTTTAAGTGTCATGTAGTGAACAACATATCGCCTTCGATTTCCAAGATGAGGAATTAGTTTTTTCAGTGACGAATCCTTAGGTTGTGTACACTCTGGTAGGAAAGGTAAATCTTTGTGTAGATCATGAAGGTCAGATGGGTAATCAACATCAACGTCTAGAATGTATCCCACAGGATCGTCTTCCTTTAGTTTTTCTAGATCAACAGTATCTGGAGAAACCCACTGAAATCCACCATAAGGAAGGGAGTGGCACATAGCCCACCCGTATTGGTTGTTGGCATCATCATAGGTAATAAACTGCGATGGTTTCTCAGAATCATAGGTTTCCATGTATTTATAATAATAATAATAATGTTATTGGTTTTACGTCCCTTTTAACTACCCTGGCTTTTAGAGACGCCGGGGTGCCGGAATTTTGCCCCGAAGGGGATCTTTAACGTGCCAGTAAATGTACTGACACGGCTCCCTCGCATTTGCGCACCCTCAAATGCCAGCTGACTGCGCCAGGTTTCGAACCTGCAACCTGCAACCTGTATTTATTGTTAGCTTCAGCACACCGATGAGACACCTGGCATATGCCTCCACGTATTCCAGACTCGATTAGAAGAATCTGATCGTAATCCTGTAGCAATTCCAGTTCAATGCCAGTGTAAAGCAGCATTGCCTTGAAACTTAAACCAGGCGAAGTAAAGAAGTGTGCAGCATCCACTCGGTGTGTTTCTAGTGTTTTGTTTCGAAACGTTTCAAAGCTGTCTGCAAGAAGGAGTACATCTGAAGTTAGGTAGAGGTCACTATATTCCCCTAGAGTTTTAATGTTGAACTGTTTCCAGACATTTTTGGCATGTTCATAGTCTTCTTTACTAATATCTTCTTGACTTAATTTGTTAAAGAATGCCTCTTTTGGAGGTAAACACGTCTCACTTAACTTTTCCCATGAATCAATGTAATCATAACAAAATACCCCTTTACGAGTCATGAGCATTGCATTTTCTTTTCCAAAGTACTTGTCTGTTTCAGGGTATACTGTTAAGTTGGAAACTAAGTTTTCCAAACTACTTGGCATTAACCGAAACGTGTCCACAAATCGAAGCTTAACATTTCCTACATATTTGGTAAAGGAAATGTACTTTTCTTTGGAGTTAGCGATAACATCCACTCTCTCAGCACTACATCCCGATTGCTTTACAATGAAATTTGCGTCGTAGCCACCCATATTATGTAGAAACACAGGAACGGGGTTACGTGTTTTACACCTCAAATTACAGTTATTGTGAGCACTTCCACGGTATTCCCCTGTAATATGGCAGTGGTCTCGAACTTTCCAGTCCTCTTTGGTAAATGGTTTTTGACACAAATAACAGGTTTCAGAGCATTGGAACTCTGCTTCTTGATCCTGAGTTATGGCCTTTGAAACATTTAAGCTGTAAAGGCGATCGATTTCATTAGCTATTGAGATCAAACAGTCCATAAACTTTTCTGCAGCGTCAGGTCCACGATAAATAACAGGTTGGCTAGGAAGGTTTGTCTTTATGTGTTCCACAGCAGGTGAGGGTTTAACGTGTATACCAAAGCTCATAGGAACATGACTCTGGTATGGCACTGTATAACTTGCTTCAGGATTGGGTAGACATGTTTGATATGGTAACAGTATACTTTCGAAATCTGCATAAATAACGTAAGGTATTCTCAGCATTTTTTCCACATTTAAGAATTTCACAATTGAGTTTTTAATAGGCATTTCAACCCTAGCAATGTCATGCTGGACACACAAAGCTCTATGTTCTTTTAATTTTTCCATTCCTTGTTGTCCATATCGATTATCAAAGTGAGTAAAACACCGTTTACACGTATATATCTTATGTTCACGGTGGGTAATCTGATGTGCTACTAGTTTATCAAAATCATTGAAAATGACGTAGTGGTTCTGACCAGATGAAGAACTTAGCAGAAGAAGGTCGCGATGGTCTTGCAGCTCATGATCCACAACCTTTAGAGGAAACAATTTATTGTCTTGTTCCAGTCCAAATACATTTATGGATATTTCGTTGGCTTTCTCAAATTTGGGAATGTCAGCTAGCGATGTAGGAAATGCTATTACTGAAAAATCATATTTGTTTTCCTTGTCCTTGTATTTACTAAAGCGTTGAGCATCCTTTTTAACCAGTTTTGCTAAAATGGCATACATAAAACACTTTTCATGTTTCAAATTTTCAGGATTAATGCAGGCTTTTCTTGCTTTTATAGCTGCTGGTAATGGAATATATGTGCTGCCACGCAAGGGATTGTACTTATTTATTTTCAATCGTACTCCTTCCACTGCTAACAAAGCCCAATTACTGCCTTTTAGCTCAGATTCTTTCAGTTCCGTAGTTAACTTTGTAAATTGTGTTTCCAAGAAACTACTCAAGTCTGTTTCCAAAAATAGGGCCTGATTTCGTGTTTTAAAAACACGATCTGTAATTTCATTGGTAGATGTATGAATGAATCTACATTCAGCCACAAGATTAACTTTTATCGACTTGTGCATTGCTAGTTCTTTCTGCATAGCTTGTATTATTTGCTGTTTGGACTCTTTAAGGTATGAATTTAAATCCTTGCACGTTTCGCAACGAATGAAATAGGATTTAAGTCGACCTTGAAAAGATGTCTCATATTCAATTAGTCCATTTTTGTCCGGGACCAATGACAGTAGGTAATGTTTTTTAGGCTCTTCTTTTTGTCTTTTAGCCGCCGACACAACATTACAACATTCTTCATGACGACGTCCATTTTTGGCATTGTTGAATTTACTGCCACACGTTTTACACACGTGAAATTCCCCGTACGAAACTTCATGACGCTTTCTATCATAGTCCCGAAGGAAAGTTTTTCCTCACTGTTTACACATATAGCTAGGAATGGGTTCTTCCATTACGAATGTTGATTTCTACAAACAGCTGCTTACTGCGTATCACTGGGCTACAGGTTGGTCGGTGAGACGGTCTTTCACGATGTGAACACCGTGAGAGGTAGTAGTCAACTGGTGATATTCTTGTTAAGGGTCCTCTAATATACCCTAGTCTAGACCAAAAGCTCTTTACAGCGTATGACAAGGCTGTAGACTGGAGAGTGAGACGGTCTTTCACGATGTAAACAATGTAACAAGTAGTAGTAAACTGATTGTATTCTTGCTAAGGGTTCTCTAATATACTGTACCATAGTCAAGACCAACAGCTACTTACCGTGTAGTACAAGGCTGTACAATGGTTGTTTTGACAGTCTTTTACGATGTGAATACCGTGAGAGGTAATAATCAACTGTGATATTCTTGCTAAGGGTCCTCTAATATACCACTAGTTAAGGGTAACAGCTGCTTACTGCTTATGACAAGGTTGTACACTTTTCGGTGAGACGGTCTTTCACAATGTGAACACTGTAAAAGGTCGTAGTCAACTGAAAATATTCTTACACCCTATTCAAGGTTATCAGGTACTTACTGCATGTCAAAAGGCTGTACACTCGTGGTTAGACACTATTTCTTGCTAAGGACCCCTATATTCCATACACAAGGCTATACATGTCAGTTCTAAACACTTAGTAATTAATTGTATATTCAATGTATATAAAAAGCTTATACAAGCACGTTTTTCACGAGGTAAAACTTTGTTAAATAGCCACATGCGACACGCAAAGTATGTTTCCGCTATCTAGCGGTGACTATGAGAACTACCTGAACGACCAGCATGCAATCTAGTGGTGGACGTGAGCACGAACTGAACTACCAGCATGATACATAGCGGCCGAAATCAACACTCGCTGAACTACAGGCATACTTTCCAATAATGAACATATTTGTTCATACCACTAACAATACACACAGTGGGGTTTGCTCTATCGTTTAATACAAATATATCTTTGTTTAAATAATGTATCGAAAAAGTTAAATGACGCAATTGTATTGGCTCTTGTTGGCTTTTTAATGGCTTTATTGTTGGCTTTGTCGGCTTTTTGCTGGCTTTTGTTGGCTTTTGTCGGCTTTTGTTGGCTTTTGTTGACTTTTTTATTAGCTCTCTCATATTTGCTCTTGCTTGTTTGTTTATTTGGTCTTGGAAAGTATTTCAGCCCTTTTTATGGCAGCATAATTCTTACAGCCATGTTTGTAAGCAACAACAACAACACATTAAAATTCCAAAAATCCAAAGTACTCTAAGGTTTATGATTGACTCTAAACTCTTACTCTTACCTCTATCCCAACGCCTAGTCAGAAACATTATATTTTTAAAATTTTTCAAAAAGTTGAATTGGAAAAGTAGGCTATATGTTTAAACTAAAAATCCTAAAATGTCATATCTTATCTCATACACCTACCTCTATACCACTTTCATTCAAAATAGTGTATTTTTCATTTTTTTCCAACAAATATTGTGAAAGTAGGCTAAATGTTTGAACTAAAAATCCTAAAAAGTCATATCTTAATTCATACATCTACCTCTATACCACTCTCAGTTCAAAAACAGTGTATTTTTCAAATTTTTCCTAAAAATATTGGGAAAGTAGGCTATAAGTTTAAATTAAAAATCCTAAAAAAGTCATATCTTAACTCATACACTTACCTCTATACCACTCTCAGTTCAAAAATAGTGTATTTTTCAATTTTCCAAAAAACTATTGGGAAAGTAGGCTATATGTTTGAACAAAAATCCTAAAAACGTCATATGTTAACTCATACACCTACCTCTATACCACTTTCAGTCCCCAAACAGTGTATGTTTCAAATTTTTCCAAAAAATATTGCGAGAGTAGGCTATATGTTTAAACTAAAAATCCTAAAAAAGCCGTATGTTAACTCCTACACCCACTTTTACCCCCACTCTCAATCCAAAAATAGTGCATTTTTCAAATTTTTGCCAAAAATATTTGGAAAGTAGGCTATATTTCCAAAATTAGCAATAGAAATAAGTTTATTTGACACTAATTGTTGGTCCTTTCGCCCTCGACCCACAAACCAAGTTCCAAGTCCCTAGAACAAAATCCAACAAAAGCTCAATTGGTCAAGTAGGCGATTTAAAAAAAAAACATTCTAATAATTGTTCTATGTGCTTAAAATAATGCTCTCTCTGTCCTTTATCTTTTATAAAAAACTTTTTATTTTTGAGTCTTTTTGAAGAAAAAAAATATTTTTGAAATTCTTATATTTTGGAAACTAAAGAGTTTACAAAAAAGTTTGTTGGACATAAATCAATGGCCTTGATACCCTCTAGCCCAAAAATAAATTTCAAGTCTCTAAGACCAAAACTGTGCAGTGGGGAGTGGTGGCAATCTAAACTAGTGACTCAAACCGCGCGGCTACGCTAACCTTTTATGTATATTTCGCGAAACCATGGCATGCGACATATCGTTGAACTCGGGCTGACGTGCTCTTTCCTATGGACCACTCGTTATATTTTCAAAAAAAAAAAAAAATGATTTTTTTTGTTTTTGAAAGTAGGCGATAGTTTTAAAACCAAGCATGGTAGAACGTTGTGCAATAGTTCAAACGAAAGGTCTCTATGTTCATTATTTTTTATAATATTCTTTTTTATTATTTTTAATTTTTTGAAAACAGTCCTATTTCAAAATTCCTATATTTTGGAAACTAGAAGTTTACAAAAAAGTTTGTTTGACGTAAATCAATGATCTTAACCCCTCTACCCCCAAGTCAAGTTTTAAGTCTCTAGGACAAAAACCAAAAAAATGTTCAATTTTCAAAGTAGGCTATATTTTTGGAACCAAACATTATAAAATGTGTTATATAGGCTTAAACTAAAGGTCTGTATGTCTTTATTTTTTTATAATAAAACTTTTTTATTTTTCATGTTTTTATGAAAACAGTCCAATTTTGAAATTCTTATATTTTGGAAACCAGAAACTTTACAAAAATGTTTGTTGGGTATAAATAAATGGTCTTTAGTCTCTCTACCTGTTAACCAAGTCTCAGGTCTCTAGGACAAAAATGTCAAAAGTTCAACTTTGAAAGTAGGCTATATTTTTAGAATTAAACATCTTAAATTCTGTTATATGGGCTTCATAAAATGGTCTCGATAGCCTTTATTTTTTTATAATAAAACTTTTTATTTTATAAGTTTCTTTGAAAAGAGTCCAATTTTCAAATTCCTATATTTTGTAAACTAAAACTTTTACAAAAACGTTTATATGACATAAATGAATAGTCCTTAACCCCTCTACCCCCAAACCAAGTTTCAGGTCTCTAGGACTAAAACAAAAAATGATCAATTTTGAAAGTAGGTGATATTTTTGGAACCAAACTTCCTTAAAGTGTTATATAGGCTTAAAATATTTGTTTTTGTATCCTTTATTGTTATAATAAAACTTTATATTTTTTTCATTTTTTTTCCAAAAAAGTCTAATTTTTAAATTGACTATATTTTGAAAACTATAAGTTTGACAAAAAAGTGTGTTTGACATAAATGAATGGTCCTTAACCCCTCTACCTCTAGTACAAGTTTTAGGTCTCTAAGACAAAAACCATAAATTATCAATTTTGAAAGGTGATATTTTTAGAACCAAACTTCCTAAAAAGTGTTATACAAGCTTAAAAGAATTGTTTTTGTGTCCTATATTGTTATAATCAAACTTTTCATATTTTTGAGTTTTTATGAAAAAAGTCCAATTTTCAAATTCCTATAGTTTGTAAACTAAGAATTTTTCAAAAAAAGTTTATTTGACATAAATGAATGGTCCTGAACCCCTCTACCTTCAAACCAAGTTTCAGGTCTCTAGGACTAAAACTGTGCAGGCTTCGGAAGGAACAGGCTGGATTTCGACAACATCGCAGCTGTGTGGATCTCATCAACACCCTCCGAATCATCCTGGAGCAGAGTGTGGAGTGGCGGAATACCCTTTACCTCACATTTGTTGACTTCTAGAAAGCCTTCGACTCCGTAAATCAAAGAATCATGTGGAAGACCCTCGAGTGCCAGGTTCTTCACGAAGGCAAATTAACAGAAAAGATAAAGGTCAGTTCCGGAGTGAGACAGGGGTGTGTCCTTTCCCCCACTCTGCTCCTGTTGGTCCTGGATAGTGTGATGAAGAAGGTAATGGGAGGACGGAAGAGGGGTATTCAATGGGGTATAAATGACAGGCTTGAAGATCTGGATTTCGCAGACGACATTTGTCTTATGGCACAACGGCACCGAGACATAGAAGATAAGCTGGGGAGGTTGCAGAGAGAAGCAGAACGTGCAGGACTGATGATCAACACAAATAAGACCAAAGAGATGAGGATAAATTCTGACATCACGACTAGTTTGACAGTCAACGGAAAGGACATTGAGCGAGTTGAGTCCTTCCTCTACCTTGGAAGTATAATCACAAATGATGGGGGAGCAGAGGAAGATGTTCGAAGCCGTATCAGGAAGGCAAATGGTGCCTTTGTCCAGCTCTACCCCATCTGGAGAAATAGAAACATTTCCAGGAAGACCAAGCTCCGCCTTTTCAATAGCAACGTAAAGTCGATTCTTCTCTACGGCTGTGAAACATGGAAAGTCACAAAACCGATCAACAACCAGCTACAGGTGTTCATTAACAGATGTCTGCGTCGCATCATGAATGTGAGGTGGCCAGACATAATCTCAAATGAAGATCTTTGGACCATCACCAATCAACAACCGATTAGCATCCAGATCAAGGAGAGGAAATGGCGCTGGATAGGTCACACACTAAGGAAGCCGGACGGAGCTATTGAGAGGGCGGCGCTAGACTGGAATCCTCAAGGCGCCAGGAAGCGAGGTCGACCTAAGAAGACCTGGAAGAGGACGATCGAAAATGGAATTGCAGAGGTGGACAAGAACTGGAGGCAAGTGAAGAGAATAGCCAGGAACCGTACTGCGTGGAGAAATTTCGCCAAGGCCCTATGCTCCTGAAGGAGCGGCAGGAATTGAGTAAGTAAGTAAGTAAGTAAGTACTTCAGGAGCTCGGGACAGCCGAAGTTTTCCAAAGTGCTCTGATTATTTTCCTATGGCACTATGTGACAAAAGACAACACTATTGATCTCTACTTTTCTAACAGCCAATGAGATATAGGCCCTAGGCAGTGTCTTTTATTTCACTTACTCCTCTTTCTAATCATATTTTTCAATTCGTTTGTAAATTACATGTGTCAGTACTGTTGTTAGTAAGCAGCCGTTTCCCTATTCATTATTATCATTACGGGAAAATGACCTGATTGTTACGTCCATTATACTGTACTACTTATCACCCCCACCACCACCACCACCACAAAAAGTTATATTTTAAAAATATTTTTTCTGTTAGTTTAAGCATTATGTGCCAGTTCTGTAGTAGTATTCATTATCATCCATAAAACAAACAAATCCACCGGGCGAAGCCGGGCACTACTGCTAGTATAGGTCTAGTACAGTAGTTATAGCATGGAAGTAAGGTCTTCATGTCACTGTTTCACTTAACAATAGCGATTCTTTGACATGATGCTGTTGCGCGCCATCGCTTTCGCCAACAATGCAATGTTTTATTCTTTTTTTTTTGCAACTTGTTGGCATAGGGAAAGATCAATACAGTTCAGTGGCGGCTCCTAGATGAGAAAGTAGGTGAAGACCCAAACTCAATTTCAGCGATACAGCGTTTATGAATATTAACATATTTCTTTTCGTATTTGAATACTATTACTTATTTATAGTATGGCTTTTAGTGCCGGGAGTGTCCGAGCCATGTTCGGCTCGCCTGAGTCTGCAGCTGCTTACAGCGGACACCCTAAAGGGGGAGCTACAAGTTCCGTTCAATTTCAAGTAGTTCCAACTTTCGCCACCAGATATCAATGATACCTAGTGGTGAACGTTGGAACTTTGATAGAGCGTTCTGACGAAATCGAATCTAACAAATTTTGCTTTACACAAGTTTAGTCTGTGAAAGGATCTTTTACATGCCATAAATCTATGACATGGGACCGCCGGCTTTACTTCCCCTCCGAAGGAAAGCATACTGAAGGATTTTTAACGCTCTTAAAAATCCGACGACTTCGGCCGGGTTTGAACCCGCTATCTAGGGCATAGCAGTTCAGCATGCTACCGACTACGCCACCGAATGCTAAAAAACGAATACTTTACCAAATAAAAAATACCATACTAAAAAGTCAAACTCACCTTTTTTAATGTAATAAATCAATCCTCCGTTCCTTATGGTTGAAAAACTTATCTATGATATCCTCGTAGAAGGGCTGGTCTTCAATTAGTTTCAGCAATAATTCACGATGTATGGTGATAACAGCCTATGATGTAAGTCTGGACTAGGATATTGTATTTCTTGTAAAAGTTTTTAGTCTTTTCAAACAAGAAAAACTGCGTTCCACGTAATGTTTTGGAAATCACCGAAACCTTGTTTATTCCAGACACCACATTTGTTACTAAAAAGTAGGCAAGGCCAACAGAACAGTTTTTTAAGAAGAAAAAAACTACTGCACAACCATGTGAACAGTTCGAACCAAGATCCCTTACAATGAAGGCTATAGGACTTACCGGTTTTCTTGATTTCTTTTTAGTGCACAGTTCTATTAATTCCTTTGGACGTCCACAATTTAATAAATCCCTTTTGTGTTCGTCTTTCCACCTACTGAAGGGAATTTATAATAAAATTTATACTGTGTCCTTCAATGAAAACATTACGGTATACACTAAAAGCCGCCACCTTTCATCAACACCAGGGTATATAACGTATTAAGTAAATACTATTCATCGGAAATATAAATCCAATCTCCAACGTAACAGAAAGACAAGTCTGACGGGATGTCAACTACTAGGCTACTGGTACATGATAATTTATTGTTTTCTGAAAGTGCAAAAAATAAAATATTTAGGCAGACATTTTCAGTCTGAGATAGGCCTAATTGTTAGTTGGAAACACAATTCACTGCTTAAATTAAGTGAAAATCACCACTCAGAAAAGTTGTAGGAGAAAATTTATTGCTGTTAGTGAATCAGCAGTAAGGTTATGTAGGTTGTCGTTTATAATACATATAGTACAAACCATATTTAATTACAACTACACTCCCCACATGAACCAAAAATCCCTTTATGTGACATATATGTCCTAAATACCTCTCTATATTAGATACACTGTATCAACTAAATGATGTTATAAATAAATATTTATAATTTGTAGTACCCGCCGTTCAATTCTTGCCTCAGGAATGAGGTCGACTTTATTCATACTATCTCGCAAAATTCTCGTACTTTATCCATAAAATTTCACTTCTATTTTGTAGCTCCAACATTGTAGATGATCTTCACAGGAGACGTTTGCCTTATTTCTCGTATATTACACCTTTCTATCAACAAAATTCAAGACACTGCGCAGCGTTAATGCAGCTTCCTATGTATAAAAAACCTAACAACCAGTTGTTTGGGTCCAATGTGGCTGCGCCCATACGGTTGCTATATAGGCGCGTCACTTCGGCAGCGTATACTAGACGAAGTTCCTGGCAGAGGCAGCAAAATCTTCATTCGTACGATCCCTCTCTGTATAACGGCATGTAATGACGTCACCTGTGCTTTAGGTTACCATGGCAACGAGACGAAGTTGCTGATATTTCAAGTTACTTCGTCGTCTGCAGCTTTCTTTCCACGCTACGACATTAGTACCATCTAGCGACAGCGTGTACAACTGACACTAAGACTGCATACAGGGCAAGGGCAATCTGTGGTCTTGCAGTGCCATCTAACAATGGAGTGTAGAAATAGTACACTACATTAAACGGTGGCTACGTTTTAATTTAAATAAGATAACGTAATATTTATTTTAAGAGATGACTAGTGAAGAGGCTCTTCACTCTCTTCACCTGAATAGCCGCTACTGTCTCAGTTGCTGTTTTGCAATCCAGAGGCATGAAGATGTGGCTCTGATCGAAAATGGTGGCGCGCTCATCTTTCCACGCCAAACAGCATCATGTCAATGAATCACTATTGTTAAGTGAGACATGATAATGCATCCAGGAAACCTTACTTCCATGCTGTAAACAGTATGTACTAGACCAAGATTGAAATGGAAGTAATGTTGAGTTGTTTGCCGGTTAGTGTGGCCTCTATGAATTGCAGCCAATGGCCATAGAAGGGTATGTGGGCTCCAGCAAGCTCCATTTCAATAGTTCCAACTTTGACTACCAGTTGCCACTGTCACTGACACCTAGCAGTGAACATTGGAACTTGATAGAGCATTTCTAACCAGCCAAATATAACCTACAAATTTGGCTACACACTACCAATTGTAGTGGTAGGTTCTTTTACATGCCATAAATCTATGACATGCGCCCGCCAGCTTTATTTCTCCTCCGAAGGAAGGCATTCTGAAAGATTTTAATGATCTAAAAATTCCGATTGGACATTTAGATCCAAGAATCAAATAATAATTAAAATACCCTTCTATCACCATTGGCTGCAATTCATTGTTAGAAGTGTCATATCATAAGTAGACCAGTTTCAAAATGGTACAGCTGAAATAACCTTGATGTTCCACCCTTCACCAACACTAAATCTTGCGGTTCCTATTTTTCTCCATGAATGGATGAAACTTTGGGGAGGATCATAAATAACCATTTCCTGAAACTTTGGGAAATAGACAAAATTTGTCCACTAAGAAATTACACCTGCTTGACAAAAATTATATTTATACGATTAAATAAAATGTATGCCGAAATGTTGTGCATTTTGGAAAATGGTATTGATTCTGATGAATATAATTTCATGTATTGGGTTTTATTTTTCCTACTGGTGCATAAAACACTAAAATGAGCACTAACACTATGTGAAAGTGATCCATGAATTAATACGTTAATTTCTATTGTGAACTCATGAAGCAGATGTTATACAGGCAACTCATCCAAAAGTATTGATGGACGAGCGCACACTAATATGGTTCGTATAGCATCTCCGTATAAGATCACGTTACTAAAATGGCACAATATAGTAAACATGTCAGTGCCAAAATTATGTTGCTCACCTCCCAGTGAGGTGATAAGACTACTTCATACAGCAAATAACATGATGTGCTTAACCTAACTCACATCATCTTTCCCTTTAAATACGGTATCCCTTTCCTCTTGTCTCACCACTATTACCACCCAATATCACTAGCTGACAAGACAGAGGCAGTGAAGGCTATGACATTTTACAGTATAATAATAACAGTTGCAAATGAAATAAATGCCTTCTCTCCTTTCACAAATTTTTCACTGCAATGGTAACCACCTTTTCTAGTAATCCCTAATAAGACATTAAGCAACATAAATCTTTACGTGAAGACGTGTACCATACTGGTTGCTGGGATCTTGACTACTGTGCAGTAGATCTCTATGGTTCGGTGATCCAAACTAAATGGGTCGCACTCTCAACTGGTGTGACCAATGCCCAACCTTCGACGTTGCACTTCTAACAGGTTGATCCATATGGTTTGGGCAGGTCCAATTCGTGACCATTCCAAATGGACAGACGATTGAGCCCAGTTGGAGAATGACAGCTAAATAGGAGCACAGTATAGCAGATGAGCCTGGAAACTGGCCTAGCAGCACTTTAGAAATGTTTCTACTTTTCTCCGAATATATTTCTTTAATGAAAATTAAGAGCTACAAAATCAAATTAAATATACCTTTAACATAATGATTGTAATTTACATCACATCACATCTTCTCCATTGCTTACCGGATAATATGCCTTAGGGAATGCAGTTGCCCAACTGTACTGTGCCCGTTTAGACCGGAGTCCGCACGACCACATATGCATTTTACCAATAATCAGTCAGCACGAGAATCAAAATATCCCGGAGCGCCAGATGGGTTAAAGCAAATCGCAAAAACGACATCAAATTTATAAAAATGCTTTGCTGATTTTTGGCTCAATGCAACAATAAGGATAGAAGGAGATTTAATTGGGTGGAACACATCTGGTAAAATTATCTCAGTTTATTTAAAGTTAAAATCTGACTGCAAGAATAATGCTCAAAGCAGCATCATCCACGTGTGGCGATCCACACTCTTATTTACACACAATATACAGAAATCTTCCAAACACATTTGACAATCTTTTTGAAAACACAAGTCCGATTGTTAGTCCTGTGGACTGTGTTCCAAAATTATTAACATTTTATTCCAGTGCAAAATGAATTGTCCATACTGGAAATAACGTAGATCACTGTTTGACTATTTACATGATATTAACACTCGTAGAATAAATGTTTATAGAATTTCTTAAACTTTCATTTGTTTTCCAGTTTTCCAAAATATATCGTTGAAACTATTATTATCATCGTAGCAACACAAATTATTAACACATATTAACAACATCTGAAAAGTATTTGACCATTGAGCATAGCATCGAAGAACTGTGCGAAGCACAACAACAATTAATTGTTCTTCTGACATTAAACTTTCGAGAAGTGACTCGATTATGAACTTCAAGTTCCAAACAAAACATATGATTTCTGAATCATCAACTTGATCAATAAATGGTTGAACCATTCAACTATTAGATTTTCCACTTGGAATTATTATGAAAAAAATATTTATATTTATGGCCATTTCTAGCAACTTTCACAACTTGCAATTCTTCGACAGAATGCGAAAATTAGAATTGTAGTCTTATAATGAATTCATTTGGTTCATGGCACTAGGATTGAAAATATCCTTCAAATTATTCGTGGTTAAAGAATTATTTTAAATTGGCAGTGGCCCATTCTACTATTTGTGTAAGGACACAATATTATAACAACAACAACAACAACGGCAAAGGTCTTCCTCTGAAGAAGAATAAACTACTATCATGACAAATCCGGGTTCTAGCAAAATCAAATTCTAAATGGAATTCGTAAACAAGGTTGAAATAAGAACTGATGGTTTCAAAGAAACAACCTTCGGGTTATTCATACGACGAAATGTGTGGCTCCAATACTCCAACTATAAACCTGAGCCATCGAACCTGCTATTTGATTGATGCTCGAAAAAACCTTCATTCCTGCGACTTAACATGCGCACCTGGGAATGGCATTACAACTATTCCACACACATAAATTATCTTCGCAAAATTTATACAATAAATCAAGCCTCTGCTTGTCATCAACACTGGAAGATTAATAAACTGACAAGTTTATTTTATTTTACCATTCAGTTCAACCCGTGAATTTACCATACTCATGAAAAGCTTCATTTCACTTTCGAGTGTATTTACGTCATGATTTTATATAAATACAAAAATATCCTATTTGATACAAATATCAATTGCTTCCCGTTTCATGCCTCTCCGTGTTATATGAAACATATACTTTGCTCATAGCAAATATCAACTGTTCAACCAGAACTGAAATGTTGGTTGAATGCGGGCATGCGCTAACCACTCTCCTTCGTAAAATCTCCTGTTCCAAACTAGAAATGTTTCAACTACTTCATAGGCTCTTTCTCAATACATATGATTATTATAAAATATAATATCCAAGAATTATTTAGAAAAATTATGAAAATTATTATTATTATTATTAGTGGATTATTATTATTATTATTATTTCAAATATGTTTAATTATCATCTCATTATGTGAGAATCCACATGTTCGAACCTTCGAATATGGAAAAAAAATATCCATTCCTCAATAAAAATAAATTTAACTTTTACAGTTACATCGGCTGATTACCGTGATTTCCCAAAAATATGAAAAATTCAAATAAATGCTCGGTCATCGATCCTAAACTGTTCTGAGTGCTGAAAATGCTCAGAATAAATCTAACTAGTCTTGCGTAAATCATTACAAGCTTTAAATACGATTAAAAAAATGTGTTGGTCATCTGCAGAAAAAAATAGTTTGTTCCAATTAGCTAGGCATAATATAATTCAAATGTGGCTTACATTTCTTGATGTTCTTGAAGTGTCGTAAACCTGGTCTATACCAGATTTATCCGTAGACATGCCCTATCGGACAAGCACGTATAATCCTTGTATCGGCCGCCATTGTAGACCCACAAATCGTCTAGTCAGACATAGTGGTAGTATCCTTCGACGTTTTAAATGACTGTAGTTCCATTTTAATATGGGCTTCTAACAAAGCCATAACAGTTTGTTTGAAAAGGGTCAGATCTAAGCGATCTCTTCTTAAATGTGTCAGTTGTAACTTAACTCACTGTAATCTCATCAGTACAAGAAAAACGTTGACAGTCTAAGCAGTTAACGGCTGTTCTGAAGATCGTTCCCTGGGCATGGTTTATTAATATCACCATCTGCCATGCGCTAGACAACTTGCAGTTTCCCTTGCGTAGACTAATGAACGCCACCGTTATAGACTATTCTTCAATGTACTGACCGATCGGAGTGGTTAAATAGTTACAAAATATGAAACTGACTTTAAATGGATTTAAACATCCAAGTATTAATTTACTATTGGACTGTGACAAATACTATTTTCTAGACCAAGTCTAGCATATGTCCTTTAGGAAATATAAATATTTCCACCAATGTCTGTAGAAAAACAATCACCTCAGTGATTCTCCTCACCAGAAACTTACTAAGTTCCAACTCGTTTGCGCAGCACTTCTCGTGACTATCACGATTTGAAAAGTACTTCTTCGTAGACGTGGCAACCATGTGCCTTGGCTCAGCGTAGACGCAACTTGTTCGCCAAGTGCTTGTGATGAATTGAGCTCACTAAGCTTGCTCCAGCTTGCTTTTATACAAAAACGGTCAGGGTCACGCGTCATCGCCTGATATCTAGAAATCCTCATATCTCTTGAATCCCTGGTCCGATTTACTTGATACTAATTGCATTCTCTTTTATTTGGCCGTGCCAGTAATCTGATCCCAGTCTCAAGTCTCTGCTCCACAGTTAACTATTTAATCAATAAATAGTCTCCACCTCTGCTGTTACTCGCTACGTCATTTATCATCCAACTATCGGTAATTTCCTTCGAATGGCTTCGAGAAGCAATGTAGCGCGATATTCAAATATCTGAACTTTCAAACGCTGCTACAGCCTTTCCCTTGATATCTAGGTGTCTGAAACTTGGAATACCCATTCCTAGAGTTGGGCACATCCACCCCACACCTAGCAAAAAAATAAAAATTGAAAAATTTTTATTTTTCCTATCTACACATTAAATTATCTGGTTCTTGAATAATAGATCTTCAAATTCGAAGCATTATAAGTTCCCACGATGTTACCAGTTCGTGTATTAGCTACTTCATAGCTTCCATTATTGTTTACTTCCACAATACGGTAGGGTCCAGCGTAAAGGCTTGCAAATTTCGAGTACACTCGATTTTGCACGTCGGAGGGTGTAGGTCTTCTCACTAAAACAAGAGTTCCTACGCGCAAGGGTCTGCGAAAACGCTTTCCTCTCACTCTGCGCTCTCTCTTCTCAGCTTGAATCCTTAACTTGTCTAAAGCTAGAGTTTCCCTCATCTGACGACTTGGTTCAATCTCAGGTGGAATAGAGATGATTCGATCCCATAATCGTGTTGGTTTAATCCCATGATGTAGCAACATAGGAATCTGTCCAGTACTCTCATGAATAGTAGAGTTGATGGATTCGGACGCTAAAGAAAGAACATCCATCCATTTCCAATGCTCATTTGGACAATAGAGGCGGCAAAATTTTGCTATCTCAGCCATCACGCGTTCCGCTGGATTGCTCTCTGGATGTCTAATAGAACAAAACAATTGTCTAATCCCAAGATTATTCATGCTGGTTCGAAATTCTAATGATGTGAATTGAGGTCCACGGTCTGATAAAAGGAATTCCGGTTTGCCTGCTTCCGGAATCACGCTGTCTCTAATTCTCTTCGCACAATACTTTGCGTTTGCCTTCTGAATTGGATGTAACATGGTGTATTTGCTAAAAACATCCATAGTCACCAAAATATATCGGTTACCTCTTTTAGACTTTGGGAGAGGACCATATAAATCAGTCGCGAAGATTTCGCAAGGCTTAGAAGGAATAATAGGCCTTGGTAATTCTCTCAATAACCTAGAATTATGCTTACTCCTTTGGCATAAGTCGCATTCTCGAATAGTGTTTCTGACAGTTTGTCGCATTCGCTCCCACGAAAATTTCTCTTGAATCATGTTGACTGTCTTATCTACTCCAGCATGACCTGCGATTCGATGTGCCATCCAAATAATGGGTTTTTGCAATCGTGGAGGTATCACTACCCTCAGCTTCGTATGGTCGGGATCTGCAAACTTGTAGATTAAACCATCTAACATCATAAAATCTCTGGAAATTCTTTCAGTTTCCACAAAATCATCATCATTGGGATCCATGTTACCCTGTAGAAAACGAAAAATGTTCCTAAGACGTCGGTCTCTCCTCTGGGATAAATGCAATAACCGTAACCTTCTCAAGGTATCTTCATCCTCTTGCGTCAGGTTAACTTGAAAAACCTTAGATGTAGACTCCACTGCTCTACTCAACAAATCAGCTCCCACATTCAACTTTCCAGGAGTGTGTTCAATAACTAGGTTGAATTGCTGAATAAAAAGTGACCATCTAGTTATTCTATCGCTGGCAAAATTTGTTCTCAAAATGAACTCCAATGCGTGGTGATCAGTCCTCACAATGACTGAATGTCCAATTAACATTTTCTTCCACGACTCCAAAGCGAATATTACAGCAAGTGCTTCTAACTCTGTGGTGTAATAATTCCTCTCTGATGGACGAAGTTTCCTGCTAATGAACGCCAGGTAATGTCTCTTGTGGTCTTCATCCTCTTGAAGTAGAATAGCTCCAATCCCTACGGTGGATGCATCAGATTCTATGATGAAATTCTTGGTAAAGTCAGGATACTCCAATTTCACACTGTTTACCAATAACCTCTTGGCATCTTGAAATGATTGTTCACAATCTTTATCCCATTTCCATTTATTTCCTTTCTTTTACAACTCCTGCAATGGCGCAACTGTCTTGGTGAAGTTCGGACAATGCCCTGCAAAGAATTGGCATGTCCCGAGAAAACTGCGGACATTCTTCACTCTAGTAGGTCTAGGGAAATTTGCAATTGCTTGTATCTTCGTCTCATTGGGACGGTATCCTTCTCCATCCAAAATGTGACCCAAAAATTTTATTTCCTTTCGAAAGAACTGACATTTTCGAAGGTTTACTTTGAAGTTCGCTTTCCTCAAATCTGCGAATAACATTTGAAGATGTAGCAAATGTTCCTCCTTAGTCTCAGATGCAATTAAGATATCGTCAATATAACGAATTGCTATCTCTTTTACTTCAGGACTCAAATTTTGTTCTAGGGCTCTGATCAAAACGGATCCAGATGTTTTAACTCCCAATGGTAAACGGCGGAATACATATGTCTGCTGGTCAAACATAAATCCTGTAAACTTCTTAGAATCTTCACTAAGCCTAATATGATGGTAGGACGAAGTGAGATCAATATTAGAGAACCAGACCTTGCCTTGGAATTTCCTCAACAGTTCCCTAATGATTGGTGGTCTGTCATACTCTGGCAGTAATCTTGAATTTAAATTTCGCGCGTCTAAACATAGTCTCAGACTTCCATCTTGTTTAGACACTACTGCTAATGGATTGACATAAGATGTAGTATACTTTTCAATCACATTATTACTTTCCATTTCCTTGATAAGTACTTTTACTTTTTCTCGATGCTTTTCTGCTACTGGATACAATTTAGCATGAAAAGGTGCATCATCATTTACACGAATATGATATTCAAAATCCTTAATTTCACCAGGCTTAATGTCAAAAATATCTTGATACTCTTCCAAAATCTTCCCTAACTCTGGGGACTCCTTCTCAGTGTAGACTTCTCTTCCTTCGGCTTCATGAAAAATCAGAGACCATTGAGCATCTCCCTCGATGTCTTCCTCTTCTTTTCCCTCGAAGTTTATCTCTTCGGTATTCTTGAATTTAATCGTCTCTGTCTTCATATCTATCACTGCTTGATATTTCTGAATGAAATCTGCTCCCAATATCATGTCAAAAGCCATGTCCTTCATTACAACAAATACATGTCGGAAATCATATCCTCCAATCTTAATACATAAGTATAATTGTGTTTTACACAGAGATATTTTATTGGGTATTATTCCTTGGATCTTAATTCCTGATACTGGAATTTCCTCTAAGTTCTCTTTGAGCTTCCACAGAATATAAAGCTTCTCACTCACCAGACAAAGCATAGCCCCAGTATCGATCAAAGTATCGACAGGCATACCAAATACTTCGCACGAAATGATTGGCATTCTAATTCTGGTACCCATTTCTTTTCGTTCGTCATTCTGTTGAATTAAGTCATCATCCTCTGCTTGCCATTTAATTATTCTGGAAGTGAAAGTATTCAAAATTCTATCTTCTACTGTGAATTCGAAGTTTTTTTTTTTCATTACCATTCCCCCGGGATTGTTGTGTTCCCGATGGACCTGGATCATTGGGCCTCTGCTCCACAAATTGTAAGTTATCTTGGTGTCTTGCTTCCAAGTTTTTCCTCGTGTCCTTGTTAAACTCTTCATTGGACTGACGAGTATCTACATTCCCTCTGTTATTATAGTTATTACCATAGGATCTTCTTTCCTGGTACCTTCCTTGAGTATCACGTGGTCTTCTCCATCGAGTGTTGTATCGATTACCACCATCCGGTCTTGCATATGGTTTGTAACTGTATCTGTTACGGTATTGGTTCCATCCTCTCGTATTGGAATCTTCCCTCGGCGATTTCTCTTCTCGCTCCTCTCGAATCTCTCGAGGTGTCTGAGAATAACTGTCAGCCATAACAGCATACACAGCGTTATTACTCTTTACTCCCTTCTGATGGAAGAATTGAGCGTTTGTATGATCCAGTTTTTGCAATACTTCATCAAACTGTTCCATATTGTAGATGTCAGCAGCGATCAAAGTCCTCTGGACGTCTGCTAGAAATTGTCGTATCAAAGCAGTAATCAACTCGTTATCTGGCATTGGCGGATCTAAATGTTGGAGTTTAGACAGCTGTCCAGAAAAGTATGTAGAGTATCGAGTAGGTTGTGACGTCGAGAATCTCTTCGAATACAACTCTGCTCTAACTTGCTGTTGGGTTTCAGGGGACCAAAACTTCTCCAATAACCCACGAGAAAACTCCTCAAAAGTATTTAGAGTGGATCTAAATGCTCTAAACCACAAAAGTGCGGGACCTTCCAAGAACTTCCCTATTACCCTGATCTGTCTTTCTTTAGGGATCTTAGAATCTTTCAGATAATCACCTGCTTCTCTCAGAAATTCCACGGGTGTTACAGAATCTCGCCCTGAAAATTTAGAAGGCTTGTCTTCTATATTCTTAAATACAGTTATGGGGTTGGATTGAAATACTGTCCTGACCTCATCCTGTCTTTCAGTCTCTCTAGCTCCTCCTAGATTTATCTGTATCTGTTCCTTTCCCCTTACATTCGGCATTTTCAAAAGATGATCAGACTGTTTCTCATCCTTTATTTGAGTTTTCATAGCCTCAAGTTCTTTCTGGTTTTCTTCTGCCATCTTCTTGATTGCTTCAGTCTCTTTACTATTTTCTTTAACATCAATGGATATCTGGTTCATAACAGCCTCATGACTTTTCAATGACCCTGTCATATCTGATATGTCCTTCTGAGTTGCTTGAATATCCTTGGCAATTACTTCAATGTGGGATGACAAAGATTCCCTAATCTCCTTGATTCCCTCTTGATTCTCCAGCTTGAGTGTGTCTTTTATTTCATTAACAACTGTGGTTTTAATCTCAGTTTGCAATTCATGAATCACTCCTTCTCTTATTTCTCCCATGACAAGTTCCTTGAATTGTTCCGTTAAACGCTGAACAACTAGAATTCCCATCTCGTTACTCTCCTTCTTCACTCTGACTTCCAGGTTGACCATGTCTTCACCAACTTTCCTAAGACCATGTTCTATCCTATCAGCTAAGCTTTGGGATCGAAGATCGGCATCGCGAAATTTATCGTCCATTAAACTAGCGTTAGTAGCTAATGAAGTTTCGAGCTCATGTGTTTTTTCGCATAATTTATTCATTTTACTTTCAAGTGTCATTTTCAAAATTTCAGAATTCTCTTTAAATTTACTTTCCATTGAATTAAATTTACTGTTTAAATTTTCTTTCAAGTTATCTTTTAACCTGCTTTCCAACAAATCGGAATTTTCTTTGAGTTTATCCTCTAAACTTTCTTTTAAGTTACCTTTTAACCTGCTTTCTAAAGAATCAGAATTTTCTTTAAGTTTATTTTCTAAAGAATCAGAATTTTCTTTAAGTTTATCATTCAAATTTTCTCTAAGTTTATCCTCTAAAGAATCAGAATTTTCTTTAAGTTTATTTTCTAAAGAATCAGAATTTTCTTTAAGTTTATCATCTAAACTTTCTTTCAAATTATCAGAATTTTCTTTAAGTTTCTTTTCTAAAGCCTCAGTATTCTCTTTCATAATGGCTGCTACACGCAGTCCAGCCTGTTTTGAACTCTCCTCCAAACTCCTCATCATCCTCATCATTTCTTCCATACTTTCAATTAATATTCAAAACTTAGGGGTATACAACAGTGGCAAACACAAGCTTATAACTAGAACAAGAAATATGAATAGCTAATTGGAACACTATAATAAAATGAGATTTGTCCTAATATCGACGAGATGGAAAAACAAAAGTCTCTACTTTTACGAATTACATTTACCATAATATCACAAGAAAAATATGCAAGTTCTCAAATATCCTCCACCTGGATTCTAATAATGTGTATCTCCAGTCATCGAACGTTTACTACTGAATTTACTTGACGCCCTAATGGTTAAGCCATTATCAAAAATAATTAAACCCATTCTAATTATTAATCAGTTAAATTTTTAATTTTCCCACTAATTGGGTTTCCTACTAATTTATTCATCCAAACCAGACATCTCTCAACTCCCAAAATATTTCTATAAAAATTATCACAATTTCAAATCGGCATGCGATTGACCATGTCTAAATCGGGACCCACGTTCGAAGCCATTTCTCTCCCTATCTTATTTTATGTGCCCGTTTAGACCGGAGTCCGCACGACCACATATGCATTTTACCAATAATCAGTCAGCACGAGAATCAAAATATCCCGGAGCGCCAGATGGGTTAAAGCAAATCGCAAAAACGACATCAAATTTATAAAAATGCTTTGCTGATTTTTGGCTCAATGCAACAATAAGGATAGAAGGAGATTTAATTGGGTGGAACACATCTGGTAAAATTATCTCAGTTTATTTAAAGTTAAAATCTGACTGCAAGAATAATGCTCAAAGCAGCATCATCCACGTGTGGCGATCCACACTCTTATTTACACACAATATACAGAAATCTTCCAAACACATTTGACAATCTTTTTGAAAACACAAGTCCGATTGTTAGTCCTGTGGACTGTGTTCCAAAATTATTAACATTTTATTCCAGTGCAAAATGAATTGTCCATACTGGAAATAACGTAGATCACTGTTTGACTATTTACATGATATTAACACTCGTAGAATAAATGTTTATAGAATTTCTTAAACTTTCATTTGTTTTCCAGTTTTCCAAAATATATCGTTGAAACTATTATTATCATCGTAGCAACACAAATTATTAACACATATTAACAACATCTGAAAAGTATTTGACCATTGAGCATAGCATCGAAGAACTGTGCGAAGCACAACAACAATTAATTGTTCTTCTGACATTAAACTTTCGAGAAGTGACTCGATTATGAACTTCAAGTTCCAAACAAAACATATGATTTCTGAATCATCAACTTGATCAATAAATGGTTGAACCATTCAACTATTAGATTTTCCACTTGGAATTATTATGAAAAAAATATTTATATTTATGGCCATTTCTAGCAACTTTCACAACTTGCAATTCTTCGACAGAATGCGAAAATTAGAATTGTAGTCTTATAATGAATTCATTTGGTTCATGGCACTAGGATTGAAAATATCCTTCAAATTATTCGTGGTTAAAGAATTATTTTAAATTGGCAGTGGCCCATTCTACTATTTGTGTAAGGACACAATATTATAACAACAACAACAACAACGGCAAAGGTCTTCCTCTGAAGAAGAATAAACTACTATCATGACAAATCCGGGTTCTAGCAAAATCAAATTCTAAATGGAATTCGTAAACAAGGTTGAAATAAGAACTGATGGTTTCAAAGAAACAACCTTCGGGTTATTCATACGACGAAATGTGTGGCTCCAATACTCCAACTATAAACCTGAGCCATCGAACCTGCTATTTGATTGATGCTCGAAAAAACCTTCATTCCTGCGACTTAACATGCGCACCTGGGAATGGCATTACAACTATTCCACACACATAAATTATCTTCGCAAAATTTATACAATAAATCAAGCCTCTGCTTGTCATCAACACTGGAAGATTAATAAACTGACAAGTTTATTTTATTTTACCATTCAGTTCAACCCGTGAATTTACCATACTCATGAAAAGCTTCATTTCACTTTCGAGTGTATTTACGTCATGATTTTATATAAATACAAAAATATCCTATTTGATACAAATATCAATTGCTTCCCGTTTCATGCCTCTCCGTGTTATATGAAACATATACTTTGCTCATAGCAAATATCAACTGTTCAACCAGAACTGAAATGTTGGTTGAATGCGGGCATGCGCTAACCACTCTCCTTCGTAAAATCTCCTGTTCCAAACTAGAAATGTTTCAACTACTTCATAGGCTCTTTCTCAATACATATGATTATTATAAAATATAATATCCAAGAATTATTTAGAAAAATTATGAAAATTATTATTATTATTATTAGTGGATTATTATTATTATTATTATTTCAAATATGTTTAATTATCATCTCATTATGTGAGAATCCACATGTTCGAACCTTCGAATATGGAAAAAAAATATCCATTCCTCAATAAAAATAAATTTAACTTTTACAGTTACATCGGCTGATTACCGTGATTTCCCAAAAATATGAAAAATTCAAATAAATGCTCAAAATGCTCGGTCATCGATCCTAAACTGTTCTGAGTGCTGAAAATGCTCAGAATAAATCTAACTAGTCTTGCGTAAATCATTACATGCTTTAAATACGATTAAAAAAATGTGTTGGTCATCTGCAGAAAAAAATAGTTTGTTCCAATTAGCTAGGCATAATATAATTCAAATGTGGCTTACATTTCTTGATGTGTCGTAAACCTGGTCTATACCAGATTTATCCGTAGACATGCCCTATCGGACAAGCACGTATAATCCTTGTATCGGCCGCCATTGTAGACCCACAAATCGTCTAGTCAGACATAGTGGTACCTTCGACGTTTTAAATGACTGTAGTTCCATTTTAATATGGGCTTCTAACAAAGCCATAACAGTTTGTTTGAAAAGGGTCAGATCTAAGCGATCTCTTCTTAAATGTGTCAGTTGTAACTTAACTCACTGTAATCTCATCAGTACAAGAAAAACGTTGACAGTCTAAGCAGTTAACGGCTGTTCTGAAGATCGTTCCCTGGGCATGGTTTATTAATATCACCATCTGCCATGCGCTAGACAACTTGCAGTTTCCCTTGCGTAGACTAATGAACGCCACCGTTATAGACTATTCTTCAATGTACTGACCGATCGGAGTGGTTAAATAGTTACAAAATATGAAACTGACTTTAAATGGATTTAAACATCCAAGTATTAATTTACTATTGGACTGTGACAAATACTATTTTCTAGACCAAGTCTAGCATATGTCCTTTAGGAAATATAAATATTTCCACCAATGTCTGTAGAAAAACAATCACCTCAGTGATTCTCCTCACCAGAAACTTACTAAGTTCCAACTCGTTTGCGCAGCACTTCTCGTGACTATCACGATTTGAAAAGTACTTCTTCGTAGACGTGGCAACCATGTGCCTTGGCTCAGCGTAGACGCAACTTGTTCGCCAAGTGCTTGTGATGAATTGAGCTCACTAAGCCTGCTCCAGCTTGCTTTTATACAAAAACGGTCAGGGTCACGCGTCATCGCCTGATATCTAGAAATCCTCATATCTCTTGAATCCCTGGTCCGATTTACTTGATACTAATTGCATTCTCTTTTATTTGGCCGTGCCAGTAATCTGATCCCAGTCTCAAGTCTCTGCTCCACAGTTAACTATTTAATCAATAAATAGTCTCCACCTCTGCTGTTACTCGCTACGTCATTTATCATCCAACTATCGGTAATTTCCTTCGAATGGCTTCGAGAAGCAATGTAGCGCGATATTCAAATATCTGAACTTTCAAACGCTGCTACAGCCTTTCCCTTGATATCTAGGTGTCTGAAACTTGGAATACCCATTCCTAGAGTTGGGCACAGTACTATCATGCCTATCCACTAGAAACACTACTACATGGATGTCACCTGTTTTAAAAGGAGTTTTCATTTTTTTCTAGTATGTATTCTGCATACTTGAACTAAGAGAGAAGGAGGGTTGGAGAAATAAAAAATAATTTTCACTTCTAATCATTTTATTATAATAACAATATAATTATATATTAACCTTTTATGCAACATTTACATACCGTACATAACATTTAAGAGTACCGGTAAGAAACCAAAATGATTGTTAAACTGTAGCCTACAAATATTCTTTAAGTTTAATTTGTCCAAACTTGCAGGAGAATGTAAGCAGATGGCTTTCTTTCTTTGTTATGGACTACGTCCTCCTTGCAGCACAATTTATTGCTGCCGAAAATAGATTGAGTTTACACCCAAACGCCAGGAGGAGAGTGAATATCCATTATGGTTGTGAGGAGTCCATGCTCCATGTATTATTTGTATTTAACAAGGAATCAAATGCACAAAGTAAAATAGCCGTACTCACTCATCTGGGCTGTCATTATCATAATCATAAAGTAAATATTACACTTTTTGAACCTCACATCTTGCTTTAATAAATTTAAAATATAAAATTCGTAATTGCATCACAATTTCAATAGCAGTTTCCAATATACCAATTGCAGGATAATTTCCTTCTCAAAAGCATGCAAGTACCCATATTACCATGAAGAGATACTAGTGCAGATTTCTGCCTGCTGCCACGTGTTCAGGATCTCTTATCAAATGAATGAAGTAAGTTCACAATGCTTAATATCTTTAATTAGCATCACATAAAATATATTTATATACAGGGTGTCCCACGTAACTCTACAACCTCAAATATTAACGAAATGAAACAAGATGTGAAAAATCTACTTGAGCAGGAATGTTGCCATGTCAGGGGTTCACAAAATGGGAGGATATGCACAATCCAGGATATTGTAACGATATCATTTTCAAAGCAAAATTACCTTTTTTTAAATGGAACATACATGTTTTTTCCAGCAAAATCAAAAGTAAACATACAATTATTGATAACAGAATTGGTTTCACTTCTCTAAACCTCGTACCTTCTGAAATAACTAAAGTTGTAGAGGATGGCAAAGGAGACACTGTTTGTCACGTTTAACACAAGTGTAGAACTGTACACATAGTACAAAAGGTACAATTACCGATTTCCTAAACAAACTTGTGGCCTATAGCTTAAAGGAGCGTCATGTTTTTAAATTGAAATGCAGTTTTGTTTTTAAACCATTCTATAATGGTCAGTCAACTTAATACATTTTCCAAGAAAATAGTTTGTCTTTCATATAAAAGTGCACATGGTCACCATGTAACTGCACTCTTGAGTATCATGCATATACAAGGATGGCCCAAGATGGCCAACCTTCAGCATCACAATTAGGCCACCTCTTGTTTTGTTGCCTTTTATACTGAAAAAAAAAAAAATGAAAACAAAATCAGTCTTAAAACAACAAATCTAGAAACATGAATACACTGAGCGAAATAAATAAGTAACAATCATGCAATTGTGTGCAACCTCAATCCACCGTTCCCAGGAGTAACCTGTATGTTCCCTCGGTTTATTCTTTACATCTCACAATCCCAATAGTGTTTATTCCCATTACCGTACACATAATAAACCATTGGCCAGTTCCATCAACACGACACGTTTAAGTATAAGGTGCGTTCAAACAGTAACGAGCCGGAGGCATAATTACAGAAACCAGTACCTGTATGTTAGAAGTATTGTTCCTGATTGTTGAGGCACTTGTCCCACTGTGACACGAGGCGGTGAATGGCTGTCTCATAAAATTCCCTGGGCTGCGATGCGAATCAGTTCTGCACGTACAGCTGGACGTCGTCGTCCAAGGTGAATCTTTGGCCACGCAGAGCCCTTTTCAGGGGACCAAACATGGCGCAATCACAGGGAGAGAGGTCTGGACTGTATGGAGTGGCCGAGAACCTCCCATTTGAATTTCTGCAGGAGTGCCGCGACTGTGCTGGCCGTATGAGGTCGCGCATTGTCGTGGAGCGACCACGGCGGCTATGGCGTTCACTGTCACTCGGCGGTCCTGGGTAATGAGTGCATCAACCAGCTGGACGTTATCATCGGTAATGCAGGGGAGTGCCCCAGACCGGGCATCATCGGCTAACGACACCCGTTCTTCCCTGAAGCGCTTGTGCCACGCCTTGACCCTTGCAAGGGATATGCAGTGTTCGCCGTACACTTGTGACATTCGGCGAAGAATGTCCGTTCCCCCTACTCCTTCCGCTGTCAGAAACAGAACAACACCTCTTTGCTCTTCGGTTGACGCCACCGTGTCACTGTTTGCAATGCGACTGGCAGCGTTGGACGATTGATTCATGCTGCTGCTCGCTTTGTATCGCCACGTGACGTGCACGCGTGCCCTGTAGCAACGGGCTGTGACTTTCCACGCTCTGGTCGGAACCACACCTCATTCCACACGCCACGATCAGCCGATGTGTCACCGGTTTGCGCATTCCAGCCTCCGGATCGTTACTTTTTGAACGCACTTTATAACTTAATGGAAATGCTCCATCAATCAACATTACTGCTAACAAATCTTTAACCGATCCGTTATTTTAACACCCCATTCTTGCTTCCATTTTTTCAAAAATCGATTATTGCAAAGATAAAAGTTTTGTAAATACACAAATTCAAAGAGGTTTTTATATTTTATTTTTGTACATAGTTGACGCCCGCCCACATTATATCAGTCCATATACCGGCACCGGCACCGGTACAGCTTCTTCCCCAACCTCTATCCCTTTGTACATAGTGTACGCCCGCCCACATTAGATCAGTCCATATACCGGCACCGGCACCGGTACAGCTTCTTCTTCCCCGCACCTCTATCCCTTTGTACATAGTTGACGCCCGCCCACATTAGATCAGTCCATATACCGGCACCGGTACAGTTTTTCCCCCCGCCTCTATCCCTTTTAGAATCACAAAGAAGGCTTTCTATTGTACATAGTTGACGCCCGCCCACATTAGATCAGTCCATATACCGACACCGGTACAGCTTCTTCCCCCACCTCGATCCCTTTTAGAATCACAAAGAAGGCTTTCTATTGTACATAGTTGACGCCCGCCCACATTAGATCAGTCCATATACCGGCACCGGCACCGGTACAGCTTCTTCTTCCCCGCACCTCTATCCCTTTGTACATAGTTGACACCCGCCCACATTAGATCAGTCCATATACCGGCACCGGTACAACTTCTTCTTCCCCGCCCCTCTATCCCTTTGTACATTGTTGACGCCGGCCCACATCAGATCAGTCCATATACCGGCACCGGCACCGGTACAGCTTCTTCTTCCCCCCACCTCTATCCCTTTGTACATAGTTGACGCCCGCCCATATTAGATCAGTCCATATACCGGCACCGGCACCGGTACAGCTTCTTCTTCCCCCCACCTCTATCCCTTTGTACATAGTTGACGCCCGCCCATATTAGATCAGTCCATATACCGGCACCGGCACCGGTACAGCTTCTTCTTCCCCCCACCTCTATCCCTTTGTACATAGTTGACGCCCACCCACATTAGATCAGTCCATATACCGGCACCGGCACCGGTACAGCTTCTTCTTCCCCCCACCTCTATCCCTTTGTACATAGTTGACGCCCGCCCATATTAGATCAGTCCATATACCGGCACCGGCACCGGTACAGCTTCTTCTTCCCCCCACCTCCATCCCTTTGTACATAGTTGACGCCCACCCACATTAGATCAGTCCATATACCGGCACCGGCACCGGTACAGCTTCTTCTTCCCCGCACCTCTATCCCTTTGTACATAGTTGACGCCCGCCCACATTAGAACAGTCCATATACCGGCACCGGTACAACTTCTTCCCCCACCTCTATCCCTTTTAGAATCACAAAGAAGGCTTTCTATTATACATAGTTGACGCCCGCCCACATTAGATCAGTCCATATACCGGCACCGGTACAGCTTTTTCCCCCACCTCTATCCGTTTTAGAATCACAAAGAAGGCTTTCTATTGTTCATAGTTGACGCCCGCCCACATTAGATCAGTCCATATACCGGCACCGGTACAGCTTCTTCCCCCACCTCTATCCCTTATAGAATCACAAAGAAGGCTTTCTATTATACATAGTTGACGCCCGCCCACATTAGATCAGTCCATATACCGGCACCGGTACAGCTTCTTCCCCCACCTCTATCCCTTACGCCCGCCCACATTAGATCAGTCCATATACCGGCACCGGCACTGGCACAGCTTCTTCCCCCACCTCTATCCCTTACGCCCGCCCACATTAGATCAGTCCATATACTGGTACAGCTTCTTCTCCCACCTCTATCCCTTACGCTCGCCCACATTAGATCAGTCCGTATACCGGTGCAGCTTCTGGCCCCACCTCTATCCCTTACGCCCGCCCACATTAGATCAGTCCATATACCGGCACCGGCACCCTGGTATAGCTTCTTCCCCACCTCTATCCCTTACGCCCGCCCACATTAGATCAGTCCATATACTGGCACCGGCCCCGGTACAGCTTCTTCTTCCCACCTCTATCCCTTACGCCCGCCCACATCAGATCAGCCCATATACCGGCACCGGCACCGGTACAGCTTCTTCCCCCACCTCTATCCCTTACGCCCGCCCACATTAGATCAGGCCATATACCGGCACCGGCACCGGTACAGCTTCTTCCCCCACCTCTATCCCTTTTAGAATCACAAAGAAGCTTTTCTATTGTATATTGTGCACAGAAATACAATTTATTTATTTTGCGTATGGCATTTAGAGCCGGGAGTGTCCGAGGACATCTTCGGCTCGCCAGAAACTGTAGCTGCTTCAAGCGGACACCCATAGGGTGAGCTACAAATACCGTTCAATTTCAAGTAGTTCCAACTTTCGCCACCAGATATCACTGACACCTAGTGGTGAACATTGGAACTTTGATAGAGCGTTACAACAAAATCTAATCTAGAAATTTAACTTCACACAAGTTTAGTTAAAGAGAGGATCGTTTACATGCCATAAATCTATATCATGGGACCGCCGGCTTTACTTCCCCTGCGAAGGAAGGCATACTGAAGGATTTTAACGCTCTTAAAAATCCGAAGAATTCGGCCGGCTTGGGAACAGCAGTTCAACATGCTACCAACTACGCCACCGAAGCCGCTACAGAAATACAATAATATACTATAACACTTTTCCATAAAAGTTTGAAAAACAGTTCTTGAAATACAAAGCTAACATCTTAGTACAAAGTGAGAAAGGTCTTCCCCCACCCTAACCTTTTATACCACAAACACATCCATGTCATGTGTGCACCTGTGCTGTCTCAAATATCTGTCAATGTAACGTTTCTCATGGCTGATAATAAACACCTACATCACGTGACATCATACGTCTTCAAGATTCATATTTCACACACCTGCATCCTGTAACACAGCACCTTGCTTCCAGTGGCAAGATCATGTTTTACTAACATCCTACGTCTGCAGGAAACATTTTTCGCAAACTTGCTATTTTGTAACACTAAACCTTGCATCCGGTGGCGAGTTCCTTTTTCCACTTACATTCTACGTCAGCAAGAATTATGTTTCACACACTTCCTTAACCTAACGCTGACCTTGCATCCAGTTGTAACACCTGGTTAACGTGAAGTCATTCACTGCAGGAGTTGGCTTGTTTTATATCATACATCACAGGCTTGTCTCATCCTCCATAAAAAACTGCATGGGATATTTGCATGTACCTCGAGTACTTAGGTGTATGCATTAGCCCCAACGCTAGCTTTACCCCCCACCCTTCACAAAAAAGAATAGGGTAATTGCGTGTGCCCTATGCACTTGGGTGTATGCATTAGCCTCCAATAGTGCTAGAGAACATCCATCCGCCGAGTTTTGCACTTAGGACCTTTTGACAAAAAATGAATAATACATTAAAAGACGGGGCGTTACATCAAGTCCTACGACCCCTCATACAAGTCCCTAGCCTTACTGGTTCACAAGATATTAAAAAGCGCATGACCTATTAGTTTTCGATCTTTTGGTTATTTTTAATAACTCATCCATAAATCATTATTCAAAAAGCCCACCTTCTTACAAAAAAAACCAAGTGCACATGCGTAAAAAACAAAAAACAAAAATGTTAATTCATATTGGCATCCAATCGTACACATGTTTTTCATGTAGAACAACGTTTAATTCATACTAGTATCGATTCGCATGCAAGAAATACGTGTAAAGCAATGTTTACTAAAAATATTCTTTCACCCCCTAGTAGGGGTAGGTTTTATTTTAGCGTTAAAATAAGTTGTTCAAAGGAAAGAGGGTGTCATCCCGAATCCTTCGACACCTCATTTGTTAAATCCCGACCAAGGGTTCGCGAGATATTGCCATTTTAGTATTCCAGCGGTGGAGCGGTGGCGGTGGGTTTTGAACTCTTAAAAAAACACTACTCATTAGACACACAGACACACTAATATCACACGTTGGGATTTGACTATCACCTGAAATAAAATACACAAATATTTTCCACACACAGCGCGCGCCTGGTCTCAATATTCTGACCGAAGGAAAACAATCTAATTATCAAATGCAAATAAAATGAAATGAAAGAATAGACGGTTCTTTCCAACTTCATGTCGCAACAAGACAACACAAAATTAATTACTTGTTCATTCAAAATGTGGCAAACACGAACACTTGTTTTTCCCCCTCGCTATCTTATCGTTAATCTAACACAGCACCACTTATCACCCTGGCCGTTTCCTGTGTACGCCAAATCAAATCTCCACATGTACGATTACATGGATTAAAAAACTACACAAAAATATACAAATCAACATAGGGTCACGCGTCCTCACGCATTTATAAATTTGAGTGTCGGGACACTACGTTACTATAAAAAATGAAACAAGAAAAATCACAAGAGAAATTATATACAAGGTTCCCATGCCAAAACATCTATATAAAGAATAAATCAGTATTTATACTGAACACATATCGGCTCGTCACGTCAGCGGACATCACTTTCCACGGTCCACCGTGGTATTTACACAACCATGATGATCGTCTTCGAAGAGAGCGTGATCACCATCCCATCGGTCGACCCATAGTTCATCATTTGCTGTCTTCTTATAAGATGAAAAATACAAAGTTCTAATTAATAAATCTATTTCTACTATAATTGCACATAGAGCTACTCAATCACTCTAAAGTCCTAGGCAATTAATTCGAAGTCACTTTCCCCAAATAAGCACATGCTAGTTTCACATGCAAAAACATAATTACACTATTCACTGAAAATGTTATTTTAAAATGTTTATCATCTCACTTGAGATCGTGTTCAAAGTACTACGAATGTATAAGAGCTCTCGGCTCTGACAAAATAAGAGGATGACGTATCAAAAATATCACAAGTCCATAATGGGCTATCAAAAATCACGACGTGTAGTAACGTGAAGTAGGCCTCAGCCACCTCAAAGTAAGACGTATGATAGTACTCGGCTACCTCAAAATAAGAACGTATAATAGCACTCAGCTACCTCCAAGTAAGAAAAAGTTCATTAGCACTGACTCTCAATTTATACAAAACTGGACCGTGGCACTATGGAGGGGACTGTAAATTGTCAATAAATCGAAGGAGTCGTCATACAATCTTGCGAGTGGTATCAAACTTCATCATTTTTCATGCAGGTTCCAACACTGGTCCACGGATCAAAATCGCATCGTGGATTAATCAGATATGGTCTTGCCGCGCTTTCTCATGGCGATCTGCCTTCGCGCCAAAATGAGCTTGGGTCCGCATGATTCGTGGGTTCATACGAGAATTCGTCGCGGAGATCACCTAGCTCCTCCCTTCTCAACGTCATCAGATGTATCTTCTTCTCACAAGCCCGCTCAACTCGCTCTCTCTCTTGTCCAGTGGACAAAGGTTTCTGGCGCGTAGGTACGCTTGGCCTTGACGTTCAGTGACCCTATTCCAAGAATTATCCAAATATAACTTGCGTCTCAACACGGCTAACTTCTTGCAACACTACTGTGCTCCCAACTTATAACTGACTGCGGACGTCATGCAGTATATAAAATAATACATGAACAATTATTCTATGATCAATTGAATAAGGGTTCAGTATATTAATGAAATGAAATTCCAATCTGTCAAGGAGACAATGGGAATATTAATTATGGATGCAATTATGTGAAAGAATTTATTAATGTGGAATTGTTAGCGAAATATTATTATGTAATGCCATTATTGGAAAAGAAACTGAATCTTGTCAGGGTCAGTAATGCTATAGTTTGTGGGAGGTGTCATTCCCATGCACTTTGTTGAGAATTGAAGTAATTGGTAGCTGCGTTATTTAATTATCAGATGTGCTATGCCAGACTTGTATGATTATTGCAGAAACATGAAACCAGAGCAGTTATTGTGAACAATCATCGTTTATATTATGAAACCTGATTAGGTAATAATTAACATGAGCTAGGCTTCATTGAACGGCTTCATGTCCCACAACTTCGTCATTTTAGAGGAGTGGTGTTGTGAAAATAGTTGCTGTTTCAAAATGTTACTAAAGCCAGTTGGCTTGTGGAAGTGAAACTCACTTTCACTGTCCACGAGGACATGAGTGTATAAACACGTGTATATATATATATATATATATAAATAAAAGGATATCGGAGATTAGTAGTTGTATAAATTAAAAATATTGAAATGTTCAGCTTTGATAATATATATTTTTTATTATTATTTTACTTGATCTGTATTTCAATTAGGGATTTACCGATTTTTGCGTTTATAATCTCCGATATTAAGATTTGGGGGATCAGTATTTTTTTGTGTGTGTTCAATGCACATGGCTTTGTGAAACCTATACTGATGGAACGTTTGGTAATTATGACGCATTTCATTTTGTTGTGGGAAGAGGCGTCTAGTGCAACAATTTTTTTGTATCGTCTTTTGGAATAAATCACGAACACGAGTTTTTTCGTTTGTTCGACTTACTATTTTAACTTTCGTTTTCTGATTTATCTTCGCTAATGTTAGTTGTTCTACGAGAACTACAATAGATGCCCACCAATTTTTCACCTGTAATACCCCGAGATTTCTAAGTTTCTCAGCTCTATCGGATTTTTTTTTCTGTTTTCTTGTATTTGTCGTAGATCAACTGGATGGTCACATGCCAAATCGAACCAAGCGCCAAAATCGGATATTTTCGTATACTGCTATAAAATGATTATAGATAGTAATATCTTTCTTGTGCCAAAGCGGTCTAAAGTTTTCATGAACCAGGAGGAAGTGACATCACAAAGTTGTTGTGGTATAAGGTTGGTTATACTGATTTCATTCTGCCAGAGTGAACCAAACACCGAAAGAAGATGGTTTCGGATGGATATGGTCCACGAGCTAGGCATTTAATTTCATCCAGAACCATCGCAGAAATAGCAGCAGATATCCAGAGTGACTTCAGTTCTGGCTCCTCAGACTTCTTTGACCCTGAGGAATGGGAAGAATCTACGAGTGGAGGCAAGTATTGCAATATCTTTTACAATAAATATGTTTATTTTATTTTGAGGTTATGAAGAACAGCTATTCTTTAGCCAAAACGGACCACGCTTTTCGCGCCTTTATACTCAAGAGTCTTACATTTTTTGATCAGTCTTACAATTGTGATTCTTGGGCTACACAAACAGCACTGATTATTGGCTCTATAAAATGCCAAGGTGTCAGCCGCAGGCGAGTTAAAAATGTAGGCATTTCGTCAAGAAATATCAGCCGAAAATAGTTCATACGTTCATCTGCAGATGGGGACACTGAGGTATGCAAAGACATGTTTATGAAGACATTGCAAGTAAGCAGTGCTAAAATTCATAGGGCACTGCTGAAGGCTAAGACGGGGACAATGAAAGAACAACGAGGGGTGCATGAACCACATAATAAAAGTTCCTCCTGTACTGTTGACCGTATTAGAGAACACATTAAAAGCTTCCCTGCAGTTTATAGCCACTGCACCAGGAAAGATTCAAATAAAAAGTACTTGAATACTAATCTCAATTTGAGTTTAATGTACAGGCTATTAGTGAAGAAATGTAAACAAGAAGGTCGAGTTCAGAAGATTCCTTGTCAGTCGCTGTATGAGAGGGTATTCAGGCGTGACTTCAATATAAGCTTCCGTCCCCCAAAAAAGGACACATGCCACACATGTGATTCTGTGAAAATTCAAATTCAGTCAGCTGAAGCCAGTAATCTTCCTGATGTGACACAGTTGAAGGCTAAGCTAGAACTTCATCACCGTAAAGCAGAGAGTGCAAGAGATGCTGTGAAGAACAATGAATTGAAGAGCAAATCTGAGGATGGACCCACGTAATATTATTCTCATGCAGAAGGTAATGTCTTTACCTCGCTTAACCAATAACGAAGTCTACTACGAAAGACAGGTTTCTTGTTTTAATGTAGGAATTCATGATTTTTGCTCTAATAAGGACACTATGCATCTTTGGAATGAGAGTGTGGCATCCAGAGGTGCATAAGAGATAGGATCTTGCATCTTAAAATACCTGAAGAGTCATGGAACTAAAGAGACGCTAATAGCATGGTCAGACAGCTGCGGTGGTCAGAATAGAAATTTCAAGCTGGCTTGTTTCTGGATGTTTGTGGTCCAGTCTTCAGAGATACGCATTAAAGAAGTTATCCACAAGTTTGCTGAACCAGAACATTCTTACCTACCTAACGACAGTGCGTTTGGAGATATAGAGAGAAAGCCTAAGTATCACCCAGAGGTCTATGCCCCATCACAGTGGTATGATATAATTTCAAGTGTGAGAGTAAGGAAAACTACTTTTGAAATAGCGGTAATGGAAACAGAAGATTTTAAATCCACTGAAATTCTGCAGCAAAATCTTGTTAACCGTAAAAAGAATGACTCAGATGACAAAGTTCAATGACATAAGATCAAAGAACTGAGATTTACGAAAGGAAAGCCTGGCATAATGGAGTATAAATACACTCACAACGAGGACTATGAATACTTTTCAGTGAACTTCAATAAAAGAATAAAGGCAGACCAACAAATCTTGGTGAACTTGACCTTCCAGTACTCTACCCGAAAAGTAGACCTCTGAGTGAAGACAAGCTTAAAGACGTGAAAAGTCTACTGAAATACGTCCCTCGAGTATACCATTCATTTTATGAAAGGATCACAAGTGCTAATGAACAAAACATCACTACTTTTGAACATGACTGCTCTGACAATACCTGTGAGGAAATCGGTACTGAATGTGCATGAAGTATGATTTTCAGGGGTATCCATATGCAATTTAATTTAAAAGGGTACTGGTACTGCACCATTATTCCTAAAGGTCTTAAGTACAGATATGGATACAGTATTTTGAAACGCCCTGTAACTTTCAAGCTAGCCACTGAAGTCTATCATAACAGCTGTTCTACAGCAAGCAAAAGTTCTGCTATCAAGAATGGATCGGTAGAGCTCGTATTTCCGACGAGAAGCCCGAAGGTCATCGATAATAATCATGTTGACATTGTCTAACATTATATCGATCGATTCACCTGAGAATGATTAATACGAATTAAAGTATATTTAGCACTATATGTAAGCAGTTATTTATGTCTGTATGCATATTTCCATGGCAGAAAGCTATTATAAAGCAAGTATAAAAAACAGAAGAACAGTCACTAGTGATTATACTTCGACTGCGATATATTTATATCGACTCGTGGCGTATAGAGGAGTGGGGGTAGCAGATGTCTTGCTCAAGCGACCTCGTGTGGAGAGCATATACTTGTGAAACTGACAGCGTGCAGTAATAATCCTGGAAATACTGAAAGTGAAATGGCCAGTTAACGGGATTTTCAAAACGTGTGAGCGTGCATATGTATATAAGCGAGTTCGTTCGGCATTCTACGTGGAATAGAGACTTGCTTAATGGGGATCAGACATGGTTTTAAACATGTTATATGTTTATCTTTGCGACCGTGTGTCCAGCGCCACTAACGGACCATGCGGATGAATACATTCATAATCCCGGCCACCAGCTCGGTTGTATTATGTCGTAACACTCTGCTTGTAAAACTTCATGGAAATGCAGCCTAGATTTGATTCAAACTTTTCACAGTGGCAATACTTCTTAAAAAAAGCACATTCTTAAGCAAGGTGTCAGAGGGAAGGAATACAATGAAGCCTATATCTATTACGATGATAGGCTAGAGTACAATAGGAATACTGCATTAGCAGAGTGGTAGCGGGAACAGTTTTGTAGCAACGTTCATTTACTATGAAGTGTACAAGCGCGTTTCGTAATGCATGGGACCGCGCGGACACGTGTGAACTTGCTCACATTCGCATCCTTGTATTGGAACTATTTAGCGGCTGTTCGAATTCACTCTCGCTTCGTGACGAGTTGATAAACTGTTTGCGGTTCAGCCATCGGTATTCTAATGCGTGTGGAAAGATATCGCCAGGATATATTGGGACCATTTCGACCGGTCTGGAGTTGTTCGAGCCTAGGAGGACTATGGTTTGTTCTCTGGAGACCCAGTTGGAGTCCGGCATGTTTTGTGTTGGTCTGGAGCCTAGTATGGCCAACGATATCCTTTTTTTCCACATCCAGATTCGCCAAAGGTACAGATCACTTCAACTTGTTACAGTAGTGTAGCGTGGACATGTGATCAATCACAAATTGCCATATTTTGATTTTTGTACATTAAATGGTTGAGTAGAAAGGGCAGGTTCGATGCCTATTTCGAAACTGACCTTCTATAATGCCAGGATTTTGACTCATAAAAATGAGTGCATCCTTTGTGAATTTTGATTGATAAATTTAAAATTTTAATAGTATTTTACAGTATTTAAACTGATATGCTCATTCTTATTTGTCGAGAAGTCACTGTAGGAGGAAGATCTCCAGATTTTTGTGTACGAATATTTTAGTAACGCAATTTTTTTTAAGCGGCGTTGAGAACTCTGACTGAGTTTTACATATTCTAGTGCATTGTTTTTTAAGCACTTTCGCTTGGATTATCTTATTCTTTGAGGAGAATTTTTATTTCCTTATTATTATTATTATAATGATATTAGGAAGTTTTCGGATCCTGTTATTCTGAATGTTACTTCGAGTCTTTAGACTATTTTTCTTCAGTTTATTAACAGATTTAACTTGTATTTCCTGAGCGTGATTTTCGGAGTGGATTGACTAATGGGTCATTAGAGGCTTAGCCTCTGTAGTTAACCTAGATCCATGCTGTAGGATTAATCCACCGATATTTTCGCGTTCGGGAAATTTAGGGAAGATCTTATTTTGAGATTGGATATTTTTTTTTTATTTAATCGTTTTTACAACCTCAGTTTTGAGTGGTTGTGAATGTTATACTTTTCTTCTCTTATGAAGTTAACACTGGATTAAATTGATATCATTGCCTTTGGTGCAATAGTTTTTCTCCATTAAGAGGGTATTTGAACGACATCCAAAATTTGCGAGGATAATCCCAGGAATGACTTACTATAAGTCATACGTTTAAGAACTATGAATATTGTAATACATCAATGTAAGGCAAGTTTTCTAAAAATAGGTGGAGTATTACTGGAATCCACTAGCCTTTATTAATAACCTATTACAGAATCAAATTATTTTTCTGAGCACGAGTTCAGGCTTTTATTATAAACAGCTGATTTTCATAATTGTGGATTTAAAACAGTAAGGCTCCAAGTATAGGTGCATGTTAGATTTTAAGAGGCATGTATTAGGAATAATGCTCTTGTGTTTAAGTATTTTGATATAGTGCTTTGCGAAGCAAATTTTCTTGTTGAAGATTGAGTAACGTGTGCCAATCAAGAATAGATTGAATGAGGTTTCAACCCAGAGAGGCGTTGTTATTAACCTAGTATGGTTAATATTTTGTCATAGGTGACTTTATCGCTGTTATTATCGTGAAGTAATGCCTGTGTGAAGATTAGTATTTTTCTGAGCATTATTATTAAAACTCTTGAGTGGCTATCCAGTTCAATATTTCCAGTAAAATTATAAGGACTTTGCCATAGCATGTATGTTTAACAAGGATCACCGATAACTATTTAATGCTGAAACTATGATTAAATTTTGCTTAACTTAACTGTTGGGCAGAAATACCCTGAAATTAGAAATGAAACAATTAAACAATTTTAGCAGAAGTGAATGTCGTGACATTAAGTCAGTGGGAGGAGAATAATCGAAATTATTCTAGAATTTTGTATAAATTTGTATATTCTGTAAATATGCCATATTAATTTCACCGTTAAATAACAAGACCTTATAATGCTATTGAAAATGTCGTGTAAGATTATTGGTTATAATCAGGGTATTTTTGTGTAAGATGTTCATTAAGTTAATGAACCGAAATGAATCCAATTTATTCAATTCATATATTTTTTTTTGTGTGTGCTTATCCTATGGGATCGAAAATTATTATTATTATATATATATATATATTTTAAGATCTAAAAGTTAGTTGAGATAATGGGTAATTCATTTTGGAAGCCTTTCCCATATTCCATAGCTGAAAGACAATTCAGTATAATTAATGATATTTTTGATTGGTCGTGGTATCGACAAAATTTATATTTCTTGTCATGTTTATTCTTGCAATAAACTAATTTATTATTTGGTTTTAATTATTGCGTGATGCTTTATAGTGGTGATGGAAGGGTGTATTAAGGGGGCCATCACAATATATTTTAGGGTTTACCACACCTTTGAGATTCTTTCTTCCTTTTGAAGAATTCTTGTGTTTTGAGCTAGTCTTTTCTTTCTCTGTCTGGCTGCGTGGCTCAGGGGTAACGTTCTCGCTTGCTGAGCCCAAGATTGCAGGTTCGAAACCTGGCGCAGTCAGCTGGCATTTGAGGGTGCGCAAATGCGAGGGAGCCGTGTCAGTAGATTTACTGGCACGTTAAAAATCCCCTTCGGGGCAAAATTCCGGCACCCCGGCGTCTCTAAAAGCCAGGGTAGTTAAAAGGGACGTAAAACCAATAACAATAAAAAAAATTCTTTCTCTGAGCCTTGGTCAGTCTTAATACATCCTGTTAGGTATTCGAGAGGCCCTATTATCCCTGTGCCTGTTGGTAGAACTTGTTTTTTTTCTAGTCGGGGATTTTCAGGTTCTACGATCCTGCTGTTATCCAGGGATTCAACAGGTAGGTAATAAAAGGGTACATGAGATGGCGCCCAGCTCAGGGGCTTCGAAAAACAGGAATACCAGAGCGAATACCAGGGAGTTGAATGCCATAATTCTGCCAAAATTGAAACTGAAAGTACAAAGTGGAAATTAGTTTTATGATCATGTAACACAGATCGCGAATTGGAACACCGTGTTTGCTGTGTGATCATGAATCAAGGCAATAAAATAATGGTGAACCAATATTTTGGCACGAACTATTGGAATTCCTATGGAACAAAGGAATTACGAGGATACTCGAGCTACTTGACTTACAAGTGGTATTGCAACCATTATTAAATTTTGTATTTTATGTATTGGAGTGGTGCCACACGCTCTGTTAATAATTTGTTCTACTTGTTTCCGGCTGATCATTGCTGACATCATTAAAAATATACGTTTTTGTAACAAATTTAAATTTGAGTAATGGTAGAATCATAGACCTTCACCGATATAAACCCTCACGCACATGTATTGTGCCCTTTTAGCAAGAAATATGCAAATCACAGTATGCCAGCATTGCTCAATTCGGGATTTCGGGGTTGTAGTATGTTCTCCCACTCTGTGACTTACACATTTTGGATTAAATAGAGGATACACTTGCAAAAATAACAACAAAATCAACTCCTATTTTAAAACATTTAATTAACCAAAATCATGGCGCTACAAACAATAAAACAATTAAATTACTGACCAATAATCTTCTACTTGTTCCAAGTGAACAAGGAATAATATAAGAATTAAACAAATATTGTATTAAAACACATGGTTTCCTTTAAAACCAACAATTCATAATTATTTTTACTTCCATAAAGTATCTATCTTAAAGTTCCATATAACTACGAGCTCCTTTGGCTCGATATTTTCCAATAATAATTGTGTCATTCTTCTTGTACACCTCAAATACTATTTTTATATTTTCTTATCATCAAAACAAATATATAATTACATTTAAAGTACATGTTAATTCTTTACTTAAATATTTGGGCACTTCACATGTTTTCAGCATTTACCAGCCCTCTCAAGTTCTACAAATTCATCATAGTAATCGGGAAAATACTTGTGTACTCCAGAGTTATAAAGATTACTTGACAAAGTCAAAAACTATGATTACTCCCGGAATCTAGTTACCTTCATTTAACTCGTGGAACCCTACTTCCATACAACGTTACAATAGGGATTGTTATTTATTTATTTGTCTTATAAGACCATTATCACATAAGAAAACTACGATCTGAACTTGCAAGCGATAATTTCATCTACAAGGACCTCGGTTCACTTCCCGGGTCATTAACAACTTTAAAACAATCACGGTGTATTCATTCCTTCTTACAGACGGCCTCCACCAACCCTCATGCTATGAAGGTCAGGCCGTTATACTCGAGCGAGATTTATGACCGGGAGGGTGGCTCCCTGTCTAGCCTACGGTTGGAGCTCTCTTCAATGCTTTTAAAACAAACCTTCCTTTCTTTTCAGTTCTATGGAGAGACCTGGCATTTAACTTCACTTATTTCCTTTCAACAATATTATTTGGCTCATAAACCACTTTCGTAACCTTTGCATTTATTAATTATAAAGGGTCCTCATTGATTGGGAAGAGTAATACACATTTTACGACGAATAATTAGGGGCTTCAACAACAAGAGGATTCTAGGTTCGAATCTCTTAACATGCCTCGGGAACCATTCCCACATTGGAGGACTTATACAAAATGCGATTTAGGGTCAGCCGTAGCCTACATGACCTACGCTCAATAATACCATACATTTGCTCCCTTTTCAATATAAACACACACATGGCCTCGTGATCTATGTCACTAATGGAGGACTTACAACATATCTCAATTCACTGCAATCAACTACCCTTCATAAGTAATTTACCAAGTACTTTTAACTTTTACGCGTTCCTAGCGTGACATTTTATTTTAATTGCGCTCCATTGCGCTATACTTTATTTTTAAGCCTAGCGTCTCCCACAGAACCGATAAATTCTATATTAACAATTGATGCATATCTCAATTTTTATATTAATCTTTTCCTTTGACAATAATTGCTCTATTTTAATGACATGCATTAATATCATGTCTTGTACTTTTATTAAGGCTCCAACGCTCTTACTTTCATATCATTCAGTTTAATCTTTATTTATATTTCCTTTATATTATTATTATTATTATTATTACGCTTGCTTTTATAACATTCGTCAAATACACTGACATATTATTCATACATTTCCTCTACAGGATTTATTCTTTCACATACTTATTTATAATTTCTCAAAATTCTATTTTTGTTCAGACCGCGTTCTTATTCTGTATTTAGTTATTTAGAAACATCCCTTTTACTCAAAAACTCCGGTGGATTTGTACACAATCATTTCCCCGACACCAAAACATAATAAAAATCTTTACTCACATGTTTAAGGTCGTTTCTTGACTCTTCTCCTCGTGCGATGCGTCATTTTTGGCCCACCTTTTTTAACTTACTCCATCGTGTACATATTCATTGCATGTACAGACATATCTTGACACATATTTAACACGTATACATTTAACACTAATAACATTTTAAATACACTGGTGTATCCGTTTAGAACACACAATAAAAACACTGAAAATATATTATTTTTAACACACAATCTTGATATATTTACACTTCACAAATTTTGATCACTAGGCCGCTATTTAAGCCTATCACACGTGACCTCTTGATCTCCCGTCTTCAAGGGTGAAATTTAATAATGTCAGCTTCCTATCCTCTCTGAATGTGAAAGTCTCGACTCATCTACTTCCTCCCTGCAATAGCACTCCTTCGAATCCCGTTCTTGACGATCTGCTATTCCTCTGACACGAACGGCTCCCCTTTTAGATCCTATTTATTTGATCTTATCGAAAGTCTGTTCTGTTCACGGTCCCCTCGATAATTTATCGGTGACCTACGGATTTTTAGCTACTAATACTTCTTGCGTCTTAGTGCTTTTGAATAGTTCGTCTGCTTTCTTGAAACGATGTCTATAGTTTCCTGTCTTCTCCTTTGCTTATTCGGTTCTCGCACTTCTAATCTTCTAAAATACTTACGAACCTTATTTTCTCTGTCCCTGCTCGGGTTCTTTAAATTAGATAAACTGTTTATCTTGCTGTTACGGTACTTCCGTACGTTATGATACTTTTGGTCGTTTACTCAAAGACCTATCGCCCTGAGTCAAGTTCGCAGCCTGCTCTGACTGTATTTTATGAACTTTTCACTGTAAACCTTTATACTGTCGGACCTAAATCCTGTAACTAGGATTTTCCTAATTTTTCAACACGGCGATACTGTAATTTTACTTCTTTACAAATCTTTACGGAGGCACGTAAATTATTGATATCGCGACGCTCGTGGCTGTCGGATATTTTCTATTCGGTGCTTATACTCGTTGCACAGTATGACCTCCCCTGAAGTTCATACGTTTGAAGACTTTGACGCAGCATCTCCGCTCACGGAGTGCTCGTTGTAAAACTGCATGATGCGTAGTGACGCCTCCCTCGGGCTCTTGAATACTGTCTTCGGTGCTTGATACAGCGTGACGCCCCCTCACGGGCTGTCGGAATGACTGCATGTACTGATCCAGCGTGACGCCCCCCTGGGCTATCGGAAACTGCATGTTTGGTCTGGCTCTGCCAGGAGCTTTATACTCTTTAGTCACAGAAAGATAAAACTCTAGTCCTTTTCGTGACCAACTTTTGAACTAATTGCCGTACAATTATAAAAATTATATCTTCAGAAAGCTCGTCTTCTCAACGTCAAATGATCTCATTGCGCATAAGAATCGATCGTGCATTCTGGAGATATTAATTAATTTGTAGTCTTCAGCGGCGTGGGTGTTGCTGTTCATTTTTAATATTCCCCACTCCTCTAGTATCAGTGAATCCCCGATGACGTATACTGCGTTTGCAGTTTTTTCCTGTGCAATTATTACAAGGTTTTTCTTTGCACAAAAATCTCTAATCCGAAAAGATTCACAGTCCAGTGATTATTTACTTATTTTTATTCCTGCAAATTGGTTTAATTTAATTATTCTTCTTCTGGCACATCGGCGGTGTTGCCGTTTTCCTGCAAGCTAAGCGGGATTTCCGAGTCACGCTTCTCTGTCTCACAGTAAAAATTTTCCACTCGTTCTATTAATATCCATGACCCGCTCCTCTCAAGGAGTCAAGTGGCATGATCTCATCTTCTGAACACCTGGTCCTTGCCGCTTGCACAACGTTAGGCTAGAATCCTGGCTTGAAATTTCTCTATGTTACATTAGAAACTGTATGTTTCTTTCATTCCTTCCCCAAATACATGGATTCGACGCCATTTGAGCCAATGGTACATGGGTTCAGTATATAGGCGATCCCAAATCAATTTGGACACTTCGTGTTTAGACATAAGCTTATTTTAAGGTAATGCCAGACAATAAGGATGAGCATGTATGGTAAATGGTGGTTGTTTGTAGATGTTCTCGCTGTGCTTTGTTGGTGTGGTATTCTTATTTCTTGTGAAGTGTAGTGAAGCATGTCTGAAGGTAATATGGTGACTGTTGGTGACGTTAAGAAGATGTTTGAAATTATTCAAAATAAAATGGATAATTTGAATCAGGACATAGAAAATATTAAGGTCCAAACTAAATCTGCATTAGACCGTATGTCTGAAACTGTTATTCAAAATCAGGATGCAGTTGTTGAAGGTTTCAGGGGGAAATTGATACTATGCAATCCTCCTTGAAGGCTATCAATGATAGTTCTAAAAGGGTAGAAAAGAAGGTTACCAGTGTAGAATCTAATATCGAAGATATCCAGGACGATAATAGAAGAACACAACTAGTTATCAGTACACTCCGAGCTAATGTTTGCTTGGTACAGGTTGGCCTAGAAAGAATGCAACTTGACATTAACAATATCCAAACTAGTCAAACATCAATGCAAAATAGTCAAACTTCAATTCAAACAGATCTTAACAATGTTCAGACTAGTCAAAAGGGAATTGAGGAAACAGTAAAGGATGTTAACTCTAATGTAAGGATTATGCAATCGCAAATCAATGATTTAAGAACAGATGTGGGATTAATAGAATCCAGTCAAAAAGAGATTCAGTCCCAAGTCAAAAATATTCAGAATTATGTAAATCAAATTGAATCCAGCCAAAATAAAATGGAGTTAGAGGTCCGAAAAATCGAATCTTGTCAATATCAGACGGAGGTTAAGTTAATGGAGCTAGAAAAATCAAGTAAAGAGTTTCAAGTTGAGATTAGACTAGACTTTGAAAAAAGTGTGAAGCTTAGTAAAAAAAATTTAGAAGCACTTCAGCTACAGTTTTCCCATGACACTAATCAGACCCAGAATAGCCTGGAGCAGTTGAAATGTGAAATGGGGACACTCCGAGCTCAAGTCACAGATCATACAAAACTTCTCAGGGATTATTTTGACATAGATTTGAAAGGGATCATAAGAGATAATATTGTTACATTTCGTAAAGATATCATGAAAATTAATGAGGAATGTTTTAAAGTTGAGAAATCTAAGTTCGAATTCAAACTTGCCACTGGTCTTGCAACTAATAGCAAAGACATAATAAATGTTAGGGAAGATCTAAGCAAAAGAATGGATGGAATTCAAAATACACAGGTTAATAACATATCCGATTTAGAGAAACGTATTAATACTGTTGAAACTAAAGTCGACCAAAGTAAGATAGAGTTAAATGAGGTCAGGGAGGAGAAAACTTCCGAGATTAATGAAATTAGAAATGGTCTCGAGAAAATTAATCTAGAGGGGCATATCAATTTGGATACGCTAAAGGATCAATTGCGATCACTTTTACAGTCCGATTTTAGAGTTGTAGTTGAACAACCTGAAATGATAGTACCTGATAGTAGGGAAAGGATGATGCAGGAATCTCCCAATAACGAACCCAACGTCCAACTCAATCAAATGGAACATCCGAGTCCCATTCGAACAAGCAGGGAGACGTTTAGTTCTCCGAACCCCAACGTTCGCATGGATCGATGGAAAAGACACCGAATGTAACCATAATAAGAAACTTTGATGACAAACCTAGGAAGTTTAGCAATCTGGATGGAATGACACCGATCGAATTTGTAAGGGCATTAAGAGATTACTTTTTGGAGTCACATGTGCCACGTGAGCGTGAGCTACGTATGGTGGAAAGGTTTCTTACCGATGCTCCGTTACAATGGTTCCGAGTCTTTCGTTACACATTTGACAATTTTGAACAGTTTTCGGAGGCCTTCATACAAAGATTTTGGTCGATCGAGGTCCAACAAAATGTGAGATCGGAAGTCTATTCACGCAAGTACTCCAGTACAGGACCAACCAGCTATGCTGAGTACTTTGCGCGTCAGTTAGCAAAACTCCGTTTTCTCCAGCCTCCGTTAACCCAAGAAGAACTCCTTGAAGCTATCTCACGTCAATTGCCTGCGGAAGTAAGGAGATCAATTATTTCTTCCGGAGTATCGTCTTTAACGTCGTTGGATGACTTGTTACGTCGATTAGATCACATGAGTATGATGACGCAACCTACCATAATCAAAAATGCCAGGCAGGAATCGAAAGTTGTAAACGCGGTAATGATGAACTGTACACAGCAGACGGATCGTTTTGAGCAAAGAAGAGATGATAGAATGGGTCCTATTAGAAATACCCATCAGGAAGAGAGGAGATGGGAAAACCAACGTAGGGACGCCCAGGAGAGGCCATGGCAACGTCGCTACGAGGAGAGAAATTTCTATCGAAGAGATAATGATCGAAACCGGAATGATCACCGAGAAACGCCTTATAACAGGAATTACAGATATGATCAAAATAATCGAGATAACAGGTATAATAGGAATGATAGAGATACCCGTGACAACAGAGATAAGAGACAAAATCAGGGGTACTCAAGATACAACAATTATCGAACGGAGGCGTCCGATAAGAAAGTGCAACAGGAGAGGCTCAAGAGAGGGCGAGATAAGTCCACGGAGGTTGGACGAAGAAAATCGAAGGAAAGAAAGGAAGAAAATCTAGATCAGTCACAACCCAGCACTAGCAGAGAAGGTCGGAGTTCAGAAAGAGCTCCGGATCTAGAAAAAAAACGCCAATTTCCAGGCGAAACTAATGACTGACGTTGCCACTCATTCCTCTGTTATCACGATTTTTGAAATTTTTGAAGCTGCTGACGAAGATCTTCTATTTGAACCACAAACGAAACCGAGAGGAAGGGTAGTTGAACTTCCCGTTATTAATATACAAATTGGTCTACAATACTGTAAAGCTTTGATGGACACAGGTGCTATGATCTCAATAGTTAATGAGGACTGTTTCGAGAGATTGAAACCAGAAAACCAATTTACCATTCTTCCAGCATCTCCAACAAAAATTCGTGGGATATTTAAGGATAAAACTATGAAATGCAAAGTGCATTTTTTAATGAAATTCTGGATCAATCAGAGAAGTTATGAACATATTTTCACTGTCGTTAAGAATATTAATTTTGACGTCATACTAGGGATCGATTTTATTACACAAGCTAGGGCAATCATCGACATGGACAAAGGAATAATAAGATTCAAGGAAGAAAGTACAGAGGATGTAGTGATGGAAGAAATGGATGGAAACGAAATTAATAGAGATATCCCTAGAATGGAAAACCTGTAACTCTCCTATCGGATCACGGAGCTCAATTCACTTCGATGGATTTTGAGAATGCCATGATTAGGCTTGGTGTCAAGCACGCGTTTTCTAGCGTTAGATATCCGGAATCTAACGTCTCGGAACGTGTAATGGCAGAAATTAGCAAGTTTGCGAGAATTTACTGTCCTGAGGATCATGCGAGCTGGGTCAAGTTCATCCCACTCATGGAAAGATGCATGAATTCCACATTCCATGAGAGCTTATCCGACATACCCATGGTTGTACACCATAATAGGAGGCCAGAAAGAGCCTGGACAGAGATCGTGAGATTTCTGCCTAAGGACAGGGAGCCTGCAGTCCAAGAAAGAATTAATTCAGCTAGAGAAAGCTTGATGGAAGCAGCCGAGAAGCGGCATAAACGGATCAGAAATAAAAGATATCGGCCACCGATGAGAGTAAACGAGATGATTCTCGTCAAGAAACCGACAAAAGCAGATGTTGCTAAGAAGCAATTCACCAAGTTCTCCTATGTCTTCCACGGACCCTATAAAATCGCTAGGTCGTTCGGAAATAATTGTTATGAGGTAGTAAGCCTAAATGGAAGACAAGCGATAGGTCGTTTCAACGCAAAAAAACCTGAAAAGATATGTGAAGAAGATAGTCTGAGTGTTGACTGAATAATGCTACATATGCCGAAATTACCTGGAATGGTGTAAATAAAAGCTGAGGAGACTTTTATTTAAGGTATCAAAGGGAAAATGCACCATTATTCCTGAAGGTCTTAAGTACAGATATGGATACAGTATTTTGAAACGCCCTGTAACTTTCAAGCTAGCCACTGAATTCTATCATAACAGCTGGTCTACAGCAAGCAAAAGTTCTGCTATCAAGAATGGATTGGTAGAGCTCGTATTTCCGACGAGAAGCCCGAAGGTCATCGATAATAATCATGTTGACATTGTCTAACATTATATCGATCGATCACCTGAGAATGATTAATACGAATTAAAGTATATTTAGCACTATATGTAAGCAGTTATTTATGTCTGTATGCATATTTCCATGGCAGAAAGCTATTATAAAGCAAGTATAAAAAACAGAAGAACAGTCACTAGTGATTATACTTCGACTGCGATATATTTATATCGACTCGTGGCGTATAGAGGAGTGGGGGTAGCAGATGTCTTGCTCAAGCGACCTCGTGTGGAGAGCATATAATTGTGAAACTGACAGCGTGCAGTAATAATCCTGGAAATACTGAAAGTGAAATGGCCAGTTAACGGGATTTTCAAAACGTGTGAGCGTGCATATGTATATAAGCGAGTTCGTTCGGCATTCTACGTGGAATAGAGACTTGCTTAATGGGGATCAGACATGGTTTTAAACATGTTATATGTTTATCTTTGCGACCGTGTGTCCAGCGCCACTAACGGACCATGCTGAAGAATACATTCATAATCCCGGCCACCAGCTCGGTTGTATTATGTCGTAACACTCTGCTTGTAAAACTTCATGGAAATGCAGCCTAGATTTGATTCAAACTTTTCACAGTGGCAATACTTCTTAAAAAAAGCACATTCTTAAGCAAGGTGTCAGAGGGAAGGAATACAATGAAGCCTATATCTATTACGATGACAGGCTAGAGTACAATAGGAATACTGCATTAGCAGAGTGGTATCGGGAACAGTTTTGTGGCAACGTTCATTTACTATGAAGTGTACAAGCGAGTTTGGTAATGCAAGGGACCGCGCGGACACGTGTGAACTTGCTCACATTCGCATCCTTGTATTGGGACTATTTAGCGGCTGTTCGAATTCACTCTCGCTTCGTGACGAGTTGATAAACTGTTTGCGGTTCAGCCATCGGTATTCTAATGCGTGTGGAAAGATATCGCCAGGATATATTGGGACCATTTCGACCGGTCTGGAGTTGTTCGAGCCTAGGAGGACTATGGTTTGTTCTCTGGAGACCCAGTTGGAGTCCGGCATGTTTTGTGTTGGTCTGGAGCCTAGTATGGCCAACGATATCCTTTTTTTCCACATCCAGATTCGCCAAAGGTACAGATCACTTCAACTTGTTACAGTAGTGTAGCGTGGACATGTGAACAATCACAAATTGCCATATTTTGATTTTTGTAGATTAAATGGTTGAGTAGAAAGTGCAGGTTCGATGCCTATTTCGAAGCTGACCTTCTATAATGCCAGGATTTTGACTCATAAAAATGAGTGCATCCTTTGTGAATTTTGATTGATAAATTTAAAATTTTAATAGTATTTTACAGTATTTAAACTGATATGCTCATTCTTATTTGTCGAGAAGTCACTGTAGGAGGAAGATCTCCAGATTTTTGTGTAAGAATATTTTAGTAACGCAATTTTTTTAAGCGGCGTTGAGAACTCTGACTGAGTTTTACATATTCTAGTGCATTGTTTTTTAAGCACTTTCGCTTGAATTATCTTATTCTTTGAGGAGAATTTTTATTTCCTTATTATTATTATTATAACGATATTAGGAAGTTTTCGGATCCTGTTATTCTGAATGTTACTTCGAGTCTTTAGACTATTTTTCTTCAGTTTATTAACAGATTTAACTTGTATTTTCTGAGCGTGATTTTCGGAGTGGACTGACTAATGGGTCATTAGTCGCTTAGCCTCTGTAGTTAACCTAGATCCATGCTGTAGGATTAATCCACCGAAATTTTCGCGTTCGGGAATTTTTGGGAAGATGTTATTTTGAGATTGGATATTTTTTTTATTTAATCGTTTTTACAACCTCAGTTTTGAGTGGTTGTGAATGTTATACTTTTCTTCTCTTATGAAGTTAACACTGGATTAAATTGATATCATTGCCTTTGGTGCAATAGTTTTTCTCTATTAAGAGGGTATTTGAACGACATCCAAAATTTGCGAGGATAATCCCAGGGATGACTTACTATAAGTCATACGTTTAAGAACTATGAATATTGTAATACATCAATGTAAGGCAAGCTTTCTAAAAATAGGTGGAGTATTACGGGAATCCACTAGCCTTTATTAATAACCTATTACAGAATCAAATTATTTTTCTGAGCACGAGTTCAGGCTTTTATTATAAACAGCTGATTTTCATAATTGTGGATTTAAAACAGTAAGGCTCCAAGTAGAGGTGCATGTTAGATTTTAAGAGGCATGTATTAGGAATAATGCTCTTGTGTTTAAGTATTTTGATATAGTGCTTTGCGAAGCAAATTTTCTTGTTGAAGATTGAGTAACGTGTGCCAATCAAGAATAGATTGAATGAGGTTTCAACCCAGAGAGGCGTTGTAATTATCCTAGTATGGTTAATATTTTGTCATAGGTGACTTTATCGCTGTTATTATCGTGAAGTAATGCCTATGTGAAGATTAGTATTTTTCTGAGCATTATTATTAAAACTCTTGAGTGGCTATCCAGTTCAATATTTCCAGTAAAATTATAAGGACTTTGCCATAGCATGTATGTTTAACAAGGATCACCGATAACTATTTAATGCTGAATCTATGATTAAATTTTGCTTAACTTAACTGTTGGGCAGAAATACCCTGAAATTAGAAATGAAACAATTAAACAGTTTTAGCAGAAGTGAATGTCGTGACATTAAGTCAGTGGGAGGAGAATAATCGAAATTATTCTAGAATTTTGTATAAATTTGTATATTCTGTAAATATGCCTTATTAATTTCATCGTTAAATAACAAGACCTTATAATGCTATTGAAAATGTCGTGTAAGATTATTGGTTATAATCAGGGTATTTTTGTGTAAGATGTTCATTAAGTTAATGAACCGAAATGAATCCAATTTATTCAATTCATATATATTTTGTGTGTGTGCTTATCCTATGGGATCGAAAATTATTATTATTATATATATATATATTTTAAGATCTAAAAGTTAGTTGAGATAATGGGTAATTCATTTTGGAAGCCTTTCCCATATTCCATAGCTGAAAGACAATTCATTATAATTAATGATATTTTTGATTGGTCGTGGTATCGACAAAATTTATATTTCTTGTCATGTTTATTCTTGCAATAAACTAATTTATTATTTGGTTTTAATTATTGCGTTATGCTTTATAGAGGTGATGGATGGGTGTATTAAGGGGGCCATCGTTATGTATTTTAGGGTTTACCACACCTTTGAGATTCTTTCTTCCTTTTGAAGAATTCTTGTGTTTTGAGCTTGTCTTTTCTTTCTCTGAGCCTTGGTCAGTCTTAATACATCCTGTTAGGTATTCGAGTGGCCCTATTTTCCCTGTGTCTGTTGGTAGAACTTGTTTTTTTTTCTAGTCGGGGATTTTCAGGTTCTACGATCCAGCTGTTATCCAGGGATTCAACAGGTATTGGTAGGTAATAAAAGGGTACAGTACACGGATTTTATTTTACAAGGCATATCAGTTGTTGTATTTTGTTCATTTTTATTTGTTCATTCATCTTTGTTTGTAATATATTTAATGTAAATTAAGAATAAAGCCAAGTATTTTGTATGCCAAAATGGACCATATCCCGAAAAACTGGAAAAAGTAATATAATTCAGAATGGAAATGTGCTGCAAGGTTCCCGAAAGTATAAACGGAAAAGTATAACTGTGTAAATTGTCGGTACAAAATATTAGATACCAGAGTCAACAGCAGATTTTTAAATTTAACTTTAACTTTGAGCCTTAATTTCTCAGAATGTTCCTTTTGGCACTTAGTTCGGTTTGGAATATGACCATCCAACTTTAGGAGAGTTGTTTATATCCTATTTATCAGGCATTTTCTTTCAGCGGTTCATCTAGATGGGAGCCGTGAAGAGTCTGCGATCTTGCTTATCTTGGATTCTGACAAATAGCTTTTGATATAAGGGCACAACTCATTAAAATGGCGCCCACCGTGGGGGTCCGATAATTTGGTGTATCGAGTCCATATGTGTTTTACCCAACGTGTGTTCACGTTAATAGGCTACTCAAAACACCTTTCACAAAATGAAACAATACATATTTCTACTGTTATTAACATTTTGTATGTGGAAGAAACATTTGGGCTACATAAGAGTTCTACAATCAGGTAAAGAATTACTAATTTTTCCCCTTGGATTTAGTTTTTCTTAGCAGCTCACATGCGCTCTTTGATTTTGGTCATCACAGAAAATTCTACTTTTCAAGAACAGCATGTGGCTGAATACTGCAACAAATCCACGAGCCTGTCAGAAAATATTCCAAGTGCAATCAGGAATATATCCATATTGTCTCCTTGGTGTTTGAACTTCAATTTCATTTTAATTTTTATTCTCTGCCAATTCTTCTCCTCCTACTGCTGCTAACAAAAGTCCACGATCATCATATGAGAAAAATGTATTTATCATGTCATAAGGATTAGTGTTCAAATCTGAGAAATAAGTCAATGGCTCACAGAATGTGACACCACATAAACCTTCAAGTGACACTCAGTTTGGAAAGCACTGGTATACGTGAATGTTTAATCTATAGTTGGATTATGCTCTACAAGTGGTGGTGATACTTCTCCAGCAACTCCATTTCAGAGTGAGGTCAAGTATCTAGATGATGGTGCGAATGATGATATGTGACAGTTTGAGGGTGACAAAGGTTGTATTATTGTATACTCGTGTTTCTATCTGATTCGACAAATGAAGTGTAAAATGTAAATAATTTACTGTGACAATGAAATTTGTGTTGAAATTTTTGAAGACGTTTGCCAAACGTTGGCCTCAAAACTATACAGTTTGGTGTGATGGATGCTGTAATTTGTTTTAATGATGGTGCCAGTAATACGAGGGTCGAGTCATAAGTCAAGGCAACTATTTTTTCTCTCGTGAACAGGAGACAAAACGGAAAATCTACGATATGCATTTGGAAATATAGGGCATGTACGTATGCATAGTGCCTGAAGATAATTTCGGACGTCAGGAGATGCTCGAATGTCGCAGTCCTCTCATTTCAGATAATAACGTTCTCCCATTCTTTCCTTTCACTCAAACACGTATCCAGGATTTCTTCTCCGGTAGGATCTCAACTCATATATAACCCAGCATGCAACAATTACAGAATAATTCAGACTGAGCTTTTAAACTAATGACAAATCCATACTGTAATGAACTTCCTTAAGAGCAATAACACTATTTTGCCCAGTACAGAGTGGTTTCGATAGGTTTTAATGAATGCCAGCCCATATTTCTATCAAATTTCAGGATAAAGTGAGACCATTCCCAAATGTAGTCAAACATGCATTATAAAAGTCACAACAGTGGCCTACCGGTAATCCGAACATTCCACGGAGAAGTCCTGAGTTGAAAGCTTATTATCTCACCGTAGTTCTATTTTTACTACCAGGCTTTCTGCAATAGATTTTGCTTGAATGAAGCTAATTTTCTCACCTTCAATATGTTGGATGGTTTTAGGCAACAATTCACATTGTGATTTTAAATATACGATTAATATTTCTGAAACTAGATTCAAGTCCTTTAATAGTGTTCATGGTGGCTTGATGATGATTGTTATTGTTATGAGGGAGCAGAACAGCAAGGTCACATGCTCTTCTGTTGCCCTTCAAGGGAATACGAAAATATTAAAATATTATCCAGAACACTAAAATAAATTTCCTAAGAAGAGTAGAGCTAACATTCTGTAATATTCAAAATATATCATGTGGCCATTGTAAATTACTTTCCCGAATTTATGAAAGTTATTTCCTACACATTTCACTTCGTGGCAGACGTTTCCCATGGCAAAAAGTTTTCTACTTGAATCGCTGGGATTCAAAATATAATTTTTCACATCTCCTGCTTTTCCTAAAATGCCGAGCTCCTTCCAGGCCTTTTTGTTGGGTTGACTTCCATCACAGGTATAGGCTACTACCCTGGCATTACTGCTTTCCAACTGTATAACGATGTGTAAAATCAGTTTTGCAATGGTATGGCCATTTGTCGCATTCTTGCTCAGATGAACTGCAACAGGCTGTACTCAATTTTTCATCACAGGAACAATGAAAAACACTAGTGCATGGTCACCGAGAACATTTCATCTTCCTGTTTTGTAAATTCACCCATGTTTACAAATCCATCAAAACTGCACATTGAAGAGTTATATCTGATATCCTCTCTTAACTTCACTTCGTGCAATATAAGAACGCAGTTACGGTGATTCTCGTCATCCCCCTCAAATTCTTTTGCAATTGCCGCAATAGAATGCGGATTTACGCCATAGGAACACTTCGGTCCATGAGACAACTTTCTTAGCAATTAAACTGACGGTAATGGGAGCAATTTATGCTTGTCGCAATGTTCATACCCTTTCCTAGAATTAGTCAGTAGGAGTAAGCTTTCTAGTATAAATTGTCGTTCGTAACGCATTCCATGCGAATTAGCTTCATTCTTTTTAATCATGGTGTGAACGATACGTTTTTGCTTCTCCGATATACCATTCACAATACGCTTCAGACGTTTTACCTCCTTACGCAATCGAATTACTTCACTCTCGAAATTATTACATGGCTGAGAATCACGTTTTCCATCGCACTCAATCCCAATGCTGACACTGACCGCTTCATTTAAAACATCCAAACTCCTGAGCAACTGTGACTCGGCTCTGTTACTTTTCTGGAAGAGGTGAGCGTTTTATTGGACCTTTCCTTTCACGAGGTTCAAAACTTAAATAACTATGAATCTCCGGAAAATTTTGCGGCACAGCATTCTCGGCTAGCTTCCACCTATCACGAACTAATTCCACCGTCATTCCATCTATTATGAAGGAATCCACTTTAATAATCATTTCATCACTAAAATGTAAGTCACACACACGGTCACTCAAAGTTAATTGTCGGTCAGCTCGTGGAATATTTCTGTTCCATTCTTCCAAACAGTTTTGACGTGGTCTAAACAAGTGCCGACCATCTCCTTTCTTATACTCAGACTTACAAGCAGGCACAAAGCAGCCTGGCATAATGATAACAGAAGTTTAAAACAAGCACAGAAATAAAACGTAAGTACAATTTGCCCTCAGTAATGTATCACTGCTTGACTGCCATTATCTGCTGAAACCACATGCTCGGTGCGGCGCGTGGTGTTGAAATTTAGAACTACTTCATCTTAACCATTGAGTCATATGGAAGTTCCACCACTTATTACTTTATTCGCCCTGGTGGTAGAGCTAGTAATGATCGATGGTCGATTAATTAATTTGGAATTAATCGCAATCAATTAATCGACTAACCTCGTAATCCATTAACCGAAAAATCGATTAATACATTAGTAGACACGAGATAAGAACATAAGCTTTGCAAATGGTTTAAATGAGAGGTCATCACTTAAGTTGAGTTAAGTTACGCTTATTTACGGAATGATCCGTAAAAGTTACATTTTGCGTAAAGATACGTGTCCTTTCTTGTTTATGTTAGCAACAACCAAATAAGAGTCGGTGACCGTGGAAGGACAAACATCAATCAAATTGGGAAGGGTTTCAGAAAAGAAAAAGAAGAGTTTTCAACAACGATTTTGAATCTTGTTGATTTTTTGTCGGGAAGGCTGTTTACAATTTAGGACAGGGACATTTTTGTTTTATTCGGTTTTAGACTAGCTTCCACAAACAGCTGTCAGTTGTAACTCTTCAGTCGGTCAACTTGAATTTGCCCAATGACTGGGTGGAACACAATGAATAAAATATATGAATTATAAGTAAGTAACACTCCTGGAAACATTACATGTGTTAGTTATGATTACTATTACGTCGCCACACTCGAATGCTCCGAGTGGGTGAGAGATTTCTCGAGCCCGTTATCCAGGAAAGCCCCCAAAAGCAAGGAGGTTCAATCTTGTATCCACGGTAACATGACTGGTCTGGTGTACAGAGACAACACCCTTGAACCTGTCGTTACAGGATTTGCTGCCACAATGGGTGAGGGCTTTAAACTAGTGGGCGATAATGCTCGTGCCCATCGAGCTAGGGTGGTCAATCAGTTCCTTCAGATGCATGGCATACAGAGAATGGAGTGGCCTGCCTATTCTGCGGACATGAACTGTATTGAACATGCATGGAAAGAGCCCAAGAGGGTAATTTCTCACCGTCCCAATCCTCCAACAAACAAACAAACAGCAACTGATTGAAGCTGCTGTCCAAGAGTGGGATAATTTGCCCCAAACCACGTTGGATTCGTTGGTGCTCAGTATGCCTCGTGGTGTGCAAGCATGCCTTAGAGCTCGTGGTGGCCATACATGCTGTTGATATGCCCCAACATGAAAAGGACGTTTGTGTGCTCAGTCCCACATTACCACTTTTGTTAGTCGTTGTGTGTTTCTGTCTCATTTGCAGAGCAGGTTGTGTGTGGTTTATCTTAATATGTACCCTATATTCTGTATAATGTGATTACATACACAGAGCAACATAAACAAGTCACTGAATCGCAATATGCAAAACCTTTTTTGAAGCACTCAATAAGTTTAGTTTGTTTAATAAGGGTTTGTGAATTACGTATGAGTATTATGATCGTGTATACAAATTAGAATAACACAATATAATAAACAAGAAGTTCAGTAAAGTACATATAGCCTACTCTCTCCTAAATGCATGGGTATAGTTATAACTCTTTGTCCTTTTCAAGGAGTATAATTGAATGTTGGCTGTAGTAGCTTGTTGAAACACAACGTGCTATACGGATATTAATCATTGATTGATTGAATCCTCACCTGAATTACACAGGGTCTTTCATATAAAGTAAGAACGGCGAGCGGCGGTTTTGTCATTAGCTGCTGCAGACGACTTTGCCGAGCTTGTGGCGCGCCACGGCCCCCTGCTGTAATATTGAAAGCACGCGCATAGTACAAATTTGACCTTGACATACGCGTGCAGGTGTTATCAGTCACCAGTCTGAACCTCAACTGCTAACATGGTCAGACAGTTATCATTGCAACATCGTATTTTTGTATGTAACATTTTTTAAAATTACGAGTTGGCCTGGCGGGTACGTGATGCATTTATTCAGCAATTTCCTTCACTAGCACAGATTCACGTAATTGTAAATAACTTTGACACTACTGGCTCAGTGCTCAATAAAAAACACAAAATAAACAATCAGAAACATTACAGAGGCAGAACTCACTCTCGTCAGCCAGAATGTGGTTACCAAATACAATGCCTGTATAACCCAGGAAGGACGACACTTCCAGAAACTTTTATAAGGTAATATTTCATAGAGGATTGCACACACGGTTAAAGCAGGGGGCCATGGCGCACCACAAGCTTGGTCAAGGCCACCGTAGCAGCGGATAACAAAACCGCCGCTTGCCGTTCTTACTTTATATGAAAGACCCTGTATATACACACACTAATACAGCCATCACAATAACACAGGCTTTCAGACAAAGTTCAACACTCACCCAAGTACACCTAAATGACGATGATGTCCATGCATCTCAAATGAAACAACAACAACAACAACAACAGCTTCCTGCCCAAATCCTTCCTCGTATAAAAGTACACCCACTAGTAAGCCTACAGACATCACAGTGACACAGGTTATCAGACAACTTCTACACACACCTAAGTAAACGGAACTACAAGACCATGATGATACAAAATCCCTAAAGAATCAACAACAAAAACAACAACAACAACAATAGACTCTTCCGTGGATCTAGGTGATCATCGAATATTAATCGCTGTATTCGAGTGTTGAAGTATACCGATATATATAATATAATCGATTGCAAATACACACTATATATGCTTAACATTATAACGTGAGAGTACTTATAAATCAATAAATACCAAAAAAAAAACGAAGTAAAAAAGTAGTGTGTTTTGGACAGTTCAGATGCCTCCTCCTCCCCACCCTCCTCACAAGATGGCGGCAGCCCGATAACTCCCGAACGCACGGTCGGATTTTGACGAATGAGGTGTCATTGAACTCGGGCTGACACCCCCTTTCCAATGGACAACATATTTCAACCCCAAAATAAAACCTACCCCTACTAGGGGGCGAAATTGTAATTTTTTAGAGAATCTCTCTTTCCAACTGCAACATGTGAGAGTTTGAATGTCAATATGGAATGAAACGTTGTTCTACATAAAGTGAATGTGTTCGGTGGATAGCCACTATGAATTAACATGCTTGTTTTTGTTTTTTACGCATGCCCACTCAGGGCTTTTGTAAGAGGGTGGGGGAGCGGATCCCTGTGGACGGGTTATTGTTGACAGGTCCTTGTGGACGAGTCCCTGTGGACGAGTCCTTGTGGACAGGTCCTTGTGGACGAGTCCTTGTTGATGAGTCCCTTTGGACTTATCCCTTTAGACCGGTCCCTTTGGACTGGTCCCTATGGACTGGCCCATGGTCTCTAATGCTATGATGAAATTAAACGTTGTTCCACATGAAACGCATGTGAAGAGCCGATTGCTACTATGAATTAACATGTTTGATTTCTGTTTTTACGCATGCGCACTTGGGGTTTTCGTAAGAGGGCGGACTTTTTAAATAATGATTTATAGATGAGTTATTTAAAAAAAACAAAAGATCCAAAACTAATAGGTCATTGGCTTTTTAATATCTCATGAACCAATAAAGCTAGGGACTTGTAAGAGGGGTCGTTGGACTTGGTATGACGCCCCGTTTTTCAATGTACTTTTGATTTTTGTCAAAAGGGCCTAAGTACACTTTTGTTAATATCTCGTGAACCAATAAGGCTAGGGACATGTATGAGGGGTCATAGCACATGGGATGACATTCCCTTTTTAAATGTATTTTTTGAAATTTTGACAAGGGGCCTAACTACACTATTGTTGATATTTCCTGAACCCATGATGGGATTTTGACTTGTGAGGTGTCGTTGGACTTGGACAGACACTCTCTTTTTGAATGTATTTTTGACATTTTAACAAAGGGCCTAACTACACTTTTGTTAATATCTCGCGAACCAATAAGGCTAGGGACTTGTATGTGGGGTCCGAGCACTCGGCGTGACACTCTTTTTTTAAATATATATTTAATGTTTGTTAAAAGGGCCTAACTGCACTGTTGTTAATATCTCGATAACTAATAATGGGAGAGAGTCAAGTGAGGTGTTACAATACTAAGGATGGCCAACCCTTTCCCATGAACAACGAATTTACCCCAAATATTCAAAACAACAAGGACAATGACCTGAGATTATATAAACTAATACTTGGATATCGACATGTGAGGTGCCATAGGACTTAGAATGGTCAACTCTTTCCCATGACCAATGAATTTACCTAAAATATCCAAAATATTAAGGTCATTGACCTGAGATTTTATAAATTAATAATTGGATACGGACATGTGATTTGTTTACCGTGAGTGATGAAACATAGCTAGGTAGAGATAAAACTAGTGTAGGCTACATGTATGGTGACTGACAAGTCTTCACTATTGGAACTTGTTTTCAGATCAGACTGTAGTACAGAGAGAGTATAGGTTGCAGGCATGGGTTAATAAATGACAAACGGTGTATACAAAATCGGAATTATTGATTCAAGAATTAAGAGTAGACTATCTTTAATTGATTGGTTAAAGAGGATAGCTAATGAAACAAAATGGTGACTACATTGAACTAAACTGAACCAAGCTGAATCAAACCCAACCAAACCGAACCAAACCTAATCGAAAACAAGCCAAGGGATTAAGTGTAAAACTTGTGGGTGGATGTGGTCATTGGTAATGTCAAAAAGGAAAGGGAAAACGCTCTAACTATAGAGGGTAAGGTAAAGCTAGTGCTTGGTGCTAATGCACACACCCAAGTCCATGAACCTCACACAACTATCCTATGCAGTTTTTATGGGTTGACTGTTAAAACTTGCTCAGTGGTTACTGGGATAAGATGGTCGCTACACACAACAAGCATTAAATATCTGAGGCTAATAATCTATACACACACTCACACACACTAGTTCTAAACTAAACTGTCTTGCTGGCAGAGCTCACACAGTAGGCAAATGACAGAAATGCTTGGCTAACAGAAATACAATCATTTTCGGTTGTCTAATGTTACCAGCTAAACATTACGTGCTATAGTGGTGAGCACATGTGCCTCTTTCACTGGAGATCTTAATTCGATTTCTAGCTCTAAGGCCTAGAACGAATCAAACTAAGAAAAAAGGGTATGGTAACGCAGTGGTTAAACTGTTAACCTTTCACTAAGGTAGATTAGGGTTTGATTTTAGGTTAATATGCATGTCATAAACAAACAAATAAAAGCAGAGATAATGTTTAAAACTGATTACACTTATCTCTTTTCAAATTATTACTTAGATTACAAATACAAACGTGGACTGGGTTTGACATACAGTTAATGCTTCCTATCACATACTAGACTGTAAGAAAGCCAAACAAGCAAAAGGCGTAGGTAAAGCAGTGGTAAAATCGTTATGTGTAGAGAAATACCTAACGGTTTTATGAACTGGCAAAGGTATGTCGCATAAACAGTGCAGGATACAATCCAGCAACCATAATTTTTATCTTATGGACAAGAGAAAACATAAATAGAAAGAGAGATATATAGAAAGCTAGTGTATGTGTGGGTAGCATTGGTTGTTTGACCAGAGAAAATACGGTGAGGTAGGATGGGGAGAGGGAGAATTAGCACTTATATAAGAATGGAAAATAGATTTTTTCAATCGTTTTGTTTTTCAAATGCAGTGGTAGATAGTCGTTATTTTGTAAAACATTCTTACTTGCAGTAGTATAAGCCTCAATGGTTCCGCTAACACATAGATAGACTGTATTATTGCCATGGTCAAGCACTCACATGAAGATTATTTACAAAATCATAAAATGAAAAATAAAAAATCTTGTTTTGGAAATATCGTTTTTCAACATACACAAAATAAATATATAAAAAATTTGTAAACAGCAAAATTGAAAATCCATGTTTCAATATAGACAAAATTTAAAAACCTTAAACGGGCATTTAAGAAAATATATGCAAATGGGAAATTGACAAATGTGTAAATATGAAAATGGAAAAAGTCATGTTTCCATATCATGAAATTGAAAAACATCAAACTGTCATTTAAAAAAATGCAAAATGGAAAATTGACAAATTGCAATGTGTGAAATGTGAAATTGAACAAAAGGTTATCATTGTTTTTAAGAACATGGTGCTCTATGGTTGAGGTGTGAATCAAACCCTCTCTACTTATTTAGACCACTTGAGACTGAGTAGACTAGTTTTAGTTGTCATACCACTTTTAAAAGTTTGTGTTAAATCTAGGAATTGAACCCAAGAGCTTGTAGGGGAGATACAAGGTTCTAATATGTTAAACAGATAGCCTTGAATGTAGGGTGTGGTAGCTATATAGAGATGAGACGTTTCGCTCGGGGCAGGGAGGCATGGAGATCTGCATCAAACCAGTCAAAAGACTGACGACTCAAACAACATGTAGAACTCACCAAAATAATGTTGTGTAACGGTAAATGTTAGTCAACGAACAGTAATGCATTACTAAAACCCATGACACGATACCTAAGAGCTTTTCTAAAATTATTTTAAAATGCGTTTAGCCCTATATTAAACAACCAGTTCACAAGACTCATAACTGCAATGTTATGGTCAAACAAAACAAAATCTATATTTCAAAACAAACAAGTCGCTTAGTCAATGTATACTGGAAAAAGTTTTATAAACACTCATGTCCACAAAAATAATTAAATTAGTAACTGTCAGGTTGACCGAGTGGTTATGGTGTTTGACTTAAGTTCAGATTTTCTGTACAAGAAAGCAGGGGTTCGAATCCCTTACCTGATATAACTATTGCCTCAACATGGCTTGACCACACTGTATTATTGTGCACTCGGTACACAAACCATAGATAGAGTGTATTGTTTAAGGTCACTCTCTTTGCGAACATAGTCAGAGACTGTTGATGGTTAACAATTGCATTAATAGTGGGATATAGGGATAGCAATTAAGAAAAACAGACAATACGCATACACTATTTTTATTTATTTAATGTAAGTACTTGTACAATAGTTATATACAAACTACAACTCTCTTTTGTCTATTACTATCTAGTCCTTTTCGATCCACTTGCATATCAAGGGCAGATGACTTTGTAGTTCAGCCCCTTAAAACAACAACAACACTACCTCTTGCATAGTCTGTGATGTTGATGATTCTTGAGGCGTGGAAGATGGATACAACATAAATTTTACAACAGGGGTTAAACGTTGCTCAACAAACAATGCACTATTTTGAGTAGCAACATCCTTCTCTGGTACTAACTTTTTAACATTCTGATGATTTTTGTCAACACCATCAGTGTTTTGTCTGGAGCACTACATTGATGATCACTCACACTTAAAACCACACCATTTCTACTTTTCATTTTGCCTCGACATTTTGTTGACCTCTGTTTTGAGCATCGCCAGAATAGTATTCCTTTTACATTTTGTCGTCTATAGTTATAAGAGTAGCCTTTATAGAGTGCACGTTGTTTTCCTCGGTTAGTTGTAGAAAGTTCCATAGTAGTAAGTAACCTGTTAGTATGATTTGCACACTACAAAGGTTATCTCTGTTCTGGTAATAGAATTATTTAGCGTTGGCTTTTATATTTAATATGTACAGTTTAAAGTGATAGAAAAGTGGTAGAAACGTGGTAGCAAAGTGGTAGACAAGTGGTAGACAATTGGTAACATAGTGGTAGAAAAGTGGTAGCAAAGTGGTAGCAAAGTGGTAGAAAAGTGGTAGACAAGTGGTAGAAAAGTGGCAGAAAAGTAATAGAAAAGTGGTAGCAAAGTAGTGGAAAAGTGGTAGCAAACTAGAAAAGTGGTAGAAAAGTGCCAGAAAAGTAGTAGAAAAGTGGTAGCAAAGTGGTAGAACAGTGGTAGCAAACTAGAAAAGTGGTAGCAAAGTGGTAGCAAAGTGGTAGCAAAGTGGTAGAAAATATTACATGTATTGTTAAGAAATAGTTTAAGCGGTTATATGGATTCATTGCACTATAATTTTAGCATCACGAAGCTCATTTTCTATATCCAAAAGTTCTTCCTCATATTTAGTATGACCAGCCTGTTTACAGGTATGCAAGTACTGAAGCCGCTGGATTAGCTTATTGGGATTGTTCCAGTAAACAAATTTAACAAATGATTTTTTTGGGTGTAAACCATTATCATCATCATCATCATCATGGTTATCATCATCAATATATTTATCATCAATATAAACATCATCACTATTACTATCTAATCCTTTTTGTTCATTTTGCAATGCAACAACCTTTGGCATAGTTTGTGTTGTTTTTGATAGTGTTAGAGGTTTCTTAGACGTTAACGACTGTCCTAACATGTCTTTTTCAGGAGATAATAAATGCTCTTTAACAAACAAAGCACTATCTTGAGCCACACTATTCTTTTCTTGGTCTTGCTTTTTTTTTACCTTGGTTCGATTATTTTGTCCATTTAAATGAGTATTATTTTGAGATTTACAATGATGATCGATTGAAATAAGTATGTTGGAGCCTTTTGTTTTAATCATTCCTCGACACTTTTAAGATCGTTGTTTCGAACAGCACCAAATAACAGTTCCATTTTTATTAGTTCTTTTACAATATATGCATATCCTTTATAGTAAGTACATGGCTTACCATAGCTAGTCGTTGATACTTCCATGTCAACTGTAAGCATAAATTAATCTCTAGTAAAGTTAACTCGATAATAAAAATGATAGTTTGTAGTATGTGCAGTTTAAAGTAAGAGCAAAAGTGAGAGTCAAATGGTAGAAAAGTGTTAGCAAAGTGGTGGAAGAGTGGTAGCAGTTAATAGTAGTCATGATCTTTTTTTTTACCAGAATGTGATTTGAGTAAATGTAATTTCTAAACCTTAGCAGTGAGTAGTCAGTTAGTCTTGGTTCAGACAAGCGTAAACAGTTCTCCAATGAATCAGAGATCAAGATTTTCATTATGAAACAGTTGTGTAACCAATTCGGTATCGGTACTTGATAGCTTCACTCACACATGAACAAAAATTCCAACATATCTGACATGAATTACATGATTTGAAAGTTGACAAAGAATATCCAATCAACCATTGTAGTTACAATGTCAAACACAAAGACAAAATCAGCATGAACTTTTAAGTTACAGGAAAATTCTATGAAATAGACTATGCAGGAAATTTGGAAATACAGTACACATCAGAAATTTGCAACACCATCCTTCTAGCCTACATAAATTATCGACATGGAAAGTGTGCACTGCCCCTAACATTAAACCAATTTATCAATAACACAAGTCAACAATCAAAACATTTTGTGTTGAGTCTATCATTTAATGCATATATTCTGTCTACATTGAACAGTAACAAAAAACGCCATTCATAATTAATTAAGTTTGCTTTAATTCTTTATGTAATGATAAATACATATCTAAAGTTTTGGCTGACTGTTCAGGGTGAATCGGCTTTGAACACATAAGAGAGGGAATATTTTAAGACTTAACCTCAGCTCACCTAACATAACCTAAATTTACCTAACCTAACCTTGTCATATAGGTAAGAAACGGGTCAAGCTATGCTTTCGACTACCGAGTTTCAGCTACTTTTCAAGGTTACTCTCCCGAACATTGCCGGAGACTGCTGATAAACACCTATGTTCCCACGGCGGCGGCGCGCAACGACTTACATGACGCGCTTTCCCCTTTTCATTGAAGATGGCGGCCGTAGCTTAACTTAATCTAGCCTAACCTAACAAGATGGCGGCCGTAGCTTAATTTAACCTAGCCTAACGTAACAAGATGGCGGCCGTAGCTTAACTTAACCTAACCTAGCCTACGAGGTGTGATAAAAAGTTCCAAAAATGTGGCTGCGACTTAACCTAACCTAGCCTAACCTAACCTAACCTAATCTACAAGGTGTGTTCAAAAAGTTTCAAAATGGCGGCCGTAGCTTCACTTAACCTTACCTAACCTAACTTAACCTAAACCTACGAGGTGTGATCAAAAAATTTTCAAAATAGTGGTCATAGCTTAACTGAACCTAGCCTAACCTAACCTAACCTAAACCTACGAGGTGCGATCATAATGTTCCAAGATGGCGGTCGTAGCTTAACTCAACCTAACCTAACCCTACGAGGAGTGAACAAAAAGTTCCAAAATGGCTGCCGTAGCTTAACTTAACCTTTGATTGATCCCTGTTGATTGACCCCTTTTGATTGATCTCTGTTGATGTATCCCTTTGGACTGGTCCCTGTTGACTAGCCCCTTTGGACGGGTCCTTTTTGAAGGGAGTCATTTTTTTACGGGTCCCGGAGGACGGGTCCTTGTTGACGGGTCCCAGTGGGCGGGGTCCTTTGGACTTATCCCCATGGAATGGCCCATGCATTTTATCCAAATTATGTCAAAGGGACCCGCCCACAGGGGACCCGTCAACAAGGACCCGTCCTCCGGGACCCGTAAAAAAATGACTCCCTTCAAAAAGGACCCGTCCAAAGGGGCTAGTCAACAGGGACCAGTCCAAAGGGATACATCAACAGAGATCAATCAAAAGGTGTCAATCAACAGGGATCAATCAAAGGTTAAGTTAAGCTACGGCAGCCATTTTGGAACTTTTTGATCACACCTCGTAGGGTTAGGTTAGGTTGAGTTAAGCTACGACCGCCATCTTGGAACTTTATGATCACACCTCGTAGGTTTAGGTTAGGTTAGGTTTGGCTAGGTTCAGTTAAGCTATGACCACTATTTTGAAAATTTTTTGATCTCACCTCGTAGGTTTAGGTTAAGTTAGGTTAGGTTAGGTTAAGTGAAGCTACGGCCGCCATTTTGAAACTTTTTGAACACACCTTGTAGATTAGGTTAGGTTAGGTTAGGCTAGGTTAGGTTAAGTCGCAGCCACATTTTTGGAACTTTTTGATCACACCTCGTAGGTTAGGTTAGGTTAAGTTAAGCTACGGCCGCCATCTTGTTACGTTAGGCTAGGTTAAGTTAAGCTACGGCCGCCATCTTGTTAGGTTAGGCTAGGTTAAGTTAAGCTACGGCCGCCATCTTCAATGAAAAGGGGAAAGCGCGTCATGTAAGTCGTTGCGCGCCGCCGCCGTGGGAACATAGGTGTTTATCAGCAGTCTCCGGCAATGTTCGGGAGAGTAACCTTGAAAAGTAGCTGAAACTCGGTAGTCGAAAGCATAGCTTGACCCGTTTCTTACCTATATGACAAGGTTAGGTTAGGTAAATTTAGGTTATGTTAGGTGAGCTGAGGTTAAGTCTTAAAATATTCCCTCTCTTATGTGTTCAAAGCCGATTCACCCTGAACAGTCAGCCAAAACTTTAGATATGTATTTATCATTACATAAAGAATTAAAGCAAACTTAATTAATTATGAATGGCGTTTTTTTTGTTACTGTTCAATGTAGACAGAATATATGCATTAAATGATAGACTCAACACAAAATGTTTTGATTGTTGACTTGTGTTATTGATAAATTGGTTTAATGTTAGGGGCAGTGCACACTTTCCATGTCGATAATTTATGTAGGCTAGAAGGATGGTGTTGCAAATTTCTGATGTGTACTGTATTTCCAAATTTCCTGCATAGTCTATTTCATAGAATTTTCCTGTAACTTAAAAGTTCATGCTGATTTTGTCTTTGTGTTTGACATTGTAACTACAATGGTTGATTGGATATTCTTTGTCAACTTTCAAATCATGTAATTCATGTCAGATATGTTGGAATTTTTGTTCATGTGTGAGTGAAGCTATCAAGTACCGATACCGAATTGGTTACACAACTGTTTCATAATGAAAATCTTGATCTCTGATTCATTGGAGAACTGTTTACGCTTGTCTGAACCAAGACTAACTGACTACTCACTGCTAAGGTTTAGAAATTACATTTACTCAAATCACATTCTGGTAAAAAAAAAAGATCATGACTACTATTAACTGCTACCACTCTTCCACCACTTTGCTAACACTTTTCTACCATTTGACTCTCACTTTTGCTCTTACTTTAAACTGCACATACTACAAACTATCATTTTTATTATCGAGTTAACTTTACTAGAGATTAATTTATGCTTACAGTTGACATGGAAGTATCAACGACTAGCTATGGTAAGCCATGTACTTACTATAAAGGATATGCATATATTGTAAAAGAACTAATAAAAATGGAACTGTTATTTGGTGCTGTTCGAAACAACGATCTTAAAAGTGTCGAGGAATGATTAAAACAAAAGGCTCCAACATACTTATTTCAATCGCTCATCATTGTAAATCTCAAAATAATACTCATTTAAATGGACAAAATAATCGAACCAAGGTAAAAAAAGCAAGACAAAGAAAAGAATAGTGTGGCTCAAGATAGTGCTTTGTTTGTTAAAGAGCATTTATTATCTCCTGAAAAAGACATGTTAGGACAGTCGTTAACGTCTAAGAAACCTCTATCACTATCAAAGACAACACAAACTATGCCAAAGGTTGTTGCATTGCAAGATGAACAAAAAGGATTAGATAGTAATAGTGATGATGTTTATATTGATGATAAATATATTGATGATGATAACCATGATGATGATGATGATGATGATTATGATGATGATGATGATAATGATTTACACCCAAAAAAATCATTTGTTAAATTTGTTTACTGGAACAACCCCAATAAGCTAATCCAGCGGCTTCAGTACTTGCATACCTGTAAACAGGCTGGTCATACTAAATATGAGGAAGAACTTTTGGATATAGAAAATGAGCTTCGTGATGCTAAAATTATAGTGTAATGAATCCATATAACCGCCTAAACTATTTCTTAACAATACATGTAATATTTTCTACCACTTTGCTACCACTTTGCTACAACTTTTCTAGTTTGCTACCAATGTTCTACCACTTTGCTACCTCTTTTCTACTACTTTTCTGGCACTTTTCTACCACTTTTCTAGTTTGCTACCACTTTTCCACTACTTTGCTACCACTTTTCTATTACTTTTCTGCCACTTTTCTACCACTTTTCTCCCACTTTTCTTCCACTTTGCTACCACTTTGCTACCACTTTTCTACCACTATGTTACCAATTGTCTACCACTTGTCTACCACTTTGCTACCACGTTTCTACCACTTTTCTATCACTTTAAACTGTACATATTAAATATAAAAGCCAACGATAATAATTCTATTACCAGAACAGAGATAACCTTTGTAGTGTGCAAATCATACTAACAGGTTAGTTACTACTATGGAACTTTCTACAACTGACCGAGGTAAACAACGTGTACTCTATAAAGGCTACTCTTATAACTATAGACGACAAAATGTAAAAGGAATACTATTCTGGCGATGCTCAAAACAGAGGTCAACAAAATGTCGAGGCAAAATGAAAAGTAGAAATGGTGTGGTTTTAAGTGTGAGTGATCATCAATGTAGTGCTCCAGACAAAACACTGATGGTGTTGACAAAAAATCATCAGAATGTTAAAAAGTTAGTACAAGAGAAAGATGTTGCTACTCAAAATAGTGCATTGTTTGTTGAGCAACGTTTAACCCTTGTTGTAAAAGTTATGTTGTATCTATCTTCCACGCCTCAAGAATCATCGACATCACAGACTATGCAAGAGGTAGTGTTGTTGTTGTTTTAAGGGGCTGAACTACAAAGTCATCTGCCCTTGATATGCAAGTGGATCGAAAAGGACTAGATAGTAATAGACAAAAGAGAGTTGTAGTTTGTATATAACTATTGTACAAGTACTTACATTAAATAAATGAAAATAGTGTATGGGTATTGTCTGTTTTTCTTAATTGCTATCCCTATATCCCACTATTAATTCAATTGTTAACCATCAACAGTCTCTGACTATGTTCGCAAAAAGAGTGACCTTAAACACTACACTCTATCTATGGTTTGTGTGCAGAGTGCACAATAATACAGTGTGGTCAAGCCATGTTGAGGCAATAGTTATATCAGGTAAGGGTTTCGAATCCTTGCTTTCTTGTACAGAAAATTTGAACTTAAGTCAAACACCATAACCACTCGGTCAACCTGACAGTTACTAATTTAATTATTTTTGTGGACTTGAGTGTTTATAAAACTTTTTCCAGTATACATTGACTAAGCCACTTGTTTGCTTTGAAATATAGATTTTGTTTTGTTTGACCATAACATTGCAGTTATGAGTCTTGTGAACTGGTTGTTTAATATAGGGTTAAAGGCATTTTAAAATAATTTTAGAAAAGCTCTTAGGTATCGTGTCATGGGTTTTAGTAATGCATTACTGTTCGTTGACTAACATTTACCGTTACACAACATTATTTTGGTGAGTTCTACATGTTGTTGTTTGAGTCGTCAGTCCTTTGACTGGTTTGATGCAGATCTCCATGCCTCCCTGCCCCGAGCGAAACGTCTCATCTCTATATAGCTACCACACCCTACATTCAAGGCTATCTGTTTAACATATTATAACCTTGGATCTCCCCTACAAGCTCCTTGGTTCAATTCCTAGATTTAACACAAACTTTTAAAAGTGGTGTGACAACTAAAACTAGTCTACTCAGTCTCGAGTGGTCTAAATAAGTAGAGAGGGTTTGATTCACACCTCAACCATAGAGCACCATCTTCTTAAAAAAAAAATGGTAACCATTTGTTCAATTTCACATTTCACACATTGCAATTTGTCAATTTTCCATTTTGCATTTTTTAAAATGACAGTTTGATGTTTTTCAATTTCATGATATGGAAACATGGATTTTTCCATTTTCATATTTACACATTTGTCAATTTCCCATTTGCATATATTTTCTTAAATGCCCGTTTAAGGTTTTTAAATTTTGTCTATATGGAAACATGGATTTTCCATTTTGCTGTTTACAAATTTTTTATATATTTATTTTGTGTATGTTGAAAAACGATATTTCCAAAACAAGATTTTTTATTTTTCATTTTATGATTTTGTAAATAATCTTAATGTGAGTGCTTGACCATGGCAATTATACAGTCTATCTATGTGTTAGCGGAACCATAGAGGCTTATACTACTGCAAGTAAGAATGTTTTACAAAATAACGACTATCTACCACTGCATTTGAAAAACAAAACGGTTGAAAAAAATCTATTTTCCATTCATATATAAGTGCTAATTCTCCCTCTCCCCACCCTACCTCACCGTATTTTCTCTGGTCAAACAACCAATGCTACCCACACATACACAAGCTTTCTATATATCTCTCTTTCTATATATGTTTTCTCTTGTCCATAAGATAAAAATTATGGTTGCTGGATTGTATCCTGCACTGTTTATGCGACATACCTTTGCCAGTTCATAAAACCGTTAGGTATTTCTCTACACATAACGATTTTACCACTGCTTTACCTACGCCTTTTGCTTGTTTGGCTTTCTTACAGTCTAGTATGTGATAGGAAGCATTAACTGTATGTCAAACCCAGTCCACGTTTGTATTTGTAATCTAAGTAATAATTTGAAAAGAGACAAGTGTAATCAGTTTTAAACATTATCTCTGCTTTTATTTGTTTGTTTATGGCATGCATATTAACCTAAAATCAAACCCTAGTCTACCTTAGTGAAAGGTTAACAGTTTAACCACTGCGTTACCATACCCTTTTTTATTAGTTTGATTCGTTCTAGGCCTTAGAGCTAGAAATCGAATTAAGATCTCCAGTGAAAGAGGCACATGTGCTCACCACTATAACACGTAATGTTTAGCTGGTAACATTAGACAACCGAAAATGATTGTATTTCTGTTAGCCAAGCATTTCTGTCATTTGCCTACTGTGTGAGCTCTGCCAGCAAGACAGTTTAGTTTAGAACTAGTGTGTGTGAGTGTGTGTATAGAGTATTAGCCTCAGATATTTAAAGCTTGTTGTGTGTAGCGACCATCTTATCCCAGTAACCACTGAGCAAGTTTTAACAGTCAACCCATAAAAACTGCATAGGATAGTTGTGTTAGGTTCATGGACTTGGGTGTGTGAATTAGCACCATGCACTAGCTTTACCTTACCCTCTATAGGTAGAGCGTTATCCCTTTCCTTTTTGACATTACCAATGACCACATCCACCCACTAGTTTTACACTTAAACCCTTGGCTTGTTTTCGATTAGGTTTTGTTCGGTTTGGTTGGGTTTGATTCAGCTTGGTTCAGTTTAGTTCAATGTAGTCACCATTTTGTTTCATTAGCTATCCTCTTTAACCAATCAATTAAAGATAGTCTACTCTTAATTCTTGAATCAATAAATCCGATTTTGTATACACCGTTTGTCATTTATTAACCCATGCCTGCAACCTATACTCTCTCTGTCCTACAGTCTGATCTGAAAACAAGTTCCAATAGTGAAAGACTTGTCAGTCACCATACATGTAGCCTACACTAGTCTTTTCTCTACCTAGCTATGTTTCATCACTCACGGTAAACAACTCACATGTCCGTATCCAATTATTAATTTATAAAATCTCAGGTCAATGACCTTAATATTTTGGATATTTTAGGTAAATTAATTGGTCATGGGAAAGAGTTGACCATTCTAAGTCCTATGACACCTCACATGTCGATATCCAAGTATTAGTTTATATAATCTCAGGTCATTGTCCTTGTTGTTTTGAATATTTGGGGTAAATTCGTTGGTCATGGGAAAGGGTTGGCCATCCTTAGTATTGTAACACCTCACTTGACTCTCTACCATTATTAGTTATCGAGATATTAACAACAGTGCAGTTAGGCCCTTTTAACAAACATTAAATATATATTTAAAAACAGAGCGTCACCCCGAGTGCTAGGACCCCACATACAAGTCCCTAGCCTTATTGGTTCGCGAGATATTAACAAAAGTGTAGGTAGGCCCTTTGTTAAAATGTCAAAAATATATTCAAAAAGAGAGTGTCTGTCCAAGTCCAACGACACCTCACAGGTCAAAATCCCATCATGGGTTCAGGAAATATCAACAAAAGTGTAGTTAGGCCCCTTATCAAAATTTCTAAAAATACATTTAAAAAGGGAATGTCATCCCATGTGCTACGACCCCTCATACAAGTCCCTAGCCTTATTGGTTCACGAGATATTAACAAAAGTGTACTTAGGCCCTTTTAACAAACATCAAAAATACATTGAAAAACGGGGCGTCATACCAAGTCCAACGACCCCTCATACAAGTCCCTAGCTTTATTGGTTCATGAGATATTAAAAAGGCAATGACCTATTAGTTTTGGATCTTTTGGTTATTTTTTTAAAATAACTCATCTATAAATCATTATTTAAAAAGTCCGCCCTCTTACGAAAACCCCAAGTGCGCATGCGTAAAAACAGAAAACAAACATGTTAATTCATAGTAGCAATCGGCTCTTCACATGCGTTTCATGTGGAACAACGTTTAATTTCATCATGGCATTAGAGACCATGGGCCAGTCCATAGGGACCAGTCCAAAGGGACCGGTCTAAAGGGATAAGTCCAAAGGGACTCATCAACAAGGACTCGTCCACAAGGACCTGTCCACAAGGACTCGTCCCCAGGGACTCGTCCACAAGTACCTTTCAACAATAACCCGTCCACAGGGATCCGCTCCCCCACCCTCTTACAAAAGCCCTGAGTGGGCATGCGTAAAACACAAAAACAAGCATGTTAATTCATAGTGGCTATCCACCGAACACGTGCACTTTATGTAGAACAACGTTTCATTCCATATTGACATTCAAACTCTCACATGTTGCAGTTGGAAAGAGGGATTCTCTAAAAAATTAAAATTTCGCCCCCTAGTAGGGGTAGGTTTTATTTTGGGGTTGAAATATGTTGTCCATTGGAAAGGGGGAGTCAGCCCGAGTTCAATGACACCTCATTCTTCAAAATCCGACCATGCGTTCGGGAGTTATCGGGCTGCCGCCATCTTGTGAGGAGGGTGAGGAGGAGGAGGCATCTGAACTGTCCAAAACACACTACTTAAAAAAATTGAACCTGCAGGGATTTGATCCACGTATCTTTAGACTATGACCCCAGGTCGATACTAGTACGCCACGGGTGCGCTACGGTAATTCTTGGTTAACAAGTGGTTTAGTATAACTGTATCATATTTTGTGTTGAAATCAATGATTTCATTAGCGTTTTCTGCTGTTTCTATAAATCATTTGATACTAGATATGTGTTATTTTGTTCAGTATATTCCTTAAAGGATATAAACCTACGAAGTTACGGAAATACATGGAAAAATAGCGGCCATTTTCAGAACGGGACGGCACGGTCCCACAACGATATGGCACGGTAAGCCTGTCTTGTTAGTCACTTCTACGGTTACATATTCTATTATAATATGCTAATATCCTACCGGTCACCTCCTTGAGGACAGTTTAAACCTCCCTATGTACGATTAGCTGAATTGTTGAGGCCAGGCCTCGTTGAATCGTAAGTTACGGTTAGGCTATAATACTTGCATGATTCATACAACTGACATCCTTAAACTATTTGGCCGATGACCTTGTAGTTTGGGCAAAAGACTCTTCCCACATTAAGGGATATTGTTGCAAAATTTAGTAGAGATCGGATGATTAGGATAGTGGCAATTTGATTTAAGCTCAGAACATTTGGGTAGGCGCCATTTCTTTTTTTGTTATGATTGCGGCGATATACAACATGACACTGAGTTGTCCCTTGCTAGTGCTACCTCTGTACCAATGGTGGTTCGATTTGGTTTCGTTGTGTTTGAATTGAAAGTGGGAATTGATTTGCACACGTACACGGCTGCCATCTGAAAATTATTGGGCTGATGACCTTGTAGTTTGGTCAAAAGACGCTTCCCACATGAAGGTATGTTGCTGCAACATTTGGTAGATATCAGGTGATTACGTTAGTCGTAGATTGATTCAAGTTTTGAATATTAGGGTGGCCGCCATTACGGTTCCGTCAAGATGGCGTCGATATAAAATATGACACTGAGGTTTCCTTTTTAAGTTCTACCTATGTACCAAATTTCGTTCAATTTGGTTTCACCGTGTTTGAATTGATAGGGGGGGGGAGGGCAGACATGCAGCGTACACACACATACTGTATCCATTTCCCAGACCTCACGTCGGCCCGGAAATCAACGTGATGTCCAAGAAATGGTACATGGTCGTAACAAAAACAAATAAGGAGTCCCTGAAATATATGTACGGAAAAACTACCAAAAATCAACTGCGAACACGGGCAGGCAAGAGATCTCGGGTCGTTTAATGGGATAGGTGAGAATGGTTGGTTCAGATATACTGTATATTTGTTAAATAAAATAGGATAGTACCACTCAGTCAGGAAATGGAACAAGCTGCAGGAATAATTTAAGATAACTAAGATAAAATGGTCTCTCTTTATTTAAGAGCACACGAAACAAAATGAATAAATGCACTCCTAGAATCAAATTGGTTTTAGGCTTACGTTGGGATCATGGATCCATAAGACCTAGACTACCAATTTGATTGTCCTATACATTTCTGTGGGGTAATGTGACTCGAAGTTAATGTTCCAGTGTTCGTTGAGTAAGCTGAATAAAATGAAATATAATATATTTTTCGTTGCACTGCACTGTCACTGGTTTCAGCTTTTGAATGATTAAATTAAATTTGGCTATCATATTATTCACTTCCCCATAAACACATATTTCTAAATAGACTTAAAATTCACACATAAATTTAATTAAAGTGAAGGATAATTATCGTAGGTTAATTACGAATTTAAATTATCGTAAAGAAATAATTTACAAATATTTACAATCATCATCTGACATTGTAGCAGAGTATTGTGCAGATAACGTTGAGATAATCTCATATTAAATGAATATTCATCAAAAATACCATTGTTATACATAATATAATTATTATTATTATTAGTCCTAATCCTGAACCATATTGTATCAATCTGGTCATCAAAGGCAGATATAATAATTTAATTCCAATAAATTAATGTTATAAACAAATTATCATAAATTCCTTTAATAACTTTATTATAATTTGCGAAATCAATTAATTAATTAATTAATTAATCAAGATAGAAATGTTAATTAACAATTTAATTGGTTATAGGTCAGCTATCCATTGTTTAATTATGCATTCCTAATACTGCAAGGCCAGATTTGGCTGGAATCCTAGAAATTAGTATAACTGTTTCATAAATTCGTATCAATGGCACTTCTATCACAGCATTTAATATTGCGTTATTTTAATTGGCGAATCATTTAAGCATACAACTAACAAATTACTAAATTAGGATTGTGTTACACAGACACATCCTTCAAACATCTGTACAGGCCCGGGGGCTGTACCCCCTGAAAGCCACCCCCCATCTTTCACTAAAAACACCCTAACTGGCAACATCATAAGACCAGAACATTACCTTTACACAGCAAGAGGCGACCACCCAGCTTGGGAGGTTAGCCACCTACTTGCGACACATACATAAACATCTAAACAACAACTAACTGGGGCAGCTACGTCGGCGGAATGCTGACCACGCAACGCCGAGAACTATAAGAAGTGGAGTCCTAAATGGAGCCATTATCTGTTATACAGTGTGTGTCGCCGAAGTACCTAGCCGACATCTGCTCCAGTTGCATCATCAGGTGAGACTCAGCAAGTGCTCAGAATCCTTTACTTTGTAAACACCCACTCACCCATTTGTACACTCTACTTGTATCATTGCTTACAGTTCCCTAAAAGGGACTTACAAATTCACACTCACTGACCAATAAACACATGGTCAGTAAACTACACTTGTATTGTCAATTACACGCCTCTTTACATCCTCATACCCTTCCTGACCTTCGTCACGATTGACCGTGACCACAGTAGCCAGTAACTGCTTTGTCAGGCTGCATTTTGTTTCCCGCACGCGACCCGACTACATAACGTCGAGCCGCTGACATAAGCACGCCTATTGTATTACTCATAGCGTCCAGCTGGCAGGCCGGTATAGCAGCCTGCATTTGGAGGTCCATCCCCTAATAAACACTTGCATCTTTGCAGGAACACCCCCTAGCGTTTAAGCACCAAACAACACACTACACTGGTAAGTTCTCCCAGCTACGGGAAGCTACCCTCACCTAGGAACTACTTTCCAAGTCATCACAGTAACACAAGTGTTTTATCCCTAACCACCCCCAACTAAGGGATCTAAAACACATCAAACGCACAAATATTAGTAGTGAAATTCTTATTATCTCACACTTCCAATCTTTAAATATACATATTATTCTTGGATGGGCCACCTGACTCGCATCCATAATGTTGCCACAAATAGACCACTTATAAAAAGTGTCCACAATATAATTATTACTACATGCTTTCTTTTATATGTGCTATGCAAAATATATCATAATTCAAAAATGCTTGATACGGCTCGAATCTGTCAGAATAATAATCCAGCATATTATAATTACTAGGTTCGTTAATTTATAACCAATAAATTATTATTATTATTATTATCATCAACTGATCTATAATTATTATGATGCCTTAAATAAATCATCTAATAAATCGTTCAATTAGATAAATACGATCAACTATCACTGCAAAAAAACTCGGAAATATCGTCCGCAATCGCATCAAAATTTAATAGTGTGGAAATATTCACAATCCACGAAGAAAAAAAAATCAATTACTTTAAATTTATAGAACAAGTCAATAAATTCAAAGTTATTATCACAAAAAAATGTGTGAAGTGATTTTTAATAACCAAGATCTTATTCCTAAAGTGCTCTATTATGTTCGAAAAACAGGCATAATTTGAAAGTCATCTGAAAATGGTTAGTCATGTTTATGGTTTGTCATGGGGTTGCAATGAGTGTAGAATGGACTCACTGCCCTAGAATTTGGTGTTATGTCCCACGACGACATGATGCTTCAAGATGCCTAAATCTGCTGGATCGGTGATGTAGAAATTTATAAAACGCCAGCCAGGTTCATCGTGTAGATTGTAAGGTGTAATTGTATCTTCAAATCCTGGTGTCCATCCATGTTCGTACATTTTCCCTTAATGAAATTAAGCTATCATCTTGATTGTAATAAAGTTTATAAGTGTTACCGCGAGGTCTATTGTGTGTGAAGTTAGCATTCCAGAAAACTCGAGTTCCCAATATGTCATTTGACTGTCCGCCACTATTCATTTTCCACGTTCTGTAAATCTTGATGCTCTGTTGTGATAAGAACAGTAATGTGCATCTAATTGTGTTCTGTTCCTAATGTCTAGTAGAATAGTACTCTTCTTAAACTTGAGGTGTAATCTCATGTATAATGAAGTTGTGATTTTAGCATGCCCAAACTGTGCTAACATGTGAAGTTGAACTGTTCGTAAGTGTCAGTCTCCATGATGGTGTATACTTCCCATGTGGTGTCAAATAATGTTAAATAAGTACTCACATAAACTCCATTAGCACACACGCTTCACTGAGTTTAACATTCTGCAGTCCACACGTTACCGGTTGTGTTACGACACGTTCATACAAGAACTGACTATATCCCGTGCGCGATATGAAACCTCACGACCACGATACAAGGCAGGGGTGAGTTCCAAGCGTGTACAAGCCTCGAATGAAATACTGCCAGTCGACTGCTGTTCGTCACTAGCCAGGCTCAGAATTAGTGTGTTTGTACCAGTTCAAGGCCCGCCTCCACCTCCCCACCTCACAAGATGGCGGTGGCACGATATCTCTCGAACTTATGGTCGGATTTTGACAAATGAGGTGTCATTGAACTCGGGCTGACACTCCCTTTCCAATGGACAACATACCTCTACCCCAAAATAAAAACCTACCCCTACTAGGGGATGAAATTGTAATTTCTTAGAAAGAAAATCTCGCTTTCCAAGTGCAACATGTGAGAAATTGAATGCCAATATGGAATTAAACCTTGTTCTACACAAGAGACATGTATACGGTGGATAGCCAAAATGAATTAACAGCCTTGTTTTTTGTTTATAAGCATGCCCACTCATAGCTTTTGTAAGAATGCGGGCTTTTTAAAAGATGGCGGCTGTAGTGTAACCTAACCTAACCCAACCCACGAGTGGTGATCAAAAAGTATTTTAAGCGACGCTTGTCGATCGGCAAACCAATAATCAAAGAGGGACATATCAGGCCTTGAGGTGATAGCCTCTTTTCATTGATCCCTGTTGATTGGTCTCTTTTGATTGATCTCTGTTGATTTGTCCCTTTGGACTGGTCACTGTTGACTAGCATCACCCCCCCCTAAGACGGGCCCTTTTTGACTGAGGGTCATTTTTGATGGATCCTTTTTGACAGGTCCTTTTTGATGGGTCCCTGTTGATGGGCCCCTGTGGATGGGTCATTGTTGACGGGTCATTGTTGACGAGTCCCTGTGGACGGGTCCCTGTTGACAGGTCATTGTTGACAGATCATTTTTTGACAGGTCATTGTTGACGGGCCATTGTTGACGGGTCCTTGTTGACAAGTCCTTGTGGACGAGTCTCTGTTGATGGGTCCCTTTTGACTGATCCCTTTGGACCGGTCCCTCTGGACTGGTCCCTAATGCTATGATGAAATTAAACGTTGTTCCACATGAAACGCAAGCGAAGAGCCGATCGCTACTATGAATTAACATGTTTGTTTTTTGCTTTTACGCATGTGCACTTGGGGTTTTAGTAAGACGGCGGGCTTTTTGAATACAGATTTATAGATGAGTTATTTTTTAAAAAAATAACCAATAGTTCCAAAACTAATAGGTCATCAGCTTTTAATATCTCATGAACCAATAAGGCTAGGGACTTGTATGAGAGGTCGTTGGACTTGGGATGACATCCTGTTTCTTAATGTATTATTCATTTTTGTCAAAAGGGCCTAACTGCACTTTTGTTAATTTCTCGCTAACTAATAATCAGAGAGGGTCAAGTGAGGTGTCATGGGACTCAGGATGGTCAACCCTTTTCCATGACCAACGAATTTACCCAAAAGACCTAAAACAGCAAGGTCATTGACCCATGATTTTATAAACTAATAATCGGAGAGGGTCAAGTGAGGTGTCATGGGACTCAGGATGGTCAACCCTTTTCCATGACCAACGAATTTACCCAAAAGACCTAAAACAGCAAGGTCATTGACCTATGATTTTATAAACTAATAATCGGAGAGGGTCAAGTGAGGTGTCATGGGACTCAGGATGGTCAACCCTTTTCCATGACCAACGAATTTACCCAAAAGACCTAAAACAGCAAGGTCATTGACCTATGATTTTATAAACTAATAATCGGAGAGGGTCAAGTGAGGTGTCATAGGACTCAGAATGATTATCCCTTTCCCATGACCAATGAATTTACTCCAAAAATCCAAAACAGTAAGGTCATTGATCTGAGATTTTATAAACTAATATGGGGTCGATAACCTAGATGTTAGACCCCTTAGAACAACAATTATCATTATTATTATTATTGTAAACTAATAATCGGATATCAACATGTGAGGTGTCATAGGACTTAGAATGGTCAACCCTTTCCCATAGCCAATGAATTTACCCAAAATACCCAATACATCAAGGTCATCGACCTGAGATTTTATTAACTAATAATCGGATACGAACATGTGAGATGTTTACCATGTGTGATGAAACATATCTAGATAGAGAAAGAATTAGTGTAGGCTACATTTATGGTGACTGACAAGTCTTTTTCCATTGGAACTTGTTTTCAGATCAAACTGCAGTACAGAGAGAGTATAGGTTGCAGGTATGGGTTAATAAATGACAAACGGTGTACACAAACTCTGATTTATCGATTCAAGAATTAAGAGTAGACTATCTTTAATTGATTGGTTAAAGAGGATAGCTAAAACACAAAATAGTGACTACATTGTACTAAACCGAACCAATACACTCTGTCTATGGTTTGTGTAGCGAGTATCATAATAATTCAGTGTGGACAAGCCATGTTAAGGCAATAGTTATGTCAGGTAAGGGATTCGAACCCTTGCTTCCTTGTACAGGAAATTTGATCTTAAGTCAAACACCTTAACCACTCAGCCAACCTGACAGTTACTAATTTAATTAGTCTTGTGGACTTGAGTGTTTACAAAACTTTTCCCGGTATACATTGACTAAACCACTTGCTTGTTTTGAAATATAGATTTTGTTTTGTTTTACCATAACATTGCAGTTATGAATATTGTGAACTGGGTGTTTAATATAGGGTTAAAGGTATTTTAAAATAATTTTAGAAAAGCTCTTAGGTATCGTGTCATGGGTTTTAGTAATGCATTACTGTTCGTTGACTAACATTTACCGTTACACAACATTATTTTGGTGAGCTTACATGTTGTTGTTTGAGTCTTTAGTCGTTTGACTGGTTTGCTGCAGATCTCAATGCCCCCCTGTCCCGAGATAATCGTTTCATCTCTATATAGCTACCACACCCTACAATTAAGACCATCTGTTTAACATATTCTAACCTTGGTCTCCCCCTACAAGCTCTTGGGTTTAATTCCTAGCTTTAACACAACATTTTAAAAGTTGTATGAGGACTAAAAAAGTATACTCAGTCTCGGGTGGTCCAAAATAAGTAGAGAGGGTTTGATTCACACCTCAACCATACAGCACCGTGTTTATTTTTTAATTTTTAAAATAATGATAGCCATTTGTTCAATTACACATTTCACACATTGCAATTTGTCAATTTTCCATTTGCAATTTTTAATGACAGTTTTATGTTTTTTTCAATTTCATGATATGGAAACATGGATTTTCCATTTTCATATTTACGCTTTTGTCAATTTTCCATTTGTATATTTTTTAAATGTTCGTTTAAGGTTTTTAAAATTTGTCTATATGGAAACATGGATTTTCCATTTTGCTGCTTACACATTTTTTATTTATTTTGTGTCTGTTGAAAAACGATATTTCGTAAACAAGATTTCTTATTTTTCATTTTATGTTTTTGTAAATGATCTTAATGTGAGTGCTTGACCATAGTACAGTCTGCCGATGTGTGTTAGCGGAACCGTAGAGGCTTATTACTACTGCAAGTAAGAATGTTTTACAAAATAACGGCTATCTACCACTGCATTTGAAAAACAAAACTATTGAAAAGAAATACTATTTGTTGTTGTTGTTTGAGTCTTCAGTCTATTGACTGGTTTGATGCAGCACTCCATGCCTCCCTGTCCTGAGCTAATCGTTTCATATCTACATAGCTACCACACCCCACATCCGAGGCAATCTGTTTAACATATTCTAACCTTGGTCTACCCCTGCAGTTCTTGTCCTCGACCCTTCCTTCCATAACTAAGCTTGCTATTCCTGGGTGTCTTAGTATGTGTCCTACCAACCTATCTCTTCTCTTCATTAGCAGTCGCCAGAAACATCTCTCCTCTCCCACTCGGCTTAATACCTCTTTGTTTGTAACCCTATCTACCCATCTGATCTTCATCATTCTCCTGTAACACCACATTTCAAATGCTTCAATTCTCCTCTTTTCTGCTACACCAATAGTCCAAGTTTCACTTCCATAGAGCGCCACGCTCCAGACAAAGGCTTTCAAAAATGACTTCCTAATACCTAAATCTATATTCGATGTCAGCAGATTCCTTTTTTGTAGAAATGCTTTTTTGCCTGAGCCAACCTACTTTTTATATCCTCTTTGCTTCGTCCATCACTAGTTATTCTGCTTCCTAAGTAACAGAAGTCTCCTACTTCCTTCAGCTTTTCACCTGCCAATTTGATCTCCATAGAGGTTTCTGATTTATTTCGGCTGCATTCCAGTATTTTTGTTTTACATTTATTAATTTTCATCATGAATTCTTTCCATAAGACGGAGTCCATACCATTCAAAAACTCATTCAAATCCTCAGGCTTGTCGGCCAAGATGACGATGTCATCAGCAAATCTCAGAGTTGAAATTATTTCTCCTTGAATCTTCACTCCCACTTTACATTTTTCTCTAATTTCCTTCATTGCTTGTTCAATGTAAAGATTGAAAAGTATGGGTGATAAGTTGCAGCCTTGCCTTACACCTTTCTGAATACCAGCTTCTCTCTCATGTCCTTCAACTCGAATGACTGCTGTCTGGTTTCTGTATAGATTGTAGTCACCCTCCTATCCCTGTACTTTATTCCAATCGATTTCAAAATGTCAAACAATTTAGTCCAATCAACGTTATCAAAAGCCTTTTCTAAGTCTACAAAAGCCATGAACGTTCTCTTATCTTTCCTTATTCTACCTTCCAAAATCAGCCTAAGACTTAGTACAGCTTCCCTTGTTCCTACATTTCTCCTGAAACCAAACTGGTCTTCACCCAACTCCGTTTCTATCTGGCTTTCAATCCTCTTGTAAATTATTCTAGACAGGATCTTTGAAGCATGAATAATCAAGCTGATTGTACGGTAATCTTCACATCTGTCAGCTCCCACTTTCTTTGGTATAGGGATGATTACATTCTTCTTGAAATCAGGGGGTACCTCACCTGTCTCATAAATCCTACACACCAAGTGAAATAACCTGATCAGACCTTCATCTCCTATGCAGCGTAGCAACTCAATTGGTATATCATCTATGCCTGGTGCTTTGTTCCTGCTTAAGTCTTCCAAAGCTCTATCAAATTCTGATCTCAATATTAAATCTCCTTTTGCATCCTCATCAATTTCCTCCTCCCTTTCCATTACATGATTCTCAATCTCCTTTCCCTTATACAAACTCTCTATGTAAGCTTTCCATCTCTAAACCTTTTCTTCCCTATCTGTTAGAGGCTTTCCATTTGTGTCCTTAATATTACAGCACTTAGTCTTCTTTTCCCCAAAAGTATTCTTAATCCTTCGATAAGCTGTGTCTACTTTTCCTAATTTCAGACAATTTTCTATACCTGCACATTTCTCTTTCAACCATTCTTCTTTCGCTTCCTTGCACTTCTTGTTAACCTCATTTCTCAGACGTCTGTATTCTGCTTTCCCCTTTTCATCTCTTACATTCTTGTGTTTCCGCCTTTCATCCATCAATTCTAGTATATCCTGAGTGATCCACGGTTTTCTACCTATTCTTTCTTTCCTACCAATGTTTTCTTCTGCGGATTTTGTTATTTCATTCTTCAAAAGTGCCCATTCGTCTGCAATTGAAGTTTGTTTAGGGTTTTTCATTAGTCCTTCCTTTATACTCTTCTTGAATCTTTCGTTTACATCCTTCTCTTTCAGTCTGTCTATTGCCCACCTTTTTGGCTTTTGACTTTTCTTCAGTTTCTTCAACTTTAATCTGCATTTCATTACAACCAGATTGTGGTCAGAGTTTATGTCAGCACCAGGATATGTTTTACAACCCAAAATCTGGTTTCGAAACCTCTGCTTGACCATAATGAAGTCGATTTGGTAACGCCCTTTATCTCCTGGTCTCATCCATGTGTATATTCTTCTATTGTGGTTATTGAATAAGGTGTTAGCTATGACCAACTCATGCTCGGTGCAGAATTCTATCAGCGTGCTTCCTCGGTCATTCCTTTCACCTAATCCGAAATCTCCTACTATCTTCCCTTCTCTCCCTTTTGCTACCACAGCATTCCAATCTCCCATTACTATAACATTTTCATCACCCTTGATATACCTCAGAATTTCGTCTATTTCTTCGTAGACCTTTTCAACATCCTCATCATCAGCTTGACTGGTAGGCATATAGACTTGTACCACTGTGGTGCAGGTAGGTTTAGTATTGATTTTTGCTACAATAATCCGTTCACTATATTGCTCATAATATTCCACCCGCTGTCCAAGTTTCCTACTCAATATGAGGCCAACCCCTGCTTGGCCATTGTTTGATTTAGTGCTAATGACCATATAGTCTCCTGACCAAAAGTCCTGTTCTTCCTGCCAGCGCATTTCACTAATCCCAACCAAATCCAACCTCAACCTATCCATTTCCCTTTCTAAGTTTTCTAACCTTCCACTTCCTAGCAGACTTCTAACATTCCACGCTCCGATCCGTAGAATGTCAGATTTCCTCTTTGTCACTTCTGTGATGTTAACCCCCTCTCGAGTAGTCCCCACCCGGAGATCCGAACGGGGGACTAGTTTACCTCCGGATTGAAATTTTACAAGGGAGGAGGCCATCATCACATGTAATTATGCATAGAGAGGTGCATATCCTCGGGAATAGCATACGGCTGTAGTTTCCCGTTGCTTTCAGCCGTGCAGCAGGACGCAGTGTAGCCATTATTTGGCTTATATTATCAATATCTTAACCGTCTATAAGACTAGTAAAGAATTGATTTATTCTGAAAGGCTGCTACTCCCTTTCAGAATAAGTAAAGAGCAATTCTACTAACAAAAATACTAACCTTCTACCGTACTAACAATTAAATACCAAAATTCTACTAAGGAAAAAATACTAAGTTTCACCAACAACAAATACTACCACTAAAACTGTCTGTCACCAGGCACACTCACATGCACCCTCACACATCACAGTCTACTGAAACAATGAACTATAACTAATAAACAATGCAACTGCTACCAGACACACACACCACAGTCTAATAGAACAATGACATATCTAATAGACAAACTAACTACCTACTTACAACTAAAACTAACTACATACTTACTGTACTGTTATTTGAATTGACAATATTTACAAAATGCAATTTAGTTAGAAAATACTTACAACATGTAATTTAGATTCAAAATAGTCACAAAATGCAATTGAGAATAAAAATACTTACATAATACTCACCCTGCACAATATTGGCATTTATCGAAGGATTGATTAATTATCTTAATGTCTTTCGTCACATTTACGAATTATTATCTCAAAAACCCGTCATCAGATCGAATCCAAATTTTAACACAATATACATTGGAATGTTGTATAACTGGTTTATTAATTTCACAATTGTGTGTGTCCAAGAAACAAAGTTGTTATCATTGTTGTTAAGGTAACTTTTTCTCGGCTCGGGGTGGTTGGAAAATGTAGTTCTTGGTTGTGTTGTAATCGGTATACATCAGAAAGTTATGCTGTATGACTGTGAAATACGTAAATTAATTCACTTATTTTATATCGGTTTGTATTTCTACGGGGAAATAACACATGTTTCACCTGCTAGCCGCTCCGGCAAACGCTGATTTATATAAAAAAAATAGATTGATGACTAACGACTGGATTATGTACGCTTATTTATCTTTATTGTGAAGAATATTTAGTGTTAGTCTTACCTAAATTGTTAACTTCCGAGCTTTTGCACATTGCGAGGTGCAAGTAAAACGTATCAAATGCAATAGAGATTAAACATGAAAATGCTTTCATTGATTGTTTTATTTTTCCCCCCGCACAAATAAAACCAAAAACAAACACATGACCAAAACAGAAAGCAAAAAGAAAAATACAAAAGCAAAAGCAGAAAACAAACAGAAAACCAAAAACATAAAGGAAAAAGCAAAATTGAAAAACAAACGCAAAATCAGAAATCGAACACATAACCAAAAACACAAAGTAGAAATCGAATTTCGAAAACAAAAACATTAAACAAACACAAAACCAAAAACCAAAAACAGAAAGCAAAAAGCAAAATATGAAAACTCAAAACCGAAAACAAAAGAAGCAAAATACAACAAACACAAAATCAAAAACGCTATTCGTTCAGATTCTGCTCATTCCCCTCCAAAAGGAAATCCTAGTTACGCAAATGACACACAGCCAAGCACAACTCTGCCAATAAATTTAATACTGGTTTGAGGGCTGGAACAGTGTTCACTCAGCCTCGTGAGGAAAAACTGATGAGGCGTGTTTGATCTCTACCTCAGCTATCGTGGAAGCGGTCTTCCGTGGTTTCCCACTTCTCCTCCAGGCAAATGCCGGAATGGTACCAACTGAAGGCCACGGCCGCTTCCTACCTTTACTATTTACCATTCATATAAGTGTTAATTCTCCCTCTCTCCACCCTAGCTCACCGTATTTTCTCCGGTCAAACAATCAATGCTATCCATACATACACAAGCTTTCCATATCTCTCTATATATTGAACCCTTTATCCTCTGTTGGATAAATGATTCTATGTTTTATTTCTACAATTAATAAATATTTCCACCAGCATCATGAAAGTAGCCAGACGGAGATGAGGAAATTTCAAGCATTGGTTGGAGACAGCGGGGACATACCTGAAGCAGATTGACAATAGGCTAAATAAGTTAGCTGTGAAAGGAAATAGCCTAGCGATGTGTCAGAGGGACAGGTGTTGGCCGCCTCAAATAGAAGCGACGCGCAGTGAGACATGCTGCTGGTATGTTCATTGTGATATTCGCGCCTAGAAGAAATATGATGCAGTAACGTGAGTGGCTGATGAGCATGCTGGACACTCCTACGACGCCAAGATCTGCTATAAACCGCCAAATTTCAGTAAATGTGAGAACCAATGAGAGAAAAATGCCTAGTTAGCGCGGCAGGTCTAGCGTGGGTACGCTCGGCTAGCATTCACGCGGGAAATCGCCTAGACAAAATCTCTACGATCGATTCTAGGATTAATGGGCATATTCTTGACCTCTGCAATATTACGAGTTCAGTGATATTTATTTCATTCCTGTACCACAATTATTTCGAGAATTTTTACATAAATTCCCCCCCCCCCCCCCATCGAGACCTAGGGCCAGTTCTTTTATAAGTGGCATGAAGAGCCAAGACATCGGCTATTATTTTGTGTGTCGTGGACACAGATAGACTATTACTGGTGTGCGTCGAAGGACGTAAGACTATTACTTGTGTGCGTCAAAGGACGTAAGACTATTACTTGTGTGCGTCGAAGGACGTAAGACTATTACTGTGTTCGTCTGCGGACAGAACGACTTCTATTTTGTGTGTCGTGGAAACACAGAAATTATGGTAAAGTGTTAAATTCAGTGATAGATAGTCACAGCACTATATTTGTAGGGGCAGTATCGTCGATAATTCGCCAACGAACTGTGACAGGGAAAGTAGTACCTGAACGGCGAATTTAGTAGTCAGATCTCAATTGTATAATAATCTAATTTTTGAAGCAGCGCCAGAGATGACATCGACGACTACAGAGGAAGTTTGGAATTCTCAACACTCCGTCCAGATGGCTGAGATGAGATAGAACCATTCAGTTGGGAAATGGCAGCTGACGTTCTTTGACGGGTGACTACAAGAGAGATGAGTACAAAATAATATTCTTTATTATTTGATAAATTAACTTATGGTTTATGGGACATATTTTTGTAAATACATTGCTTGTGTGATTAACGTAGTATATTTAGTTTTGGTCTGACACACTTTTGTATGGAAGCAGCTCGCACGAATGTTGTTAGTGGAAGGTTCTTGTTTTTGTGTTGTGTTAACTAACGTAGCTATGTGAACGGCCGTGTTTGCATATGTTACGCAATGCGGTTAAAAACGTCTCTCGGAGATCTGTTGTGTTTCAGAAGTAGGACTGAATTAATGTAATTATACAGTAGATTGGAGGGTAATTAAAAATTGTTTAAGATTTATTATTGATCAGATTCAGTGTGACTATTGCCGTTGGAGCAATGTAATTTGTGACGAAGAGTAAACAGCTCTATCGTAGGTTTTAAATATTGTGTTTAATGTTCGCGAGCACCTATTCAGCAGACCTGTGTGAAAAGCGTCATGTCAGTCCCAGATGTGTGTATGTGTGTATTTTTGTGGTATTACAAGCGGGAATTTCAGCTGAGACTGATTTCTGTCAGCTTGGTACCAGGTCCATATTGTATCCTTGCGAGGGCAATTGTGGATATGTGATTATGTCTGACCATATGTTGAGTTGGATGAGATTTTTGTTGCTGTTGATTCCTTGAGATAGCGGCACAGCTGGTCAGCTATTTATATACACTGGAGTGGGACACGACAAGTATTTGAGGAAAGGGGGAGATGTTTCACAAGGCTGTCTGAACGTGCAAACATAGTCATTAGCGAGGAGTGCTCGTTGGCTCCCTAATTACTTGAATTACAGGTAAGAACTGATCAATGGTAAAAATTTGTTGAAATAAATGGGAGTTGCCTACGAATCACGATAATCTCCGAAGCGTTTCCTTAACATGCAGTTTTGTTCATATAAAGTAGTCTTAGCCGGTCAGGCTTTTGTTGTTGTTGGTTTATTCCAGGTTTATTTTCACATCAGTGACCCGTGAGTCACGTGTAATGCTGTCTTTCCTTGTGTGTATTGAGCAATTGGCCAGTTGGTAGCTCATGTTGTTAAGTGCGTCATCGCGCTAATGAGGATCTCAGAGAGATTCCTGTAAATAATAGATTTGTAGTGTGTGTGTCAGCATTAGAGTTTTTAAGGGTTTTTATTAATGTCATGCCCATATCCATAAACGTTGATTTACGTGATGATTGTTCGTGAGCACCGTGGCTGTTAACCCGTTGTAAACGAACGGTCATCCAAGTACTCATTTTCTCGTAGTTAGTCATCACGCGCACATAAAACTCAAATGCAAGGTAGTGGAACTAGGATCCACAATTTTATTATAAAGGGGGAGATCCGTCTGACTCCTCAAAGTGTTAGATATTCCTGTCAGGGAAAAATTCAGGGAGGATATATTTTTATTATTGTTTGTTTATTTTCTTTTATGCACAATTAGTTATTAAATCATGTTATTATCTTACGTCTTGTCTCCTTACTTTCTTAATTATAGTTTTAAACCTATGACCCTTGCCTCAGTAAAGCATGTTGTTTGGCGGACGTAAACATCACACTATGAACTGAGCGCGACCCCTTGATCAAGATTCTTGCATAAAACACTGCTATTCTGAAGGGTTCAATATATATGTTTTCTCTGTTCCACAAGATAAAAGTTATGGTTGCTGGATTGTTTCCTGCACTGTTTATGCGACATACCTTTGCCAGTTCATAAAACCGTTAGGTATTTCACTACACATAGAGATTTTACCACTGCTCTACCTACACCTTTTGCTTGTTTGGCTTTCTTACAGGCTAGTATGCGATAGGCAGCATTAACTGTATATCAAACCCAGTCCACCTTTGTATTTGTAATCTAAGTAATAATTTGAAAAGAGACAAGTGTAATCTGTTTTAAACATTATCTCTGCTTTTATTTGTTTGTTTATGACATGCATATTAACCTAAAATCAAACCCTAGTCTACCTTAGTGAAAGGCTAACAGTTTAACCACTGTGTCACCATACCCTTCTTTCTTAGTTTGATTCGTTCTAGGCCTTAGAGCTAGAAATCGAGTTACGATCTCCAGTGCAAGAGGCACATGTGCTCACCACTACAACACGTAATGGTTAGCTGGTAATATTAGAAAACCAAAAAGTAATTGTATTTCGGTTAGTCAAGCATTTCTGTCATTTGCCTACTGTGTGAGCACTGCCAGCAAGACAGTTTAGTTTAGAATAAGCGCGCGTGCGTGTGTGTATAGATTATTAGCCTCAAGTATTTAATGCTTGTTGTGTGTAGCGACAATCTTGCCCAGTAACCACTGAGCAAGTTTTAACAGTCAACCCATAAAAACTGCATAGGATAGTTGTGTGTGGTTCATGTACTTGAGTGTGTGGATTAGCACCATGCACTAGCTTTACCTTACCCTCTATAGGTAGAGCGTTATCCCTTTCCTTTTTGACATTACCAATGACCACATTCACCCACAAGTTTTACACTTAAACCCTTGGCTTGTTTTCAATTAGGTTTGGTTCGGTTTGGTTGGGTTTGATTCAGCTTGGTTCAGTTTAGTTCAATGTAGTCACCATTTTGTTTCTTTAGCTATCCTCTTTAACCAATCAATTAAAGATAGTCTACTCTTAAATATTGAATCAATAAATCAGATTTTGTGTACACCGTTTGTCATTTATTAACCCATGCCTGCAACCTATACTCTCTCTGTACTACAGTCTGATCTGAAAAATGTTCCAACAGTGAAAGACTTGTCAGTCACCATACATGTAGCCGACACTAATTCTTTCTCTACCTAGCTATGTTTCATCACTCACGATAAACATCTCACATGTCCGTATCTCAGGTCAATGACCTTAATGTTTTGGATATTTTAGGTAAATTCATTGGTCATGGGAAAGGGTTGACCTTTATAAGTCTAATGACACCTTACATGTCAATATCCGATTATTAGTTTATGTAATCTCAGGTCAATGACCCTGTTGTTTTGAATATTTGGGGTAAATTCGTTGGTCATGGAAAAGGGTTGGCCATCCTAAGTATTATAACACCTCACTTGACTCCTATTATTAGTTATCGAGATATTAACAACAGTGCAGTTAGGCCCTTCTGACAAACATTAAATATATATTCAAAAACAGAGCGTCACCCCGAGTACTACGAACCCACATACAAGTCCCTAACCTTATTGGTTCGCGAGATATTAACTAAAGTATAGTTAGGCCCTTTGTTAAAATGTCAAAAATACATTCAAAAAGAGAGTGTCTGCCCAAGTCCAACGACACCTCACAGGTCAAAATCCCTTCATGGGTTCAGGAAATATCAACACAAGTATAGTTAGGCCCCTTGTCAACATTTCAAAAAAAAATACATTTAAAAACCTTACCCTCTATAGGTAGAGCGTTATCCCTTTCCTTTTTGACATTACCATTGACCACATTTACCCACAAGTTTTACACTTAAACCCTTGGCTTGTTTTCGGTTAGGTTTGGTTCGGTTTAGTACAATGTAGTCACTATTTTGTGTTTTAGCTATCCTCTTTAACCAATCAATTAAAGATAGTCTACTCTTAATTCTTGAATCGATAAATCAGAGTTTGTGTACACCGTTTGTCATTTATTAACCCATACCTGCAACCTATACTCTCTCTGTACTGCAGTTTGATCTGAAAACAAGTTCCAATGGTAAAAGACTTGTCAGTCGCCATAAATGTAGCCTACACTAATTCTTTCTCTATCTAGATATGTTTCATCACACATGGTGAACATCTCACATGTTCGTATCCGATTATTAGTTAATAAAATCTCAGGTCGATGACCTTGATGTATTGGGTATTTTGGGTAAATTCATTGGCTATGGGAAAGGGTTGACCATTCTAAGTCCTATGACACCTCACATGTTGATATCCGATTATTAGTTTATAATAATAATAATAATAATAATAATAATAATAATAATAATAATGATAATTGTTGTTTTAAGGGGTCTAACATCTAGGTTATCGACCCCATATTACTTTATAAAATCTCAGGTCAATGACCTTACTGTTTTGGATTTTTGGAGTAAATTCATTGGTCATGGGAAAGGGATAATCATTCTGAGTCCTATGACACCTCACTTGACCCTCTCCGATTATTAGTTTATAAAATCATAGGTCAATGACCTTGCTGCTTTAGGTCTTTTGGGTAAATTCGTTGGTCATGGAAAAGGGTTAACCATCCTGAGTCCCATGACACCTCACTTGACCCTCTCTGATTATTAGTTAGCGAGATATTAACAAAAGTGCAGTTAGGCCCTTTTGACAAAAATGAATAATACATTAAGAAACATGATGTCACCCCAAGTCCAACGACCTCTCATACAAGTCCCTAGCCTTATTGGTTCATGAGATATTAAAAGCTGATGACCTATCAGTTTTGGAACTTTTGGTTAATTTTTTTAAAAAATAACTCATCTACAAATCTGTATTCAAAAAGCCCACCCTCTTATAAAAAAAACAAGTGCACATGCGTAAAAACAAAAAACAAACATGTTAATTCATAGTAGCGATCGGCTCTTCGCTTGCGTTTCATGTGGAACAACGTTTAATTTCATCATAGCATTAGGTTCAGTCCAGAGGGACCGGTCCAAAGGGATCAGTCAAAAGGGACCCATCAACAGGGACTCGTCCACAAGGACTTGTCAACAAGGACCCGTCAACAATGGCCCGTCAACAATGACCTGTCAAAAAATACCTGTCAACAATGACCTGTCTACAGGGACCCGTCCACAGGGACTCGTCAACAACGACCCGTCAACAATGACCGGTCAACAATGACCCATCCACAGGGGCCCATCAACAGGGACGCATCAAAAAGGACCTGTCATAAGGATCCATCAAAATGACCCCCAGTCAAAAAGGGCCCGTCTAAGGGGGGCTAGTCAACAGGGACCAGTCCAAGGGGACAAATCAACAGAGATCAGTCAAAAGGGACCAATCAACAGGGATCAATCAAAAGGGGCTATCACCTCAAGGCCTGACATGTCCCTCTTTGATTATTGGTTTGCCGATCGACAAGCGTCGCTTAAAATACTTTTTGATCACCACTCGTGGGTTGGGTTAGGTTAGGTTACACTACAGCCGCCATCTTTTAAAAAGCCCGCCCTCTTACAAAAGATATGAGTGCGCATGCGTAAAAACAAAAAACAAGCATGTTAATTCATATTGGCTATCCTCCGTATACACGTCTCTTGTGTAGAACAACGTTTACTTCCATATTGGGATTCAAACTCTCACATGTTGCACTTGGAAGGCGAGATTTTCAAAAAAATTACAATTTCACCTCCTAGTAGGGGTAGGTTTTTATTTTGGGGTAGAGATATGTTGTCCATTGGAAAGGGAGTGTCAGCCCGAGTTCAATGACACCTCATTTGTCAAAATCCGACCATAAGTTCGAGAGATATCGTGCCACCGCCATCTTGTGAGGTGGGGAGGTGGAGGCGGGCCTTGAACTGTTACAAACACACTACTCTCAGAGATGCACTGCCTTGCTTATCACGTGGGGTAGGAAAGTGGTGCAATCACCCACTCTGTGGCTGACGTCATATACAGCGGTGCTTGACATCTTAGAGCTTTTACAAACATACCTGGCTTACTGCCACAATAAAAATCTGTTAGTCGATTGATATTCGGAGACTGAGATACAATTATAGATGTATAAATGTTAATGCCAATTCGTATGCTACACATAACATATTCTCGTGTCGAAGATGCAACAAGAATCGTTTCTAGTCAAGGAGACTCGCTCTCACGCATGGAACAAGGTACAAGGGCCAGTCGAGAGCCTATGCTTCCAATCTCAACACAGCTGATGTCATCATTATTCAATCTTGATTTCGGTCACAATACACACTCACACACAGACAGACAGACACACACAGAATATTTTGGCCCTATGTTGATCTCATAAGTCTACCTTAATTTTTTTTGCAAAAGTCGGAGGTAGGCTAATAAAATAAAATTAGGGCATGCACTTGAAATGTATTATGTATTGAGCCCGTATTCGCTCATACCGGTGATGATTTCTCTGAGAGCAGGATTTGTTTCCAGCTAGCACATGCTGAACGTACCCAGGAAGGAGGCTTTGACACGAGATGCATTTTTGACTTCACAGAAATCTCAGAAATATTTTTCCTAGTGAATTAAAATTGAATCTACGATTTGAAAACTTTGAACATTTATAATTTTTCATCTGCATAATTTGCCATGTTCAGATGGATTAAATATTGGCGATTTACTAAAGGTGAAGGTATTTCCACGCAGACGCGCGAAAAGTATTTTTTTTAGACACTACACGACTTCGGTTGTGTCGAAGCCAGCACTTTGCCAAGAAGGAGAGAATTATACCCTACTGTGAGTTCACGGCGAACGCACGCATATTTTAGCAGGCCGTCGAGAGATCTCGTTTTTCAGACAACGTTTTCTGCACTTAGAAGACCGAATCTATTCTCCTCGCTTTGATAATACACTTCAGAGTGCTAGTGTCAATTTCTAGTACCGTATAGTATACCCGGGACACTATCTACAGCGATATTTGAGTAAATTGTGAGCACTGTGAATTTTCAACTTTGCACGTGGTGTGCATATCTTTTGGCCACGTTGCAGACAGAACTATTCAACGCACATTGGAAATTGAGCTCAGTGAGTCAGTGAGAACACGTTAAGCAGTTGTATTAAACCGTGCCAAGTGAGTGCCCGTAATTTCCGAGCAAGATCCCTCAAATCCATTACGATAATGTGTTTGAAAGTCTTAGAAGCTATGAAAGTGATGCATAGAACATCGTAAATTCAGTGGCAGGCACAGAGTCATTTTGTCAATAGAAGCAGTGTTGCTTACATTGAAACTGCGACCTGTAAATTCAGTGAAATCCGCCACGAGGACGTAATCCGTCATCACACTTGCATGATGGTGATCATGGGCTAAGCACATGCTATGGAAGAGATGCTGTCAATATAACCTGGATTATGGAGTAGAGGAAGAGGAAAAAGGAATTATGACAGGCTCCTTGGCCTCAGGAGTGTTGAAATATATCCCTCCAACCACGGAGTTGACTACCCCCTCAATTCCAAGGAAGGATGAGGTGAACGACAAACCACCGTGAGTTCTGACCGTAATTTCTCTGGTTGTAAAGGCAAATAGATTGTGGGTCGGATTAGTTTTAGCAACCGTAATTTTATGACAATCAGTAGGTAGGGAGTTTCCTACACTTTTGTAGTGACATAAGCTTCGGCACCATTGCTTATAGCTTATTCGCTATGACTGACAGATTTTTCTGCTGATTTGTGAGTCACCAAATGGCGAATTTATACGTCGGTGCACGTGTAAATATGTGTTTTGTATTTTAGGTGTTATTAGGATTTTTGTACACACTCAGTGAGCTATTTTTACAGCCTAGAAATGCTGTATTTGTGGGAATGCGAGCCCACGTGTTAACTAACAGACTCTCAATTCAGATAAATTATTTCTACGCCACTGACGGGCATATCATTTCAGTTTGAAAGTGTTACTCATTCTATTATGAATTCTGTTAAACATTTTTTTGTGGTTTAGAATACCACGAGATTCTAGTTGAATCTCATAACAATTTATGAGCAGTGCTGTTGTAGCCTGACTCAATATCCCAAATACAGTATTTGTATCGTTTTAAAACTATGCTAGGAGGATAGCATGTTGTATTTTCTGTTTATTTCGTGCCAGATCTGAGCACATTCCAATTATATAAGCTTTACCGTAGTAGCGGAATATCTTCCAAAGAAGTCAGGATGGGTAATATATCGTTGTGTCATTACTCTTTGAAAAACAGGAACATCTTATATTATTGGACATATTTATTGATGGTCAACAGTATCAAGCTAAAGACATTACATTTTTTCTATTCATGTGTATTTTATAATGGTCACGAGTGGACAGTGATTAATTGAACCAAATGTTATGAGACTTTATAGACTTTGCTTCAGAACAATGCATTCGCATTTTGTGATACACATTCACTGAGCCGTATCATTGACACACGTGCGCAGCTCAAGGCCAGACAGCACCTGTTATTTAGAACACTACCCACAATGCGGGGTAGCCTCGTTCCGTCCATCTCTGCTACTCCGATCTATTTTCACACAATCTCTTCATTTCCAGCATTGTTTTCCCTCGCTTCTGTCCAATTTTCTCAATTCTGTCATCCCAAGTGGTACGGGGTCTTCCTCTTCCTACTCTCCCTTCCACTCGCATTTCGAAAACCTGCTTCGCTTTTCTCTCTTGTTACTTCAGTTTATGACTTTATTAACTCTACATCTTTTTCAGCGATTGTCTTGATATTCCATGTACCAAATCTCATATTCCGTTTCCATTGCGGTCGTTGTCGTCGTGTAGATCCGTCCAATCCGAGGCTACTGTTGTTTCTTTGAATCATTTCTACCCCCACATGGGTGATTCGCCCAATGTGGAGTGGTTTGTTGAGTTTCCTTCCCAGCCTCCTTATTTATGTCCCCAGGAGACAGGGTGGCCCAGTTATACCCCCAGGCACCGGGTACCCATTTTCGTCGCCTTTTACGACACGCATGGGCTACGGTGGGACAATTCTAAACCCCGGTCACCACACGGGGGTTACCGTAAATATACGAGGCTAAAATGCTTATTAGAGAAAGTTAAACTAAATTATGGACCTGATTTGCTTGTAGCTGAACGACGCATTGTGCTAATTTGAATTTCCTCATGGAAATTGTAGTAAGCTGATACATACTTGAACGACGAAGATCACTGGCAACCCAGGTGTTTGTGATCAGGGGGCCACAGTCATCACATGTGATGTTAGACACAGTCTCCACTGTGCATTCGCCAACCTAATCGTACACGTTTAGATGAGGATTAGAAGCAAATAGCGTGCTAGTCCGTGTATGCAGGATTGGTAAATAAGACTAATACTATGTTTTCTGTATTTATTTCATAAGTGACACCCTGTAACCCCAGTGCCATGCATTTTAGTGTCATGTTGTTGTTACTAGATTGCATAATTATATTGTAATCATAGACCAGATTGTCATATTAGGTTTGCCTAGTTTAATTTTTCTTACGGACACTTATCGCCGTAGTTTTGTTTCAGACAGGATTTGCTACAATAGGTAATGTTAAGTGTAAATACGGGTGTGGTACCAAGATAATTTAGCTTTGCAGTGATGTTGCGACTTTCATTCATGATGTTCCCGTCTGGAATTATCATTTGTGCTTGTATCCTCAATCAGGGTTTCCTTTCGTACCACATTCCAAGCTTTGTTATTGCTTCCTTTTAGGTAAGTAGGACTTTTCGAGAGGGGTAATTTACAGTCAGTTAGGAGTTTTTTATATTAGCTTTGCGGATTATCCGATTTAAACCCTCCGATAGTAGGATAGGGGTTTGATTGATGAATAAATCATTCCTGTCGAATTTTACATAAGCCTTGACGTTCTTCTTTCTAGCTTTGCCTTTTAAGGGTGTACTTCTTTGGGTGTCTAAGACATTTTATTCCGTTTTGGACCTGACCCTACGGGAAGTTGACCTCGTGCTGACTAGCCTCAAGAGAAGTGCATCCGATCCTCTCAGGTAATGTGCTTGCTGGATGGGGTTGTTTGGGAGGCCACATCACGGTTGGTGGTGACCAGATAATCTCCTTTAACGGGCACATAACATATCTCAGAGGGGCCGTTAATTGTACAGTTGTTACTCTATCGCCTGCCTACTCCCGCCGGGGTCATTGTATTTCTTTTCAAGGAGTATATTTACTTATTACTCATACACTAGACCAGAGTTTCTCAAAGTGTGGTCCGCGGACCCCCGGGGGTCCGCAAGCTTATCTTCAGGGGTCCGCAAAAAAAATATTCGAATCTAATTTTGTTAATTACTCATACCAAGAACTCCTGTTTTTGCAAATAAAAGTTTTAGTTTGTATTACAAAATATGTGCGTGGCAAGCTTAGCCAATCCTATGATCAGGTCAATATTGTTTTCGACGGGTGGCTACCCTGCGGCTAGCCAGTAACACACCTAGTCTGTCATCTGTTCTGTCAGCGGAGCAAGCGTATCGGCATCTGTTATTCAGTTGACTTTTGTCGCTATTTTGATGCTTGTCGTGATGGTTTGTTATGCTTTGTTGTGATGTTTAACTTTTAATGGTGGAAACATTTTACGTAAGGAAGTGTTAATTTTGGGCCTGTATCATGGATCGTTGGTTAAAGACAGGGACTGTAAAACGTTCAGTTGATAAATTAGAAAGAGACAATGATCGTGAAAGTGAGGTTAGCTGCTCAACTTCAGTAGCTAGTTCTAGTTGCAACACTGATTTACGTAAGACTGTTAAGCGCCGCAAATATTCTGAAGAGTATTTAAAATTAGGTTTTGTGAAATCTAATGATGAACAAAAACCACAGTGCGTGTTATGCTACGAGATTCTTTCCAATGGAGCTATGAAACCTGCGAAATTAAGGAGGCACTTAGAAACAAAACATCCAGACTTTGCTGATAAGTCATTTGAGTTTTTTAAAATAAAAAGTCAAGAAATGGAAAAGATGAAAACATCAATGGGGAAAATAGCGTCAGGTAGCGTTGCTGAAAAAGCTACTGTGGTGTTATACGAAATATTACTCATAGCTAAATCTGAAAAGCCATATACGATTGCAGAAGAACTAATCTTACCAGCGGCAAAAAAAAAGTGTAATATAATGATAGGAGAGGCAGCTGCTAAGGAATTAAGTACAGTTCCACTTTCAAACGATTCTATAAAACGTCGAATTGATGACATGTCTCAAAATATTGAAGAGCAGTTACTTTGTAGGTTAAAATCTACAAAAATGTACGCTTTGCAGCTTGACGAAAGTACAGACCTATCAAACAAATCTCACTTGTTAACCTTTGTTAGGTATGAAAATGAAAATTGGCTTTTAGAAGAGCTTTTGTTTTGCAAATAGATTCTTCATAACAATGCCCATGGTGTTTTTGAAGCATTAAATGATTTTATTTTATCAAATGACTTGGACTGGCAACGTTGTGTTGGTGTGAGTACCGATGGAGCAGGGGCCATGGCCGGCAAAAAGACAGGCCTAATTGCTCGTGTCAAGTCTGTCGCTCCCAAAGTTAAGTGGACTCACTGCTCTATTCATAGGAAGGCATTGGCTGTAAAATAAATGCCAGAAGATCTAAAAACATCATTAAAAGAAGTTGTGAAAGTTGTAAATTATATTAAATCCCGACCTTTGAACTCTCGTATTTTTACTGAGCTTTGTGAGAAATTGGAAGTGAGCATGTACAGCTCTTGTTTCACACTGAAGTTCGCTGGCTCTCCCGAGGTAATGTCCTCACACGTTTTTTTGAATTGCGTGATGAAATTAGAATATTTCTTTTGGAAGAAAAATATGAAAACTTCCTTCTCAAAGACAAGTTGTGTGAGTTTGCGTGGTTGATCAAGGTTGCATATTTGGCAGATATCTTCCAGCATTTGAATGTCCTGAATACGAAACTTCAAGGGTCTGACATTGACATATTCCGTGTAGAAAAGCAAGTAGAAGCTATGATAGGAAAACTGCAGCTTTGGTCTGACCGTATGCTTAAGAATTCATACAACAATTTTACAACGTTGCAGGAATTCTTAATAACATCTGAAGAAGAGATGCCTACAAATACAAAAGAACTGTTTGCTGAGCATTTAAGAGGCCTAGCTCAGAGTCTGAGAAGTTACTTTCCTGAACCTAATCCTAATAATGATTGGATGAAGTATCCATTCAAGAAGGGAAGTATTGGTAACCTCATCGACCTATCTGATACTGAGCAAGACCAATTGGTGGAACTCTCATGCAGCAGAGCCTGGGAGATTGTTTATCAAGAAAATAACTTGGCAAGGTTTTGGCTACTTGTACAAGCTGATGTACCAGAACTTGTCAAAAAAGCCCTCGAACATATTGTGCCCTTTTGTACGACATATTTGTGTGAACGCGCCTTTTCTGAACTGTGCAACCTGAAGCCAGCAAAAGGAAACAGACTGAAGAACATTGAAACCGATTTAAGGCTAAAGCTTTCTAAAATAAATCCCAACATTTTAGAGATACTCAAAAGCAAAAAACAGTACCATTGTTCTCACTAATGCAACGGTAAAAACACTGATAACTTTTTATTCTAAGATTGCATTTAAAGTCTACTCCTACTGTAATTAAGAAAATTTGTGTATACTTATGTAAGTCATGTTCTTCCAGTATTTATTCCAATTTAAATAAACTATATATATACTAAAACAAACAGATTAATTGTTTTTACAACCCACCATTTTTTGGTCTGAATTGTTTATCTTTTAAAACGACAACCATTAAAAAAATTACAACAAAAATTAAAGGCAGTTTTGAGGGGTCCGCAATGAGTACATAAATAATTGAAGGGGTCCTCGAGTACAGGAAGTTTGAGAACCCCTGCACTGCACCCCGCCCAGTCATTGGACAAATTCGTGTTGACCGACTAAAGAGTTACAAGTGACAGTTTGTAAAAGCGACGCAGAAAGAATGGCTTCAACAGTTCACAAAAAGATGCATTATTTAAAAATAAATGTTACAGTATATTTTATGTTCGACGGTGTCGAAATGTAAATATTATATGTCAGAAAACTGTATCATAATGAGGGTCATTATAACACTATTTTTCATTATGAAACAGTTTCTCCCACCAATCAGAGCTCAAGAAACAGTTGTGTGACCAATTAGGTAAGGATAGCATCGCATCTGCGCTGACTTCCACGGCCTTCTATTTTAAATTTCACTGCGTGGCTTCTAGTGTCATAGTGGGGTATTCCAGGAGGCCTTGGTATTCTCTGCGTCCCATGCGCTCTGTTAAGTACATAAAACTGGCGAAATCTCGACAGATATTTATGAATATTTATGTTCGAACATAAAATAGTTATAATTATCGTCGAACATAAACAGTCATATGCAACTCGCCTATAATGGTAATGGAAATTATAAAACTCGCTTTGCTCGTTTTATAAACATACTCGTGTCTTAATTATTGTCATTATAGGCTCGTTGGATAATGTATTATTCATTAATTAAAGGTCTGTTTTGGTGCAAAAAATACTAGCACTTAAACATTTTCTGGGGCGAGGCAGCTCCGCTTTGCAGTCACAATGTTTCCTGCAATTGAAAAGACCCCTTCAGCGCTGCAGGTGGTCGCGGGGATGATCAAGTATGTTTTCGCTAGTTTAGCGGGCCTTGGATATATTGTCGGATTCATTTTCCTCCAGTCAAAAAGGATGAGTACGCAAGTCAGGCGGTGAATTCCCAAGATAGACGTCCAGCTCGTCTTTTGCAGTTTGCATTATTTCCACTACATCTACAAGATTTGCTATTTTTACCGCCCTAACATTGAATTTTATCGACATTTAGACATACCTTCGTTCGTAAGACGTCATATTTGTATCTTTGGAGTCGAAATGTAATGTTTTTCAGTCGGTCAACACGACTGTACCCTATTGTCTAATGGCTGATTCCCTAATCCTGAAAATAACTGTTTTACATGAGATTAATAATACTCTAGAGTCTGGGATGACCAGTTTCGACCGTTGAGCGGTCATCAGATCCTTTGCACGTAGCCTATTAATCTATGTCTGCAGTAGGCCTACCGCACCTATTTAGTTGCAGTAGTAGGGAATTAATTTAGCACAACTAGTCAAGACATGTAATGTTTTGTTAAGATACTGATAGTGGTGATTGATCTTCAAGTTTGCTTGCTTAGTGTGAGTATGTGCTTGTTGTTAAATGTATCAGCGGATGGTGTCAGCTGCACGAAAACGGACCACACATCACTCAAACTGCAAAGCGCATCGTCTCATCGCGTTCCTCTTCCAAAACCTGATGCAACAAATCCTGAGAAGCTCAGATCATCGCGATTTCTTTCCTGCAAGATATAAAAGCAACAATTAGTGCCACTGAGGATGACGAAACGTCCGATTTTATATAGTTTACGGTAACAGCTATGTGATAAGTGGTCTGTTTTAGATGGCTCCGAATGTACCTAGACTACTGTAAAACTAACATTGAAGTACCGTAAGTTACAAACATGATTTTCAGGACTTTTCCGTTTTATTTTTTCATTTATTTATATTCATTTTTTTTGCTTGTTATATTCTTAATGTATGTGCTTCAGAAATTAAAATAATGTGACTAGTAAAATCTTTCCTAGCTATATTCTTAGTTTAAATGCTCAATTTTATTGTACTCGGCTTTTACGACGCAAACAATGTGTGTGAAGAGAACATGGCGAGTGAACAAGCTAAACATTCACGGCGTCGGTTTCTCCACTGTTGTTCGCTAACTGAAGTCCATGTCTGTAACGTCAAGTGACTCACTCTCTTCTGCCGTAATGTGTAAAGTCCCGACCATTGTGATTGTTTCCATTTGCGACGGGTTTTGCCCCTCTGCTCTAGAGAGCGGCTGAACGAAGATAAAAATAGTCTTGTGAAATATATGACTTGGATATCAAACATTTTCTAAGAATACATCTGCAAACGTAGTGAGGCGTTACTAAGATTATCTCCTGAATGAGGTTTCTTTTTGTGTGTGTGTTGTAAAATGTGTGAAGATAGCCAGGTGGTGTTTTATTTTCATCGCTTCATTGTACTATACGAGTACTACGATAAATCAGTGATGTGGGCACACGTGAGCTTAAAAATAGTTGCACACATTCTTATTGTGCGTTCCATTGTGGACAGCTGGCATGCAGGAGAGGGCATAGCGAATTAGTTTATTGGAGGAGAAGAGAGAACCCATGCAATTTGACCTATGCAGGTCGAAAAAGAGTATTTGTTAAATTGATTTTTGAGCGATATTATTTTCTCTAACCTGTCGTCGTTTATGGCTTCCAGCTCATGCAGTTGGCAGGCGTGCTGTCTCGGGAGTGGGGAAGAACGCTAACTGCCGAGACGTGGGGGAACATGGAATACTACACGACTACTAGGTACGTACTCGGGGAACTCCCTCAATAAAATTAGCTTGTGTTGCCCAATGGCTTGGTGCCTTGCATGCTAACGATACTGTTCCAGTTCCTTGACAGAGCCAGGAATGGAATCCCGGCCACTGGAGTGGTAGTCAAGCAGGTGTATACTACTACTGTGTAACCGGAATTGCTAGGGACCAGAAGATGTTTCCGTTTATAAGGATTTGCCATGTGATGCGCTGAATAGCTTTTGGTACACGACCTATGTCTCCATCAAGACCATTAGGCCTACCGGTACATTAAGACAGTAGGCTATGTGCTAGAATATGTAACATTCAGTGTCGGTGATTAAATCTCCTCCCACGAGATGACAACTTTCTGTAACGAGTCACGGGAGTTTATTTTAAGAAAAGTCAAATGCAGGGCTTCTATGATTTGCTAAATGTGTGTTAGGTAGTCAGCCTGAAGGCTGTTTGGATCCTAAAAAAGTACCGCCGTTAGGTTATGTGGGTAGATACCCACAAAAACCCAAGGCAGCGCTATATTGAGGCGTACTAGGCAAGATGAGGAGTGAGGTAGTTTGCCATTACTTTCCTCACTGAGTCAGATCAGCAGTACTAACCCTATGAGTAGAACCTTTCACAGCATCCACAGGCACTGACTGTGCCCTGAATGTCATTACTAAGCACCACCCATACCTCAGTAGCTTCCATATAATCACAGCCATGAGTGAGACTCAGACAGCGGTGATACTCTAGCCTGTGCCAACAGACACTGACTGTGCCCTGAATGTCATTACTAAGCACCACCCATACCTCAGTAGCTTCCATATAATCACAGCCATGAGTGAGACTCAGACAGCGGTGAAAAGCCAGATTTTACTCTAGCCTGTGTCAACAGTCAAATGCAAATGTACTGCATTCATCAAGAGATGGCAAACAGGCCAGATTTGCTAAAAGTAATCTACATAATTTAGTGGCATTAGATTATTACTATTATTATTATTATTATTACTATTATTATTATTACTATTATTATCATTATTAGTATTAGTATTATTATTATTATTATTATAGCTCATCATACGAATCTTCTCTTCAATCGCTTGAAAAGTATACGAGAAATAAAAAAATAATGTTTCAAAATTTCTTTAAAAATTAGAACATGAGCTCTCTCTAGAGACTAAGCTCTGAATAATGATTCGCTATGCTAAGTTTCATTGCTCTTGGGTGATTAGATCACCAGAAATGTAATTTGAAATATTTGAAAATTCCTTGGCCACCCTGTTGGTCTTGCGCTTAACACACAGGCCAGCTTACTGTACAAGTTCCTATTTCTATACAGAATTTCAGGTTGAATGCAGCAATAGTTTCGGAGATAAACAGTAGAATGCCAGTGAAATGCATCGCATGATTATAATTTGAAAGGCACGGTCGAGGTCAGATGCGGTAATAGTACGAGGGTAATTTCAAAAGTTTTGAGATACAACAAAAGCATCTTTTTTTAAATTATTATTCTGATTGTTGCACTTTCTCAAAGTACTCACCACCACACCGGATACACTCCACTTCTGGAAGCACTCCTTCCACACGCTGCAAGCTCATCTTCGTAGGTCGTAACAGCTTCTTGAGGGGTGAAAATCTCTTTCCACGCATGCGATATTTTACCATCGGGAAGAGAAAAAAATCACACGGAACCAGGTCAGGACTGTAAGGTGGTTGAGTCATTAGTTTGACCTCCGTAGACTCCAGGAACTGAATTGTCATGTTGGCCGTGTGTGCAGACGCGTTGTCGTGATGGAGAAGGATCCCTCGCAGTCCCGTGCGTGGACGCCGTTCTTGAAGTTTGGCAAAAACGTTTGGCAGGCAAACCGTGGTGTACCAATTAGCGGCAACTGTCCTTTGTTCCCCCGGAGGAATGGTTGCCACATGACCACCTTTTGAGAAGAATGAAGCCACCATTTTCTTGCCAACACTTCGGGGGCGCTTCACTTTCGTCGGTATCTTGTCATCAGGAAAGATCCACACTGCTGATTGCCGCTTGGTCTCCGGATCAATTTGATAAATCCAGGTTTCGTGAATTGTGACGATGTCAGAAACCGGTGTAGAGTCCCCTCCTTTGAATCTAGTGAGCATTTCCTCACACCAGTCAACACGGGCGTGTTTTTGTTCTTCTGTCAAATTGTGAGGCACCCATCGGAATGAGACCTTCCTCACACGAAGGAATCCATGCAGGATTTTCAATACTGCTAGCGAACCAATCTGCAATGCTGCCTCAATTTCTTTAAATGTTAGACGATTATTTTCGCGAAGCAACTTCTCCACGGTTGTGATGATTTCCTCAGTCACCGCCATTGCCGGACTCCCGCTTCTCTCCTCATCTTTCAAAAAATTTCGGCCTCGTTTAAATTCCTGACACCACCGGAAAACTGTGACACGGGAAGGAGCTATCTCCCCAAAAGCCTGTTGCAAACGCTCAAAACAATGAGACTGGTTTAACCCACATTTAAAATCGTAGAAAATCATACGAAAACGCTCCCTTTCCAGCTCCATTGCAGCGACTGACTAACTGCGCGCCACCTTGCACTAAGTCTTTACCAAGATTCATTGAAATCACTCCATCCGTTTAGAAGTTATTACAGGGACACACACGCGGAATTTTAATAAGATGAAAATAGGCTAAACATGGAGGACAGCCTCGCCCTCTAAATCGCGGAGTAAATTACACTAACCCGATGTTCCTTGATCATTGGAATCTACAGCAAGAAACCAAAGTGTCGAGAAGACCCAGTGGAGTTAGGGTGAAACAGCGATAAGCATACAATAACTGTGCAGAGGATCTCCTGGCAGGAGACAGAGTTTAGGTAGCTTGGGTCACATGCATGCTAGAGGGATGTGCTTCTCTCGTTATCGTGGGTGTATTGAGCGATTTGCAGCCATCACTGTGCGGATTCTATGAATTTTTGTCAACAGATGGATATGAATTGCCTTACTGGAGAGATATTTGATCTACAAATCTAAAACAACGTTCATGTAGATTTTTGTTGTTATCCTCAGAATTTCGAAGGGATGATGACTTGGAGGGGGGATGTTATGAATGTTTACTGAGAGAAATAGACTACACAAGTCTACACGAATTTTGAGGTGGGTTCTGTCTGTCTGATTTTGATTTCTCATGCCTAACTAATGAAAGAAAAGATAGTTTCACCTAATAAGAAATTCTCTATTTTTATAAGTTCAAACGAAAACAAACGTTAATCACACCAGACTAGGTCAGAACCGGGAATCGATCCCGGGACATAATGGGTGTCGTTAATTCATTTCAGAGACTTATGACATCTCGGTAATCAGCCTCATGTACTTAGGTGAGTGCTAAGCTTGTCTGCTATGCTATGAGTAGTGGTTTGTACGAGTTCTACAGCCTCCTCGTCCTCACCCTCCTCACGAGATGGCGAAACGTGATATCTTGTGAATCAATAAGGCTAGAGACTTGTACGAGGTGTCAAATTACTCGGGCGGACACACTCTTTCCCATGAACAACGTATTTTCACCCCAAAATAAAACCTACCCTTACTAGGGGGTGAAATAATATGTTTTAGTAAACTTTGCCTTGCACGTATTACATGCATGCGACTCGATACTAGTATGAATTAAACGTTATTCTACATGAAAAACATGTGTACGGTTGGATGACAATATGAATTAACATTTTTTATTTTTTTTAGGCATGCGCACTTATGGCTTTTGTAACAGGGCGGGCTTTTTAAAGATGGTGGCTGTAGTGTAACCTAACCTAACCCAACCCACGAAGGGTGATCAACAAGTATCCCAAGTGGCGCTTGTCGATAGGCAAACCAATAATCAAAGAGGGGCATGTCAGGCCTTGAAGTTAGAGCCCCTTTGTTTGGACTGGCCCATGAATTTACTCAAATTGTGACAAAGGGCCTAACTACACTTTTGTTGATATTTTTTGAATCCTTGATGGGATTTTAACGTAATATGATGTATTGTAGTACTTGGGGTGACACCCCCCTTTTGAATGTATTATTTATTTTTCCAAATTTTGACAAAGAGCCTAAATACACATTTTTGAAATGGTGGATGGATGTTCTCTAGCACTGGGGCTAATGCTTACACTCAAGTGCATAGGGCACACGCAATTAACCCATGTTGTTTTTGTGGAGGGTGGTGTAAACCTAGCGTTGGGGATAATGCATACACCAAAGTACACGGGGTACATGCAACTATCCCATGCAGTTTTGTTTTTTATTTTATGGAGGATGAGACAAGCCTGTGATGTATGATTCAAAACAAGCCAACTCCTGCAGTGTATGACGTCACGTGAAGCAGGTGTTACAACCTGATGCAAGGTCAGCGCTAGGGTAAGGAATTGTGTGAAACATAATTCTTGCTGACGTAGAATATCAGCGAAAATAGAACTCGCCACCGGATGCAAGGTTTAGTGTTACAAAATAGCAAGTTTGCAGAACGTGATTCTTGCAGACGTAGGATGTTAGTGAAACATGATCTTGCCACCGGATGTAAGGTGCTGTGTTACAGGATGCAGGTGTGTGAAACATGAATCTTGCAGACGTATGATATCACGTGATGTAAGTGTTTATTATTGACCGTGAGTAACGTTACATTGACAAATACAGTATTTGAGACGACACAGGTGCACACATGACATAGGTGTGTTCGTGGTATGAAAGGCTAGGGTGGGGGAAAACCTTTCTCACTTTGTACTTGAATCTCGTGAACGACAGTGGTCAACGTGTTATCTCTACAGCTAACCTGTGTGTTGGAAGAGGACTTGAAAATACCTTACTACTTGGGTAAGTGTTTTCGTTTAATATAATATTTAGTTGGTTATAAGCACACAATTAAGTTTGAACATTTACCACTAGGTGTCAATGGTAGTGGCATCTGGTAACCAAAGTTGGAACTACTTGGCAATCGTGTGAAGCTAAATTTGTGTGTTAGATTTGATTAACACTCTATCAAGTTCCAATGTTCACCAATAGGTGTCAGTGATAGTGGTATATAGTAACCCCAGTTAGAACTACATAAAATTAGTCTTGCTAGGAGTTCACAGATGGCTGATTTATATACCCTGCTATGACCATTGGCTGGATTGTAATTAAAATATTTATATTTTACTTTGTTTTATCTTTTATTATCATTTATGATTTCTCTCTTTTATAGGTAATTTGGAAAGTGATCATCATGTTGAAGTGTGGTAAATGTTAAAAACAGTTTTCAAGACCAGACAACCTTCAACGCCGTGCAAACGCCAAACATAACCTTAAACTGTTTGTGTGCAGTTATTGTGCTACCAAATTTAACAGACAGGATAATCTTGCACGCCATGTAAATTTAATACATGCTAGTTCAGCACCATTTTCGTGTACAGTTTGCGAACGTGATTTTTCTGGTGTAAAGCGATATCAATCCCACATGGTTGAAGTGCATGGTGAACAACAGGAATTAAGAATTGCAAAACCATCAACTAGCACGGAACCATTAAATGAATGAAATGAAGTAGGGGGTGACCGTCATGAAATAAATGCTCAATATGGTAAACGTTCTCAAGATTGTGAAAATAGTTATTCCACAAAAAGAATGAAGAATGGTGAACCTTCGATAACGCATTGTGATGTATGTAATATTGTTGGACCTTCATCAATCATTCATGGACATTTACGTAGTATTAATCATAAAAATAACGCTTGCAATGAAAGAAATTCTGCGAATATTCAACAAATTGGTAGTGCGTTTAAAAGTCGAATAGTGAAGACTTCATAGTGAAGAAAAAACTCGAAGTATTGAAACATTTTAAAAAAAATGTTCAACCTTGTGTGTATGGCTTGGTAGATAATGTTTTAGTAGATCATAAATAATTTAAAATGAATTTTGAACTCTTTGAGTTATATGTAAAAGCTGGGAGTAAAAGTGAAATTACTGATATCAAATCTTTTAAAACAAAAAACATAATTGTTAGTGATTCAACTAATACCAGTGATATGTACCAAGATATTTCAAGTGCTATCATCGTGAAGAGTGAAGAGTTCCACGAAAGGGATTCAGGCTGGGCGTTGGTTGAAATCCTTTATTTAGAAACCAACATGAATAAATATAATCCCCTTAGAGCATCTTCATATATTGATTTACCAGTATGGATTAAATGGAAGAAAGCTTGTGTAAACGTTAGGAATAGTGACCATGCATGTTTTGCATGGGCTGTAACCTCAGCTCTCCATCCAGCAATGATGAATGAAAAGAGAACATCATCTTATCCTCACTATTCTTCAGTGTTGGATTTACAAGAAATGGAATTTCCTATGGAGATAAACGACATTAAACGTTTTGAAGAGCTGAACAATGTAAGTATTAACGTGTATGGAATTGAAAACAAGAGTATAGTAGGTCCTCTATAATATACTCAGGAAAAAAGGATACTCATATTAATTTACTATACATAACTATAGGTGAAAATGCCCACTATTGCTGGATAAAACATTTAAGTAGACTTGTCAGTAGTCAGCTATGAAAATGCAATGGTAAAATGTGGTTGTGTGATGGTTGTTTGCTATATTTTAGAAAAGAGGGTGAACTAACTCAACATCTAAAATGGGCTTGTAATCATGTTTGTACGGTATTACCTACTCCTAGAAATATCATTTTATGACGAGCATGAACTAATCTCTAGTAAAGTTCACTCGATAATATAAATAATAGTTTAAAGTGAGAATAAAAGTGGGTGCAAAAGTGGGTGCAAAAGTGGGTGGAAAAGAGGGTGCAAAAGTGGGTGCAAAGGTAGGTGCAAAAGTGTGTGCAATAGTGGGTGCAATAGTGGGTGAAAACCCAGGATTGCATGAGGTTAGCTACCACTATCACACTCTTAGTCAATCATTAACCATAAAGTACTTCAGAATTTGTTGGAATCTTATGGTGTTGTAAGTCAACATAATATATCGCTACAAATCTCTCTCAGTATAAATCGCGTTATCAATTGCGCCTACTATCAATCGCGCCTACTATCACATTCACACGTAGGGGGTAGAAACGGGCAAAGTCATTCGCGTTTTTCAGTTCCTTTGACAAATACAATAGTATCCATGGACAGATGAGCGTTTAATAACATAGCTAAGTATTTATAGGGAATGGTTCCCTTGTCCCATTGCAATCCAGGGTTTGCACCCACTATTGCACCCACTTTTTACCCTCTTTTTCACCCACGTTTGCACCCACTTTTGCACCTACCTTTGCACCCACTTTTTCACCCACTTTTACTCTCACTTTAAACTATTAGTTATATTATCGAGTGAACTCTACTTGAGATTAGTTCATGCTTGACAATTGCTATGGAAGTATCAATTTCATTTCTCTTTATTTGCTACTCTATTTGCCCTTTGGATCTTTATCATTCTTTTGTAATACACCATTTCAAACACTTATAAAAAAGCAAGTCCAAGAAAAAATACTGTGACTCAAGATAGTGCATTGTTTATTGAGCAACGTTTAACTCCTGTTGTAAAAGTTATGTTTAATCCATATTCCACGTCTCAGGAGCCATCAACATCACAGACTATGCAAGAGGTAGTGTTGTTGTTTTAAGGATGGAACTGCAAGGTTATCTGCCCTCGATATGCAGATAGTTTTACCAAAGAAGAATTATTAGTGCTCTCCAACTTGTTCATTTATTATGTGATAGTCAATACCTTTGTTATATAGTCAATACCGTGAAAGAAATCTGGCAACATGTACCAAATTCATGGACTCATGACCCTATGTTAAGTGTATACCTATTTATTCTTTGGATCAAGCATGTAATGAACACGCCCTTTCTTATCGTCATAGCCATTCTGCTTTAAGACGAGTGACGGATAAAGTATTGTTGAAAAGAGCTAAACAACGTTTGACATCCTATAATGCCTCAGTGGGAGAGAGGTTGGCAGCCCTCATTGTATGAGTGCTATAAAAGGAAAGTTAATGATGATTGGACATGAACAATGAAAAGGATCGAGGAATTGGTATTTCTTTGTATTCTATTTTGTAAAGCCCTATTTGTTGTGAAATAAAAACAAGGTTTGCCAGATCACAATGTCTTTTATTTTTTAAAATGGTGATAGCCATTTCTTAATTTTTCATTCTTTCACACATGGATATTTACAATTTCCACTTTACATTTTTTACATTCCTCTTGTTTAGTTCACACATTCTGTAAATTTTTTGTTATGAAATAAAAATAAGGTTTACCAGATCACTATTTCTTTTAATTTTAAAATGTTGATAGCGATTTCATTTTTTCACACATGGATATTTACAATTTCCACTTCACATTTTTTACATTCCCCTTGTTTAGTTCACACATTCTGAACATTTTTGAAAATCTTTTCCGTAATATAAAAAGCAAACATTTTACACTAAAATGTATTACTTATATTTCTTTTTTAATTAACTACCGTAGCCTAACATAATACATTATACTTAGAGTTTTTACAAATATATTACAATATAAACATACTACTACAAATGATAATACAATATAGTGAACATCAGACTTAAGTAAAGTAATAGTTGTCAAAGCTACTGTTCCCCAAGCGAGAGTATCAAATGAGCTGGGCATAATGAATCGTTTGTTGCCTTCATTACTTAAAGCAACTTTGTTCATCAAATTAGTATACAGCTGATGATTTTTACTTCTAAATACACACATTTTCTTATATAATATAGGTGGGTTACTGACTATACAATTCTTATAATCACTTTTATCTAACTCTTTACTAACAACATTCTTCTTTACTCCTTTTATTTTTTATTACTGCATCATCAATCGTCATATAGCTATATGATTTAGATTTTGTGCCTACAAATGTGTCTATAACAACACCAGTACATTCATCCTTAAATTTTCCAAGAACCTTTTTGTTTACAAGAGGTAATTGGTAAATATTATAATTGGGATAGTCACTTGTATCAAACCTATTTAGCTCAGTTTTGATATCCTCATAAAAATCATCAGTTTTAAACACATAAGTAAAATAATCTGTATCTGTATAGAGTAAGTTTGCATTATCATGCTAGTTATTCTTTACATAATCATAGTGAAATTCATACATTAGTGTTTTTGACAATTCCAGAATGGTGTAACCCACATATATGGGTTTGTTGTAGGTTATTTAAGGCGATTCATTTGTATTACAACTAAATCCTCATGAATAATTGAACAGCCATGAAAGTTAGGCTTGCTTATTAAGTTGCTCGCACCATACCTTTTACCATCATTCTCCCACTTTGTTATTAGCTTTACATCAACTCGCTTATCAACATTCTCCATAGTCTTACCAAAACCACTATTATTCATGAGTTTATAAAAATCTTTTTCAAAAGCATTTGTTGACAGTGTTCTTAAAATATTGTTGAGATCAATATACGGTTTGAGCCATGCTGACTGATGAAATTGTAATACGCGCTGAATTTTAGTTAATTTCAATCCATGCTGTAGACACTGTTTCAAGTTTTGATAATGTATTACATATTTGCATTTATCATTCAAATTAGCAATTAACATTTTCGTTCGTGATAAGATGTACGGAGATTTCATAGCCTCAGGACAAAATGGTAAATCAGTATGATCATCATGTAACTCTTAGGGTACTCAAGATTTACCTCTAAAATATATCCTTTATCATCATTATCATTTAGAGTGTTAACATGTAAGACATCAATTTCAGATTGTGTCATCCAGCGAAAATCTTACAGTGGTAGATATTGACTCATAGCCCAACCATATTGGTTATTTGCATAGAGGTAAACAATATACTTTGACTCTTCACAAGGGTTGTAGCTAGGCATGTATTTATTATTTGCTTTAGAATACCGCCCACTACATTGTCTTAACCCTCCGTTAGGCGCGCGGGCTACAGGTGTAGCCCAGACATTTTGTTTTCGTCCCCACTCCTGGGGTCACTGGCAGAAGAGGCAGAGACTCTCAGTACCTTTCTTTGTCACTCTGTTCTCGGGATTTAGTGTGCGCTGGCACTGCTTTCTGAACGTTTCTTTCCGCTATTTCGCTTCAAAGTTGGTTGGGCTACACCCGTAGCCCGCGCGCCTATCCGTGTTATGGCCAGCAGTGATGAATCTCGTATTGATAAATGGTTGGATGAGGACAGTGAAGTAGAATCGGAGGAGGATATTGATAGTCATGAAGTGGAGGAGGATCACGTGACAGAGGAGATCCATAACTCTGACACTGAGGAAATTATAGATGGCGAAGCAAGTGGGATGGAGGATTCGGATGTGCCTTCCGAAGAAGAGGAACACGTGCCAGGCAACATGTTTTACTATGGAAAAGATAGGTTTAGGTGGCAAAGGGATATTCCGGCCCCAATTTTCGTACTCGAGCACACAATATTGTTATGCACTTTGTTCCTCTGTGGACGTGGGAAAGACAGGTCAACAAGAAAGAGTTGCGTGCGCTGCAGAAGAAAGGTGTGCCCTCAACATTCAGCGCTGATGTGCCGAGAGTGCTTCGATGAGTGACTGTTCGGAATTAGAAAATGAAAAGATTCTGTCAGATTTGATGCCAGTGAATTTTGCGTAAAAGAGACGCGTCAAAGGATTCATTAGGCATGAGGAAACTGCACTAATATTTAGTTTCAGTTTTATTGTAAAATTTAATTTTGTGTTAAAATTAAATAAATTCTTTAAAAATAGTAAATTGTTAACTATTTTCTTTATTTCGACAATGAAAATACCATAGAAATATTGTTTTATTGGTTAGAATGTTGAGTGGTCTACTTCCGTTATGCGAACATTTTGGCAAGAAAGCCCGTTTCTCGTATTATTGTTGTCTGTGTGATGATGGGTTTTTTGTAAATCCATAAATTTTCATTGATATTAATTTTAATAAATGTGTCCACGAAATATATATGTTTGGTGAAAATATGCATTCATAATAATAAAATCCGGAGCCTTAAACTTGGACTAAATTTGAATCACGTAAAATAGAAAATACATCACTTTGGTTTATTTTCCTTAAATAATTTTAATGGGTTAAAATTTATAAATTTTAGAATAGCAATGCACAGAATAGTCCAAAGATCAATATAGTTATCTTTTCTAAATTTTAAGCTTAAGGGTAAAATAAATACCGTTGAAATATATTGTGGGCTACAGGGGTAGCCCACGCGCCTATCCGTGTAGCTAAACATGGCGCGCCTGATGGAGGGTTAATCCACCTCGAATTGATGATTTTATAAAATTAATCATGTCTATATCAGTCATCAATTCTAAATTTACTTTCGTTTTTTTTTTTTTCAACATTGAAATGAAACTTAACCCAGGCGCAGTAAAATACTGACAGGGGTCAGGGTCGTAAGTTTTCATACAAATATTCCGGAAATTTTTAAAAGCATCTGCTGATAACAACACATCTGTCTTCAAATATATGTCTGAAAATTCACTTAAAGTTTGAATGTCAAACTGTGTGCATACACGTTGTGCATGTGAATATTCCTAATCACTGATATGACTTGTGTTTAAGGAACTGTAAAATGCATCTTTTCGTGGCAAAGAACACCCCCCAAGACGTTCCAGACAGTTAATATATTCATAAGGGAATATACCCTTTTGACGAATCAAATTATTTTTTTGTTTTTTTAGGAAAGACATGTTGAATTTCACGAAACTGATCTGATTTTAAATTACTAGCCAGCTTATCAAGGCTACTTGGCATAAAGCGGAATGAATCTAAAAATCTCAGTTTTATAGTTTTCTTATTGTCAGTTTTGATGTATTTTGTGAACGATATGTATTGCTCTTTATTATTTGCAATCACATCAATTTTCACATCTGAAGCTCCAAATTCTTTAACGATAAAGTGGTTATCGTATTTGCTACCGTTATGTAGAATGACTGGAATGAATTTATTTACTCTATACTCTATACATACTTGGTGAGCAGCACCACGATATTTTCCTGTTATATGGTCATGATCGTGAACCCTATCTGTATATAAACATTCACCACATATAAAACAATTAGTTTCAGTTTCAAAACACATTTGCTGTGATGATTTTAGTGGCTCCATTGGAATAATAGTATTTAAAATAGAGGATATACGGATTGCATCTTTTTCTAGTCTTTCCATAAAACCTTTAGGTGCATCAGGTCCTCTGTACAATTCAAACTTATTTAACGAGTCATCATAGCTACATTTAATATAATATGCAAAGCTAAAATGTTCATGAATGTGAGTAGTGTTGGTAAAAGTTTGGTAGGATTCGATGGACATGTATTAAATGGTTCTAGCAAAGCTTCAAAGTCGGCATATATAACAAAAGGTAATCGAAGCTGCTTTTCAAAGTCTTTAAATTTTAAAATGTTATTTCTAGGAGTAGGTAATACCGCACAAACATGATTACAACCCCATTTTAGATGTTGAGTTAGTTGATCCTCTTTTCTTAAATATGGCAAACAACCATCACACAACCGCTTTTCACCATTGCATTTTGATAGCTGACTATTGACAAGTCTACTTAAATGTTTTATCCGACAATAGTGGGCAGTTTCACCTTAAGTTATGTATAGTAAATTAACATGAGTATCCTTTTTTCCTGAGTATATTATAGAGGACCTTCTATGCTCTTGTTTTCAATTCCATACACGTTAATACTTACATTGTCAGCTCTTCAAAACGTTGAATGTCGTTTATATCCATAGGAAATTCCATTTCTTGTAAATCCAACACTGAAGAATAGTGAGGATAAGATGATGTACTCTTTTCATTCATCATTGCTGGATGGAGAGCTGAGGTTACAGCCCATGCAAAACATGCATGATCACTATTCAAAACGTTTACACAAGCTTTCTTCTGTTTAGTCCATACTGGCAAATCAATATATGAAGATGCTCTAAGGGGATTATATTTATTCATGTTGGTTTCTAAATAAAGGACTTCTATCAACGCCCAGCATGACTCCCTTTCCTGGAACTCTTCACTCTTCACGATTATTATTATTATTTATCGTATGATGATACAGAGTTAAAATAAAAGTTCATACACTACATATCAAGTTATATATACAGTTATATACAAAGTCATAAACACAAGTTCTTGGTTTAAACTTCTATGTCCAGGCCATCAATCCACTGAAGTGCCTCAGAAGATGCATGATGAATGTCACCTACTGATCCTTGGAACGCTCGTTGCGGACATTCACCAACAATGTGTCCGATGGTTTGCAAGGTAGCTCCACAATCGCAGTTAGCAGAAGTAACCCAACCCCATTTGTGAAGCAGGAATCCACATTTGCCTTGTCCTGTACGGATCCGGTTAATAATTCTCCATTGGCGTCTGGGGAGTTTGAAACCTTCTACCCGGTTGGAAGGGCTTTCAATCAGATGTGCATTGAATACTGATGATTCTTCCCACATAGTTTTCCATGCTTCTGAGATGTTAAATGAAGAGTCTTCAAGGAGTACTGCAGAGCGCCAAGGTGGTTTTCTTGACTTCAACCGTTGATTGCCTGCTTTTGCTACATCAGTATGTATGGGTAGCTGGGGGTTCTTCTGAATGGTTTTCCAGATCTTCAGGAGAGCCTCTGATCTTCGAAGAGCTGGAGGTTGGATGTTACTTAGAACAGGTAACCATATAGTGGGTGTGCTACGTATACAGCCCGTAATCAGTCGCATTGTCTGGTTAAGTTGCACATCTATCTTCTTGGAGTGGACACTGTTTAGCCAAGATGGGCAGCAGTATTCAGCAACGGAGTATGACAGTGCCAGAGCAGTTGATCGTAAAGTTTGAGCGCTGGAACCCCAGGAGGTACCAACAAGCTTCTGAATGATGCTATTACGGGTCTTCACCTTTGCGGCCACGTTCGTGAGATGTTGTTTGAAGGTCAAGGACCTATCAAGTGTTATCCCAAGGTACTTAGGCATGCTGCAGAACTGCAAAGTTTGTCCTCTGAATTTGACTTCTGGTTTGTAATTAGAGAACCTATTGCGTAAGTGAAATGCGGATACAACAGTTTTCTGATAATTTAGGCGTAGGCACCATTTCTTGAAATATGTGTCCAAGACTTCCAAGTCGGCAGTTAGTGTATTTTCAGCATCGGTGAAGTTGGAGTTCTGGGTTACCAAACAGATGTCATCAGCATATATGAATTTCCTTGAAGAAGTTTCTTGCAGGTCGTATATGTACAAGCTGAAAAGGAGAGGAGCTAGGACAGATCCTTGGGGTAATCCGTCATTTAATTTGAAGAACTTGCTTCTATCATTGCCAGAGTAAACCTGGAAAAGTCTATTGCACAGCATGTTGTTAATTAGGTTTGTGAGTTTGAGACACGGAATGATGCTCACCAATTTCAGAAGGAGGCCTTCTCGCCATACTGTATCATAAGCGGCAGATAGATCCAAGAAAGCAGCTAGGCTTACAGATTTCTCCTCGTACCCATTTTCAATATGAGTTGTTAATGCAAACACTTGATCATTACAGCTTCTGCCAGGTCTGAATCCAGCTTGTTCTATGGGGATGTGGTTGTTAATAGTATCAAAAATTCTGTTGTAGATGAGTCGCTCAAGTAGTTTGTAAGTGACACTTAGTAGAGCTATGGGGCGATAACTTTCGACTTTTGTCGGATCTTTGTTCGGTTTGAGGATCGCTAATATTTTTGTTTTCTTGAATAATACAGGGAGATTTCCAGTATTAAGGATATCTGAAAAGAAGTTAGTAAGCCATTTAATTGTAGCTGGTCCACAGTGAGCGAGGAATTCAGGATAGATTCCCTCGAATCCAGCTGCTTTCCCAAGTTTCATGTTTGTGATGGCGACTCTGACTTCCTCTACAGTGAATAGAGTGGAAAGTTTTGAAGAATTCTGGGCTGCTCTTTTCTTGATTTTCAGCTGAGATTTGATTTCCCTTCTTGTCTGCTTATCTTTTGGGCTCATGGAATTTGAGATTAGATGATTGGCAAAGTCATTTAGCTTAATGGCAGTTTTCGATCTGATTGGTGCTGAATTTGTTGGGTCTAGTTTTCTAATAACAGACCAAGCTTTCCGACTCGAGTGTGTGTGGTCGAATGATTCCACAGTTTCATGCCAGATCTTTTTTCTATTCTCATCTAGTGAATGTAGGAGGCCAGTAGCATTATCAGCAGATGGATTTGCTTCATATTTTTTTCAGTAAGCTTTCACTATCCTCACTCCAACCGGGTGTGTATTCTTTACGATAACCTCTAGGAATACATCGTCTAGCTGCTCCTTTAATTATGCCGATAAATCGTGTGTAATTACTACATGTTGCCTTGATCCGTCTGATGTTGGAGTCTGTTTGCGTTGCAAATTCAGACCAGTTTGCCTTCTTAAAGTTCCACCTTGGTTTTGGATGGGACTGTACAATTGGTACACATATCCCAGTCTCTAAAATAATAGGTCTGTGCTGACTGTGGGGGAAATCATTAAGTACCGAACGGCGTATCTGGCTATAGGAGTTTTGAAGCTGAGTTGTGAAACACAGATCAGGAGTATATCCTCTGTTCCAGCGACCTGAATGAAAAGTGGGTAAACTTTTACCATCAAAAATTAATTTTAGGTTTTCAGTTTCCATCCAATCACAGAGAGCTTCGCCATTACTGTCACTCTCGCAGTATCCCCAGAGACTATGATGGCTATTGAAATCACCCAGGAATAGAGTTGGGTGTTGCTGAGATGGAAAAGGAGGGGTTGGCCAGTTTACTTCAGGAGGCTTGTATACATTTACTATTGTTACACTATCAATTTTTGTTATAATTGTAAATATATTATTTTCACTGCTCACTGAAAGTACCTGATGATTTTTTATGTTATGCTTGACGTAAGTCGCTAGGCCGTACTTTTCATGGTTGTTCGAGGCTATTAATGTATATCCTGGTATTTTCCCTCTACTTCGTAACTGTTGATCATCTCTTCACGATGATAGCACTTGAAATATCTTGGTACATATCACTGGTATTAGTTGATTCACTAACAATTATGTTTTTTGTATTAAAAGATTTGATATCAGTAATTTCACCTTTACTCCCAGCTTTTACATATAACCCAAAGAGTTCAAAATTCATTTTAAATTATTTATGATCTACTAAAACATTATCTACCAAGCCAAACACACTAGGTTGAACATTTTTTAAAACTGTTTCAATACTTCGAATTTTTTCTTCACTATGAAGTCTTCACTATTCGACTTTTAAACGCACTACCAATTTGTTGAATATTCGTAGAATTTCTTTCATGGCAAGCGTTATTTTTATGATTAATACTACGTTAATGTCCATGAATGATTGATGAAGGTACATCAATATTACATACATCATAATGCGTTATCGAAGGTTCACCATTCTTCATTCTTTTTGTGGAATAATTATTTTCACAATCTTGAGATCGTTTACGATTTTGAGCATTTATTTCAAGACGGTCAACCCCTACTTCATTCCATTCATTTAATGGTTCCGTGCTAGTTGATGGTTTTGCAATTCTTAATTCCTGTTGTTCACCATGCACTTCAACCATGTGGGATTGATATCGCTTTACACCAGAAAAATCACGTTCGCAAACTGTACACGAAAATGGTGCTGAACTAGCATGTATTAAATTTACATGGCGTGCAAGATTATCCTGTCTGTTAAATTTGGTAGCACAATAACTGCACACAAACAGTTTAAGGTTATGTATAGCGTTTGCACGGCGTTGAAGGTTGTCTGGTCTTGAAAACTGTTTTTAACATTTACCACACTTCAACATGATGATCACATTCCAAATAACCTATAAAAGAGAGAAATCATAAATGATAATAAAAGATAAAACAAAGTAAAATATAAATATTTTAATTACAATCCAGCCAATGGTCATAGCAGGGTATTTAAATCGGCCATCTGTGAACTCCTAGCAAGTCCAATTTTATGTAGTTCTAACTGGGGTTACTATATACCACTATCACTGACGCCTATTGGTGAACATTGTTACTTGATAGAGCGTTAATCAAATCTAACCAACAAATTTAGCTTCACACGATTGCCAAGTAGTTTCAACTTTGGTTGTCAAGTATGGCACTGTCACTGACACCTAGCGGTGAAAATTGGAACTTGATAGAGTGTTAATCAAATCTAACACACAAATTTAGCTTCACACGATTGCCAAGTAGTTCCAACTTTGGTTACCAGATACCACTACCACTGCCACCTAGTGGTAAATGTTCAAACTTAATAGTGTGCTTATAACCAACTAAATATTATATTAAACGAAAACACTTGCCAAAGTAGTAAGGTATTTTCAAGTCCTCTTCCAACGCACAGGTAAGCTGTAGAGATAACACGTTGACAACTGTCGTTCACGAGATTCAAGTACAAAGTGAGAAAGGTTTTTCCCCACCCTAGCCTTTTATACCACGAACACACCTATGTCATGTGTGCACCTATGTCGTCTCAAATACTGTATTTGTCAATGTAACGTTACTCACGGTCAATAATAACCACTTACATCACGTGATATCATACGTCTGCAAGATTCATGTTTCACACACCTGCATCCTGTAACACAGCACCTTACATCCGGTGGCAAGATCATGTTTCACTAACATCCTACGTCTGCAAGAATCACGATTTGCAAACTTGCAATTTTGTAACACTAAACCTTGCATCCGGTGGCGAGTTCTTTTTTCGCTGACATTCTACGTCAGCAAGAATTATGTTTCACACACTTCCTTACCCTAGCGCTGACCTTGCATCAGGTTGTAACACCTGCTTCACGTGACGTCATACACTGCAGGAGTTGGCTTGTTTTGAATCATACATCACAGGCTTGTCTCATCCTCTATAAAATAAAAAACAAAACTGCATGGGATAGTTGCATGTACCCCGTTTACTTTGGTGTATGCATTAGCCCCAACGCTAGGTGTACCCCACCCTCCACAAAAGCAGCATGGGGTAATTGCGTGTGCCCTATGCACTTGGGTGTATGCATTAGCCCCTGTGCTAGAGAACATCCATCCACCATTTCAAAAATGTCTAGTTAGGCCCTTTGTAAAAATTTGGAAAAATAAATGATACATTCAAAGGGGGGGGGTGTCACCCCAAGTACTACAATACATCATATTACGTTAAAATCCCATCAAGGATCCAAAAAATATCAACAAAAATGTAGTTAGGCCCTTTGTCACAATTTGAGTAAGTTCTTGGGCCAGTCCTAACAGACCAGTCCAAAGGGACCGGTCAAAAGGGATCAGTTTAAAGGGATCAGTCAAAAGGGACCAAATAACTAGGTCTAGTCAAAAGGGACCAATCAAAAGGGGCTCTCACCTCAAGGCCTGACATGCCCCTCTTTCATTATTGGTTTGCCTATCGACAAGCGCCACTTGGGATACTTGTTGATCACCCCTCGTGGGTTGGGTTAGGTTAGGTTACACTACAGCCGCCATCTTTAAAAAGCCCTCCCTCTTACAAAAGCCATGACTGCGCATGCGTAAAAACCAAAAACAAAAATGTTAATTCATATTGGCACCCAACCGTACACATGTTTTTCATGTAGAACAATGTTTAATTCATACTAGTATCGAGTCGCATGCATGTAATACGTGCAAAGCAATGTTTACTATAAAATACTATTTCACCCCCTAGTAAGGGTAGGTTTTATTCTGGGGTGGAAATACTTTGTCCATAGGAAAGAATGTGTCCACCCGAGTAATTTGACACCTCGTACAAGTCTCAAGCCTTATTGATTCACAAGATATCACGTTTCGCCATCTCATGAGGAGGAGGAGGCTGTAGAACTCTTACAAAACCACTACTGCTATGCTTTTGTGGTGACTGTAATAGTGTATGTAGTTGTTTTCGGGACAGGAATGGGGCAGGTGCCCCGGGACTGGAAATAAGGTACCATCCCGTCATTTGCAAGGAGGGCGTGTTGGTAATCAAGGATAGCTGCTATCAGCGCCGAGATTCAGACCTCTGGTCTTGCAGCTGTCCATCACGGCTACGCTGCGCCGCGAGCTATCACGGGTGGGGGCATTCTGTTGTGGTGTGGAACACAAACAATATGGAGAAGAAACATCACATTGGCAATATTGAGGTGAAATACTTGGGCCAGCACCAGGTGCAGTAGTAGCCTGTCGGGTTATTTTGGGAGAACATTGAGACTAAGGGAGCCTCCATTGAGAGAATGGCTGGTGGTGCGGTGTCTTGGCACAGCCTCTGTCTTCCACTGGCCAAGTCATTCATTTCCTTGTTACAGCTGCCCTTCATTATTCGAACTATGGGATTATAAATACTGTAGCAGAAGCGCGACGCATTGTGCTTCACCTGGCAGTGTTCTTTATCCTGATTCCATTACATTATTTCGAAATGACGTTGCCACAGTTGATTGTAGGTGTCTGCCTTAATATATTTCATTGTGAAACCAATTAATGCTTCCGGCCTTCATCCTCTGTGGCGATTGTCCCCAACAGCTCACGGCACGTCCCCGTCGGCAAGCATGTTTCTGGACATTCTTCGTCAAATTCTAATTTACACTCAAAGTGGAGATATGCCGAAGATAATCCGGCAAGAAGACATATCAATTCTTTTGAAAAAGTGGGGACTTGGTGCTCCTTATGCCCCGAAATTTCATTTATTACGGTATATTTCTTTTGTTCAATATTTTTTCTTTCGTTTATTTATTTGTTTCAGTGTGAGTTGCGCCTCGGTAATATAAATGTAGTATTAGCTTCGGATGCAAGGTAAAAGGTTTACTTTGTATGATTTAATGTTATTGGATTACCGCAAAGCGTACTCAGTTCCACATCTCCTGAGTCCTAACGACCTTGCAGTTATTGCGGAACCAGGTGTTTTTTAGGAATTTTAAGTGGCAGCAGCAGCTTCAGTAGTAATTAGAAGGCATCTCCAAATGGTAAACGGTTACCTGGGTGGTTTGGTAATTTGATTAGTTCTCCTACGGTATATCAGTGGGGTCCTTACCAGGGCGGGTGAGTGTATGATACCCCACGATAGGCAGCAGTTCCTTGGGGTCCTTACCAGGGCGGGTGAGTGTATGATACCCCACGATAGGCAGCAGTTCCTTGGGGTCCTTACCAGGGCGGGTGAGTGTATGATACCCCACGATAGGCAGCAGTTCCTTGGGGTCCTTACCAGGGCGGGTGAGTGTATGATACCCCACGATAGGCAGCAGTTCCCTGGGGTCCTTACCAGGGCGGGTGAGTGTATGATACCCCACGATAGGCAGCAGTTCCTTGGGGTCCTTACCAGGGCGGGTGTGTGTATGATACCCCATGATAGGCAGCAGTTCCTTGGGGTCCTTACCAGGGCGGGTGAGTGTATGATACCCCACGATAGGCAGCAGTTCCTTGGGGTCCTTACCAGGGCGGGTGAGTGTATGATACCCCACGATAGGCAGCAGTTCCTTGGGGTCCTTACCAGGGCGGGTGTGTGTATGATACCCCATGATAGGCAGCAGTTCCTTGGGGTCCTTACCAGGGCGGGTGAGTGTATGATACCCCACGATAGGCAGCAGTTCCTTGAGGTCCTTACCAGGGTGGGTGAGTGTATGATACCCCACGATAGGCAGCAGTTCCCTGGGGTCCTTACCAGGGCGGGTGAGTGTATGATACCCCACGATAGGCAGCAGTTCCTTGGGGTCCTTACCAGGGCGGGTGAGTGTATGATACCCCACGATAGGCAGCAGTTCCTTGGGGTCCTTACCAGGGCGGGTGAGTGTATGATACCCCACGATAGGCAGCAGTTCCTTGGGGTCCTTACCAGGGCGGGTGAGTGTATGATACCCCACGATAGGCAGCAGTTCCCTGGGGTCCTTACCAGGGCGGGTGAGTGTATGATACCCCACGATAGGCAGCAGTTCCTTGGGGTCCTTACCAGGGCGGGTGTGTGTATGATACCCCATGATAGGCAGCAGTTCCTTGGGGTCCTTACCAGGGCGGGTGAGTGTATGATACCCCACGATAGGCAGCAGTTCCTTGGGGTCCTTACCAGGGCGGGTGAGTGTATGATACCCCACGATAGGCAGCAGTTCCTTGGGGTCCTTACCAGGGCGGGTGTGTGTATGATACCCCATGATAGGCAGCAGTTCCTTGGGGTCCTTACCAGGGCGGGTGAGTGTATGATACCCCACGATAGGCAGCAGTTCCTTGAGGTCCTTACCAGGGTGGGTGAGTGTATGATACCCCACGATAGGCAGCAGTTCCCTGGGGTCCTTACCAGGGCGGGTGAGTGTATGATACCCCACGATAGGCAGCAGTTCCTTGGGGTCCTTACCAGGGCGGGTGAGTGTATGATACCCCACGATAGGCAGCAGTTCCTTGGGGTCCTTACCAGGGCGGGTGAGTGTATGATACCCCACGATAGGCAGCAGTTCCTTGGGGTCCTTACCAGGGCAGGTGAGTGTATGATACCCCACGATAGGCAGCAGTTCCCTGGGGTCCTTACCAGGGCGGGTGAGTGTATGATACCCCACGATAGGCAGCAGTTCCTTGGGGTCCTTACCAGGGCAGGTGAGTGTATGATACCCCACGATAGGCAGCAGTTCCCTGGGGTCCTTACCAGGGCGGGTGAGTGTATGATACCCCACGATAGGCAGCAGTTCCCTGGGGTCCTTACCAGGGCGGGTGAGTGTATGATACCCCACGATAGGCAGCAGTTCCTTGGGGTCCTTACCAGGGTGGGTGAGTGTATGATACCCCACGATAGGCAGCAGTTCCTTGGGGTCCTTACCAGGGCGGGTGAGTGTATGATACCCCACGATAGGCAGCAGTTCCTTGGGGTCCTTACCAGGGCGGGTGAGTGTATGATACCCCACGATAGGCAGCAGTTCCTTGGGGTCCTTACCAGGGCGGGTGAGTGTATGATACCCCACGATAGGCAGCAGTTCCTTGGGGTCCTTACCAGGGTGGGTGAGTGTATGATACCCCACGATAGGCAGCAGTTCCTTGGGGTCCTTACCAGGGCGGGTGAGTGTATGATACCCCACGATAGGCAGCAATTCCTTGGGGTCCTTACCAGGGCGGGTGAGTGTATGATACCCCACGATAGGCAGCAGTTCCTTGGGGTCCTTACCAGGGCGGGTGAGTGTATGATACCCCACGATAGGCAGCAGTTCCTTGGGGTCCTTACCAGGGTGGGTGAGTGTATGATACCCCACGATAGGCAGCAGTTCCTTGGGGTCCTTACCAGGGCGGGTGAGTGTATGATACCCCATGATAGGCAGCAGTTCCTTGGGGTCCTTACCAGGGCGGGTGAGTGTATGATACCCCATGATAGGCAGCAGTTCCTTGGGGTCCTTACCAGGGTGGGTGAGTGTATGATACCCCATGATAGGCAGCAGTTCCTTGGGGTCCTTACCAGGGCGGGTGAGTGTATGATACCCCATGATAGGCAGCAGTTCCTTGGGGTCCTTACCAGGGCAGGTGAGTGTATGATACCCCACGATAGGCAGCAGTTCCTTGGGGTCCTTACCAGGGCGGGTGAGTGTATGATACCCCACGATAGGCAGCAGTTCCTTGGGGTCCTTACCAGGGCGGGTGAGTGTATGATACCCCACGATAGGCAGCAGTTCCTTGGGGTCCTTACCAGGGCGGGTGAGTGTATGATACCCCACGATAGGCAGCAGTTCCTTGGGGTCCTTACCAGGGTGGGTGAGTGTATGATACCCCACGATAGGCAGCAGTTCCTTGGGGTCCTTACCAGGGCGGGTGAGTGTATGATACCCCACGATAGGCAGCAGTTCCTTGGGGTCCTTACCAGGGCGGGTGAGTGTATGATACCCCACGATAGGCAGCAGTTCCTTGGGGTCCTTACCAGGGCGGGTGAGTGTATGATACCCCACGATAGGCAGCAGTTCCTTGGGGTCCTTACCAGGGTGGGTGAGTGTATGATACCCCACGATAGGCAGCAGTTCCTTGGGGTCCTTACCAGGGCGGGTGAGTGTATGATACCCCATGATAGGCAGCAGTTCCTTGGGGTCCTTACCAGGGCGGGTGAGTGTATGATACCCCATGATAGGCAGCAGTTCCTTGGGGTCCTTACCAGGGTGGGTGAGTGTATGATACCCCATGATAGGCAGCAGTTCCTTGGGGTCCTTACCAGGGCGGGTGAGTGTATCATACCCCACGATAGGCAGCAGTTCCTTGGGGTCCTTACCAGGGCAGGTGAGTGTATGATACCCCACGATAGGCAGCAGTTCCTTGGGATCCTTACCAGGGCGGGTGAGTGTATGATACCCCACGATAGGCAGCAGTTCCTTGGGGTCCTTACCAGGGCAGGTGAGTGTATGATACCCCACGATAGGCAGCAGTTCCCTGGGGTCCTTACCAGGGCGGGTGAGTGTATGATACTCCACGATAGGCAGCAGTTCCTTGGGGTCCTTACCAGGGCGGGTGAGTGTATGATAGGCAGCAGTAATCCACGCGAGATGAACTCTGATTTCGCTACTGTCAACCGTTAGGAATTGTGTGTGCTGGGCTGTGATTGGTGGATGGTATTTGTGCTGTATTTTGACTATGTTGTGTTTTATGTGCACCGGCCCCGTGGTCTTGGGGTAGCGTGCCTGCCTCTCACACGGAGGCCTCGGGTTCGATTCCCGGCTCCGTCAGGGATTTTAGAAACTGCCGTGAGGGCTGGAACGGGGTGCACTCAGCCTCGTGAGGACAATTGATTAGTTGTCTGACAGTGAGTCACCGCTCCGTTTACGAAAACCAAGATTAACGGCTGAGGGGATCCGATGCACTGACCACGCCTCACCCCAATATCTGCAGGCCAAATGGCCAGGCAGCGGTCGCTTGGTAGGCCTAGGCCCTTCACGGGCTGTAGTGCCAGGGGTTATGTGTGATTTATGTCTGTTTTGGAGTTTGTGTTAATGTTCCTGTGTGTATGCTTATCAATTGGTGTATGGAGCGATATGTTCCAATCAGGAGGAGGACCAGGGTCGCTAACAAGAGAACATCTCAAACGTGAAATCTCCGAACCTTACGAATCGTGACACATTTGTTGATGAGATCCCAAGGTGGTCGCCTGTTGTTTGTTGTCTTGGGGCACGTATAGACACTCCAGTCCCAAAGGCCAGGGTATGAGGGTTGGTCCAGGGTTGTCTATACTCAGCCTGGAGACAGGTGGGTTCAATCCCACATTCTAGAAGTAGTTTTGTGTTTTCTACTCTAGACAAACGCGAGGTTGGTTCCTAATATTAGGCCACGACCGCCTCCTACCCAGTCCTGCCCTACACAACTAGGCTACAGACATTACAGTACACGGGTTGACAGACAAATACACGAGCCCCTATGTAGTGTGTGTATTTGTAATTCAGGTAGGAGGCGGCCGTTTTACCATCCCTGCATTTGCCTGGAGTAGACGTGGGAACCACGGCAAAACACTTTCTGGATGGCTGAGGTAGGAATCGAACCCACGTGTTCTCAGTTTTGCCTCACGAGGCTGAGTGTGCCCTGTTCCAGCCCTCAGACCATAATTAATTTTCTTTGCAGAGCCAGGAATCAAACCCGGGCCCTCCATGGTGACAGCTGAGAATGCTAGCCTTTATGCAACGAGGCGGACTTGTGGAAATGTTTAGTGTTACCGGTACCTTAACTGCTCATTTCCGAGCTTTACGACATTGATAGGTGCAATGCTTTCACCTCCTCCTCCCCCCCCCCCTCCCCCCTCACTGGTACACAGCATACAAAGTCTATTTGTCATAGCACCTTACAACTCGTCCTAGTCCGGTCCTAAGCGAAGACATCCTGTTTTCCTGCAACAGTGGCATAACTAGAAATGTGTTCTTTTTCCGTTTTTACCTCAGTGTAGTGCTGGGAAATATTCTTTATCGACTGAAATAATCGACTCTACTCTATCGTTTTCCTTAGCAACATGAGACTACATAATTCGTTGTGCGAGTACAGTAGGCCTATACATCAAGAGCATTGCGTTGTCCACCTCCTGAAGTAGCAGCTAGCGTTCTTGGCTGGCGTCCTGGAGGTCCGGGTTCTATTCCCGGGATCCACTCAGCCTCGTGAGACAAAACTGAGAAGAGATGGGTTCGATTCCCACCTCAGCCATCCTGCAAGTGGTTTTCCTTGGGTTTCCACTTCTACCGCAGGCGAATGCTGGCATGGTAGGCCACGTCCTCTTCCTTCCCAATCCTACACTGAATTACAAATACACACATTAATCTAGCCACCACAATAACACAGGTTATCAGACAAATTCTACACTCGCCCAAGTACACGGGGCTAAATGACCACGATGAAACAAAAACAACAACCTAATTGAATCGGTCGGAGCTGAAAGGTCTAGTGCGGCCTGAAGCCATTCCACAGGGTATTTTATTGTCAAATGCATTTATAACATAAAAACCACCTAAGCCATGTACAGTAGCACTGCAGTGCAGCCAACATTAAGTACGGCAGCACGTCATTGACTTAATGCTTTTCTCCTCTGATCGCACTACATGTAGCAGTGGTTTCTGGCTTAAAGCCACAAAACAAATTGCTTTGTGATGGATTTTGCCTTGCCAGTGAGCTTCCGTACAAGTTTTGTGTGTTCCTTAAACAGAAGCCTGACAAAATTCATTCCTATGCCGTCCCAGAGTCCATACTTCAGAATACTAATTCTTAAAAAAATGACCATTTTTGACTTAATGCCTTTCAGCTACGACTGGTGTCTGTTACACTCATCTGAAGCAATGAATGGCGTCAAAACCTTGGCATTATTTAAAGAATCCACAGCATAGTGATTACCTTTAAATATTTAAAAGCAGTTTCGCATAAACATCATGTTTGGAGTTATGTCACTGTTGCAGCAAATGAACGATTTGGAGACTGAACTGGTGAGAATCCAGGCAGTAGGGATGGCAGGTTGAACTGCTGACGTATGAGGCTCGAATTTCTCACGGAGAATAATGTTGCCACTTGAAAGGTCATCAGGCCAATAAGCCTCAAGTGATACATTCAATTACAGTATCGTTTCTTCGTATTGTGCAGCGTTAACCGTAGCACCTTGAAGAAGCCGGTCCTTGCTGAGCGTCCGCCTCATTGCGTAACGGCCAGCATTCGTGGCTGTCTCCGCGGAGGCTAGGGTTCGAGACTGTTTGTGGATGAGTTTCGCATTTCTCAGTTTTGCAACTTAGTAGGTGCTATATAAAAATAGCTCTCTTTTCGGATCCTTAATGCTTTAGTATTCTACTTGAACAGTAAGACCTGCGTAAGCCGCAACGGCAACAGTCGCCCATGTGTGGGTGTGTTGACAAGCTTTTGAAATGGCATCGCCGATCGCGAGTGCCGCCGACCCGTTAACGAGAGAGAAAACTCCCCTGTAAGATGTCCTGCCGTTTGGCCACCACTGTCAGGCAAACTGCGTATGTGGTCAGGAGAACTCCTAAACATACGCCATCTCCTGGTAAGCACGCACCCACACATGGGCGACTTTTGCCGTAATGGCGTCTCAGCCTTGCCAATAGATGCAGGTACACAGCACACCTGCACGGAATGCCGACCGCAGCGCTGCAACGGCGTAATATCACAACGGGTATTACTTTAAAAACAGCCCTCGTATTTGCTAGTATTCCTGTCTCAACTCGACCCCTTCTGAAACGCTTTAGGCAGGTTTAGTCCCCACACTTTCTAAGTTTTTGACGTTCTTTTGTTGTTTTGTTTTTTGGAGGGCAGTGACTGTTAGTGGGTGTCATTGTAGGTTTTGGCAGTGGATTTAGAGCTATTTTGTCGTATATAGATTTGAATCTGACGAGCGAAAGAGTTTCAGTAATTGGCATTACATTGTGTTAGCATAAGGCAACACTGAAAAATGGCTTCAAAGCTATCTATAGGCACGACAGTGACACAGGTTATCAGACAACGTTTACACTCACCCAAGTATATGGGGCGACATGACTACGATATCGCCGAGTCCCTAACGTATCATCAAAAACAACAACAACAACTACCTTGCTGATGAAGAGCAAAAGGTTAATATCACTCCATTACTGTGATGGGGAGCTGTAGCAAGTCCAGAGATCGGAGCTTCGACACCCGGCACCGACAATGGCTATCCCGGGTGTGTTCTTTCCTAGTTTTTTTTCCATACTCCCTCCAGACAAATGCTGGGATAGTACGTTATTTCAAGTCCCGGGGCACCTACCCTCATCTGCTACTGTGGACACACTACTATAGTCATCACATATACACAGGTTATCAGACAGGTTCAGCACAGACCCAATGCACACGGGACTGATGACCATGATATCCCAAGCCCTTAAAATTAATTAACAACAACTTTCTGTGGTGGAAGTCGGGAGAATGCTGATAACCTGGTGGGATGCGAACCCACGCTCTCCCGATGCCAGCGCGTCAGCTCTATCGGCCACCGCAGCCGTAATGTAATTCAATTGTTATGATAAATTCAAAATAACAATAACGTGAAAAGTTGAAATAATGTTTTCATTTCTTGTGCCCTATTCGAGTGATCGAAGTGAAACTTTGTACATTGAACCACTGCTATAATATTTATCTACAGTTACATAACTCTATGGCCTACATATAAAACAATTCAACATATTTCACCAGTTCTCAATATCTCCAAAACCATTATAGCAATCAAACTATGCTTTTGTATACAGTGGAGGTAGAGGACTATTATACTAAGTACATAGGTGTGACTTTTAAAAATCTGGTAAATACAAAAATAGAAGTGTTCACGAAATTTGCTGGCAATCTAACCATCCAAGTCCAGTGAAACTCGATACAACGAATCTTTATTTTGAGCCAAGTATATTGGCATTTAATATTGTTCAACTGTTTTCAAAAAAACAAGACTGCAACAGTGCGAAATTTCAAAAACGCGTTTTTATTTCTCGTACTCTTTCAAGCGATCACATTGAAACTTCGTATAAGGGACCACCATTAAATCTTCATCTACAGGTATACATACCTCTCTTGTTCACATTTATAGATATCGCGTGTTTCAGTTCTTATGGAATGAATTCCTATAACTCATTATGGAATGATCCGATCTCTGTGAAATGTGGTACAGTCGACCACTACCATAAGCTAAACCTACATCATGTACTGTACCCGTCGTCAATGAAGTTACAATGCACAACGACCCGGTTAATTCCACCACACACTGTCGACAACAGTATACCACTCCACATTAAAAACATATTGACGTTATGGAATCCAGCTGTGAATTATCATAGTCTAACTAGCGCGATAGGATTGAGATCATGGCATCTCAGGTTGTGTTGGGATTGTTGGGAAGATGGATTTATCATCAAACTAAATTCACCATAGCATAAATCTGCTCTTCCAGCTAAATAAAGAGTTTTAAACTACAATAAACAACTCCAAGTTTCTATCAAAATCAGAAGAAACCCATCCTTAAATATTCTCTAGTGTCACTGTGCATATGACAATCCTAAATTGCTATTCCTGAATACTCAAGATAAATTAATAATTCGTGATTCTTCAATAATATATATATTCGACGATAAATCAAATAGTTAGTTGAGCATTTCCTACCATAAGATCTGATAGTGTATAAGATTCGCACAATGAAAACGAAAAATAATGACTTCCGGTGACTAAAATTCTTCTTGTCATCGAAACACAACAAATATCACGGTCACTTTCCTGTAAAATAAAATAAAAACATCCTGGCTCTACTAGTCACTTCGCGAACTAAACTTCATTTCTTTAAATCACTTACCCTCCCAGCTTCACCCACGGACTCTGCGAGGGATCATTCCTCTACCGTCGCAAGGATGGACTCTCGGAGCTGAACACAGTGGACAAACACTGATTTTTGTATTTTAAAATTCTGCCGTTTACCATCACCATCCTGTCAGCAGAGTACTCGTGTAGTACAGCTACACTAATCATGTACCCTGTCTAGCGAACCACTTAGTATTCATGACTGGCCTGCGTCATCCACTAATTTTGGGTCATTTTGTTATTATTATTTCGTTGGAAACGCTAGGACTGAATTCTGTTAAAACTTCAAATATACAGAATACAATTCCTTGAGCACTAACTGGCCTCGCCCGTCTCAAGCAGGTAGCCGGCCAAGCCCTAGGTATGTAATAGCTCACTGAAACTAAAACGTTGTAATGCACTTTGAGAGGACACATATTCTTACTCTCAAAACATTGCTTTGATAGCTAGTTCCAGGAAAGTCAGACTGGCGCTAACAATTGGTAAATAACCCTGGGAAAAAGCCTGACCCTCCTTGTCCATTCATATTACTTAGAATCAGAGTTTCCAAGTAAATCAGACAGGCGCTAGTAAAACACGCCCAGAGCCAGCGCCCCAGAAGACATATTGTCATTGGCTGCTTCTCTCTCCTTCCAGAGCCTTATTTCCTACTGGTTATTAACTAATTAGATGTATTCCTCATTGGTAAATCTCATTCGGATGACCTGAGTCTGATTCGATTGTGTTCGGCTCATCTCCCCACCAAACTAACTTAATATTTAAGCTGATGTAATGGTCGCTCCGGCCTCTTCAGCAAACATACTGCTAGCTATGTAGAAACTATGTACGCTCTGCCAGAGGCAAGCAAGCTAGGCTTCATGTCATTGTACTTATATATATATTGTAAAGTACTTGGTGTTGGTTAACCAATAAATAACTACTTTTCAACGTCTTCATTCTTTGGAATATATAATAACTCAGACGCGAGGAGAACCTGTGTGGAGTCGAAGCAAGTAGATTCTCACTCAAGTGTCTTAGCAACAAATATAAATGTGATAAGTTGATCATTCTTCACCTAGACAACCGGCTGGAGATCTACAAACTTATCTGGGGGCCCAAGTCCGCGATTGATACGTGATCATCATATCCATATGCTAATTGAATCAGGTATTCAGACAACGATGGAAAAAGCGTCTTTCGTTACCTGTCTGAGAAGCTGTATCATCCCGCACAATTCTGCAGTCAACATATTCCAAAAGAACCAACCAGCTAGTTAGAAGTTAGCCGACAACGCTAAAAGAATCGTCTTTCGACAACAACCGACTTCGCCAGCTGAAGGAAGGGAGTTCTCCGACAACGCTAAAAGAAGCGCCTTTCGACAAAAACCGACCGCCATCGCCGTTCGAGTAAGCCGACAACTCCGAAGTAGGGGTATTTCGACCGCTTAAACGACGCTCTAAGACGTAGAAGGAAGGAGGTAAGCTGACAAATCCGAAGCGGGGCCTTTCGACTACTGCTTACCGCCATCGCTGTACGTGCGTGCTGAAAACGTTCCAAGAGGCCAACGCCCCAAGTAACGCCTTTCAACCACACGACATCAGGGAAACCAACTGCCGACAAGCAGTACGGAAGAGATGCGATCCGAACTGTAAATTTCTTCTTCCTGTAAGTACATCAAAAATACCTTATTTGTGATGCCTACATATTTCAGTGAACACATGGTTCGTATGTATTTTTGTGTTGAGCAATAATAACAATAACAGTTAATTTTGCCTTTCAAAGGAAGAGTAATTTTTGCGTAAATCTAAACGGGATTTTTCACATAACACTATTTTTTTGAATTAATACATAGATATTAGGCTAAGTTGATAATAATAAAATCATTTTGCCCTTGAAATGAAAAAGTGATTTAGCTTGATCGAAAGATACGTCGCTCATTTAAATTAATATTTGTAAAAGAAAAATCTAAATAATAAATTCTTGCCCTTCAAACGAGAGCAAATTACGGTAAATTTTGATTAGCGAAGTTTACTTTATCAATTCGTTTGAATTATATTAGTAAGTTAAAATAAAAAATAAATATACGTGTTAATAAACATTTGTGCCTTTCAAAAGGAATAATCAAAGTGCGTACTGATTTAGCGGACCTTACACTTTTTATCCACCTTTTGAATTAATATCGAAACTAAACCCATTTTTTTAAATATTAATAAGTTACTTTTAATAAATTATTAACTATTTCTTTAAATAATTTTCAGTTAAATTAATTCTCAATTGTTTTAATTTTACATAAATAATGGCTGGGACAAACTTATTGTCAAAATTTCAGTACGCCCAAATTCAACTATTACCCGAGTTTAATGGGACTTCATCCTGCACTCTAGATTACTTTATTGCAAGATGCGACAGTTTTCTAAACACACATAGAAGAGCAGCCGCAACCACTAATTCGAACATAATCAATGAGTTTTTGTTTAACGTTGTTAAATCTAAATTAAAAGGTGAAGCCAGTAGCATACTAGATTTGGATGCAAACAGTAGCTACGAAAAATTTAAAGAAAGGCTAATTAGGAAATTTGGTGACGTCAAAGACGAGAGACTTTTGGTGCAGGAAATTTCAAACTGTCTCCAGAAAAGAAATGAGAGGTATACAGGCTACCATGATAGGTTAGACGCTCTTGTTCTCCAGTTTAAAGTTTATGTAAACTCAACTACAGACATCAAATCCTGGAGTTGAAGTTAAGAGAATTAAACGAGCTTTGTCTCAATACATTCAAAGCCGGTATCCTAGAGCCGTACGGTGCATATTTGCGCTATGCAAAAATTGCAGACCTAAGTAGCGCGCTGAGACACTGTAGAATCTATGACAATGATCGTGCACACGAGAATTATATGGATCAGTTGAGAGGAACATCAAAATATCCTCCCAATAACACTGTCAGTCAAAAAGCGTTCGCACAAACACCACCAAGGAATAGTCAAACGACCCAACCACTAAACTAGGTCTCTCATAATCCATTTACGTATCCGAGACCGAATAACAGTTATTTCCCTCAGATGTAACAGGTCACAAATCCACCAAACCAACAGTTTAGAAACCTTAACCCACATCCGAACTCAGACCTTTCCAGAGTTTAAATCCAACAAATGCCAGACCGCAAAACCAACCTTTTAAGCCAACAAACTGACCCTATCCTACACCAAATAATATCGGTAGACGATTCACACCAAACAATCACAGCTACCCAAAACCTATGTCAGGTGTATCCACCACTCCAGGAAATGTAAATGCACACGGAGACGACAATGAGACAGTCACCCTCCTAAAGTACAATCAGAATATCCTCAGGAAACACAAAAATTCGAACACGGATTCGAACTCGAGTTCGAACATGAGTTAGAGTAACTATTTTATGGTACTGACCAACCATCAGTCGAAGTTCCTTTTGAGCATAATTATGCACATTATGAACTGGAACAGGATTTTCGTCTTGCCCAGACATCTCAGCCGAAAACCTGAATAATATTAGAAACGCTCCAAAGTTGCCATTCATTACTCTATTTGGATTTAAGATTTTAATAGATAGTGGTGCTTGCAACTCCATAATGAATCCAAATGTATCATATGAATATTTTACGGAATAATTATTCAAGGAAGAATTCTGCATACAGTCTGTCCATTCAGAAACCATAGGTGAAGACAATATACAGTTTCCTATATTTTCTGAATATGAGATTAACGAACCAATAGATTTTCGAGTCATGCAATGGTACGACTATTTTGACGCGTTAATTGGCACAGCTAATTTTGTGAAACTAGGTGAAAAATAGATTATAAATCTATCCTAGTTACCCTGAAAAACAAGGACATACCATTCTATTTCCATTCAAGCAATAGGGAAATAAATTTCAAACCCTCATTAGATATGCATAATATTGCCATCCCTGTCAATAACGAACGAGGAGACGTGTATATTCCGAAGTTCGAACATGAAGGTGTGTATTTCGCAGATGCGATTTTGCATGCGAAAGACTACCAGGTTACGTATCCTGTGGAAACAGTACTGAAACAGAACTTCAGTAAACCAGTGCTAGTTGAAACTTGAGAGAATATCGCCATACACCCGTTAGAAATAAATTCAATTTCGGATGGTAATATTCAAGAATATCTCTGCACACAACACATGAATGACCCAGAGAGTCGTCATATCTGAATTATGTTCCGAATTTTCAGATGTATTTTACTATCCGGGGTGCGATTTAACATTCACTAATGCAGTGAAACATTTTATTCGTACCACTGCCGAGGATCCGGTATATCAAAGGAACTACCGATATCCTCCCGCATTTAAGTCAGTACTGAGCGAAGAAGTGGGAAAGCTTCTTTAGCAAGGGATAGTCACTCAAAGTGAATCTCCTTACTGTAACCGTGTCTGGGTTGTGCCCAAGAATCTAGATGCTTCTGGACAGAAGAAATGGAGATTGGTCATTGATTTTAGACAGCTAAATAAAAAGACCATTGAGGGCAAATATCCACTTCCTAGAATAGAAGAGATTCTAGATAATCTAGGGCGCAGTCACTATTATTCAACTCTAGACCGTGCCCAAGGATTTCATCAAATTGAAATGGATCCTAGATCTGTAGAAAAGACATCCTTTACTATAGATAATCGGCAGCTCCAATACGCCAGGATGCCGTTCGGCCTTAAAAATGCACCAGCCACTTTTCAGCGCGTAATGGACAATGTCCTACGCCCTTTTCTTTACAAGTTCTGTTTTGTGTATATCGATGACATTATCGTGTACAGTAAATCCCTAGAGGAACACAGACAACACTTAACCCTTGTAATGCAAAAATTGCGGGAGGTTAACCTGAAGATTCAGCTCGATAAGACTGAATTTCTTCATAAGGAAGTAGCTTTCCTAGGCCACGTTGTCTCACAGAACGGAGTAAAACCGAATCATGAGAAAATCAATGTAGTAAAAAATTACCCCATTCCCAAGACCACGAAAGAAATCAAACAATTTCTTGGCTTAGTCGGTTATTATAGAAAGTTTCTAAAATACTTTGCTAAGATAGCTTATCCTACGACCCGATACTTAAAAAAGGGATCAAAAATAAATGTAGAAAATCCAGAGTACAAATCTGCATTTGAAACTCTAAAAACCTTGCTAATGAATGCGCCAGTCTTAGCTTACCCAGATTTTGAGGAACCATTCATGTTAACCACGGATAGCTGAGACTTCGCATTAGGGAGTGTTCTCACTCAGAAAGGACATACAGTTGCCTACTACTCTAAAACTTTAAATCCCGCAGAGAGAAATTACTCTACAATAGAAAGAGAACTACTCGCCATAGTAGAAAGTAGTAAGAATTTTTGCCTTACTTATGGGGACGACATTTCACAATAGAATGTGACCACCGTCCACTACAGTGGCTTTTCACTCTGAAGGATCCCAGTTCGAGACTGTATCGCTGGAACATCAAATTGGGAGAGTTTGATTTTGACATGAAATATGTCAAAGTAAAAACTAATTATATAGCAGACGCCCTTTCACGGATTCAAATGAATGTTAATGAGGAGGCAATTCCCAATGTAGTCATCCCTGGAGATAACACATATCAACAGGAAATGGACAATGAAACTATACATTCAAACCAGGAAGACCCAATTTTCGCCCTGAAAACATCAGAGAAGAATTTAAACCAAAACCGAAACCCGATAATAGTGAAGTATGGGGAATTTCCAAAAATCTTGGAACAGAAATTATTCAAGAAATTTATGATAGTAACACGGGGAAATTGTGCTGAAGATTTAGGAAAACACCTTCTTAAAGTCATACAGACTTCAATCAGATATGCCACCTATTTCAATGATGTGACACTAGAGATTCCATTCATTAGAGTATGCCAGACGTTATTCACTTCAGAACTAATAATTATTAGAGAATCTAAATTTTTAGAAGATATTGAATGTTCAGAAACCCAGAAACAACTGATATTACAATATCATTCGATAAACCACAATGGTATCATAGAAACATTTGAACACCTTCGAACCAAGTATTATTGGCCACATTTAAAGAAGCAAGTCAGGAATTTAATTAACCAGTGTAATTTGCGTCAAAGAAACAAATACGAGAGACAGCCTAACGTAGTATCTAACCAAGGTCTCATTACTGCCGATCACCCGTTTGCCCAAGTTCATATAGTTACCTTTCATTTTGAACAAACCCGCATCTTGACAATACTAGACGTATTCTCAAAATACGGACAAGCATGTGTGTTAGCTAACGGCACAGCAATAGCAGTATAAACCAACTACAAGTGTATTTCTCACACCATGGTTATCCCAAGAGGATTACCCACGACCAGGGCGGCGAATTCGAAAACAGTTTAATCACAGAATACTGTAAATCTATTAATATCGAATACCACGCAACCACACCTTTGAATTCCTCATTCAACTCTCCAGTAGAGAGATTGAATTCCACCCTCCTTGAAAAATTAAGAATCTCGAGAGATCACGATAAATTCACTCCACTACCACAACTCATTATTAATGCAATCATGAATTATAATTCATCAATTCATTCTGTAACAAAACAGCCACAGTTCAATGCTCTTTATGGTCCTTACCACAAGGCATTAGACCACATCTTTTCTGCGTCACCGAAAATTAACGAATACGTAGAGAGACAAGCTAAGCAAATTAAAATTTTGAATGAAAAGCAATCCGATCCAAGGGATTCCACATCTGAGCACCCCTAAAGGATAGGTGAAATATTGTATGTTCTGGATCCTTTGACCAGAAGCAGGAAGTCAAAAAAATCTGTATAATGAAGGTACAATATTCAATATTGAGACCAACCGAGTTTATTGTAAAATGAAAAACGGTAAAACTCATGTCAGAAACTTTAGGGATATCAAACCTAAAAGGAAAACTCTTCCTATTCCAGATTCCTTCCCGGATACGGCATCATCCACACAGAGCCCGTAAAAAAAACCAGGATTTTATTTTGATCCCATCGGACCTGTCGTAATAATTAATAATTACCATAAATTCATGTTTCATTTCAATTTAAATACGCTGAAGGAGGCATACAAAAATATTGATGATACTGTCTCCAGTCTAGTAATAAAAAGTAATAATACTTTTCCATATTTAATAAATGAATTAACTGAAATAACTAAAGAAACCAAAAAGGATTTCAATAAATTAATACCAATTAATTCTAATAGAAATAAACGAGGTTTAATTAACGGTTTAGGAAAAGTAATGAAATTCATCTCAGGTAATTAAACCAAGATCATCTAGATAACTTACAAAGTCAACTAGGCACTTTAAAACAAAGCCGTAATAATGAAATAAAACATATTAATAAATTAGTATCTTTTGCAAATTCAATTGCTCAAAAATTCTACGACGAAATGAACCATGATTGTAACAATAAGAAAGTAATTCAAGGTATTCTACAAACAGAAGATTTCAAGATCAGTTTACTGGAAGAATCTCAATGCGTGTTAATGTGTGTTAATAAATTCAACAAGATATTACGTGTGCTCCAAGAAACCATTTCTCTTTCGTTCAATGAAATGACCAATGTCAGGTTGTTCTCAAGAAAAGACTTAACTAATTTAGTTAAACATATACAGTCTATTTATCCTGTTTAATGTATGATTCATTCAGACCAGTATCACCAGTTTGAAAATCTCAAACTATCATACCTCAAGTACTTATACGGGATGAAGAAATGATTGTAATTCTTTCCATGCCAATCAAAGACGGAAGTCAATATCAATTGTATGAGGTCACCCCTGTACCAACTATTAAGGCCACTATAATTGTCCCAACTGAAAAGTACTATTTGCAAGGACCCACTTCAAAATGGTCCAGTATGCCCTGTATAAAAATACTCATTGTTATGTATGTATGTATGTTTGTTTGTATTACAATATTAGGATCACAAGTTGCAATTTAACAAACGCAATTGGATGTGAATATGCTTCAATAAGTAATGAGATAAAAATATTTCAACCTATAAATAAGGAATATATCCTTTTTTTAGTAAGACACCAGAGATAATTATGCAATCTTGCGTAGAGACTCAAGACTCTCTACAAATCTCAGGTCCACAAGTGATATATTCGAATGAACCTTGTTCAATTTCGAGCATAGGAATAACATTACATCAAAAACCTACCAACTATGTTCATAACTTCCCAATCCTGATTATTCATGATGAACCCTCAATAAATAATGAAATAAATCTTCTCCATTCCCATCTCGATGTAACAAAGCTGAAACTAGATTTGGAACCCATACCAATAACTTATATTACAAGGAAGCAATTCGTATCCATTAATATGATTTTTGTACTAACCGTAGCATTTATGATTTCGTTTATATTTAGACAACAATTACGCAACCTGTGTAATTCTGTAAAACTTAGATGTAAGAAAAAGGTATTAATTACTGAGGACAGTAATTCCCAGCTGAGGGGGAACGAGTCATGTACCCTGTCTAGGGACCCACTTAGTATTCATGACCGGCCTGCGTCTTCCACTAATTTTGGGTTTTGAAAGTCATTTTGTTATTATTATTATTTAGTTGGAAACACCAGTATTGAATGCTGTTAAAACTTCAAATGTACAGAATACAATTCCTTGTGCAATAACTGACCTCGCCCGTCTCAAGCAGGTAGCAGGCCAAAACAACCCTGGGAAACAGCCTGACTCTCCTTGGCCATTCATATTTCTTAGAATCAGAGTTTCCAAGTAAATCAGACAGGCGCAAGTAAAACACGCCCAGAACCATCGCCCCAGAAGATATATTGTCATTGGCTGCTGCTCTCTCCTTCCACAGCCTTACTTCCTACTGGATATTGACTAATTAGATGTATTCCTTATTGGCGAATCTCATTCGGATGACCTGAGTCTACTTCGATTGTGCTCGGCTCATCTCATCACCAAACTAACTTAATATTTAAGCTGATGTAATGGTCGCTCCGGCCTCTTCAGCAAACATACTGCTAGCTATGTAGAAACTGTGTACGTTCTGCCAGAGGCAAGCAAGCTAGGCTTCATGTCATTGTATTTAAATATATTGTAAAGTACTTGGTGTTGGTTAACCATTAAATAACTACATTTCAACATCTTCATTCCTTGGAATATATAATAACTCAGACGCGAGGAGAACCTGTGTGGAGTCGAAACAAGTAGATTCTCACTCAAGTATCTTAGCAACAAAAATAATGTGATAAGTTGATCATTCTTCACCTAGACAACCGGCTGGAGATCTACAAACTTATCTCACTAGTTGGTGGGATCGTCATTCCTCAATCTTGCAACCTTGTAGATGTTAAAATAAACAGTTCTTTGTTCGGGTGCGTAATGATCAGATAATAGGGTGATACCAGTGGCGTAGGTAGGATTTCCTTCTGTGGGGGGTCATTAATAGAGTAGAGTAATTGTGTACACTAGTAACCTTGCTGTTCCGCCCCTTAAAACTACGATTATCATCATACATTATTAAAATAACATTTCGATTAATATTCATAAAAGACAACAATTCAATGAACATTCTCATGGAAGAAAAAAAATGCCTCATTATTTTTTCAGCACAATAAAGAAATTACATTAATTTTCTTTTAAACATGGAAAACAGTAACTATAACTAAAATGATGGGTAAAACTTTTGGAGAGGGGTTCCTTTGTATAAAATTTTTAACTACTGAAATTAACGATTTTACCTGAATCAATAGTCGGGAAAATATCTGGAGATGATGTAGTAATAGAAGTTTACTCCTCCGCTGCCTGAGACCCACCCAGCCATCCTAACAGGATCACGACTTATATAGTTGAAATTGCAGCTCTGACAGCCTTCTTTGTCAAGGAGTCCATAATGCCAACCCCACGCATATGTTACGAAAAAGCAAAAGAGCGCCTTGAAACTGATTCTTAAGTGCGCCAAATTCACATCGTCAGTCTTACGATAACACTGTGCAAGATTGCGCACTGTTTCGGAGTGATTTTTTTTTATTTCTTGTTGTATATTGTTACTAGAAACACGACCCGGCTTCGCCCGGGAACAGTTATGAATGCATTACGTGATAAGCGCTTTTTTTTTCAATGTCAATGAACAACGTTCAATATCCCTTTTACGTCTCGGCTTGATGGGTTAAAATCACTGACTGGACTATTAATTATATTATCATGGAGATGCATGCGCAACAAATTCTTGTCAGAAGTAATTTAAGAATGGCGAGGTGCATGAAACACAAATACCCCTTCCGTCCAATCTAAACTTGAATGTGAATTTTGCGGAACGAAAAGTTCACAGGCGAAATGAAGAAAAGCCGAGTTGCACTTCCAGGGAAACTCCAGACACAATCACTCTTCTCTAAAGTTATTAACTCAACACGACTTGACAGTTTGCTGCTGGCTGTACCTGGGGCAATAAGCTCGTCCGATGGCTAAGCTGTAACTGGAGTGATAGACTCGCCCCTAGCTAGCTCGTAAACTGTCGCCTCAGTAACTGAATGAAGATTGTTGGAAGAAATGAAAACGTAAAAACAATTACGGTATAGTAGCCGATGTATTGAAGATAGAGATATGCTCTCCTGTTTTTTTTTTGTAGAACATTTCATGCTGAACAATTCTTGCACTCATGGTATATAGATATTTTAACGGTTTGCCCAGCGTAAGCTTAAAAAGCGCACGGACGCCGGTTTTTTCTCGACCTTTTCACTGAAATCGTTAGTGCTTGACTTCCTTTGGTCATAAATAAATTATTTTCTACAGAAACCTTCCTCGAGATATCCTTTACAGAATGGTGAAACCCGCATCAAAATCCATTCAGTGGTTCTCGTGATTACCCGTGACATCCAAGAATCGGGGACTTTGTTTTACAGTTTACTAAGTAAGATTATACGCCAATCAGTATAATGTAATATAATATAAGCCCCCTTCCGTCCAATCTTAACTTGACTGTGTTTCACAGGCGAAATGAAGAAAACCTGAGTTGCACTTCCAGGGAAACTCCAAACACAACCACTCTTCTCAGAAGTCTTAACTCAACACGACTCAACGGTTTGCTGCTGGCTGTATCTGGGGCAATAGGTTCGCCCGCTTGCTAGGCTGTAACAGGGATGATAGACTCGCCCTTAGCCAGCTCGTAAATTGTCGCCTCAATAGTTGAATGGACACTGTTGGAAGAAATTAAAACGTAAAAATACTTATAGTGGGCGATGCATTGAAGATAGACATATGCTCTCGCGGACGTTTTTGCTGAACAATTCTTATACTCATAGTATTTAGATATTTTTAAAGGTTTGCCCAGCGTAAGCTTACAAAGCGCTCGGATGCCAGTTTTTTTTTACTTTTCCACTGAAATCGTTACTGCTCAGCTTCCTTCGATGATAAATAAATTATTTTCTACAGAAATCATCCTAGAGATATCCTTTACAGAATGGTGAAACCCACATCAAAATCCATCCAGTGGTTCTCGAGTTTACCCGTAACATTCAAGAATCGGGGACTTTGTATAATAGTAAGTAGAGATACCATCTTTTAAACACTGTGCAAGATTACGCACTTTTTCGGAGTCAATATATTTATTTTTTGTTATATTTTTTCTGCATTATAAAATTTGTTTTAGTAAAAGTTACATTTGCCTAGACCAATAACTTTGACAATGGTTACAGCCTGACACGTCCAATCCAATGATTTTTCGTCAACCGTGCCCCGCAAGTTTACCGCGGCCAAGGGCCGCACCTACACCTAACCTAACTTACGTTTTGTCTAATCCAATGGTTTTGACAATGGTTACAGCCTAACCCGTCCAGATCAATGGTTTTTTGTCAACCGTGCCCTGCTAGCTTCCCGCGGTCAAAGGCCGCACTTACAGCTAACCTAACCTAAGCTAACCTTCGTTTTGTCCAATCCAATGGTTTTGACAATGGTTACAACCTAACGCATTCAGATGAATAGTTTTGACATTGGTTACAGCCTAACGCGTCCAGATGAATGGTTTTGACAATGGTTACTGCCTAACGCGTCCAAATCAATGGTTTTGACAATGGTTACAGCCTAACGCGTCCAGATTGATTGGTGGTGGTGTCGTGTGGTTTATTTTGTATTGGACATGTTGGCAACATTGACACCGGGTATGACGTAGTGTGTTTCGTCAATGTAAGATGACGCGGAATCTCGTAAGAATTAACTATTATAGGTAGTAAAATGAATTATTTCCGCTGCAGCAATGCCGATGGTTAATCGAAAATGAACATTGAATGACTCCCAGAAGCTCCCAGAAGTTAGTTAGTTAGTTATTGTTGTTTTAAGGGGCGGAACTACGAGGTCTTAATTATTTATAGGGTACAGAAAGTCCCAGTGAGCTGGTAGCTCAAGGGGGGACTCCCCTTTACAAATATGGCTTAGCAACTTATACTAGAATATATTAAGTTGGTTGGATCATTTATTCAGTCTTTATGAGTTCATCTAAATTCTTCAACATATAGTTTCAGGAAGTACCTGCGTGCTTCCATTTTGAATTTGTTAAAGTTTACAATTTGTCTCAGTTTAGGAGGTAAGTTGTTATAAGATGTGCTGGCTGAGTAGGAAATACTTTTAATACCATATCTAGTTGTGTTTGTTGACTCCATGTATAACTGGTTTGCTGATCTTGTGTTATGGGTATGAATGTCTTTCCTGCATTGAAGTTCAGTATTAAGATTAATAAGACCTTGTTTATATTTGAACATAAATAAAGCTTCAGAGTATTTGAGCTGGCTTCGTAATGGCAATATGTTTGTCTCCTGAAATACTTGTACAGTTGGTTTCCTAAAATCGTAACCATACATGATTTTAATTGCTCTTTTTTGGAGAACTTCGAGCTCATTTATTGATTCCTGTGCACATTTACCCCATATTATGTTCATGTACATAAGGTGAGAATGAATAAGAGAGGCACATATGCTCCTTAAATGTTGATTTCTTATTCCATACTCCCTTAATCTTTTTAGAACACCAATTACACTAACAATTTTCTTTTTCACATTTGCGACATGTTCATTCCAACTTAAGTTATTGTCCAAAGTTAGGCCTAAATATGTGTATTGTTTCACCCGTTCGATGGGTACATTACCAATTTTAACTATGTTGCAAGTGCTTGGACTGTAAGCTGATTTGTGAAAAAGCATGTATTTTGTTTTTGAGCTACTAATGATTAATTTACTTTTTGAAAGCCATGTTGTTAGTATATTTAGATCCTTTTGCATATTCTGCATAATCGTTTGTTCACAGGCGCTCTCGTAAAGTAGAAATATATCATCTGCAAATAGAAATATTTTACCAGTAAACTCTAAATAACCTATATCATTAATAAAAATCAGGAACAGCATGGTCCGAGCACTGTCCCTTGCGGGACTCCGCATTTAACATCAGAAATGGACCCTTTAGTTTTATTAATATTAACATACTGCTTCCTGTTAGACAGGTCGTTTTTAAACCACTCAAAGGCTATTCCTCTAATTCCTGCATTTGATAGTTCACTTAGCAACAAGGTATGGTTAACAGTGTCAAACGCCTTAGCAAGATCTATAAATAGTCCTGCTGCTATTTTATTGTTATATAATGCTTTATGTATAAGTGACACTACGTCAAATGCTACTGAATCAGTGCTATGTTTGGGAAGGAAGCCGTACTGATATTTGAAGAAAAAATTGTTTTTTGTTAGGAAATTCAGGACTTGTTTTTTGATTACTATTTCAAGTACTTTTACAAGTGAGGATAATATACACAACGGTCTGTAATTACTGGGGTTAGATACATCACCTTTTTTTTAAATATTGGTACCGTACCACTCTTGCTAGTTTACATTTATCTGGTATTACTCCTGTTTGCAGTGACAAGTTAATTATATCAGCAAGCAATGGAGCCAGATGATTGGCACATCTCTTAAGGAGTATGTTATTTATTCCATCATCTGTGTAATTCTTTTTATTCGCAAGGTTTTGAATGATTTGTTTAACTTCCGTCACATTTGTTGGTTTTATGAATAGTGAGTTACAGATCATCTGGTTCGATTGCAAATTTCGGATCATTGGAGTATCTTTAACCAAGTTTTCTACAACATTTATGAAATACATGTAAAATTCTTTACATATATCTTGGCTTGAGGTGTATTATGTATTGTGTATTGTGTATGCCCCTAAGCTCCCAGAAGGTATGTGAATCAAATGATATATATATTTTCAATATTTTACCTTGTGAAAGTGATATAAGAAAGGAACCCCTGTCGTGAAGAATTAATAAATGATGCTGTGGTAACATCACGTTACTGCTTATAATATTGATATTATGTGAGAGAGAAATGCTGTTTCGCTCTCCATGTTCTTATTGCCATTAGACTACTGTAGACTTTCAAAATCTGCCTTTCTTGATGGCTCTATCTGAATCATTGATACGAATAAATTGCAGAAACTCCTCATGTACAGAATTACCATTAACGAAACGGACACCCTCAAGCAAACCGAACCGACGTGAAATAAGTTACCGATCGCACACATCAACACCAAAGTGGTCCATAGCTAGCTCCAACGCTGAAGGTGGAGTCTCGCTGCGAGATATAGGTTTGTAGATCTCCGGCCGGTTGTCTAGGTGGAGAAGAGTGAACTTATCGACACTCGTTTGTTGCTTGGATAATTGTTTGAGAATCTACTTATTTCGGTCCTCTAGAGTTCTCCTCGCGCTGAGTTATTAATACATTCCAAAAGAATTGAAGACGTTGAGAATATGTTTGTTTATTGGTATACCAATAACCACAAGTACTTTACAATATATTTACATTTATGCGAAGCCTGACTTGCTTGCCGTGTGGCAGAGCGTACACAGTATATTACATAGCTAGTGATATGTCAAAGAAGAAGAGGTCGAGAGCGGCTTTATATCAGTATAGTAACATTAGATTTCTCTGGAGGGAGAAAACTAGCACAAGCAGAGATTCACCAATAGTGAGTATCTCTGGTGGTAAGAGGGGGTGATAGCCAATCAGAGCATAAGCGTTATGGCTGTGACAGGGCGTGTCTTTACTGTTGTTGTTCACTCTGCTAAGAGCCTCAATACTAGGAATTATTATGAGAAAGGAAGGAAATAGCTGTCCTTTCGAAAGTTGGAGACTGTCTGGGGAGATAGGTATGTGTTTACTAAGACCTAGCTCCCAGTTTAATACTTCTGAAAAATAACAAGTGGAACTATGATCCTTATAATTCTGCATGTTTACAAGAGAGTGCTTTTAACTGATACATGTCTTACCCCGTGGGCTAATGCGGGTTTGTGCAATATCCCAACTTCCATGTGAGTAGTGGTTTTGGGAGAGTTCTAATACCTCCTCCTCCTCACCCTCCTCACAAGATGGTGACCACGTGATATCCCCCGAACGAATTATTGTAGAAAGTCTTGTCAGGTGTCAAATTACTCGGGGTGACGCCCCCCTTTTGATGTTATTATTTATTTTCCAAATTTTGGTAAAGGGCCTAAGTATACGTTTTGAAAATTTTGATTTATTGAATATTTTATTTTTATTTATTATTTAATGTATTATATCTTTTACACCACATTCATGATCACTCACACTTAAGACCTCACTATTTTTACTTTTTAACTCACCGCGTAATTTTTTTGAACGATGTTTTGAACAACGCCAAATAACAGTTCCATTTTATTGGTTCCTTTTACAATATATGTGTATACTTTATAGTATGCATATGGCTTACCATAGCTATACCGGGTGAGTTAGCCGTGGTCGTTACTGCATGACTAATGGCAGTCGCTCACATCCGGGAAGCGAGGAGGTTCGAATCCCCCCGCCGGCAACCTTGAAGATGGTCTTCTGTGGTTTCCCATTTTCCTTCCAGGCAAATGCCGGGGTTGGTCCCTAACTGTAGGCCACAGCCGCTACCTTCCAACTCCTCGCCCTTCCCTTCCAACTTTCCTCCCCAACGGTACTTGTAGCTCACCCATTGGGTGTCCGTCTCGAAGCAGCTACAAAACTGGCGAGCCGAACTTGTCCTCGGACACTCCCGGCACTAAAAGCCATACGCTAAAAACCATAGCTATTCGTTGATAATTTCATATCATTTGTCAAGCATGAACTAATCTCTAGTAAAGTCCACTCGATAATATAAATAATAGTTTAAAGTGGGAGCAAAAGTGGGTGCAAAGGTAGGTGCAAAAGTGGGTGCAAAGGTGGGTGCAAAAGTGGGTGCAAAATGGGTGCAAAAGTGGGTGCAAACGTAGGTGCAAATATTGATGCAAAATTGGTTGTAGGCATAGTTGATGGTAGGCGCAATTGATAGTAGGCGCAATGGAGAGTAGGCACAATTAGTAGTAGGTGCTATTGATAGTAGGCGCAATTGGTAGTAGGCGCAATGAATAGTAGGCACAATTGATAGTAGGCGCAATTGGCAGTAGGCGCTATAGATAGTTGTTAGTAGACCTAGAGGTGATAACCCCTTTGGATTGATCCCTGTTGATTTGTCCCTTTTGACTGGTCCCTGTTGACTAGCCTCTTTGGACGGGTCCTTGTTGACGGGTCCTTGTTGACGGGTCCTTGTTGACGGGTCCCTGTTGGCAGGTCCTTTTGACTGATCCCTTTGGACTGGTCCCTATGGACTGGCCCATGCATTTATCCAAATTGTGTCAAAGGGTCCACGGACCCGTCAACAAGGACCCGTCCACAGAGACCCGTCAACAAGGGCCCGTCCAAAAGGGGCTAGTCAGTAGGGACCAGTCAAAAGGGACAAATCAACAGGGATCAATCCAAAGGGGTTATCACCTCTAGGTCTACTAACAACTATCTATAGCGCCTACTGCCAATTGCGCCTACTATCAATTGTGCCTACTATTCATTGCGCCTACTACCAATTGCGCCTACTATCAATAGCACCTACTACTAATTGTGCCTACTCTCCATTGCGCCTACTATCAATTGAGCCTACTATCAACTGTGTCTACAACCAATTTTGCACCCACATTTGCACCTACTTTTGCACCCACTTTAGCACCCACTTTTGCATCCATTTTGCACCCACTTTTGCACCCACCTTCGCACCCACTTTTGCACCTACCTTTGCACCCACTTTTGCTCCCACTTTAAACTATTATTTATATTATCGAGTGAACTTTACTAGAGATTAGTTCATGCTTGACAAATGATATGCAATTATCAACGAATAGCTATGGTAAGCCATATGCATACTATAAAGTATATACATATATTGTAAAAGGAACCAATAAAATGAAACTGTTATTTGGCGTTGCTCAAAACATCGTTCAAGAAAGTGACGAGGTGAGTTAAAAAGTAAAAATAGTGAGGTCTTAAGTGTGAGTGATCATGAATGTAGTGTCTTCTTCTTCTTCTTCATCATCTTATCCCACTTCAAGTGGGGTCGATGTTTCTGGCAAGTCTTTTCCATTTTATTCTGTCCCACACATCGTCGTCCCTTAACTGCTTCTCCATTAGGTCTTCATGGATATTGTCAGTCCATCTTCTTCGAGGTCTGCCTCTATTCCTCGTGCCATCCACAACCAGAGACATCGCTCTCCTTCCTACATAATTATTATCCCGACGCATAACATGCCCATACCACAGCAGTCTTCTCTCTTGGATCTTCTTGGAGACTTCTATTACTTTTACTGTGCCCCTGATTTTCTCATTTGCGATGTGATCAATCCTAGTGACGCCACTCATCCAGCGCAGCTTCTTCATCTCAGTCACATCCAGCTTATGACATTGTGACTTAGTTATTGCCCATGTCTCCGCACCATACATCATGGCTGGCCTCACAGCTGTCTTGTAGGTCTTTCCTTTTACCCTTATACTGAGCCTTTTGTCACACAGAATGCCAGAAAACCTTTTCCAGTTCATCCAGGCTGACTGAACCCTGTGGTTAATCTCAGTATTTATGTTGCCATCTTCAGACATGGTTGACCCAAGATACTTGAAGCTACTGAATGGCCTTAAGCTTACTCCATCCATCTGCACTAATTCATTGCCCTCACCACCAAGGCACAAATACTCTGTTTTCTTTCGACTGATTTTCATCCCTCTGGTCTCCAAGGCTTCTCGCCAGCTCTCCAGTCGCCTTTCCAGTTCTCTCCTACTGGTGTCGCACAAAACAATGTCATCGGCAAACATCATGCACCATGGTGCTGCACTACGTAAGCCATCAGATACGACATCCATGACAAGATTGAATATGTATGGACTCAGGGCTGACCCCTGATGCAACCCAACTTGAACAGGAAACCAGTTAGTCAATCCGACGCTACTCCGGACTCTTGTTTTAGCCTCCTCGTACATGTCCTGGATAAGCCGCACATATTTTTCCGGGACTGCTTTGGTCCTCAGACATCTCCAGACTTCCTGGCGTGGAACTCTGTCATAGGCTTTCTCTAAGTCTATAAAGACCATATGTAGCTCCTTATTCTTCTCTCTATGCCTTTCGATGAGTTGCCGGAGTGCAAAAATGGCATCAGTTGTACTCCTACCTGGCATGAACCCAAACTGTTGTTCTCCAATCGTTGTGTCCTCTCGAAGCCTTTTCTCGATAATTTTCTCCCAGATTTTCATGGTATGGGACATCAGCTTTATCCCCCTGTAGTTAGAACAGTCCTGGATGTCGCCCTTTTCCTTATATATAGGGACCAGTGTTGTCTCCCTCCACTCCATGGGCATAACCTCTTCCGAATAAATTTGCTGCATGAGATTCCACAACATATCTATTCCTGTCTGCCCAAGACACTGCCATACTTCCACTGGAATTTCATCAGGACCAGTGGCTTTTCCTTTTATCATTTTCTTGACAGCAATCATCACTTCTTCTCTACTAATTCCAGTGGTTAAACTCTGGTAGGGCACACCATCACCAGAAGACAGCCTATCATTTTCCTCATTTAGTAAGTGGTTGAAATATTCCTCCCACCTTTTCTTGATTTTGTTTTCATCATGAAGAACTACTCCCTCACCACTCTTCATCTGCTTAATATGAGTAAAATCTTTCGATGCCTTATCTCTAGCCCTCGCTATCCTGAAAAGCTTCTTCACTCCACTGGTATTCTCCAAGTCCTCATATACATCATCCCAAGCATCTGCCCTTGCCTGCCCTACCACTCGCTTAGCATCCTTATTTGCCTGTCTGTACAGTTCTCTGTCTTCATCTGTCGCAGATTGATCCCAGGCTTTTTTGGCAAACCTCTTGGCCTTTATTGCTTCTTTTACTGCAGTATTCCACCACCAAGTTTCTTTGTCCCTATGAGCAACTTTACCGGAGGTTTTACCAAGAATGGCTTCTCCTGCTCGGCGTATTATTTCACTGTTCACTTTCCACCAATTATCAACTCCTTCTATGTGTTGATATTGCCGTAAAACTTCAGTTTTGAACTCACTACACAGAATAGGGTCATCTAGCCGCCACCATTTGATTTTCGACACCGTTTTCTTCTCCACATATGGCTTGAGGCAGACATACTGATAATCGGCAACTAATACTCTGTGTTGCGGAGCTACGTGTTCACCTGCTATGACTTTACAGTTCTGCACTTCCTTCAGATGTGGTCTTCTACACATGAGGTAATCGATTTGACTTTCATTCCCTCCACTTTTATAAGTTACCAGCTGCTGTCCACATTTCTTAAAGAAGGTGTTACATATAGCTAAGTCTGCTCCCATTGCAAAATTTATCACTCTCTCACCCTCCGCATTACGGTCTCCTAATCCCCGGCCTCCATGTACTCTCCTTGCTAGGTCTCCTCCTACTGTAGTGCCCACATGCCCATTCAAATCACCACCTAAAATAACTCTTTCTTCGGCTGGTAAGCGACTGATTTCCTCATCCAGGTCATTCCAGAATGTATCCTTTTCGTCCTCATCACAACCAACTTGAGGGGCATAAGCACAAATTATGTTAAATATACCCTCGAGGCACAGTTTGATACTCATTATCCGGTCATTTCTCCTGTGGACTTGCGTCAGGCAAGCCTTCATATCTTTCGAGAGAATGATGCCAACCCCATTCCTTCCCAGATTGTTCGTTCCACTGTACAGTAATTTGTAGCCATCACCAAGCTCTTTTGCTTTATTTCCCTTCCACCTAGTTTCTTGTACACATAGAATTTCGATATTCCTTCTTCTCATCAAATCAGCAATCTCCCGTCCTCGTCCAGTCATTGATCCAACATTAAGTGTACCTACTGTAAGGTGAGCTAACTTCTTTAACCTAGTCCGCCCATGACTCGGTAGCCTTCGCACTCTTTTCACAAGGGGCAGGCGATCTCCTTGCGCGTCGCCTGTGGGGAACGCCCTAGATGTCTCCGAGGCCATACTTAAAGAACTTGCCATATTTTGATTTGGACAAAGTTTTACGGCCGGATGCCCTTCCTGGCACCAACCCATAACTTGTCTGGGAAACATAAATAACAGAGAGAGACACCCTCAGTCCCCCAAACACTAGTCTGTTCACCGACCCAGTTTCCCGCTGGGGTTGGTTACCCAACCTTCCACTGGGTTGCTCGGCTTAGCAGGGGACACCACGGGCAGGTCAGTGTTTGGAGTTGGAGTGGAGAGGCTATGAGGATTCTCTTCTGATGAATCCTTGTATTCTTGATGCTGTTGGACTGCATCTTCGCATCACACTCCCTTATGTCCAGGTCTGACGGTCTTCCAGACCCCCCTAGGTTGCTTCCCAGTGAATGTAGTGTAAAAGATAATAATAATAAATTAAATAATAAATACAAATAAAAAATTCAGTAAATCAAAATTTTCAAAACGTATACTTAGGCCCTTTACCAAAATTTGGAAAATAAATAATAACATCAAAATAGGGGCGTCACCCCGAGTAATTTGACACCTGACATGACTTTCTCCAATAATTCGTTCGGGGGATATCACGTGGTCACCATCTTGTGAGGAGGGTGAGGAGGAGGAGGTATTAAAACTCTCCCAAAACCACTACTCGCAGAGTTTGCTTCTACGGTCATATATGACGGATGATCCACTCCCGATGGACGAAACGTATCTTCAGTATCTTTGACTCAAAACCAAAAACGACAATGCCGTGATACGTTAACGTCCCGAAAGATCTTGAAGAAAAGGGGATACGAGCAGAAGATGTACAAGACCGAAATCTTTATAGAGCAGGCATCAAGACGTTTGGGACTTTCCGGGACGAAAAACGGACAACTGGTGCGAGATGGACAGAAGAACGTCGTGCTAAACACAGTGAGCTCCTGAAGACAATGTGGATCAAGCGAAACATGAGCAAATGAGGCTTATCGTGGTCCCCAGTTGACCGATTAGCGACATTGAATGAATGAATAATAATAATGATGCAAAATTGAGGCATTACAAGACCGTTGTCCTCTTAGAAACCATAACTTTTGGAGGACATTCGAATATTGCAGGCATTGAAAAGCAAGAACACGAAATTCTTAGAAAAATATTCGGCCCTACACAAGAAAAAGGAATTTGGATCAAGAGACGAACTGCAGACATCTACCTCTATAGTCTCACAGACAGTTTCACAAACACTGTACTCAAGAGGGCACATATTCAGGATGGACAACAATAGCCTAACAAATAGACTATTCAACATAATTAATACAAACAAGAGGATACATTGGCTGAAGGAAACAAACGGGGGGGGGGGGGGGCTGAATGAGATGAAAATCGGAGAGAACATAATGAAAAACCGAGAAATCTTCAGAACCTCTGTAAACAAGCACGCATTTAGAGTGAAATGTAGCAGCAGGACTGGGACAAGATGTTGATGATAATTGTTGTATTAAGGGGCCTAACATCTAGGTTATCGGCCCCTAATGGTTTGGGTGATAGTGAAAGATGAGATGAAAATGAAAGCTATAAGTTAACTACAGACTTACATAATTATTAGAAGAAGAAATGGTAAACAAAAGAAGGATAGGGCAGATAAAGGACAGGAAGAAAAGAAATGCCCTCAACCCTCGAAGAATGAGGATTGAGGGACTTGGAAGGAAGGAGAGCCATGAAATGCAGATGGGAAAGAGGAGAGGGTCCGCCCCAAAGTCAGTAGAAAAAGGGGATAAAACGGTCCCCGCTCAGGAATATTTCGGGATCACCAACTCCTGAACTCACCCGCCGTGAGCCCTTGTGGATGTAGCACAAGTGGTGGGGCTTCCTTCAGGGCCTTGTGCAGAAGGCAGGAGATAACATGAAAAGAAAAAGAAGGCTGACCCCTCGCAGAATCAGGGTACCAGGAAAGATGAGAGAAGGGCCAATTAAGGCGCGAAAGGAAGAGACTCCCTAGGCCTCGGATACCCTAATACCGTCGGGGTCGGAAGAGAGAGGTCGACAGGAAAGAAGACGGAGAGGAGCCCGGCACAAGTAAGTGGAAGCATTGCCAGACTCAACTGGGGTCCCGTGGTCAGCAACGCACGTCCCACTAGATGTGAGCCCCTGGGGGGGGGCACAAGATGAACTGAAGCTACACAGTGAGAAGAAGAAGAAGGCAGAGTTACTGGTAAATCCCGTAACCTTGGGAACAGCAGAGCCCTGCTGACTGCAGCCACCACCACAACATGGGCTCACTCATATATTCGACGAACACAGTGTCCCAAGCTGTATGTTGGTGTAGCGGTTAGCGTTCTTGGCTGTCGACCCGGAGGTCTGGTTTCGATTCCCGGCTCTGGTGTGGGGGCTGGAACCTGGAACGGGGTACACTCAGCCTCGCGAGGCGAGTTCGATTCCCAGCTCAGCCTTCTTCGTATCTATTCCAGGCAAATGCTGGTATGATTCCTAACTTAAGGCCACGGTCACCTCCTTACCATTCCGATCCCTATCCTATTCCTCAAATACACTCCCTAGTACAGTCATCACAATAACACAGGTCATCACACAAATTCCACACACTCCCCCAGGGGCTCACAACTTGTGGGACGTGGGTTGGCGACCACGGGACCCCAGCTGAGTCCAGCACTGCTTCCACTTACTTGTGCCGGGCTCCTCTCTGTTATCTTTCCTCTCGACCTCCCTTGGTCAACTCTTGTTCTTTTCCAACCCGGACGGTATTAGCGTATCCGAGGCCTAGGGAGTCTTTTCACTTTCCCACCTTAATTGGCCCTTGTCTCATCTTCCTGATCCCTCATTCATCCTGCTCAAGGAGGCAGGGTGTGTGTAGCTCCACCACTTCTGTTGCTCCCTGGATAGTACTACACTCTCAAGGGCTCATGTCTGGTGAGCTAGGGAGTTGGCGACCCCTAGGGATTCCTGAGCTGGGTCCGTTTGTCCCCTTTTTCCTCTGACCTTGGAGCGGGCCCTCTCCCATCTGCCTTCCATGGCTCTCCTTCCTTCCAAGTCGCTCAGTCCTCATTGTTCGAGGCTTGAGGACATTTCCTTTCCTCCTGTCTTTAATTTCTCTTATTCCTTTCTTTTGTTCTTATCTTCTTTTAGCCCGTACGTTTTGTAGTTAGTTTCAGTCGTAGTTTTCCTTACATTCTCATCTCATCTTTCACTTTCACCCAAACCATTAGCTAGATGTTAGGCCCCTTAAAACAACAATTATCATCATCAAATTCCACACACACCCAAATATACAGGGCTATGTACTGTATGTAATGGGGATGCCACATGAGCGCACCGCTCCAGGTGGAAACGTGGCGAACCCAAGGCGATCGGATCGGCCCACAGTCAGTCAGTGTGGGCTGGGGCAGGGGCAGCACCGGGAGCCGGGAAGTGTTCGCGCACCGCGCCTCTGCGACATGGACCACTCGCAGTAAGTGTTCTTGGTGCACAACAAACCACTTCTAAATCATGTTAACGGTCACGTAACAAACACAATTCAATAAAATAAAATAGAAGAACCATAACATTTGCAGAATAGATTCTTAATGGGGTATTTTACTAATACTGACTTTCACTATAATTTTCTGATTTGAAAAATATATTTCACATTTTTAATTTATGCGTGGTTGTAGGTAGCCTTATTTTGGTGGTGGTGGTGGGGGGGGGGGGTAATGCCGGTACATGTTTCTAAGATTCTGAGTTTATTAGCACTTATTTGTATTTCAGTCTGTCACAGTTGTCAAGTTTTTGAAACTATATTTACATTTGAATGATAATGCCTTTGATGGATGCTGTCTTCCACAACAATTATTTCGGAAAATTTTGCAATTTTGGTTGCTAGAGGACTGCTACTGGTCAGTTTCTTGAGAATAATTGGAGACGTTACGATGTGTCTAAGAGTCTGTCTCCCAGGATGTGGGCATGTCTGTTGAAGATAAGCTAGGCAGTGTTATCGTTCCAAATCCTGATATTTATTTAATTCATACATTTGAAAAAGTGAATACAAAATAAAGTAAATACTGTTGTAAGAAGTACTTGGCCCAAATATCTTCATCCAAGTTTGCATTTGTCGCCTATTTTGACGCACAGATACAATCTGACAGATCTGATGTGCTCATGCAACCAAATGGAGAAAATTTGGAAAATTTCTTAGCTATGCAGTACGACACATTTAATGTTGATAATATCTATTGTTGGTTTATAATTCACCACTGAGTAGCGTGTCTGTTCAAAATCCTGTATTTTTCTGATATTACGCTTTGTGATTCCGTGTAGTAATGGTATTACGAATATATGGTATAGTATCAAGTTATAATGTTATTGTTATCATTCAAACTTGTATTGATAAAAATCATTTCTTTGAAACAAGTAACCAGCTAGCGTAGCTGAGTGATCTAAGGCACGCTTCGCGTGTGTTTCCCCGGGATTTCCCGCACTCACAGAGGGAACCTGGTCAACAATGTATGCATTCTTAGGTAATCATGACATCATCACATTCATGGCCGCGTGTTACTCAAGCATTAGAGACATATATAACATATCTTAATAATTATAGACGTTTGAAGAAAGTTAAAATATTCGGAAAATGTTATACAAGTAATCTCCTAGTTACGTATCCTTTTCTGTGATATTACTCTAGATAATTGGATGAAAGCTATAATTTCTAATTTGTAATCTAACGATAATCGTAAAGCTTCTAAAGCAAACTTATTGTTGATATGCATTTGGTTTAGATTTTATGAATATTTGAAACCGTCAATTCTCAAGCCATTATTTCAGATACGTTTAGTTTTAATAATTTTATTTTTACTCCGATTATTTTCATTTTGCTACCTGACTTAACCCGGCATTAGTCGTGAAGAGTGGCAGGCCTGGTCTACCTGTCCAGTGTCTTCCTAGCTTGGCGGTTGGAACCAATCAGTGTGATTCCAATTCCTCGTCCATCAATAGTACTAGGCCTACGTGAAGGAGCTAGTTTGATCTCACAGATCACCGCGACTCTTGCGGGAGTCCTTGCTGATATCATAATGTCCTAATTGCAGATCAGCATATTTGACCTTCCATTAGGTTTAATGAATTGTTGGAATCATAGGCGATATGTTTAGAACAGTCTTACAACATACATAAAACATTATTTTGGAAGTGACGCTGGAGAAAGGCAATATTCATGTTTAATTTTAATTCTTCCCTCTAAATAGTAACTTATCGTATGAATACATAATAGCAAACTTTCCTGGTCTATTTTCTACTTCTTCTATTCACTCAAGATGATATACAGAGTGGTCCGCCAGCCCCTTATTATTTTTTTTTGGAGGAAGGCGACCCAACTAACGCGTATATCAGAGTCATCCTAAAACCATTAGTACTTGCTCCTTTACGACCTTAGTACAATTTTACCGTTGAGTACATGCTCGCAAATATCGTAGAAATCAATAGTGGCAGTGTTATCTCAATGATCTCAAATATGATGCATGATTGAAACGATCACAGCTTCGAATAACACCATCTTACGTTTGGACAGGAGGAGTCTACGTGCCAGCAATACACCATGGTTCTCGATGGCTATGGTTGCCCTGCGCGGATATAGTTCCCATGGCTGTGCGGAGAGCGGATAAGCTGCAGATGATGTTTGGAGACAGTTTGCGGATCAGAATACAATCCGAAATTATTTAATATTATTAGCAGCCGGATGTTTATGACATAACATATTTTTCCGTTATACTTTCTACATGACAATAAATAATAACAAACGTAAGATGATAATTTAAGCTGGTTGGTTGGTTCCTTAGTTTAGGGGCTGCGACAACGCGGTCATGTAGCCCCGTGTACTTGATGATTTAAGCTAATCTCATCCAAATTATGTCATTAAGCAGAATTAACACTCCGAACAAGAATGGGTTGCAATTCTGGCTGTAGCCTATAACATTCATTTTAAACATAGCCCAGGACATACAAAGTCTAAGGGAACGACTCTTCCCTCAATTGTGTAAATACTGTACGTTGCTTTAGTAATGCTTGCTTTATCTAATTAAAAATAATATTGTAAAGCCAATAGATTCGGATAACAAACGTGGGAATGCAGAAATAAGTCGTGTGGATGCGGATAACAGTCGTGTGGATGTGGATAACAGTCGTGTGGATAACAGTCGTGTGGATGTGGATAACAGTCGTGTGGATAACAGTCGTGTGGATGTGGATAACAGTCTAAATCAAGAGTAGCGTCAACGAAGTCGCATTGTAGTAGGTTCGAACATTGAACTAGTACAATTTCTTTTGCTTATGTCGTTCATTGTGGATGTATTATGGAAGCATATCTATCTATTCCAACGAGTGATATTTAATTGGTCCTGAAAAGGACCGTACTTATCCGATGGTACGTAGCCAGACTGGACGACGACATAATGATCTGTAGAACGAAAGCAAGGTATCCTGTATATTCATGGTAGCAAGTGTTCGAAAATTTGACCACCTTGGTTTAAAGGAAAACTCAGACTTACTCAGACGACCCACATAACAAGTAGATTTGTTATGTAGGTAGGCTCACGAATAAATATATTAGACCGAAATTATAGACTAATTTCTTTCAACGGCGTCTGTGTGAAAAGCAGTTGCTATATACATACAGTAATAGTTACTTAGTTAGTGAGGTTTCAAGGGGCATAACTACGAGGTCATCTGCCCTAAACATACAGTAAATACAGAGAATTATAACGTTATTTTGTTTTACGTCCCTTTTAACTACTCTGGCTTTTAGAGACGCCGGGGTGCCGGAATTTTGCTCCGAAGGGGATCTTAAACGTGCCAGTAAATCTACGGACATGGCTCCCTCGCATTTGCGCACCCTCAAATGCTAGCTGACTGCGCCAGGATACGAACCTGCAACCTTGGACACAGCAAGCAAGAACGCTACCGCTGAGCCTCGCAGCAAGGCAGTAATTACAGAACGTGTCATATTATTATTATTATTATTGTTCTTGGATAAGTATTGAACTATTAAAATTCTAATAATCACGAATAGAGTCGCCTCCGTTGCTAAGTGGCCAGCTTAATTAGCTGCCACCCCGGAGGTTCTGGGTTCGATTCCCGTCTCTGCCACGAAATTTGAAAAGTGGTATTGGGGTCTACTCAGCGTACAAAATGCTAGCGTATGATACACTTCGGTCATATAAGCAGGTGTACTGACAAAGATAACAGAATCATACCGGATTTTGTATCAGCGATCACAACAGCTTCCTTGCCAGCGAGTGTCGTGTGATACGGGCCTCAAGATATGCTAAGACTTTTTGTTAAATGTAATAACAAAACAAGATGTTCAGTAAAGAATATATAGCCAATTAAAGTAGACTTATGAGATCTACACAGGGCCAAAAATTGTGCGTCGGTGTGTGTGTGAGAGTGTGGCAGTGAAAATGCCGCGGCGATCACAGTGGGTTGGTGCTACAACCAATCTTGTGTTGAATGGACAGGCAGTTTAAAGCAGCTTGGAGGGATGCGATCTAGCTGGCAGTGGATGTAGCATGGCCTCTTACCGAGACAGTTGGAAACTTGGTGGTTCCGTCTTGAGCTACTGTTGCCATGGAGATGGCCGGCCTTGCCATTAATTCATCAGTTTATTTTCTGACTTGATTAGCCTTTGCTCGAGTGCAAAAAGGCCGAAATCAGAAGAATGAGAAAGACTATCGAAAATTCATGTAGCCAGCCGTTCCTTCTGGGTCCTAAACTATGTGTATGCAAAATTTGGTTGAGATTAGTGGAACAGTGTAGTTTTATATACGGAACAAATCCACACACCCACACACATACACACACACACACACACACACACACACACACATACATACACACACATACATACATACCGACTTTCCCTTTTATATATAAGTTAAGATGAATAAGACTAATATAAGTGAATGCGTATTTCAGTCTTTAAGTCCAAATTATTTCACCTGGCGATCCTCCTACATTACCAATAATTAATTACAACATTCATTCTACACTTCAGATAATTTATTTTAGAAACAAGAACGTGACTGTAAGGATATTCACTCCCTTCTAAATCTAAAACTACATTTGCAGTAAATGCACAATTTTCATAAACAAAAGCAGCCTGTGCTTTTGCTAAAGTACACATTCGTACAGATTCTACCTTCCCAACCAATTTGCTACAGAAGGATTCTTGAAAACTAACTGACCGATAAATGTTTCCAGAACATAACAAGAAGTTCCGTGACTAACTAAAGAGCCTACTTTTCTTAAAATTTAAATATCGAAATTTCTAATTAGTTCGAAATACTGTATACCTGGCATAATATAGCCTAATAGAGAACTACAGTTGGCAGCCCTGGTGACTGAATATATTCTTAGTTCCATCTCTTAAGGTACAGAATACAAAATTTGGTTGAAGTCCAATGGATAGCATGGACGTTACATGCAGTTAAACATTGGATCTAACAGCGCGCGTAAAATCATGTTGGCAACAATGACATACATGTATTGGTCAGAAATAATCTGAAATAATATGATCTATTGTTGTGCCAATTTTCAATGAAATCCATTAGTTAGTATAGAAGTTACATGCATTTTAAAATTGGATCTATCAGCAGGCTTAGAATAAAGTTGGCAGCACTGACGTATATTAGTTACTCCAAATTAATCTAGAATGCCAGGTACTTTACGTGTGCATAGTTTAAAGCTGTCGGCTTACATACTTTCTGATATATGGGTATTTGGATAAAAATAATTGAGAGCATTTATTAACAGTTGGCAGCCCTGGTGGCTCTTAAGAATACGCTCAGTCATATCTGTTTATGTACACATAGCACATACGAAATTTGGTTGAAATCCAATTGATATTGTAGGAGTTATATGAATGAGTTTTTGAATGGTATGGACTCCGTCTTACAGAAAGAATTCATGATGAAAATTAATAAATGTAAAACAAAAATACTGGAATGCAGCTGAAATAAATCAGAAACCTCTATGGAGATCAAATTGACAGGTGAAAAGCTGAAGGAAGTAGAAGACTTCTGTTACTTAGGAAGTAGAATAACCAGTGATGGACGAAGCAAAGAGGATATAAAAAGTAGGTTGGCTCAGGCAAAGAAAGCTTTTCTACAAAAAAGGAATCTGCTGACATCGAATATAGATTTAGGTATTAGGAAGTCATTTTTGAAAGCCTTTGTATGGAGCGTGGCGCTCTATGGAAGTGAAACTTGGACTATTGGTGCAGCAGAAAAGAGGAGAATAGAAGCATTTGAAATGTGGTGTTACAGGAGAATGATGAAGATCAGATGGGTAGATAGGGTTACAAACAAAGAGGTATTAAGACGAGTGGGAGAGGAGAGATGTTTCTGGCGACTGCTAATGAAGAGAAGAGATAGGTTGGTAGGACACATACTAAGACACCCAGGAATAGCAAGCTTAGTTATGGAAGGAAGGGTCGAGGACAAGAACTGTAGGGGTAGACCAAGGTTAGAATATGTTAAACAGATTGCCTCAGATGTAGGGTGTGGTAGTTATGTAGAGATGAAACGATTAGCTCAGGACAGGGAGGCATGGAGAGCTGCATCAAACCAGTCAAAAGACTGAAGACTCAAACAACAACATATGCATTTAAAATTTTGACCTATCAGCAGGCTTATAATCATTTTGGCAACACTGCCATGTATGGCCTCCTGGGAATTAATCTGCAGTATTATTATCTATACATGTGCCAATTGTGAAATAGCTCCCATTCATACCTTCCAAGATATCCATCATGGAGCTCAAATTTCAATTGCGATTTTTCAGCAGTAGGTAGCACTGACATAATTTTCAAATATGGCCGTGAGATATTCACGTATAGATCTTTACTCCTATCAAATTTTGTTTCGATTGCTGCAGCCGTTTAGGAGTTGATAGGGGGGGACACACACACAGCCAGAAGGACAGACAGACAGACAGACACACACACACATTTGCCCGATCTCATAAGTCTACTTTTTCCTCATTTTTGTAAAATGTGAAAAGTAGGCTAAAAATATTTATGTAAGTAGTTTGCAGATTTAAACCAACTGCTCCGTCTAGTTGGAAGTGGTTATGGGTAGAAAGGAATCAATGCTTATCAGCGGCACAAGTGAACACAATGTTTGGTTTCAGCTACTATTGAATTGAGTCCATATAAATTCATTTGTAAACTATCGCCGAAAATACTGAATTTGAGAGTCCAACAAGTCACATGCACCATGATTCCTTTCAATAATTCAAAACATTGTACCATGAAGGGTGTTACAAAATATTTCACCTTTTCATAATCAATTGACAATGCTTCTAACATTTTCAGGATAGTCTGCAAACAGGTCCTACTATTAGCAGAGTCTAAAATATAGATTTCTTGGTGAAATGAAGCATCCTGTGTTTTAACTAAAACAACAAATACGCAACGATGTGCAGAACCTGTTTCATCGTACTGTACAGCACATGTGGCTACATCTTACTTGCCATCCACAGACTCCTTTAGCTTTCCAACCATCTCTTCACCACAGCGAGGAACATATTCTAGGGTCGAGTCTCTCCTATAACCGTGAGAGTCAGTGAACGCAGTAAACTACATTGGAGAATGGATGTCAGGAGCCCTCAGAGAGATAATGGCTCTCGAACAAACTAGACAGGGCAGGCAGGCTTGCAGAAAACTGTACGCCTCGAAACATCTTTCAATGAATGTCAAACTAAGACACTATAATGCAGTAGACTAGTCAGACCATCACTCCTCTACGCTGCTAAATGCCCCCCCCCCCCCCCTCCCCTAAGGGCCCTCGAGGTACAGGAAAGGAAATTCTTGCGGAAAATAGTGGAAGGAAGGAAGATCGTAGTTTTACGTGACCGTGAATCTTGTCATTATGAGCCACAGGACCTCCTTTTTACGTTGAATCCGAACCACAGCACATGGCATTTCACTTCGAAAATCTCACATGCATTGACCGGGAATCGAACCCAGTCAACCTTGGTGAGAGGCCAGCAGCTTGACCGCTGCGCCACCACGCCCCTGGAAAATAGTGGGACCAAGGATCTTACCAGATGGAAGACGATGGTACAAAGCAAGTCGTCAATTCTACAAACATGAGGAAAACCTTACCGATGCCACCAGAAGGAGGCGCTTGGATTTCTACAGCCACCTGTACAGAGTGGACCATCCCACCACAGGCTGTCTTAGAAGCCACTGGGTCCTTGTGGATCAAACAAGTTGAGAAGGACACAATACTGTAAATGACAGGAGTCGCTACCGTCCGACCTTTCCTCACAGGCATTACAGAAGTTCACCACAGCGCATCCAGGAAATGGTCTGAGTTAAGCAAGAAAATGAAAGATTACTGGACCAATAGAAAGGCTCAAACGCAGCCGCCAAACAGTCCACCAGAAGTGGCAGACAACAGCTGAAGCACAAGCACCGTGGTCCATAGAGAAGAGAATACCCTCTGTGCCTTGATACATGTGATTATCAGTTACAGTTAGCCCAATACACAATTCCTGCTCAGTAAAATGAATAAGTCGCGACATGAAATTAAGAAATAAGACAGAGAACCCATAAATAGTTTACACTGTATTAAATGTTATAAACAAGTATCAAAACACGAATAATGGTTATTAATTATGTGTAGAGATCACAGATTTTTGCAGTCGCAATAAATTGTTTATTGAAAAGCAAATGCAATATCCTTGCGAATAGGACGGTAACAATACCTAAAATTGCAATATTTTTGCGATAAATATCTTTTAAGAGCGAAATAAACTATTTCGGCTAAAGAAAAGCAAACATTTGAGCTTTGTACTGTATAAGCCAAGGCTGGGATGGGACAAGCCGGGCACTTCTGCTAGTAAGCTATATTCTGCCTCGTGGACCGCCAGTTGGAAACCACTGATATGTCGAGGTGCCTGGACTCAGGTGACCTCTGACCTGTTCTCTTTAGGATAAGGTTAGACAAGAATTTGAGAAAGAAGTGATCGTAGGTCACCGAGAAAGTCATGGTATAACAATTTTAAAGTTTGTTCCGAAGGAATTCATTTTTGAGTCGTAAATTTACAGAGAGCGACCACAGTGACCGGGAGTGCCTCGCTGGCATCGGGAGGTAGCGGGTTTGAATCCCATCTCCGCCGTCCTGAAAATGGGTTTCTTGGTTTCCCCATGTTCACCACCAGGCAAATGCTGGGACGGTTCCTTTCAACAAGTCCAGTCTGTCAGCATCCACAGTTGTGTCTGCTGACAAAGTGTGTTCAGCTCCTAGACAGTAGAGTCCGTGGGTGAAGCCAGCCGAGCTGGGAGGATGAGCGTGCTACACACGATTGTACAGTATATGACTATAGTCCCTCGCAACTTGCGGGACGTGGGTTGGCGACCACGGGACCCCAGCTGAGTCCGGCATTGCTTCCATGTACTTGTGCCGGGCTCCTCTCTGTTATCTTTCCTCTCGACCTCCCTTGGTCAATTCTTGTTCTTCTCTGACCCCGACGGTATTAGGGTATCCAAGGTCTAGGGAGTCTTTCACTTTCCCGCCTTAATTGGCCCTTGTCTCATCTTTCCTGATCCCTCATTCTTGGAGGGGTCAGACCTCTTGTTTTCTTTTCATTGCGTCTCCTGCCTTCTGCACAAGGCCCTCAAGGAGGCAGGGTGTGTGTAGCCCCACCACTCATGGTGCACCCTGGACTGTGCTACACCCTCAAGAGCTCACATCTGGTGAGTTCGGACGTTGGCGACCCCCAGAGCTTCCTGAGCTGGGTCCGGTTTTTCTCCTTCTACCATTGCATTTGGGGCGGTCCCTCTCTTCTTTACCTTTCCTGGCTCTCCTTTCTTCTTCGCATTCTTCGAGGGTTGAGGACATTTCCCTTCCTCCTGTCTTTTGTTTCCCTTATATACACCAGCCCCTTATTATTTGGTTGTATGAAACCCAACTAACGTTGCATTTCTCCCGATGGTCGATATTGCTCTGCGCCCTGTCTGTGTGACAGCGATGTAATTGGGTCATGGGTCTAGCAAAGAAACACCTACCGTAAACTATGGCCCATTCTACTAACATATGACTTATTGCTCCTTGAAATAACACACATACACGTAATACGATCGAATTAATAGCTTACGCAACGTTATCTGTAATAGTAGAAAGTTAAATCAACACCATAAACCATGATTTAAGACATTGACATGGACTTAAACGTTTGAGGTGGGACGGCCAAAGTAACTACTGCACGTTTAGCGCGTGTTATCTACCATGCGTTGGTGGCTGAGTCGGTTAAAGCCTGACCGTATGTGATGGGAGCGAACGGGAAGAATAGTGCTTTGAATCCAGTGGTAGGCATGCTTTTTGAACGAAAGCCCACGCCCCATTTTAGTGGGGATGTAACTACATTGCCACATTTATTCCCTTACGATGTATTTTTGTGAAGAGTACGTTGAATTTTGATGATTTATAAAGAGAATTCGATCGAATTGTTACGTTATGCCACGTGACCCGCAATGGCAGAAAATTAAATAACTGGCATGGATATTAACATAACATATCGAAGTGTCGCTATGGAGGTCCGGGTTCGATTCCCAGCTCTGCCAAGAAATTTAATACTTGTCTGAGGGCTGTAATTGGGTAAACTCAGCCTCGTGAGCAAATATGAGAAGAGGTAGGTTCGATTCCCACCTCAGCCACCCGTGGTTTCCCACTTCTACGCCGGCCAAATTCCGGGACGGTTTCTGTCTTAAGGCCACGGCCGCCTCCTTCCCAATCCTTAATTGCAAATACACACATTATTACAAATCCGCAATAACTCGGGCTATCAGACAAATTCTACACACACACCCAAGTACACGGGCTAAATGACCGCGATGTTCTAGCCCCACAAATGAAACAAAACACAACATATTGAAGGATATTCTGGTCGCCAGTGCTTGCATCGAAGTATACGTATTCCTTAGAATTTCCCTTGGTAAAATTTTGTTACATGTCGCCTCCTTAGCGTAGCGGTCAGCATGGTTAGCCGGCTCTGCCACGAAATTTGAAAAGTGGTATGAGGACTGGAACGGGGTCTACTCAGCCTAGGGGTGCCCAAATGAGTAGAGGGGGATCGATTCCCACATCAGCCATCCTCGAAGTGGTTTTCCGTGGTTTCCCACTTCGTCTTTGGGCAAATGCCGGGATGGTACTGTACCCGTATCCACATGGTCTAACCTGTTGATATCCGATGGCAAAACTGGGTCGTAGAATCTGAAAGTACCCGGCTGAAATAAAAAAAACAAAATTCTACCAAGTTGGATCAACCTGGGATAAGGACACATCAATATAATAGAATGTGTTAAGAAAGTGCCAGTGGTAAAAGAACAAATAAAAAGTAGCTCAAAATGAACTCGAAAACTCTTAAATTAATCTCCGGCATATGGCTGAACGTTGGAAATATTACCCCACTGGTTCTCCTAGCACATCCTGGTTCTAATATAAATCCCTAAATCATTCTGTAATTAAAATGAATTATTCACTTTATTTACTGAAAACCTGAAATTGTAGATCGGAGTCTACGAAGTATGTTGTAGATCAGTATCTACTGTAGCATGACAAAAATATATAAATGGTTCGCCTTAATCTTGACGAAAATATACCATGGAATTGGATTTACAAACAATGTTTCAAATCCATGAAATATTGGATATACGATAAACTATATCGTTGATTATTATACACTAATACACGAGAAATATATACATGAATTTACATTTTAATTCGTTCACCGAATTTCGCTATGATCAATATTCACTGACATTATTATTTTTAACTTTTATTTTAATCGTGTTCTGGCTTATTCAACAATCATTCAAGTTTATCGAACGTATCGTTCCTCAAGTTAATACTTCAATTGTATCTCCAAAATATTACAATATTATTATGTGTTTTCTGATTATAGCTTCACACTAGATATTTGTTATTATTAACAATCTAAATCATGATAAATTATTATCTGCTTAATCACCATTTGAATGGTTCAATGTTAGTGTTCATCTCACGAATAATTATACTTCATCATTATATACCTTAGCGATTGCTCATTAGCTCGCACAATTCACAAAATTCATTACATAAACGGCAATCTCTCCACATTCGAGATTCCTAATATATACTTCATACTATTTCTGACCATCCACTGATGTCGAAATGTATTTCAAAAATTTCATTAACACCTGTATTGCTTCATTCAATACGAAAAGTAACACTTAATGGCTGTAAATATTCTTTCCACACCTATATAGAATTTATGTAAGTTTCAAATAATCACCTAAATGTATCATGTTTCACAATTAACACGACTGTAAAAGTGTTAATCCATTTTCGTAAAAACTGTCATAATTATTGCATAATTATACGATCAGTTTATTACATCTGCAAATTCCAAAAATGTCATACTTATTCATGACGGAATATATTTACATAATATTGAGATTTGTCTCTCAATTATACTTCATTTCATTAGGGATTTCCATACTCACAAAAATATCTTACAAGATATTATAACTTACTGGAAATTGTGATTTAATTCAGATTCGCAAAAACAAATTAAAAAATGGGACTTCCTCTTAAGACAATCGTATACCTCTACACCATGGAAAAATGCCTAGTATGAGTAGAATACAATATAGACCATTAGAATCATACGAAATCAGAACAGGAGTAAAACCAAAACTGAACTATGAAAGTCGAAAACTGAATCTACTGTATTTCAACAAAATATCTCTACTCAAACTTGATTCAAAAACTGGCGATCATAGCCTAATCCACAAAACTGCAATTGTTCACTGTAATTATGTTGCTAGACTTCAATGCCTATATCTAGCTTTACGAAAAAGTTATACAGTCATTTAAAATGCAATGCTGTATGAACTGTCGAAGAAATTCTGTTTCGATGCTCACTAGTAAACAGAATTAATATTGTAAAATGTTCATATCATCGTAGTAGGTCATCATCTTCCTAATTCCTATTCTTATATAAAGGTATCCCAGTCTTCTTCCAAAAACTCTTCTTCTCCATATATGTTTCTTCTCAACTAATTATAATGCTCGTAATTTATTACCAACATTTTAAATAGTAATGTTGCAAAAATAACACTACAAAAGAGATTATCTACTTAAAAATGACTATATAAGTGCATCCATAGTTGGATCAAAACTTAAAATAGACCATCGAACAGAAATGACAGAAACGTCAAATCTAATTCTCAAGTCCATTTCCAACTACTAAACAAAAATGGTGAAAAATGGCATTCTATAGATATGACATGATTCATACCGTCTACAAATAAAAAGATCTCCAGCTACCTTAGATGTCTTGATGTGAGTAAGTGTATGTAAGGACATACATCACTGTTGCGACCGAACCGTTATCCTCGGCGTTGAGAAGTTGAAGTATTGGTCGGTAATTCAGGTATTCGAACCCGTCTCCTCTCCGGCCGAAACAGCTGTCCGCAACACAATATCCATCTCGCGTTGACCGCAAGGATTGCGTTAGTAGCGAAGAGATTGATGTCACCTCCACTCTTGTTTGAAGATTCATTATTGTAGTAGTAATTATCTCAGTATCATTTTATGTAGTGCCTTTAATCTCCTCTCATATAGCATTCTGCTTATAAATTCCATTATCAAGCATTGGCCATTCTTAGAAGTTCAATTCTGCTTAAGCGCTGCATTCTTTGTCAGTGCCTTAGCAAGTCATTGCTACTCTTATAGAGTACTGGTTCACAATTCCCCTCACTTCAGTACTGAAATCCATTGTAGTAATGTATAATGTTTACTGGATACTGTTATAAGTTCCTTCGAAATAGCGAATGAGCTAACGAACAGTCTATATGAAGCACTAAGTTCAATCGTGACACTTTCCTATACCGAACTGTGTTCACACAAGGGTATGCGGTCGTCTCCTGTTTCTCGGCCGTGCCTGCCTGAAAGCAGAGTAGCACTTTTCCCGTACCGTACTTTCACAGAGCGCACAAATATTTCAATGTTATTTGAGACTGTTGTTCTGACCAGACCAAAAACCGAGTGTCTGTCTCCATACCGAGCTCCTTTCAGCTGGACTAGATTCTACCCATGATCCATCTCTGTCCGGTCGATATATCGAAGTTGGTGAATCATAACTGCGATAAACATCTGTTAGCGTTATAAAAGCATTAGTAACTTCTTAAATGTCTTTAAATTATTCTTTCTTAAATGTCATTATATTCCATGTCGTCGATCCCCTCTGCGATCTCTGTAATGGTTAATAATTGTATGTTTCCATGTCGCGCTTGTAGGGTAGCCATCTTGTGATCTAACTGTACCTTCCAAAACATAATATGTTCTTTGCTGCACCAAGGACTGGCTGATACGTCCTCTTTGCTGCGTAGCAGGGTTGCCTATTCAGTTTCCCTAACCTCACGCCTAACTTGCTGTAACTCTCCACTGCAAGTTGGAATCTTATCATAAAAGTGCAGTATTCTTTTCTTATAAATACAAGTGTTCTATTGCTAGCCAAAATACTGGTACAGTACCTACTGTGAGGCCACGGCCGCCTCCTTCCCGCTTCCTAGCCTATCCATCCCAATCATCCCCTCCCTTCCCATCCCTCATGAGGACCCTATTCGCTCTGCAGGTGAGGCCACCTGGGCGAGGTGCTGATCACACCTTCTCAGTTTTATCCACTCCGACCAGATGTTCCTAGCTCTAGGACACTGCTCGTAGAGGCGGTGGTGGTGAGTTCCCTCGCTGAGTCCGTGGGTTCCACCAACCTGGAGGATAAACTCGATGAAAAAGGCTTAGCATATCTTTAGGCCCGTATCACACGACACTCGCTGGCAAGGAAGCTGCTGTGATCGCTGGTACAAAATCCTGTATGATTCTGTTCTCTTCGTCAGTACACCTGCTTGTATGACCGAAGTGTATCACACGCTAGCATTTTGTACAGCGAAGGGCTGTCGTTTTAGGGCATTATTTGCAGTTCATTCGCCATATTAACGCGAAACTTGCTTTAAGTAAATTAGAAAACATGCCAGGTACTGAATGAATGCATTCCAATCAATATTTAAAATCTAACAGTAATAATTGAATAATAACAATCGCAACAAAAACCTTCGGAGTGAGTTGGAAATATGTGCAAGTGGTATCGCCCCCGCTCGCTCTTTCGATGATCCCGGGTTCGAGACTATCCAACGGCGGAAACTTTTAAATCTGTTTAACTATTTTATTATACCCTCGCTACCGCTACCTGAGATGCTCACAGGATCTACGAGGACGATAGTGAAAGTTGTTTTCTCTTCTCATTTAAATGGTTATTTTTCCCTAAATACTGTTTAAATCCATGGATGGATTCTATTCGTGATTTTTTAGTCTATTTTACCCTCCAGGTTGGGTTTTACCACGGACTCAGTGAGGGATCCCTCCATTACCGCCTCTACGGGCAGTGTCCTGGAGCTTGAACTATCTTGTCGGGGGATACAACTGGGGAGGTGGGATCAGCACCTCGTCCAGGCGGCCTCACCTGCAAAGCGAACAGTGGCTTCATGAGGGATGGGAAGGGAGGGGAAGATCAAGAGTGATAGGCAAGGAAGAGGGAAGGAGGCGGCCGTGGCCTTACGGAAGGTATCATCCCGGCATTTGCCCGAAGGCGAAGTGAGAAACCACGGAAAACTATTTCGAGGATAGCTGAGGTGGGAATCGAACCCCCTCTACTCATTTGGACCACTCGAGGCTGAGTAGACGCCGTTCCCGTCCTCATGCCACTTTTCAAATTTCATGGCAGAGCCGGGAATCGAACCCAGGACCTCGGGGTGGCAGCTAATCACGCTGACCACTACGCAACGGAGGCGACTCTATTCACGATTATTAGAATTTGAGTAGTTCAATATTTATCCCATAATGAAAATGAAAATCCACATCCTGCTTCCAGTCTCCGACCGGGTCAGGGATGGAATGAATGAAGCCCCCATCTAGCGGCGAGGATATGAACTGTGCCGGCTGACGAAGCCTGTCGCACTCCTCTGAGGCAATGATTAAATAAATGAATGACAGATGAAATGAAATGATAGTGGAGAGTGTTGCTGGAATGAAATTTTTGACAGGGAAAACCGGAGTACCCGGAGAAAAACCTGTCTGCCTCCGTTGTGTCCAGCACAGATCTCACATGGAGTGACCGGGATTTGAGCCACGGACACAGTGGTGAGAGGCCAGCGTGCTGCCGCCTAAGCCACGGAGGCTACATTTATCCCATAATAATAATAATAATAATAATAATAATAATAACATGACTCGTTCTGTATTTACTGTCTTGCTGCGTGGCTGAGCGTTAACGTTCTCGCTTGCTGTGCCCAAGGTTGCAGGTTCGTATCCTGGCGCAGTCAGCTGGCATTTGAGGGTGCGAAAATGCGAGGGAGCCATGTCAGTAGATTTACTGACACGTTAAAGTTCCCCCTTCGGAGCAAAATTCCGGCACCCCGGCGTCTCTAAAAGCCAGAGTAGTTAAAAGGGACGTAAAACCAATAACTTTATAATTATCTGTATTTACTGTATGTTTAGGGCCGATGACCTCGTAGTTATGCCCCTTAAAACCTCACTTACTGTATGTAAGACGCCGTTGAAAGAAATTATAGTTTCGGTCTGATGTATTTATTTGTAATGTGGGTCGTCTGAATGAGTCTGAGTTTTCCTTTTAACCAAGGTGGTCAAATTTTCGAACACTTGCTACCATGAATATGCAGGATACCTTCCTTTCGTTCTACAGAATATTATGTTGTCATCCAATCTGGCTACGTACCATCGGATAAGTACGGTCCTTTTCAGGACCAAATAAAAAATCACTCGTTGGAACAGATACAGTACATATGCGTCCATAATATATCCACAATAAAAGACCTTAAGCAAAAAAGTTGTATTAGTTCGAGATTTGAACCAGCTACAATCTCGACTTCGTTGACGCTACTCTATCAATTCTTGATTTAGCCACCATAGCTACCGAGAACGATGATGTATCTCTGGCACGTATTGGATCTATTCGTAGACTCCTCCTGTCCAAACGTAAGAAGGTGTTATTCGGAGCTGTGATCGTCTTAATCATGCAATACATTTGAGGTCATTGAAATAACACTGCCACTATTGTTTTCTATTATTTTCGCGAGCATGTACTCAACGATAAGGTCGTAAAGGAGCAAGCACTATTGCTTTTAGGAAGACTATGATATACGCGTTAGTTGGGTTGCCTTCCTCCAAAAGCAATAAGGGGCTGGTGGACCACTCTGTTTTAGGTATAGCTTTCATTTCATTTATATTTTCACTATCACGAAAATCATTAGGGGCAAATAACCTACATATTGGGCCCGTTAAAACAATAATCATCATCCTCCTCCTTTAGTCCTACTGTGCCCCATGACCCTACGTGCAGCTGCAGTTCGGAGATCGTAGGTTGGAATCCTGGTGCTGACAGGGGCTATCCTGAGTGTGGTTTTTATCCGGTTTATCTACACTCCCTCCAGGCAAATACCGGGATAGTGTCCTATTTAAAGCCGACAGCAGTGGCTATGCTCGCTAAAGCGCAGCGTTAGGTCATGGGGCCAAGAACTCTGCTGACTCGGTAGACGCGTGGGTTTGTACCCCACCGTCGGCCGTCCTTGAAATGGTTTTCCGTGGTTTCCCATTTTCAACTCGAGGCAAATGCTGGGACGGTACCTTCTGACAGGCCACAGCCGCTTCCTTCCACATCCTTGCCCAGTTTCACTCCTCTTCATCATTCAATCTCTCATCCCAAAGCGCAGGTCGCCCACGGGCGTTGACTAGAAAGACCTGCACTCGGCCTCTCAGGAGGCCACATGAAAAAAAAACCCCTTACTTCAAGCCCCGGGGGCACCTACCCCTTACAATAAAACTACAATCATCACTCAAATACAGGTTATCAACATACACCCAACTACACAGTGCTGATGACCGGGATCTCCCAAGCCCCTAGCCTACAACTGTTATTGCAGCGTGATTTTACGAAAGTAAATATCGATAATGTCTCGAACTAGAAAAAGTTTTCAAAGAATGAATGTTGTTTCATTTGAGGGACTTAAGCGTTTAGCCCCGTGTACTTGGGTGTGTAGTATATTTATGAATAGAGATAGAAAATTAAAAAATATACAAAAGAAGTCTGATAACCTATGTTATTGTGGTGTCTAAAGTCTATTCGCAGAGTTGAGACAGTGCAGGTAAATACTTACTGTCCGGACAGGGAAACACGCTCAGTTCACGTGCTCGGCTCAGTTGAACAGGGGTAGCCAACATGATTCGAGATAGCTTATCATGCCGTAGAAAAGACAAGTCTGTACTGCGGCCTGGGTTAACTACATTACAGTTACCTTATTTCCAACGAATATTGTCAATATATGGTAAGTACAGCACACAGGAATCCTAAAATAAATGTGAAACATTTCATGCCGCTCACGGTAATGTAATACAATACGGTATATCGCGATAGATACGGTTTTCAGTAGACTGTGTGTAGCCAGCTGCTGCTGCTGCTGCTAGCTTGGTTGACATTTGTAATTAGGAGGTCTTCAGTTTCTTCGATAATGTCATCAGGTTCCCATATCCCCACAGCAGGACACAATACGGGTGTCATTAGTCCTGCTGAGTCAGTAGAGCTTGGCATTGCGTCTACAACGGAACAACCCGCGTACACACGATCAAAATTAAATACTAAGCAGTTTAGAACTAATAGATAAACTAACAATAAGCAATACAATCATAGCTCCGAATAAAACTAGAAATCACACTGCACAATGCAAACGATAACTTACGCTTCACCTGTAGCCTAAGCGTACGTTCAACAGGCACAACTCTGGGCAGCCCTGCAATCACGCGCACAGCTGTGTTTACTTCCACTGTCTCGACTCGGCGAACAGACTTTAGCATTGTGTGTAATTGAAATTCAGGCGAGGAGCTGGAAGGAGGTGGCAGTGGCTTTCAGTTAGGAACCATCCTGGCATTTGCCTGGAGTAGAAGCGGGAAGCCACGGCTGAGGTGGGAATCGAACCCTCCTCTTCTCAAGTTGTGCCTCACCCAGACCAGAATTTAATTTCTTTGCAGAGTCGGGGGAATCTAACCCGGACCTCCGGGGTGACAGACAAGAATGCTAGCCGCTACACCATGAAGTGAACTCAAAAATTGAATTGTTTGCTCGCTAGTTGTCCAAGTGAGGTGACACCGACTAGGCTATGCCAGAAGCTTTGGCTGATTTTGAGCGCTTCCGTATCAATCTGAACAGGGCCGTCCAAACAATGCCCGTGGGTCATATCCGGCCCACCAATGCTCTTTCTGTGGTCCACCTAACCCGCCTGAAATGGTTTCAGACAAGCACACAAAAGGAACAAGGCTACGCGAACGTATTGTTGCCTCAGAACGTAAGCCCAAGTAATGTTTGTGGTATATCAGACATCCGTGTCCAGCAGAGGGTAGCGAAAACAGAAGATACAAGTCCAACCGCCCCCGCAAGGATCATGGATCTATTAGATTGGCCACTCTTGTTTACAGAAATGTTGAGAGATAAGGTCGCCTCAGGCTATAACCGGCTCTGAAGTATGGTCAACGTCGCCTCCGTTGCGTAGTGGCCAGCGTGCTTAACTGCCACCCTGGAGGACCGCGGTTCAATTCCCGTCTTTGCCACGAAATTTGAAAAGTGGAATGAGCACTGGTACTGGGTCTACTCAGCCTCGGGTGGTCCAAATGAGTAGAGGGCGTTCGATTCCCACCTCAGCCATCCTCGAAGTGGTTTTCCGTGGTTTCCCACTTCGTCTTCGGGCAAACGCCGGGATGATATTTACCGTAAGGTCACGGCCGCCTCCTTCCCTCTTCCTTGCCTAACCCTCTCACTCTTCCCATCCCTTCATCAGGCCCCTGTTCGCTTTGCAGGTGAGGCCGCCTGGGCGTAGTGCTGGTCACACTCCCCAGTTGTATCCCACGACTTAGAGTCTCAAGCACCAGGACACTGCCCTCAGTGGCGGTAGAGGTGGGATCCCTCGCTTAGTCCGTGGGAAAAGCCATCCCTGGAGGGTAAAACGATAACGGAACGGAAAGAGTACAGTATAGCCAACACAAGCAAACAAATACAATGCGAACATACCCTGCATTGCTCGCAAACAAATTGTATAAATAACGAAATTGCAACTCATTGAGGAAAATGGCATGTGTTCGGCTCCAAATATACTTCACTCAGACATGGGGGCTTTAAAATAGTAACATGACGCTTAATTACTTCAATGTTGGTAATAGATTTTACATTAAAAATCTCTGTCATACTTTTAACAGCTTAATTTAGTCTTAGGTCAATTAAATATCGATCGATTACTTCGTATAAATGCTGTGAAGTAAAGTGCCTTCTTTATGAGACTTCTATAACCTTACTTTATCAACCACGCCGGGTTGATCTTTGCTACACTGTGCATATGGGCCGCGACTGCTTGGGCCGGGCGGCCCTGGAACTGTATACATACAGTATCACTGCTATTAGCTTACCGAACCAAGTACCGGGTGAGTTAGCCGTGGTCGTTACGGCGTGGCTGCAGGCAGTCGCTCATATCCGGGAGGCAAGGAGGTTAGAATTCCCCTACCGGCAACCTTGAAGGTGGTCTTCTGTGGTTTCCCATCTTCCTTTCAGGCAAATGTCGGGGTTGGTCCCTAACTATAGGACACAGTGGCTACCTTCCAATTCCTCGTCTTTACATTCACACTTTCCTCCCCAGACAACACTCCATACGTGACGGTACTTGTACCTAACCCCATGGGTGTCCGCATAGAAGCAGATACAAACTCTGGTGGGCCGAACATGTCCTCAGACACTAAAAGTAAGCATGGCAATAGTGAGTGCAGGAGTTGTCATGCACTGTGCTGACGTGGGCTATCCTACATCACTATATGGTAGATCTTAATGACTTCAGATCCTTGAAGTAACATTTCCAACAGTAGATCAATGTGAATCGTAGGATAGCCAACTTGTAATTTTAAAGTTTAATCTTAGAAGGAAGCCAATTATTGTGAATTTCGTGTGAGTGTCAGATGCGCATGATATTCAAAATGGCGTACCTTGTGTTTTTAAAACGCTTTCGCTGTTGTGTTGTACATATGTGTTTAATTTTGTGCCATTACGGTGAATGGTATCGGTGCTCGGAGTCTTTGTGTCAAAATTCAAAATGGCACATTATTTGCAGTTCGCAAGAATGACGCACTTGAAAATATAAAAAGTCAGATGTCCTTCAGCATTTGACGCGGGGGGGGGGGGCAGACAAACAAAATGCTCCTAATTGATCTCATAATACCACATTCATATTGTTTTCAAATTGTCAAACGTGTGCTAAAATTCTATCAATATGAATACATGTTTAACAATCATAAAGTTCCCAAACGTTCCCAGCATTTGAACGAGATAGATCATTAACTTAATAATTACAGTCTAATAATAATAATAATATGAGACATTGATACTATCCCCCTTCCCTGGAGATCTGTGAACTGATAAAACCTGGTCTGGTGCGTAGAAGAGACTTTTGTAAATGTCAGTTAACCTCGGCCCCTTCTTCCAGGTATTTTTCTTAACCGACCTGCCACATCCACGCACATCTCGTGTTTACTTCAGAGAGAAAAACAACATGTCACAAACAGAATTCTTTCTATTCCCCTGCTTCCACGAATACAACTGTTAATTCGCTCCAGTGAATCCATGCTCAAGTTGTCAACAAGACGCGTGATGGTGATAGCTGAATTATTTCATTTTTTCATTTCATATTTATTCATCAGTGCCTTGCACTATATTTACATTACACTGAAGGGAGTCTCTGCAAAGTGCAAAGCCCCACTTCGCATTCGGGATGCGTCAGAGCCCGTGGCTAACGGTTATTTACGCTTAGTCAGCTAACAACGAAAGTGTTTTAACTAGTCAGTTTAAAACTCGTAATATTTTCACGCAAGATAGTTGTCTATAAAAACCCTCGTGCAAAGCTTTGCCTGGACGTTGCTCTTAAAAAGCAATCACAATTGCTGTTTTTCAGCTGTTAGGCCCTTACCTTGTCGAACTGTGCACACATTCTGACCTATTGTGTATGTAGATGTACGTCATTCATTTGTTTCATTGTGCTAACGAGGACACCGCACATGGTCCCATAGCCTACTGTAGGCCTTGAAGAGGTACCATTTTCTAACAGCCGTCTCAGGAGAATTGTTAGCTGAACAACTTAAAAGACTCTTTTATACTAAGTTTCGTGGTAATTACTCAGTTACATGTAAATGTATCGCTTTGTTTTAACGGCACGGATGACTGCCTTCATGTAGGCCTACCTTTGCAGAAAGCGCTCGGACGAGACCAGTGAATGTTGAATAGTAATGTACATGAGTGTGTGGCTCCCTTACATACTGTATGAGCGTAGTGGCTAGCATTCCTTTCTGTCATTGCGGTTGCCTGGGTTCGATTCCCGGCTCTGCCAAGAAATATAATTCTGGTCTGAGGGCTGGAACGGGGTACACTCAGCCTCGTGATGCAAAACTGAGAAGAGATGGTTTCCATTCTTACCTCAGCCATCCTGGAAATAATTTTCCGTTGTTTCCACTTTTTTTGTGATACAGTATTTTAAAGATAGTTAAGAGTTGAGTTCAGTAAGAAAATAATTTCTTACATTTCAGAATATTTCAGGAGCTAAGGAGGCCTAATATATTTGGAAATCAAGCATCTTTCCCAACAGTATTTTCGCACAGAAGTGGCTTAAACAATCTTTTTTCATAACGTCTACTGTAGGTATATAGGCTATTGAGGGGGGGGGGTAGGGGGAGGTTACACGCGTGTCACATACTGTATTTACCAGCAATACTGTTTCCTGACATGCATATTTAATACATTAGAGCTGTGTACAAGAACTAGTAACTCCTCGTTATTAAGGCCATTTAAGAGGGTATGAAAACCGTAAATACATTTTATTCCAAAATTCACACATCACACAAACGATACTACGAGCGAGGAGGTAGGTTAAGTATTAATAGCGATTATATAGATAGATATGACCGAAACTATGTGAACACTGCTATATGAAGTCTTAAATATTCCAGTACATAAAATGCAAATGCAATCGGGAAAGTAATTGTGAGTCTAGAGCCTCAAAGAATAACATCAACTTTCTGATTCTTTTACATCTTATTTATTCTATTATACGGTATATCGCTGCTACGTTATTGTGCTGTAGCATTAGAGACAAGGGCAACTAAGCTCAGTTAGTGGCAAGTGGCACCAGTTACTGTACGTGCATGTGCTCAATACGGATCGCGAACCTTCCTCTAGTTCGAATGTGACATTAAGTGTCTACATCACCAAAGGAGCTTGTGTCGGATGAACTGAACTCCTCTTAATGGCCTTCGGCAAGGCTCAGTTCATACAGGATGAAGAAGATATATTACTACGTTTTCAGATGTTATCTAGATGAAGCCATTCCAGGAAGAGATCTTCATTTGGTACTGTACGACGAGCCTTCAGTTCTGGGATAGGATCTCACTTCACTCGTACGCGAAGAGCAAAAGGAAGGGAAGGGAAGGGCCAGGCCACGCCTGCTTGGTTGTAGGGAGAGAGGAACCTTACACTCATATCTCACCACAATAGTGTTTCTTCAATGTTACAATGACCAAATGTAATCACAATGCTCCTCGCTAAAAAGTACATTAGAATAATTATTATGAATCTTCAGATGAATAGTTAAAACATATGATACAATATACTGTATTTGTGAGGTACTTCCTACGGTGACACTGAAGACAAGGAAGGGAGGAAGGAAGTTTAGGGACCGATGACCATGGTGTTACGCCCCTTAAAACCGCAATCATCAAGGAGGGAAGGGAAGGAATGTGATTGTTAATCTCGCTACCATAAGCTAAGAACCTGCTGTTTATGAGGAAACCGAACTATTCGGACTTGCCATTTCACATTTGAAGTTCCACATTGGGAATCTAACCCGGTCCGCCTTGGTGGGAAGCAATCACTTTAAAAAAAGCTGATAAGATAATTTCCAAAGAAAAATACTGGTATGAAGCCAAACTTAAGGCCACAACAATCTTATTCCTAATCCTAACACTAGTAGAGTCACCCGAAATAACATAGTTTATCAGAAAGATTTCATACACACCCAAATACACGAGGATGAAGACTATGTCACATATCCCTAAATCAAATGGTGAGGCATTAGACTAACCCCCGTAAATTTCGTATTTCTGAGAGTTGGCAAAAACATCGGTTACCCTATATTGAAGCAATTGTTTTCTGAGGCTAAGAGAAAATGGTTCGTATACTATTTTTTACAACTAGGACGTATTTAAAGTGAGAGACAAAAATGCTTTGAAATGAAATGCAATGTAATATTACACCACGGCGTTGCTGCGCAGGTTAAATCGCGAGGGCAGCTGTAGCAAGTCCGGAGTTCGCAGGTTCGAATCCTGGTGTTTACAATGGCTATCCTGAGTGTGGTTATTTCCCGGGTTTTTCCACACTCTCTCCATGAAAATGCCGGGATAGTACCTTACTTCAAGTCCCGAGGAGCCAACCTCATCCCTGTCCCTAATACAGTTACACACACTACTGCAGTAGTCGCATACATACAGGCTAACTTATCAGACAAGTTCAACACACACCCAACTACACGGGGATGATGACCAAGATGTCTCAAGCTCCTCAAATGAGTAACAACCAACAACAACAAAATGTAATATCGAAACTTTGTAGAAAAATGAGGAACGTGTTCACGCTATTATTTAATTACAAAGTAACACTAAATCATTGAATCGTTTGATGCTGATTCAGCAACACATTTCCTCCAATGTCCAGCTCGTGGTGTAGTGACTAGCATTCTTGGTTGTCGTCCTGGAGATCCGGGTTCGATTCCCGGCATTGCCAAGAACTTTAATTCTGATCTGAGAGCTGGATCGGGATATACTCAGGTAGTGAGGCGAAACTTAGAAGAGGTGAGTTTGATTCCGACAGCCATTCTTGAAGTGGTTTCCTATTCTACTCCAGGCAAATGTCGGGATGGTTCCACGGCCACCCTTTTCCAAATCCTCGCACTACTCTACTAGAGACAGCGCAATAACACAGGTAATCAGACAAGTACACGGGGATAAATGACCTCGATGTCGAAGCTCTTGAAGTGAAACAACATATTTCCCAAATTGGGAAAATACTTTCTGTAAGGTGTAATTTATACTACTTGTTGTTGTTGTTGTTGTTGTTGGTTCAATTAGGGAGTTGGGCATCGTTGGTATTTAGCCCCGTGTACTTGATGTGTGTGTATTGTATTAAGATGAGGACGGAGAAGGAGGCGACCATGTCTGGAGTAGAAGTGGGAAACCACGGAAAACTACCTCTAGAATGGTTGAGGTGGGAATCGAACCGGCCTCTTCTCAATGTTGGTTCATGAGGCTGAGTGTAACACTTTCCAGCTTTCAGACCAGGATTACATTTCTTGGCAGAGTCAGGAATCCACCTCCAGACCTCATGGATGTTTGATTATCTGCTTAGACCACCTCGTGTTTCGATTCCCGGCTTTGTCAAATAGAAATATTCTGGTCTGAGGGATGGAATGGGGTACACTCAGTCTCGTGAGGTAGAACTGAGGGGAGACGGGTTCGATTCCCAACTCAGGAGTCCTAGAAGTGGTTTCCCACCTCTAACCCTGACAAATGCCAGGATGGTCGTCTCCTTCACAAATGCACACACTACTACAGTTATCACAATAACACAGGTTATCAGACGGATTCCATACACACCCGAGTACACAGGGCTACATGAAGTACCTACTTTGGATGTATCGACATAAAGAACTGTCTCGCCTTGTAGGCTATAGCATGTGACGTCATCTGTCCTCAAACTGCTTAGTGGTCTTCGCCACTTCCAGCCGTTGGACTCTCTGACTGTTGACAAGCTCCAGTTGGATTGGACTGGGCGCCACCGTGCAAGGAGACACGAGGCAATGATGAGTGTTGCTGACCTGTAGGTTTAATGTACGAACCAACCGGAACTCTGCATTTAATGTGTCGTCTTTGATAGCTACGTACGCAGGACTCCTTTCTGGGGGGGGGGGGTTCACTAATAGAGTAGAGTAATTGTGTACACTATTAACCTTGATGTCCCGCCCCATCATCATACATTATTAAAATTACATTTCGATTAATATTCATATTATACAATAATTAAATAAACATTCTCATGCAAAAAAAAAAAACAATTTTGGCCTCATTATTTTTTTTTCAGCACAATAAAAAAAGGTACGAGTCTTACAGTAGTCGCATATGATGTGTAACATCTGACATGTTATCCTACCTTGAAGTTGTTACCGTTTTTATTATCCTTGACATTCATCAACACACAAACAAATCTGTTTATTTTTACACTCTCATAATACATAACAATTCCAAAACTCTCTTTTTTTTTTCTTCACTGCTTACTTTATATTTCTACTCTCGCACTGCCTTCTTGATACTCTGCTGTTACAAAATAATCCGTATGTGATAAGCATTCCACATAGTACCACTGCCAGCTGGATCTGGCTGCTAAAGCAGCCAGGAGGGATGCGATCCAACTGGCAGTGCGTCTTACACACTTCCGTCCGATCCACTTCCGTCCCATTTTTCAAAATCACTCCCACAAAAATATCCAGCAACCGAGTGGAACGATGTTACACATCAAAGATGATTTTTTAAATATAGAAAACAGTAAGTAAATATTAAAACTGAAATGATGCAGTGGTAACATCACGTGACTGCTTATGTCAGAGAGAAATGCTGCTTCACTCTCCATGTTCTTATTGCCATTAGACTACTGTTGACTCTCAAACTCTGCCTTTCTTGATGGCAAATTGCAGAAACTCCTCGTGCAGGGTGCACGCGTGCCACCAAGAAATTAGTCTTCTGCACAAAGGTCTGTGTCTGGCAGCTTGAAACAAAGTGCTACCTTTATATTTCCATATGCAAGTAGAGGTTTTACATCAAAATTGGGAGGACATGGGCATATTTGGTGCGGATTCAGTGTACATTGATGATGACTCTGGTCAGAGAAGGGAAAGGCAACTTGCTGTCTGGCGAGCAGACGTCCCAGCACGTGTGAAGCAACAGAGCAACAGGTGATATAGCGGCTATTCTTAGTACTTGCTGTATAATGTGCTGAACACTCTCGCGTACAATGCACGTAAACGATTGCCAACATCAGGTCATCTGTTGAATCCTGACAACAGTACACAAACAAGAAGACAAATACTGTAGGATCGTTGATAACAGTGACTAATGTTGAGGGTTACACCATAGACACAAGGTGAGCTCAATGGTAACAGGGCCTAATATTGAGCGTTACACCATAGATACAAGGTGTGCTCAATGGCAACAGGGCCTAATGTTGAGCGTTACACCATAGATACAAGGTGTGCTGATTGGTAACAGGGCCTAATAATGAGCGTTACACCATAGATACAAGGTGAGCTCATTGGTAACAGGGTCTAATGTTGAGCGTTACACCATAGATACAAGGTGAGCTCAATGGTAACAGGGCCTAATGTTGAGCGTTACATCATAAATACAAGGTGTGCTCAATGGTAACAGGGCCTAATGTTGAGCGTTACATCATACATACAAGGTGATCTCAATGGTAACAGGGCCTAATGTTGAGCGTTACACTATAGATACAAGGTGTGCTCCATGGTAACAGGGCCTAATTTTGAGCGATACACCATAGATACAAAGTGAGCTCAATGGTAACAGGGCCTAATGTTGAGCGTTACACCATATATACAAGGTGAGCTCAATGGTAACGGGGCCTAATGTTGAGCGTTACACCATAGATACAAGGTGAGCTCATTGGTAACAGGGCCTAATATTGAGCGTTAAAACATAGATACAAGGTGTGCTAATTGGTAACAGGGCGTAATGTTGAGCGTTACAGCATAGGTACAAGGTGAGCTCAATGGTAACAGGGCCTAATATTGAGCGTTACACCATAGATACAAGGTGAGCTCAATGGTAACAGGGCCTAATGTTGAGAGTTTTACCATATATACAAGGTGAGCTCAACGGTAACAGGGCCTTTTGTTGAGCGTTACACCATAGATACAAGGTGAGCTCAATGGTAACGGGGCCTAATATTGAGCGTTACACCATAGATACAAGGTGAGCTCATTGGTAACAGGGCCTAATATTGAGCGTTACACCATAGATACAAGGTGAGCTCAATGGTAACGGGGCCTAATATTGAGCGTTACACCATAGATACAAGGTGAGCTCAATGGTAACAGGGCATAATGTTGAGCGGTACACCATAGATACAAGGTGAGCTCATTGGTAACAGGGCCTAATATTGAGCGTTACACCATAGATACAAGGTGAGCTCAATGGTAACAGGGCCTAATATTGAGCGTTACACCATAGATACAAGGTGAGCTCAATAGTAACGGGGCCTAATGTTGAGCGTTAGACCATAGATACAAGGTGAGCTCAATGGTAACTGGGCCTAATATTGAGCGTTACACCATAGATACAAGGTGAGCTCAATGGTAACAGGGCCTAATGTTGAGCGTTAGACCATAGATACAAGGTGAGCTCAATGGTAACTGGGCCTAATATTGAGCGTTACACCATAGATACAAGGTGAGCTCAATGGTAACAGGGCCTAATATTGAGCGTTACACCATAGATACAAGGTGAGCTCAATAGTAACGGGGCCTAATGTTGAGCGTTAGACCATAGATACAAGGTGAGCTCAACGGTAACAGGGCCTTTTGTTGAGCGTTACACCATAGATACAAGGTGAGCTCAATGGTAACAGGGTCTAATGTTGAGCATTACACCATAGATACAAGGTGAGCTCAATGGTAAAGGGGCCTAATGTTGAGCGTTATAGCATAGATACAAGGTGAGCTCAACGGTAACAGGGCCTAATATTGAGCGTTACACCATAGATACAAGGTGAGCTCAATGGTAACAGGGCCTAATGTTGAGCGTTACACCATAGATACAAGGTGAGCTCAATGGTAACAGGGCCTAATGTTGAGCGTTACACCACAGATACAAGGTGTGCATAATGGTAACAGGGCCTAATGTTGAGCGTTACACCATAGATACAAGGTGAGCTCAATGGTAACAGGGCCTAATGTTGAGCGTTACACCATAGATACAATGTGTGCTCAATGGTAACAGGGCCTAATATTGAACGTTACACCATAGATACAAGGTGTGCTCAATGGTAACAGGGCCTAATTTTGAGCGTTACAGCATAGATACAAGGTGAGCTCAATGGTAACAGGGCCTAATAATGAGCGTTACACCATAGATACCAGGTGTGCTCAATGTTAACAGGGCCTAATGTTGAGCGTTACACAATAGATACAAGGTGAGCTCATTGGTAGCAGGGCCTGATATTGAGCGTTACACCATAGATACAAGGTGTGCTCAATGGTAACAGGGCCTAATTTTGAGCGTTACACCATAGATACAAGGTGACCTTAATGGTAACGGGGCCTAATATTGAGCGTTACACCATAGATGCAAGGTGTGCTCAATGGTAACAGGGCCTAATGTTGAGCGTTACACCATAGACACTAGGTGAGCTCAATGGTAACAGGGCCTAATGTTGAGCGTTACACCATAGATACAAGGTGAGCTCATTGGTAACAGGGCCTAATATTGAGCGTTACACCATAGATACAAGGTGAGCTCAATGGTAACGGGGCCTAATATTGAGCGTTACACCATAGATACAAGGTGAGCTCAATGGTAACAGGGCCTAATATTGAGCGTTACACCATAGATACAAGGTGAGCTCAATAGTAACGGGGCCTAATGTTGAGCGTTACACCATAGATACAAGGTGAGCTCATTGGTTACAGGGCCTAATATTGAGCGTTACACCATAGATACAAGGTGTGCCCAATGATAACGGGGCCTAATATTGAGCGTTACACCATAGATACAAGGTGAGCTCAATGGTAACAGGGCCTAATATTGAGCGTTACACCATAGATACAAGGTGTGCTCAATAGTAACGGGGCCTAATGTTGACCGTTAGACCATAGATACAGGGTGAGCTCAATGGTAACGGGGCCTAATATTGAGCGTTACACCATCGATACAAGGTGAGCTCAATGGTAACAGGGCCTAATGTTGAGCGTTACACCATAGATACAAGGTGAGCTCAATGGTAACAGGGCCTAATGTTGAGCGTTACACCATAGATACAAGGTGTGCATAATGGTAACAGGGCCTAATGTTGAGCGTTACACCATAGATACAAGGTGAGCTCAATGGTAACAGGGCCTAATGTTGAGCGTTACACCATAGATACAATGTGTGCTCAATGGTAACAGGGCCTAATATTGAACGTTACACCATAGATACAAGGTGTGCTCAATGGTAACAGGGCCTAATTTTGAGCGTTACACCGTAGATACAAGGTGAGCTTAATGGTAACGGGGCCTAATATTGAGCGTTACACCATAGATGCAAGGGGAGCTCAATGGTAACAGGGCCTAATGTTGAGCGTTACACCATAGATACAAGGTGAGCTCAATGGTAACGGGGCCTAATATTGAGCGTTACACCATAGATACAAGGTGAGCTCAATGGTAACAGGGCCTAATATTGAGCGTTACACCATAGATACAAGGTGAGCTCAATAGTAACGGGGCCTAATGTTGAGCGTTAGACCATAGATACAAGGTGAGCTCAATGGTAACAGGGCCTTTTGTTGAGCGTTACACCATAGATACAAGGTGAGCTCATTGGTTACAGGGCCTAATAATGAGCGTTACACCATAGATACAAGGTGTGCCCAATGGTAACGGGCCTAATATTGAGCGTTACACCATAGATACAAGGTGAGCTCAATGGTAACAGGGCCTAATATTGAGCGTTACACCATAGATACAAGGTGAGCTCAATAGTAACGGGGCCTAATGTTGAGCGTTAGACCATAGATACAAGGTGAGCTCAATGGTAACTTGGTCTAATATTGAGCGTTACACCATTGATACAAGGTGAGCTCAATGGTAACAGGGCCTAATGTTGAGCGTTACACCATAGATACAAGGTGAGCTCAATGGTAACAGGGCCTAATGTTGAGCGTTACACCATAGATAAAAGGTGTGCATAATGGTAACAGGGCCTAATGTTGAGCGTTACACCATAGATACAAGGTGAGCTCAATGGTAACAGGGCCTAATGTTGAACGTTACACCATAGATACAATGTGTGCTCAATGGTTACAGGGCCTAATATTCAACGTTACACCATAGATACAAGGTGTGCTCAATGGTAACGGGGCCTAATTTTGAGCGTTACACCGTAGATACAAGGTGAGCTTAATGGGAACGGGGCCTAATATTGAGCGTTACACCATAGATGCAAGGGGAGCTCAATGATAACAGGGCCTAATGTTGAGTGTTACACCATAGATACAAGGTGAGCTCATTGGTAACAGGGCCTAATATTGAGCGTTACACCATAGATACAAGGTGAGCTCAATGGTAACGGGGCCTAATATTGAGCGTTACACCATAGATACAAGGTGAGCTCAATGGTAACAGGGCCTAATGTTGAGCGATACACCATAGATACAAGGTGAGCTCAATGGTAACAGGGCCTAATGTTGAGCGTTACATCATAGATACTAGGTGAGCTCAATGGTAACAGGGCCTAATGTTGAGAGTTACACCATAGATACAAGGTGAGCTCAATGGTAACAGGGCCTAATGTTGAGAGTTATACCATAGATACAAGGTGAGCTCAATGTTATCAGGGCCTAATGTTGAGCGTTACACCATAGATTCAAGGTGTGCTCAATGGTAACTGGGCCTAATGTTGAGCGTTACACTATAGATACAAGGTGAGCTCAATGGTAACAGGGCCTAATGTTGAGCGTTACACCATAGATACAAGGTGTGCATAATGGTAACAGGGCCTAATGTTGAGCGTTACACCATATATACAAGGTGAGCTCAATGGTAACAGGGCCTAATGTTGAGAGTTATACCATAGATACAAGGTGAGCTCAATGGTAACAGGGTCTAATGTTGAGCGTTACACCATAGATATAAGGTGAGCTCAATGGTAACAGGGCCTAATGTTGAGCGTTACACCATAGATACAAGGTGAGCTCAATGGCAACAGGACCTAATATTGAGCGTTACACCATGGATACAAGGTGAGCTCAATGGTAACAGGGCCTAATGTTGAGCGTTACACCATAGATACAAGGTGAGCTCATTGGTTACAGGGCCTAATATTGAGCGTTACACCATAGATACAAGGTGTGCCCAATTGTAACGGGGCCTAATATTGAGCGTTACACCATAGATACAAGGTGAGCTCAATGGTAACAGGGCCTAATGTTGAGCGTTACACCATAGATATAAGGTGAGCTCAATGGTAACAGGGCCTAATGTTGAGCGTTACACCATAGATACAAGGTGAGCTCAATGGTAACAGGGCCTAATATTGAGCGTTACACCATAGATACAAGGTGAGCTCAATGGTAACAGGGCCTAATGTTGAGCGTTACACCATAGATACAAGGTGAGCTCAATGGTAACAGGGCCTAATGTTGAGCGTTACACCAGAGATACAAGGTGTGCTCAATGGTAACAGGGCCTAATTTTGAGCGTTACACCGTAGATACAAGGTGAGCTTAATGGTAACAGGGCCTAATGTTGAGCGTTACACTATAGATACAAGGTGAGCTCAATGGTAACAGGGCCTAATGTTGAGCGTTACACCATAGATACAAGGTGTGCATAATGGTAACAGGGCCTAATGTTGAGCGTTACACCATAGATACAAGGTGAGCTCAATGGTAACAGGGCCTAATGTTGAGAGTTATACCATAGATACAAGGTGAGCTCAATGGTAACAGGGTCTAATGTTGAGCGTTATACCATAGATATAAGGTGAGCTCAATGGTAACAGGGCCTAATGTTGAGCGTTACATCATAGATACAAGGTGAGCTCAATGGTAACAGGACCTAATATTGAGCGTTACACCATGGATACAAGGTGAGCTCAATGGTAACAGGGCCTAATGTTGAGCGTTACACCATAGATACAAGGTGAGCTCATTGGTTACAGGGCCTAATATTGAGCGTTACACCATAGATACAAGGTGTGCCCAATTGTAACGGGGCCTAATATTGAGCGTTACACCATAGATACAAGGTGAGCTCAATGGTAACAGGGCCTAATGTTGAGCGTTACACCATAGATATAAGGTGAGCTCAATGGTAACAGGGCCTAATGTTGAGAGTTACACCATAGATACAAGGTGAGCTCAATGCTAACAGGGCCTAATGTTGAGCGTTACACCATAGATACAAGGTTGCTCAATGGTAACACGGCCTAATGTTGAGCGTTACACCATAGATATAAGGTGAGCTCAATGCTAACAGGGCCTAATGTTGAGAGTTACACCATAGATACAAGGTGAGCTCAATGGTAACAGGGCCTAATGTTGAGAGTTACACCATAGATACAAGGTGAGCTCAATGCTAACAGGGCCTAATGTTGAGCGTTACACCATAGATACAAGGTGTGCTCAGTGGTAACAGGGCCTAATGTTGAGAGTTACACCATAGATACAAGGTGAGCTCAATGGTAACAGGGCCTAATGTTGAGAGTTACACCATAGATACAAGGTGAGCTCAATGCTAACAGGGCCTAATGTTGAGAGTTACACCATAGATACAAGGTGAGCTCAATGCTAACAGGGCCTAATGTTGAGCGTTACACCATAGATATAAGGTGAGCTCAATGGTAACAGGGCCTAATGTTGAGAGTTACACCATAGATACAAGGTGAGCTCAATGGTAACAGGGCCTAATGTTGAGAGTTACACCATAGATACAAGGTGAGCTCAATGTTAACAGGGCCTAATATTGAGCGTTACACCATAGATACAAGGTGAGCTCAATGGTAACAGGGCCTAATGTTGAGCGTTACACCATAGATACAAGGTGTGCTCAGTGGTAACAGGGCCTAGCCTAATATTGAGTGTTACACCATAGATAAAAGGTGAGCTCATTGGTAACGGGGCCTAATGTTGAGCGTTACACCATAGATACAAGGTGAGCTCATTGGTAACAGGGCCTAATGTTGAGCGTTACACCATAGATATAAGGTGAGCTCAATGGTAACAGGGCCTAATGTTGAGCGTTACACCATAGATACAAGGTGAGCTCAATGGTAACAGGGCCTAATATTGAGCGTTACACCATAGATACAAGGTGAGCTCAATGGTAACAGGGCCTAATGTTGAGCGTTACACCATAGATACAAGGTGAGCTCAATGGTAACAGGGCCTAATGTTGAGCGTTACACCATAGATACAAGGTGATCTCAATGGTAACAGGGCCTAATATTGAGCGTTACACCATAGATACAAGGTGAGCTCAATGGTAACAGGGCCTAATGTTGAGCGTTACACCATAGATATAAGGTGAGCTCAATGGTAACAGGGCCTAATGTTGAGCGTTGCACCATAGATACAAGGTGAGCTCAATGGTAACAGGGCCTAATGTTGAGCGTTACACCATAGATATAAGGTGAGCTCAATGGTAACAGGGCCTAATGTTGAGCGTTACACCATAGATACAAGGTGTGCTCAATGGTAACAGGGCCTAATATTGAGCGTTACACCATAGATACAAGGTGAGCTCAATGGTAACAGGGCCTAATGTTGAGCGTTACACCATAGATACATGGTACCATGTGCTTGTCGATATCTGGGAATAATTTTGGAACTGTTCACCCTCAATATGACGTGTGTTCTACTTGTAATATTTGAAGCTGGTATCGGCGGTATTTCACACGCGTGCCTATGGGGGAATCATTTCCCTTCATGGATAATGCAATTTAATAACCTTGGTCGATTCACCAATTAACACATAATTTTGAAAACTACAGAAACTGTCCGTGGTGTAAGTGCAAGGCAGTAATAGACTAGAAGGATCTGTGTGACGTCACGCCCTGCGACTGCAATGGGAAGCTGCAAATAAATACTTAATGAGCAAAACAGTGCAAAATTTGTTGCAAAGATTATGTCCAGTGGCGAGGTCGAGCGCGATGAAGAGTGCAGTGAGACCGGAGATCCAAGGTGCTGACAGCGGCTATCCTGAGTATGGGTTTTCCCCGTTTTTTCTATAAGTATTCCATGCGAATGCTACGATGGTACCTTATTTGAAGTCATGGAGCACGTACCCGAATTCTAGACACTATTAATTACAGTTACACTACTGTCAGCACAGAAACATGAGTTAACAGACAAATACAAAACACACCCAAGTAAGTGGGGCTATTGACCAAGATGTCAGTAGTCCCCAAACAACAAGCAGCAACCATTGTGGACCAATCGGCATCGTACTTTCCATACATCTTTTTCCTGGAGCAATGTGCAGTACTGTACAATGCTCTCCAGTACAACTTACCCGAGTCTGTTGGTTGTTTGGTTCCTCAGTTTAGAGGCTTCGTCAACGCGGTCATGTAGCCCCGTGTACTTTGGGTGTGTGTAGAACCGGTGTTAAATGTGATGGCTGTATCAGTGTGTGTTATGTGTTTTTTTTAAAATTCAAGTAAGGACTGTAGACCTTCAATATCTCAAGTAGTTCCTACATTTGATACCAAACGCCACCGTCAACGAAAACTAGTCCTGAACGTGATTACTAGATGCCACAGCAGTGACGAACGTTGGAACCTAAGAGCGTTAGCCAAATCTAACCTATACTTTACCTTCACACAAATGTAATTAGTGGAAGGTTCTTTTATATGCCATAAATCTATGACATGGACCCGCCGACTTTACTTCCCCTCCGAAGGAAGGCATACTGAGGGATTTTTAACGCTCTTAAAAATCCGACGGCTTCGGCTGGGTTTGAACCCGTGACCTTGGACATAGAAGCTCAGCATGCTACCCACTACGCCACCGAAGGTTTGAAAGCCAGAAATTGTAGGCTATTATTTTTGTGATATAGCCTATTATATTTAATCTACAGAAGAATAATTGGATATCCCTGTTTTATGGGTAACTCCACACGTAAACACTAGCACAGACATAGCAGTGTAATACTGTAGGTTATCATAACCACGATGTCGCAAAGCCCCTAAAAGAATCAACAATAAAAACTGTCCGTTCGTCAATGTATCTGACCTTCATGAGTCATGAAAGCAGTGCAGCATGCCTGATGAGCGGTGAATCCCTCGCTATTTCAGCTCTTCTGAGGGAGAGAGAGAAGCTTATTTATTATTATTGTTATAGACATAGACAATTTCATTTGAGACTGATTTGCCTTTCAGCATCCAGTCTAGTCTGCAAGCCTCTGTTTGCGAACAAGTCGCTTCCTCCTCTGTGCTGGTACTTGGTATGACATGGTACTACCTTGGCCTCCCGGACAATCTCCACCCATTCCTCCCTCTGGACTGGATTGGTTCTCCATCTTCCTCAGATCATCCTCCACGTTATCCAGCCATCTTGTGCTAGGCACGTCCGTCATCCTAGCTTCCCATCGAAGACCTTCCTAACCATCCTGTTCTGTCATTCTTTCTACATGCCCCAACCAACGCAGTCTACTACTCTTTATTTCCACTACTAGGCCTATATCTGGCTTATCTCTTATCTCCCTCTCTTACTGGTCCATAAATATACTTTCCTGAGTATCTTCCTTTCCCATCTTCTTAACAATTCCTCATCACCTTGTGTCATACCAGGTGAGTTAGCCGTGGTCGTTACGGCGTGGCTGCAGGCAGTCGCTCACACCCGGGAGCTAGGTGGTTTGAATCCCCCTGCCGTCAACCTTGAAGATGGTCTTCTGTGGTTTCCCATCTTCCTTCCAGGAAAATGCCGGGGTTGGTCCCTAACTATAGGCCACAGCCGCTACCTTCCAACTCCTAGTCCTTACATTCACACTTTCCACCCCAGACAACACTCCACACGCGACGGTACTTGTAGCTCACCCCATGGGTGTCCGCATAGAAGCAGCTACTAACTCTGGCGTGCCGAATATGTCCTCGGACACCCCCGGCACAAAAAACCATTCGCAAAAAAAAAAATGAAACCTTGTGTCATGGCCCAAGACATCCCACAGGTCTCACTACTAAGGCTTCTTGGCCTTGATAACATCTGAAGTATTTCTCTTGCTATTTGCAGTGCCGCCGTGAGATGAGGCACATTCATACTGGAGACGCCCTGTGGGGCCTTGTGTCATGGCCCAAGACATCCCACAGGTCTCACTACTAAGGCTTCTTGGCCTTGATAACATCTGAAGTATTTCTCTTGCTATTTGCAGTGCCGCCGTGAGATGAGGCACATTCATACTGGAGACGCCCTGTGGGGCCTTGTGTCATGGCCCAAGACATCCCACAGGTCTCTCTACTAAGGCTTCTTGGCCTTGATAACATCTGAAGTATTTCTCTTGCTATTTGCAGTGCCGCCGTGAGATGAGGCACATTCATACTGGAGACGCCCTGTGGGGCCTTGTGTCATGGCCCAAGACATCCCACAGGTCTCACTACTAAGGCTTCTTGGCCTTGATAACATCTGAAGTATTTCTCTTGCTATTTGCAGTGCCGCCGTGACATGAGGCACATTCATACTGGAGACGCCCTGTGGGGCCTTGTGTCATGGCCCAAGACATCCCACAGGTCTCACTACTAAGGCTTCTTGGCCTTGATAACATCTGAAGTATTTCTCTTGCTATTTGCAGTGCCGCCGTGAGATGAGGCACATTCATACTGGAGACGCCCTGTGGGGCCTTGTGTCATGGCCCAAGACATCCCACAGGTCTCACTACTAAGGCTTCTTGGCCTTGATAACATCTGAAGTATTTCTCTTGCTATTTGCAGTGCCGCCGTGAGATGAGGCACATTCATACTGGAGACGCCCTGTGGGGCCTTGTGTCATGGCCCAAGACATCCCACAGGTCTCACTACTAAGGCTTCTTGGCCTTGATAACATCTGAAGTATTTCTCTTGCTATTTGCAGTGCCGCCGTGAGATGAGGCACATTCATACCGGAGACGCCCTGTGGGGCCTTGTGTCATGGCCCAAGACATCCCACAGGTCTCACTACTAAGGCTTCTTGGCCTTGATAACATCTGAAGTATTTCTCTTGCTATTTGCAGTGCCGCCGTGAGATGAGGCACATTCATACTGGAGACGCCCTGTGGGGCCTTGTGTCATGGCCCAAGACATCCCACAGGTCTCACTACTAAGGCTTCTTGGCCTTGATAACATCTGAAGTATTTCTCTTGCTATTTGCAGTGCCGCCGTGAGATGAGGCACATTCATACTGGAGACGCCCTGTGGGGCCTTGTGTCATGGCCCAAGACATCCCACAGGTCTCACTACTAAGGCTTCTTGGCCTTGATAACATCTGAAGTATTTCTCTTGCTATTTGCAGTGCCGCCGTGAGATGAGGCACATTCATACTGGAGACGCCCTGTGGGGCCTTGTGTCATGGCCCAAGACATCCCACAGGTCTCACTACTAAGGCTTCTTGGCCTTGATAACATCTGAAGTATTTCTCTTGCTATTTGCAGTGCCGCCGTGAGATGAGGCACATTCATACTGGAGACGCCCTGTGGGGCCTTGTGTCATGGCCCAAGACATCCCACAGGTCTCACTACTAAGGCTTCTTGGCCTTGATAACATCTGAAGTATTTCTCTTGCTATTTGCAGTGCCGCCGTGAGATGAGGCACATTCATACTGGAGACGCCCTGTGGGGCCTTGTGTCATGGCCCAAGACATCCCACAGGTCTCTCTACTAAGGCTTCTTGGCCTTGATAACATCTGAAGTATTTCTCTTGCTATTTGCAGTGCCGCCGTGAGATGAGGCACATTCATACTGGAGACGCCCTGTGGGGCCTTGTGTCATGGCCCAAGACATCCCACAGGTCTCACTACTAAGGCTTCTTGGCCTTGATAACATCTGAAGTATTTCTCTTGCTATTTGCAGTGCCGCCGTGAGATGAGGCACATTCATACTGGAGACGCCCTGTGGGGCCTTGTGTCATGGCCCAAGACATCCCACAGGTCTCACTACTAAGGCTTCTTGGCCTTGATAACATCTGAAGTATTTCTCTTGCTATTTGCAGTGCCGCCGTGAGATGAGGCACATTCATACTGGAGACGCCCTGTGGGGCCTTGTGCCATGGCCCAAGTCATCCCACAGGTCTCACTACTAAGGCTTCTTGGCCTTGATAACATCTGAAGTATTTCTCTTGCTATTTGCAGTGCCGCCGTGAGATGAGGCACATTCATACTGGAGACGCCCTGTGGGGCCTTGTGTCATGGCCCAAGACATCCCACAGGTCTCACTACTAAGGCTTCTTGGCCTTGATAACATCTGAAGTATTTCTCTTGCTATTTGCAGTGCCGCCGTGAGATGAGGCACATTCATACTGGAGACGCCCTGTGGGGCCTTGTGTCATGGCCCAAGACATCCCACAGGTCTCACTACTAAGGCTTCTTGGCCTTGATAACATCTGAAGTATTTCTCTTGCTATTTGCAGTGCCGCCGTGAGATGAGGCACATTCATACTGGAGACGCCCTGTGGGGCCTTGTGCCATGGCCCAAGACATCCCACAGGTCTCACTACTAAGGCTTCTTGCTTTAAAAACTTGGCCTAAAGCAAAGCTGCTATCCTTGCATGTGTTCCCCCTTGATAACATCTGAAGTATTTCTCTTGCTATTTGCAGTGCTTGGTTCCGGCCGCCGCCGCCATGAGGCACATTCATACTGGAGACGCCCTGTGGGGCCTTGTGTTATGCACATTGGCTTTAAGTGGAGGTAAGCAGAATTTCTATTGTGGTTGGGAATCGTGAGAGATTACGCAGTTTAATGCAGTAGTTCCCAATCTATACTACAGGGGCGCCATATTGAAATTATTGTCGTGTGCCTACTCAGTGATTAGAAGTGATAAAATGGCAACATCGCCAGAGGCTTAATGTTTTTGTTTTGTTTTTACATAAAAAGTTTCTGTGGGATGGTATTCACACTGTAGATTGCTTTCCAGTTGGTCAAGATGATTGTTCCCCAAACCTGAGTCATGTAGCCCCGTGTACTTGAATGTGTGTGTGGAAGTTGTCTGATAACCTGTGTCATTGTGATGGCTGTATTAATGTGTGTATTAGTAATTCAGGTGAGGATCGGGAAAGACGCGGCCGTGGCCTTATGTTAGGAACCTTCCTGGTATTTTCCTGGAGTAGAAGTGGGAAACCACGGAAAACCATTTCCAGGATTGATGAGGTAGGAATGGAATCCGCCTCTTCTCAGTTTTGCCTGACGAGGCTGAGTGTACCCCGTTCAGCTCATAGACCAGAATTAAATTCCTTGGCAGAGCCGGGAATCGAACCCGGACCTCCTAATTACAGCCAAGCATGCTAGCCACTACGCAACGAGGCGGACCGAAAGATATTACGTGCGATTAATGATGGTGATGATGATGATAATTGTTGTTTTCAGGGGTCTAACATCTAGGCAATCTGACCCTAATGGTTTGGGTGATCGTGAAAATGAGAATGAAATGAAACGATAAGTAAAGCTAACTACCGACTTACACGCCAGAGGAAGAAATGGAAAACAAAAGCAGAAAGAGAATGAAAAGAACCGCCCCAACCCTCGAAGGATGAGGAGATAAGCACAGTACAGCCATGAAAGGCAGACAGGAAAGTGAAAGAGGAGAGCGCCCGCCCCGAAAGGCAAAGGAAAGTGGGATGAACGGACCCAGCTCAGGAACCTCTCGGTGTCGCCAGCAGCCGAGAGCCCTTGAGGCTGCACCAGAAGTGCCTCCTTTAGGCCCTTGAGCAGAAGGCAGGAGATACCATGGAAAGAAAAAGAAGAATGAGGGATCAGCCATGATTAGCCAAGAGCCAATTAAGGCGGGAATGTGAAAGACTCCATAGGCCTCTGACACCCTAGTATCATTGGGTTCGAAAGAGAAGCAGAGTTGATCAAGGCAGGTCGGCACATGTAAGTGGAAGCAACGGCGGACTCGGAATCCCGTGGTCGCTATACCACTAGTCGTGAGCCCCTGGGGGACATGCGATTAATGATTACACTTGGATGACTAATTTCGATCGTCGGATCCTTGACACTCAGGCTGATACGAGTATGTGGGTTGCGTAACTTGTTAGGTACCGGGTGAGTTAGCCGAGGTCGTTGCGGCAGGACTGTTGGCAGTCGCTCACATCCGGGAGGCGAGGAGGTTCGAATCCCCCCGCCGGCAACCTTGGAGATGGTCTTCTGTGGTTTCCCATCTTCCTTCCAGGCAAATGCCGGGGTTGGTCCCTAACTATAGGTCACAGCCGCTACCTTCCAACTCCTCGACCTTCCCATCCAACATTCCTCCCCAACGGTACTTGTAGCTCACCCATTGGGTGTCCGTCTCGAAGCAGCTACAAAATCTGGCGAGCCGAACATGTCCTCGGACACTCCCGGCACTAAAAGCCATACGCTAAAAAAGAAAAAAAAAACTTGTTTGGTTTGTTAGTGGCTGTTGACCTTCTAGTTTACCTGTTTAGTGTGATAAACTGTAATGGTTAGTGTTCTGTCCGTATGTTGCACATCAGGGGAATTCTGTCTTGAGGAAGGAATTCATGATGAAAATGAATAATAGTAAAACAAAAATATGGGAATGCAGTCGAAAGAAATCAGAAACCGCTATTGACGTCGAATTGGTAGGTGACTCCTGTTACTTGGGAAGCAAAATAACCAGTGATGGACGAAACAAAGAGGATATAAAAAGTAGGTTAGCACAGGCAAGGAAAGGATTTATACAAAAGAGGAATCTCTTGACATAGAATATAGATTTAGGTATTAGGAAGTCTGGAGCGTGGCGCTATATGGAAGTGAAACTTGGACTGTTGGAGCATCAGGAAAGAGGAGAATTCAAGCGTTTGAAATGTGGTGTTACAGGAGAATGATGAAGATCAGGTAGGTAGATAGGGTTACAAATGAAGAGGTATTAAGACGAGTGGGAGAGGAGAGATGTTTCTGGCTACTGCTGACGAAGAGAAGAGATAGGTTGGTAGGACACATACTAAGACTACCAGGAATAGCAAGCTTAGTTATGGTAGGAAGGGTCGAGGCAAGAACTGTAGGGGTATACCAAGGTTAGAATATGTTAAACAGATTGCCTCGGATGTAGGGTGTGGTAGCTATGTAGAGATGAAACGATTAGCTCAGGACAGGGAGGCAAGGAAAGCCGCATCAAACCAGTCAAAAGACTCAAACAACAACAATAACAACAACAACAACAAACTGAAAGGAATATTACATGAATATTTATCACTTAATTAACACACCTTTTACACCAATAGAAAAAGGGGGGGGGGGGGGGGGGTATTTAATTGGATGACATATTTCTATCGTGATGCGATCATCATCAGATCCTGTTCGGCGGGTAGCCTATGTATTGCACATACAGTATACAGTATTACTAAAGCTTTGTATAACTTGTCCGACGTGTCGAACTTATTTACAAGATATTATCATTCAGTTGGTCTATAGCTGTTGTTGATTTGTTTAGGGGCTATGCGACATCGTGGTCATATGACCCCGTGTACTTGGGTGTGTGTGAAATTTGTCTGATAACCTGTGTTTAAGTGATGGCTGTATTAGTGTGTGAGGTGAGGATTGGGAAGGAGACATAAGTTAGGACCATCCCGGCATTTGCCTGGAGTAGAAGTGGGAAACCACGGAAAACCATTTCCGAGATGGCTGTGGTGGCAATCGAGCAGTTTTGCCTCACGAGGCTGCGTGTATTCACTTCTATAGATGTACTGTGACGGGCTTCAGATATGATTGTTGTCAACACTATTTTGTTAGTGTCCGTTTCCATTTAACTGCTCTCCCAGGGGCTCACAACTTGTGGGACGTGGATTGGCGACCACGGGACCCCAGCTGAGTTCGGCATTACTTCCACTTACTTGTGCCAGCTCCTCTCTCTTATCGTTCCTTTCGACCTCCCTTGGTCAACTCTTGTTCTTTTCAGACCTCGACGGTATTAGCGTATCTAAGGCCTACTAATATGTTAACATCATTCAAAATTAATCCTATCATATCAACATTATATGATCCATCTATTTCTCATCATATTCTTCACTAAGTTTTCCATGTCTTAAATCATGACTAAATTCCTTTAAATATACTCACATAATCAATATTCCTTCTAATATCTTATAGCCTACATTCAATATATTGTGCCCGTTTGAGGAGATCATCTGGTTACCACCAACCGTGTATGGCCTCCCAGATGACCTCTTCCTCCGAACACATACCGACGAAGAGGAGAGGAGAGCAAACCAAAAGGGCTCGCCGGCTGTGAGACTCCCCTGTCCCAAGGATCAGGTTCCCATCATGATTTGCAATGTCCAAAAAAAACTACGAAAGAAAGTATTCCAGTCTTAAGTAAGGATCGTTGGAAATGTTTATTTATAAAATCCAACCCCTAGCCTAGGATCCGAGGGCATTAAATCGGCTAATCCGCCATCTAATCAAACACAACAAAGAAAGAAAACTAACCCCTAAACTATGAAATTAAACCCTCGTGATCAGTTCTAATTACAATCAAAAATCTAGCAAAACTGGGGAAAATGGTACAAAACCCTAATTAAATTTACATTGGAAAAGGTAACGATGTCCTGGGAAGAATCATCGCCCCATAATTAAATAGCCAGACATGACTGCAAAAATCTAAATGACGCTGAAAACCATGCCGCATTTACATTTAATATTTATCTGTCTAAACAAAACCTTGAATTACAGAAACATCGGATCCAAACGTCCGTGTATAAATTAAACAAAACTAGTATACCAATCATTTCATTACAATCATACACATAACAAAGAATTATGCGATAATGCTACAAAAATAAACAACAATAGGTTTCACATAGGGAAATGCATTGAAATGAATTCAGAAAACACAATAATTCTTGTTATTACCCTACCTACTTCCAAATGGAGACTGTTTGTTCCATCCGTCATCTATAGTGTATGTGAATTCAGACAAGGCATGCTTTTAAAGCATGTCAAAACATGTGGTACACGACCCACTAGTTGACTACCTTCAGTCAGCAGACTGATTCCTGTCAAGTCTAACGATGTGTTTCTCTAGAATTTCCTTCCAGGGATATCCTGTCTCAAGCACGGTGCATTGGTCCACGTTGAAACAATCGTGATCAAAGTTAAACATTTGATTAAGATTTAATTGAAGTTTTAACCCACGTCGGTTTAATAATAATTATCTTTCATGATTTAGGTTTCTGATTATTACTATCATTTTTAAGAGTGTCTTGATTATTGAATGACCAATATGCAAGGCTAATGGACTGAAAACTAAACACAACAGAATGCACGTGGCATCTGTTTGTCAACAATAACACAAGTTATAAATCATAGTCATAAGTCTTCTACAGTTCCATACGAGATACTTACTTACTGGTCGGCGCTACAGTCCCTGAAGAACCTTGGCCTGCTTTATCACCTGCCTCCATTCATCTCTATCTTCCGCCTTCCTTCTCCAGTTCCTGATTCTCAGACTCCTAAGGTCGTCTTCCACATCATCTATCCACCGTCTCCTGGGTCTTCCTCTTCTCCTCCTTCCATCCGGTCTTTGCGTAAACACCTTTTTGACACTCCATGATTCTGGCTCCTTACGAGATGCATGATCCGAATAATCATAGCAACCTTGAGCACTAAGCGGCTCCAATATCCTAGAAATATGATCTAGTCCACAAGTAGCACATTTCCAGATGGGCAAGCAATGCTCCATCTAAATACCATTCTAAAAATATCTAAACTTCTCCTCCACTGGATCACGAAAAGCATTCACCTCAGCAGTCATCCCTATGAATCTGCTGGCATAATAAACGAACGGGAAACCACCCCATAAATCTACGTGTCAAAACACGGAAACAATCAATCACCTTAAGTGAGAAAATAAGCCTTCAAAAATAAACAAAAGTGTGGCTACATTCTATAAGAGTTACTCTGAGAGTATAAAAGATAAGGTAAAGATCCTTCTACTATTCGCTTACAACACTTGCGAATTCAATTAAACATTGAGAATGTAACTTCTTAATCACCCTATACTCAAACAATTACAATGATACAATCGCACATTCCAACTGAGCTCCAAGAACGGCTCGATAAAAATAATCTGGCTAGCAGAAACAAAGTATGCTATCGTGCGTCAACTGTCTCACTTGAGAATCCAGTCTGCTGCTCTGCAGGTTACAGTAAATAACCTTGAGTGTCGTGAGCTGTCATCCTCACGGAACTCGACTGTTATTCACCACGCTTCACTGCGTATCAAAGTCTATCAAAAGCATGTATGCAAAATAGAGTAATGCAATCGAAAAATGTCTATTGTTTTCATCTCTTACACCTTATAAAACAATATCATTATTATCTGGACAGCAAGGCCTCGTAACTCGCCTTGAAAAATGAAGTTTAAACATACGTAGGCTGGATCTCAGCTTGGCAAAGCATAGCAAAGGAAGATGGGTCACTTTGCAAATTCATTAAAAAGATACGCCACTGTGTCACAATAGAAAATAATTCTCCAAAAATAACGTGCGCAATGCACTCAAAGTAACTAAATGTTCTTAATAACACCATTCTCCTGGCTTATAATTGTCAATGATACGGTTAAATGTTGAATGGTCGGTTTACGAGTGCTTTGGCTACAGACACTCCCATTCTTTGACATGATTCTCCATGAATCCAGGTTCTAAGACCTTCAAAATGTATTTACATAAAAATGGTAGATGCGTAACCCTTACAGCATCGAAATGATACGGCCGACTAACAGTGGCGTATTCATATATTTAAACAATGGGGCCTCAAAGTTATAAAAAAAAGGAATAAAAATACTTTGAGCTGGTTAAATCAAATAAATCATTGCTCCTTCTAACCAGACGTCCATTCTAGGGACTATACACTAATTATGACATATGAATGCACCCCTCTGAGGTGGCTAACTCTGGGCATAAGCTTTCTACCAAAAAATGTGGAAGCCTATGAAAGTGAAAATTATGCCTTCAGCGGCACCTACAAGAAAATACAAACGCTACCTAAATTACTGTTATATCTAAACGGTTGACTAAAACTAATCCACCCCCGAGACCATAACCAAATACAAGTAGAAATTAACGAAAAATCACGGCACCCTGTTTCACGCAGGGAAACATTCCAGGCTTCAATTTAATGGGTAAATCCTCATGTTCCCAGTCTGTAATAATATTTTCCTTGACCATGGTTTGCGTAATTCTCGTATCGGCTTCCATATTGCTGGTGTTACATGATGAATGGCTCCTCCATTAAGATATTTACGTCATCATCTCGTTCCTCGTGGTACAGGTGTGAATTGGCATGTCGTCCCAGTCACACATTTTTGACATTCTTCTTGTAATGATGAATAAGTTAGAAGAACACTGCTTTTATCACTGATGATAAATTATCTAGGAACACTGGCTTTAAACTGTGCAGGCTTTAAAGAATAAATGGCCATATGCCTGCTTCACTGAAGCTATCATTCACAGATTCGTTGGCACATGTGATAACACAATCACTGGACTATTTGGGTGAGATTCGCCTTTGCACGGCGTATTTCTCTGGCATTAATACAACTTTTACAGCACTCAATACTGTTGAGTAATGCTATAATTTTTCACTTTGATGAAATTTTACGACCCACATTCCACCATGTGGTGTCGCGTTGCACATGTACTGGACGTACAAGAACAAAATCACTAAATCACTTCTTTTATAAATATCACTTTATCGTGATTATTATTCCGTCGAACACGGTTTCACAAGCACTGCGGTGCTGATAAACTTTAGGATGCTTTGTTAATCCTTAGATGAGACTTACTTAGTCTTCTCGCAACCAAAATGTTCCTCGGTCACTCGACCGGACTTATTCGAATACACTTCCGTGCGGCTCAAGCGCACATGGGATTGTCCTTCCTCCCTGCATGGCGTGTTCCGGCTTCGAATACCACCGAAGTCATTTAGCCTCTACTTCCTTCTTCCTCGCGTCTCTGCGATGCAAATACCTTTAATTACCCAAAATATTGCCATGTTGACGTGGCTAAAAATGCAGAATTACTGATAATGATATTTATCAAAGATGCACATCGTAGATAAACATCTGCGATCATGATTAATCCTTTACAAGCTTCCAAACGAAATCTAAAATTCTCCTGAAGATGATACAAGCTTCCGGAGTGCGTTCAGTGATTTCATGGTTGGAGTATTCTCTGTTACAACTAAAATCATCACCAGCATGAGATCAAGCGGTCTCAATATATATGCTTCAACCACTTCTACATCAGATACAAGCTCAATAATATGCTTTTAATAGACATGCTGCAGATTCTTATGTTACTCGACGATTTTATATTTCCGTTGGATTTAATTTTGTTAAATACGTGTTCTATCATCATTTCGTTGATTTTCATGGCTATAAAGTTTTATAATACTTTTAATTATTATCATATAATAATGCAGTTAGTTACTTTCAGTCAATATCTTATTTGTTATAAACAATATCAAACATCTTTAAGTTTTCAATATTTTCAGTATAATTCTTAACTTTTATTCTCAGTTTTCAAAATCTATCCAACTTTCATTAGAATTCAATAAATTCTACAAATATAAAAGGATGGTATTTTTCCTTACTCAAAAAAGAATGTATTTAATTGACCTAAAATGCAATTAAAAATATAGCCCTAATAGAACATCTCAAAGTTGAGAAAATTCGATAATACCGTTCACAGTTCAAAAGTTATTCAATACAATCTCCTAAATACGCTGACAAAGTAATCCTTCCATTCTATAATTCCTGATATCGTTGATCATAATATAAGTAAAATGACTGTTGAAAATATTCCTAAACTTCCTGCAAAGTGTCTATCAAATTCTTAATCCTATAATTCGTCTTCCTACTACCATAAATATTCTTCCTAACAAATTCTTCTTCCTAACGCATAGGCTATCTTTACAACAACAACAACAACAACAAATCTTCATTCGATCAAATAGCAAATCGAAAATATTCATGATTCAAAATAAATTCAATCGAAAATCGAAAATAGAGGATGAATTCGTAAACGAATCAAATCCTACTTGAAAATATGGCGAAATATGAATCTACACCATGCTCCAATTTAAATAGACAAAAATGGCGAAATGGTAAACTCCAACATACCTCAAACTACTAGGCTACTACTAAAATAAAATCTTCTTCTCTACCTAGTGCTGAGTCTTGTAGAAGTTGCATATTCGAAAATACACAAGTGTCTCCTCCAAAAACGGAACTGTGGTTCTGTTCACCCATCTGCCTCTCCTGGTCTAGAAATGGGTTATGGACTCCTCCCTCTCGTTCCTTCCTAGATTGTGGACTGCATCTCTCAGATTCCGGATTATCGTTCGTCCAGATTGTAGACTCCATCTCTCTTGTTTGAAGAATTCTTTAACTTTGTAGTAGCATTTCATTTTTAAGTCGGATTGTGGTTTGACCTCACTTCCTCCATAATTTTGAAATAGTAGTTATCGCACTCGTAAGCGTCGTTGATTACTCTTAGCATTCTCAGTTACTTCATATGTTGTGTTTCTTCTTTATATTTAACCACTCATCGCCGTAGATTTAGTATAATGAGATAATATTCCTCCTGACCTCATGTAGTATAACATAGTGAAATACAATTGTGGACTGACTTCACTGAAATGTTTATCATAAGAATGAATATTCTTTTAACTTCAAATATAGTTCATACTTCTTGCGAGTTTTCAAAATGTTTATATAAGTTTCACAGAATATGTTTGGAGTACATCTCCACTGTAGATTATTGCTGGAATATTCGCTGTCACTAACAATGTTCTCGTAACTTCTCGTACTGTTTACGACTTGAAGACACGTTTTTCACTCTTCACGGTGTAACGTTTCGTTACTAACCTTGCACGAAAATATACATATATAAGAAACTCCACAGTTGTGCGTCCAAATGTAACGTTTTCGCTCCACGTTGAGCGCACAAATGTAACGTTCCCGGTCCTTCTAAGTGACCAAAGGTTACGTTCCTGGCGGGGCTCCAATATTGCGTTCTCCTGGAGTACAGTAGAAGAATCGCAACAAGAACAAGCACCGCTTTACTCACACCACCAATAGCATACTTACCTCTTACCTGTTCATTAGCAATGATTATAATCAGCTCGTGTGGGCGCCAGGTCATCTAACACTTACTTTAGATGTGCCAATGTATTTAATTAAAATAGTGATAGAGCACTCGAAACGTCTTTCTCTCAAGCCGTGGTATAGCTGAGCCATTAACCAATTGTCTTATCGCTACTGGGAGAAGGTATGCATTATGTCTAAAGCTAGCTACTGGAAATGAAAGTCCTACCATTACTTAAGAACAAAATTTAATTGATCAAAATTTAAAGCAGCAAAAGACGTAAAAAGAGAAACAAATGAATTTTAAAAAAATCTGGAAGTTATATTAAATTGGCGAGAGTTACAAAATGGAATATGAATTAAATTTAAACAAAAGCTAGATTCTAATTTGCCATAAACAGAATTACAGAGACTTGATTGGATTTAGTAAAGGAACTCACGGCCGTCTTCTTCATAGTGGTAGTCTGGTTTTCCCTCTGATCTTGCTGGCGGATGTTGTTTGGTTCTGCCTCAATATTGTATAGATCCTTATCTTGATACGGGCAGGGAACCAATTTGTCCCGTCTCCCGACTGACATATGTGAATGGCTTTGCTCCAAAATTCACTTTTGTGAATATGATCAAGGACACGATCATATTCACGTCAGTAGTATTAATTTTAAAACTTCTTGAACTGATAAGTTGCGATCTCGCAGCGAAGATGTCTGATAGACGTGAAGATTCAGAAAATCTGAGAAGATTGGGGGTTGAGAGTAGATGACCATTGGTTTTTATGGAAGATGAACTTCCCCACTCTGCAGTATTTCTCGACCAATCAATTAGGTATCCTGATGACGTAGCTCCCCACTCCAGATCCCTAAGTTCTGATCATGCCTCTTCATTAGTTGGGTTAACCACGTGGGGTTGCTTCTGAAGTAATTTTAAATCAGCGTCCTGATGCGATGTTCTTCCGAGAATTCGTGACGTCAGCGCTAACTGACCAACTTGCTTTGTCTAGAAGCCTCGCGTCCCCGGAATGTTTGTACATATATCTCGAAAGTCAAGTCTATTTTTGGCGGACTACCCGTGGCGAAACTGACGACACGTTGAACGACATATTTCCCAATCAAGTCTTGTACAAAATATAACCTATAACGAATCTAACTAAAATCTCCATTTTATAACTTCCGCCAAACAATAATTAAACCCCTTCCATATATATAAAGAAATTATGGACTAAATATAGAATCGATATGATAATTAAAATATACATAATAATAATAATAATAATAATAATAATAATAATAATAATAATAATAATAATAAATTTTGCTGCTTATAAAACATATAAATTAAGGGGAAGTATTCGGACTGTTACATCGCCCTTAGAATTTTTTTGTCCAATCTTAGATTTGGGCGAACAAATTATATACACATTTAACCTAACAATTAACAGCATCATACAAAATTATACCCTTCAACATTAAAATATACATATATACCCTTCAATATTTACAACAATGAATACTTTGTTGTTGCTTTAAAGCGTCAATGTTCATTTCTTTCTTCCTGATGATTTCATTCATACTAACACTCGTTTGTTAGGCAGATATTCTGAGAGACTTGTATCGTTTTAATTCAAATCGTTATTTTTCTTGTCTCCAGAATAATTATAATAAATATTGCCTTCACTAATTCATCACACGACACATCACATGCATGTGATAATCCTGCATACTTGATTCCTCGCAAGTACTCTGTAATGAATTTTCAAAATTTTACCTATATCACATAAAACAAGAAAGCATAGTTTTATACATAGGCATAATATTTGAGTGCAAGTTACCCCATTATTTCCAAAATATAAGGTACTAGGTCACCCTTCGCTTATCTGATTCAGATAACTCACTCATTCCAGTATATGTGTCAACAGTCGGATATGCCTCTTGTAAACTTAGTTACCTATCTCTTTAAAACTACTAATTGTATACCAGGGCATTGACACATGTTGTTCCGTTACACACGAGTCCTTACCTGACTCATTCCACGTATTTTCTTAAAGGGTGTACTCATCTTTAGGTACGGTACTTAGGGAGTTAGCATATGGGCTTAAGGATGGTTCGATGATTTTATCTCTTAACATGTCGTCAATCTGCAGTTGTACTGCCTCTTGGTATTTAAATGGGATAGGGTATCTATTACCTACAAAGACTTTGCGATCAATTACATTTAATGAGTGTGTGTAGCAATTGGCCTCGCCAATCCGATTCTCAAAAACTCTACTATTCCTTACTAAAACATCCAATAATTGATCCCTCTGATCAATGCCTAAAGAACTTTCTTCCACAGCCTGACATAATGCATCCTCTAGATTGTCATTAGTCAGCAAACTGCCAATAAAATTAAAACCATCGTCACTACTTCCCACCTTATTGTCACCTGACAAAATCACTTTAATAACGCACACTCTTTGAGAATAAACACTCTTACCTGGCTCATTAAATGCAATAATCACAGCTTTCTTCCCCCATTTCATTCTAATACACCTCTCATCGTAACACACCTGAACCTGATTAGCAGACAACCAATCAGTACCCAATATCAAGGAAAACACAAGGTTTGGGATCACCAAACATACCTGCATACCTATTACATTATTAATACAAATTTCCACCAGAACCTGCTTAGAAATGACATGAGACTTTTTACCTACAGCTGTTATTACAAAAGTTGATTTGATAGGGATTTCTTGGAATATTACACCTTCGTCTCTCATCCTATTATAAAATGACAAGCTAATGCAACTCTTGACACACCCTGTATCTATAAGCGTATCTATACGCGCCCTCAACACATTTATGCTAATGATGGAATTTAAATTTTCAATATCACTAGGTTTTGTCACCTTTTCATCATAATCGCACAAGAGATCATCTCTTACATTTAGGTCATAACCACTAAATAGAGTATTGGCTAGGAATATCAACGACTGGAAATCTGACCTCGCATTACATGAATGCCCTACCGTGCCTTCCTAACTTTTTATCATCCTCCTCTTTTTTCTTTCTCTCGTTTCACTGTAATTATTTCTTCTCTTCTAAGAACGATAGTTTCTCCCTCCTCAGTACTACTCTTATCAACCACAAAACTACACTTCCCCTCTCCCCTAGTTTCACCTACCGTAGCCACTACTGTAAGCCATTGCATTCTATATTCTTTATCTCTTTCTTTCCATCTTCCTTCCATTTCTTCTAGCATCGTAATCTGTTTCTCTACTTCCTTTCTACTCCTAGGACTTCTAACTTCGATAATCTGCTCGTTACTTACCTCTAAACTCCTCTTTCCTACATCCAGCATTTCTTCATCCTCTACACGATTTTTCTCTAACGTCTTCGTTAACTGCTGCTCTTTTTCTCTACTCTCATCTATTTCCTGCCCCTCCTCAACATCTATTCTATTTTCAACTAATGTCTTCTCTACAGTAATATTCTGCTTTTTCTCCTTCCTTCCCTTCCTGGCCTTCCCCCCTTCCACCTTCTGTTTTTCGTGCTTGTCTGAGACCCCTTGTTGCATTCGATCCAACATACGTTTCTCCATCCCAGCTAATTTAATGTTCATTCTTTCATCTACCATTCTCTGAAAGCTCTTCCTCATCTCCTGCTGTGATTCCTTTATGCTAACATTGAATTCTTCTTTCATCCGTCTATTTTCTTCATCAATGGCTTTCTGCATTTTCATCTCCTGAGTATTTACTACTTTCCTTATCCTCGTTATTTCTACTCTTATCTTTTCATTAATTCTCTTCTCCTCTCTCTTACTATGCTCTTTTATCTCAACCGTTACTTCCTTAACTTTCTCCCCTATCTGCTGGTTAAGCTCCCTAATTTCATTTCCTACCACCTGTAACTTTTGTTCAATTTCTACCATTATTTGACCTGCTTCCACCTTCATGTACCTCTGAATGTCTTCCTTCACTGTTTCTTTAAATGTTATAATATCTACTTCAAGCTGCTCATACATCTTACCTAACCTCTCTGTCTCTTTGACGACCTTATCTACTTTCTGACTATTATGCTTTAGTCCCTGATTTAATTTCGTCATCTCCTGTTTTAATTCTTTATTTAACTTCTGACTATTATTTTCCATCTCCTGTTTTAATTCTTTATTTAATTTTTGATTATTACTTTCCATTTCATGTTTTAATTTTTGATTATTACTTTCCATTTCATGTTTTAATTCTTTATTTAGTTGCTCAAATGTATTATTATTTTCCTGTCTCATTTGAACTAATATACTCAAAATGCTATCCTGTGCTGACATCTCCGAAGAACTACCCTCTACACTAGTCGCATTATAATTTACCTCCGCTAAATTCCTAGCTTCGTCTATCTCCATCTCCAGATTCACGCTACTACCATTCTCTTCACCATCTCCCGTCACCTCTATACCACTTCGCAGCTTCATCTTATCTTTATCCGCCATACCGACACACACAAAAAAAACTTATTATCACCCCCAAAAATACTTGCACTGAAATATATCCTTTTCCCTTCACGACAAACAATTGGTTTTCGGCCCCACGTTGGGCGCCAAATGTAACGTTTCGTTACTAACCTTGCACGAAAATATACATATATAAGAAACTCCACAGTTGTGCGTCCAAATGTAACGTTTTCGCTCCACGTTGAGCGCACAAATGTAACGTTCCCGGTCCTTCTAAGTGACCAAAGGTTACGTTCCTGGCGGGGCTCCAATATTGCGTTCTCCTGGAGTACAGTAGAAGAATCGCAACAAGAACAAGCACCGCTTTACTCACACCACCAATAGCATACTTACCTCTTACCTGTTCATTAGCAATGATTATAATCAGCTCGTGTGGGCGCCAGGTCATCTAACACTTACTTTAGATGTGCCAATGTATTTAATTAAAATAGTGATAGAGCACTCGAAACGTCTTTCTCTCAAGCCGTGGTATAGCTGAGCCATTAACCAATTGTCTTATCGCTACTGGGAGAAGGTATGCATTATGTCTAAAGCTAGCTACTGGAAATGAAAGTCCTACCATTACTTAAGAACAAAATTTAATTGATCAAAATTTAAAGCAGCAAAAGACGTAAAAAGAGAAACAAATGAATTTTAAAAAAATCTGGAAGTTATATTAAATTGGCGAGAGTTACAAAATGGAATATGAATTAAATTTAAACAAAAGCTAGATTCTAATTTGCCATAAACAGAATTACAGAGACTTGATTGGATTTAGTAAAGGAACTCACGGCCGTCTTCTTCATAGTGGTAGTCTGGTTTTCCCTCTGATCTTGCTGGCGGATGTTGTTTGGTTCTGCCTCAATATTGTATAGATCCTTATCTTGATACGGGCAGGGAACCAATTTGTCCCGTCTCCCGACTGACATATGTGAATGGCTTTGCTCCAAAATTCACTTTTGTGAATATGATCAAGGACACGATCATATTCACGTCAGTAGTATTAATTTTAAAACTTCTTGAACTGATAAGTTGCGATCTCGCAGCGAAGATGTCTGATAGACGTGAAGATTCAGAAAATCTGAGAAGATTGGGGGTTGAGAGTAGATGACCATTGGTTTTTATGGAAGATGAACTTCCCCACTCTGCAGTATTTCTCGACCAATCAATTAGGTATCCTGATGACGTAGCTCCCCACTCCAGATCCCTAAGTTCTGATCATGCCTCTTCATTAGTTGGGTTAACCACGTGGGGTTGCTTCTGAAGTAATTTTAAATCAGCGTCCTGATGCGATGTTCTTCCGAGAATTCGTGACGTCAGCGCTAACTGACCAACTTGCTTTGTCTAGAAGCCTCGCGTCCCCGGAATGTTTGTACATATATCTCGAAAGTCAAGTCTATTTTTGGCGGACTACCCGTGGCGAAACTGACGACACGTTGAACGACATATTTCCCAATCAAGTCTTGTACAAAATATAACCTATAACGAATCTAACTAAAATCTCCATTTTATAACTTCCGCCAAACAATAATTAAACCCCTTCCATATATATAAAGAAATTATGGACTAAATATAGAATCGATATGATAATTAAAATATACATAATAATAATAATAATAATAATAATAATAATAATAATAATAATAATAATAATAAATTTTGCTGCTTATAAAACATATAAATTAAGGGGAAGTATTCGGACTGTTACAGCGCCAAATGTAACGTTTCGTTACTAACCTTGCACGAAAATATACATATATAAGAAACTCCACAGTTGTGCGTCCAAATGTAACGTTTTCGCTCCACGTTGAGCGCACAAATGTAACGTTCCCGGTCCTTCTAAGTGACCAAAGGTTACGTTCCTGGCGGGGCTCCAATATTGCGTTCTCCTGGAGTACAGTAGAAGAATCGCAACAAGAACAAGCACCGCTTTACTCACACCACCAATAGCATACTTACCTCTTACCTGTTCATTAGCAATGATTATAATCAGCTCGTGTGGGCGCCAGGTCATCTAACACTTACTTTAGATGTGCCAATGTATTTAATTAAAATAGTGATAGAGCACTCGAAACGTCTTTCTCTCAAGCCGTGGTATAGCTGAGCCATTAACCAATTGTCTTATCGCTACTGGGAGAAGGTATGCATTATGTCTAAAGCTAGCTACTGGAAATGAAAGTCCTACCATTACTTAAGAACAAAATTTAATTGATCAAAATTTAAAGCAGCAAAAGACGTAAAAAGAGAAACAAATGAATTTTAAAAAAATCTGGAAGTTATATTAAATTGGCGAGAGTTACAAAATGGAATATGAATTAAATTTAAACAAAAGCTAGATTCTAATTTGCCATAAACAGAATTACAGAGACTTGATTGGATTTAGTAAAGGAACTCACGGCCGTCTTCTTCATAGTGGTAGTCTGGTTTTCCCTCTGATCTTGCTGGCGGATGTTGTTTGGTTCTGCCTCAATATTGTATAGATCCTTATCTTGATACGGGCAGGGAACCAATTTGTCCCGTCTCCCGACTGACATATGTGAATGGCTTTGCTCCAAAATTCACTTTTGTGAATATGATCAAGGACACGATCATATTCACGTCAGTAGTATTAATTTTAAAACTTCTTGAACTGATAAGTTGCGATCTCGCAGCGAAGATGTCTGATAGACGTGAAGATTCAGAAAATCTGAGAAGATTGGGGGTTGAGAGTAGATGACCATTGGTTTTTATGGAAGATGAACTTCCCCACTCTGCAGTATTTCTCGACCAATCAATTAGGTATCCTGATGACGTAGCTCCCCACTCCAGATCCCTAAGTTCTGATCATGCCTCTTCATTAGTTGGGTTAACCACGTGGGGTTGCTTCTGAAGTAATTTTAAATCAGCGTCCTGATGCGATGTTCTTCCGAGAATTCGTGACGTCAGCGCTAACTGACCAACTTGCTTTGTCTAGAAGCCTCGCGTCCCCGGAATGTTTGTACATATATCTCGAAAGTCAAGTCTATTTTTGGCGGACTACCCGTGGCGAAACTGACGACACGTTGAACGACATATTTCCCAATCAAGTCTTGTACAAAATATAACCTATAACGAATCTAACTAAAATCTCCATTTTATAACTTCCGCCAAACAATAATTAAACCCCTTCCATATATATAAAGAAATTATGGACTAAATATAGAATCGATATGATAATTAAAATATACATAATAATAATAATAATAATAATAATAATAATAATAATAATAATAATAATAAATTTTGCTGCTTATAAAACATATAAATTAAGGGGAAGTATTCGGACTGTTACATCGCCCTTAGAATTTTTTTGTCCAATCTTAGATTTGGGCGAACAAATTATATACACATTTAACCTAACAATTAACAGCATCATACAAAATTATACCCTTCAACATTAAAATATACATATATACCCTTCAATATTTACAACAATGAATACTTTGTTGTTGCTTTAAAGCGTCAATGTTCATTTCTTTCTTCCTGATGATTTCATTCATACTAACACTCGTTTGTTAGGCAGATATTCTGAGAGACTTGTATCGTTTTAATTCAAATCGTTATTTTTCTTGTCTCCAGAATAATTATAATAAATATTGCCTTCACTAATTCATCACACGACACATCACATGCATGTGATAATCCTGCATACTTGATTCCTCGCAAGTACTCTGTAATGAATTTTCAAAATTTTACCTATATCACATAAAACAAGAAAGCATAGTTTTATACATAGGCATAATATTTGAGTGCAAGTTACCCCATTAATTCCAAAATATAAGGTACTAGGTCACCCTTCGCTTATCTGATTCAGATAACTCACTCCACACGAGCTGATTATAATCATTGCTAATGAACAGGTAAGAGGTAAGTATGCTATTGGTGGTGTGAGTAAAGCGGTGCTTGTTCTTGTTGCGATTCTTCTACTGTACTCCAGGAGAACGCAATATTGGAGCCCCGCCAGGAACGTAACCTTTGGTCACTTAGAAGGACCGGGAACGTTACATTTGTGCGCTCAACGTGGAGCGAAAACGTTACATTTGGACGCACAACTGTGGAGTTTCTTATATATGTATATTTTCGTGCAAGGTTAGTAACGAAACGTTACATTTGGCCCCACATTCTCAGTTACTTCATATGTTGTGTTTCTTCTTTATATTTAACCACTCATCGCCGTAGATTTAGTATAATGAGATAATATTCCTCCTGACCTCATGTAGTATAACATAGTGAAATACAATTGTGGACTGACTTCACTGAAATGTTTATCATAAGAATGAATATTCTTTTAACTTCAAATATAGTTCATACTTCTTGCGAGTTTTCAAAATGTTTATATAAGTTTCACAGAATATGTTTGGAGTACATCTCCACTGTAGATTATTGCTGGAATATTCGCTGTCACTAACAATGTTCTCGTAACTTCTCGTACTGTTTACGACTTGAAGACACGTTTTTCACTCTTCACGGTTCAAAAGAATAAGACCCCTATTCTCTCCTCACTACCTCCTTCCAGCACTTTCTCACACCATCGCTGGCCTTCTCCTCGCGATACATCTCGATGTTTAACATACAATTCCATTACGTCATTCACCTAGTATTACAATGAACAAGATCTCAATGAAATCACATTCCTACTTATTTATGGTAATTTCTGGCGTATAACAGCGTGTAGTCTTAATTTTGTATTCCTCTGTATTCATGAGACATTACATTCTGCAACGCTTTCGATCTATTTGCTGTCAGTCGATTAACTGGTGACCTCACACCCCTCCTTAACTTGCGTGCGCTGGCAAGAATGACCTTGAAAGAAACTGAATTCCTACTAACATTGCGTGATGCCTACACTCCTGGTATTCTTCGTCTCGTAACATATGTTTATTACGTAATTCTTTCCTCTGGATAACTGGATTTTACACTCGAAAAATTTGTATTTGTTGAGACTACTGTTCTGCTCCAATCGCTTCAGCAAAATACTGGTACAGCACCTAACTTAAGGCCACGGCCGCCTCCTTCCCTCTTCCCTGCCTGTCCCTCGCAATCTTCCCCTCCTAATCTTCCCATCCCTCATAAGGTCTCTGTTCGCATTATATGTGAGGCCGCCTGGGCGAGGTGCTCGTGCCACCTCCCCAGTTGTATCCGCTGTTCCGAAGTTTCAAGCTCCAGGACACTGGCCTGGATGCGGTAAAGGTGGGATCCCTCGCTGAGTCCGAGGGTAAACCGACTAAAAAAAATTCTCTCTTGGTATTTAAACTTAGTAATGTGTGTTATCTTTCATGATTTCATTGTCATAAACATATTTTATATTCATACGGATGAAAGTTCGTGTGAAACTCGGAAACAAACCGCCATTGTGATATGCACGAGGTAGAGTTCAACTGTTTCCTTTAGAGAGTTGAGTGGCCAGATTTGGCCATTTAACGTAATTGCTTGTTAGTGGTAAGTTAACGAGCGTTTCTGTTTGATGAAATGCTTGGCAAAGTTAACTGACCTTTAATGATGAATTAAGAGGTAATTGACGTAGGTGAAAATGGCACGGCACGGCACGGCACGGCACGGCCCGGCACGGCCCGGCACGGCACGGCACGGTGGTGTATTCTTTGAATACACGGTACCTGAGATATAATGTCTACTGCTCCTTGCATGTTCATTTCTTCCTTCCTCTTTGCCAAACACCAACAGTGATCTTCTGTTTTCTCCTTGTTGGGCAAATCTCTTACGTCTTCATAAGTATGTTTCAGATATATAACTTCTGTGACCCACCTAGCGTCATCTAGTAGCGAACCTCTGAAGCTACTCAATTCCTCATCGTGCCAGAGGACTTACATATCCATCTGGCCACCAAATCTTCTTACGATCGCCAGCTATTTTCTCCTTGAGCAAGAGGACTACGTCTACTGTTTCACTCACCATGCTGTGCTAATATCGCCTACTATCAATTCTTAGAAGACCATCCATCAAGAAGAAAATTTATTTTTGATAAGTTGGTTATGCTGATATGTATACCTTTTGTTTCCTACCCCCCCTCTCTCCCCTTCCTAGGACCTTCCGTGCTTCGTTGAGCAAGTCTCACTTCTTAGTCGGCAGTTGAAGTAATCAGTTAAGGCTCAACCAGAGCTAGCCTCCTGACCTAACGAGGCATTTTTTAAATTCCACGCCATGTTGGAACTCTAAGCATCAGTGAGGAACTTCACTTCGACATGCAACAAAGATAAGTACCTTCTTCAAGTTTTAACCTCATCTTCATGGTTTTAACTTCCACGTGTTTTAAATGATACTTTTATAGACAGTGTGAAAGTATTTATTTTGGGGCAAAAACCATTCTTCGTGGGATTTGCCATGTTGAGCTTTCGCTTGTATAAGCCGACTTTACCATAAAGAGCTTTTATTAAGCTATTCTAATGAGAAATCCTCTCTCTACGTGGGATATTATCTAATTACCCGCTGTCTATAATTCAACAAGTTAGTTCCTCCGCTGGATTTACATTAGCCCCATTTTACTGCTAAGATTGTTCTGGAACCTTCCAGATTCTGTACTCAATCTACAAGTCCTGCCGTCATGTGTTTCTCACGTACTTGTGAGAATTCTGTTTAAAATTGAATTATCTTACTTCTAAATTACTACATAGTGAAGTTTCGTCCACCGCGGGAATTTTCTATAGCGCATTTAATTGTAATTTACAACTTTCTCAAGAAATAGACTCTCACTTATCTAGTGAAACCAGTTATTTTCATCATTGCAATAACTTTCTTTTCCATAAACTTTGTGTCTCCACAGTGAACTTTTCATATGTTTCAATGAACTATAGTGAAAACCAGTGCTTGCTCAACTTTTCTACCGCGTCGCGATCGTCCGCTTATATTCAAATAAGGCCATGAACATTTTCCTTAATTCCCATTTCTCTTTCCTAAACCTCTCACTAACAATCTGCAATAAACTTTTAATCTAGGTCTGTTCCAATAAGGTGTCATTCCAAGAAGTGCCCTTCCATTTTTGTTGGTTTATCATTAAGTATCTCTGTATAATCTTTGTGATACGTGTCTAGCACACGTTTCAAACTTACATTGTTCCTCCCTTCAAAATCAGGGAAAACAATTCTCTAAACTCTTGAGAGAGTCATGTTCAGGTTTCATGAAATGGAAACTGTCCCATTTGGCGAGTGACTCCTGCTCAAACTTGGGAAGTCTAGAACTTTCCCTTTCACTTTCTTCAGGTTTCACAGTAAGTGACCTGCCCTCTTTGTATAATTCTTATATATTAATTCTGTATAAATATAAGAAGTTGTAGGAACTTCTATCTTATTTTTCACGTTGTTATTATTGTTATTTTGAAAGTTGTCACTTTCTCTAGAACATTCTCTCCTGAATTCCTTAAGGTGCACTTTTTGTACTCCAATTCACGTTCAAGCTTTAATTATTTCATTGCTCATTTGTTTAAATCTTATAAAGATTTTAGAAACATGTAAGGTTTGAAACCTTGTAAATTGTCAATTGCCTGGAGCAACCGTTTAATGTTGAGAGGTCTGCGACCCTATTTGTTAAAAAGTTCAAATGAACTATGTTTGTCAAAATTATATTGCATAATTGTTAATTTCCTTAAACTTCTTCTAATTGTAAAATAAATGAAGCGTATCTTTTCGCTTTTTCATTTGCGAATACAAAGTTTAGGCAAAATCCTGTCTTCCTTGACTCTCCTCACTCAATGACATTAAAATCATTAACAGGGCTTTCACCAGTTGTTGCATTTGAGCAAGAACTCTTAATTTTCACCTCACTAAAGTTCTTTTTAGCTTTAATAGCTAATTCTAATTGGCCAGTAAGGCAAGTAAAGCTCGCTAAGCCAGCTTCCTGCTTGTGGAGACCCTCTCCGAAAACTTATGGTCAGTTTTCTAAAAGATAAGTGTTTCTTTTTGTCTAAACTTTTAGCCGGCTCCTCGCTGAGAAAAAGCTTAGCCATTTTTCAATGCAACCATTGGTTCATTTACCAAGATTACCCAATAAGGCATAATCTTTTATCATTTTCCTTCTTAGAGACACTTGGTCGCCCTTACAGGAACTCCATAATTTTGGAAATTGAAAATACCAAACCTGAGTTAAATCATTGGCATTCTTCGAATTACTTTGTCAAACCTAATTTCTTTGAGAAGACATACAGTAAATTTGTTCCTCTCAGTCTTGCCAGACCATCACCCTTCCCCATAGTACTTTTATACATGCTTGGGAGGAAATATACTAAAGCCCCTCTCTTGCAAACCGCCCAAGTCTTAGCTGCGGTTCCCGTCAGCTTCGGCCAAGCTCGTACCCACTTTAGGTATCCGAGCACAGATTTGCGGTGGCAACCGCTTCTAAGGGTATTTAAAGCTCAACTTATAACTTTTGTGGGACTCTCCTCCTATTTTTCTATCCTTCTTTTCCAATCCAAAATCTACTTCCTTCTCTCAATCATCTTCCCTTGGTGGGTGGGTTATTCCCTAGCCTATAATCTACCCAAAAATTGGTCCCAGAAACCCGGGAGAGCCCATTTTTTCTTTTTTCTTTAAAAAAAAGTGTCATTTGACAATACTTTGCATATTTCTAATATCTGTGTTGAATATTTCAGCTATAACCACATCGTGCAAAGCCTGTGAACGAGAAAGAGGCCGCTCCTGTCTCCTATGGTGTGCCTCATTCTTTCTACTCATTCGCTGCTGCCAGCTTGACAGCATTTCCAAGGTTCCACAGTTTCGTGAGTTACATTTTCATTTATCTTCTTTAATATGGCTCCCACTGATAAGGATAAGGATGAAAAACTTACTTCCAAACGAGCATCCTATAAAGGGCAAATTACCCGATTCAGAAGGTACATAAAAGAATTAGATCCCTCAGACGCGCAATTAGATTTGTTGAAACATCGTGTAAAGGATTTTGAACGTTCTTATGAAAACTACTGTAACATTAAAACTGAAATTGAAACTTGCATGCTCAATCAAACAGAAGATCGAGTCGAAGTAGAAAACTTATATTACGAAGGCATAGGTTCTGCTTTCAAAATAATACGCCAACTCGAAGAGGAGCAGAAAAAGGACGCTTCTGATCTTGGTTCCCTTCACGAACCCCAAACTTCCTTCCGTGAGGGCACTCACAAGCCCAAACCTACTTTACCGAAAATTGATTTACCCCATTTTTCTGGAGATGAATCCACTTGGGATTCTTTCTATGAATTATTTTGCTCCCTTGTTCATGACAATGAAGACATTCAAGTCATTTACAAGTTTCTTTACTTGAGATCCATCCTTCGAGGTCAAGCTTTGCAGTTAGTTGAAGCACTTCCTCTGCGTGCCGAAAATTACCCCATTGCCTTTAACTTATTAAAAGAAAGATATGGAAATTCACGTTTACGTATTCAACGCCATATTAAGGCGCTATTTAACCTACCTGCGTCACAGCACAATGACGTCACTAGTTTGCGTACTTTAATTGACACTACCCAACTCCACGTTAAAGCTTTGTCCCAATTAGAGCAGCCTACTGAACATTGGGATACTTTCCTAATACATTTAGTAGTTTCTAAAGTTGACGCTGCTACCCTCAAAGCTTGGGAAATTGAACTTTCTAAGGAAGACGACTACTCTTACGAGCATTTAGTCACTTTCATAAACGCTAGATGCCAACTTTTAACCGCGCTAGCTAATCAGAGCGAACCTTCATGTCCTAGTTCCAAATTTGAATTAATGTCCATCAAACCCAAAAGCGAACGCTCAGCGTCTAATACCCAAAAACCCGGGTCCAGCTCATCCAAATTCAAATCAAACACTACTGGTTACCCAACTAGGTCTAGTGAACGTCGTGTTGCTAGCTCTATTGTTTTAAATACGCAAAGCGAACCTCGCAAAAGTTTAAACGAACCTGTAAAGTGCATACTTTGTAAAGATCCCCATGCCCTATACCTTTGCAAATCTTTTAAAGAAATGTCAGTCGATGACAGACGAAAACTAGTTGCTCAAAACAAACATTGTTTCAACTGCCTAGCGCCCACGCATTCTGCTTCTAATTGTAAGTCCACAAGACTTTGTTACCATTGTGAAAAGGCTCATCATACTTTGCTACATCGTCATGATCAGGCAAGGTCATCGACAGCATCTACTTCGCCGAAAAATGATAGTGCTAACAATTCTAATGCTTCATCTTATATTCAAAATGCTAAGTCCATTCGCAGCGCGCAAGTATTGTTGTCTACTGTCCAAATTGACGTTCAGGATAACTTTGGCAACTGGGTCCGTGCACGCGGTCTTCTAGACTCAGCGGCAACTCATGATTTTGTGTCCAATTCCTTGATTAGAAAACTAGGCCTACCTGTAAACCCCACTTCTATCAACGTGTCGGGCATCAACAGTTCAAAATCGCAAGCTTTACAATTCTCAAAGCTAACTATAAGAGATACTTGTCATAGAAACAACTTTCTTAAACTTAATTGTCTAATTCTTAATAGCATTGGAGAAGACACTCCAAGTCACTCTGTGGATATTTCAGGGTTAAACATTCCCTCGCATTTAAGGCTAGCCGATCCTTGTTTTAATATGCAAAACCCTATTGACATACTCTTTAGTGCCAATGTTTTCTGGAATTGCCTACGTAAACAGGTTCGTAAGTTATCCTCAAACGTGGTCGCCAGAGATACTAATTTTGGATGGATCGTCACAGGTCAACTTCCCCATTATTCTCCTCAATCCGCATCGCAATGTTACTTCTCCAATACTGACCTGGAACAGTTTTGGAGGCTTGAAAATGTTGATTCTCCTAATGTAACTTCTTCAGAAAATGAATTCTGTGAGCAACTTTTTTTGAACACGACCACTCGTTCTTCTGATGGCCGGTTCATTGTTCAAATGCCAAGATTACACAATCCCCCCAAACTTATTAACTCTCAGCCTAAAGCTCGAAAAGCCCTCTTTGCTATCGAGAGCAAATTCAAAAAGGAACCCCTGGTCAAAAAGCAGTACACTGAGTTCATGGATGAGTATGAAAGCTTAGATCATATGGAGGTTGTTAACAAATCCGATGATGAATTGCACCCCCCAATTGAAGCGGTTTATTTAAATCATCATCCTGTGTGGAAAAACCCTCTTGTAAAAGATAAAATTCGAGTTGTTTTCAATGGTTCATCACCCGACGTTAATGGCAACAGCCTTAACGACACTCTTTATTCTGGTCCTGCTATTCAATCAGATTTATCTGCTATACTCTTAAACTTTCGATTATTTCCCATAGCTGTCATAGCCGACATAAAACAGATGTACCGTCAAGTGTTAATTCAACCAGAACAACGAGATCTTCAAAGAATCTTGTGGCGTGATGAAACCAGTAAACCCATTAAGGTATTTCGCTTGAAAACGGTTACTTATGGCTTAAAACCCTCTGCTTTCCTTGCTATCCGATCCCTACACTTGCTAGCCTCTCAAGATGGTCATTTATTTAACCCCAAAGCCTCTGAAGCACTAACTACGTCATTCTATGTTGACGATTACTTGCAGTCCTTCTCTACTTTGGAGGAAGCTTCTTTTGTGTCTTTAGAACTTCAAGCATTACTAAGGAATGGAGGTTTCCCACTTCATAAGTGGAACTCCAACTCCCCTGAGTTTCTCGCCCAATTTCCCATCGAAGACGTAGATCCCTCTTCTGTCGAAATTTGTGGAAACTCCGAATCTATAAAAACTTTAGGAGTTCATTGGTGCACTAGCACTGACACTCTTATCTATAAAGTTACGCTCGCAGAAGAGCTTCCTAATACAAAAAGACAAATCCTCTCTGAAATTGCAAAAATTTTTGATCCGCTTCAATTTCTTGCCCCAGTTATCGTTATAGCCAAACTCTTCATGCAAGGGCTGTGGTCGCTTAAATGTGAATGGGATGACACTGTCCCTCTATCTTTTCTGAATCGTTGGCTCTCGTTTCGCAGCAATTTGCTGGATCTTTCCCTCATTGAAATTCCCAGGAATTTAATCAGCTCTCATTCTAATGCATCTTTTCTTCTTCATGTGTTCGCGGACAGTTCCGAAAAAGCTTATGGTTGCTGTGCATATTTAGTTTATCACGATTCACTCTATGGATCTCTAGTTTCCAACCTTGTTTGTGCCAAATCGAAGGTCGCTCCTCTTAAAACTATCACTTTGCCTAGGCTCGAACTGTGCGCTGCACTCATGGCTGCAGAACTTGTCAAGAAATTACGGGAAGTATTAAAGGTCGAATTCTCGCAAATCTATCTCTGGAGCGATTCCATGATCGCCCTTTCTTGGATCGCCAAAAACCCCTCTCACTGGCAAACTTTTGTCGCAAACAGGGTTTCCAAAATTCAAACTCTTTCTTCTGGATGTCAATGGAGGCATGTTCCCAGTGCGGATAATCCTGCTGATATTATCTCTCGTGGTTGTTTACCCTCTCAATTGGCAGCTTCCCAATTGTACTGGCATGGGCCCTCGTGGTTAATCAAAGACTCTTCTTCATGGCCTGCTAAACCCCCAGCTACAAACTCCTACTTGCCTGACGCTAAAGTACCTCTACCCATTGCTTCGTGTCTTGTTTCCAACGCATCTCATCCTTTGTTGTCCCGCTATTCTTCTTTTCATAAATTACTACGGATTATCGCCTATCTCCTTAGATGGAAATATTTTGTGGTTGACCAACCTCTTCTCCCCAAGCCACACCTTACCAATCATGAATTGAATTTCGCCACCATTAAAGTTTTACGACTGACACAGCAAGAAGCCTTTTCTTCTGAGTTGTCTTTGCTTTCTTCTAAAAGAGATCTTCCCAAATCCAGTCGTCTTTGTGCTTTAGCCCCGTTCCTTGATGACCATGGGTTACTCAGGGTAGGTGGAAGGCTCTCGCAATCTTTACTCTCTGAGGACAAAAAGCATCCCGTTATTTTGCCTTCCAAACATCACGTTACTTCTTTAATTATACGTGACTTTCATTATCGTAATCTGCATGTTGGTACACGCACTCTGCTTTGCCTTTTAAGGGAAAAGTACTGGATTATAAATGGAATTCATGAAGTTTCTTCTGTAATTCATAAGTGCATTCCTTGCTTTAAAGCGAAACCTAAAATCAATACTCAATTAATGAGCGATCTGCCCTCTTTTCGCTCTTCTCCTATACGCCCATTTGCTTTAACTGGTGTGGACTATATGGGTCCGTTTCAATATCAACGAAATTCTCCTGAAGCTAAACGCAAATTGTTTGGTAAGCTTTATGTTTCTCTCTTTGTTTGCATGGTTACAGGCGCAATCCACTTGGAACTAGTAACGAATGCTTCTACTTCTTATTTTCTATCAGCTGTCTCTCGCTTCACTGCTAGGCGTGGTGTGCCTTCAGAGATGTTCTCTGATAACGCTTCCACTTTTCAGGGCGCAGCTTCCCTGTGGAAGAGAGCTCTTACTTCCTCTCCTGCCATGGAACAAATTTCTAATTTTTCCTACTCAAAGGGTTTCAAATGGCGCTTTATACCTCCTTACGCTCCTCATCACGGTGGTAGGTGGGAATCTTGCGTAAAGCTCACTAAACGTCATTTAAGAAAAGTCTTAGGTAATCGAATTCTGACTTACGAAGAATTCAATTCACTGTCTGTTCTGATTGAAGGTGTTGTTAATTCTCGACCTTTAACTCCGCTGTCCAATGACCCTGATGACCTGCTTCCACTTACACCTGGTCACTTCCTTATAGGCACTTCTCTTTCTGCTCCTCCTCCTCTTCCCAATTCTTACAGGGATTCTAATCTACCTATCGCTTGGCGGAAACTTGAAGCCCTTCGTAATTCTTTTTGGAAAAGATGGAACTTGGAATATTTAACTTCCTTACAACGGAGACAGAAGTGGTTTCTTTCCAGTCCCGACATTAAGGTGGGGGACTTGGTCTTGGTTAGGAATGTTTCACCCCCCCTAGTATGGATTTCTGGTAGGGTGACCGAATGTTACCCTGGGAGAGATGGGAGAGTCAGGGTGGCCAGAATCTTGACCACAAATGGACCAATCACAAGACCACTGTCTTTGATCGCTCCGCTGCCACTAAATGTGTAACTGCTTATTTGCTCTCTGTTGGTGTTTCCCCCCAGTATGGTGTATTCTTTGAATACACGGTACCTGAGATATAATGTCTACTGCTCCTTGCATGTTCATTTCTTCCTTCCTCTTTGCCAAACACCAACAGTGATCTTCTGTTTTCTCCTTGTTGGGCAAATCTCTTACGTCTTCATAAGTATGTTTCAGATATATAACTTCTGTGACCCACCTAGCGTCATCTAGTAGCGAACCTCTGAAGCTACTCAATTCCTCATCGTGCCAGAGGACTTACATATCCATCTGGCCACCAAATCTTCTTACGATCGCCAGCTATTTTCTCCTTGAGCAAGAGGACTACGTCTACTGTTTCACTCACCATGCTGTGCTAATATCGCCTACTATCAATTCTTAGAAGACCATCCATCAAGAAGAAAATTTATTTTTGATAAGTTGGTTATGCTGATATGTATACCTTTTGTTTCCTACCCCCCCTCTCTCCCCTTCCTAGGACCTTCCGTGCTTCGTTGAGCAAGTCTCACTTCTTAGTCGGCAGTTGAAGTAATCAGTTAAGGCTCAACCAGAGCTAGCCTCCTGACCTAACGAGGCATTTTTTAAATTCCACGCCATGTTGGAACTCTAAGCATCAGTGAGGAACTTCACTTCGACATGCAACAAAGATAAGTACCTTCTTCAAGTTTTAACCTCATCTTCATGGTTTTAACTTCCACGTGTTTTAAATGATACTTTTATAGACAGTGTGAAAGTATTTATTTTGGGGCAAAAATCATTCTTCGTGGGATTTGCCATGTTGAGCTTTCGCTTGTATAAGCCGACTTTACCATAAAGAGCTTTTATTAAGCTATTCTAATGAGAAATCCTCTCTCTACGTGGGATATTATCTAATTACCCGCTGTCTATAATTCAGCAAGTTAGTTCCTCCGCTGGATTTACATTAGCCCCATTTTACTGCTAAGATTGTTCTGGAACCTTCCAGATTCTGTACTCAATCTACAAGTCCTGCCGTCATGTGTTTCTCACGTACTTGTGAGAATTCTGTTTAAAATTGAATTATCTTACTTCTAAATTACTACATAGTGAAGTTTCGTCCACCGCGGGAATTTTCTATAGCGCATTTAATTGTAATTTACAACTTTCTCAAGAAATAGACTCTCACTTATCTAGTGAAACCAGTTATTTTCATCATTGCAATAACTTTCTTTTCCATAAACTTTGTGTCTCCACAGTGAACTTTTCATATGTTTCAATGAACTATAGTGAAAACCAGTGCTTGCTCAACTTTTCTACCGCGTCGCGATCGTCCGCTTATATTCAAATAAGGCCATGAACATTTTCCTTAATTCCCATTTCTCTTTCCTAAACCTCTCACTAACAATCTGCAATAAACTTTTAATCTAGGTCTGTTCCAATAAGGTGTCATTCCAAGAAGTGCCCTTCCATTTTTGTTGGTTTATCATTAAGTATCTCTGTATAATCTTTGTGATACGTGTCTAGCACACGTTTCAAACTTACATTGTTCCTCCCTTCAAAATCAGGGAAAACAATTCTCTAAACTCTTGAGAGAGTCATGTTCAGGTTTCATGAAATGGAAACTGTCCCATTTGGCGAGTGACTCCTGCTCAAACTTGGGAAGTCTAGAACTTTCCCTTTCACTTTCTTCAGGTTTCACAGTAAGTGACCTGCCCTCTTTGTATAATTCTTATATATTAATTCTGTATAAATATAAGAAGTTGTAGGAACTTCTATCTTATTTTTCACGTTGTTATTATTGTTATTTTGAAAGTTGTCACTTTCTCTAGAACATTCTCTCCTGAATTTCTTAAGGTGCACTTTTTGTACTCCAATTCACGTTCAAGCTTTAATTATTTCATTGCTCATTTGTTTAAATCTTATAAAGATTTTAGAAACATGTAAGGTTTGAAACCTTGTAAATTGTCAATTGCCTGGAGCAACCGTTTAATGTTGAGAGGTCTGCGACCCTATTTGTTAAAAAGTTCAAATGAACTATGTTTGTCAAAATTATATTGCATAATTGTTAATTTCCTTAAACTTCTTCTAATTGTAAAATAAATGAAGCGTATCTTTTCGCTTTTTCATTTGCGAATACAAAGTTTAGGCAAAATCCTGTCTTCCTTGACTCTCCTCACTCAATGACATTAAAATAATTAACAGGGCTTTCACCAGTTGTTGCATTTGAGCAAGAACTCTTAATTTTCACCTCACTAAAGTTCTTTTTAGCTTTAATAGCTAATTCTAATTGGCCAGTAAGGCAAGTAAAGCTCGCTAAGCCAGCTTCCTGCTTGTGGAGACCCTCTCCGAAAACTTATGGTCAGTTTTCTAAAAGATAAGTGTTTCTTTTTGTCTAAACTTTTAGCCGGCTCCTCGCTGAGAAAAAGCTTAGCCATTTTTCAATGCAACCATTGGTTCATTTACCAAGATTACCCAATAAGGCATAATCTTTTATCATTTTCCTTCTTAGAGACACTTGGTCGCCCTTACAGGAACTCCATAATTTTGGAAATTGAAAATACCAAACCTGAGTTAAATCATTGGCATTCTTCGAATTACTTTGTCAAACCTAATTTCTTTGAGAAGACATACAGTAAATTTGTTCCTCTCAGTCTTGCCAGACCATCACCCTTCCCCATAGTACTTTTATACATGCTTGGGAGGAAATATACTAAAGCCCCTCTCTTGCAAACCGCCCAAGTCTTAGCTGCGGTTCCCGTCAGCTTCGGCCAAGCTCGTACCCACTTTAGGTATCCGAGCACAGATTTGCGGTGGCAACCGCTTCTAAGGGTATTTAAAGCTCAACTTATAACTTTTGTGGGACTCTCCTCCTATTTTTCTATCCTTCTTTTCCAATCCAAAATCTACTTCCTTCTCTCAATCATCTTCCCTTGGTGGGTGGGTTATTCCCTAGCCTATAATCTACCCACACGGCCCGGCACGGCACGGCCCGGCCCGGCACGGCACGGCACGGCACGGCCCGGCACGGCACGGCACGGCACGGCACGGCCCGGCCCGGCCCAGCCCGGTCCTTTAGCCCAACACATTCATATGTATTTTGAATCAAGACAATACATTTTTATGCATGTATTGAATTATCACTTTCGACTTTTGCTTTCCGATTTTAATACGAGTAATATTTTCTTAATTAATAATGTAAGGTCGTCTGTCTCGTAATGTCATTAATGTAATTGTTTCATAAAACATACATATGAATTTATTTGGCTAAGAAAGCAGCCTGAAGAAGGTCCCAGTGAAGGACCAAAAACATGTTCCAATAAAGAAGAGAGCATATTGAGTAATAGCAGGTGTCAGTACGTATAGCCAAGCATTATCACATATGGTTAATGGTTTGCCTCATATAACAAGTACAACGCAAACCCTTTCTACGATTCCATTGCAACGCTTGCTCGTTCCTTACTCCTTGGCCTCCCGGACAATCTCCACCCATTCTTCCCTCTGGACTGGATTGGTTCTCCATCTTCCTCAGATCATCCTCCACGTTATCCAGCCATCTTGTCCTAGGTATTCCCCTCACACGCCCGTCATCCTAGCTTCCCATCGAAGACCTTCCTAACCATCCTGTTCTGTCATTCTTTCTACATGCCCCAACCAACGCAGTCTACTACTCTTTATTTCCACTACTATATCTGGCTTACCATACAACTCTCTTATCTCCATATTATTTCTGATTCGCCAGAATTCACCCTCTTTTACTGGTCCATATACTTTCCGGAGTATCTCCTTAACAATTCCTCATCACCTTGTGTCATGGTCCAAGTCTCCGAACCATACATCACCACAGGTCTCACTTGCCATGTTGATAGGACTCATCACTGTGAGGGAAGGTTTGCTTTATGGCGTTCTCAAGACTTGGAATGGACATCACACGAACCGGTCACAGTGGTATTAATGAGAACGGAGTAGGCCTACTGTTATTGACTAATCATATGACTCCCGACTATAATAATATTAATAATAATAAACATTCAACTACAGTAATTACTGTATTTACATACTAATATTAATAACTGCCATGGTGCCCCCGCGCCGCGCTGATGGTGGCAGGCGCACACTGAGGCTGCTCTTCATTCGCATTATTAACGCAAAACAGGCACGAAACTTACCTTAGCTAAACCTTAAAACATCCCACGCAGTAAATGAATGCATTCCAAATAGTATTTAAGATCGAAATGAAATAAATCTACATTTTGCTAACGCATTAAGACTGGAACAATAAGCACAAAACGTTAATGCAAAAGCGTACTGCCCCCGTAATTGAATTATATAGAGACCACGGTGGCTATATTTGAAATTATAATGAAAGTTATGGTTGTCATGGTTATGACGTGGGTAGTCATGACGTAAGAACGGATGACGCAAATGTTATGCCAGCAAGCTACTTGAGCTGAGATTCTCAGTGACGTCAGCATTTAGTCGAGAATGTTCCAAGATTTACGACGCAGTCGCAGGAAACGAGGAATTCTGCTGAGGAAGAAACTATGCTATTGGAGGAGAGGCATGAACCAATGAACGATAGTTTAAAGGAAGACGGAGATTGCTGAAACTATGGTATTTTTATTACTTTTGGAATGTAGAATTGTGGAAATCCATTTGCAGTAAAAGCATTGATTTGGAATTTTGGTGAAATTTAATTTCAGTTTTTGAATTTTGAAAATCCGTCATGTATTAACGAAGTTGGAACTTTTAGCGATGACGCAGTATCACGCTCTGGAAGGGATGGAAACGCCCCTCGTGAAGTTAATAAAAGGGCTTGCGCAGAAGAGAGGAGCCTCTTTCATTCTCCGATCATTCTCAGATCTCATTCTCAGATCATCGAAGTATAATTGTGAAAGTTCTTTTCTTATACAGTCATTATAGTGAGACGTCGAAGTGAACAGTAGTGAAAAGAGTCGTCTTTATAACGCGTGGCGAGGCCACTATATTAACGAGATCCAAGTCAAACTAGGTGAAGTTAAAACGGACCTTAGAAAGCTTCTACAAGTTTAGCTTCGAACAGTTAGCGGTCGCCGATAAGCTAATTGTATTGTGCAGTGCTACATAAAGTTATAGAGAAAAGCTGAACAATTTCGACCGATTAGTTTGAAAGATATTAGCAGTTTTATACGACTGACAAAAGTGATTATCTCGCCACAAGAGAAGCACTATTGTATAGCCAGAATCAACGCAACGGCTAACGCTGCGAGTGGAATAGAAAGACTTCAGATTGCTTTGTTACACAACGCTACAGTATAATGGAGCAATTTAATACGGCAGTTTGTTCTTCTAACACTACAACCGAAGAGCAGATGGAAGGCTAAAGGACTTAATGCAATTGGGACATATTTCAACGGAGTAAGATAGCGACATGGAACTTCGCTAATTGCTATTCCACACAAGCGAACATGTGGTGAATACCATCTACACCCATGTTTCGTGATTAAAGGCTGAATACTATCGAACAGCCATAGGAATGATTTCATACTCTTTCAATATGAATAATTTCTTCGGAAATTTCTACAAAACTTCATGGCGATTGTCTACTGGAACTTCAGGGAATTTTTCAAGAGAGGTCAGGGTGGTCCCGACTCACAAAGAAGATTATTGCCGGAAGGATGTCTATTCGTCTTCGAGGAGCAGCGCGATTTCCGGAGAAGGAAGCAGTTCGATTCTCCGAGGGTGCTATTTCCTATTTCGAGGATGGAGCTCAGCTTTAACTTGGTGAAATGGATCCATCAGCAGTCTTCTTTGAGGAATTTTCCTCTGGAACGTCAATCGGCAGATAAGGTAGTCGTGAACGTTTATTGTATTTGAGTTTATTAATGATGTTTGAGCAACTATTTTTCCCATATTTTTATCCTCATGTATTTTGCCCTATTTTCTTGTTTGAGATTCATATTCTCAGTACACCTTGATGAGTTATGCCTTTTTCGACGATTTATTAAGACATTGTTATGTCATGGGCATAGTTAATGATTTTGGGATCAGTTGAGACTGATATTTAGATTTTTCAGTAAATAATTTTTTTTGTAGTCACGATTTGACTGTAAGTTAATGATTTTTAATGGCAGATTTAAATTCAGACAGCGTGTCACTTTATTAAAGTAATTCTACCCCAGTTTAATTACTTTGACCATTTTCTGTCATCATCAAGAAGGAAGAACATTTAAATGATTTTAGAGCGTTAAAATCTCTTACGTTGTCGACGATCTTGGAAATACTAGTCGTTATTTGAATTGATTGCAACACAGACATTTATCGTCAGTTATGAATAATCATTGCATCATAGACACTTTTGTGAAAGAGTAACTTTAATAATGAATTATTGAATGCATTAAAGTCAAGAACTTTTGTTAGGAGTTTTTCTCAATTAGAGTTTTATAGAACGATGTTTGCATTCCCCAGTCTAATTGGATTCTATTCGACTACTTTGCATTTTAGTCGCACTTTATTTGATGATAGTATTTTCATACTACAATTTCTTTTAAGATGTGAATCTTAAATTTTGATAGACCAGACAGGCGTATATAAGCGTATTCACTATTAAATTTGTTTGTGATTGGCAAGTTTTGACTTCATTTCGGTTCATGAATGAAATCCACGAAGGTTAAATTAAAGAAAAACAGTTTTGAAACAATTAATGATTATAAGAATTTTTAAGTGGAACTATAAATGTATAATCGCTAGTGCAGCGCGTGTTGAAAGTCGCTGATGTATAAAGCCCTTGAATATGAAGGAAGTTCCCACAGGAATTAATGTTAAAGAATTATTTGTGGAAGTTTTGTAAGTTATGTGGAAGTTTTTAATGCCATATAGATTAATATATGATGAATTTTGGGCCTAATTTTAATGCAGTTTGTGCATTAACTTGTTAGCGAAGGATTTTCCGCTGGAATAAGATTGTCATAGTTCGTTGAAAATTAATCAAGTGAATTTACTGTTATAATTAACACGAGTTTTGAAAGAATTTGAGATAGATAGATAGATAGATAGATTTTTATTAATTCCATTTGATCAAATACATGCATTCAATACATTTTTGATATAGGACACGTCAGAATTTACATGCATAAAATAAAAGAACTAACAGGTATATATTACTAAGATTATAACTATTTATAACTTATTATAATAGCAAATCTTAATAGATACAATCTTATTGCACAACTATTTACACCTCACTCTATTATCATAATATGAAAACTTAATTCTATAAATACAACAACATACAGCTAGGTATTAAAATTAAATTAAAAAAGTAAAATATAGTTATAGATTCCATCACTCCTATACGCTAAAATATTCAACTACTGAGTAAAAACAATGGCACTGCAGATAAGCTTTCAACATTCTATCAAAGGTTTTTATTTTTGGGGCCAGTTTTATATACTGGGGTAGTTTATTGTATAATTTAACTCCAGTGTGAAAAGTTCCTTTTTGATATATGCTTGTGTGTGTGTGTGAAATATGAATGTTTTGATTTTGTCTTGTGTTATGCCTATGAACATCATTGTTTGTTTTAAGAAAAACATCTTTATTCATTAAATTCTTTTTAAAAAACATAATACTTTCAAAGATATATATGCAGGGCAGTGGGAGAATGTTTAAATCTTTAAACAGAGGTCTACATGATTCTCTAGAGTTTACATTTGCCATAATTCTAATCGCTCTCTTTTGTATCCGAAACGTGCTTAGTACATCTGGCGACATACCCCAAAATATGATCCCATATCTTAAGTATGAATGGAAATAAGCAAAATAAGTATTTCTTAATGTGTGCATGCTAGTGCAGGTTTTCAAAATACGTAACGCAAAGCACATCGAGTTCAGTTTAGTATTCAGATATTGTATATGTTTATTCCATTTCAAGTCTTGTTGTATCCATAGTCCTAAAAACTTTATTTCTGATTTATTTTCTATTTGATGACCATTTAATGTTATATTGGGCATCGCAGGATTCCTATTCTGTATAGTGTGGAAATTTAGACATACTGTCTTTTTATAGTTTATTATGAGGCGATTATCTTGTGACCATTTGGTTAACTCTCCTGTAACGGAGTCAGCAGACTGCTGTATGACCTGTTTAGTTTCACCTTTTATTACGAGTGTTGTATCGTCCGCAAACAAAATTTCCTTATGTGAATGAACGTTCTGTGTTATATCATTTATATATAGAAGAAAGAGTAGTGGGCCCAAAACCGATCCCTGGGGTACTCCAAATTCAATAATTCCCTCATTGGACAATGTTTCATTAAGTAATTTGGTTCCATCATCCTTGTGTCTCAAGCTTACTATTTGTTTACGCCTTGTTAAGTAAGACTCTATCCATTTATTAGCTAGACCTCTAACACCGTATTGATTTAGTTTGGTAAGGAGGATTTTATGGTCAACTACATCAAATGCTTTCGATAAATCCAAGAATAGGCCAGTTACATGTTCCTTATTGTCAATTAATTTCAGTATACTATTACTACATTCGTAAATTGCTGTCTGTGTAGATTTTTCCGTTCTAAATCCATGTTGTGAGTTTGATAATATTTTATTTTTTTCTATGAAACTTATCAGTCTCTTATACATAATTTTTCCCACAATTTTTGCAATACCAGTTGGTAAGGTAATAGGACGATAGTTATCTAATTCATCTTTTGAACCGTTTTTGTGCACTGGAATTACTTTTGATAACTTCAAAATATCCGGGTAAGTTCCTGAGAGAATTGAACTGTTTATTAAGTGCGTAAGTGGATTTATTATATTTTCTGCACATTTCTTTAAAATTGCATCAGGGATTCCATCAATGCCAGCACAGAATTTATTTTTTAGCTCTTTTATAACTATTCTTACCTCTTCACTTGTGACATGATTTATAAATAAAGAATCACTGCATATATTTATTTTATTATTAGAATTTAGTGTATTTACCTGTGATTTATTTAATAATTTTTGCGGAATTTCCAGAAAATAGTCATTAAAAGTGTTTGCTATTTCCTCTGGATTATTAATCACTTTATTATTTCTGGTCAGTGTAATGTTCCTTTGTATTTTAGCAGATTTTCCAGTTTCTTTCTTTATTACGGACCACATCGCCCTGTTTTTATTAGATGATTGGGAAATAAAATTATCATTATGCATTTTCTTTGCTAGTCTTATTACCTTATTTAATATGCTAGTGTATTTTTTGTAGTATAAATTGAATTCAGGTGTTGTGTGGTATTGTTTATATAATTTGTGTAGAAATTTCTTTCTTTGACATGAATTTATAATCCCTGTTGTTATCCAATTGCTAGTTTTGTTATTTTGAACAGTTCTTCGTTTAAAGGGGAATGCTATTTCAAAATAGTGTTTTAGGGTACTGTTAAATGCATTAAATTTATCATTTACATTTTCTAGTTCATAAATTTCTGACCATGTTTCCTTATTTAATAAGTCATTGAAATATGTAACATTTGATTCAGTGAATGACCTGCACTTTGATTTTACTCCATTATCATTATTATTGATTACTTCGGATACTTCAAAACTCAGTATTTGTCCATGGTGGTCACTAAAACCCGGACAATAGACTTCTATTGAATGGTGATATTTATCTGTATTTATAAAAATTTGATCAGGAGTGGTTTTACTAAATTTTGTTATTCTTGTTGGTGTATTTACTGTAGGTTTCAGTCCATAGGAAATTAGTAACTGGTTTAATAATTCACAATTTCTATCAAGTTTTAAGAAATCCACATTTACATCCCCACAAATTATTATATCGAAATTTACTTTGCTCATGTTATTGAGTAACAAATCTAGTTTATCTATAAATAGAGGAAACTTTCCTGACGGAGAACGGTATACGCATACAATTATTAACTTAAACTGCTGAATTTTTACGGCAGAGAATTCAAAATCCTGTTCCATAATTAGATAATCATAAGCTGTTATCTGTTCATGATCTAAATTATTTCTTAAGAAGATGCAAGTACCACCATGGCTAATATTAGATCTAGAGTATTTACTAGCTTGTATAAACCCTGGGAATTGAATTAATTCGAGTTGTTCCTCTTTCAGCCAATGTTCTGAAATACATAGTGCTGAGATGTCTTTAAGTTCATTTTTAAGCATTAGATTTATGTAATCAATTTTATTATAAAGAGACTGGACATTCTGGTGGTAAATTTTAAATTTGTTACTTTTACAAGCTTGTGTTGGTGATTTATTTACATTATTATTATCATAATTGTTATTATTATTGTTGCTAGACAAATCCGAAATACCATTGTTGCACTCCGTTAAATTTGACTTTAAAAGATGTGAATGCCAAACCTCACGTTTGGCTTCTTCTACCAGTTTCCCTGCTTCCACTCTAATGATATTACTGTTGAATTATTCTTAACATTTGAATTTACAATTTTGCAGATTTCATCACTAAGATACTCTTTTCCTAATCTATTTAAGTGTAGGCCATGCCGAGTGTGGAACTTCCTGTCTAATTTACTTACATCTACAATTTGGACATTTGGAAAACTCTTACAAATTTTATGAATTTTTCCATTTGTAGCCTCTATTTCTACATTTACACATGACTTGGGAATTAAATCGTGTCTCTGCGGAATGTTTACAATAATGACATTTGTGTTTTGCATGGATGGCAATGTACCCTTTAAATCTTTGATTACCTTTTTACTCTCATTTCTATAGACGTCGTTTGCTCCAGCGATGATCACTGCGTAGTCCTTTGCAGTAAGGGACGCACACTCTCCTATCATCCCGTTCGTGACTTCTGCAATCTGAGCTCCCGGCTTCACTGTCGAAGTGACCTCCATTTCTCGGTTTCTCTCCAAAACGCTTGCTGCTACATCTCGCCCGTGGCTATCCGCAAATATCCGCATCTTCCTGGATTTTCTCTTTATCACTCTCTTCTTTTCTTCTTGAGGAAAGTCATCATTTTCTTCGACAAGCACTCCAAATGAATTTGAGACGGGAATTTCAGTTACATGTACTCCATTTATAGGCCTAGGCTTATTCAATCTTACCTTACCAGCAATCACTGTCGACCAAGTTTCCTTGCTTTCCTCTCTGTTTCCTTTTAATGTATTCAACTCTTCCATTAACTTAGCAATATCTTCCTTTAGCAGCTTTATAATTTCGTCTTTTGAGGACAGTTCGTTTCTCAGGTTATGACATTCGCATGACGGTAGCGGTAGGCCTACATTACGACAATCGGTTTCACTTTTCTCCTCATTCAATTTTACCTGAGATCTTGTGATGATTTTATTTGCATTTTTTACTTTTATTTTGCACGACGAGCATAAATCCGTTACTGTTACACAACCTGACGAGATACTAACACTGTTTACTGTCGTCATACTAGAGATCTAAGTGAGCCTAGATGTTTACACCAAATTACACTAAATTTAATTTAATTATTACTACCTAATAGAATTAATCTAATAACCTACCAATAAAGAAGAATGTGAAATACGTATATCTTCCAATCGGGTGAAGTCTCGTAAAAGCACCACTGCTTTACTTGGTTCAAACAGTGATTGAAGAAGTCACCGAATCTTTGGATACACGTTCCCAAAACTTAGTTTAAGTTTATTAAATTATCAACAAGAATTTCTAAATACTATCAATATTCCGTATTACACTTGATCTAAGGAAAGTAACTTTATAGATTTTAAGCCTCTGTTATAATATTTTACCACTTTTATCAAATATTTACACTAGCTGCTATTTCACTACACTTTCACTGTGACGCCATCTTGCCGCAGCTATGATAAGATTTTGAATGAAGATTACCGTCACAAATCATTATTAAAACCTTTATTAAACCAGATTGTGACATTAACATGTATAACTAACCTTCATTGGTCGATTATATTAAACACGATTATGAAAATTATCAACCGGATGAACATGTGGTTAATGTATTTCTTAAATTAATAATTTAAACAATTTAAATGTTAATATTGTAAATAATTGCTGTAAATATTTTTGAAAATAATGTGGAACGAGAGTGATGTTAAAGGCGTGCTTATAATATTTTTATTGTCTTTGACAAATATTATAAACAATTTCTAATTGTTATAAATAATTTATGTGATTTTGTTATAAACATTTAAGAGCTAATTAAATATTTGGATTGAACTTAACAAGTTTAAGGAATTAACATAATGATCCAATAGGATGTGAGTAAAGTACTTGAAAGATTTGCGTAAATAATGTGAGTTGTCTTGTAGACATTTAAAAGCTTGAGAGAGCAAGCTGTATTCTTACGTAACGTAGCATGTAAGAAGGGAGTCCATTCGACCAGTATGCAACAGGTTGAAGGGTAGCTCGCAGCTGGGCCAACATCTGGTTCTCAGCGTGTGAGGTCGTCCACACTCTTGCCTTGCGACTATAAATACCATTCTCATGTTTATTAAAAGGAAACCAAATGCTCTATATATATGTCACACCCTGACGTCCTTTTCCAATCCAATTATGTTATGAATATTACGTTATTTGGAGCTCTTGGGAGCTAATATGTTCTATATCATGTTGTATGATAATTTTTGCAAGTCCTACAGGAGGACGTAGTCAGATTGACTTGGGCTACTGATAGCCACGTTTATTTTGTTGTGTTATTAAAATCATACCCTTTATTTGAAATAAAGCATTTTGTACAGTTCAAAGTTCTCGTCTTCGTCCTGGTTCATTTTTAAATGTCATGGTGGAGGTTATTGTGTGAACAGACTTTAGTGATCCTGTTGTCAACTCAATCCCCGAGATAATTAAGAGGTAAGTAACGGTAAGTATGAACCCCCGTCTATTTTGGTGTGTTCCACAATGATTTCCTGTGAACTTCTGTGCTCTTATCTCGATAGTATCTGTCAGTGCCATTTTCGTTGATGTAGCTGAGCCGGTGCGATTGATTGTTGGCAATCCGATTGAGGGGGCGGATATCTGACAGCCTACTATCCAGGTAAACGGGGACAGAAAGATTGGCGACCCTAAAACGTGGGGATTGTTCAACAAAACTGGATCACCAGGTTGAACGCCAGAAAGATTGGCGCACCTAAAACGTTGGGGCTCGATTCAACATAACTGGATTACCAGGTTGAACGCCAATAAGAGTGGCAAACCTAAAACGTGAGGTTCGATTAGACTCAAATAAAGAGGTTGATTCTTTGTTAGATGTCTAGGCCAATTGTAGTATTTAAGAGTGTGATTATATAGGAATTAAATGTTGTATTGTGTTAGGAAAATTACACTCAGAAAAGATCAGATCTTATACAACTTGGGAAAGGTTAAATATGCTGAAAACTTAGAAAAATCGCCTATGATCTGGAATCTTATTTTATTTGACCGGCTTATGACATTTTAGTCATATTAAAGATAAAATTAAATTATTTTGATTGTAAATGTAAATTATTTGTGTTAGGATATTTTAAAATGAGCCAAAGAAATTTGAACATGTGCTTGAGTTTGTTTCAACATGAAGTATCTTCGAAGGTTAATTATAAGGTAGTTATAAGTTAGATTTAAGACAGAAAATTGATCAAAATTATATGTGGTGAAAAATGTTGCTCAAATGTTGTTATTTTGCTCTATTGATGTATGTCCCTACAGCAGTCTATTTTTGAATAATATTGTAATGGCAGATGAAAGTTTGAGGATAATGTTAGAGGAGATGTCTGCTAACTTGAAAGCTAGCATGAATAGTAGTATGAAGCAGATGCTGAATGAAAGCATGAAGGAGAATAATAGTCGAATGGAGGAGAATGTTAGTAATTTGTCTGCCAATTTGAATGCAAGAATGGAGGAGAATGTTAGTAATTTGTCTGCTAATTTGAATGCAAGAATGGAGGAGAATGCTAGTAATTTGACAGCTAGCATGGGTGAAAGTTTGAAGGGTATTCAAACTAGTGCTGCTAATTTGGAGGATAATATGTCGCGTTTACAGATTAATACCCTAGGAATTGAAAATACTGTAACTGACATCCGCACAGATGTATCTAATGTGCATAAAAATGTTGATGATGTTAAATTTGATGTGTCTAAGGTACAGAAAGACCTTACAATGTTAAATCTAGATGTAGCTAATGTCCGAGGGGACATTTATTGTGCTAGAGCCGAAGTAGTTGTTGTCAAAAATGATGTTGCGACTGTCCAAGACAAGGTCGAGGAAGTCCAAAAAGAAATTCAAAAAGCTAGAACTGATGTATCCAATGTTCAGGTAGACATTAATAACATTCATTCGGATATAACTGAGGTGCAAAGTGACATAACTAAGATTCAGGTAGAGGTCAACACAGTTTTCGTAGATATTACTAAAGTCCAAACTGATGTAAATAAAGTCAGGGAAGAAATCGAAAACTCAAAAACTCTTTGTACGCGTAATATAACTGCATTAGCGACTAGGTTAGTCGATGAATCAGTTAGAACAACAACGTCTTTAGCAGAGTTGAAGTATGATGTAGAGGTCATGAGAACCCAGGTATTAGACCATAATAGAGTATTAAAAGAGGATATCGAAGTAGACATAGCAGAAATGTTAACAGCAAACGTAGCGGTATGGAAAGACGAGTGGAATAAGTCAAGTGGGGAACATGTAACCCAAATTCAGGAAAGGATTGAAAGAAAACTTGCCAGTACTCAGATAGAAATTAACAATGAAGTAGTACAGATTAGGAAAGATTTAAGCGTCAGGATAAATTCGCTATCCGAAAAACAAGTTGACGATAGAACACAACTAGATCAGGATATGCAAACTTTAAAATCCACATTAGAGGAACAGATGCATAAAGTTGTCTCGGATGTAAATGAAACGACGAGTAAACTGCAAAATTTGAAGTTAGGAGAGGCTAGTTTAATGGAGAACTACAAAGAAGAGATAATCAAGAAAGTCTTAACGGAAATCACCGACAAGGATACAGAAGGCTTAGCTTGCGGATTGAATAGGAATTATACTAGAAGATATAACCTAGATCCAGAAGAGAGAGACGTGACTCCTGAAGAACGTGTATCCAGATTCAGAGAGGAGGATGACGAGAGGAATATGGAACCTGAGTGGAACTACCGAGATAGTGGGAAAAACTATCCGGATTCATATCCGAGGAACGTAACGGTCATCAGGAATTTCGAAGATAAACCGCAAAAATTCAGTAACACTGATAGTTTGACACCTATAGAGTATGTAAGGAATCTCAAAGATTATTTCATCGAAGCTCACATTCCCAGAGAGAGAGAGATGAAGATAGTAGAGAGATATCTGATTGGAGGACCCCTCGAATGGTTTCACGCATTTAGATACACATTCAGTAACTTTGACGAGTTTGCAGAGGCATTAATCAAACGATTTTGGTCCATAGAAGCGCAGAATTCGTTAAGAGCGGAGGTGTATTCAAGAAAATACTCAGGTACTCTTCCAACGCGGTACGCTGATTTCTTTACGAGTCAATTGTCCCGCTTGAGATTCTTACAACCCCCATTGTCCACGGAGCAACTAATTGATGCGATTTCTCGTATGCTGCCAGTTGAGGTGAGGAGACTAATAATTTCGTCCAACATCAGGGATTTATCCAGCATGGATGAATTACTGAGAAGGTTAGACTACACAAGTCCAATGCCTAACGTAGTACAGAAAGGTCAAAGGCAGGAGTTTAAAGAAATCAATACGGTATACATGGACCAAGTCCAACAAACTGACAAGCCAGAGGAGGAGAAAACTGACAATGTAGGTCCTCACAGGAATAATCAGTTTAGAAATAACAGATCACAAGGTTACCGACCGTATCAACAGAGAAGAGGTTGGAACTACAACCGAGGAAACTACAATGGAAGAGGCAGATATTACAACAATAATGGGTATAACCGAAACTATAATAGGAATAACCAAAACCAAAATAGAAACCAGAATACTCAAGGTCAGGTTATGACACCCGATCAGTATCAGCAAAGAGAGAAGGAAAGCCAGCAATACTTAAAAGAATTAAGGGATAAAGAAGCCGACAATCAAAAGAAAAGGCAGGATGTTGTAATCGATCCTGGTCCTTCTATGAGCCAGCAGAACTTAGAAAATAGAAATACTGGTCAGAAGAGAAAGTAGAGAGGAAAGAATACATTAACCACACACAACCCAGAGTAGAAGAAATTTATGATTAAGGAACATAGAGGAAATATCATCCTAGAGTAAGCCAGTAATAATTCAATTTCGTGTTCAAGAGAGTTGAGATACTTGTAACATTGAGTTTAAAAACAATTTGCAACTGTTTTTAAAACGTGGTGAGAGGAGAATGCCCCCGTAATTGAATTATATAGAGACCACGGTGGCTATATTTGAAATTATAATGAAAGTTATGGTTGTCATGGTTATGACGTGGGTAGTCATGATGTAAGAACGGATGACGCAAATGTTATGCCAGCAAGCTACTTGAGCTGAGATTCTCAGTGACGTCAGCATTTAGTCGAGAATGTTCCAAGATTTACGACGCAGTCGCAGGAAACGAGGAATTCTGCTGAGGAAGAAACTATGCTATTGGAGGAGAGGCATGAACCAATGAACGATAGTTTAAAGGAAGACGGAGATTGCTGAAACTATGGTATTTTTATTACTTTTGGAATGCAGAATTGTGGAAATCCATTTGCAGTAAAAGCATTGATTTGGAATTTTGGTGAAATTTATTTTCAGTTTTTGAATTTTGAAAATCCGTCATGTATTAACGAAGTTGGAACTTTTAGCGATGACGCAGTATCACGCTCTGGAAGGGATGGAAACGCCCCTCGTGAAGTTAATAAAAGGGCTTGCGCAGAAGAGAGGAGCCTCTTTCATTCTCCGATCATTCTCAGATCTCATTCTCAGATCATCGAAGTATAATTGTGAAAGTTCTTTTCTTATACAGTCATTATAGTGAGACGTCGAAGTGAACAGTAGTGAAAAGAGTCGTCTTTATAACGCGTGGCGAGGCCACTATATTAACGAGATCCAAGTCAAACTAGGTGAAGTTAAAACGGACCTTAGAAAGCTTCTACAAGTTTAGCTTCGAACAGTTAGCGGTCGCCGATAAGCTAATTGTATTGTGCAGTGCTACATAAAGTTATAGAGAAAAGCTGAACAATTTCGACCGATTAGTTTGAAAGATATTAGCAGTTTTATACGACTGACAAAAGTGATTATCTCGCCACAAGAGAAGCACTATTGTATAGCCAGAATCAACGCAACGGCTAACGCTGCGAGTGGAATAGAAAGACTTCAGATTGCTTTGTTACACAACGCTACAGTATAATGGAGCAATTTAATACGGCAGTTTGTTCTTCTAACACTACAACCGAAGAGCAGATGGAAGGCTAAAGGACTTAATGCAATTGGGACATATTTCAACGGAGTAAGATAGCGACATGGAACTTCGCTAATTGCTATTCCACACAAGCGAACATGTGGTGAATACCATCTACACCCATGTTTCGTGATTAAAGGCTGAATACTATCGAACAGCCATAGGAATGATTTCATACTCTTTCAATATGAATAATTTCTTCGGAAATTTCTACAAAACTTCATGGCGATTGTCTACTGGAACTTCAGGGAATTTTTCAAGAGAGGTCAGGGTGGTCCCGACTCACAAGGAAGATTATTGCCGGAAGGATGTCTATTCGTCTTCGAGGAGCAGCGCGATTTCCGGAGAAGGAAGCAGTTCGATTCTCCGAGGGTGCTATTTCCTATTTCGAGGATGGAGCTCAGCTTTAACTTGGTGAAATGGATCCATCAGCAGTCTTCTTTGAGGAATTTTCCTCTGGAACGTCAATCGGCAGATAAGGTAGTCGTGAACGTTTATTGTATTTGAGTTTATTAATGATGTTTGAGCAACTATTTTTCCCATATTTTTATCCTCATGTATTTTGCCCTATTTTCTTGTTTGAGATTCATATTCTCAGTACACCTTGATGAGTTATGCCTTTTTCGACGATTTATTAAGACATTGTTATGTCATGGGCATAGTTAATGATTTTGGGATCAGTTGAGACTGATATTTAGATTTTTCAGTAAATAATTTTTTTTGTAGTCAAGATTTGACTGTAAGTTAATGATTTTTAATGGCAGATTTAAATTCAGACAGCGTGTCACTTTATTAAAGTAATTCTACCCCAGTTTAATTACTTTGACCATTTTCTGTCATCATCAAGAAGGAAGAACATTTAAATGATTTTAGAGCGTTAAAATCTCTTACGTTGTCGACGATCTTGGAAATACTAGTCGTTATTTGAATTGATTGCAACACAGACATTTATCGTCAGTTATGAATAATCATTGCATCATAGACACTTTTGTGAAAGAGTAACTTTAATAATGAATTATTGAATGCATTAAAGTCAAGAACTTTTGTTAGGAGTTTTTCTCAATTAGAGTTTTATAGAACGATGTTTGCATTCCCCAGTCTAATTGGATTCTATTCGACTACTTTGCATTTTAGTCGCACTTTATTTGATGATAGTATTTTCATACTACAATTTCTTTTAAGATGTGAATCTTAAATTTTGATAGACCAGACAGGCGTATATAAGCGTATTCACTATTAAATTTGTTTGTGATTGGCAAGTTTTGACTTCATTTCGGTTCATGAATGAAATCCACGAAGGTTAAATTAAAGAAAAACAGTTTTGAAACAATTAATGATTATAAGAATTTTTAAGTGGAACTATAAATGTATAATCGCTAGTGCAGCGCGTGTTGAAAGTCGCTGATGTATAAAGCCCTTGAATATGAAGGAAGTTCCCACAGGAATTAATGTTAAAGAATTATTTGTGGAAGTGTTGTAAGTTATGTGGAAGTTTTTAATGCCATATAGATTAATATATGATGAATTTTGGGCCTAATTTTAATGCAGTTTGTGCATTAACTTGTTAGCGAAGGATTTTCCGCTGGAATAAGATTGTCATAGTTCGTTGAAAATTAATCAAGTGAATTTACTGTTATAATTAACACGAGTTTTGAAAGAATTTGAGATAAGATTTTGAATGAAGATTACCGTCACAAATCATTATTAAAACCTTTATTAAACCAGATTGTGACATTAACATGTATAACTAACCTTCATTGGTCGATTATATTAAACACGATTATGAAAATTATCAACCGGATGAACATGTGGTTAATGTATTTCTTAAATTAATAATTTAAACAATTTAAATGTTAATATTGTAAATAATTGCTGTAAATATTTTTGAAAATAATGTGGAACGAGAGTGATGTTAAAGGCGTGCTTATAATATTTTTATTGTCTTTGACAAATATTATAAACAATTTCTAATTGTTATAAATAATTTATGTGATTTTGTTATAAACATTTAAGAGCTAATTAAATATTTGGATTGAACTTAACAAGTTTAAGGAATTAACATAATGATCCAATAGGATGTGAGTAAAGTACTTGAAAGATTTGCGTAAATAATGTGAGTTGTCTTGTAGACATTTAAAAGCTTGAGAGAGCAAGCTGTATTCTTACGTAACGTAGCATGTAAGAAGGGAGTCCATTCGACCAGTATGCAACAGGTTGAAGGGTAGCTCGCAGCTGGGCCAACATCTGGTTCTCAGCGTGTGAGGTCGTCCACACTCTGGCCTTGCGACTATAAATACCATTCTCATGTTTATTAAAAGGAAACCAAATGCTCTATATATATGTCACACCCTGACGTCCTTTTCCAATCCAATTATGTTATGAATATTACGTTATTTGGAGCTCTTGGGAGCTAATATGTTCTATATCATGTTGTATGATAATTTTTGCAAGTCCTACAGGAGGACGTAGTCAGATTGACTTGGGCTACTGATAGCCACGTTTATTTTGTTGTGTTATTAAAATCATACCCTTTATTTGAAATAAAGCATTTTGTACAGTTCAAAGTTCTCGTCTTCGTCCTGGTTCATTTTTAAATGTCATGGTGGAGGTTATTGTGTGAACAGACTTTAGTGATCCTGTTGTCAACTCAATCCCCGAGATAATTAAGAGGTAAGTAACGGTAAGTATGAACCCCCGTCTATTTTGGTGTGTTCCACAATGATTTCCTGTGAACTTCTGTGCTCTTATCTCGATAGTATCTGTCAGTGCCATTTTCATTGATGTAGCTGAGCCGGTGCGATTGATTGTTGGCAATCCGATTGAGGGGGCGGATATCTGACAGCCTACTATCCAGGTAAACGGGGACAGTACGAGTGGTTGGTCCCGGGTTCGAATTTTGGCCAGGCCATGGGGACTGGGTGTTTGTGACGTCTTCATGTACAAAGAAACCAAACAGTGTAAACAAATGGAAATAACAGAAACAAGTTTAACAGAAAAAGTGGTATCACGCTTGGTTTGTATTTAGGAGTCCCGATTTCATGACTATCCTAGAGCAGACATTTTTACTCCTTTATAGTTATTTTGTTATGTCCTCACTACTTCTTACTACACGTTCTCTGCCTAGTTTTGTTCAAATTATTTCCGGGGGCGATTTAAATGATAAACATTGAATTCTCACTTGAATTTGTATTTTCCCTACTCCCCGTTCAAAACCATGAATGAATGCTATTCGTGATAACTATTAGAATTTTATTGCCGTAATAATAATAATAATAATAATAATAATAATAGTAATAATAATAGTAATCTATATATATAAAAATCAATGCTCCGTGATAGTTTGTCTGTCTGTCTGTCTGTGGGTATGTCTCCTATGCGTTCATATACCATTCATCCGATTGCGATGAAACTTGGGTGAGATGTTGAGTACACTCCAAGGAAGGTTTCAAAATTAGTGAATACATTTCACAGTAGATAGCACACGAGTAGATTCAACAAATGAGCGACGACACGCAAAGCGTTTCAACAAAGTCCCGTATGCATTCATATACCATTCGTCCGATAGCCATGAAACTTGCGTAAAATGTTGTGTACATTTCAGGGAAATTTTCTGGTTTAGTAAATCCACTTTACAATAGGCAGCGCACGAGTATATTCAACAAATGAGCTACGACGTGCGAAGCATTTCAACAAAGTCACATATGCGTTCTTATACCATTCGTCCGATAGCGACGAAACTAGGCTGAAATGTTGTGTACACTCCAGGGAAGGTTTCTAGCTTAGTAAATCCCTTAAAAAATAGGTAGAGCACGAGTAGAATCAACAAATGAGCGAGGACGGGCGAAGCGTTTCAACAAGTCCCATATAAGGGCATATGCCATTCATCCGATAGCGATGAAACTTGGGTGAGATGTTGAGTACACTCCAGGGATGGTTTCTGGCTTAGTACATCCATTTCACAATAGGTAGCGCACCAGTAGATTCAACAAATGAGCGATGACACGCGAAGCGTTTCAATAAAGTCCCGTATAAGGTCATATACCATTCGTCTGAGAGTGATAAATATTTGGTGAATTGTTGTGTACACTCCATGAAAGGTTTCTGGCTTAGTAAATCCATTTTACAATACGAAGCGCACGTTTAGATTCAACAAATGAGTGACTACGCGCGAAGCGTTTCGACAACGTCCCGTATACGTTCACATACCATTCATCCGATTGCGATGAAACTTGGGTGAGATGTTGTGTACACTCCAGGGAAAGTTTTTGGCTGAGTACATCCATATTACAATGCGTAGCGCAAGAGAAGAATCAACAAATGAGCGACGACACGCGAAGCGTTTCAAACAAGTCCCGTATGCATTCATATACCATTCGTCCGATAGCGATGAAACTTGGGTGAGATGTTGTGTACACTTCATGGAAGGTTTCTGGCTTAGTAAATCCACTATACAATAGGCAGCGCACAAGTTGATTCAACAAATGAGGGACGACGCCCGAAGCGTTTCAACAAAGTCCCCTATAAGGTCATATACCATTCTGCCGTTAGCGGTGAAACTTGGGTGAAATATGGTGGACACTCCAAGGAAGGTATGTGGCTTAGTAAATACATTTCACAGTAGGTAGCACACGAGTAGATTCGACAAAGGAACGACGACACGCGGAGCGTTTCAATGCAGTCCCCTATTCCTTCATATCCCATTAGCGTTTCAACAAAGTCCCGTATAAGGTCATATAGCATTCTGCCGTTAGCGGTGAAACTTGGGTGAAATATGGTGGACACTCCAAGGAAGGTTTCTGGCTTAGTAAATACATTTAACAGTAGGTAGCACACGAGTAGATTCGACAAATGAACGACGACACGTGGAGCGTTTCAATACAGTCCCCTATGCCTTCATATCCCATTAGTCCGATAGCGATGAAACTTGGGTGCGATGTTGTGGACACTTACGTGTCGGTTTCTAACTTAGTAAATACTTTTACAGTAGGTAGCGCACGAGTAGATTCAACAAATGAGTGACGGGACGCGAATCGTTTAAACAAAATCCGGTATGTGTTCATATACTATTCATCCGATTGCGATGAAACATTGAACAGTTATTGTGTATACGCCAGGGAAGGGTTTCAACTTAGTAAATTCATTTCACAATAAGTAGCGCAAGAGTAAATGCAACAAATGGGTGACGACGCACGAAGCGTTTCAACAAAATCCCCTATTGCGTTCATATAACCTTCTTCGATTGCGATGAAACCATGATGAGTTATTGTGTACACGCCAGGGAAGGGCTTCGACTTAGTAATACATTTCTCAATAGGTAGCACACGAGTAGATTCAACAAATGAGTGACAGCGCACGAATCGTTTAAACAAAACCCCGTATACGGGCATATACCATTCAACCGATTGCGATGAAACATTGAAGAGTTATTGTGTACACGCCAGGGAAGGGTTTAGACTTAGTAAATCCATTTCACAATAGGTAGCCCACGAGTATATGCAACAAATGGGTGACGACGCGCGAAGCGTTTCAACAAAATCCCCTATGCGTTCATATAACCTTCTTCGATTGTGATGAACCCGTGATGAGTTATTGTGTACACGCCAGGGTAGGGTTTCGACTTAGGAGATGAAGGTCTGATCAGGTTATTTCACTTGGTGTGTAGGATTTATGAGACAGGTGAGGTACCCCCTGATTTTAAGAAGAATGTAATCATCCCTATACCAAAGAAAGTGGGAGCTGACAGATGTGAAGATTACCGTACAATCAGCTTGATTACTCATGCTTCAAAGATCCTGTCTAGAATAATTTACAAGAGGATTGAAAGCCATATAGAAACGGAGTTGGGTGAAGACCAGTTTGGTTTTAGGAGAAATGTAGGAACAAGGGAAGCTGTACTAAGCCTTAGGCTGATTTTGGAAGGTAGAATAAGGAAAGATAAGAGAACGTTCATGGCATTTGTAGACTTAGAAAAGGCTTTTGATAACGTTGATTGGACTAAATTGTTTGACATTTTGAAATCGATTGGAATAAAGTACAGGGATGGGAGGGTGATATACAATCTGTACAGAAACCAGACAGCAGTCATTCGAGTTGAAGGACATGAGAGAGAAGCTGGTATTCAGAAAGGTGTAAGGCAAGGCTGCAACTTATCACCCATACTTTTCAATCTTTACATTGAACAAGCAATGAAGGAAATTAGAGAAAAATTTAAAGTGGGAGTGAAGATTCAAGGAGAAATAATTTCAACTCTGAGATTTGCTGATGACATCGTCATCTTGGCCGACACGCCTGAGGATTTGAATGAGTGTTTGAATGGTATGGACTCCGTCTTACGGAAAGAATTCATGATGAAAATTAATAAATGTAAAACAAAAATACTGGAATGCAGCCGAAATAAATCAGAAACCTCTATGGAGATCAAATTGGCAGGTGAAAAGCTGAAGGAAGTAGGAGACTTCTGTCACTTAGGAAGCAGAATAACCAGTGATGGACGAAGCAAAGAGGATATAAAAAGTAGGTTGGCTCAGGCAAAGAAAGCATTTCTACAAAAAAGGAATCTGCTGACATCGAATATAGATTTACGTATTAGGAAGTCATTTTTGAAAGCCTTTGTCTGGAGCGTGGCGCTCTATGGAAGTGAAACTTGGACTATTGGTGCAGCAGAAAAGAGGAGAATTGAAGCATTTGAAATGTGGTGTTACAGGAGAATGATGAAGATCAGATGGGTAGATAGGGTTACAAACAAAGAGGTATTAAGACGAGTGGGAGAGGAGAGATGTTTCTGGCGACTGTTAATGAAGAGAAGAGATAGGTTGGTAGGACACATACTAAGACACCCAGGAATAGCAAGCTTAGTTATGGAAGGAAGGGTCGAGGACAAAAACTGTAGGGGTAGACCAAGGTTAGAATATGTTAAACAGATTGCCTCGGATGTAGGGTGTCGGGAGCTATGTAGAGATGAAACGATTAGCTCAGGACAGGGAGGCATGGAGCGCTGCATCAAACCAGTCAAAATACTGAAGACTCAAACAACAAATCCATTTCTCAATAGGTAGCTTACGATTAGAATCAAGAAATGAGTGACAGCGCACGATTCGTTCAAACAAAATCCCGTATACATTCATATGCCATTCATCCGATTGCGATGAAACTTTTGAAAGTTCTAAATGATTCTAAATTAGAAAATCCATTTTATGATAGCTTAGAGGCAGTTAGCGGAAATTGAAAAACATGTTGTGTATCCAAAAGCACTTCAAGAAACAGAATTTCAACGCCAACTCTTTCTTTGATTGGCATTGCAACGCATGCCGGGTACAGCTTGTAATAATAATAATAATAATAATAATAATAATAATAATAATAATAGTAATAGTAATACTAATAATAGTAATAATAGTATTATTATTAATAATAATAATAATAATAATAATAATAGCCTATAGAGAATACTGCTCTAACCATATCACCTGTAGGCCTATCGCAGTCTCCCTCCTCACCTGGCGGAGCTAAACAGTTTTGATGTTTGTATATACCGGTACGTAAATAAATAAGATTCTCAATTCTGCTGTAGTGGCTAGCATTCTTGGCTGTCGCGCAGGAGGTCCGGGTTCGATTATCGACTCTGCCAAGAAATGTAATTCTGGTCTGAAGGCTGGAACGGGTCCTCTCAGCCTCGTGGGATAAAACTGAGAAGAGGTGGGTTGATTTCAAGTTCAGTCATCTAGAAGTGGCTCTTCGTGGCTTTCAACTTCTACTGCAACGCAAGGTCGGAATTATACCTAACGTAAGGCCACCACTGACTCCCACAACTTGCTCCTAACCAATGTACAGCCATCACAAGGACCCAGGTTGTCAGATAGATACCATCCAAGCACTTGGAGCAAAATGACCGCGATGTCAAAATACCCCCCCCCCCCCCTCCTGAAATAAATATATTAGGCCTACAACTTATCGACAACGCAAGGAGAAGTTCATACTCTTTCTTAGTAGGAAACGGGCATAGCATCATTTTAAATGTCTACTACCTGTATACCTCTAGACATCTCTTATTGGTCCAACTGATGACAGGCCCAGGGCTGTATGGAGTGATCACGGGCACTAGGCCCCGGGCTGTACAGAGTGATCACGGGCCATAGGCCCAGGGCTGTAGAGAGTGATCACGGGCCCTAGGCCCAGGGCTGTAGAGAGTGTTCACGGGCCCTAGGCCCAGGGCTGTAGAGAGTGATCACGGGCCCTAGGCCCAGGGCAGTAGTGAGTTATCACGGGCCCTAGGACCTGGGCTGTATAGAGAGTCACGGGCCCTAGGCCCCGGGCTGTAGAGAGTGATCACAGGCCCTAGGCCCAGGGCTGTAGAGAGTGATCACGGGCTCTAGGTCCTGGGCTGTACAGAGTGATCACGGGCCCTAGGCCCAGAGCTGTAGAGAGTGATCACGGGCCCTAGGCCCAGAGCTGTAGAGAGTGATCACGGGCCCTAGGCCCAGGGCTGTACAGAGTGATCACGGGCCCTAGACCCCGGGCTGTAGAGAGTGATCACTGGCCCTAGTCCCAGGGCTGTAGAAAGTGTTCACGGGCCCTAGGCCCAGGGCCGTAGAGTGTGATCACGGGCCCTAGGCCCAGGGCTGTAGAGAGTGTTCACGGGCCCTAGGCCCAGGGCTGTACAGAGTGATGACTGGCATAGGCGGAAGGCTGTAGAGAGTGATCACGGGCCCTAGGCCCCGGGCTGTAGAGAGTGTTCACGGGCCCTAGGACCAGGGCCGTATAGAGTGATCACGGGCCGTAGGCCCAGAGGGAAGTAGAGAGTGATAACGGGCCCTAGGTCCAGGGCTGTACAGAGTGTTCATGGGCCCTAGTCCCAGGGCTGTAGAGAGTGATCACGGGCCCTAGGCCCAGGGCCGTATAGAGTGATCACGGGCCTTAGGACCAGGGCTGCAGAGAGTGATCAAGGGCCCTAGGCCCAGGGCTGTAGAGAGTGATCACGGGCCCTAAGCCCAGGGATGTACAGATTGATCACGGGCCCTAGGCCCAGGGCTGTAGAGAGTGATCACGGGCCCTAGGCCCCAGGCAGTAGAGAGTGTTCACGGGCCCTAGGCCCAGGGCCGTATAGAGTGATCACGAGCCCTAGGCCCCGGGCTGTAAAGAGTGTTCACGGGCCCTAGACCCAGGGCTGTAGAGAGTGATCACGTGCCCTAGGCCCATGGCTGGAGAGTGTACACGGGCCCTAGGCCAAGGGCTGTACAGAGTGATCACGGGCCCTAGGCCCAGGGCTGTAGAGAGTGATCACGGGCCCTAGGCCCAGGGCAGTATGGAGTTATCACGGGCCCTAGGACCAGGGCTGTAGAGAGTGTCACGGGCCCTAGGCCCCGGGCTGTAGAGAGTGTACGCAGGCCCTAGGCCCAGGGCTGTAGAGAGTGATCACGGGCCCTAGGTCCAGGGCTGTACATAGTGATCACGGGCCCTAGGCCCAGGGCTGTAGAGAGTGATCACGGGCCCTAGGCCCAGGGCTGTACAGAGTGATCACGGGCCCTAGGCCCCGGGCTGTAGAGAGTGATCAAGGGCCCTAGTCCCAGGGCTGTAGAAAGTGTTCACGGGCCCTAGGACCAGGGCCGTAGAGTGTGATCACGGGCCCTATGTCCAGGGCTGTAGAGAGTGTTCACGGGCCCGTGGCCCAGGGCTGTACAGAGTGATGACGGGCCCTAGGCCCAAGGCTGTAGGAAGTGATCACGGGCCCTAGGCCCCGGACTGTAGAGAGTGTTCACGGGCCCTAGGACCAGGGCCGTATAGAGTGATCACGGGCCCTAGGCCCAGAGGGCAGTAGAGAGTGATCACGGGCCCTAGGTCCAGGGCTGTACAGAGTGTTCACGGGCCCTAGTCCCAGGGCTGTAGAGAGTGATCACGGGCCCTAGGCCCAGGGCCGTATAGAGTGATCACGGTCCTTAGGCCCAGGGCTGCAGAGAGTGATCAATGTCCCTAGGCCCAGGGCTGTAGAGATTGATCATGGGCCCTAGGCCCAGGGCTGTAGAGAGTGATCATGGGCCCTAGGCCCAGGGCCATATAGAGTGATCACGGGCCCTAGGCCCAGGGCCGTATAGAGTGATCACGGGCCCTAGGCCCAGGGGGTAGTAGATAGTGATCACGGGCCCTAGGCCCCGGGCTGTAGAGAGTGATCACGGGCCCTAGGCCCAGGGCTCTAGAGAGTGTTCACGGGCCCTAGGCCCAGGGCCGTATAGAGTGATCACGGGCCCTAGGCCAAGGGGGGCTGTAGAGAGTTATCACGGGCCCTAGGCCCCGGGCTGTATAGAGTGATCACGGGCCCAAGGCCCCGGGCTGTAGTGAGTGTTCACGGGCCCTAGGCCCAGGGCCGTATAGAGTGATCACAGGCCCTAGGCCCAGGGCTGTAGAGAGTGATCATGGGCCCTAGGCCCAGGGCCGTATAGAGTGATCACGGGCCCTAGGCCCAGGACTGTAGAGAGTGATCACGGGCCCTAGGCCCAGGGCTGTATAGAGTGATCACGGGCCTTAGGCTCCGGACTGTATAGAGTGATCACGGGCCCTAGGCCCAGGGCCGTGTAGAGTGATCACGGGCCCTAGGCCCAGGGGGGCTGTAGAGAGTGATAACGGGCCCTAGGCCCAGGGCTGTAGAGAGTGATCACGGGCCCTAGGCCCAGGGCTGTAGAGAGTGATCACGGGCCCTAGGCCCAGGGCTGTAGAGAGTGATCACGGACCCTAGGCCCAGGGACGTATAGAGTGATCACGGGCCCTAGGCCGCGGGCTGTATAGAGTGATCATGGGCCCTAGACCCAGGGCCGTATAGAGTGATCACGGGCCCTAGGCCAAGGTCTGTAGAGAGTGATCACGGGCCCTAGGCCCAGGGCTGATCAGCGTGATCAAGGGCCCTAGGTCCAGGGCTGTAGAGAGTGATCACGGGCTCTAGGCCCAGGGCTGTACAGCGTGATCACGGCCCTAGGTCCAGTGCTGTAGGGAGTGATCACGGGCCCTAGGCTCAGGGCTGTAGAGTGTGATCACGGGCCCTAGGCTCAGGGCTGTAGAGTGTGATCACGGGCCCTAGGCCCAGGCCTGTAGAGAGTGATCTCGGGCCCTAGGCCCAGGGCTGTAGACAGTGATCACGGGCCCTAGGCCCAGGGCTGTAGACAGTGATCACAAGCCCTAGGCCCAGGGCTGTAGAGAGTGATCACAAGCCCTAGGCCCAGGGCTGTAGAGAGTGATCACGGGCCCTAGGTCCAGGGCAGTAGATAGTGATCACGGGCCCTAGGCCAGGGGGGCTGTAGAGAGTGGTCATGGGCTCTAGGCCCAGGGCTGTAGAGAGTGATCATGGGCCCTAGGCCCAGGGCTGTAAGGAGTGATCACGGGCCCTAGGCCCAGGGCTGTAGAGAGTGATCACAGGCCCTAGGCCCAGGGTTGTAGGGAGTGATCACGGGCCCTAGGCCCAGGGCTGTAGAGAGTGATCATGGGCCCTTGGCCCAGGGCTGTAGAGAGTGATCATGGGCCCTAGGCCCAGGGCTGTAGAGACTGATCATGGGCCCTAGGCCCAGGGCTGTAGAGAGTGATCACGGACCCTTGGCCCAGGGCTGTAGAGAGTGATCACGGGCTCTAGGCCCAGGGCTGTAGAGAGTGATCACGGGCCCAAGGTCGAGGGCTGTAGGGAGTGATCAAGGGCCCTAGGTCCAGGGCTGTAGAGAGCGATCACGGGCCCTAGGTCCAGGGCTGTAGAGAATGATCACGGGCCCTAAGCCCAGGGTTGTAGAGAGTGATCACGGGCCCTAGGTCCAGGGCTGTAGAGAGTGATCACGGGCCCTAGGTCCAGTGCTGTAGAGAGTGATCACGGGCCCTAGGCCCAGGGCTGTAATGTGTGATAACGGACCCTAGGCCCAGGGCTGTACAGTGTGACCACGGGCCCTAGGTCCAGGGCTGTAGAGAGTGATCACGGGCCCTAGGCCCTGGGCTGTAGAGAGTGATCACGGGCCCTAGGCCCAGGGCTGTAGAGAGTGATCACTGGCCCTAGGCCCCGGGCTGTAGAGAGTGATCACGGGCCCTAGGCCCAGGGCTGTACAGAGCGATCATGGGCCCTAGGCCCAGGGCTGTAGAGAGTGATCATGGGCCCTAGGCCCAGGGCTGTAGAGAGTGATCATGGGTCCTAGGCCCAGGGCTGTAGAGAGTGATCATGAGCCCTAAGCCCAGGGCTGCAGAGAGTGTTCACGGGCCCTAAGCCCAGGGCTGTACAGAGTGATCACGGGCCCTAGGCCCAAGGCTGTAGAGAGTGATCACGGGCCCTAGACCCCGGGCTGTAGAGAGTGTTCACGGGCCCTAGACCCAGGGCCGTATAGAGTGATCACGGGCCCTAGGCCCAGAGGGAAGCAGAGAGTGATCACGGGCCCTAGTCCCAGGGCTGAAAAGAGTGTTCACGGGCCCCCAGCCCAGGGCTGTACAGAGTGATCACGGGCCCTAGGCCCAGGGCCGTATAGAGTGATCACGGGCCTTAGGCCCAGGGCTGCAGAGAGTGATCAAGGGCCCTAGGCCCAGGGCTGTAGAGAGTGATCATGGGCACTAGGCCCAGAGCTGTAGAGAGTGATCAAGGGCCCTAGACCCAGGGCCATATAGATTGATCACGGGCCCTAGGCCCAGGGCCGTATAGAGTGATCACGGGCCCTAGGCCCAGGGGGCAGTAGAGAGTGATCACGGGCCCTAGGCCCCGGGCTGTAGAGAGTGATCACAGGCCCTAGGCCCAGGGCTGTAGAGAGTGTTCACGGGCCCTAGGCCCAGGGGGGCTGTAGAGAGTTATCACGGGCCCTAGGCTCCGGGCTCTATAGAGTGATCACGGGACCTAGGCCCCGGGCTGTAGAGAGTGATCACGGGCAATAAGCCCAGGGCCGTATAGAGTGATCACAGGCCCTAGGCCCAGGGCTGTAGAGAGTGATCACGGGCCCTAGACCCAGGGCCGTATAGTGTGATCACGGGCCCTAGGCCCAGGGCTGTAGAGAGTGATCACGGGCCCTACGCCCAGGGCCGTGTAGAGTGATAACGGGCCCTAGGCCCAGGGGGGCTGTAGAGAGTGATAACGGGCCCTAGGCCCCGGGCTGTAGAGAGTGATCACTGGCCCGAGGCCCAGAGCAGTAGAGAGTGATCACGGGCCCTAGGCCCAGGGCTGTAGAGAGTGATCACGGACCCTAGGCCCAGGGCCGTATAGAGTGATCGCGGGCCCTAGGCCGCGGGCTGTATAGAGTGATCGTGGGCCCTAGGCCCAGGGCCGTATAGAGTGATCACGGGCCCTAGGCCCCGGGCTGTAGAGAGTGATCACGGGCCCTAGGCCCAGGGCTGTAGAGAGTGATCACGGGCCCTAGGCCCAGGGCTGTAAAGAGTTATCACGGGCCCTAGGCCCAGGACTGTACAGAGTGATCACGGCCCCTAGGCCAAGGGCTGTAGAGAGTGATCACGGTGTTCGCTTTGCGAATGTTTTTTGTTGGCTATGTTTCCCTTACGGTGTGAAACACACGTTCAATTTTTCTGCCCCATTATTTTAATTTCGTGAATTGCAGTCTGAACGCGGTGTTCTGATTTGTTTAATATTGGTGTTTCAATTTAATTGCTTTTCTGTAATATTCATGTCTACTCACCTGTTTTCTGTAGTGTCTTTCTAGACGTACTATACCGTCACATTTTCTCACGAGCACTGAGCTCTCTCCAGCGGTGACGCTCGCATTGTGCATGGGGCTGTGCTGTGATTGGCTGCTCTCTCGCCACACCTTCATGCTAGAAGGTTCCGCGCGCTGACGTCACTACCGCTATATAGCCTGAGGTCTCCCGGCCTACAGTGCCTACTCTTGTCCACTCTTCTCAACGGATTACATCTGCTCACCAGCATCCCTGCTGGGGTTACTGCCCTCTCGGGGTACCTCTGGCTGCCGGAGTCTCTTCTCCGCCGGCATAATCTCCCTGCTGGACTTGGCGGCCTGGCAGGGCAGTCTAAATTCATCAGCCTGCACTTCAACCAAAAATCTTCAACGTGGATCTACTCTGCAAATCGTAATTCTGAGAACATCATTTCACCAGCCGCAGGAGGTATTACCAAGAGCCTCTCTATGCTGGTCGCTATCTTTGGGAGAACCTATCATCATCTACTCTAGTTCCGAACCCGGAACCCTGGAACCTGCCAGAATGACCTCGCACCGCCAGAGCGGGCGCACTATTGCCGCCAGCTACTGAGGACCTCCGACTGCCGGCCTGATACTTCTTGTATCGTACCTTAGAAGAGGTGGTACCCTTTCACGTCCTTTATTCTGCCCGGATTCTTTCCGTCAGAAGAGTGTTTCATTTTAATCCACTTTGGAATGAATTTAAATGATTATGCTTCTTTTTTAGTAATTTTATATTTAATACTTTAAAGTTAATCACTGCTCTATTTACGTTTCCTGGAGAAACAAGTACCTTTTAATTGTTATTAATTTTTTATTGTCAGTTTTTAAAGTAATTTCTTTGAAGCTATCATTCCTGGCGACATATTCGCTTTATATTTAATAAATATCATTCAAATCTAAATCTTAACTTTTTGGTCTTTTCCCGCTCTGTCCTTCATTATCACCTTTTGTGTCCGAAACTTCATTCTGTCTAAATCCCCTAGGATGTACCACATCCACTTGGTACACCCCTTTCCATGGTACCTCAACCCCGGATCAAACCCAGAACCTTTATTCTGAGACCGCAAATTCAATTCAAAAAACTGGTTCAATCTAATATTTGTTCTATACATTTCAGTACACTGTGGCTAGCGCGGGAGATCTGCGGGAAGGCGGAAACAATCCCAGCATATTTGTACAACTGGTTTCTTTCCGGAGAGCAGGTCTGTCTGGTGCCACAAGCAGCTTTGGTGAGTGAGTTGTTCCAACTTTTCCAGCCATGCCACCAATAATTGATGATAAACTGTTAAACTCTCGGGCGGCCTACAAAGGTCAACTCACCCGGTTTCAAAAATATTTAGCTACTCTACCGAAAGAGGAACAAAACCTTGACATTATATCCCAGCGTTTAAAAGCTTTTGAACAGGCGTACGAGAAATATGATCTCGTGCAACTTGAAATTGAAATCAAAAGTCCAGAACATCAATCAGATAGGGAAGAAGTAGAGAGTAATTACTTTGATACACATGCTCAGGCTGTGGCATTAGTTAGAACTTTGACCCTGGCGTTGAAGGTAGAAGAAACTCAAGGAAGAATTAGCGACCATGGGAACGGTATCAAACCATTGCTACCTAAAATTGAAATTCCGCACTTTTCAGGAAAGGAAGAGATGTGGCAATCATTCTTTGAATTGTTCAGTTCATTAGTACATAATAATGCCACACTTCCGGAAATTCAGAAATTTCATTACTTAAAATCCATTTTGCAGGGGCCACCCCTTCAACTTATAAGAGAACTTCCCTTAACAGGAGAAAACTATAACATTGCTATCGAGCTTCTTAAAGGCCGTTATGGCAATGAAAAATTATGTTTACAAAGGCATATTCAAGCCTTATTTAACCTGCCCACCTTGCGAGCTGAAAGCTTGTCAACACTGCGAGCCTTGAGTGACGCGGTCCAACTACATGTCAGAGCATTGGCACGGTTGAACCAACCGGTCGAGCATTGGGATATATTCTTGATTCACTTGGTTACTTCTAAATTTGATTCATCAACCTTAAAGGCATGGGAGAGGGAACTAACAAATGACACGTCATATACCTATGATTCATTGCTTACGTTTATGAATAATAGATGTCAGGTTTTGTCAGCTGTAGCCTGTCATATGTCAGGAAGTGAAGATAACAAATCTAATGTTGTGAAACCAGTCGGTGCAAAAATAAACAAATCTGCTGTCTTTACTGTTCAGCATAATTCAATGGATTGTATTCTCTGTAAAGCACCTCACAGGTTATATTCCTGCGTTGCCTTTAAAGCCCTTTCTACCGATGAAAGACGCAAATTAATAGCTCAAAAAAGATATTGCTACAACTGTTTGTCAACTAGGCATATGGTGCCTGATTGCTTATCTAAAAATACTTGCTCCCATTGCAAGGCTCAACATCATACCTTGCTTCATAGGTTTGAAAAGCCACGTCAGGCTCCTTCCCCTGGATGTTCTAAAGATGCATCCCCAGGAGCTAATGCGCAATCTTATACTCAGAGCTCTAGCTCAATTCGTAGTTCCCAGGTGCTACTATCAACCGTGTTAATAAAAGTTCAAGATTCTTCTGGTAGATGGCTTGAAGCACGTGCCCTATTGGATAATGCCGCCACCCATGACTTCATAAGTGAGCGTCTCATTAAGAAACTTGGTCTTCCCAAGCAACCTACATTAATTCAGGTTACCGGTATTAACAATAGCAATGTTAAATCTTTGCATTTTGTTCGTGTTCACATCAAAGATGCTGTGAATTGTAACACAACATTGCAGTTGAATTGCCTTGCCATTGATACTATTGGCAGTAACACCCCTAGTAATTCTTTTGAAGTTAGAACGTGGCAATTTCCTCATAACATTCAGTTGGCGGATCCAACATTTAATACGAGCGCTCCGGTAGACATACTTCTCAGTGCCCAAGTATTTTGGCAATGTCTCCTTAGCTCTAAGGTTAAAATATCACCAGGAGTGTTTGTTCATCATACCAAGCTAGGTTGGTTAGTAACGGGTCAAGTCCCTCGTAAGTCATTTCAAAATTTCTCTCAATGTCATTTTGTCAATACAAGTCTCGATTATAACTTAGAAAGATTTTGGAAAATCGAAACTATAGATTCAGTTTCACCTTCCTCGGTTGAAAATGAAATGTGTGAAAAACAGTTTCGCGAAACGACCAAACGCAATTCAGAGGGTAGATTTGTCGTAACAATGCCCCGAGTGGATAATCCACCTCTTTTATTTGAAACACACCCTAGGGCTCTTAGAGCACTCTATGCTGTGGAAAACAAATTTAAACGTGACCCTGTTGTTAAAACTCAATACTCCACGTTTATGGAGGAATATGAGGCACTTGATCACATGGAGGTTGTTACCAAGAAAGATGATGCTTCTTATACCCCATCTGAAGTCATTTACCTCAATCATCATCCAGTTTGGAAGAATGAGATTTTAAAGGAAAACATAAGAGTGGTCTTTAATGGCTCTGCATTGGATGCCAATGGTACTTCTCTGAATGACACATTATTATCAGGCCCTCCTATTCAATCTGACATTTCTTCTGTCTTGATGAATTTTCGCTTATTCCCTATCGCAGTGATATCTGATATCAAGCAAATGTATAGGCAGATTTTGGTCGATCAACAACAGTGCGACCTTCAGAGAATTCTTTGGCGCGACGAGCCTACTAAACCTGTCAAGATTTTTCGGCTAAAAACCTTAACCTATGGACTAAAGCCCTCTGCTTTTCTAGCCATACGTACGTTGAAATTACTTGCTGAACAGGATGGCCCGTTGTATTCTCCTAAGGCTTCTGAAGTGTTAAAATCATCATTTTACGTTGACGATTTTCTTCATTCATTTGAGTCAGTATCTGAAGCACTACAGGTCTCTAAAGATTTGACAGCTTTGCTTTTGGGAGGCGGATTTTCCTTGTGCAAGTGGAACTCTAATTCGGAAGAATTTCTTTCTAAATTTCCATTAACTTCAGTCTATAACGACTCAGTAGAGCTTCTTCAAGAAAGTAATTCTATCAAAACCCTAGGCATCTATTGGAGTCCTCAAAAGGATTTTTTCTTTTTCAAAATTAATCTCGGTGACATCAAACCGCAAACTAAGCGGCAAATTTTGTCTGAGATTGCAAAGATATTTGATCCTCTCCAATTTTTGGCGCCAATTATTGTCACAGCAAAGCTTTTCATGCAGGACCTTTGGTCCTTGAAAACTGGTTGGGATGAACCAGTTCCTTCAGAGTTGAAAAAAAATTGGATTTCTTATAGAAATAGTTTGGAAGATCTCTCCAATGTCATTATCCCGCGAGTGATTATTCCCTTTCCCTCTTGTGGAGGATATGAACTTCACATCTTTGCCGATAGCTCATTGAAAGCTTATGGGTGTTGTGCATATATTGTTTGCCGCAATTTTGACCAGTCATATTTCTTTTCCAATTTAATTTGCGCTAAGTCAAAGGTAGCCCCTCTTAAATCCTTATCCTTGCCACGACTGGAACTTTGTGCTGCTCTTCTGGCGGTTGAATTATCGGTCAAAATCCGCCAATCTTTGAAAATCCGATTTAGCAAAACTTACTTTTGGAGTGACTCAGCCATCACGTTGGCATGGATTGCCAAACCTTCCTCGCATTGGCAGGTGTTTGTAGCTAATAGAGTGTCCAAAATTCAACAATTGTCTAACTTTGAACAATGGCATCATGTATCTGGCAAGGAGAATCCTGCAGATGTCATTTCTCGGGGATGTTCCCCTCTTATGTTGGCTAACCTGACATTATACTGGCACGGTCCCCCTTGGCTTCTGCAAGAACCTTCCGCTTGGCCAAATTTTCCGCTTCCGGAGTTATCAGACTTGCCGGATGCTGGTAAGATTACTGGATCTTCTCTTCTCGTTTCTGACTCTCCCCTTCTCTTGCAGCGATATTCCTCTTTCCATAAATTGGTGAGGGTTATGGCTTATCTCCTTCGATGGAAATATTTTGTGGTAGAACAACCCCTTTTTCCTAAGCCATATTTAACCCTTTCTGAATTAGGTTTAGCCACTACAAAAATCTTATGGCTTACTCAACAAGAAATATTCTCTGAAGAATGTCAGGTGTTGTCCCAAGGTCAATCCCTTAAGAAATCGAGTAGGCTTTCATCACTCGCCCCTTTTTTGGACACTGATGGTTTACTAAGAGTTGGAGGACGTTTATCTTTGGCTGATCTTTCCGAGGATAAAAAACACCCAATTATTCTTCCTTCAAAGCATCATGTCACTTCTCTAATCATTCGTCAGTATCATTACCAGCATCTTCATGCTGGAACTCGTACACTACTTTCTGTCATTCGTGAAAGGTATTGGCCCATAAACGGAGTCCATGAAGTTACCTCTGTTATCCGGAAGTGTATTCCATGTTTTAAATCCAACCCTAAAATTACCACTCAGCTCATGGGTGATCTTCCCAACTTTAGATCTGCGCCTGCTAGACCTTTTGCCTTTACGGGAGTGGATTATTCCGGGCCTTTTGTTTACAGAAAAAATTCTCCTGATGCCAAAAAATGTATTTTTGGAAAACTCTATATTTCGCTGTTTGTATGTATGGTCACCGGAGCAGTTCACTTAGAACTAGTTACCAACGCCTCTACTGCTTATTTTTTGGCAGCTTTTGCCAGATTTTCTGCTCGCCGAGGGCTTCCTTCAGAAGTATTTTCCGACAATGCTAAAAATTTTATCGGAGCTTCTGAGCAAATTAAGAGAGCTCTTACTCAAAATGCAGCGCTGGAAAGGATTACTGATTATGCTCACCAGAGAAATTTCATGTGGCACTTCATCCCCCCTTATGCACCCCATCAAGGTGGACGGTGGGAGTCTTGTGTGAAACTCACCAAGAAGCACCTTAGACGTGTTTGTGGCCACACCCCCCTTTCTCATGAAGAGTTTAATTCTTTAATTATTTTTATTGAGGGCATAATTAATTCTCGCCCTTTATCACCCTTATCTAATGACCCTTCAGATCTTCTACCATTAACGCCGGGCCATTTTCTTATCGGTGGTCCATTGACTGCCTCCCCACCTTTGTTATATTCTAATTCTCAATCTTCTTTAGCCATTTCTTGGCGCAAAATTGAAAGTTTGCGCAACAATTTTTGGCGTCGCTGGAGGTTGGAATACCTCGGTTTGCTTCAGCAGCGTGGCAAATGGCTTTTTTCCTGCTCTAACCTTCAGGTGGGGGACTTGGTGCTTTTGAAAGACCCTAGTCCTCCTCTTGTTTGGAATTTGGGTAGGGTTGTTGAGTGCTTTCCTGGCAGAGATGGTAGGGTTCGCGTGGTAAAACTGCAGACTTCTGCTGGTCATTTTCTTAGGCCAATCACCATGATTGCTCCTTTGCCACGCGAGGCCTAACTTCTGCGCTTTCTTACTGCAATTTTTTCTCGCCCCTCCCAGCATGTTCGCTTTGCGAATGTTTTTTGTTGGCTATGTTTCCCTTACGGTGTGAAACACACGTTCAATTTTTCTGCCCCATTATTTTAATTTCGTGAATTGCAGTCTGAACGCGGTGTTCTGATTTGTTTAATATTGGTGTTTCAATTTAATTGCTTTTCTGTAATATTCATGTCTACTCACCTGTTTTCTGTAGTGTCTTTCTAGACGTACTATACCGTCACATTTTCTCACGAGCACTGAGCTCTCTCCAGCGGTGACGCTCGCATTGTGCATGGGGCTGTGCTGTGATTGGCTGCTCTCTCGCCACACCTTCATGCTAGAAGGTTCCGCGCGCTGACGTCACTACCGCTATATAGCCTGAGGTCTCCCGGCCTACAGTGCCTACTCTTGTCCACTCTTCTCAACGGATTACATCTGCTCACCAGCATCCCTGCTGGGGTTACTGCCCTCTCGGGGTACCTCTGGCTGCCGGAGTCTCTTCTCCGCCGGCATAATCTCCCTGCTGGACTTGGCGGCCTGGCAGGGCAGTCTAAATTCATCAGCCTGCACTTCAACCAAAAATCTTCAACATGGATCTACTCTGCAAATCGTAATTCTGAGAACATCATTTCACCAGCCGCAGGAGGTATTACCAAGAGCCTCTCTATGCTGGTCGCTATCTTTGGGAGAACCTATCATCATCTACTCTAGTTCCGAACCCGGAACCCTGGAACCTGCCAGAATGACCTCGCACCGCCAGAGCGGGCGCACTATTGCCGCCAGCTACTGAGGACCTCCGACTGCCGGCCTGATACTTCTTGTATCGTACCTTAGAAGAGGTGGTACCCTTTCACGTCCTTTATTCTGCCCGGATTCTTTCCGTCAGAAGAGTGTTTCATTTTAATCCACTTTGGAATGAATTTAAATGATTATGCTTCTTTTTTAGTAATTTTATATTTAATACTTTAAAGTTAATCACTGCTCTATTTACGTTTCCTGGAGAAACAAGTACCTTTTAATTGTTATTAATTTTTTATTGTCAGTTTTTAAAGTAATTTCTTTGAAGCTATCATTCCTGGCGACATATTCGCTTTATATTTAATAAATATCATTCAAATCTAAATCTTAACTTTTTGGTCTTTTCCCGCTCTGTCCTTCATTATCACCTTTTGTGTCCGAAACTTCATTCTGTCTAAATCCCCTAGGATGTACCACATCCACTTGGTACACCCCTTTCCACACGGGCCCTAGGCCAAGGGCTGTTCAACGTGATCACGGGCCCTAGGTCCAGGGCTGTAGAGAGTGATCACGGGCCCTAGGCCCAGGGCTGTACTGCGTGATCACGGCCCTAGGTCCAGGGCTGTAGAGAATGATCACGGGCCCTATGTCCATGGCTGTAGAGAGTGATCACGGGCCCTAGGCTCAGGGCAGTACAGTGTGATCACGGGCCCTAGGTCCAGGGCTGTAGAGAGGGATCACGGGCCCTAGGCATAGGGCTGTAGAGAGTGATCACAATCCCTAGGCCCAGGGCTGTAGAGAGTGATCACGGGCCCTAGGTCCAGGGCTGTAGAGAGTGATCACGGTCCCTAGGCCCTGGGCTGTAGAGAGTGATCACGGGCCCTAGGCCCAGGGCTGTAGAGAGTGATCTTGGGCCCTAGGCCCAGGGCTGTAAAGAGTGATCATGGGCCCTAGGCCCAGGGCTGTAGAGAGTGATCATGGGCCCTAGGCCCAGGGCTGTAGAGTGATCACGGGCCCTAAGCCCAGGGCTATAGGGAGTGATCATGGGCCCTAGGCCCAGGGCTGTAGAGAGTGATCAAGGGCCCTAGGCCCAGGGCTGTAGAGAGTGATCATGGGCCCTAGGTCCAGGGCTGTAGAGAGTGATCATGGGCCCTAGGCCCAGGGCTGTAGAGAGTGATCACGGGCCCTAGGCCCAGGGCTGTAGAGAATGATCATGGGCCCTAGGCCCCGGGCTGTAGAGAGTGATCACGGGCCCTAGGCCCAGGGCTGTAGAGTGTGATCATGGGCCCTTGGCCCAGGGCTGTAGAGAGTGATCATGGGCCCTAGGCCCAGGGCTGTAGAGCGATCATGGGCCCTAGGCCCAGGTGGGCTGTAGAGAGTTATCACGGGCCCCAGGCCCCGGGCTGTATAGAGTGATCACGGGCCATAAGCCCCGGGCTGTAGAGAGTGTTCACGGGCCCTAGGACCAGGGCCGTATAGAGTGATCACAGGCCCTAGGCCCAGTGCTGTAAAGAGTGATCATGGGCCCTAGGCCCAGGGCCGTATAGAGTTATCACTGGCCCTAGGCCCTGGGCTGTAGAGAGTGATCACGGGCCCTAGGCCCAGGGCTGTATAGAGTGATCACGTGCCTTAGGCCCCGGGCTGTATAGAGTGATCACGGGCCTTAGGCCCAGGGCCGTGTAGAGTGATCACGGGCCCTAGACCCAGGGGGGCTGTAGAGAGTGATAACGGGCCCTAGGCCCAGGGTGCTGTAGAGAGTGATCACGGGCCCAAGGCCCAGGGCTGTAGAGAGTGATCACGGGCCCTAGGCCCCGGGCTGTGGAGAGTGATCACGGGCCCTAGACCCAGGGCTGTAGAGTGTGATCATGGGCCCTAGGCCCAGGGCTGTGAAGAGTTATCACGGGCCCTAGGCCCAGGGCTGTACAGAGTGATCACGGGCCCTAGGCCAAGGGCTGTAGAGAGTGATCACGGGCCCTAGGCCCAGGGCTGATCAGCGTGATCCCGGGCCCTAGGTCCAGGGCTGTAGAGAGTGATCACGGGCCCTAGGCCCAGGGCTGTACAGCGTGATCACGGCCCTATGTCCAGGGCTGTAGAGAGTGAGCACGGGCCCTAGGCTCAGGGCTGTACAGTGTTATCACAGGCCCTAGGTCCAGGGCTCTAGAGAGTGATCACGGGCCCTAGGCCCAGGGCTGTAGAGAGTGATCACGGGCCCTAGGCCCAGGGCTGTAGAGAGTGATCACGGGCCCTAGGCCCAGGGCTGTAGACAGTGATCACGGGCCCTAGGCCCAGGGCTGTAGAGAGTGATCACAAGCCCTAGGCCCAGGGCTGTAGAGAGTGATTACGGGCCCTAGGTCCAGGGCTGTAGAGAGTGATCACGGGCCCTAGGCCAGGGGGGCTGTAGAGAGTGATCATGGGCTCTAGGCCCAGGGCTGTAGAGAGTGATCATGGGCCCTAGGACCAGGGCTGTAAAGAGTGATCACGGGCCCTAGGCCCAGGGCTGTAGAGAGTGATAACGGGCCCTAGGTCCAGGGCTGTAGAGAGTGAACATGGGCCCTAGGCCCAGGGCTGTAGAGAGTGATCATGGGCCCTTGGCCCAGGGCTGTAGAGACTGATCATGGGCCTTAGACCCAGGGCTGTAGAGAGTGATCACGGGCCCTAGGCCCAGGGCTGTAGAGAGCGATCACGGGCCCTAAGCCCAGGGCTGTACAGCGTGATCATTGGCCTTAGGACCAGGGCTGTAGAGAGTGATCACGGGCTCTAGGTCCAGGGCTGTAGTGAGTGATCACGAGCCCTAGGTCCAGTGCTGTAGAGAAAGATCACGGGCCCTAGGCCCAGGGCTGTAACGTGTGATCACGGGCCCTAGGCCCAGGGCTATACAGTGTGAACACGAACCTTTGTCCAGGGCTGTAGAGAGTTATCACGGGCCCTAGGCCCAGGGCTGTAGAGAGTGATCACTGGCCCTAGGCCCCGGGCTGAAGAGAGTGATCACGGGCACTAGGCCCAGGGCTGTACAGAGTGATCACGGGCCCTAGGCCCAGGGCTGTAGAGAGTGATCACGGGCCCTAGGCCCAGGGCTGAAGAGAGTGATCATGGGCCCTAGGCCCAGGGCTGTAGAGAGTGATCATGGGCTCTAGGCCCCGGGGTGTAGAGAGTATTCACGGGCCCTAGGCCCAGGGCCGTATAGAGTGATCACGGGCCATAGGCCCAGAGGGCAGTAGAGAGTGTTCACGGGCGCTAGTCCCAGGGCTGTACAGAGTGTTCACGGGCCCTAGTCCCAGGGCTGTACAGAGTGATCACGGGACCTAGGCCCAGGGCCGTATAGAGTGATCAAGCGCCTTAGGCCCAGGGCTGCAGAGAGTGTTCACGGGCCCTAGGCTCAGGGCTGTAGAGAGTGATCACGGGCCCTAGGCCCAGGGCTGTACAGAGTGATCACGGGCCCTAGGCCCCAGGCTGTAGAGAGTGATCACGGGCCCTAGGCCCCGGGGTGTAGAGAGTGTTCACGGGCCCAAGCCCCAGGGCCGTATAGAGTGATCACGGGCCCTAGGCCCAGAGGGCAGTAGAGAGTGATCACGGGCGCTTGTCCCAGGGCTGTACAGAGTGATCACGGGCCATTGTCCCAGGGCTGTACAGAGTGATCACGGGCCCTAGGCCCAGGGCCGTATAGAGTGATCACGCGCCTTAGGCCCAGGGCTGCAGAGAGTGATCAAGGGCCCTAGGCCCAGGGCTGTAGAGAGTGATCATGGGCCCTAGGCCCAGGGCTGTAGAGAGTGATCATGGGCCCTAGGCCCATGGCCGTATAGAGTGATCACGGGCCCGAGGGCCAGGGGGCAGTAGAGAGTGATCACCGGCCCTAGGCCCCGGGCTGTGGAGAGTGATCACAGGCCCTAGGCCCAGGGCTGTAGAGAGTGTTCACGGGCCCTAGGCCCAGGGCCGTATAGAGTGATCACGGGCCCTAGGCCCAGGGGGGCTGTAGAGAGTTATCACGGGCCCTAGGCCCCGGGCTGTATAGAGTGATCACGGGCCCTAGGCCCCGGGCTGTAGAGAGTGTTCACGGGCCCTTAGCCCAGGGCCGTATAGAGTGATCACGGGCCCTAGGCCCAGGGCTGTAGAGAGTGATCACGGCCCTTAGGCCCCGGGCTGTACAGAGTGATCACGGGCCCTACGCCCAGGGCCGTGTAGAGTGATCACGGGCCCTAGGCCCAGGGGGGCTGTAGGGAGTGATAACGGACCCTCGGCCCCGGGCTGTAGAGAGTGATCACGGGCCCTAGGCCCAGGGCAGTAGAGAGTGATCACGGGCCCTAGGCCCAGGGCTGTAGAGAGTGATCACGGGCCCTAGGCCCAGGGTCGTATGGAGTGATCACGGGCCCTAGGCCGCGGGCTGTATAGAGTGATCATGGGCCCTAGGCCCAGGGCCGTATAGAGTGATCACGGGCCCTAGGCCCCGGGCTGTAGAGAGTGATCACGGGCCCAAGGCCCAGGGCTGTAGAGAGTGATCACGGGCCCTAGGCCCAGGGCTGTAAAGAGTTATCACGGGCCCTAGGCCCAGGACTGTACAGAGTGATCACGGGCCCTAGGCCAAGGGCTGTAGAGAGTGATCACGGGCCCTAGGCCCAGGGCAGTTCAGCGTGATCACGGGCCCTAGGCCCAGGGCTGTACAGCGTGATCACGGCCCTAGGTCCAGGGCTGCAGAGAGTGATCACTGGCCCTATGTCAATGGCTGTAGAGAGTGATCACGGGCCCTAGGCTCAGGGCTGTACAGTGTGAACACGGGCCCTAGGTCCAGGGCTGTAGAGAGTGATCACGGGCCCTAGGCCCAGGGCTGTAGAGAGTGATCATGGGCCCTAGGCCCAGGGCTGTAGATAGTGATCACGGGCCCTAGGCCCAGGGCTGTAGAGAGTGATCACAATCCCTAGGCCCAGGGCTGTAGAGAGTGATCACGGGCCCTAGGTCCAGGGCTGTAGAGAGTGATCAAGGGCCCTAGGCCCCGGGCTTTAGAGAGTGATCACGGTCCCTAGGCCCAGGGCTGTACAGAGTGATCACGGGCCCTAGGCCCAAGGCTGTAGAGAGTGTTCATGGGCCCTAGGCCCCGGGCTGTAGAGAGTGATCACGGGCCCTAGGCCCAGGGCTGTACAGAGTGGTCATGGGCCCTAGGCCAAGGGCTGTAGAGAGTGATCATTGGCCCTAGGCCCAGGGCTGTAGAGTGTGATCACGGGCCCTAGGCCCAGGGCTGTAGAGAGTGATCACGGGCCCTAGGCCCAGGGCTGTAGAGAGTGATCATGGGCCCTAGGCCCAGGGCTGTAGAGAGTGATCATGGGCCCTAGGCCCAGGGCTGTAGAGAGTGATCATGGGCCCTAGGCCCAGGGCTGTAGAAAGTGGTCACGGGCCCTAGGCCCAGGGCTGTAGAGATTGATCATGGGCCCTAGGCCCAGGTCTGTAGAGAGTGATCACGGGCCCTAGGTCCAGGGCTGTAGAGAGTGATCACGGGCCCTAGGTCCAGGGCTGTAGAGAGTGATCACGGGCCCTAGGTCCAGGGCTGTAGAGAGTGATCACGGGCCCTAGGTCCAGGGCTGTAGAGAGTGATCACTGGCCCTAGGTCCAGGGCTGTAGAGAGTGATCACGGGCCCTAAGCCCAGGGCTGTACAGCGTGATCACGGGCCCTAGGTCCAGTGCTGTAGAGAGTGATCACGGGCCCTAGGTCCAGGGCTGTAGAGTGTGATCACGGGCTCTATGTCCAGTGCTGTAGAGAGTGATCACGGGCCCTAGGCCCAGGGCTGTACAGTGTGATCTCGGGCCCTAGGCCCAGGGCTGTAGAGTGTGAACACGGGCCCTAGGTCCAGGGCTGTAGAGAGTGATCACGGGCCCTAGGCCCGGGGCTGTAGAGAGTGATCATGGGCACTAGGCCCAGAGCTGTAGAGAGTGAACAAGGGCCCTAGGCCCAGGGCCATATAGATTGATCACGGGCCCTAGGCCCAGGGCCGTATAGAGTGATCACGGGCCCTAGGCCCAGGGGGCAGTAGAGAGTGATCACGGGCCCTAGGCCCCGGGCTGTAGAGAGTGATCACAGGCCCTAGGCCCAGGGCTGTAGAGAGTGTTCACGGGCCCTAGGCCCAGGGGGGCTGTAGAGAGTTATCACGGGCCCTAGGCTCCGGGCTCTATAGAGTGATCACGGGACCTAGGCCCCGGGCTGTAGAGAGTGATCACGGGCAATAAGCCCAGGGCCGTATAGAGTGATCACAGGCCCTAGGCCCAGGGCTGTAGAGAGTGATCACGGGCCCTAGAGCCAGGGCCGTATAGTGTGATCACGGGCCCTAGGCCCAGGGCTGTAGAGAGTGATCACGGGCCCTACGCCCAGGGCCGTGTAGAGTGATAACGGGCCCTAGGCCCAGGGGGGCTGTAGAGAGTGATAACGGGCCCTAGGCCCCGGGCTGTAGAGAGTGATCACTGGCCCGAGGCCCAGAGCAGTAGAGAGTGATCACGGGCCCTAGTCCCAGGGCTGTAGAGAGTGATCACGGACCCTAGGCCCAGGGCCGTATAGAGTGATCGCGGGCCCTAGGCCGCGGGCTGTATAGAGTGATCGTGGGCCCTAGGCCCAGGGCCGTATAGAGTGATCACGGGCCCTAGGCCCCGGGCTGTAGAGAGTGATCACGGGCCCTAGGCCCAGGGCTGTAGAGAGTGATCACGGGCCCTAGGCCCGGGGCTGTAAAGAGTTATCACGGGCCCTAGGCCCTGGACTGTACAGAGTGATCACGGCCTCTAGGCCAAGGGCTGTAGAGAGTGATCACGGGCCCTAGGCCCAGGGCTGTTCAACGTGATCACGGGCCCTAGGTCCAGGGCTGTAGAGAGTGATCACGGGCCCTAGGCCCAGGGCTGTACTGCGTGATCACGGCCCTAGGTCCAGGGCTGTAGAGAATGATCACGGGCCCTATGTCCATGGCTGTAGAGAGTGATCACGGGCCCTAGGCTCAGGGCAGTACAGTGTGATCACGGGCCCTAGGTCCAGGGCTGTAGAGAGGGATCACGGGCCCTAGGCATAGGGCTGTAGAGAGTGATCACAATCCCTAGGCCCAGGGCTGTAGAGAGTGATCACGGGCCCTAGGTCCAGGGCTGTAGAGAGTGATCACGGTCCCTAGGCCCTGGGCTGTAGAGAGTGATCACGGGCCCTAGGCCCAGGGCTGTAGAGAGTGATCTTGGGCCCTAGGCCCAGGGCTGTAAAGAGTGATCATGGGCCCTAGGCCCAGGGCTGTAGAGAGTGATCATGGGCCCTAGGCCCAGGGCTGTAGAGTGATCACGGGCCCTAAGCCCAGGGCTATAGCGAGTGATCATGGGCCCTAGGCCCAGGGCTGTAGAGAGTGATCAAGGGCCCTAGGCCCAGGGCTGTAGAGAGTGATCATGGGCCCTAGGTCCAGGGCTGTAGAGAGTGATCATGGGCCCTAGGCCCAGGGCTGCAGAGAGTGATCACGGGCCCTAGGCCCAGGGCTGTAGAGAGTGATCATGGGCCCTAGGCCCCGGGCTGTAGAGAGTGATCACGGGCCCTAGGCCCAGGGCTGTAGAGAGTGATCATGGGCCCTTGGCCCAGGGCTGTAGAGAGTGATCATGGGCCCTAGGCCCAGGGCTGTAGAGCGATCATGGGCCCTAGGCCCAGGTGGGCTGTAGAGAGTTATCACGGGCCCCAGGCCCCGGGCTGTATAGAGTGATCACGGGCCATAAGCCCCGGGCTGTAGAGAGTGTTCACGGGCCCTAGGCCCAGGGCCGTATAGAGTGATCACAGGCCCTAGGCCCAGTGCTGTAAAGAGTGATCATGGGCCCTAGGCCCAGGGCCGTATAGAGTTATCACTGGCCCTAGGCCCTGGGCTGTAGAGAATGATCACGGGCCCTAGGCCCAGGGCTGTATAGAGTGATCACGTGCCTTAGGCCCCGGGCTGTATAGAGTGATCACGGGCCTTAGGCCCAGGGCCGTGTAGAGTGATCACGGGCCCTAGACCCAGGGGGGCTGTAGAGAGTGATAACGGGCCCTAGGTCCAGGGTGCTGTAGAGAGTGATCACGGGCCCAAGGCCCAGGGCTGTAGAGAGTGATCACGGGCCCTAAGCCCAGGGCTGTAGAGAGTGATCACGGGCCCTAGGCCCAGGGCCGTATAGAGTGATCACGGGCCCTAGGCCGCGGGCTGTATAGAGTGATCATGGGCCCTAGACCCAGGGCCGTATAGAGTGATCACGGGCCCTAGGCCCCGGGCTGTGGAGAGTGATCACGGGCCCTAGACCCAGGGCTGTAGAGTGTGATCATGGGCCCTAGGCCCAGGGCTGTGAAGAGTTTTCACGGGCCCTAGGCCCAGGGCTGTACAGAGTGATCACGGGCCCTAGGCCAAGGGCTGTAGAGAGTGATCACGGGCCCTAGGCCCAGGGCTGATCAGCGTGATCCCGGGCCCTAGGTCCAGGGCTGTAGAGAGTGATCACGGGCCCTAGGCCCAGGGCTGTACAGCGTGATCACGGCCCTATGTCCAGGGCTGTAGAGAGTGAGCACGGGCCCTAGGCTCAGGGCTGTACAGTGTTATCACGGGCCCTAGGTCCAGGGCTGTAGAGAGTGATCACGGGCCCTAGGCCCAGGGCTGTAGAGAGTGATCACGGGCCATAGGCCCATTGCTGTAGAGAGTGATCACGGGCCCTAGGCCCAGGGCTGTAGACAGTGATCACGGGCCCTAGGCCCAGGGCTGTCGAGAGTGATCACAAGCCCTAGGCCCCGGGCTGTATAGAGTGATCACGGGCCTTAGGCCCAGGGCCGTGTAGAGTGATCACGGGCCCTAGACCCAGGGGGGCTGTAGAGAGTGATAACGGGCCCTAGGTCCAGGGTGCTGTAGAGAGTGATCACGGGCCATAGGCCCATTGCTGTAGAGAGTGATCACGGGCCCTAGGCCCAGGGCTGTAGAGAGTGATCATGGGCCCTAGGCCCAGGGCTGTAAAGAGTGATCACGGGCCCTAGGCCCAGGGCTGTAGAGAGTGATAACGGGCCCTAGGTCCAGGGCTGTAGAGAGTGAACATGGACCCTAGGCCCAGGGCTGTAGAGAGTGATCATGGGCCCTTGGCCCAGGGCTGTAGAGACTGATCATGGGCCTTAGACCCAGGGCTGTAGAGAGTGATCACGGGCCCTAGGCCCAGGGCTGTAGAGAGTGATCATGGGCCCTAGGCCCAGGGCTGTAGAGAGCGATCACGGGCCCTAAGCCCAGGGCTGTACAGCGTGATCATTGGCCTTAGGACCAGGGCTGTAGAGAGTGATCACGGGCTCTAGGTCCAGGGCTGTAGTGAGTGATCACGGGCCTTAGGTCCAGTGCTGTAGAGAAAGATCACGGGCCCTAGGCCCAGGGCTGTAAAGTGTGATCACGGGCCCTAGGCCCAGGGCCGTATAGAGTGATCACGGGCCCTAGGCCGCGGGCTGTATAGAGTGATCATGGGCCCTAGACCCAGGGCCGTATAGAGTGATCACAGGCCCTAGGCCCAGGGCTGTAGAGAGTGATCACTGGCCCTAGGCCCCGGGCTGAAGAGAGTGATCACGGGCACTAGGCCCAGGGCTGAAGAGAGTGATCACGGGCACTAGGCCCAGGGCTGAAGAGAGTGATCATGGGCCCTAGGCCCAGGGCTGTAGAGAGTGATCATGGGCTCTAGGCCCCGGGGTGTAGAGAGTGTTCACGGGCCCTAGGCCCAGGGCCGTATAGAGTGATCACGGGCCCTAGGCCCAGAGGGCAGTAGAGAGTGTTCACGGGCGCTAGTCCCAGGGCTGTACAGAGTGTTCACGGGCCCTAGTCCCAGGGCTGTACAGAGTGATCACGGGACCTAGGCCCAGGGCCGTATAGAGTGATCAAGCGCCTTAGGCCCAGGGCTGCAGAGAGTGTTCACGGGCCCTAGGCTCAGGGCTGTAGAGAGTGATCACGGGCCCTAGGCCCAGGGCTGTACAGAGTGATCACGGGCCCTAGGCCCCAGGCTGTAGAGAGTGATCACGGGCCCTAGGCCCCGGGGTGTAGAGAGTGTTCACGGGCCCAAGCCCGAGGGCCGTATAGAGTGATCACGGTCCCTAGGCCCAGAGGGCAGTAGAGAGTGATCATGGGCTCTAGTCCCAGGGCTGTACAGAGTGTTCACGGGCCATTGTCCCAGGGCTGTACAGAGTGATCACGGGCCCAAGACCCAGGGCCGTATAGAGTGATCACGCGCCTTAGGCCCAGGGCTGCAGAGAGTGATCAAGGGCCCTAGGCCCAGGGCTGTAGAGAGTGATCATGGGCCCTAGGCCCAGGGCTGTAGAGAGTGATCATGGGCCCTAGGCCCATGGCCGTATAGAGTGATCACGGGCCCGAGGACCAGGGGGCAGTAGAGAGTGATCACCGGCCCTAGGCCCCGGGCTGTGGAGAGTGATCACAGGCCCTAGGCCCAGGGCTGTAGAGAGTGTTCACGGGCCCTAGGCCCAGGGCCGTATAGAGTGATCACGGGCCCTAGGCCCAGGGGGGCTGTAGAGAGTTATCACGGGCCCTAGGCCCCGGGCTGTATAGAGTGATCACAAGCCCTATGCCCAGGGCTGTAGAGAGTGATCACGGGCCCTAGGCCAAGGGGGGCTGTAGAGAGTGATCGCGGGCCCTAGGCCCAGGGGGGCTGTAGGGAGTGATCACGGGCCCTAGGCCCAGGGCTGAAGAGAGTGTTCACGGGCCCTAGGCCCAGGGCTGCAGAGAGTGTTCGTGGGCTCTGGGCCCAGGGCTGTACAGAGTGATCACGGGCCCTAGGCCCAAGGCTTTAGAGAGTGATCACGGGTCCTAGGCCCCGGGCTGTAGAGAGTGTTCCCGGGCCCTAGATCCAGGGCCGTATAGAGTGATCACGGGCCCTAGTCCCAGGGCTGTACAGAGTGATCACGGGCCCTAGGCCCAGGGCCGTATAGAGTGATCACGGGCCTTAGGCCCAGGGCTGTAGAGAGTGATCATGGGCCCTAGGCCCAGGGCCATATAGAGTGATCACGGGCCCTAGGCCCAGGGCCGTATAGAGTGATCACGGGCCCTAGGCCCCGGGCAGTAGAGAGTGATCACGGGCCCTAGGCCCCGGGCTGTAGAGAGTGATCACAGGCCCTAGGCCCAGGGCTGTAGAGAGTGATCACGGGCCCTAGGCCCAGGGCCGTATAGAGTGATCACGGGCCCTAGGCCCAGGGCTGTAGATAGTGATCACGGGCCTTAGGCCCCGGGATGTATAGAGTGATCACGGCCCTACGCCCAGTGCCGTGTAGAGTGATCACGGGCCCTAGGCCCAGGGGGGGTTGTAGAGTGTGATCACGGGCCCTAGGCCCAGGGCCGTATAGAGTGATCACGGGCCCTAGGCCGCGGGCTGTATAGAGTGATCATGGGCCCTAGGCCCAGGGCCGTATAGAGTGATCACGGGCCCTAGGCCCCGGGCTGTAGAGAGTGATCACGGGCCCTAGGCCCAGGGCTGTAGAGAGTGATCACGGGCCCTAGGCCCAGGGCTGTTCAGCGTGATCACGGACCCTAGGTCCAGGGCTGTAGAGAGTGATTACGGGCCCTAGGCCCAGGGCTGTACAGCGTGATCACGGCCCTAGGTCCAGGGCTGTAGAGAGTGATCACGGGCCCTATGTGCATGGCTGTAGAGAGTGATCACGGGCCCTAGGTTCAGGGCTGTACAGTGTGATAACGGGCCCTAGGTCCAGGGCTGTAGAGAGTGATCACGGGCCCTAGGCCCAGGGCTGTAGTGAGTAATCATGGGCCCTAGGCCCAGGGCTGTAGAGAGTGATCACGGGCCCTAGGCCCAGGGCTGTAGAGAGTGATCACAATCCCTAGGCCCAGGGCTGTAGAGAGTGATCACGGGCCCTAGGTCCAGGGCTGTAGAGAGTGATCAAGGGCCCTATGCCCCGGGCTGTAGAGAGTGATCACGGTCCCTAGGCCCAGGGCTGTACAGAGTGATCACGGGCCCTAGGCCCAGGGCCGTATAGAGTGATCACGGGCCCTAGGCCGCGGGCTGTATAGAGTGATCATGGGCCCTAGACCCAGGGCCGTATAGAGTGATCACGGGCCCTAGGCTCCGGGCTGTGGAGAGTGATCACGGGCCCTAGACCCAGGGCTGTAGAGTGTGATCATGGGCCCTAGGCCCAGGGCTGTGAAGAGTTATCACGGGCCCTAGGCCCAGGGCTGTACAGAGTGATCACGGGCCCTAGGCCAAGGGCTGTAGAGAGTGATCACGGGCCCTAGGCCCAGGGCTGATCAGCGTGATCCCGGGCCCTAGGTCCAGGGCTGTAGAGAGTGATCACGGGCCCTAGGCCCAGGGCTGTACAGCGTGATCACGGCCCTATGTCCAGGGCTGTAGAGAGTGAGCACGGGCCCTAGGCTCAGGGCTGTACAGTGTTATCACGGGCCCTAGGTCCAGGGCTGTAGAGAGTGATCACGGGCCCTAGGCCCAGGGCTGTAGAGAGTGATCACGGGCCATAGGCCCAGGGCTGTAGAGAGTGATCACGGGCCCTAGGCCCAGGGCTGTAGACAGTGATCACGGGCCCTAGGCCCAGGGCTGTAGAGAGTGATCACAAGCCCTAGGCCCAGGGCTGTAGAGAGTGATTACGGGCCCTAGGTCCAGGGCTGTAGAGAGTGATCACGGGCCCTAGGCCAGGGGGGCTGTAGAGAGTGATCATGGGCTCTAGGCCCAGGGCTGTAGGGAGTGATCATGGGCCCTAGGCCCAGGGCTGTAATGAGTGATCACGGGCCCTAGGCCCAGGGCTGTAGAGAGTGATAACGGGCCCTAGGTCCAGGGCTGTAGAGAGTGAACATGGGCCCTAGGCCCAGGGCTGTAGAGAGTGATCATGGGCCCTTGGCCCAGGGCTGTAGAGACTGATCATGGGTCTTAGACCCAGGGCTGTAGAGAGTGATCACGGGCCCTAGGCCCAGGGCTGTAGAGAGTGATCATGGGCCCTAGGCCCAGGGCTGTAGAGAGCGATCACGGGCCCTAAGCCCAGGGCTGTACAGCGTGATCATTGGCCTTAGGACCAGGGCTGTAGAGAGTGATCACGGGCTCTAGGTCCAGGGCTGTAGTGAGTGATCACGGGCCTTAGGTCCAGTGCTGTAGAGAAAGATCACGGGCCCTAGGCCCAGGGCTGTAAAGTGTGATCACGGGCCCTAGGCCCAGGGCTATACAGTGTGAACACGGGCCCTATGTCCAGGGCTGTAGAGAGTTATCACGGGCCCTAGGCCCAGGGCTGTAGAGAGTGATCACTGGCCCTAGGCCCCGGGCTGAAGAGAGTGATCACGGGCACTAGGCCCAGGGCTGTACAGAGCGATCACGGGCCCTAGGCCCAGGGCTGTAGAGAGTGATCACGGGCCCTAGGCCCAGGGCTGAAGAGAGTGATCATGGGCCCTAGGCCCAGGGCTGTAGAGAGTGATCATGGGCTCTAGGCCCCGGGGTGTAGAGAGTGTTCACGGGCCCTAGGCCCAGGGCCGTATAGAGTGATCACGGGCCCTAGGCCCAGAGGGCAGTAGAGAGTGTTCACGGGCGCTAGTCCCAGGGCTGTACAGAGTGTTCACGGGCCCTAGTCCCAGGGCTGTACAGAGTGATCACGGGACCTAGGCCCAGGGCCGTATAGAGTGATCAAGCGCCTTAGGCCCAGGGCTGCAGAGAGTGTTCACGGGCCCTAGGCTCAGGGCTGTAGAGAGTGATCACGGGCCCTATGCCCAGGGCTGTACAGAGTGATCACGGGCCCTAGGCTCCAGGCTGTAGAGAGTGATCACAGACCCTAGGCCCCGGGGTGTAGAGAGTGTTCACGGGCCCAAGCCCCAGGGCCGTATAGAGTGATCACGGGCCCTAGGCCCAGAGGGCAGTAGAGAGTGATCACGGGCGCTAGTCCCAGGGCTGTACAGAGTGTTCACGGACCATTGTCCCAGGGCTGTACAGAGTGATCACGGGCCCTAGGCCCAGGGCCGTATAGAGTGATCACGCGCCTTAGGCCCAGGGCTGCAGAGAGTGATCAAGGGCCCTAGGCCCAGGGCTGTAGAGAGTGATCATGGGCCCTAGGCCCAGGGCTGTAGAGAGTGATCATGGGCCCTGGGCCCATGGCCGTATAGAGTGATCACGGGCCCGAGGACCAGGGGGCAGTAGAGAGTGATCACCGGCCCTAGGCCCCGGGCTGTGGAGAGTGATCACAGGCCCTAGGCCCAGGGCTGTAGAGAGTGTTCACGGGCCCTAGGCCCAGGGGGGCTGTAGAGAGTTATCACGGGCCCTAGGCCCCGGGCTGTATAGAGTGATCACAAGCCCTAGGCCCAGGGCTGTAGAGAGTGATCACGGGCCCTAGGCCAAGGGGGGCTGTAGAGAGTGATCGCGGGCCCTAGGCCCAGGGGGGCTGTAGGGAGTGATCACGGGCCCTAGGCCCAGGGCTGAAGAGAGTGATCACTGGCCCTAGGCCCCGGGCTGTAGAGAGTGATCACGGGCCCTAGGCCCAGGGCTGTACAGAGCGATCACGGGCTCTAGGCCCAGGGCTGTAGAGAGTGATCATGGGCCCTAGGCCCAGGGCTGTAGAGAGTGATCACGGGCCCTAGGTCCAGGGCTGTAGAGAGTGATCACGGGCCCTAGGTCCAGGGCTGTAGAGAGTGATCACTGGCCCTAGGTCCAGGGCTGTAGAGAGTGATCACGGGCCCTAAGCCCAGGGCTGTACAGCGTGATCACGGGCCCTAGGTCCAGTGCTGTAGAGAGTGATCACGGGCCCTAGGTCCAGGGCTGTAGAGTGTGATCACGGGCTCTATGTCCAGTGCTGTAGAGAGTGATCACGGGCCCTAGGCCCAGGGCTGTACAGTGTGATCTCGGGCCCTAGGCCCAGGGCTGTAGAGTGTGAACACGGGCCCTAGGTCCAGGGCTGTAGAGAGTGATCACGGGCCCTAGGCCCGGGGCTGTAGAGAGTGATCATGGGCACTAGGCCCAGAGCTGTAGAGAGTGAACAAGGGCCCTAGGCCCAGGGCCATATAGATTGATCACGGGCCCTAGGCCCAGGGCCGTATAGAGTGATCACGGGCCCTAGGCCCAGGGGGCAGTAGAGAGTGATCACGGGCCCTAGGCCCCGGGCTGTAGAGAGTGATCACAGGCCCTAGGCCCAGGGCTGTAGAGAGTGTTCACGGGCCCTAGGCCCAGGGGGGCTGTAGAGAGTTATCACGGGCCCTAGGCTCCGGGCTCTATAGAGTGATCACGGGACCTAGGCCCCGGGCTGTAGAGAGTGATCACGGGCAATAAGCCCAGGGCCGTATAGAGTGATCACAGGCCCTAGGCCCAGGGCTGTAGAGAGTGATCACGGGCCCTAGAGCCAGGGCCGTATAGTGTGATCACGGGCCCTAGGCCCAGGGCTGTAGAGAGTGATCACGGGCCCTACGCCCAGGGCCGTGTAGAGTGATAACGGGCCCTAGGCCCAGGGGGGCTGTAGAGAGTGATAACGGGCCCTAGGCCCCGGGCTGTAGAGAGTGATCACTGGCCCGAGGCCCAGAGCAGTAGAGAGTGATCACGGGCCCTAGTCCCAGGGCTGTAGAGAGTGATCACGGACCCTAGGCCCAGGGCCGTATAGAGTGATCGCGGGCCCTAGGCCGCGGGCTGTATAGAGTGATCGTGGGCCCTAGGCCCAGGGCCGTATAGAGTGATCACGGGCCCTAGGCCCCGGGCTGTAGAGAGTGATCACGGGCCCTAGGCCCAGGGCTGTAGAGAGTGATCACGGGCCCTAGGCCCGGGGCTGTAAAGAGTTATCACGGGCCCTAGGCCCTGGACTGTACAGAGTGATCACGGCCCCTAGGCCAAGGGCTGTAGAGAGTGATCACGGGCCCTAGGCCCAGGGCTGTTCAACGTGATCACGGGCCCTAGGTCCAGGGCTGTAGAGAGTGATCACGGGCCCTAGGCCCAGGGCTGTACTGCGTGATCACGGCCCTAGGTCCAGGGCTGTAGAGAATGATCACGGGCCCTATGTCCATGGCTGTAGAGAGTGATCACGGGCCCTAGGCTCAGGGCAGTACAGTGTGATCACGGGCCCTAGGTCCAGGGCTGTAGAGAGGGATCACGGGCCCTAGGCATAGGGCTGTAGAGAGTGATCACAATCCCTAGGCCCAGGGCTGTAGAGAGTGATCACGGGCCCTAGGTCCAGGGCTGTAGAGAGTGATCACGGTCCCTAGGCCCTGGGCTGTAGAGAGTGATCACGGGCCCTAGGCCCAGGGCTGTAGAGAGTGATCTTGGGCCCTAGGCCCAGGGCTGTAAAGAGTGATCATGGGCCCTAGGCCCAGGGCTGTAGAGAGTGATCATGGGCCCTAGGCCCAGGGCTGTAGAGTGATCACGGGCCCTAAGCCCAGGGCTATAGGGAGTGATCATGGGCCCTAGGCCCAGGGCTGTAGAGAGTGATCAAGGGCCCTAGGCCCAGGGCTGTAGAGAGTGATCATGGGCCCTAGGTCCAGGGCTGTAGAGAGTGATCATGGGCCCTAGGCCCAGGGCTGCAGAGAGTGATCACGGGCCCTAGGCCCAGGGCTGTAGAGAGTGATCATGGGCCCTAGGCCCCGGGCTGTAGAGAGTGATCACGGGCCCTAGGCCCAGGGCTGTAGAGAGTGATCATGGGCCCTTGGCCCAGGGCTGTAGAGAGTGATCATGGGCCCTAGGCCCAGGGCTGTAGAGCGATCATGGGCCCTAGGCCCAGGTGGGCTGTAGAGAGTTATCACGGGCCCCAGGCCCCGGGCTGTATAGAGTGATCACGGGCCATAAGCCCCGGGCTGTAGAGAGTGTTCACGGGCCCTAGGCCCAGGGCCGTATAGAGTGATCACAGGCCCTAGGCCCAGTGCTGTAAAGAGTGATCATGGGCCCTAGGCCCAGGGCCGTATAGAGTTATCACTGGCCCTAGGCCCTGGGCTGTAGAGAATGATCACGGGCCCTAGGCCCAGCGCTGTATAGAGTGATCACGTGCCTTAGGCCCCGGGCTGTATAGAGTGATCACGGGCCTTAGGCCCAGGGCCGTGTAGAGTGATCACGGGCCCTAGACCCAGGGGGGCTGTAGAGAGTGATAACGGGCCCTAGGTCCAGGGTGCTGTAGAGAGTGATCACGGGCCCAAGGCCCAGGGCTGTAGAGAGTGATCACGGGCCCTAAGCCCAGGGCTGTAGAGAGTGATCACGGGCCCTAGGCCCAGGGCCGTATAGAGTGATCACGGGCCCTAGGCCGCGGGCTGTATAGAGTGATCATGGGCCCTAGACCCAGGGCCGTATAGAGTGATCACGGGCCCTAGGCCCCGGGCTGTGGAGAGTGATCACGGGCCCTAGACCCAGGGCTGTAGAGTGTGATCATGGGCCCTAGGCCCAGGGCTGTGAAGAGTTTTCACGGGCCCTAGGCCCAGGGCTGTACAGAGTGATCACGGGCCCTAGGCCAAGGGCTGTAGAGAGTGATCACGGGCCCTAGGCCCAGGGCTGATCAGCGTGATCCCGGGCCCTAGGTCCAGGGCTGTAGAGAGTGATCACGGGCCCTAGGCCCAGGGCTGTACAGCGTGATCACGGCCCTATGTCCAGGGCTGTAGAGAGTGAGCACGGGCCCTAGGCTCAGGGCTGTACAGTGTTATCACGGGCCCTAGGTCCAGGGCTGTAGAGAGTGATCACGGGCCCTAGGCCCAGGGCTGTAGAGAGTGATCACGGGCCATAGGCCCATTGCTGTAGAGAGTGATCACGGGCCCTAGGCCCAGGGCTGTAGACAGTGATCACGGGCCCTAGGCCCAGGGCTGTCGAGAGTGATCACAAGCCCTAGGCCCAGGGCTGTAGAGAGTGATTACGGGCCCTAGGTCCAGGGCTGTAGAGAGTGATCACGGGCCCTAGGCCAGGGGGGCTGTAGAGAGTGATCATGGGCTCTAGGCCCAGGGCTGTAGAGAGTGATCATGGGCCCTAGGCCCAGGGCTGTAAAGAGTGATCACGGGCCCTAGGCCCAGGGCTGTAGAGAGTGATAACGGGCCCTAGGTCCAGGGCTGTAGAGAGTGAACATGGACCCTAGGCCCAGGGCTGTAGAGAGTGATCATGGGCCCTTGGCCCAGGGCTGTAGAGACGGATCATGGGCCTTAGACCCAGGGCTGTAGAGAGTGATCACGGGCCCTAGGCCCAGGGCTGTAGAGAGTGATCATGGGCCCTAGGCCCAGGGCTGTAGAGAGCGATCACGGGCCCTAAGCCCAGGGCTGTACAGCGTGATCATTGGCCTTAGGACCAGGGCTGTAGAGAGTGATCACGGGCTCTAGGTCCAGGGCTGTAGTGAGTGATCACGGGCCTTAGGTCCAGTGCTGTAGAGAAAGATCACGGGCCCTAGGCCCAGGGCTGTAAAGTGTGATCACGGGCCCTAGGCCCAGGGCCGTATAGAGTGATCACGGGCCCTAGGCCGCGGGCTGTATAGAGTGATCATGGGCCCTAGACCCAGGGCCGTATAGAGTGATCACAGGCCCTAGGCCCAGGGCTGTAGAGAGTGATCACTGGCCCTAGGCCCCGGGCTGAAGAGAGTGATCACGGGCACTAGGCCCAGGGCTGAAGAGAGTGATCACGGGCACTAGGCCCAGGGCTGAAGAGAGTGATCATGGGCCCTAGGCCCAGGGCTGTAGAGAGTGATCATGGGCTCTAGGCCCCGGGGTGTAGAGAGTGTTCACGGGCCCTAGGCCCAGGGCCGTATAGAGTGATCACGGGCCCTAGGCCCAGAGGGCAGTAGAGAGTGTTCACGGGCGCTAGTCCCAGGGCTGTACAGAGTGTTCACGGGCCCTAGTCCCAGGGCTGTTCAGAGTGATCACGGGACCTAGGCCCAGGGCCGTATAGAGTGATCAAGCGCCTTAGGCCCAGGGCTGCAGAGAGTGTTCACGGGCCCTAGGCTCAGGGCTGTAGAGAGTGATCACGGGCCCTAGGCCCAGGGCTGTACAGAGTGATCACGGGCCCTAGGCCCCAGGCTGTAGAGAGTGATCACGGGCCCTAGGCCCCGGGGTGTAGAGAGTGTTCACGGGCCCAAGCCCGAGGGCCGTATAGAGTGATCACGGTCCCTAGGCCCAGAGGGCAGTAGAGAGTGATCATGGGCTCTAGTCCCAGGGCTGTACAGAGTGTTCACGGGCCATTGTCCCAGGGCTGTACAGAGTGATCACGGGCCCAAGACCCAGGGCCGTATAGAGTGATCACGCGCCTTAGGCCCAGGGCTGCAGAGAGTGATCAAGGGCCCTAGGCCCAGGGCTGTAGAGAGTGATCATGGGCCCTAGGCCCAGGGCTGTAGAGAGTGATCATGGGCCCTAGGCCCATGGCCGTATAGAGTGATCACGGGCCCGAGGACCAGGGGGCAGTAGAGAGTGATCACCGGCCCTAGGCCCCGGGCTGTGGAGAGTGATCACAGGCCCTAGGCCCAGGGCTGTAGAGAGTGTTCACGGGCCCTAGGCCCAGGGCCGTATAGAGTGATCACGGGCCCTAGGCCCAGGGGGGCTGTAGAGAGTTATCACGGGCCCTAGGCCCCGGGCTGTATAGAGTGATCACAAGCCCTATGCCCAGGGCTGTAGAGAGTGATCACGGGCCCTAGGCCAAGGGGGGCTGTAGAGAGTGATCGCGGGCCCTAGGCCCAGGGGGGCTGTAGGGAGTGATCACGGGCCCTAGGCCCAGGGCTGAAGAGAGTGTTCACGGGCCCTAGGCCCAGGGCTGCAGAGAGTGTTCGTGGGCTCTGGGCCCAGGGCTGTACAGAGTGATCACGGGCCCTAGGCCCAAGGCTTTAGAGAGTGATCACGGGTCCTAGGCCCCGGGCTGTAGAGAGTGTTCCCGGGCCCTAGGCCCAGGGCCGTATAGAGTGATCACGGGCCCTAGTCCCAGGGCTGTACAGAGTGATCACGGGCCCTAGGCCCAGGGCCGTATAGAGTGATCACGGGCCTTAGGCCCAGGGCTGCAGAGAGTGATCAAGGGCCCTAGGCCCAGGGCTGTAGAGAGTGATCATGGGCCCTAGGCCCAGGGCCATATAGAGTGATCACGGGCCCTAGGCCCAGGGCCGTATAGAGTGATCACGGGCCCTAGGCCCCGGGCAGTAGAGAGTGATCACGGGCCCTAGGCCCCGGGCTGTAGAGAGTGATCACAGGCCCTAGGCCCAGGGCTGTAGAGAGTGATCACGGGCCCTAGGCCCAGGGCCGTATAGAGTGATCACGGGCCCTAGGCCCAGGGCTGTAGATAGTGATCACGGGCCTTAGGCCCCGGGATGTATAGAGTGATCACGGCCCTACGCCCAGTGCCGTGTAGAGTGATCACGGGCCCTAGGCCCAGGGGGGGTTGTAGAGTGTGATCACGGGCCCTAGGCCCAGGGCCGTATAGAGTGATCACGGGCCCTAGGCCGCGGGCTGTATAGAGTGATCATGGGCCCTAGGCCCAGGGCCGTATAGAGTGATCACGGGCCCTAGGCCCCGGGCTGTAGAGAGTGATCACGGGCCCTAGGCCCAGGGCTGTAGAGAGTGATCACGGGCCCTAGGCCCAGGCCTGTTCAGCGTGATCACGGACCCTAGGTCCAGGGCTGTAGAGAGTGATTACGGGCCCTAGGCCCAGGGCTGTACAGCGTGATCACGGCCCTAGGTCCAGGGCTGTAGAGAGTGATCACGGGCCCTATGTGCATGGCTGTAGAGAGTGATCACGGGCCCTAGGTTCAGGGCTGTACAGTGTGATAACGGGCCCTAGGTCCAGGGCTGTAGAGAGTGATCACGGGCCCTAGGCCCAGGGCTGTAGTGAGTAATCATGGGCCCTAGGCCCAGGGCTGTAGAGAGTGATCACGGGCCCTAGGCCCAGGGCTGTAGAGAGTGATCACAATCCCTAGGCCCAGGGCTGTAGAGAGTGATCACGGGCCCTAGGTCCAGGGCTGTAGAGAGTGATCAAGGGCCCTATGCCCCGGGCTGTAGAGAGTGATCACGGTCCCTAGGCCCAGGGCTGTACAGAGTGATCACGGGCCCTAGGCCCAGGGCCGTATAGAGTGATCACGGGCCCTAGGCCGCGGGCTGTATAGAGTGATCATGGGCCCTAGACCCAGGGCCGTATAGAGTGATCACGGGCCCTAGGCTCCGGGCTGTGGAGAGTGATCACGGGCCCTAGACCCAGGGCTGTAGAGTGTGATCATGGGCCCTAGGCCCAGGGCTGTGAAGAGTTATCACGGGCCCTAGGCCCAGGGCTGTACAGAGTGATCACGGGCCCTAGGCCAAGGGCTGTAGAGAGTGATCACGGGCCCTAGGCCCAGGGCTGATCAGCGTGATCCCGGGCCCTAGGTCCAGGGCTGTAGAGAGTGATCACGGGCCCTAGGCCCAGGGCTGTACAGCGTGATCACGGCCCTATGTCCAGGGCTGTAGAGAGTGAGCACGGGCCCTAGGCTCAGGGCTGTACAGTGTTATCACGGGCCCTAGGTCCAGGGCTGTAGAGAGTGATCACGGGCCCTAGGCCCAGGGCTGTAGAGAGTGATCACGGGCCATAGGCCCAGGGCTGTAGAGAGTGAACACGGGCCCTAGGCCCAGGGCTGTAGACAGTGATCACGGGCCCTAGGCCCAGGGCTGTAGAGAGTGATCACAAGCCCTAGGCCCAGGGCTGTAGAGAGTGATTACGGGCCCTAGGTCCAGGGCTGTAGAGAGTGATCACGGGCCCTAGGCCAGGGGGGCTGTAGAGAGTGATCATGGGCTCTAGGCCCAGGGCTGTAGGGAGTGATCATGGGCCCTAGGCCCAGGGCTGTAATGAGTGATCACGGGCCCTAGGCCCAGGGCTGTAGAGAGTGATAACGGGCCCTAGGTCCAGGGCTGTAGAGAGTGAACATGGGCCCTAGGCCCAGGGCTGTAGAGAGTGATCATGGGCCCTTGGCCCAGGGCTGTAGAGACTGATCATGGGTCTTAGACCCAGGGCTGTAGAGAGTGATCACGGGCCCTAGGCCCAGGGCTGTAGAGAGTGATCATGGGCCCTAGGCCCAGGGCTGTAGAGAGCGATCACGGGCCCTAAGCCCAGGGCTGTACAGCGTGATCATTGGCCTTAGGACCAGGGCTGTAGAGAGTGATCACGGGCTCTAGGTCCAGGGCTGTAGTGAGTGATCACGGGCCTTAGGTCCAGTGCTGTAGAGAAAGATCACGGGCCCTAGGCCCAGGGCTGTAAAGTGTGATCACGGGCCCTAGGCCCAGGGCTATACAGTGTGAACACGGGCCCTATGTCCAGGGCTGTAGAGAGTTATCACGGGCCCTAGGCCCAGGGCTGTAGAGAGTGATCACTGGCCCTAGGCCCCGGGCTGAAGAGAGTGATCACGGGCACTAGGCCCAGGGCTGTACAGAGCGATCACGGGCCCTAGGCCCAGGGCTGTAGAGAGTGATCACGGGCCCTAGGCCCAGGGCTGAAGAGAGTGATCATGGGCCCTAGGCCCAGGGCTGTAGAGAGTGATCATGGGCTCTAGGCCCCGGGGTGTAGAGAGTGTTCACGGGCCCTAGGCCCAGGGCCGTATAGAGTGATCACGGGCCCTAGGCCCAGAGGGCAGTAGAGAGTGTTCACGGGCGCTAGTCCCAGGGCTGTACAGAGTGTTCACGGGCCCTAGTCCCAGGGCTGTACAGAGTGATCACGGGACCTAGGCCCAGGGCCGTATAGAGTGATCAAGCGCCTTAGGCCCAGGGCTGCAGAGAGTGTTCACGGGCCCTAGGCTCAGGGCTGTAGAGAGTGATCACGGGCCCTAGGCCCAGGGCTGTACAGAGTGATCACGGGCCCTAGGCCCCAGGCTGTAGAGAGTGATCACGGACCCTAGGCCCCGGGGTGTAGAGAGTGTTCACGGGCCCAAGCCCCAGGGCCGTATAGAGTGATCACGGGCCCTAGGCCCAGAGGGCAGTAGAGAGTGATCACGGGCGCTAGTCCCAGGGCTGTACAGAGTGTTCACGGACCATTGTCCCAGGGCTGTACAGAGTGATCACGGGCCCTAGGCCCAGGGCCGTATAGAGTGATCACGCGCCTTAGGCCCAGGGCTGCAGAGAGTGATCAAGGGCCCTAGGCCCAGGGCTGTAGAGAGTGATCATGGGCCCTAGGCCCAGGGCTGTAGAGAGTGATCATGGGCCCTGGGCCCATGGCCGTATAGAGTGATCACGGGCCCGAGGACCAGGGGGCAGTAGAGAGTGATCACCGGCCCTAGGCCCCGGGCTGTGGAGAGTGATCACAGGCCCTAGGCCCAGGGCTGTAGAGAGTGTTCACGGGCCCTAGGCCCAGGGGGGCTGTAGAGAGTTATCACGGGCCCTAGGCCCCGGGCTGTATAGAGTGATCACAAGCCCTAGGCCCAGGGCTGTAGAGAGTGATCACGGGCCCTAGGCCAAGGGGGGCTGTAGAGAGTGATCGCGGGCCCTAGGCCCAGGGGGGCTGTAGGGAGTGATCACGGGCCCTAGGCCCAGGGCTGAAGAGAGTGATCACTGGCCCTAGGCCCCGGGCTGTAGAGAGTGATCACGGGCCCTAGGCCCAGGGCTGTACAGAGCGATCACGGGCTCTAGGCCCAGGGCTGTAGAGAGTGATCATGGGCCCTAGGCCCAGGGCTGTAGAGAGTGATCATGGGCCCTAGGCCCAGGGCTGCAGAGAGTGTTCACGGGCCCTAGGCCCAGGGCTGCAGAGATTGTTCGTGGGCTCTGGGCCCAGGGCTGTACAGAGTGATCACGGGCCCTAGGCCCAAGGCTTTAGAGAGTGATCACGGGTCCTAGGCCCCGGGCTGTAGAGAGTGTTCCCGGGCCCTAGGCCCAGGGCCGTATAGAGTGATCACGGGCCCTAGTCCCAGGGCTGTACAGAGTGATCACGGGCCCTAGGCCCAGGGCCGTATAGAGTGATCACGGGCCTTAGGCCCAGGGCTGCAGAGAGTGATCAAGGGTCCTAGGCCCAGGGCTGTAGAGAGTGATCATGGGCCCTAGGCCCAGGGCCATATAGAGTGATCACGGGCCCTAGGCCCAGGGCCGTATAGAGTGATCACGGGCCCTAGGCCCCGGGCAGTAGAGAGTGATCACGGGCCCTAGGCCCCGGGCTGTAGAGAGTGATCACAGGCCCTAGGCCCAGGGCTGTAGAGAGTGATCACGGGCCCTAGGCCCAGGGCCGTATAGAGTGATCACGGGCCCTAGGCCCAGGGCTGTAGATAGTGATCACGGGCCTTAGGCCCCGGGATGTATAGAATGATCACGGCCCTACGCCCAGTGCCGTGTAGAGTGATCACGGGCCCTAGGCCCAGGGGGGGTTGTAGAGTGTGATCACGGGCCCTAGGCCCAGGGCCGTATAGAGTGATCACGGGCCCTAGGCCGCGGGCTGTAGAGAGTGATCACGGGCCCTAGGCCCAGGGCTGTAGAGAGTGATCACGGGCCCTAGGTCCAGGGCTGTAGAGACTGATCACGGGCCATATGCCCAGGGCTGTACAACGTGATCACGGGCCCTTGGTCCATGGCTGTAGAGAGTGATCTTGGGCCCTAGGTCCAGGGCTGTAGAGTGTGATCACGGGATCTCTGTCCAGTGCTGTAGAGAGTGATCACGGGCCCTAGGCCCAGGGCTGTACAGTGTGATCACGGGCCCTCGGCCCAGGGCTGTAGGGTGTGAACACGGGCCCTAAGTCCAGGGCAGTAGAGAGTGATCACGGGCCCTAGGCCCGGGGCTGTAGAGAGTGATCACGGGCCCTAGGCCCAGGGCTGTAGAGAGTGATCACAAGACCTAGGCCCAGGGCTGTAGAGAGTGATCACGGCCCTAGGTACAGGGCTGTAGAGAGTGATCACGGGCCCTAGGCCCAGGGGGGCTGTAGAGAATGATCACGGGCCCTAGGCCCAGGGCTGTAGAGAGTGATCACGGGCCCTAGGCCCAGGGCTGTAGAGAGTGATCACGGACCCTAGGCCCAGGGCCGTATAGAATGATCGCGGGCCCTAGGCCGCGGGCTGTATAGAGTGATCGTGGGCCCTAGGCCCAGGGCCGTATAGAGTGATCACCGGCCCTAGGCCCCGGGCTGTAGAGAGTGATCACGGGCCCTAGGCCCAGGGCTGTAGAGAGTGATCACGGGCCCTAGGCCCAGGGCTGTAAAGAGTTATCACGGGCCCTAGGCCCTGGACTGTACAGAGTGATCACGGCCCCTAGGCCAAGGGCTGTAGAGAGTGATCACGGGCCCTAGGCCCAGGGCTGTTCAACGTGATCACGGGCCCTAGGTCCAGGGCTGTAGAGAGTGATCACGGGCCCTAGGCCCAGGGCTGTACTGCGTGATCACGGCCCTAGGTCCAGGGCTGTAGAGAATGATCACGGGCCCTATGTCCATGGCTGTAGAGAGTGATCACGTGCCCTAGGCTCAGGGCAGTACAGTGTGATCACGGGCCCTAGGTCCAGGGCTGTAGAGAGGGATCACGGGCCCTAGGCATAGGGCTGTAGAGAGTGATCACAATCCCTAGGCCCAGGGCTGTAGAGAGTGATCACGGGCCCTAGGTCCAGGGCTGTAGAGAGTGATCACGGTCCCTAGGCCCTGGGCTGTAGAGAGTGATCACGGGCCCTAGGCCCAGGGCTGTAGAGAGTGATCTTGGGCCCTAGGCCCAGGGCTGTAAAGAGTGATCACGGGCCCTAAGCCCAGGGCTATAGGGAGTGATCATGGGCCCTAGGCCCAGGGCTGTAGAGAGTGATCAAGGGCCCTAGGCCCAGGGCTGTAGAGAGTGATCATGGGCCCTAGGTCCAGGGCTGTAGAGAGTGATCATGGGCCCTAGGCCCAGGGCTGTAGAGAGTGATCACGGGCCCTAGGCCCAGGGCTGTAGAGAGTGATCATAGGCCCTAGGCCCCGGGCTGTAGAGAGTGATCACGGGCCCTAGGCCCAGGGCTGTAGAGAGTGATCATGGGCCCTTGGCCCAGGGCTGTAGAGAGTGATCATGGGCCCTAGGCCCAGGGCTGTAGAGCGATCATGGGCCCTAGGCCCAGGTGGGCTGTAGAGAGTTATCACGGGCCCCAGGCCCCGGGCTGTATAGAGTGATCACGGGCCATAAGCCCCGGGCTGTAGAGAGTGTTCACGGGCCCTAGGCCCAGGGCCGTATAGAGTGATCACATGCCCTAGGCCCAGTGCTGTAAAGAGTGATCATGGGCCCTAGGCCCAGGGCCGTATAGAGTTATCACTGGCCCTAGGCCCTGGGCTGTAGAGAATGATCACGGGCCCTAGGCCCAGGGCTGTATAGAGTGATCACGTGCCTTAGGCCCCGGGCTGTATAGAGTGATCACGGGCCTTAGGCCCAGGGCCGTGTAGAGTGATCACGGGCCCTAGACCCAGGGGGGCTGTAGAGAATGATAACGGGCCCTAGGCCCAGGGTGCTGTAGAGAGTGATCACGGGCCCAAGGCCCAGGGCTGTAGAGAGTGATCACGGGCCCTAAGCCCAGGGCTGTAGAGAGTGATCACGGGCCCTAGGCCCAGGGCCGTATAGAGTGATCACGGGCCCTAGGCCGCGGGCTGTATTGAGTGATCATGGGCCCTAGACCCAGGGCCGTATAGAGTGATCACGGGCCCTAGGCCCCGGGCTGTGGAGAGTGATCACGGGCCCTAGACCCAGGGCTGTAGAGTGTGATCATGGGCCCTAGGCCCAGGGCTGTGAAGAGTTATCACGGGCCCTAGGCCCAGGGCTGTACAGAGTGATCACGGGCCCTAGGCCAAGGGCTGTAGAGAGTGATCACGGGCCCTAGGCCCAGGGCTGATCAGCGTGATCCCGGGCCCTAGGTCCAGGGCTGTAGAGAGTGATCACGGGCCCTAGGCCCAGGGCTGTACAGCGTGATCACGGCCCTATGTCCAGGGCTGTAGAGAGTGAGCACGGGCCCTAGGCTCAGGGCTGTACAGTGTTATCACTGACCCTAGGTCCAGGGCTGTAGAGTGTGATCACGGGCCCTAGGCCCAGGGCTGTAGAGAGTGATCACGGGCCATAGGCCCAGGGCTGTAGAGAGTGATCACGGGCCCTAGGCCCAGGGCTGTAGACAGTGATCACGGGCCCTAGGCCCAGGGCTGTCGAGAGTGATCACAAGCCCTAGGCCCAGGGCTGTAGAGAGTGATTACGGGCCCTAGGTCCAGGGCTGTAGAGAGTGATCACGGGCCCTAGGCCAGGGGGGCTGTAGAGAGTGATCATGGGCTCTAGGCCCAGGGCTGTAGAGAGTGATCATGGGCCCTAGGCCCAGGGCTGTAAAGAGTGATCACGGGCCCTAGGCCCAGGGCTGTAGAGAGTGATAACGGGCCCTAGGTCCAGGGCTGTAGAGAGTGAACATGGGCCCTAGGCCCAGGGCTGTAGAGAGTGATCATGGGCCCTTGGCCCAGGGCTGTAGAGACTGATCATGGGCCTTAGACCCAGGGCTGTAGAGAGTGATCACGGGCCCTAGGCCCAGGGCTGTAGAGAGTGATCATGGGCCCTAGGCCCAGGGCTGTAGAGAGCGATCACGGGCCCTAAGCCCAGGGCTGTACAGCGTGATCATTGGCCTTAGGACCAGGGCTGTAGAGAGTGATCACGGGCTCTAGGTCCAGGGCTGTAGTGAGTGATCACGGGCCTTAGGTCCAGTGCTGTAGAGAAAGATCACGGGCCCTAGGCCCAGGGCTGTAAAGTGTGATCACGGGCCCTAGGCCCAGGGCTATACAGTGTGAACACGGGCCCTATGTCCAGGGCTGTAGAGAGTTATCACGGGCCCTAGGCCCAGGGCTGTAGAGAGTGATCACTGGCCCTAGGTCCCGGGCTGAAGAGAGTGATCACGGGCACTAGGCCCAGGGCTGTACAGAGCGATCACGGGCCCTAGGCCCAGGGCTGTAGAGAGTGATCACGGGCCCTAGGCCCAGGGCTGAAGAGAGTGATCATGGGCCCTAGGCCCAGGGCTGTAGAGAGTGATCATGGGCTCTAGGCCCCGGGGTGTAGAGAGTGTTCACGGGCCCTAGGCCCAGGGCCGTATAGAGTGATCACGGGCCCTAGGCCCAGAGGGAAGTAGAGAGTGTTCACGGGCGCTAGTCCCAGGGCTGTACAGAGTGTTCACGGGCCCTAGTCCCAGGGCTGTACAGAGTGATCACGGGACCTAGGCCCAGGGCCGTATAGAGTGATCAAGCGCCTTAGGCCCAGGGCTGCAGAGAGTGTTCACGGGCCCTAGGCTCAGGGCTGTAGAGAGTGATCACGGGCCCTAGGCCCAGGGCTGTACAGAGTGATCACGGGCCCTAGGCCCCAGGCTGTAGAGAGTGATCACGGGCCCTAGGCCCCGGGGTGTAGAGAGTGTTCACGGGCCCAAGCCCCAGGGCCGTATAGAGTGATCACGGTCCCTAGGCCCAGAGGGCAGTAGAGAGTGATCATGGGCGCTAGTCCCAGGGCTGTACAGAGTGTTCACGGGCCATTGTCCCAGGGCTGTACAGAGTGATCACGGGCCCTAGGCCCAGGGCCGTATAGAGTGATCACGCGCCTTAGGCCCAGGGCTGCAGAGAGTGATCAAGGGCCCTAGGCCCAGGGCTGTAGAGAGTGATCATGGGCCCTAGGCCCAGGGCTGTAGAGAGTGATCATGGGCCCTAGGCCCATGGCCGTATAGAGTGATCACGGGCCCGAGGACCAGGGGGCAGTAGAGAGTGATCACCGGCCCTAGGCCCCGGGCTGTGGAGAGTGATCACAGGCCCTAGGCCCAGGGCTGTAGAGAGTGTTCACGGGCCCTAGGCCCAGGGCCGTATAGAGTGATCACGGGCCCTAGGCCCAGGGGGGCTGTAGAGAGTTATCACGGGCCCTAGGCCCCGGGCTGTATAGAGTGATCACAAGCCCTATGCCCAGGGCTGTAGAGAGTGATCACGGGCCCTAGGCCAAGGGGGGCTGTAGAGAGTGATCGCGGGCCCTAGGCCCAGGGGGGCTGTAGGGAGTGATCACGGGCCCTAGGCCCAGGGCTGAAGAGAGTGTTCACGGGCCCTAGGCCCAGGGCTGCAGAGAGTGTTCGTGGGCTCTGGGCCCAGGGCTGTACAGAGTGATCACGGGCCCTAGGCCCAAGGCTTTAGAGAGTGATCACGGGTCCTAGGCCCCGGGCTGTAGAGAGTGTTCCCGGGCCCTAGGCCCAGGGCCGTATAGAGTGATCACGGGCCCTAGTCCCAGGGCTGTACAGAGTGATCACGGGCCCTAGGCCCAGGGCCGTATAGAGTGATCACGGGCCTTAGGCCCAGGGCTGCAGAGAGTGATCAAGGGCCCTAGGCCCAGGGCTGTAGAGAGTGATCATGGGCCCTAGGCCCAGGGCCATATAGAGTGATCACGGGCCCTAGGCCCAGGGCCGTATAGAGTGATCACGGGCCCTAGGCCCCGGGCAGTAGAGAGTGATCACGGGCCCTAGGCCCCGGGCTGTAGAGAGTGATCACAGGCCCTAGGCCCAGGGCTGTAGAGAGTGATCACGGGCCCTCGGCCCAGGGCCGTATAGAGTGATCACGGGCCCTAGGCCCAGGGCTGTAGATAGTGATCACGGGCCTTAGGCCCCGGGATGTATAGAGTGATCACGGCCCTACGCCCAGTGCCGTGTAGAGTGATCACGGGCCCTAGGCCCAGGGGGGGTTGTAGAGTGTGATCACGGGCCCTAGGCCCAGGGCCGTATAGAGTGATCACGGGCCCTAGGCCGCGGGCTGTATAGAGTGATCATGGGCCCTAGGCCCAGGGCCGTATAGAGTGATCACGGGCCCTAGGCCCCGGGCTGTAGAGAGTGATCACGGGCCCTAGGCCCAGGGCTGTAGAGAGTGATCACGGGCCCTAGGCCCAGGGCTGTTCAGCGTGATCACGGACCCTAGGTCCAGGGCTGTAGAGAGTGATTACGGGCCCTAGGCCCAGGGCTGTACAGCGTGATCACGGCCCTAGGTCCAGGGCTGTAGAGAGTGATCACGGGCCCTATGTGCATGGCTGTAGAGAGTGATCACGGGCCCTAGGTTCAGGGCTGTACAGTGTGATAACGGGCCCTAGGTCCAGGGCTGTAGAGAGTGATCACGGGCCCTAGGCCCAGGGCTGTAGTGAGTAATCATGGGCCCTAGGCCCAGGGCTGTAGAGAGTGATCACGGGCCCTAGGCCCAGGGCTGTAGAGAGTGATCACAATCCCTAGGCCCAGGGCTGTAGAGAGTGATCACGGGCCCTATGCCCCGGGCTGTAGAGAGTGATCACGGTCCCTAGGCCCAGGGCTGTACAGAGTGATCACGGGCCCTAGGCCCAGGGCCGTATAGAGTGATCACGGGCCCTAGGCCGCGGGCTGTATAGAGTGATCATGGGCCCTAGACCCAGGGCCGTATAGAGTGATCACGGGCCCTAGGCCCCGGGCTGTGGAGAGTGATCACGGGCCCTAGACCCAGGGCTGTAGAGTGTGATCATGGGCCCTAGGCCCAGGGCTGTGAAGAGTTATCACGGGCCCTAGGCCCAGGGCTGTACAGAGTGATCACGGGCCCTAGGCCAAGGGCTGTAGAGAGTGATCACGGGCCCTAGGCCCAGGGCTGATCAGCGTGATCCCGGGCCCTAGGTCCAGGGCTGTAGAGAGTGATCACGGGCCCTAGGCCCAGGGCTGTACAGCGTGATCACGGTCCTATGTCCAGGGCTGTAGAGAGTGAGCACGGGCCCTAGGCTCAGGGCTGTACAGTGTTATCACGGGCCCTAGGTCCAGGGCTGTAGAGAGTGATCACGGGCCCTAGGCCCAGGGCTGTAGAGAGTGATCACGGGCCATAGGCCCAGGGCTGTAGAGAGTGATCACGGGCCCTAGGCCCAGGGCTGTAGACAGTGATCACGGGCCCTAGGCCCAGGGCTGTAGAGAGTGATCACAAGCCCTAGGCCCAGGGCTGTAGAGAGTGATTACGGGCCCTAGGTCCAGGGCTGTAGAGAGTGATCACGGGCCCTAGGCCAGGGGGGCTGTAGAGAGCGATCATGGGCTCTAGGCCCAGGGCTGTAGAGAGTGATCATGGGCCCTAGGCCCAGGGCTGTAATGAGTGATCACGGGCCCTAGGCCCAGGGCTGTAGAGAGTGATAACGGGCCCTAGGTCCAGGGCTGTAGAGAGTGAACATGGGCCCTAGGCCCAGGGCTGTAGAGAGTGATCATGGGCCCTTGGCCCAGGGCTGTAGAGACTGATCATGGGCCTTAGACCCAGGGCTGTAGAGAGTGATCACGGGCCCTAGGCCCAGGGCTGTAGAGAGTGATCATGGGCCCTAGGCCCAGGGCTGTAGAGAGCGATCACGGGCCCTAAGCCCAGGGCTGTACAGCGTGATCATTGGCCTTAGGACCAGGGCTGTAGAGAGTGATCACGGGCTCTAGGTCCAGGGCTGTAGTGAGTGATCACGGGCCTTAGGTCCAGTGCTGTAGAGAAAGATCACGGGCCCTAGGCCCAGGGCTGTAAAGTGTGATCACGGGCCCTAGGCCCAGGGCTATACAGTGTGAACACGGGCCCTATGTCCAGGGCTGTAGAGAGTTATCACGGGCCCTAGGCCCAGGGCTGTAGAGAGTGATCACTGGCCCTAGGCCCCGGGCTGAAGAGAGTGATCACGGGCACTAGGCCCAGGGCTGTACAGAGCGATCACGGGCCCTAGGCCCAGGGCTGTAGAGAGTGATCACGGGCCCTAGGCCCAGGGCTGAAGAGAGTGATCATGGGCCCTAGGCCCAGGGCTGTAGAGAGTGATCATGGGCTCTAGGCCCCGGGGTGTAGAGAGTGTTCACGGGCCCTAGGCCCAGGGCCGTATAGAGTGATCACGGGCCCTAGGCCCAGAGGGCAGTAGAGAGTGTTCACGGGCGCTAGTCCCAGGGCTGTACAGAGTGTTCACGGGCCCTAGTCCCAGGGCTGTACAGAGTGATCACGGGACCTAGGCCCAGGGCCGTATAGAGTGATCAAGCGCCTTAGGCCCAGGGCTGCAGAGAGTGTTCACGGGCCCTAGGCTCAGGGCTGTAGAGAGTGATCACGGGCCCTAGGCCCAGGGCTGTACAGAGTGATCACGGGCCCTAGGCCCCAGGCTGTAGAGAGTGATCACGGGCCCTAGGCCCCGGGGTGTAGAGAGTGTTCACGGGCCCAAGCCCCAGGGCCGTATAGAGTGATCACGGGCCCTAGGCCCAGGGGGCAGTAGAGAGTGATCACGGGCGCTAGTCCCAGGGCTGTACAGAGTGTTCACGGGCCATTGTCCCAGGGCTGTACAGAGTGATCACGGGCCCTAGGCCCAGGGCCGTATAGAGTGATCACGCGCCTTAGGCCCAGGGCTGCAGAGAGTGATCAAGGGCCCTAGGCCCAGGGCTGTAGAGAGTGATCATGGGCCCTAGGCCCAGGGCTGTAGAGAGTGATCATGGGCCCTAGGCCCATGGCCGTATAGAGTGATCACGGGCCCGAGGACCAGGGGGCAGTAGAGAGTGATCACCGGCCCTAGGCCCCGGGCTGTGGAGAGTGATCACAGGCCCTAGGCCCAGGGCTGTAGAGAGTGTTCACGGGCCCTAGGCCCAGGGCCGTATAGAGTGACCACGGGCCCTAGGCCCAGGGGGGCTGTAGAGAGTTATCACGGGCCCTAGGCCCCGGGCTGTATAGAGTGATCACAAGCCCTAGGCCCAGGGCTGTAGAGAGTGATCACGGGCCCTAGGCCAAGGGGGGCTGTAGAGAGTGATCGCGGGCCCTAGGCCCAGGGGGGCTGTAGGGAGTGATCACGGGCCCTAGGCCCAGGGCTGAAGAGAGTGATCACTGGCCCTAGGCCCCGGGCTGTAGAGAGTGATCACGGGCCCTAGGCCCAGGGCTGTACAGAGCGATCACGGGCTCTAGGCCCAGGGCTGTAGAGAGTGATCATGGGCCCTAGGCCCAGGGCTGTAGAGAGTGATCATGGGCCCTAGGCCCAGGGCTGCAGAGAGTGTTCACGGGCCCTAGGCCCAGGGCTGCAGAGAGTGTTCGTGGGCTCTGGGCCCAGGGCTGTACAGAGTGATCACGGGCCCTAGGCCCAAGGCTTTAGAGAGTGATCACGGGTCCTAGGCCCCGGGCTGTAGAGAGTGTTCCCGGGCCCTAGGCCCAGGGCCGTATAGAGTGATCACGGGCCCTAGTCCCAGGGCTGTACAGAGTGATCACGGGCCCTAGGCCCAGGGCCGTATAGAGTGATCACGGGCCTTAGGCCCAGGGCTGCAGAGAGTGATCAAGGGCCCTAGGCCCAGGGCTGTAGAGAGTGATCATGGGCCCTAGGCCCAGGGCCATATAGAGTGATCACGGGCCCTAGGCCCAGGGCCGTATAGAGTGATCACGGGCCCTAGGCCCCGGGCAGTAGAGAGTGATCACGGGCCCTAGGCCCCGGGCTGTAGAGAGTGATCACAGGCCCTAGGCCCAGGGCTGTAGAGAGTGATCACGGGCCCTAGGCCCAGGGCCGTATAGAGTGATCACGGGCCCTAGGCCCAGGGCTGTAGATAGTGATCACGGGCCTTAGGCCCCGGGATGTATAGAGTGATCACGGCCCTACGCCCAGTGCCGTGTAGAGTGATCACGGGCCCTAGGCCCAGGGGGGGTTGTAGAGTGTGATCACGGGCCCTAGGCCCAGGGCCGTATAGAGTGATCACGGGCCCTAGGCCGCGGGCTGTATAGAGTGATCATGGGCCCTAGGCCCAGGGCCGTATAGAGTGATCACGGGCCCTAGGCCCCGGGCTGTAGAGAGTGATCACGGGCCCTAGGCCCAGGGCTGTAGAGAGTGATCACGGGCCCTAGGCCCAGGGCTGTAGAGAGTGATCACGGGCCCTAGGCCCAGGGCTGTTCAGCGTGATCACGGACCCTAGGCCCAGGGCTGTAGAGAGTGATTACGGGCCCTAGGCCCAGGGCTGTACAGCGTGATCACGGCCCTAGGTCCAGGGCTGTAGAGAGTGATCACGGGCCCTATGTGCATGGCTGTAGAGAGTGATCACGGGCCCTAGGTTCAGGGCTGTACAGTGTGATAACGGGCCCTAGGTCCAGGGCTGTAGAGAGTGATCACGGGCCCTAGGCCCAGGGCTGTAGTGAGTAATCATGGGCCCTAGGCCCAGGGCTGTAGAGAGTGATCACGGGCCCTAGGCCCAGGGCTGTAGAGAGTGATCACAATCCCTAGGCCCAGGGCTGTAGAGAGTGATCACGGGCCCTAGGTCCAGGGCTGTAGAGAGTGATCAAGGGCCCTATGCCCCGGGCTGTAGAGAGTGATCACGGTCCCTAGGCCCAGGGCTGTACAGAGTGATCACGGGCCCTAGGCCCAGGGCTGTAGAGAGTGATCATGGTCCCTAGGCCCCGGGCTGTAGAGAGTGATCACGGGCCCTAGGCCCAGGGCTGTACAGAGTGATCACGGGCCCTAGGCCCAGGGCTGTACAGAGTGATCACGGGCCCTAGGCCCAGGGCTGTAGAGAGTGATCATGGGCCCTAGGCCCAGGGCAGTAGAGAGTGATCATGGGCCCTAGGCCCAGGGCTGTAGAGAGTGATCATGGGCCCTTGGCCCAGGGATGTAGAGAGTGATCACGGGCCCTAGGCCCAGGGCTGTAGAGAGTGATCACGGGCCCTAGGCCCAGGGCAGTAGAGAGTGATCACGGGCCCTAGTTCCAGGGCTGAAGAGAGTGATCACGGGCCCAAGGCCCAGGGCTGTAGAGAGTGATCACGGGCCCTAGGTCCAGGGCTGTAGAGACTGATCACGGGCCATATGCCCAGGGCTGTACAACGTGATCACGGGCCCTTGGTCCATGGCTGTAGAGAGTGATCTTGGGCCCTAGGTCCAGGGCTGTAGAGTGTGATCACGGGCTCTCTGTCCAGTGCTGTAGAGAGTGATCACGGGCCCTGGGCCCAGGGCTGTACAGTGTGATCACGGGCCCTCGGCCCAGGGCTGTAGGGTGTGAACACGGGCCCTAAGTCCAGGGCAGTAGAGAGTGATCACGGGCCCTAGGCCCGGGGCTGTAGAGAGTGATCACAAGACCTAGGCCCAGGGCTGTAGAGAGTGATCACGGCCCTAGGTACAGGGCTGTAGAGAGTGATCACGGGCCCTAGGCCCAGGGGGGCTGTAGAGAATGATCACGGGCCCTAGGCCCAGGGCTGTAGATAGTGATCATGGGCCCTAGGCCCTGGGCTGTAGAGAGTGATCACGGGCCCTAGGCCCATGGCTGTACAGAGTGATCACGGGCCCTAGGCCCAGGGCTGTAGAGAGTGATCATGGGCCCTAGGCCCAGGGCTGTAGAAAGTGATCATGGGCCCTAGGCCCAGGGCTGCAGAGAGTGATCATGGGCCCTAGGCCCAGGGATGTAGAGAGTGATCACGGGCCCTAGGCCCAGGGCTGTAGAGAGTGATCACGGGCCCTAGGCCCAGGGCTGTAGAGTGATCATGGGCCCTAGGCCCAGGGCTGTAGAGAGTGATCATGGGCCCTAGGCCCAGGGCTGTAGAGAGTGATCACGGGCCCTAGGCCCAGGGCTGTAAAGAGTGATCACGGGCCCTAGGCCCAGGGCTGTAGAGAGTGATCACGGGCACTAGGCCCAGGGCTGTGGAGGGTGATCATGGGCCCTAGGCCGAGGGCTGTAGAGAGTGATCACGGGCCCTAGGCCCAGGGCTGTAGAGAGTGATCATTGGCCCTAGGCCCCGGGCTGTACAGAGTGATCACGGGCCCTAGGCCCAGGGCTGTAGAGAGTGATCACGGGCCCTAGGCCCAGGGCTGTAGAGAGTGATCATGGGCCCTAGGCCCAGGGCTGTAGAGAGTGATCGTGGGCCATAGGCCCAGGGCTGCAGAGAGTGATCACGGGCCCTAGGCCCAGGGCTGTACAGAGTGTTCACGGGCCCTAGGCCCAGGGCTGTACAGAGTGATCACGGGCCCTAGGCCCAGGGCTGTAGAGAGTGATCACAAGCCCTAGGCCCAGGGCTGTAGAGAGTGTTCACGGGCCCTAGGCCCCGGGGGGCTGTAGAGGGTGATCACGGGCCCTAGGCCCAGGGGGGCTGTAGAGAGTGATCACGGGCCCTAGGCCCAGGGCTGTAGAGAGTGATCACTGGCCCTAGGCCCCGGGCTGTAGAGAGTGATCAGGGGCCCTAGGCCCAGGGCTGTACAGAGCGATCACGGGCCCTAGGCCCAGGGCTGTAGAGAGCGATCATGGCCCTAGGCCCAGGGCTGTAGAGAGTGATCATGGGCCCTAGGCCCAGGGCTGTAAAGAGTGATCATGGGCCCTAGGCCCAGGGCTGCAGAGAGTGTTCACGGGTCCTAGGCCCAGGGCTGTAGAGAGTGTTCACGGGCCCTAGGCCCAGGGCTGTACAGAGTGATCACGGGCCCTAGGCCCAAGGCTGTAGAGAGTGATCACGTGCCCTAGGCCCCGGGCTGAAGAGAGTGTTCACGGGCCCTAGGCCCAGTGCCGTATAGAGTGATCACGGGCCCTAGGCCCAGAGGGCAGTACAGAGTGTTCACGGGCCCTAGTCCCAGGGCTATACAGAGTGTTCACGGGCCCTAGTCCCAGGGCTGTACAGAGTGATCACGGGCCCTAGGCCCAGGGCCGTATAGAGTGATCACGGGCCTTAGGCCCAGGGCTGCAGAGAGTGATCAAGGGCCCTAGGCCCAGGGCTGTAGAGAGTGATCATGGGCCCTAGGCCCAGGGCTGTAGAGAGTGATCATGGGCCCTAGGCCCAGGGCCATATAGAGTGATCACGGGCCCTAGGCCCAGGGCCGTATAGAGTGATCACGGGCCCTAGGCCCAGGGGGCAGTAGAGAGTGATCACGGGCCCTAGGCCCCGGGCTGTAGAGAGTGATCACAGGCCCTAGGCGCAGGGCTGTAGAGAATGTTCACGGGCCCTAGGCCCAGGGCCGTATAGAGTGATCACGGGCCCTAGGCCCAGGGGGGCTGTAGAGAGTTATCACGGGACTAGGCCCCGGGCTTTTTAGAGTGATCACGGGACCTAGGCCCCGGGCTGTAGAGAGTGTTCACGGGCCCTAAGCCCAGGTCCGTATAGAGTGATCACAGGCCCTAGGCCCAGGGATGTAAAGAGTTATCACTGGCCCTAGGCCCAGGGCTGTACAGAGTTATTACGGGCCCTAGGCCAAGGGCTGTAGAGAGTGATCACGGGCCCTAGGCCCAGGGCTGTAGAGAGTGTTCACGGGTCCTAGGCCCAGGGCCGTATAGAGTGATCACGGGCCCTAGGCCCAGGAGGGGCTGTAGAGAGTTATCACGGCCCCTTGGCCCCGGGCTGAATAGAGTGAACACGGCCCTAGGCCCCGGGCTGTAGAGAGTGTTCACGGGCCCTAAGCCCAGGGCCGTATAGAGTGATCACAGGCCCTAGGCCCAGGGCTGTAGAGAGTGATCACGGGCCCTAGGCCCAGGGCCGTATAGAGTGATCACGGGCCCTAGGCCCAGGGCTGTAGAGAGTGATCACGGGCCTTAGGCCCCGGGCTGTATAGAGTGATCACGGGCCCTAGGCCCAGGGCCGTGTAGAGTGAAAACGGGCCCTAGGCCCCGGGCTGTAGAGAGTGAACACGGGCCCTAGGCCCCGGGCTGTAGAGAGTGATCACGGGCCCTAGGCCCAGGGCTGTAAAGAGTGATCACGGGCCCTAGGCCCAGGGCTGTAAAGAGTTATCACTGGCCCTAGGCCCAGGGCTGTACAGAGTTATTACGGGCCCTAGGCCATGGGCTGTAGAGAGTGATCACGGGCCCTAGGCCCAGGGCTGTTCAGCTTGCTCACAGGCCCTAGGTCCAGGGCTGTAGAGAGTGATCACGGGCCCTAGGCCCAGGGCTGTACAGCGTGATCACGGCCCTATATCCAGGGCTGTGGAGAGTGATCACGGGCCCTATGTCCATGGCTGTAGAGAGTGATCACGGGCCCTAGGCTCAGGGCTGAACATTGTGATCACGGGCCCTAGGTCCAGGGTTGTAGAGAGGGATCACGGGCCCTAGGCCCGGGGCGGTAGAGACTGATCATGGACCCTAGGCCCAGGGCTGTAGAGAGTGATCACGGGCCCTAGGCCCAGGGCTGTAGAGAGTGATCATGGGCCCTAGGCCCAGGGCTGTTGAGAGTGATCACGGGCCCTAGGTCCAGGGCTGTAGAGAGTGATCACGGGCCTTAAGCCCAGGGCCGTATTGTTTTAGATCCCTTAATGGGGGGTAGTTGGATCTAAAACGGAAGAGTTATTGTGTTAATTTATAAGGGAGTGCCTAAAAGGGGGTAGCTTCCCGTAGTCGGGTAAGCTGACCTGTGTAGAGTGTTGTTTAGCGTTAGGATACTAGGGGGTGCTCCTATAAAAGACGTAGGTGTATTTTAGGGGATGGAACTTAGTGTCCAGGTCAACGTGCTGGTCGTCCAGTTGGCTGGCTGATTATATAACCGATGTACACGCGTCAGCTTTATGGCGCGCGCCGCTCCTAGCAGTCGGGCCTATACGGGAATGCAATGATACTTGCGCTTGCAAGTGTCTGGCTACTGTACGTCACGTCTAATCGTGACGGAGGATTCAGGATGGACTTTAGGACGTAAAGAGGCGTGTAAAACAGTAATACAAGTGTAGTGTACTGACCAAGTGTTTATTGGTCAGTAATAAGGAAGTATGAGTCCCTTTTAGGGGATGTAGTAAATGTCACAATGTAAGAGTACAAGAATGTGGAGTGGGTCACAAAATATAGGATTCTGAACACTGCTGACTCATCTGATGATAACAACTATAGCCTCCGGCCGACGCACTGTAAGACTGGTAATTGAGAGAGCTTGTCCTCATTAAGGCTCCCTCTTATATTCTGCGGGATGGGGGGATGGCCTCCAGGGGGTGCAGACCCCTGGGGGATTGTACAGTATAGAGTGATCACAGGCCCTAGGTCCAGGGCTGTAGAGAGTGATCACGGGCCCTAGGCCCAGGGCTGTAGAGAGTGATCATGTGCCCTAGGTCCAGGGCTGTAGAGAGTGATCACGGGCCCTAGGTCCAGTGCTGTAGAGAGTGATCACGGGCCCTAGGCCCAGGGCTGTAAAGTGTGATCACGGGCCCTAGGCCCAGGGCTGTACAGTGTGCACACGGGCCCTAGGTCCAGGGCTGTAGAGAGTGATCACGGGCCCTAGGCCCTGGGCTGTAGAGAGTGATCACGGGCCCTAGGCCCAGGGCTGTAGAGAGTGATCACGGGCCCTAGGCCCAGGGCTGTAGAGAGTGATCACGGGCCCTAGGCCCAGGGCTGTAGAGAGTGATCACAAGCCCTAGGCCCAGGGCTGTTGAGAGTGATCACGGGCCCTAGGCCAAGGGGGGATGTAGAGATTGATCACGGGCCCTAGGCCCAGGGGGGCTGTAGGGAGTGATCACGGGCCCTAGGCCCAGGGCTGAAGAGATTGATCACTGGCCCTAGGCCCCGGGCTGTAGAGAGTGATCACGGGCCCTAGGCCCAGGGCTGTACAGAGCGATCACGGGCTCTAGGCCCAGGGCTATAGAAAGTGATCATGGGCCCTAGGCCCAGGGCTGCAGAGAGTGATCATGGGCCCTAGGCCCAGGGCTGCAGAGAGTGTTCACGGGCCCTAGGCCCAGGGCTGCAGAGAGTGTTCGTGGCCTCTGGGCCCAGGGCTGTACAGAGTGATCACGGGCCCTAGGCCCAAGGCTGTAGAGAGTGATCACGGGTCCTAGGCCCCGGGCTGTAGAGATTGTTCCCGGGCCCTAGGCCCAGGGCCGTATAGAGTGATCACGGGCCCAAGGCCCAGAGGGCAGTAGAGAGTGATCACGGGCCCTAGTCCCAGGGCTGTACAGAGTGTTCACGGGCACTTGTCCCAGGGCTGTATAGAGTGATCACGGGCCCTAGAGCCAGGGCCGTATAGAGTGATCACGGGCCTTAGGCCCAGGGCTGCAGAGAGTGATCAAGGGCCCTAGGCCCAGGGCTGTAGAGAGTGATCATGGGCCCTAGGCCCAGTGCTGTAGAGAGTGATCATGGGCCCTAGGCCCAGGGCCATATAGAGTGATCACGGGCCCTAGGCCCAGGGCCGTATAGAGTGATCACGGGCCCTAGGCCCCGGGCAGTAGAGAGTGATCACGGGCCCTAGGCCCCGGGCTGTAGAGAGTGATCACAGGCCCTAGGCCCAGGGCTGTAGAGAGTGATCACGGGCCCTAGGCCCAGGGCCGTATAGAATGATCACGGGCCCTAGGCCCAGGGCTGTAGAGAGTGATCACGGGCCTTAGGCCCCATGATGCATAGAGTGATCACGGCCCTACGCCCAGGGCCGTGTAGAGTGATCATGGGCCCTAGGCCCAGGGGGGTTGAAGAGTGTGATAACGGGCCCTAGGCCCGGGCTGTAGAGAGTGATCACGGGCCCTAGGCCCAGGGCAGTAGTGAGTGATCGCGGGCCCTAAGCGCAGGGCTGTAGAGAGTGATCACGGGCCCTAGGCCCAGGGCCGTATAGAGTGATCACGGGCCCTAGGTCGCGGGCTGTATAGAGTGATCATGGGCCCTAGGCCCAGGGCCGTATAGAGTGATCACGGGCCATAGGCCCCGGGCTGTAGAGAGTGATCACGGGCCCTAGGCCCAGGGCTGTAGAGAGTGATCACGGGCCCTAGGCCCAGGGCTGTTCAGCGTGATCACGGGCCCTAGGTCCAGGGCTGTAGAGATTGATCACGGGCCCTAGGCCCAGGGCTGTACAGCGAGATCACGGCCCTAGGTCCAGGGCTGTAGAGAGTGATCACGGTCCCTATGTCCATGGCTGTAGAGAGTGATCACGGGCCCTAGGTTCAGGGCTGTACAGTGTGATAACGGGCCCTAGGTCCAGGGCTGTAGAGAGTGATCACGGGCCCTAGGCCCAGGGCTGTAGAGAGTAATCATGGGCCCTAGGCCCAGGGCTGTAGAGAGTGATCACGGGCCCTAGGCCCAGGGCTGTAGAGAGTGATCACAATCCCTAGGCCCAGGGCTGTAGATAGTGATCACGGGCCCTAGGTCCAGGGCTGTAGAGAGTGATCAAGGGCCCTAGGCCCAGGGCTGTACAGAGTGATCACGGGCCCTAGGCCCAGGGCTGTAGAGAATGATCATGGGCCCTAGGCCCAGGGCAGTAGAGAGTGATCATGGGCCCTAGGCCCAGGGCTGTAGAGAGTGATCATGGGCCCTAGGCCCTGGGATGTAGAGAGTGATCACGGGCCCTAGGCCCAGGGCTGTAGAGAGTGATCATGGGCCCTAGGCCCAGGGCAGTAGAGAGTGATCACGGGCCCTAGTTCCAGGGCTGTAGAGAGTGATCACGGGCACTAGGTCCAGGGCTGTAGAGAGTGATCATGGGCCCTAGGCCCAGGACTGTAGAGAGTGATCACGGGCCCCAGGCCCAGGGCTGTAGAGAGTGATCACGGGCCCTAGGTCCAGGGCTGTAGAGAGTGATCACGGGCCCTAGGTCCAGGGCTGTAGAGAGTGATCACGGGCCCTAGGTCCAGGGCTGTAGAGAGTGATCACTGGCCTTAGGTCCCGGGCTGTAGAGAGTGATCACGGGCCATATGCCCAGGGCTGTACAGCGTGATCACGGGCCCTAGGTCCATGGCTGTAGAGAGTGATCACGGGCCCTAGGTCCAGAGCTGTAGAGTGTGATCACGGGCTCTATGTCCAGTGCTGTAGAGAGTGATCACGGGCCCTAGGCCCAGGGCTGTACAGTGTGATCACGGGCCCTCGGCCCAGGGCTGTATGGTGTGAACACGGGCCCTAAGTCCAGTGCAGTAGAGAGTGATCACGGGCCCTAGGCCCGGGGCTGTAGAGAGTGATCACGGGCCCTAGGCCCAGGGCTGTAGAGAGTGATCACAAGACCTAGGCCCAGGGCTGTAGAGAGTGATCACGGCCCTAGGTACAGGGCTGTAGAGAGTGATCACGGGCCCTAGGCCCAGGGGGGCTGGAGAGAATGATCACGGGCCCTAGGCCCAGGGGGGTTGTAGAGAGTGATCACGGGCCCTAGGCCCAGGGCTGTAGAGAGTGATCAAGGGCCCTAGGCCCTGGGCTGTAGAGAGTGATCACGGGCCCTAGGCCCAGGGCTGTACAGAGTGATCACGGGCCCTAGGCCCAGGGCTGTAGAAAGTGATCATGGGCCCTAGGCCCAGGGCTGTAGAAAGTGATCATGGGTCCTAGGCCCAGGGCTGTAGAGAGTGATCATGGGCCCTAGGCCCAGGGCTGTAGAGAGTGATCACGGGCCCTAGGTCCAGGGCTGTAGAGAGTGATCACGGGCCCTAGGCCCAGGACTGTAGAGAGTGATCACGGGCCCTAAGCCCAGGGCTGTAGAGAGTGATCACGGGCCCTAGGCCCAGGGCTGTAGAGAGTGATCATGGGTCCTAGGCCCAGGGCTGTAGAGAGTGTTCACGGGCCCTAGGCCCAGGGCTGTAGAGAGTGATCACGGGCCCTAGGCCCAGGGCTGTAAAGAGTGAACACGGGCCCTAGGCCCAGGGCTGTAGAGAGTGATCACGGGCCCTAGGCCCAGGGCTGTAGAGAGTGATCATGGGCCCTAGGCCCAGGGCTGTAGAGAGTGATCATGGGCCCTAGGCCCAGGGCTGTAGAGAGTGATCATTGGCCCTAGGCCCCGGGCTGTACAGAGTGATCACGGGCCCTAGGCCCAGGGCTGTAGAGAGTGATCACGGGCCCTAGGCCCAGGGCTGTAGAGAGTGATCATGGGCCCTAGGCCCAGGGCTGTAGAGAGTGATCATGGGCCCTAGGCCCAGGGCTGCAGAGAGCGATCACGGGCCCTAGGCACAGGGCTGTACAGAGTGTTCACCGGCCCTAGGCCCTGGGCTGAACAGAATGATCACGGGCCCTAGGCCCAGGGCTGTAGAGAGTGATCACAAGCCCTAGGCCCAGGGCTGTAGAGATTGATCACGGGCCCTAGGCCCAGGGGGGCTGTAGAGGGTGATCAGGGCCCTAGGCCCAGGGGGCTGTAGAGAGTGATCACGGGCCCTAGGCCCAGGGCTGTAGAGAGTGATCACTGGCCCTAGGCCCCGGGCTGTAGGGAGTGATCACGGGCCCTAGGCCCAGGGCTGTACAGAGCGATCACGGGCCCTAGGCCCAGGGCTGTAGAGAGTGATCATGGCCCTAGGTCCAGGGCTGTAGAGAGGGATCATGGGCCCTAGGCCCAGGGCTGTAGAGAGTGATCATGGGCCCTAGGCCCAGGGCTGCAGAGAGTGTTCACGGGCCCTGGGCCCAGGGCTGTAGAGAGTGTTCACGGGCCCTAGGCCCAGGGCTGTACAGAGTGATCACGGGCCCTAGGCCCAAGGCTGTAGAGAGTGATCACGTGCCCTAGGCCTCGGGCTGAAGAGAGTGTTCACGGGCCCTAGGCCCAGGGCCGTATAGAGTGATCACGGGCCCTAGGCCCAGAGGGCAGTACAGAGTGTTCACGGGCCCTAGTCCCAGGGCTATACAGAGTGTTCACGGGCCCTAGTCCCAGGGCTGTACAGAGTGATCACGGGCCCTAGGCCCAAGGCCGTGTAGAGTGATCACGGGCCTTAGGCCCAGGGCTGCAGAGAGTGATCAAGGGCCCTAGGCCCAGGGCTGTAGAGAGTGATCATGGGCCCTAGGCCCAGGGCTGTAGAGAGTGATCATGGGCCCTAGGCCCAGGGCTGTAGAGAGTGATCATGGGCCCTAGGCCCAGGGCTGCAGAGAGTGTTCACGGGCCCTGGGCCTAGGGCTGTAGAGAGTGTTCACGGGCCCTAGGCCCAGGGCTGTACAGAGTGATCACGGGCCCTAGGCCCAAGGCTGTAGAGAGTGATCACGTGCCCTAGGCCTCGGGCTGAAGAGAGTGTTCACGGGCCCTAGGCCCAGGGCCATATAGAGTGATCACGGGCCCTAGGCCCAGGGCCGTATAGAGTGATCACGGGCCCTAGGCCCAGGGGGCAGTAGAGAGTGATCACGGGCCCTAGGCCCCGGGCTGTAGAGAGTGATCACAGGCCCTAGGCCCAGGGCTGTAGAGAGTGTTCACGGGCCCTAGGCCCAGGACCGTATAGAGTGATCACGGGCCCTAGGCCCAGGGGGGCTGTAGAGAGTTATCACGGGCCCTAGGCCCCGGGCTTTTTAGTGAGATCACGGGCCCTAGACCCCGGGCTGTAGAGAGTGTTCACGGGCCCTAAGCCCAGGTCCGTATAGAGTTATTACTGGCCCTAGGCCCAGGGCTGTACAGAGTTATTACGGGCCCTAGGCCAAGGGCTGTAGAGAGTGATCACGGGCCCTAGGCCCAGGGCTGTAGGGACTGTTCACGGGCCCTAGGCCCAGGGCCGTATAGAGTGATCACGGGCCCTAGGCCCAGGGGGGGCTGTAGAGAGTTATCACGGGCCCTAGGCCCCGAGCTGTTTAGAGTGAACACGGCCCTAGGCCCCGGGCTGTAGAGAGTGTTCACGGGCCCTAAGCCCAGGGCCGTATAGAGTGATCACAGGCCCTAGGCCCAGGGCTGTAGAGAGTGATCACGGGCCCTAGGTCCAGGGCTGTACAGCGTGATCACGGCCCTATGTCCAGGGCTGTGGAGAGTGATCACGGGCCCTATGTCCATGGCTGTAGAGAGTGATCACGGGCCCTAGGCTCAGGGCTGTACAGTGTGATCACGGGCCCTAGGTCCAGGGCTGTAGAGAGTGATCACGGGCCCTAGGCCCAGGGCTGTAGAGAGTGATCACGGGCCCTAGGTCCAGGGTTGTAGAGAGGGATCACGGGCCCTAGGCCCGGGGCTGTAGAGAGTGATCACGGGCCCTAGGTCCAGGGCTGTAGAGAGTGATCACGGGCCCTAGGTCCAGGGTTGTAGAGAGGGATCACGGGCCCTAGGCTCAGGGCTGTAGAGAGTGATCACGGGCCCTAGGTCCAGGGCTGTAGAGAGTGATCACGGGCCCTAGGCTCAGGGCTGTACAGTGTGATCACGGGCCCTAGGTCCAGGGTTGTAGAGAGGGATCACGGGCCCTAGGCCCGGGGCTGTTCAGCTTGATCACGGGCCCTAGGTCTAGGGCTGTAGAGAGTGATCACGGGCCCTAGGCCCAGGGCTGTACAGCGTGATCACGGCCCTATGTCCAGGGCTGTGGAGAGTGATCACGGGCCCTATGTCCATGGCTGTAGAGAGTGATCACGGGCCCTAGGCTCAGGGCTGTACAGTGTGATCACGGGCCCTAGGTCCAGGGTTGTAGAGAGGGATCACGGGCCCTAGGCCCGGGGCGGTAGAGACTGATCATGGGCCCTAGGCCCAGGGCTGTAGAGAGTGATCACGGGCCCTAGGTCCAGGGTTGTAGAGAGGGATCACGGGCCCTAGGCCCAGGGCTGTACAGTGTGATCACGGGCCCTAGGTCCAGGGTTGTAGAGAGGGATCACGGGCCCTAGGCCCGGGGCGGTAGAGACTGATCATGGGCCCTAGGCCCAGGGCTGTAGAGAGTGATCACGGGCCCTAGGCCCAGGGCTGTATTGAATTTGAATTTATTCATAAATAACTGCCACTGAGGCTCAAGAGCCCCTTTATGTAGCGTATACAATGTTCTGGCTTGAAGTTATGTAATAAAAATAAATAAAAATACAAAATAAACCTAGCTTAACAACTAAGAAAAACTAAATATAAAATATACCTATAACTAAACGAGCCAATTACCAGACACTTCATACAAAATGAATTATACAAATTAGAATATAGAATAATTAAATAAAGAACCTACCTAATAATGTATTATATCTATTAAAAGAAAACAAATTATAGTACAGTAACAAAGGGTACAATTTTGATGTAAGTATAATATGATCTATTATTAAAACAATTACATGAGTGACATGATTACTAGAACTACTATCAATTCCACGAAAGTTGTATCTTGGATACTAAAAATATTATAGAAAGCTGTATGGCACGGATATATTTCTAAAATTTTGTATGGAATATTTATATTTTTGATTCGTATTCCTTCAGGAATCTTGATATTAGGTATTTCTTGAGTTGTGTAGTGTTAACAGAGTTTGTAAATGAGTGAAGGTGGAATGTATTAAAGAGCCGTGAAGCTGTGCAGAGGAATGATTTATTGTATTTAGTTGTACGGTGGACAGGAATCTGTAGAGTGGAATCAGTAAATCTATTTTCTCTGTGGTGGACGGAGTTCATTGGTTTAAACACATTATAGAGATAACCAGGAGTTTTTGTACACAATATTTTCTGGGTGAGGATCGCAATTGACAGCTGCCTACGTTCACGAAGTTTCAACCACTGCATTTGCACATAATAAGGTGTAATGTGTACATCACGCCTGACGTCTAAAATGTAACGAACGCATGCATTTTGAACTCTCTGTAATTTTATGTTAAGTGTTTCTGATAAGTCGTTATACACTACTGATCCATATTCGATGATAGGAAGTATCAAAGTTTGGATTAGAAGCTTGCGCATTTTTGACGGCGTGTAAGGGATATTCCGCTTCAAGATATGCATTGATGATATAGCTTTCTTTATTACAGCAGCGGTATGCTCTCCCCAAGATAAGGTTCTATCAAAAATTACTCCTAGGTTGTTCACAGAGTTGCTGTAGGGGATATCATTGTCTAGTAATTTTATTGGTGGTAGTGAGTTAAGATCAACAGAGTTAAGAAGTTTAGTATAGCCAATGCATATAAGTTGAGTCTTAGAAATGTTTAACTGGAGGTTATGGTTTAGGGTCCACTGATGGAGGTGAGCGATATCTTCGTTGAAAAGTTCTATATTGTGAGGCGCATCAGAGGGACTGAAATGGAAGTAGGCCTGTACGTCATCAGCGTACATATGACAGAGACTGTTTTTGAATACACTGGACATATCATTTATATAAAGCGAGAAGCACAGTGGCCCAAGAACTGACCCTTGGGGTACACCACTTTTTACTGATTGCCAATTCGATGAGGAGCCATCAAAGAACACCACTCTCTGTTGCCGACCATCTAGATACGATTCAAACCAAGACAATGCATTCCGCGATAAGCCAATGGAGTGTAGCTTCGCAAGGAGCAACTCATGGCTTACGCAATCGAAGGCCTTACTGAGATCAAAGAGGCATAGAATTGTAAGCTGTCTTTGGTCAATTGCAGAGCGTATGTCGTCCGTTATTTTTAAGAGCGTGGTAGTTGTGCTATGTCCTTTCTTAAATCCGGATTGATGAGGATTTAGGATGTGGAACTCGGTCAAATATTCACACATTTGTTCATGAACTATTTTTTCTAGAACTTTGCTTAGAGCACAAAGTATGCTGATGGGCCTGAAATCACTGCAAGACGCAGGTATTCTCTTCTTAGGCACTGGGCGTATATTCGCACACTTCCAGAGCGTCGGGTATACTCCGTTTTGTAAACAGAAGTTGAACAAGTGTAAAATGGCCGGCAGAAATATATCGAGACAATTTGAGAGAAGGGAGATTGGAATGTTATCCGGACCTTTGGCTTTAGTACGAATAGACCTAATCGCTTTCACTATTTGTTCTGGGTATACGTATTTGAAGTAGAATTTTTCATGGTTTGGCGGCGGAAGAAGTCTATAATGCTCTGCGGTCTGGGATATTCTTGTTGTGTTACGGTTGGGAACTACGTTTAAGTAATGATCGCTCAGCTCGGAGGGGGAAACTGGCATTTGGATATCAGGTGGGGGGCTGGCACCTATTCCAAGGGATTTTGCAGCTCTCCAGGATGCTGCAGAATTCTCACAGTGTCTGAAGAGGTTATATGTGTACTTAACTTTAGCATTTCTGATCGCTTGTTTTGTGTTATTCCGTATAATTCTGAATTTTTCATAGTCATCCGGAAGTTTTGTCTTTAAAAATTCCTTGCGGGCTCGGTCGCGAATCTTTATCAAGTCTTTAATTGTTCTGTTAAACCATGGGGTTGAATGGTGTTTAACGTTTACTATCTTTTTAGGGGCATGTTTGTCATACAGAAAGTAGATGTTTTGGTTAAAGAGACTGAGCTTTTCGTCTACGTTGTTTGTTTTATAAAACTGCTCCCAAGGGAGTAATTCTGCATCCGCACTAAAATCACTTGAATTAAATTTACTAAAGTCACGTACTAGGTATGTCTTGGGTTTTGCTTTAGGAGCAGATAAAGAAAATACAGCGTACAAGAGGTCATGAGCTGAGAATCCAGGAGCAGGCTCCTGTCCATATTCTATAACAAGATCATTGCAGTTGGAAGATATTATATCGAGAATGCTATCGCAGGTAGCGGTGTGGAAGGTTTCAGTGAATGGCAAACATTCAAGGTTGCAGGCGTTCAACATCTCACGAATACTTTCTGTTTCAAACGTACCACTGCCAAATCTAGCATTTATGTCTCCAACAACGAAAATATATTTGTAATTCAGTAAATGCGTGTACATATCGTTCAAGAATGAGTCTAAATAGCCAGCTTTTGGTGGACGGTATACACAAGAAAAGAGTATCTTTAAGTCTGGCAGGATCATTTCAAGTATCAAATATTCCGGTTTCTTACTGTATTCACCCGGGGATTTGCTAAGGATGTTGCATTTTATAGTGTCCTTGACATAAACAGCAACGCCACCTGAACCTTTGCCAAGTCTATCATTACGAAAGACGTTGTATCCACTGAGATAAATTGAAGCATCCCCTATTGAGGGCTTAAGAAATGTTTCACTGACTGCTATTATGTCAAAAGAACTGTTACCAAAAGTATGACGGAATTCAGATATGTGGGAGGAGTCAACTAGAGATTGTGCGTTGATGTGTGCCACTTTAAGCCTGTTTGAGTTTATCAAGCTAATGTTTGATAGTAGTTCAGCCAATACATGTTCATCATGAGACATAAAAGCAACGAATACACTCTTAATTACAGAATTAAGAACATATAGACACAATATATACTATAAACTGTTTTGCAAACCTGAGATCACTATTGTAAAAATAATAAAACAAACGATAAAATGACCTATCAAAAATGGCCTAATATACGCTAAAAATAAAAGAAAGTCTAGTGAGATATCGAGTATACAGTACTAGATTAATTTTGAAGTTGATATTAATACCTACAATGCTAGACAAAGAGAAAAGAGAAAGAAAATAATTAATTCTATGCTAGAGCAATGAATCTAATTCTAATTAATTAATTAATTAATAACTTAAATTTCAGTAAGGAAGAAAGAAAAGTATTTTGATCTTCCTTATTTCCAAGTAGCCTATCCAGGTTCCATATTTATGCTGAAGAGTTGAAGAGTTGAGTTACCATCAACTGCACGGTTCTCCAAGGGGTCCTTACTTCAAGGGTGTTGGGTACCGCTTCTTCAACGCCTCTAGGTCTCGAGCTGTTGTCAGTCTGTGTTTTGTATCACCCACACGTACCATGATAACACCATCAATGCTCCACGTGTAATTTAGGCCAAAATGGCCGACAGTCTGTTTTAGTAGGTCAGTGCGGGTCTTCGTTAAATCTTCCCGCACCGTTATGCCGGTGTTCTTCAGAAATTTCTTCGATTTGAAGAAAGCATTACGATCAGCATAGGACACGAATTTTACAATAATAGGTCTCCTTTTATTACTTCCTCGGAAGCCTACACGATGGGACCTATCAATCATGGATAGCTCGAGTGGGACGTTAATTTTCCTGGCGACATCTAGAACACATTGATCTGTATCCTCGCCGGGAATTTCTGGTATCCCGAAAATCCTCAAGCTGTTCCGCCTCTGGTACATTTCAATACTATCCGTCTTTTCGTGTAATTGCTGCTCGAGGTCAGCTATTGCCTCATCCCGTTGTGCGAGTTCGGTTTTTAGTTCCCTTATGATGTCCGTATTAAAGTCAATGCTCTCCTTCAGTTTTTCAATGACCTTGGTTGCTACACGTTCTACAAGGTCGTTTAGGAGATCGTTGTTACTCAACATATTGACTAGTGATCGCGACACTGTGGAGTCCAGATTATATGCACCAAGTTGAGTGCTCGGGGTAGTTGTCGTACACTCTAATAGATCACGTTGCGGGTCAGTCTGTCCTCCAACACTAGCGCTTGATGAGCCTCCACTGGGGTCAACGTCTGTAGCATAACTACTAGTAGGTTGGACAATTTCCTTTCTGAAGGGTGCAGTGGGGCTATCTACCGGGGAGCATCGCATTTCACCACACTCTGGCCTTGAGCTCTTCGCGACGGCCGAACTTGTACTACGAGCAGTCGGGGTAGTTCCTGCTTTTTCGCCTGGGCTGCGCTGCTGCTCCCCATCTGAACCATTGTCTTTGTTGGTAGCACTGCGCACAGATTCTGCATTTCGCTTGGCGGCCTTCATTTGTTTCTGTTTCTTACCCATGATGTTGTAGAATGCTTTGCATTTTTACGAGCTAAAAACTTAAAGGCGCACAAACTATCTACGTATATCTAAGGTAACTCACGTTAACTGTTGTTATACAAGATGAATCAGCACAAATTCTTCACTCTTCACCTTCTTTGAACACCTACACAGTCAAGGTAACACTGGAGTGGCTAACTCACGTTGCAACTATTCCGCCATTGTAGAGAGTGATCATGGGCCCTAGGCCCAGGGCTGTAGAGAGTGATCACGGGCCCTAGGTCCAGGGCTGTAGAGAGTGATCACGGGCCCTAAGCCCAGGGCCGTATTGTTTTAGATCCCTCATTGGGGGGTAGTTGGATCTAAAACGGAAGAGTTATTGTGTTAATTTATAAGGGAGTGCCTAAAAGGGGGTAGCTTCCCGTAGTCGGGTAAGCTGACCTGTGTAGAGTGTTGTTTAGCGTTAGGATACTAGGGGGTGCTCCTATAAAAAACGTAGGTGTATTTTAGGGGATGGAACGTAGTGTCCAGGTCAACGTGCTGGTCGTCCAGCTGGCTGGCTGATTATATAACCGATGTACACGCGTCAGCTTTATGGCGCGCGCCGCTCCTAGCAGTCGGGCCTATACGGGAATGCAATGATACTTGCGCTAGCAAGTGTCTGGCTACCGTACGTCACGTCTAATCGTGACGGAGGATTCAGGATGGACTTTAGGACGTAAAGAGGCGTGTAAAACAGTAATACAAGTGTTGTGTACTGACCAAGTGTTTATTGGTCAGTAATATGGAAGTATGAGTCCCTCTTAGGGGATGTAGTAAATGTCACAATGTAAGAGTACAAGAATGTGGAGTGGGTCACAAAATATAGGATTCTGAACACTGCTGACTCATCTGATGATAACAGCGATAGCCTCCGGCCGACGCACTGTAAGACTGGTAATTGAGAGAGCTTGTCCTCATTAAGGCTCCCTCTTATATTCTCCGGCGTTGTGCTGTCAGCATTGTGCTGCATAGATGCCCCAGTTAATTGTGTGTCGCTGTTTGTGGTAGTGATGCAAGTATTGGGTAAGCTTTCCAGACTGGTTAGCTGCCCTTGCGGTGTTAATAGATGTTGTTCTGGGCTTACAAGATTTGCCAGTTAGGGGTGATTTAAATAGATGATGGGGGGATGGCCTCCAGGGGGTGCACACCCCTGGGGGATTGTACAGTATAGAGTGATCACAGGCCCTAGGTCCAGGGCTGTAGAGAGTGATCACGGGCCCTAAGCCCAGGGCTGTAGAGAGTGATCATGTGCCCTAGGCCCAGGGCTGTAGAGAGTGATCACGGGCCCTAGGTCCAGGGCTGTAGAGAGTGATCACGGGCCCTAGGTCCAGTGCTGTAGAGAGTGATCACGGGCCCTAGGCCCAGGGCTGTAAAGTGTGATCACGGGCCCTAGGCCCAGGGCTGTACAGTGTGCACACGGGCCCTAGGTCCAGGGCTGTAGAGAGTGATCACGGGCCCTAGGCCCTGGGCTGTAGAGAGTGATCACGGGCCCTAGGCCCAGGGCTGTAGAGAGTGATCACGGGACCTAGGCCCAGGGCTGTAGAGAGTGATCACGGGCCCTAGGCCCAGGGCTGTAGAGAGTGATCACAAGCCCTAGGCCCAGGGCTGTAGAGAGTGATCACGGGCCCTAGGCCAAGGGGGGCTGTAGAGAGTGATCACGGGCCCTAGGCCCAGGGGGGCTGTAGGGAGTGATCACGGGCCCTAGGCCCAGGGCTGAAGGGAGTGATCAATGGCCCTAGGCCCCGGGCTGTAGAGAGTGATCACGGGCCCTAGGCCCAGGGCTGTACAGAGCGATCACGGGCTCTAGGCCCAGGGCTGTAGAGAGTGATCATGGGCCCTAGGCCCAGGGCTGTAGAGAGTGATCATGGGCCCTAGGCCCAGGGCTGCAGAGAGTGTTCACGGGCCCTAGGCCCAGGGCTGCAGAGAGTGATCGTGGGCTCTGGGCCCAGGGCTGTACAGAGTGATCACGGGCCCTAGGCCCAAGGCTGTAGAGGGTGATCACGGGTCCTAGGCCCCGGGCTGTAGAGAGTGTTCCCGGGCCCTAGGCCCAGGGCCGTATAGAGTGATCACGGGCCCAAGGCCCAGAGGGCAGTAGAGAGTGTTCACGGGCCCTAGTCCCAGGGCTGTACAGAGTGTTCACGGGCCCTAGTCCCAGGGCTGTACAGAGTGATCACGGGCCCTAGGCCCAGGGCCGTATAGAGTGATCACGTACCTTAGGCCCAGGGCTGCAGAGAGTGATCAAGGGCCCTAGGCCCAGGGCTGTAGAGAGTGATCATGGGCCCTAGGCCCAGTGCTGTAGAGAGTGATCATGGGCCCTAGGCCCAGGGCCATATAGAGTGATCACGGGCCCTAGGCCCAGGGCCGTATAGAGTGATCACGGGCCCTAGGCCCCGGGCAGTAGAGAGTGATCACGGGCCCTAGACCCCACGCTGTAGAGAGTGATCACAGGCCCTAGGCCCAGGGCTGTAGAGAGTGATCACGGGCCCTAGGCCCAGGGCCGTATAGAGTGATCACGGGCCCTAGGCCCAGGGCTGTAGAGAGTGATCACGGGCCTTAGGCCCCGGGATGTATAGAGTGATCACTGCCCTACGCCCAGGGCCGTGTAGAGTGATCACGGGCCCTTGGCCCAGGGGGGGCTGTAGAGTGTGATAACGTGCCCTAGGCCCGGGCTGTAGAGAGTGATCACGGGCCCTAGGCCCAGGGCAGTAGAGAGTGATCGCGGGCCCTAGGCCCAGGGCTGCAGAGAGTGATCGTGGGCTCTGGGCCCAGGGCTGTACAGAGTGATCACGGGCCCTAGGCCCAAGGCTGTAGAGGGTGATCACGGGTCCTAGGCCCCGGGCTGTAGAGAGTGTTCCCGGGCCCTAGGCCCAGGGCCGTATAGAGTGATCACGGGCCCAAGGCCCAGAGGGCAGTAGAGAGTGTTCACGGGACCTAGTCCCAGGGCTGTACAGAGTGTTCACGGGCCCTAGTCCCAGGGCTGTACAGAGTGATCACGGGCCCTAGGCCCAGGGCCGTATAGAGTGATCACGTACCTTAGGCCCAGGGCTGCAGAGAGTGATCAAGGGCCCTAGGCCCAGGGCTGTAGAGAGTGATCATGGGCCCTAGGCCCAGTGCTGTAGAGAGTGATCATGGGCCCTAGGCCCAGGGCCATATAGAGTGATCACGGGCCCTAGGCCCAGAGCCGTATAGAGTGATCACGGGCCCTAGGCCCCGGGCAGTAGAGAGTGATCACGGGCCCTAGGCCCCAGGCTGTAGAGAGTGATCACAGGCCCTAGGCCCAGGGCTGTAGAGAGTGATCACGGGCCCTAGGCCCAGGGCCGTATAGAGTGATCACGGGCCCTAGGCCCAGGGCTGTAGAGAGTGATCACGGGCCTTAGGCCCCGGGATGTATAGAGTGATCACTGCCCTACGCCCAGGGCCGTGTAGAGTGATCACGGGCCCTAGGCCCAGGGGGGGCTGTAGAGTGTGATAACGTGCCCTAGGCCCAGGGCTGTACAGAGTGATCACGGGCCCTAGGCCCAAGGCTGTAGAGAGTGATCACGTGCCCTAGGCCCCGGGCTGAAGAGAGTGTTCACGGGCCCTAGGCCCAGGGCCGTATAGAGTGATCACGGGCCCTAGGCCCAGAGGGCAGTACAGAGTGTTCACGGGCCCTAGTCCCAGGGCTATACAGAGTGTTCACGGGCCCTAGTCCCAGGGCTGTACAGAGTGATCACGGGCCCTAGGCCCAGGGCCGTATAGAGTGATCACGGGCCTTAGGCCCAGGGCTGCAGAGAGTGATCAAGGGCCCTTGGCCCAGGGCTGTAGAGAGTGATCATGGGCCCTAGGCCCAGGGCTGTAGAGAGTGATCATGGGCCCTAGGCCCAGGGCCATATAGAGTGATCACGGGCCCTAGGCCCAGGGCCGTATAGAGTGATCACGGGCCCTAGGCCCAGGGGGCAGTAGAGAGTGATCACGGGCCCTAGGCCCCGGGCTGTAGAGAGTGATCACAGGCCCTAGGCCCAGGGCTGTAGAGAGTGTTCACGGGCCCTAGGCCCAGGACCGTATAGAGTGATCACGGGTCCTAGGCCCAGGGGGGCTGTAGAGAGTTATCACAGGCCCTAGGCCCCGGGCTTTTTAGTGAGATCACGGGCCCTAGGCCCCGGGCTGTAGAGAGTGTTCACGGGCCCTAAGCCCAGGTCCGTATAGAGTGATCACAGGCCCTAGGCCCAGGGCTGTAAAGAGTTATCACTGGCCCTAGGCCCAGGGCTGTACAGAGTTATTACGGGCCCTAGGCCTAGGGCTGTAGAGAGTGATCACGGGCCCTAGGCCCAGGGCTGTAGAGACTGTTCACGGGCCCTAGGCCCAGGGCCGTATAGAGTGATCACGGGCCCTAGGCCCAGGGGGGGCTGTAGAGAGTTATCACGGGCCCTAGGCCCCGAGCTGTTTAGAGTGAACACGGCCCTAGGCCCCGGGCTGTAGAGAGTGTTCACGGGCCCTAAGCCCAGGGCCGTATAGAGTGATCACAGGCCCTAGGCCCAGGGCTGTAGAGAGTGATCACGGGCCCTAGGCCCAGGGCCGTATAGAGTGATCACGGGCCCTAGGCCCAGGGCTGTAGAGAGTGATCACGGGCCTTAGGCCCCGGTCTGTATAGAGTGATCACGGGCCCTAGGCCCAGGGCCGTGTAGAGTGATCACGGGCCCTAGGCCCAGGGGGGCTGAAGAGAGTGAAAACGGGCCCTAGGCCCCGGGCTGTAGACAGTGATCACGGGCCCTAGGCTCAGGGCTGTAGAGAGTGATCACGGGCCCTAGGCCCAGGGCCGTAGAGAGTGATCACGGGCCCTAGGCCCAGGGCCGTATAGAGTGATCACGGGCCCTATTCCGCGGGCTGTATAGAGTGATCATGGGCCCTAGACCCAGGGCCGTATAGAGTGATCACGGGCCCTAGGCTCCGGGCTGTAGAGAGTGATCACGGGCCCTAGGCCCAGGGCTGTAGAGAGTGATCACGGGCCCTAGGCCCAGGGCTGTAAAGAGTTATCACTGGCCCTAGGCCCAGGGCTGTACAGAGTTATTACGGGCCCTAGGCCAAGGGCTGTAGAGAGTGATCACGGGCCCTCGGCCCGGGGCTCTTCAGCTTGATCACGGGCCCGAGGTCCAGGGCTGTAGAGAGTGATCACGGGCCCTAGGCCCAGGGCTGTACAGCGTGATCACGGCCCTATGTCCAGGGCTGTGGAGAGTGATCACGGGCCCTATGTCCATGGCTGTAGAGAGTGATCACGGGCCCTAGGCTCAGGGCTGTACAGTGTGATCACGGGCCCTAGGTCCAGGGTTGTAGAGAGGGATCACGGGCCCTAGGCCCGGGGCGGTAGAGACTGATCATGGGCCCTAGGCCCAGGGCTGTAGAGAGTGATCACGGGCCCTAGGCCCAGGGCTGTAGAGAGTGATCATGGGCCCTAGGCCCAGGGCTGTAGAGAGTGATCACGGGCCATAGGTCCAGGGCTGTAGAGAGTGATCACGGGCCCTAAGCCCAGGGCCGTATTGTTTTAGATCCCTTATTGGGGGATAGTTGGATCTAAAACGGAAGAGTTATTGTGTTAATTTATAAGGGAGTGCCTAAAAGGGGGTAGCTTCCCGTAGTCGGGTAAGCTGACCTGTGTAGAGTGTTGTTTAGCGTTAGGATACTAGGGGGTGCTCCTATAAAAGACGTAGGTGTATTTTAGGGGATGGAACGTAGTGTCCAGGTCAACGTGCTGGTCGTCCAGCTGGCTGGCTGATTATATAACCGATGTACACGCGTCAGCTTTATGGCGCGCGCCGCTCCTAGCAGTCGGGCCTATACGGGAATGCAATGATACTTGCGCTAGCAAGTGTCTGGCTACCGTACGTCACGTCTAATCGTGACGGAGGATTCAGGATGGACTTTAGGACGTAAAGAGGCGTGTAAAACAGTAATACAAGTGTTGTGTACTGACCAAGTGTTTATTGGTCAGTAATATGGAAGTATGAGTCCCTTTTAGGGGATGTAGTAGATGTCACAATGTAAGAGTACAAGAATGTGGAGTGGGTCACAAAATATAGGATTCTGAACACTGCTGACTCATCTGATGATAACAACTATAGCCTCCGGCCGACGCACTGTAAGACTGGTAATTGAGAGAGCTTGTCCTCATTAAGGCTCCCTCTTATATTCTGCGGCGTTGTGCTGTCAGCATTGTGCTGCATAGATGCCCCAGTTAATTGTGTGTCGCTGTTTGTGGTAGTGATGCAAGTATAGGGTAAGCTTTCCAGACTGGTTAGCTGCCCTTGCGGTGTTAATAGATGTTGTTCTGGGCTTACAAGATTTGCCAGTTAGGGGTGATTTAAATAGATGATGGGGGGATGGCCTCCAGGGGGTGCACACCCCTGGGGGATTGTACAGTATAGAGTGATCACAGGCCCTAGGTCCAGGGCTGTAGAGAGTGATCACGGGCCCTAAGCCCAGGGCTGTAGAGAGTGATCACGGGCCCTAGGCCCAGGGCTGTAGAGAGTGATCACGGGACCTAGGCCCAGGGCTGTAGAGAGTGATCACGGGCCCTAGGCCCAGGGCTGTAGAGAGTGATCACAAGCCCTAGGCCCAGGGCTGTAGAGAGTGATCACGGGCCCTAGGCCAAGGGGGGCTGTAGAGAGTGATCACGGGCCCTAGGCCCAGGGGGGCTGTAGGGAGTGATCACGGGCCCTAGGCCCAGGGCTGAAGGGAGTGATCACTGGCCCTAGGCCCCGGGCTGTAGAGAGTGATCACGGGCCCTAGGCCCAGGGCTGTACAGAGCGATCACGGGCTCTAGGCCCAGGGCTGTAGAGAGTGATCATGGGCCCTAGGCCCAGGGCTGTAGAGAGTGATCATGGGCCCTAGGCCCAGGGCTGCAGAGAGTGTTCACGGGCCCTAGGCCCAGGGCTGTACAGAGTGATCACGGGCCCTAGGCCCAGGGCTGTAGAGAGTGATCACAAGCCCTAGGCCCAGGGCTGTAGAGAGTGATCACGGGCCCTAGGCCCAGGGGGGCTGTAGGGAGTGATCATGGGCCCTAGGCCCAGGGCTGTAGGGAGTGATCATGGGCCCTAGGCCCAGGGCTGTAGAGAGTGATCACGGGCCCTAGGCCCAGGGCTGTAGAGAGTGATCATGGGCCCTAGGCCCAGGGCAGTAGAGAGTGATCACGGGCCCTAGTTCCAGGACTGTAGAGAGTGATCACGGGCCCTAGGTCCAGGGCTGTAGAGAGTGATCATGGGCCCTAGGCCCAGGACTGTAGAGAGTGATCACGGGCCCTAGGCCCAGGGCTGTAGAGAGTGATCATGGGCCCTAGGCCCAGGGCTGTAGGGAGTGATCCCTGGCCCTAGGTCCAGGGCTGTAGAGAGTGATCACGGGCTCTAGGTCCAGGGCTGTAGAGAGTGATCACGGGCCCTAGGTCCAGGGCTGTAGAGAGTTATCACTGGCCCTAGGTCCAGGGCTGTAGAGAGTGACCACGGGCCATATGCCCAGGGCTGTACAGCGTGATCATGGGCCCTTGGTCCATGGCTGTAGAGAGTGATCACGGGCCCTAGGTCCAGGGCTGTAGAGTGTGATCACGGGCTCTATGTCCAGTGCTGTAGAGAGTGATCACGGGCCCTAGGCCCAGGGCTGTACAGTGTGATCACGGGCCCTCGGCCCAGGGCTGTAGGGTTTGAACACGGGCCCTAAGTCCAGGGCAGTAGAGAGTGATCACGGGCCCTAGGGCCGGGGCTGTAGAGAGTGATCACGGGCCTTAGGCCCAGGGCTGTAGAGAGTGATCACAAGACCTAGGCCCAGGGCTGTAGAGAGTGATCACGGCCCTAGGTACAGGGCTGTAGAGAGTGATCACGGGCCCTAGGCCCAGGGGGGCTGTAGAGAATGATCACGGGCCCTAGGCCCAGGGGGGCTGTAGAGAGTGATCACGGGCCCTAGGCCCAGGGCTGTAGAGAGTGATCATGGTCCCTAGGCCCTGGGCTGTAGAGAGTGATCACGGGCTCTAGGCCCAGGGCTGTACAGAGTGATCACTGGCCCTAGGCCCAGGGCTGTAGAGAGTGATCATGGGCCCTAGGCCCGGGGCTGTAGAGAGTGATCATGAGCCCTAGGCCCAGGGCTGCAGAGAGTGATCACGGGCCCTAGGCCCAGGGCTGTAGAGAGTGATCACGGGCCCTAGGCCCAGGGCTGTAGAGAGTGATCACGGGCCCTAGGCCCAGGGCTGTAGAGAGTGATCATGGGTCCTAGGCCCAGGGCCGTAGAGAGTGTTCACGGGCCCTAGGCCCAGGGCTGTAGAGAGTGATCACGGGCCCTAGGCCCAGGGATGTAAAGAGTGATCACGGGCCCTAGGCCCAGGAATGTAGAGAGTGATCACGGGCCCTAGGCCCAGGGCTGTAGAGAGTGATCATGGGCCCTAGGCCCAGGGCTGTAGTGAGTGATCATGGGCCCTAGGCCCAGGGCTGTAGAGAGTGATCATTGGCCCTTGGCCCCGGGCTGTACAGAGTGATCACTGGCCCTAGGCCCAGGGCTGTAGAGAGTGATCACGGGCCCTAGGCCCAGGGCTGTAGAGAGTGATCATGGGCCCTAGGCCCAGGGCTGTAGAGAGTGATCATGGGCCCTAGGCCCAGGGCTGCAGAGAGTGATCACGGGCCCTAGGCCCAGGGCTGTACAGAGTGTTCACGGGCCCTAGGCCCAGGGCTGTACAGAGTGATCACGGGCCCTAGGCCCAGGGCTGTAGAGGGTGATCACAAGCCCTAGGCCCAGGGCTGTAGAGAGTGATCACGGGCCCTAGGCCCAGGGGACTGTAGAGAGTGATCACGGGCCCTAGGCCCAGGGGGCTGTAGAGAGTGATCACGGGCCCTAGGCCCAGGGCTGTAAAGAGTGATCACTGGCCCTAGGCCCCGGGCTGTAGAGAGTGATCAAGGGCCCTAGGCCCAGGGCTGTAGAGAGTGATCATGGCCCTAGGCCCAGGGCTGTAGAGAGTGATCATGGGCCCTAGGCCCAAGGCTGTAGAGAGTGATCATGGGCCCTAGGCCCAGGGCTGCAGAGAGTGTTCACGGGCCCTAGGCCCAGGGCTGTAGAGAGTGTTCACGGGCCCTAGGCCCAGGGCTGTACAGAGTGATCACGGGCCCTAGGCCCAAGAATGTAGAGAGTGATCACGTGCCCTAGGCCCCGGGCTGAAGAGAGTGTTCACGGGCCCTAGGCCCAGGGCCGTATAGAGTGATCACGGGCCCTAGGCCCAGAGGGCAGTACAGAGTGTTCACGGGCCCTAGTCCCAGGGCTATACAGAGTGTTCACGGGCCCTAGGCCCAGGGCCGTATAGAGTGATCACGGGCCTTAGGCCCAGGGCTGCAGAGAGTGATCAAGGGCCCTAGGCCCAGGGCTGTAGAGAGTGATCATGGGCCCTAGGCCCAGGGCTGTAGAGAGTGATCATGGGACCTAGGCCAAGGGCCATATAGAGTGATCACGGGCCCTAGGCCCAGGGCCGTATAGAGTGATCACGGGCCCTAGGCCCAAGGGGCAGTAGAGAGTGATCACGGGCCCTAGGACCCGGGCTGTAGAGAGTGATCACAGGCCCTAGGCCCAGGGCTGTAGAGACTGTTCACGGGCCCTAGGCCCAGCGCCGTATAGAGTGATCACGGGCCTTAGGCCCAGGGGGGCTGTAGAGAGTTATCACGGGCCCTAGGCCCCGGGCTTTTTAGAGTGATCACGGGCCCTAGGCCCCGGGCTGTAGAGAGTGTTCACGGGCCCTAAGCCCAGGTCCGTATAGAGTGATCACAGGCCCTAGGCCCAGGGCTGTAGAGAGTGATCACGGTCCCTAGGCCCAGGGCCGTATAGAGTGATCACGGGCCCTAGGCCCAGGGCTGTAGAGAGTGATCACGGGCCTTAGGCTCCGGGCTGTATAGAGTGATCACGGGCCCTACGCTCAGGGCCGTGTAGAGTGATCACGGGCCCTAGGCCTAGGGGGGCTCTAGAGAGTGATAACGGGCCCTAGGCCCCGGGCTGTAGAGAGTGATCACGGGCCCTAGGCCCAGGGCAGTAGAGAGTGATCACGGGCCCTAGGCCCAGGGCTGTAGAGAGTGATCACGGGCCCTAGGCCCAGGGCCGTATAGAGTGATCACCTGCCCTAGGCCGCGGGCTGTATAGAGTGATGATGGGCCCTAGGCCCAGTGCCGTATAGACTGATCACGGGCCCTAGGCCCCGGGCTGAAGAGAGTGATCACGGGCCCTAGGCCCAGGGCTGTGGAGAGTGATCACGGGCCCTAGGCCCAGGGCTGTAAAGAGTTATCACGGGCCCTAGGCCCAGGACTGTACAGAGTGATCACGGGCCCTAGGCCAAGGGCTGTAGAGAGTTATCACGGGCCCTAGGCCCAGGGCTGTTCAACGTGATCACGGGCCCTAGGTCCAGGGCTGTAGAGAGTGATCACGGGCCCTAGGCCCAGGGCTCTACAGCGTGATCACGGCCCTAGGTCCAGGGCTGTAGAGAGTGATCACGGGCCCTATGTCCAGGGCTGTAGAGAGTGACCACGGGCCCTAGGTTCAGGGCTGTACAGTGTGATCACGGGCCCTAGGTCCAGGGCTGTAGAGAACGATCACGGGCCCTAGGCCCAGGGCTGTAGAGAGTGATCATGGGCCCTAGGCCCAGGGCTGTAGAAAGTGATCACGGGCCCTAGGCCCAGGGCTGTAGAGAGTGATCAAAATCCCTAAGCCCAGGGCTGTAGAGAGTGATCACGGGCCCTAGGCCCAGGGCTGTAAGGACTGATCATGGGCCCTAGGCCAAGGGCTGTAGAGAGTGATCATGGGCCTTAGGCCCAGGGCTGTAGAGAGTGATCATGGGCCCTAGGCCCAGGGCTGTAGAGAGTGATCATGGGCCCTAGGCCCAGGGCTGTAGAAAGTGATCACGGGCCCTAGGTCCAGGGCTGTAGAGAGTGATCACGGGCCCTAGGTCCAGGGCTGTAGAGTGTGATCACGGGCTCTATGTCCAGTGCTGTAGAGAGTGATCACGGGCCCTAGGCCCAGGGCTGTACAGTGTGATCAAGGGCCCGAGGCCCAGGGCTGTAGAGTGTGAACACGGGCCCTAGGTCCAGGGCTGTAGAGAGTGATCACGGGCCCTAGGCCCGGGGCTCTAGAGAGTGATCACGGGCCCTAGGCCCAGGGCTGTAGAGAGTGATCACAAGACCTAGGCCCAGGGCTGTAGAGAGTGATCACGGGCCCTAGGTCCAGGGCTGTAGAGAGTGTTAACGGGCCCTAGGCCCAGGGGGGCTGTAGAGAGTGATCACGGGCCCTAGGCCCAGGGGGCTGTAGAGAGTGATCACGGGCCCTAGGCCCAGGGCTGTAGAGAGTGATCATGGGCCGTAGGCCCTGGGCTGTAGAGAGTGATCACGGGCCCTAGGCCCAGGGCTGTACAGACTGATCACGGGCCCTAGGCCCAGGGCTGTAGAGAGTGATCATGGGCCCTAGGCCCAGGGCTGTAGAGAGTGTTCACGGGCCCTAGGTCCAGGGCTGTAGAGAGTGATCACGGTCCCTAGGTCCAGGGCTGTAGAGAGTGATCACGGTCCCTAGGTCCAGGGCTGTAGAGAGTAATCACTGGCCCTAGGGCCAGGGCTGTAGAGAGTGATCACGGGCCCTAAGCCCAGGGCTGTACAGCGTGATCACGGGCCCAAGGTCCAGGTCTGTAGGGAGTGATCACGGGCGCTAGGTCCAGGGCTGTAGAGTGTGATCACGGGCTCTATGTCCAGTGCTGTAGAGTGTGAACACGGGCCCTAGGTCCAGGGCTGTAGAGAGTGATCACGGGCCCTAGGCCCGGGGCTGTAGAGAGTGATCACGGGCCCTAGGCCCAGGGCTGTAGAGAGTGATCACAAGACCTAGGCCCAGGGCTGTAGAGAGTGATCACGGGCCCTAGGTCCAGGGCTGTAGAGAGTGTTCACGGGCCCTAGGCCCACGGTGGCTGAAGAGAGTGATCACGGGCCCTAGGCCCGGGGGGCTGTAGAGAGTGATCACTGGCCCTAGGCCCAGGGCTGTAGAGAGTGATCATGGGCCCTAGGCCCAGGGCTGTAGAGAGTGATCATTGGCCCTAGGCCCAGGGCTGCAGAGAGTGATAACGGGCCCTAGGCCCAGGGCTGTAGAGAGAGATCACGGGCCCTAGGCCCAGGGCTGTAGATAGTGTTCATGGACCCTAGGCCCAGGGCTGTAGAGAGTGTTCATGGGCCCTAGGCCCAGGGCTCTAGAGAGTGATCACGGGCCCTAGGCCCAGGGCTGTAAAGAGTGATCACGGGCCCTAGGCCCACGGCTGTAGAGAGTGATCACAGGCCCTAGGCCCAGGGCTGTAGAGAGTGATCATGGGCCCTAGGCCCCGGGCTGTAAAGAGTGATCACGGGCCCTAGGCCCAGGGCTGTACAGAGTGATCACGGGCCCTAGGCCCAGGGCTGTAGAGAGTGATCATGGGCCCTAGGCCCAGGGCTGTAGAGAGTGCTCATGGGCCCTAGGCCCAGGGCTGCAGAGAGTGATCACGGGCCCTAGGCCCAGGGCTGTACAGAGTGTTCACGGGCCCTAGGCCCAGGGATGTACAGAATGATCACGGGCCCTAGGCCCAAGGCTGTAGAGAGTGATCACGGGCCCTAGGCCCCGGGCTGTAGAGAGTGATCAGGGGCCCTAGGCCCAGGGCCATATAGAGTGATCACGGGCCCTAGGCCCAGAGGGCAGTAGAGTGTTCACGGGCCCTAGGTCCAGGGCTGTACAGAGTGTTCACGGGTACTAGTCCCAGGGATGTAGAGAGTGATCACGGTCCCTAGGCCCAGGGCCGTATAGAGTGATCACGGGCCCTAGGCCCAGGGCTGTAGAGAGTGATCACGGGCTTAGGCCCCGGGCTTTTTAGAGTGATCACGGGCCCTAGGCCCCGGGCTGTAGAGAGTGTTCACGGGCCCTAAGCCCAGGTCCGTATAGAGTGATCACAGGCCCTAGGCCCAGGGCTGTAGAGAGTGATCACGGGCCTTAGGCCCCGGTCTGTATAGAGTGATCACGGGCCCTACGCCCAGGGCCGTGTAGAGTGATCACGGGCCCTAGGCCTAGGGGGGCTCTAGAGAGTGATAACGGGCCCTAGGCCCCGGGCTGTAGAGAGTGATCACGGGCCCTAGGCCCAGGGCAGTAGAGAGTGATCACGGGCCCTAGGCCCAGGGCTGTAGAGAGTGATCACGGGCCCTAGGCCCAGGGCCGTATAGAGTGATCACCTGCCCTAGGCCGCGGGCTGTATAGAGTGATGATGGGCCCTAGGCCCAGGGCCGTATAGAGTGATCACGGGCCCTAGGCCCCGGGCTGAAGAGAGTGATCACGGGCCCTAGGCCCAGGGCTGTAGAGAGTGATCACGGGCCCTAGGCCCAGGGCTGTAAAGAGTTATCACGGGCCCTAGGCCCAGGACTGTACAGAGTGATCACGGGCCCTAGGCCAAGGGCTGTAGAGAGTGATCACGGGCCCTAGGCCCAGGGCTGTTCAACGTGATCACGGACCCTAGGTCCAGGGCTGTAGAGAGTGATCACGGGCCCTAGGCCCAGGGCTGTACAGCGTGATCACGGCCCTAGGTCCAGGGCTGTAGAGAGTGATCACGGGCCCTATGTCCACGGCTGTAGAGAGTGATCACGGGCCCTAGGTTCAGGGCTGTACAGTGTGATCACGGGCCCTAGGTCCAGGGCTGTAGAGAACGATCACGGGCCCTAGGCCCAGGGCTGTAGAGAGTGATCATGGGCCCTAGGCCCAGGGCTGTAGAAAGTGATCACGGGCCCTAGGCCCAGGGGGGCTGTAGAGAGTGATCATGGGCCCTAGGCCCAGGGCTGTAGAGAGTGATCATGGGCCCTAGGCCCAGGGCTGTATAGAGTGATCATTGGCCCTAGGCCCCGGGCTGTACAGAGTGATCACGGGCCCTAGGCCCAGGGCTGTAGAGAGTGATCACGGGCCCTAGGCCCAGGGCTGTAGAGAGTGATCATGGGCCCTAGGCCCAGGGCTGTAGAGAGTGATCATGGGCCCTAGGCCCAGGGCTGCAGAGAGCGATCACGGGCCCTAGGCACAGGGCTGTACAGAGTGTTCACGGGCCCTAGGCCCTGGGCTGAACAGAATGATCACGGGCCCTAGGCCCAGGGCTGTAGATAGTGTTCATGGACCCTAGGCCCAGGGCTGTAGAGAGTGTTCATGGGCCCTAGGCCCAGGGCTCTAGAGAGTGATCACGGGCCCTAGGCCCAGGGCTGTAAAGAGTGATCACGGGCCCTAGGCCCACGGCTGTAGAGAGTGATCACAGGCCCTAGGCCCCGGGCTGTAGGGAGTGATCACGGGCCCTAGGCCCAGGGCTGTACAGAGCGATCACGGGCCCTAGGCCCAGGGCTGTAGAGAGTGATCATGGCCCTAGGTCCAGGGCTGTAGAGAGTGATCATGGGCCCTAGGCCCAGGGCTGTAGAGAGTGATCATGGGCCCTAGGCCCAGGGCTGCAGAGAGTGTTCGCGGGCCCTGGGCCCAGGGCTGTAGAGAGTGTTCACGGGCCCTAGGCCCAGGGCTGTACAGAGTGATCACGGGCCCTAGGCCCAAGGCTGTAGAGAGTGATCACGTGCCCTAGGCCTCGGGCTGAAGAGAGTGTTCACGGGCCCTAGGCCCAGGGCCGTATAGAGTGATCACGGGCCCTAGGCCCAGAGGGCAGTACAGAGTGTTCACGGGCCCTAGTCCCAGGGCTATACAGAGTGTTCACGGGCCCTAGTCCCAGGGCTATACAGAGTGTTCACGGGCCCTAGTCCCAGGGCTGTACAGAGTGATCACGGGCCCTAGGCCCAAGGCCGTGTAGAGTGATCACGGGCTTTAGGCCCAGGGCTGCAGAGAGTGATCAAGGGCCCTAGGCCCAGGGCTGTAGAGAGTGATCATGGGCCCTAGGCCCAGGGCTGTAGAGAGTGATCATGGGCCCTAGGCCCAGGGCTGTAGAGAGTGATCATGGGCCCTAGGCCCAGGGCTGCAGAGAGTGTTCACGGGCCCTGGGCCTAGGGCTGTAGAGAGTGTTCACGGGCCCTAGGCCCAGGGCTGTACAGAGTGATCACGGGCCCTAGGCCCAAGGCTGTAGAGAGTGATCACGTGCCCTAGGCCTCGGGCTGAAGAGAGTGTTCACGGGCCCTAGGCCCAGGGCCATATAGAGTGATCACGGGCCCTAGGCCCAGGGCCGTATAGAGTGATCACGGGCCCTAGGCCCAGGGGGCAGTAGAGAGTGATCACGGGCCCTAGGCCCCGGGCTGTAGAGAGTGATCACAGGCCCTAGGCCCAGGGCTGTAGAGAGTGTTCACGGGCCCTAGGCCCAGGACCGTATAGAGTGATCACGGGCCCTAGGCCCAGGGGGGCTGTAGAGAGTTATCACGGGCCCTAGGCCCCGGGCTTTTTAGTGAGATCACGGGCCCTAGACCCCGGGCTGTAGAGAGTGTTCACGGGCCCTAAGCCCAGGTCCGTATAGAGTTATCACTGGCCCTAGGCCCAGGGCTGTACAGAGTTATTACGGGCCCTAGGCCAAGGGCTGTAGAGAGTGATCACGGGCCCTAGGCCCAGGGCTGTAGGGACTGTTCACGGGCCCTAGGCCCAGGGCCGTATAGAGTGATCACGGGCCCTAGGCCCAGGGGGGGCTGTAGAGAGTTATCACGGGCCCTAGGCCCCGAGCTGTTTAGAGTGAACACGGCCCTAGGCCCCGGGCTGTAGAGAGTGTTCACGGGCCCTAAGCCCAGGGCCGTATAGAGTGATCACAGGCCCTAGGCCCAGGGCTGTAGAGAGTGATCACGGGCCCTAGGCCCAGGGCCGTATAGAGTGATCACGGGCCCTAGGCCCAGGGCTGTAGAGAGTGATCACGGGCCCTAGGTCCAGGGTTGTAGAGAGGGATCACGGGCCCTAGGCCCGGGGCTGTAGAGAGTGATCACGGGCCCTAGGTCCAGGGCTGTACAGCGTGATCACGGCCCTATGTCCAGGGCTGTGGAGAGTGATCACGGGCCCTATGTCCATGGCTGTAGAGAGTGATCACGGGCCCTAGGCTCAGGGCTGTACAGTGTGATCACGGGCCCTAGGTCCAGGGCTGTAGAGAGTGATCACGGGCCCTAGGCCCAGGGCTGTAGAGAGTGATCACGGGCCCTAGGTCCAGGGTTGTAGAGAGGGATCACGGGCCCTAGGCCCGGGGCTGTAGAGAGTGATCACGGGCCCTAGGTCCAGGGCTGTAGAGAGTGATCACGGGCCCTAGGTCCAGGGTTGTAGAGAGGGATCACGGGCCCTAGGCTCAGGGCTGTAGAGAGTGATCACGGGCCCTAGGTCCAGGGCTGTAGAGAGTGATCACGGGCCCTAGGCTCAGGGCTGTACAGTGTGATCACGGGCCCTAGGTCCAGGGTTGTAGAGAGGGATCACGGGCCCTAGGCCCGGGGCTGTTCAGCTTGATCACGGGCCCTAGGTCTAGGGCTGTAGAGAGTGATCACGGGCCCTAGGCCCAGGGCTGTACAGCGTGATCACGGCCCTATGTCCAGGGCTGTGGAGAGTGATCACGGGCCCTATGTCCATGGCTGTAGAGAGTGATCACGGGCCCTAGGCTCAGGGCTGTACAGTGTGATCACGGGCCCTAGGTCCAGGGTTGTAGAGAGGGATCACGGGCCCTAGGCCCGGGGCGGTAGAGACTGATCATGGGCCCTAGGCCCAGGGCTGTAGAGAGTGATCACGGGCCCTAGGTCCAGGGTTGTAGAGAGGGATCACGGGCCCTAGGCCCAGGGCTGTACAGTGTGATCACGGGCCCTAGGTCCAGGGTTGTAGAGAGGGATCACGGGCCCTAGGCCCGGGGCGGTAGAGACTGATCATGGGCCCTAGGCCCAGGGCTGTAGAGAGTGATCACGGGCCCTAGGCCCAGGGCTGTATTGAATTTGAATTTATTCATAAATAACTGCCACTGAGGCTCAAGAGCCCCTTTATGTAGCGTATACAATGTTCTGGCTTGAAGTTATGTAATAAAAATAAATAAAAATACAAAATAAACCTAGCTTAACAACTAAGAAAAACTAAATATAAAATATACCTATAACTAAACGAGCCAATTACCAGACACTTCATACAAAATGAATTATACAAATTAGAATATAGAATAATTAAATAAAGAACCTACCTAATAATGTATTATATCTATTAAAAGAAAACAAATTATAGTACAGTAACAAAGGGTACAATTTTGATGTAAGTATAATATGATCTATTATTAAAACAATTACATGAGTGACATGATTACTAGAACTACTATCAATTCCACGAAAGTTGTATCTTGGATACTAAAAATATTATAGAAAGCTGTATGGCACGGATATATTTCTAAAATTTTGTATGGAATATTTATATTTTTGATTCGTATTCCTTCAGGAATCTTGATATTAGGTATTTCTTGAGTTGTGTAGTGTTAACAGAGTTTGTAAATGAGTGAAGGTGGAATGTATTAAAGAGCCGTGAAGCTGTGCAGAGGAATGATTTATTGTATTTAGTTGTACGGTGGACAGGAATCTGTAGAGTGGAATCAGTAAATCTATTTTCTCTGTGGTGGACGGAGTTCATTGGTTTAAACACATTATAGAGATAACCAGGAGTTTTTGTACACAATATTTTCTGGGTGAGGATCGCAATTGACAGCTGCCTACGTTCACGAAGTTTCAACCACTGCATTTGCACATAATAAGGTGTAATGTGTACATCACGCCTGACGTCTAAAATGTAACGAACGCATGCATTTTGAACTCTCTGTAATTTTATGTTAAGTGTTTCTGATAAGTCGTTATACACTACTGATCCATATTCGATGATAGGAAGTATCAAAGTTTGGATTAGAAGCTTGCGCATTTTTGACGGCGTGTAAGGGATATTCCGCTTCAAGATATGCATTGATGATATAGCTTTCTTTATTACAGCAGCGGTATGCTCTCCCCAAGATAAGGTTCTATCAAAAATTACTCCTAGGTTGTTCACAGAGTTGCTGTAGGGGATATCATTGTCTAGTAATTTTATTGGTGGTAGTGAGTTAAGATCAACAGAGTTAAGAAGTTTAGTATAGCCAATGCATATAAGTTGAGTCTTAGAAATGTTTAACTGGAGGTTATGGTTTAGGGTCCACTGATGGAGGTGAGCGATATCTTCGTTGAAAAGTTCTATATTGTGAGGCGCATCAGAGGGACTGAAATGGAAGTAGGCCTGTACGTCATCAGCGTACATATGACAGAGACTGTTTTTGAATACACTGGACATATCATTTATATAAAGCGAGAAGCACAGTGGCCCAAGAACTGACCCTTGGGGTACACCACTTTTTACTGATTGCCAATTCGATGAGGAGCCATCAAAGAACACCACTCTCTGTTGCCGACCATCTAGATACGATTCAAACCAAGACAATGCATTCCGCGATAAGCCAATGGAGTGTAGCTTCGCAAGGAGCAACTCATGGCTTACGCAATCGAAGGCCTTACTGAGATCAAAGAGGCATAGAATTGTAAGCTGTCTTTGGTCAATTGCAGAGCGTATGTCGTCCGTTATTTTTAAGAGCGTGGTAGTTGTGCTATGTCCTTTCTTAAATCCGGATTGATGAGGATTTAGGATGTGGAACTCGGTCAAATATTCACACATTTGTTCATGAACTATTTTTTCTAGAACTTTGCTTAGAGCACAAAGTATGCTGATGGGCCTGAAATCACTGCAAGACGCAGGTATTCTCTTCTTAGGCACTGGGCGTATATTCGCACACTTCCAGAGCGTCGGGTATACTCCGTTTTGTAAACAGAAGTTGAACAAGTGTAAAATGGCCGGCAGAAATATATCGAGACAATTTGAGAGAAGGGAGATTGGAATGTTATCCGGACCTTTGGCTTTAGTACGAATAGACCTAATCGCTTTCACTATTTGTTCTGGGTATACGTATTTGAAGTAGAATTTTTCATGGTTTGGCGGCGGAAGAAGTCTATAATGCTCTGCGGTCTGGGATATTCTTGTTGTGTTACGGTTGGGAACTACGTTTAAGTAATGATCGCTCAGCTCGGAGGGGGAAACTGGCATTTGGATATCAGGTGGGGGGCTGGCACCTATTCCAAGGGATTTTGCAGCTCTCCAGGATGCTGCAGAATTCTCACAGTGTCTGAAGAGGTTATATGTGTACTTAACTTTAGCATTTCTGATCGCTTGTTTTGTGTTATTCCGTATAATTCTGAATTTTTCATAGTCATCCGGAAGTTTTGTCTTTAAAAATTCCTTGCGGGCTCGGTCGCGAATCTTTATCAAGTCTTTAATTGTTCTGTTAAACCATGGGGTTGAATGGTGTTTAACGTTTACTATCTTTTTAGGGGCATGTTTGTCATACAGAAAGTAGATGTTTTGGTTAAAGAGACTGAGCTTTTCGTCTACGTTGTTTGTTTTATAAAACTGCTCCCAAGGGAGTAATTCTGCATCCGCACTAAAATCACTTGAATTAAATTTACTAAAGTCACGTACTAGGTATGTCTTGGGTTTTGCTTTAGGAGCAGATAAAGAAAATACAGCGTACAAGAGGTCATGAGCTGAGAATCCAGGAGCAGGCTCCTGTCCATATTCTATAACAAGATCATTGCAGTTGGAAGATATTATATCGAGAATGCTATCGCAGTTAGCGGTGTGGAAGGTTTCAGTGAATGGCAAACATTCAAGGTTGCAGGCGTTCAACATCTCACGAATACTTTCTGTTTCAAACGTACCACTGCCAAATCTAGCATTTATGTCTCCAACAACGAAAATATATTTGTAATTCAGTAAATGCGTGTACATATCGTTCAAGAATGAGTCTAAATAGCCAGCTTTTGGTGGACGGTATACACAAGAAAAGAGTATCTTTAAGTCTGGCAGGATCATTTCAAGTATCAAATATTCCGGTTTCTTACTGTATTCACCCGGGGATTTGCTAAGGATGTTGCATTTTATAGTGTCCTTGACATAAACAGCAACGCCACCTGAACCTTTGCCAAGTCTATCATTACGAAAGACGTTGTATCCACTGAGATAAATTGAAGCATCCCCTATTGAGGGCTTAAGAAATGTTTCACTGACTGCTATTATGTCAAAAGAACTGTTACCAAAAGTATGACGGAATTCAGATATGTGAGAGGAGTCAACTAGAGATTGTGCGTTGATGTGTGCCACTTTAAGCCTGTTTGAGTTTATCAAGCTAATGTTTGATAGTAGTTCAGCCAATACATGTTCATCATGAGACATAAAAGCAACGAATACACTCTTAATTACAGAATTAAGAACATATAGACACAATATATACTATAAACTGTTTTGCAAACCTGAGATCACTATTGTAAAAATAATAAAACAAACGATAAAATGACCTATCAAAAATGGCCTAATATACGCTAAAAATAAAAGAAAGTCTAGTGAGATATCGAGTATACAGTACTAGATTAATTTTGAAGTTGATATTAATACCTACAATGCTAGACAAAGAGAAAAGAGAAAGAAAATAATTAATTCTATGCTAGAGCAATGAATCTAATTCTAATTAATTAATTAATTAATAACTTAAATTTCAGTAAGGAAGAAAGAAAAGTATTTTGATCTTCCTTATTTCCAAGTAGCCTATCCAGGTTCCATATTTATGCTGAAGAGTTGAAGAGTTGAGTTACCATCAACTGCACGGTTCTCCAAGGGGTCCTTACTTCAAGGGTGTTGGGTACCGCTTCTTCAACGCCTCTAGGTCTCGAGCTGTTGTCAGTCTGTGTTTTGTATCACCCACACGTACCATGATAACACCATCAATGCTCCACGTGTAATTTAGGCCAAAATGGCCGACAGTCTGTTTTAGTAGGTCAGCGCGGGTCTTCGTTAAATCTTCCCGCACCGTTATGCCGGTGTTCTTCAGAAATTTCTTCGATTTGAAGAAAGCATTACGATCAGCATAGGACACGAATTTTACAATAATAGGTCTCCTTTTATTACTTCCTCGGAAGCCTACACGATGGGACCTATCAATCATGGATAGCTCGAGTGGGACGTTAATTTTCCTGGCGACATCTAGAACACATTGATCTGTATCCTCGCCGGGAATTTCTGGTATCCCGAAAATCCTCAAGCTGTTCCGCCTCTGGTACATTTCAATACTATCCGTCTTTTCGTGTAATTGCTGCTCGAGGTCAGCTATTGCCTCATCCCGTTGTGCGAGTTCGGTTTTTAGTTCCCTTATGATGTCCGTATTAAAGTCAATGCTCTCCTTCAGTTTTTCAATGACCTTGGTTGCTACACGTTCTACAAGGTCGTTTAGGAGATCGTTGTTACTCAACATATTGACTAGTGATCGCGACACTGTGGAGTCCAGATTATATGCACCAAGTTGAGTGCTCGGGGTAGTTGTCGTACACTCTAATAGATCACGTTGCGGGTCAGTCTGTCCTCCAACACTAGCGCTTGATGAGCCTCCACTGGGGTCAACGTCTGTAGCATAACTACTAGTAGGTTGGACAATTTCCTTTCTGAAGGGTGCAGTGGGGCTATCTACCGGGGAGCATCGCATTTCACCACACTCTGGCCTTGAGCTCTTCGCGACGGCCGAACTTGTACTACGAGCAGTCGGGGTAGTTCCTGCTTTTTCGCCTGGGCTGCGCTGCTGCTCCCCATCTGAACCATTGTCTTTGTTGGTAGCACTGCGCACAGATTCTGCATTTCGCTTGGCGGCCTTCATTTGTTTCTGTTTCTTACCCATGATGTTGTAGAATGCTTTGCATTTTTACGAGCTAAAAACTTAAAGGCGCACAAACTATCTACGTATATCGAAGGTAACTCACGTTAACTGTTGTTATACAAGATGAATCAGCACAAATTCTTCACTCTTCACCTTCTTTGAACACCTACACAGTCAAGGTAACACTGGAGTGGCTAACTCACGTTGCAACTATTCCGCCATTGTAGAGAGTGATCATGGGCCCTAGGCCCAGGGCTGTAGAGAGTGATCACGGGCCCTAGGTCCAGGGCTGTAGAGAGTGATCACGGGCCCTAAGCCCAGGGCCGTATTGTTTTAGATCCCTCATTGGGGGGTAGTTGGATCTAAAACGGAAGAGTTATTGTGTTAATTTATAAGGGAGTGCCTAAAAGGGGGTAGCTTCCCGTAGTCGGGTAAGCTGACCTGTGTAGAGTGTTGTTTAGCGTTAGGATACTAGGGGGTGCTCCTATAAAAAACGTAGGTGTATTTTAGGGGATGGAACGTAGTGTCCAGGTCAACGTGCTGGTCGTCCAGCTGGCTGGCTGATTATATAACCGATGTACACGCGTCAGCTTTATGGCGCGCGCCGCTCCTAGCAGTCGGGCCTATACGGGAATGCAATGATACTTGCGCTAGCAAGTGTCTGGCTACCGTACGTCGCGTCTAATCGTGACGGAGGATTCAGGATGGACTTTAGGACGTAAAGAGGCGTGTAAAACAGTAATACAAGTGTTGTGTACTGACCAAGTGTTTATTGGTCAGTAATATGGAAGTATGAGTCCCTCTTAGGGGATGTAGTAAATGTCACAATGTAAGAGTACAAGAATGTGGAGTGGGTCACAAAATATAGGATTCTGAACACTGCTGACTCATCTGATGATAACAGCGATAGCCTCCGGCCGATGCACTGTAAGACTGGTAATTGAGAGAGCTTGTCCTCATTAAGGCTCCCTCTTATATTCTGCGGCGTTGTGCTGTCAGCATTGTGCTGCATAGATGCCCCAGTTAATTGTGTGTCGCTGTTTGTGGTAGTGATGCAAGTATTGGGTAAGCTTTCCAGACTGGTTAGCTGCCCTTGCGGTGTTAATAGATGTTGTTCTGGGCTTACAAGATTTGCCAGTTAGGGGTGATTTAAATAGATGATGGGGGGATGGCCTCCAGGGGGTGCACACCCCTGGGGGATTGTACAGTATAGAGTGATCACAGGCCCTAGGTCCAGGGCTGTAGAGAGTGATCACGGGCCCTAAGCCCAGGGCTGTAGAGAGTGATCATGTGCCCTAGGCCCAGGGCTGTAGAGAGTGATCACGGGCCCTAGGTCCAGGGCTGTAGAGAGTGATCACAGGCCCTAGGTCCAGTGCTGTAGAGAGTGATCACGGGCCCTAGGCCCAGGGCTGTAAAGTGTGATCACGGGCCCTAGGCCCAGGGCTGTACAGTGTGCACACGGGCCCTAGGTCCAGGGCTGTAGAGAGTGATCACGGGCCCTAGGCCCTGGGCTGTAGAGAGTGATCACGGGCCCTAGGCCCAGGGCTGTAGAGAGTGATCACGGGACCTAGGCCCAGGGCTGTAGAGAGTGATCACGGGCCCTAGGCCCAGGGCTGTAGAGAGTGATCACAAGCCCTAGGCCCAGGGCTGTAGAGAGTGATCACGGGCCCTAGGCCAAGGGGGGCTGTAGAGAGTGATCACGGGCCCTAGGCCCAGGGGGGCTGTAGGGAGTGATCACGGGCCCTAGGCCCAGGGCTGAAGGGAGTGATCAATGGCCCTAGGCCCCGGGCTGTAGAGAGTGATCACGGGCCCTAGGCCCAGGGCTGTACAGAGCGATCACGGGCTCTAGGCCCAGGGCTGTAGAGAGTGATCATGGGCCCTAGGCCCAGGGCTGTAGAGAGTGATCATGGGCCCTAGGCCCAGGGCTGCAGAGAGTGTTCACGGGCCCTAGGCCCAGGGCTGCAGAGAGTGATCGTGGGCTCTGGGCCCAGGGCTGTACAGAGTGATCACGGGCCCTAGGCCCAAGGCTGTAGAGGGTGATCACGGGTCCTAGGCCCCGGGCTGTAGAGAGTGTTCCCGGGCCCTAGGCCCAGGGCCGTATAGAGTGATCACGGGCCCAAGGCCCAGAGGGCAGTAGAGAGTGTTCACGGGCCCTAGTCCCAGGGCTGTACATAGTGTTCACGGGCCCTAGTCCCGGGGCTGTACAGAGTGATCACGGGCCCTAGGCCCAGGGCCGTATAGAGTGATCACGTACCTTAGGCCCAGGGCTGCAGAGAGTGATCAAGGGCCCTAGGCCCAGGGCTGTAGAGAGTGATCATGGGCCCTAGGCCCAGTGCTGTAGAGAGTGATCATGGGCCCTAGGCCCAGGGCCATATAGAGTGATCACGGGCCCTAGGCCCAGGGCCGTATAGAGTGATCACGGGCCCTAGGCCCCGGGCAGTAGAGAGTGATCACGGGCCCTAGACCCCACGCTGTAGAGAGTGATCACAGGCCCTAGGCCCAGGGCTGTAGAGAGTGATCACGGGCCCTAGGCCCAGGGCCGTATAGAGTGATCACGGGCCCTAGGCCCAGGGCTGTAGAGAGTGATCACGGGCCTTAGGCCCCGGGATGTATAGAGTGATCACTGCCCTACGCCCAGGGCCGTGTAGAGTGATCACGGGCCCTTGGCCCAGGGGGGGCTGTAGAGTGTGATAACGTGCCCTAGGCCCGGGCTGTAGAGAGTGATCACGGGCCCTAGGCCCAGGGCAGTAGAGAGTGATCGCGGGCCCTAGGCCCAGGGCTGCAGAGAGTGATCGTGGGCTCTGGGCCCAGGGCTGTACAGAGTGATCACGGGCCCTAGGCCCAAGGCTGTAGAGGGTGATCACGGGTCCTAGGCCCCGGGCTGTAGAGAGTGTTCCCGGGCCCTAGGCCCAGGGCCGTATAGAGTGATCACGGGCCCAAGGCCCAGAGGGCAGTAGAGAGTGTTCACGGGCCCTAGTCCCAGGGCTGTACAGAGTGTTCACGGGCCCTAGTCCCAGGGCTGTACAGAGTGATCACGGGCCCTAGGCCCAGGGCCGTATAGAGTGATCACGTACCTTAGGCCCAGGGCTGCAGAGAGTGATCAAGGGCCCTAGGCCCAGGGCTGTAGAGAGTGATCATGGGCCCTAGGCCCAGTGCTGTAGAGAGTGATCATGGGCCCTAGGCCCAGGGCCATATAGAGTGATCACGGGCCCTAGGCCCAGAGCCGTATAGAGTGATCACGGGCCCTAGGCCCCGGGCAGTAGAGAGTGATCACGGGCCCTAGGCCCCAGGCTGTAGAGAGTGATCACAGGCCCTAGGCCCAGGGCTGTAGAGAGTGATCACGGGCCCTAGGCCCAGGGCCGTATAGAGTGATCACGGGCACTAGGCCCAGGGCTGTAGAGAGTGATCACGGGCCTTAGGCCCCGGGATGTATAGAGTGATCACTGCCCTACGCCCAGGGCCGTGTAGAGTGATCACGGGCCCTAGGCCCAGGGGGGGCTGTAGAGTGTGATAACGTGCCCTAGGCCCAGGGCTGTACAGAGTGATCACGGGCCCTAGGCCCAAGGCTGTAGAGAGTGATCACGTGCCCTAGGCCCCGGGCTGAAGAGAGTGTTCACGGGCCCTAGGCCCAGGGCCGTATAGAGTGATCACGGGCCCTAGGCCCAGAGGGCTGTACAGAGTGTTCACGGGCCCTAGTCCCAGGGCTATACAGAGTGTTCACGGGCCCTAGTCCCAGGGCTGTACAGAGTGATCACGGGCCCTAGGCCCAGGGCCGTATAGAGTGATCACGGGCCATAGGCCCAGGGCTGCAGAGAGTGATCAAGGGCCCTTGGCCCAGGGCTGTAGAGAGTGATCATGGGCCCTAGGCCCAGGGCTGTAGAGAGTGATCATGGGCCCTAGGCCCAGGGCCATATAGAGTGATCACGGGCCCTAGGCCCAGGGCCGTATAGAGTGATCACGGGCCCTAGGCCCAGGGGGCAGTAGAGAGTGATCACGGGCCCTAGGCCCCGGGCTGTAGAGAGTGATCACAGGCCCTAGGCCCAGGGCTGTAGAGAGTGTTCACGGGCCCTAGGCCCAGGACCGTATAGAGTGATCACGGGTCCTAGGCCCAGGGGGGCTGTAGAGAGTTATCACAGGCCCTAGGCCCCGGGCTTTTTAGTGAGATCACGGGCCCTAGGCCCCGGGCTGTAGAGAGTGTTCACGGGCCCTAAGCCCAGGTCCGTATAGAGTGATCACAGGCCCTAGGCCCAGGGCGGTAAAGAGTTATCACTGGCCCTAGGCCCAGGGCTGTACAGAGTTATTACGGGCCCTAGGCCTAGGGCTGTAGAGAGTGATCACGGGCACTAGGCCCAGGGCTGTAGAGACTGTTCACGGGCCCTAGGCCCAGGGCCGTATAGAGTGATCACGGGCCCTAGGCCCAGGGGGGGCTGTAGAGAGTTATCACGGGCCCTAGGCCCCGAGCTGTTTAGAGTGAACACGGCCCTAGGCCCCGGGCTGTAGAGAGTGTTCACGGGCCCTAAGCCCAGGGCCGTATAGAGTGATCACAGGCCCTAGGCCCAGGGCTGTAGAGAGTGATCACGGGCCCTAGGCCCAGGGCCGTATAGAGTGATCACGGGCCCTAGGCCCAGGGCTGTAGAGAGTGATCACGGGCCTTAGGCCCCGGTCTGTATAGAGTGATCACGGGCCCTAGGCCCAGGGCCGTGTAGAGTGATCACGGGCCCTAGGCCCAGGGGGGCTGAAGAGAGTGAAAACGGGCCCTAGGCCCCGGGCTGTAGAGAGTGATCACGGGCCCTAGGCTCAGGGCTGTAGAGAGTGATCACGGGCCCTAGGCCCAGGGCCGTAGAGAGTGATCACGGGCCCTAGGCCCAGGGCCGTATAGAGTGATCACGGGCCCTATTCCGCGGGCTGTATAGAGTGATCATGGGCCCTAGACCCAGGGACGTATAGAGTGATCACGGGCCCTAGGCTCCGGGCTGTAGAGAGTGATCACGGGCCCTAGGCCCAGGGCTGTAGAGAGTGATCACGGGCCCTAGGCCCAGGGCTGTAAAGAGTTATCACTGGCCCTAGGCCCAGGGCTGTACAGAGTTATTACGGGGCCTAGGCCAAGAGCTGTAGAGAGTGATCACGGGCCCTCGGCCCGGGGCTCTTCAGCTTGATCACGGGCCCGAGGTCCAGGGCTGTAGAGAGTGATCACGGGCCCTAGGCCCAGGGCTGTACAGCGTGATCACGGCCCTATGTCCAGGGCTGTGGAGAGTGATCACGGGCCCTATGTCCATGGCTGTAGAGAGTGATCACGGGCCCTAGGCTCAGGGCTGTACAGTGTGATCACGGGCCCTAGGTCCAGGGTTGTAGAGAGGGATCACGGGCCCTAGGCCCGGGGCGGTAGAGACTGATCATGGGCCCTAGGCCCAGGGCTGTAGAGAGTGATCACGGGCCCTAGGCCCAGGGCTGTAGAGAGTGATCATGGGCCCTAGGCCCCGGGCTGTAGAGAGTGATCACGGGCCCTAGGTCCAGGGCTGTAGAGAGTGATCACGGGCCCTAAGCCCAGGGCCGTATTGTTTTAGATCCCTTATTGGGGGATAGTTGGATCTAAAACGGAAGAGTTATTGTGTTAATTTATAAGGGAGTGCCTAAAAGGGGGTAGCTTCCCGTAGTCGGGTAAGCTGACCTGTGTAGAGTGTTGTTTAGCGTTAGGATACTAGGGGGTGCTCCTATAAAAGACGTAGGTGTATTTTAGGGGATGGAACGTAGTGTCCAGGTCAACGTGCTGGTCGTCCAGCTGGCTGGCTGATTATATAACCGATGTACACGCGTCAGCTTTATGGCGCGCGCCGCTCCTAGCAGTCGGGCCTATACGGGAATGCAATGATACTTGCGCTAGCAAGTGTCTGGCTACCGTACGTCACGTCTAATCGTGACGGAGGATTCAGGATGGACTTTAGGACGTAAAGAGGCGTGTAAAACAGTAATACAAGTGTTGTGTACTGACCAAGTGTTTATTGGTCAGTAATATGGAAGTATGAGTCCCTTTTAGGGGATGTAGTAGATGTCACAATGTAAGAGTACAAGAATGTGGAGTGGGTCACAAAATATAGGATTCTGAACACTGCTGACTCATCTGATGATAACAACTATAGCCTCCGGCCGACGCACTGTAAGACTGGTAATTGAGAGAGCTTGTCCTCATTAAGGCTCCCTCTTATATTCTGCGGCGTTGTGCTGTCAGCATTGTGCTGCATAGATGCCCCAGTTAATTGTGTGTCGCTGTTTGTGGTAGTGATGCAAGTATTGGGTAAGCTTTCCAGACTGGTTAGCTGCCCTTGCGGTGTTAATAGATGTTGTTCTGGGCTTACAAGATTTGCCAGTTAGGGGTGATTTAAATAGATGATGGGGGGATGGCCTCCAGGGGGTGCACACCCCTGGGGGATTGTACAGTATAGAGTGATCACAGGCCCTAGGTCCAGGGCTGTAGAGAGTGATCACGGGCCCTAAGCCCAGGGCTGTAGAGAGTGATCATGTGCCCTAGGCCCAGGGCTGTAGAGAGTGATCACGGGCCCTAGGTCCAGGGCTGTAGAGAGTGATCACGGGCCCTAGGTCCAGTGCTGTAGAGAGTGATCACGGGCCCTAGGCCCAGGGCTGTAAAGTGTGATCACGGGCCCTAGGCCCAGGGCTGTACAGTGTGCACACGGGCCTAGGTCCAGGGCTGTAGAGAGTGATCACGGGCCCTAGGCCCTGGGCTGTAGAGAGTGATCACGGGCCCTAGGCCCAGGGCTGTAGAGAGTGATCACGGGACCTAGGCCCAGGGCTGTAGAGAGTGATCACGGGCCCTAGGCCCAGGGCTGTAGAGAGTGATCACAAGCCCTAGGCCCAGGGCTGTAGAGAGTGATCACGGGCCCTAGGCCAAGGGGGGCTGTAGAGAGTGATCACGGGCCCTAGGCCCAGGGGGGCTGTAGGGAGTGATCACGGGCCCTAGGCCCAGGGCTGAAGGGAGTGATCACTGGCCCTAGGCCCCGGGCTGTAGAGAGTGATCACGGGCCCTAGGCCCAGGGCTGTACAGAGCGATCACGGGCTCTAGGCCCAGGGCTGTAGAGAGTGATCATGGGCCCTAGGCCCAGGGCTGTAGAGAGTGATCATGGGCCCTAGGCCCAGGTCTGCAGAGAGTGTTCACGGGCCCTAGGCCCAGGGCTGCAGAGAGTGATCGTGGGCTCTGGGCCCAGGGCTGTACAGAGTGATCACGGGCCCTAGGCCCAAGGCTGTAGAGGGTGATCACGGGTCCTAGGCCCGGGCTGTAGAGAGTGTTCCCGGGCCCTAGGCCCAGGGCCGTATAGAGTGATCACGGGCCCAAGGCCCAGAGGGCAGTAGAGAGTGTTCACGGGCCCTAGTCCCAGGGCTGTACAGAGTGTTCACGGGCCCTAGTCCCAGGGCTGTACAGAGTGTTCACGGGCCCTAGTCCCAGGGCTGTACAGAGTGATCACGGGCCCTAGGCCCAGGGCCGTATAGAGTGATCACGTACCTTAGGCCCAGGGCTGCAGAGAGTGATCAAGGGCCCTAGGCCCAGGGCTGTAGAGAGTGATCATGGGCCCTAGGCCCAGTGCTGTAGAGAGTGATCATGGGCCCTAGGCCCAGGGCCATATAGAGTGATCACGGGCCCTAGGCCCAAGGCCGTATAGAGTGATCACGGGCCCTAGGCCCCGGGCAGTAGAGAGTCATCACGGGCCCTAGGCCCCAGGCTGTAGAGAGTGATCACAGGCCCTAGGCCCAGGGCTGTAGAGAGTGATCACGGGCCCTAGGCCCAGGGCCGTATAGAGTGATCACAGGCCCTAGGCCCAGGGCTGTAGAGAGTGATCACGGGCCTTAGGCCCCGGGATGTATAGAGTGATCACTGCCCTACGCCCAGGGCCGTGTAGAGTGATCACGGGCCCTAGGCCCAGGGGGGGCTGTAGAGTGTGATAACGTGCCCTAGGCCCGGGCTGTAGAGAGTGATCACGGGCCCTAGGCCCAGGGCAGTAGAGAGTGATCGCGGGCCCTAGGCGCAGGGCTGTAGAGAGTGATCACGGGCCCTAGGCCCAGGGCCGTATAGAGTGGTCACGGGCCCTGTGCCGCGGCCTGTATAGAGTGATCATGGGCCCTAGGCCCAGGGCCGTATAGAGTGATCACGGGCCCTAGGCCCCGGGCTGTAGAGAGTGATCACGGGCCCTAGGCCCAGGGCTGTACAGCGTGATCACGGCCCTAGGTCCAGGGCTGTAGAGAGTGATCACGGGCCCTATGTCCATGGCTGTAGAGAGTGATCACGGGCCCTAGGTTCAGGGCTGTACAGTGTGATAACGGGCCCTAGGTCCAGGGCTGTAGAGAGTGATCACGGGCCCTAGGCCCAGGGCTGTAGAGAGTAATCATGGGCCCTAGGCCCAGGGCTGTAGAGAGTGATCACGGGCCCTAGGCCCAGGGCTGTAGAGAGTGATCACAATCCCTAGGCCCAGGGCTGTAGAGAGTGATCACGGGCCCTAGGTCCAGGGCTGTAGAGAGTGATCAAGGGCCCTAGGCCCCGGGCTGTAGAGAGTGATCACGGTCCCTAGGCCCAGGGCTGTACAGAGTGATCACGGGCCCTAGGCCCAGGGCTGTAGAGAGTGATCATGGGCCCTAGGCCCCGGGCTGTAGAGAGTGATCACGGGCCCTAGGACCAGGGCTGTACAGAGTGATCACGGGCCCTAGGCCCAGGGCTGTAGAGAGTGATCATGGGCCCTAGGCCCACGGCAGTAAAGAGTGATCATGGGCCCTAGGCCCAGGGCTGTAGAGAGTGATCATGGGCCCTAGGCCCAGGGCTGTAGAGAGTGATCACGGGCCCTAGGCCCAGGGCTGTAGAGAGTGATCATGGGCCCTAGGCCCAGGGCAGTAGAGAGTGATCACGGGCCCTAGTTCCAGGGCTGTAGAGAGTGATCACGGGCCCTAGGTCCAGGGCTGTAGAGAGTGATCATGGGCCCTAGGCCCAGGACTGTAGAGAGTGATCACGGGCCCTAGGCCCAGGGCTGTAGAGAGTGATCATGGGCCCTAGGCCCAGGGCTGTAGAGAGTGATCCCGGGCCCTAGGTCCAGGGCTGTAGAGAGTGATCACGGGCCCTAGGTCCAGGGCTGTAGAGAGTGATCACGGGCCCTAAATCCAGGGCTGTAGAGAGTTATCACTGGCCCTAGGTCCAGGGCTGTAGAGAGTGATCACGGGCCATATGCCCAGGGCTGTACAGCGTGATCACGGGCCCTAGGTCCATGGCTGTAGAGAGTGATCACGGGCCCTAGGTCCAGGGCTGTAGAGTGTGATCACGGGCTCTATGTCCAGTGCTGTAGAGAGTGATCACGGGCCCTAGGCCCAGGGCTGTACAGTGTGATCACGGGCCCTCGGCCCAGGGCTGTAGGGTTTGAACACGGGCCCTAAGTCCAGGGCAGTAGAGAGTGATCACGGGCCCTAGGCCCGGGGCTGTACAGAGTGATCACGGGCCTTAGGCCCAGGGCTGTATAGAGTGATCACAAGACCTAGGCCCAGGGCTGTAGAGAGTGATCACGGCCCTAGGTACAGGGCTGTAGAGAGTGATCACGGGCCCTAGGCCCAGGGGGGCTGTAGAGAATGATCACGGGCCCTAGGCCCAGGGGGGCTGTAGAGAGTGATCACGGGCCCTAGGCCCAGGGCTGTAGAGAGTGATCATGGTCCCTAGGCCCTGGGCTGTAGAGAGTGATCACGGGCTCTAGGCCCAGGGCTGTACAGAGTGATCACTGGCCCTAGGCCCAGGGCTGTAGAGAGTGATCATGGGCCATAGGCCCGGGGCTGTAGAGAGTGATCATGAGCCCTAGGCCCAGGGCTGCAGAGAGTGATCACGGGCCCTAGGCCCAGGGCTGTAGAGAGTGATCACGGGCCCTAGGCCCAGGGCTGTAGAGAGTGGTCACGGGCCCTAGGCCCAGGGCTGTGGAGAGTGATCATGGGTCCTAGGCCCAGGGCTGTAGAGAGTGTTCACGGGCCCTAGGCCCAGGGCTGTAGAGAGTGATCACGGGCCCTAGGCCCAGGGCTGTAAAGAGTGATCACGGGCCCTAGGCCCAGGAATGTAGAGAGTGATCACGGGCCCTAGGCCCAGGGCTGTAGAGAGTGATCATGGGCCCTAGGCCCAGGGCTGTAGAGAGTGATCATGGGCCCTAGGCCCAGGGCTGTAGAGAGTGATCATTGGACCTTGGCCCCGGGCTGTACAGAGTGATCACTGGCCCTAGGCCCAGGGCTGTAGAGAGTGATCACGGGCCCTAGGCCCAGGGCTGTAGAGAGTGATCATGGGCCCTAGGCCCAGGGCTGTAGGGAGTGATCATGGGCCCTAGGCCCAGGGCTGCAGAGAGTGGTCACGGGCCCTAGGCCCAGGGCTGTACAGAGTGTTCACGGGCCCTAGGCCCAGGGCTGTACAGAGTGATCACGGGCCCTAGGCCCAGGGCTGTAGAGAGTGATCACAAGCCCTAGGCCCAGGGCTGTAGAGAGTGATCACGGGCCCTAGGCCCAGGGGGCCTGTAGAGAGTGATCACGGGCCCTAGGCCCAGGGGGCTGTAGAGAGTGATCACGGGCCCTAGGCCCAGGGCTGTAAAGAGTGATCACTGGCCCTAGGCCCCGGGCTGTAGAGAGTGATCAAGGGCCCTAGGCCCAGGGCTGTAGAGAGTGATCATGGCCCTAGGCCCAGGGCTGTAGTGAGTGATCATGGGCCCTAGGCCCAGGGCTGTAGAGAGTGATCATGGGCCCTAGGCCCAGGGCTGCAGAGAGTGTTCACGGGCCCTAGGCCCAGGGCTGTAGAGAGTGTTCACGGGCCCTAGGCCCAGGGCTGTACAGAGTGATCACGGGCCCTAGGCCCAAGAATGTAGAGAGTTATCACGTGCCCTAGGCCCCGGGCTGAAGAGAGTGTTCACGGGCCCTAGGCCCAGGGCCTTATAGAGTGATCACGGGCCCTAGGCCCAGAGGGCAGTACAGAGTGTTCACGGGCCCTAGTCCCAGGGCTATACAGAGTGTTCACGGGCCCTAGTCCCAGGGCTGTACAGAGTGATCACGGGCCCTAGGCCCAGGGCCGTATAGAGTGATCACGGGCCTTAGGCCCAGGGCTGCAGAGAGTGATCAAGGGCCCTAGGCCCAGGGCTGTAGAGAGTGATCATGGGCCCTAGGCCCAGGGCTGTAGAGAGTGATCATGGGACCTAGGCCAAGGGCCATATAGAGTGATCACGGGCCCTAGGCCCAGGGCCGTATAGAGTGATCACGGGCCCTAGGCCCAAGGGGCAGTAGAGAGTGATCACGGGCCCTAGGCCCCGGGCTGTAGAGAGTGATCACAGGCCCTAGGCCCAGGGCTGTAGAGACTGTTCACGGGCCCTAGGCCCAGCGCCGTATAGAGTGATCACGGGCCTTAGGCCCAGGGGGCTGTAGAGAGTTATCACGGGCCCTAGGCCCCGGGCTTTTTAGAGTGATCACGGGCCCTAGGACCCGGGCTGTAGAGAGTGTTCACGGGCCCTAAGCCCAGGTCCGTATAGAGTGATCACAGGCCCTAGGCCCAGGGCTGTAGAGAGTGATCACGGTCCCTAGGCCCAGGGCCGTATAGAGTGATCACGGGCACTAGGCCCAGGGCTGTAGAGAGTGATCACGGGCCTTAGGCCCCGGGCTGTATAGAGTGATCACGGGCCCTACGCTCAGGGCCGTGTAGAGTGATCACGGGCCCTAGGCCTAGGGGGGCTCTAGAGAGTGATAACGGGCCCTAGGCCCCGGGCTGTAGAGAGTGATCACGGGCCCTAGGCCCAGGGCAGTAGAGAGAGATCACGGGCCCTAGGCCCAGTGCTGTAGAGAGTGATCATGGGCCCTAGGCCCAGGGCCATATAGAGTGATCACGGGCCCTAGGCCCAGAGCCGTATAGAGTGATCACAGGCCCTAGGCCCCGGGCAGTAGAGAGTGATCACGGGCCCTAGGCCCCAGGCTGTAGAGAGTGATCACAGGCCCTAGGCCCAGGGCTGTAGAGAGTGATCACGGGCCCTAGGCCCAGGGCCGTATAGAGTGATCACGGGCACTAGGCCCAGGGCTGTAGAGAGTGATCACGGGCCTTAGGCCCCGGGATGTATAGAGTGATCACTGCCCTACGCCCAGGGCCGTGTAGAGTGATCACGGGCCCTAGGCCCAGGGGGGGCTGTAGAGTGTGATAACGTGCCCTAGGCCCAGGGCTGTACAGAGTGATCACGGGCCCTAGGCCCAAGGCTGTAGAGAGTGATCACGTGCCCTAGGCCCCGGGCTGAAGAGAGTGTTCACGGGCCCTAGGCCCAGGGCCGTATAGAGTGATCACGGGCCCTAGGCCCAGAGGGCTGTACAGAGTGTTCACGGGCCCTAGTCCCAGGGCTATACAGAGTGTTCACGGGCCCTAGTCCCAGGGCTGTACAGAGTGATCACGGGCCCTAGGCCCAGGGCCGTATAGAGTGATCACGGGCCATAGGCCCAGGGCTGCAGAGAGTGATCAAGGGCCCTTGGCCCAGGGCTGTAGAGAGTGATCATGGGCCCTAGGCCCAGGGCTGTAGAGAGTGATCATGGGCCCTAGGCCCAGGGCCATATAGAGTGATCACGGGCCCTAGGCCCAGGGCCGTATAGAGTGATCACGGGCCCTAGGCCCAGGGGGCAGTAGAGAGTGATCACGGGCCCTAGGCCCCGGGCTGTAGAGAGTGATCACAGGCCCTAGGCCCAGGGCTGTAGAGAGTGTTCACGGGCCCTAGGCCCAGGACCGTATAGAGTGATCACGGGTCCTAGGCCCAGGGGGGCTGTAGAGAGTTATCACAGGCCCTAGGCCCCGGGCTTTTTAGTGAGATCACGGGCCCTAGGCCCCGGGCTGTAGAGAGTGTTCACGGGCCCTAAGCCCAGGTCCGTATAGAGTGATCACAGGCCCTAGGCCCAGGGCGGTAAAGAGTTATCACTGGCCCTAGGCCCAGGGCTGTACAGAGTTATTACGGGCCCTAGGTCTAGGGCTGTAGAGAGTGATCACGGGCCCTAGGCCCAGGGCTGTAGAGACTGTTCACGGGCCCTAGGCCCAGGGCCGTATAGAGTGATCACGGGCCCTAGGCCCAGGGGGGGCTGTAGAGAGTTATCACGGGCCCTAGGCCCCGAGCTGTTTAGAGTGAACACGGCCCTAGGCCCCGGGCTGTAGAGAGTGTTCACGGGCCCTAAGCCCAGGGCCGTATAGAGTGATCACAGGCCCTAGGCCCAGGGCTGTAGAGAGTGATCACGGGCCCTAGGCCCAGGGCCGTATAGAGTGATCACGGGCCCTAGGCCCAGGGCTGTAGAGAGTGATCACGGGCCTTAGGCCCCGGTCTGTATAGAGTGATCACGGGCCCTAGGCCCAGGGCCGTGTAGAGTGATCACGGGCCCTAGGCCCAGGGGGGCTGAAGAGAGTGAAAACGGGCCCTAGGCCCCGGGCTGTAGAGAGTGATCACGGGCCCTAGGCTCAGGGCTGTAGAGAGTGATCACGGGCCCTAGGCCCAGGGCCGTAGAGAGTGATCACGGGCCCTAGGCCCAGGGCCGTATAGAGTGATCACGGGCCCTATTCCGCGGGCTGTATAGAGTGATCATGGGCCCTAGACCCAGGGCCGTATAGAGTGATCACGAGCCCTAGGCTCCGGGCTGTAGAGAGTGATCACGGGCCCTAGGCCCAGGGCTGTAGAGAGTGATCACGGGCCCTAGGCCCAGGGCTGTAAAGAGTTATCACTGGCCCTAGGCCCAGGGCTGTACAGAGTTATTACGGGGCCTAGGCCAAGGGCTGTAGAGAGTGATCACGGGCCCTCGGCCCGGGGCTCTTCAGCTTGATCACGGGCCCGAGGTCCAGGGCTGTAGAGAGTGATCACGGGCCCTAGGCCCAGGGCTGTACAGCGTGATCACGGCCCTATGTCCAGGGCTGTGGAGAGTGATCACGGGCCCTATGTCCATGGCTGTAGAGAGTGATCACGGGCCCTAGGCTCAGGGCTGTACAGTGTGATCACGGGCCCTAGGTCCAGGGTTGTAGAGAGGGATCACGGGCCCTAGGCCCGGGGCGGTAGAGACTGATCATGGGCCCTAGGCCCAGGGCTGTAGAGAGTGATCACGGGCCCTAGGCCCAGGGCTGTAGAGAGTGATCATGGGCCCTAGGCCCAGGGCTGTAGAGAGTGATCACGGGCCCTAGGTCCAGGGCTGTAGAGAGTGATCACGGGCCCTAAGCCCAGGGCCGTATTGTTTTAGATCCCTTATTGGGGGATAGTTGGATCTAAAACGGAAGAGTTATTGTGTTAATTTATAAGGGAGTGCCTAAAAGGGGGTAGCTTCCCGTAGTCGGGTAAGCTGACCTGTGTAGAGTGTTGTTTAGCGTTAGGATACTAGGGGGTGCCCCTATAAAAGACGTAGGTGTATTTTAGGGGATGGAACGTAGTGTCCAGGTCAACGTGCTGGTCGTCCAGCTGGCTGGCTGATTATATAACCGATGTACACGCGTCAGCTTTATGGCGCGCGCCGCTCCTAGCAGTCGGGCCTATACGGGAATGCAATGATACTTGCGCTAGCAAGTGTCTGGCTACCGTACGTCACGTCTAATCGTGACGGAGGATTCAGGATGGACTTTAGGACGTAAAGAGGCGTGTAAAACAGTAATACAAGTGTTGTGTACTGACCAAGTGTTTATTGGTCAGTAATATGGAAGTATGAGTCCCTTTTAGGGGATGTAGTAGATGTCACAATGTAAGAGTACAAGAATGTGGAGTGGGTCACAAAATATAGGATTCTGAACACTGCTGACTCATCTGATGATAACAACTATAGCCTCCGGCCGACGCACTGTAAGACTGGTAATTGAGAGAGCTTGTCCTCATTAAGGCTCCCTCTTATATTCTGCGGCGTTGTGCTGTCAGCATTGTGCTGCATAGATGCCCCAGTTAATTGTGTGTCGCTGTTTGTGGTAGTGATGCAAGTATTGGGTAAGCTTTCCAGACTGGTTAGCTGCCCTTGCGGTGTTAATAGATGTTGTTCTGGGCTTACAAGATTTGCCAGTTAGGGGTGATTTAAATAGATGATGGGGGGATGGCCTCCAGGGGGTGCACACCCCTGGGGGATTGTACAGTATAGAGTGATCACAGGCCCTAGGTCCAGGGCTGTAGAGAGTGATCACGGGCCCTAAGCCAAGGGCTGTAGAGAGTGATCATGTGCCCTAGGCCCAGGGCTGTAGAGAGTGATCACGGGCCCTAGGTCCAGGGCTGTAGAGAGTGATCACGGGCCCTAGGTCCAGTGCTGTAGAGAGTGATCACGGGCCCTAGGCCCAGGGCTGTAAAGTGTGATCACGGGCCCTAGGCCCAGGGCTGTACAGTGTGCACACGGGCCTAGGTCCAGGGCTGTAGAGAGTGATCACGGGCCCTAGGCCCTGGGCTGTAGAGAGTGATCACGGGCCCTAGGCCCAGGGCTGTAGAGAGTGATCACGGGACCTAGGCCCAGGGCTGTAGAGAGTGATCACGGGCCCTAGGCCCAGGGCTGTAGAGAGTGATCACAAGCCCTAGGCCCAGGGCTGTAGAGAGTGATCACGGGCCCTAGGCCAAGGGGGGCTGTAGAGAGTGATCACGGGCCCTAGGCCCAGGGGGGCTGTAGGGAGTGATCACGGGCCCTAGGCCCAGGGCTGAAGGGAGTGATCACTGGCCCTAGGCCCCGGGCTGTAGAGAGTGATCACGGGCCCTAGGCCCAGGGCTGTACAGAGCGATCACGGGCTCTAGGCCCAGGGCTGTAGAGAGTGATCATGGGCCCTAGGCCCAGGGCTGTAGAGAGTGATCATGGGCCCTAGGCCCAGGTCTGCAGAGAGTGTTCACGGGCCCTAGGCCCAGGGCTGCAGAGAGTGATCGTGGGCTCTGGGCCCAGGGCTGTACAGAGTGATCACGGGCCCTAGGCCCAAGGCTGTAGAGGGTGATCACGGGTCCTAGGCCCGGGCTGTAGAGAGTGTTCCCGGGCCCTAGGCCCAGGGCCGTATAGAGTGATCACGGGCCCAAGGCCCAGAGGGCAGTAGAGAGTGTTCACGGGCCCTAGTCCCAGGGCTGTACAGAGTGTTCACGGGCCCTAGTCCCAGGGCTGTACAGAGTGTTCACGGGCCCTAGTCCCAGGGCTGTACAGAGTGATCACGGGCCCTAGGCCCAGGGCCGTATAGAGTGATCACGTACCTTAGGCCCAGGGCTGCAGAGAGTGATCAAGGGCCCTAGGCCCAGGGCTGTAGAGAGTGATCATGGGCCCTAGGCCCAGTGCTGTAGAGAGTGATCATGGGCCCTAGGCCCAGGGCCATATAGAGTGATCACGGGCCCTAGGCCCAAGGCCGTATAGAGTGATCACGGGCCCTAGGCCCCGGGCAGTAGAGAGTCATCACGGGCCCTAGGCCCCAGGCTGTAGAGAGTGATCACAGGCCCTAGGCCCAGGGCTGTAGAGAGTGATCACGGGCCCTAGGCCCAGGGCCGTATAGAGTGATCACAGGCCCTAGGCCCAGGGCTGTAGAGAGTGATCACGGGCCTTAGGCCCCGGGATGTATAGAGTGATCACTGCCCTACGCCCAGGGCCGTGTAGAGTGATCACGGGCCCTAGGCCCAGGGGGGGCTGTAGAGTGTGATAACGTGCCCTAGGCCCGGGCTGTAGAGAGTGATCACGGGCCCTAGGCCCAGGGCAGTAGAGAGTGATCGCGGGCCCTAGGCGCAGGGCTGTAGAGAGTGATCACGGGCCCTAGGCCCAGGGCCGTATAGAGTGGTCACGGGCCCTGTGCCGCGGCCTGTATAGAGTGATCATGGGCCCTAGGCCCAGGGCCGTATAGAGTGATCACGGGCCCTAGGCCCCGGGCTGTAGAGAGTGATCACGGGCCCTAGGCCCAGGGCTGTACAGCGTGATCACGGCCCTAGGTCCAGGGCTGTAGAGAGTGATCACGGGCCTTATGTCCATGGCTGTAGAGAGTGATCACGGGCCCTAGGTTCAGGGCTGTACAGTGTGATAACGGGCCCTAGGTCCAGGGCTGTAGAGAGTGATCACGGGCCCTAGGCCCAGGGCTGTAGAGAGTAATCATGGGCCCTAGGCCCAGGGCTGTAGAGAGTGATCACGGGCCCTAGGCCCAGGGCTGTAGAGAGTGATCACAATCCCTAGGCCCAGGGCTGTAGAGAGTGATCACGGGCCCTAGGTCCAGGGCTGTAGAGAGTGATCAAGGGCCCTAGGCCCCGGGCTGTAGAGAGTGATCACGGTCCCTAGGCCCAGGGCTGTACAGAGTGATCACGGGCCCTAGGCCCAGGGCTGTAGAGAGTGATCATGGGCCCTAGGCCCCGGGCTGTAGAGAGTGATCACGGGCCCTAGGACCAGGGCTGTACAGAGTGATCACGGGCCCTAGGCCCAGGGCTGTAGAGAGTGATCATGGGCCCTAGGCCCACGGCAGTAAAGAGTGATCATGGGCCCTAGGCCCAGGGCTGTAGAGAGTGATCATGGGCCCTAGGCCCAGGGCTGTAGAGAGTGATCACGGGCCCTAGGCCCAGGGCTGTAGAGAGTGATCATGGGCCCTAGGCCCAGGGCAGTAGAGAGTGATCACGGGCCCTAGTTCCAGGGCTGTAGAGAGTGATCACGGGCCCTAGGTCCAGGGCTGTAGAGAGTGATCATGGGCCCTAGGCCCAGGACTGTAGAGAGTGATCACGGGCCCTAGGCCCAGGGCTGTAGAGAGTGATCATGGGCCCTAGGCCCAGGGCTGTAGAGAGTGATCCCGGGCCCTAGGTCCAGGGCTGTAGAGAGTGATCACGGGCCCTAGGTCCAGGGCTGTAGAGAGTGATCACGGGCCCTAAATCCAGGGCTGTAGAGAGTTATCACTGGCCCTAGGTCCAGGGCTGTAGAGAGTGATCACGGGCCATATGCCCAGGGCTGTACAGCGTGATCACGGGCCCTAGGTCCATGGCTGTAGAGAGTGATCACGGGCCCTAGGTCCAGGGCTGTAGAGTGTGATCACGGGCTCTATGTCCAGTGCTGTAGAGAGTGATCACGGGCCCTAGGCCCAGGGCTGTACAGTGTGATCACGGGCCCTCGGCCCAGGGCTGTAGGGTTTGAACACGGGCCCTAAGTCCAGGGCAGTAGAGAGTGATCACGGGCCCTAGGCCCGGGGCTGTACAGAGTGATCACGGGCCTTAGGCCCAGGGCTGTATAGAGTGATCACAAGACCTAGGCCCAGGGCTGTAGAGAGTGATCACGGCCCTAGGTACAGGGCTGTAGAGAGTGATCACGGGCCCTAGGCCCAGGGGGGCTGTAGAGAATGATCACGGGCCCTAGGCCCAGGGGGGCTGTAGAGAGTGATCACGGGCCCTAGGCCCAGGGCTGTAGAGAGTGATCATGGTCCCTAGGCCCTGGGCTGTAGAGAGTGATCACGGGCTCTAGGCCCAGGGCTGTACAGAGTGATCACTGGCCCTAGGCCCAGGGCTGTAGAGAGTGATCATGGGCCATAGGCCCGGGGCTGTAGAGAGTGATCATGAGCCCTAGGCCCAGGGCTGCAGAGAGTGATCACGGGCCCTAGGCCCAGGGCTGTAGAGAGTGATCACGGGCCCTAGGCCCAGGGCTGTAGAGAGTGGTCACGGGCCCTAGGCCCAGGGCTGTGGAGAGTGATCATGGGTCCTAGGCCCAGGGCTGTAGAGAGTGTTCACGGGCCCTAGGCCCAGGGCTGTAGAGAGTGATCACGGGCCCTAGGCCCAGGGCTGTAAAGAGTGATCACGGGCCCTAGGCCCAGGAATGTAGAGAGTGATCACGGGCCCTAGGCCCAGGGCTGTAGAGAGTGATCATGGGCCCTAGGCCCAGGGCTGTAGAGAGTGATCACGGGCCCTAGGCCCAGGGCTGTAGAGAGTGATCATGGGCCCTAGGCCCAGGGCTGTAGAGAGTGATCACGGGCCCTAGGCCCAGGGCTGTAGAGAGTGATCATGGGCCCTAGGCCCAGGGCTGTAGGGAGTGATCATGGGCCCTAGGCCCAGGGCTGCAGAGAGTGGTCACGGGCCCTAGGCCCAGGGCTGTACAGAGTGTTCACGGGCCCTAGGCCCAGGGCTGTACAGAGTGATCACGGGCCCTAGGCCCAGGGCTGTAGAGAGTGATCACAAGCCCTAGGCCCAGGGCTGTAGAGAGTGATCACGGGCCCTAGGCCCAGGGGGCCTGTAGAGAGTGATCACGGGCCCTAGGCCCAGGGGGCTGTAGAGAGTGATCACGGGCCCTAGGCCCAGGGCTGTAAAGAGTGATCACTGGCCCTAGGCCCCGGGCTGTAGAGAGTGATCAAGGGCCCTAGGCCCAGGGCTGTAGAGAGTGATCATGGCCCTAGGCCCAGGGCTGTAGTGAGTGATCATGGGCCCTAGGCCCAGGGCTGTAGAGAGTGATCTTGGGCCCTAGGCCCAGGGCTGCAGAGAGTGTTCACGGGCCCTAGGCCCAGGGCTGTAGAGAGTGTTAACGGGCCCTAGGCCCAGGGCTGTACAGAGTGATCACGGGCCCTAGGCCCAAGAATGTAGAGAGTTATCACGTGCCCTAGGCCCCGGGCTGAAGAGAGTGTTCACGGGCCCTAGGCCCAGGGCCTTATAGAGTGATCACGGGCCCTAGGCCCAGAGGGCAGTACAGAGTGTTCACGGGCCCTAGTCCCAGGGCTATACAGAGTGTTCACGGGCCCTAGTCCCAGGGCTGTACAGAGTGATCACGGGCCTTAGGCCCCGGGATGTATAGAGTGATCACTGCCCTACGCCCAGGGCCGTGTAGAGTGATCACGGGCCCTAGGCCCAGGGGGGGCTGTAGAGTGTGATAACGTGCCCTAGGCCCGGGCTGTAGAGAGTGATCACGGGCCCTAGGCCCAGGGCAGTAGAGAGTGATCGCGGGCCCTAGGCGCAGGGCTGTAGAGAGTGATCACGGGCCCTAGGCCCAGGGCCGTATAGAGTGGTCACGGGCCCTGTGCCGCGGCCTGTATAGAGTGATCATGGGCCCTAGGCCCAGGGCCGTATAGAGTGATCACGGGCCCTAGGCCCCGGGCTGTAGAGAGTGATCACGGGCCCTAGGCCCAGGGCTGTACAGCGTGATCACGGCCCTAGGTCCAGGGCTGTAGAGAGTGATCACGGGCCTTATGTCCATGGCTGTAGAGAGTGATCACGGGCCCTAGGTTCAGGGCTGTACAGTGTGATAACGGGCCCTAGGTCCAGGGCTGTAGAGAGTGATCACGGGCCCTAGGCCCAGGGCTGTAGAGAGTAATCATGGGCCCTAGGCCCAGGGCTGTAGAGAGTGATCACGGGCCCTAGGCCCAGGGCTGTAGAGAGTGATCACAATCCCTAGGCCCAGGGCTGTAGAGAGTGATCACGGGCCCTAGGTCCAGGGCTGTAGAGAGTGATCAAGGGCCCTAGGCCCCGGGCTGTAGAGAGTGATCACGGTCCCTAGGCCCAGGGCTGTACAGAGTGATCACGGGCCCTAGGCCCAGGGCTGTAGAGAGTGATCATGGGCCCTAGGCCCCGGGCTGTAGAGAGTGATCACGGGCCCTAGGACCAGGGCTGTACAGAGTGATCACGGGCCCTAGGCCCAGGGCTGTAGAGAGTGATCATGGGCCCTAGGCCCACGGCAGTAAAGAGTGATCATGGGCCCTAGGCCCAGGGCTGTAGAGAGTGATCATGGGCCCTAGGCCCAGGGCTGTAGAGAGTGATCACGGGCCCTAGGCCCAGGGCTGTAGAGAGTGATCATGGGCCCTAGGCCCAGGGCAGTAGAGAGTGATCACGGGCCCTAGTTCCAGGGCTGTAGAGAGTGATCACGGGCCCTAGGTCCAGGGCTGTAGAGAGTGATCATGGGCCCTAGGCCCAGGACTGTAGAGAGTGATCACGGGCCCTAGGCCCAGGGCTGTAGAGAGTGATCATGGGCCCTAGGCCCAGGGCTGTAGAGAGTGATCCCGGGCCCTAGGTCCAGGGCTGTAGAGAGTGATCACGGGCCCTAGGTCCAGGGCTGTAGAGAGTGATCACGGGCCCTAAATCCAGGGCTGTAGAGAGTTATCACTGGCCCTAGGTCCAGGGCTGTAGAGAGTGATCACGGGCCATATGCCCAGGGCTGTACAGCGTGATCACGGGCCCTAGGTCCATGGCTGTAGAGAGTGATCACGGGCCCTAGGTCCAGGGCTGTAGAGTGTGATCACGGGCTCTATGTCCAGTGCTGTAGAGAGTGATCACGGGCCCTAGGCCCAGGGCTGTACAGTGTGATCACGGGCCCTCGGCCCAGGGCTGTAGGGTTTGAACACGGGCCCTAAGTCCAGGGCAGTAGAGAGTGATCACGGGCCCTAGGCCCGGGGCTGTACAGAGTGATCACGGGCCTTAGGCCCAGGGCTGTATAGAGTGATCACAAGACCTAGGCCCAGGGCTGTAGAGAGTGATCACGGCCCTAGGTACAGGGCTGTAGAGAGTGATCACGGGCCCTAGGCCCAGGGGGGCTGTAGAGAATGATCACGGGCCCTAGGCCCAGGGGGGCTGTAGAGAGTGATCACGGGCCCTAGGCCCAGGGCTGTAGAGAGTGATCATGGTCCCTAGGCCCTGGGCTGTAGAGAGTGATCACGGGCTCTAGGCCCAGGGCTGTACAGAGTGATCACTGGCCCTAGGCCCAGGGCTGTAGAGAGTGATCATGGGCCATAGGCCCGGGGCTGTAGAGAGTGATCATGAGCCCTAGGCCCAGGGCTGCAGAGAGTGATCACGGGCCCTAGGCCCAGGGCTGTAGAGAGTGATCACGGGCCCTAGGCCCAGGGCTGTAGAGAGTGGTCACGGGCCCTAGGCCCAGGGCTGTGGAGAGTGATCATGGGTCCTAGGCCCAGGGCTGTAGAGAGTGTTCACGGGCCCTAGGCCCAGGGCTGTAGAGAGTGATCACGGGCCCTAGGCCCAGGGCTGTAAAGAGTGATCACGGGCCCTAGGCCCAGGAATGTAGAGAGTGATCACGGGCCCTAGGCCCAGGGCTGTAGAGAGTGATCATGGGCCCTAGGCCCAGGGCTGTAGAGAGTGATCATGGGCCCTAGGCCCAGGGCTGTAGAGAGTGATCATTGGACCTTGGCCCCGGGCTGTACAGAGTGATCACTGGCCCTAGGCCCAGGGCTGTAGAGAGTGATCACGGGCCCTAGGCCCAGGGCTGTAGAGAGTGATCATGGGCCCTAGGCCCAGGGCTGTAGGGAGTGATCATGGGCCCTAGGCCCAGGGCTGCAGAGAGTGGTCACGGGCCCTAGGCCCAGGGCTGTACAGAGTGTTCACGGGCCCTAGGCCCAGGGCTGTACAGAGTGATCACGGGCCCTAGGCCCAAGGGCTGTAGAGAGTGATCACAAGCCCTAGGCCCAGGGCTGTAGAGAGTGATCACGGGCCCTAGGCCCAGGGGGCCTGTAGAGAGTGATCACGGGCCCTAGGCCCAGGGGGCTGTAGAGAGTGATCACGGGCCCTAGGCCCAGGGCTGTAAAGAGTGATCACTGGCCCTAGGCCCCGGGCTGTAGAGAGTGATCAAGGGCCCTAGGCCCAGGGCTGTAGAGAGTGATCATGGCCCTAGGCCCAGGGCTGTAGTGAGTGATCATGGGCCCTAGGCCCAGGGCTGTAGAGAGTGATCTTGGGCCCTAGGCCCAGGGCTGCAGAGAGTGTTCACGGGCCCTAGGCCCAGGGCTGTAGAGAGTGTTCACGGGCCCTAGGCCCAGGGCTGTACAGAGTGATCACGGGCCCTAGGCCCAAGAATGTAGAGAGTTATCACGTGCCCTAGGCCCCGGGCTGAAGAGAGTGTTCACGGGCCCTAGGCCCAGGGCCTTATAGAGTGATCACGGGCCCTAGGCCCAGAGGGCAGTACAGAGTGTTCACGGGCCCTAGTCCCAGGGCTATACAGAGTGTTCACGGGCCCTAGTCCCAGGGCTGTACAGAGTGATCACGGGCCCTAGGCCCAGGGCCGTATAGAGTGATCACGGGCCTTAGGCCCAGGGCTGCAGAGAGTGATCAAGGGCCCTAGGCCCAGGGCTGTAGAGAGTGATCACGGGCCCTAGGCCCAGGGCCGTATAGAGTGATCACGGGCCCTAGGCCCAAGGGGCAGTAGAGAGTGATCACGGGCCCTAGGCCCCGGGCTGTAGAGAGTGATCACAGGCCCTAGGCCCAGGGCTGTAGAGACTGTTCACGGGCCCTAGGCCCAGCGCCGTATAGAGTGATCACGGGCCTTAGGCCCAGGGGGCTGTAGAGAGTTATCACGGGCCCTAGGCCCCGGGCTTTTTAGAGTGATCACGGGCCCTAGGACCCGGGCTGTAGAGAGTGTTCACGGGCCCTAAGCCCAGGTCCGTATAGAGTGATCACAGGCCCTAGGCCCAGGGCTGTAGAGAGTGATCACGGTCCCTAGGCCCAGGGCCGTATAGAGTGATCACGGGCACTAGGCCCAGGGCTGTAGAGAGTGATCACGGGCCTTAGGCCCCGGGCTGTATAGAGTGATCACGGGCCCTACGCTCAGGGCCGTGTAGAGTGATCACGGGCCCTAGGCCTAGGGGGGCTCTAGAGAGTGATAACGGGCCCTAGGCCCCGGGCTGTAGAGAGTGATCACGGGCCCTAGGCCCAGGGCAGTAGAGAGAGATCACGGGCCCTAGGCCCAGGGCTGTAGAGAGTGATCACGGGCCCTAGGCCCAGGGCCGTATAGAGTGATCACCTGCCCTAGGCCGCGGGCTGTATAGAGTGATGATGGGCCCTAGGCCCAGGGCCGTATAGACTGATCACGGGCCCTAGGCCCCGGGCTGAAGAGAGTGATCACGGGCCCTAGGCCCAGGGCTGTGGCGAGTGATCACGGGCCCTAGGCCCAGGGCTGTTAGGAGTTATCACGGGCCCTAGGCCCTGGACTGTACAGAGTGATCACGGGCCCTAGGCCAAGGGCTGTAGAGTGTTATCACGGGCCCTAGGCCCAGGGCTGTTCAACGTGATCACGGGCCCTAGGTCCAGGGCTGTAGAGAGTGATCACGGGCCCTAGGCCCAGGGCTGTACAGCGTGATCACGGCCCTAGGTCCAGGGCTGTAGAGAGTGATCACGGGCCCTATGTCCATGGCTGTAGAGAGTGATCACGGGCCCTAGGTTCAGGGCTGTACAGTGTGATCACGGGCCCTAGGTCCAGGGCTGTAGAGAACGATCACGGGCCCTAGGCCCAGGGCTGTAGAGAGTGATCATGGGCCCTAGGCCCAGGGCTGTAGAAAGTGATCACGGGCCCTAGGTCCAGGGCTGTAGAGAGTGATCACAATCCCTAAGCCCAGGGCTGTAGAGAGTGATCACGGGCCCTAGGCCCAGGGCTGTAAAGACTGATCATGGGCCCTAGGCCCAGGGCTGTAGAGAGTGATCATGGGCCCTAGGCCCAGGGCTGTAGAGAGTGATCATGGGCCCTAGGCCCAGGGCTGTAGAGAGTGATCATGGGCCCTAGGCCCAGGGCTGTAGAAAGTGATCACGGGCCCTAGGTCCAGGGCTGTAGAGAGTGATCACGGGCCCTAGGTCCAGGGCTGTAGAGTGTGATCACGGGCTCTATGTCCAGTGCTGTAGGGAGTGATCACGGGCCCTAGGCCCAGGGCTGTACAGTGTGATCAAGGGCCCGAGGCCCAGGGCTGTAGAGTGTGAACACGGGCCCTAGGTCCAGGGCTCGTAGAGAGTGATCACGGGCCCTAAGCCCAGGGATGTACAGCGTGACCACGGGCCCTAGGTCCAGGGCTGTAGAGAGTGATCACTGGCCCTAGGTCCAGGGCTGTGGAGTGTGATGACGGGCTCTATGTCCAGTGCTGTAGAGAGTGATCACGTTCCCTAGGCCCAGGGCCGTATAGAGTGATCACGGGCCCTAGGCCCAGGGCTGTAGAGAGTGATCACGGGCCTTAGGCCCCGGGCTGTATAGAGTGTTCACGGGCCCTACGCCCAGGGCCGTGTAGAGTGATCACGGGCCCTAGGCCTAGGGGGCTCAAGAGAGTGATAACGGGCCCTAGGCCCCGGGCTGTAGAGAGTGATCACGGGCCCTAGGCCCAGAGCAGTAGAGAGTGATCACGGGCCCTAGGCCTAGGGCTGTAGAGAGTGATCACGGGTCCTAGGCCCAGGGCCGTATAGAGTGATCACCTGCCCTAGGCCGCGGGCTGTATAGAGTGATGATGGGCCCTAGGCCCAGGGCCGTATAGAGTGATCACGGGCCCTAGGCCCCGGGCTGAAGAGAGTGATCACGGGCCCTAGGCCCAGGGCTGTAGAGAGTGATCACGGGCCCTAGGCCCAGGGCTGTAAAGAGTTATCACGGGCCCTAGGCCCAGGACTGTACAGAGTGATCACGGGCCTTAGGCCAAGGGCTGTAGAGAGTGATCACGGGCCCTAGGCCCAGGGCTGTTCAACGTCATCACGGGCCCTAGGTCCAGGGCTGTAGAGAGTGATCACGGGCCCTAGGCCTCGGGCTGTACAGCGTGATCACGGCCCTAGGTCCAGGGCTGTAGAGAGTGATCACGGGCCCTATGTCCACGGCTGTAGAGAGTGATCACGGGCCCTAGGTTCAGGGCTGTACAGTGTGATCACGGGCCCTAGGTCCAGGGCTGTAGAGAACGATCACGGGCCCTAGGCCCAGGGCTGTAGAGAGTGATCATGGGCCCTAGGCCCAGGACTGTAGAAAGTGATCACGGGCCCTAGGCCCAGGGCTGTAGAGAGTGATCACAATCCCTAGGCCCAGGGCTGTAGAGAGTGATCACGGGCCCTAGGCCCAGGGCTGTAAAGACTGATCATGGGCCCTAGGCCCAGGGCTGTAGGGGGTGATCATGGGCCCTGGGCCCAGGGCTGTAGAGAGTGATCATGGGCCCTAGGCCCAGGGCTGTAGAGAGTGATCACGGGCCCTAGGCCCAGGGCTGTAGAGAGTGATCACGGGCCCTAAGCCCAGGGATGTACAGCGTGACCACGGGCCCTAGGTCCAGGGCTGTAGAGAGTGATCACGGGCCCTAGGTCCAGGGCTGTAGAGTGTGATCACGGGCTCTATGTCCAGTGCTGTAGAGAGTGATCACGGGCCCTAGGCCCAGGGCTGCACAGTGTGATCATGGGCCCTAGGCCCAGGGCTGTAGAGAGTGATCATGGGCCCTAGGCCCAGGGCTGCAGAGAGTGTTCACGGGCCCTAGGCCCAGGGCTGTAGAGAGTGTTCACGGGCCCTAGGCCCAGGGCTGTACAGAGTGATCACGGGCCCTAGGCCCAAGAATGTAGAGAGTTATCACGTGCCCTAGGCCCCGGGCTGAAGAGAGTGTTCACGGGCCCTAGGCCCAGGGCCTTATAGAGTGATCACGGGCCCTAGGCCCAGAGGGCAGTACAGAGTGTTCACGGGCCCTAGTCCCAGGGCTATACAGAGTGTTCACGGGCCCTAGTCCCAGGGCTGTACAGATTGATCACGGGCCCTAGGCCCAGGGCCGTATAGAGTGATCACGGGCCTTAGGCCCAGGGCTGCAGAGAGTGATCAAGGGCCCTAGGCCCAGGGCTGTAGAGAGTGATCATGGGCCCTAGGCCCAGGGCTGTAGAGAGTGATCATGGGACCTAGGCCAAGGGCCATATAGAGTGATCACGGGCCCTAGGCCCAGGGCCGTATAGAGTGATCACGGGCCCTAGGCCCAAGGGGCAGTAGAGAGTGATCACGGGCCCTAGGCCCCGGGCTGTAGAGAGTGATCACAGGCCCTAGGCCCAGGGCTGTAGAGACTGTTCACGGGCCCTAGGCCCAGCGCCGTATAGAGTGATCACGGGCCTTAGGCCCAGGGGGCTGTAGAGAGTTATCACGGGCCCTAGGCCCCGGGCTTTTTAGAGTGATCACGGGCCCTAGGACCCGGGCTGTAGAGAGTGTTCACGGGCCCTAAGCCCAGGTCCGTATAGAGTGATCACAGGCCCTAGGCCCAGGGCTGTAGAGAGTGATCACGGTCCCTAGGCCCAGGGCCGTATAGAGTGATCACGGGCACTAGGCCCAGGGCTGTAGAGAGTGATCACGGGCCTTAGGCCCCGGGCTGTATAGAGTGATCACGGGCCCTACGCTCAGGGCCGTGTAGAGTGATCACGGGCCCTAGGCCTAGGGGGGCTCTAGAGAGTGATAACGGGCCCTAGGCCCCGGGCTGTAGAGAGTGATCACGGGCCCTAGGCCCAGGGCAGTAGAGAGAGATCACGGGCCCTAGGCCCAGGGCTGTAGAGAGTGATCACGGGCCCTAGGCCCAGGGCCGTATAGAGTGATCACCTGCCCTAGGCCGCGGGCTGTATAGAGTGATGATGGGCCCTAGGCCCAGGGCCGTATAGACTGATCACGGGCCCTAGGCCCCGGGCTGAAGAGAGTGATCACGGGCCCTAGGCCCAGGGCTGTGGAGAGTGATCACGGGCCCTAGGCCCAGGGCTGTTAGGAGTTATCACGGGCCCTAGGCCCAGGACTGTACAGAGTGATCACGGGCCCTAGGCCAAGGGCTGTAGAGTGTTATCACGGGCCCTAGGCCCAGGGCTGTTCAACGTGATCACGGGCCCTAGGTCCAGGGCTGTAGAGAGTGATCACGGGCCCTAGGCCCAGGGCTGTACAGCGTGATCACGGCCCTAGGTCCAGGGCTGTAGAGAGTGATCACGGGCCCTATGTCCATGGCTGTAGAGAGTGATCACGGGCCCTAGGTTCAGGGCTGTACAGTGTGATCACGGGCCCTAGGTCCAGGGCTGTAGAGAACGATCACGGGCCCTAGGCCCAGGGCTGTAGAGAGTGATCATGGGCCCTAGGCCCAGGGCTGTAGAAAGTGATCACGGGCCCTAGGCCCAGGGCTGTAGAGAGTGATCACAATCCCTAAGCCCAGGGCTGTAGAGAGTGATCACGGGCCCTAGGCCCAGGGCTGTAAAGACTGATCATGGGCCCTAGGCCCAGGGCTGTAGAGAGTGATCATGGGCCCTAGGCCCAGGGCTGTAGAGAGTGATCATGGGCCCTAGGCCCAGGGCTGTAGAGAGTGATCATGGGCCCTAGGCCCAGGGCTGTAGAAAGTGATCACGGGCCCTAGGTCCAGGGCTGTAGAGAGTGATCACGGGCCCTAGGTCCAGGGCTGTAGAGTGTGATCACGGGCTCTATGTCCAGTGCTGTAGGGAGTGATCACGGGCCCTAGGCCCAGGGCTGTACAGTGTGATCAAGGGCCCGAGGCCCAGGGCTGTAGAGTGTGAACACGGGCCCTAGGTCCAGGGCTGTAGAGAGTGATCACGGGCCCTAAGCCCAGGGATGTACAGCGTGACCACGGGCCCTAGGTCCAGGGCTGTAGAGAGTGATCACTGGCCCTAGGTCCAGGGCTGTGGAGTGTGATGACGGGCTCTATGTCCAGTGCTGTAGAGAGTGATCACGTTCCCTAGGCCCAGGGCCGTATAGAGTGATCACGGGCCCTAGGCCCAGGGCTGTAGAGAGTGATCACGGGCTTTAGGCCCCGGGCTGTATAGAGTGTTCACGGGCCCTACGCCCAGGGCCGTGTAGAGTGATCACGGGCCCTAGGCCTAGGGGGGCTCAAGAGAGTGATAACGGGCCCTAGGCCCCGGGCTGTAGAGAGTGATCACGGGCCCTAGGCCCAGAGCAGTAGAGAGTGATCACGGGCCCTAGGCCTAGGGCTGTAGAGAGTGATCACGGGTCCTAGGCCCAGGGCCGTATAGAGTGATCACCTGCCCTAGGCCGCGGGCTGTATAGAGTGATGATGGGCCCTAGGCCCAGGGCCGTATAGAGTGATCACGGGCCCTAGGCCCCGGGCTGAAGAGAGTGATCACGGGCCCTAGGCCCAGGGCTGTAGAGAGTGATCACGGGCCCTAGGCCCAGGGCTGTAAAGAGTTATCACGGGCCCTAGGCCCAGGACTGTACAGAGTGATCACGGGCCTTAGGCCAAGGGCTGTAGAGAGTGATCACGGGCCCTAGGCCCAGGGCTGTTCAACGTCATCACGGGCCCTAGGTCCAGGGCTGTAGAGAGTGATCACGGGCCCTAGGCCTCGGGCTGTACAGCGTGATCACGGCCCTAGGTCCAGGGCTGTAGAGAGTGATCACGGGCCCTATGTCCACGGCTGTAGAGAGTGATCACGGGCCCTAGGTTCAGGGCTGTACAGTGTGATCACGGGCCCTAGGCCCAGGGCTGTAGAGTGTGAACACGGGCCCTAGGTCCAGGGCTGTAGAGAGTGATCACGGGCCCTAGGCCCGGGGATGTAAAGACTGATCATGGGCCCTAGGCCCAGGGCTGTAGAGGGTGATCATGGGCCCTGGGCCCAGGGCTGTAGAGAGTGATCATGGGCCCTAGGCCCAGGGCTGTAGAGAGTGATCACGGGCCCTAGGCCCAGGGCTGTAGAGAGTGATCACGGGCCCTAAGCCCAGGGATGTACAGCGTGACCACGGGCCCTAGGTCCAGGGCTGTAGAGAGTGATCACGGGCCCTAGGTCCAGGGCTGTAGAGAGTGATCACAATCCCTAGGCCCAGGGCTGTAGAGAGTGATCACGGGCCCTAGGCCCAGGGCTGTAAAGACTGATCATGGGCCCTAGGCCCAGGGCTGTAGAGGGTGATCATGGGCCCTGGGCCCAGGGCTGTAGAGAGTGATCATGGGCCCTAGGCCCAGGGCTGTAGAGAGTGATCACGGGCCCTAGGCCCAGGGCTGTAGAGAGTGATCACGGGCCCTAAGCCCAGGGATGTACAGCGTGACCACGGGCCCTAGGTCCAGGGCTGTAGAGAGTGATCACGGGCCCTAGGTCCAGGGCTGTAGAGTGTGATCACGGGCTCTATGTCCAGTGCTGTAGAGAGTGATCACGGGCCCTAGGCCCAGGGCTGCACAGTGTGATCAAGGGCCCGAGGCCCAGGGCTGTAGAGTGTGAACACGGGCCCTAGGTCCAGGGCTGTAGAGAGTGATCACGGGCCCTAGGCCCGGGGCTGTAGAGAGTGATCACGGGCCCTAGGCCCAGGGCTGTAGAGAGTGATCACAAGACCTAGGCCCAGGGCTGTACAGAGTGATCACGGGCCCTAGGCCCAGGGCTGTAGAGAGTGATCATGGGCCCTAGGCCCAGGGCTGTAGAGAGTGCTCATGGGCCCTAGGCCCAGGGCTGCAGAGAGTGATCACGGGCCCTAGGCCCAGGGCTGTACAGAGTGTTCACGGGCCCTAGGCCCAGGGATGTACAGAATGATCACGGGCCCTAGGCCCAAGGCTGTAGAGAGTGATCACGGGCCCTAGGCCCCGGGCTGTAGAGAGTGATCACGGGCCCTAGGCCCAGGGCCATATAGAGTGATCACGGGCCCTAGGCCCAGAGGGCAGTAGAGAGTGTTCACGGGCCCTAGGTCCAGGGCTGTACAGAGTGTTCACGGGTACTAGTCCCAGGGATGTAGAGAGTGATCACGGTCCCTAGGCCCAGGGCCGTATAGAGTGATCACGGGCCCTAGGCCCAGGGCTGTAGAGAGTGATCACGGGCTTAGGCCCCGGGCTTTTTAGAGTGATCACGGGCCCTAGGCCCCGGGCTGTAGAGAGTGTTCACGGGCCCTAAGCCCAGGTCCGTATAGAGTGATCACAGGCCCTAGGCCCAGGGCTGTAGAGAGTGATCACGGGCCTTAGGCCCCGGGCTGTATAGAGTGATCACGGGCCCTACGCCCAGGGCCGTGTAGAGTGATCACGGGCCCTAGGCCTAGGGGGGCTCTAGAGATTGATAACGGGCCCTAGGCCCCGGGCTGTAGAGAGTGATCACGGGCCCTAGGCCCAGGGCAGTAGAGAGTGATCACGGGCCCTAGGCCCAGGGCTGTAGAGAGTGATCACGGGCCCTAGGCCCAGGGCCGTATAGAGTGATCACCTGCCCTAGGCCGCGGGCTGTATAGAGTGATGATGGGCCCTAGGCCCAGGGCCGTATAGAGTGATCACGGGCCATAGGCCCCGGGCTGAAGAGAGTGATCACGGGCCCTAGGCCCAGGGCTGTAGAGAGTGATCACGGGCCCTAGGCCCAGGGCTGTAAAGAGTTATCACGGGCCCTAGGCCCAGGACTGTACAGAGTGATCACGGGCCCTAGGCCAAGGGCTGTAGAGAGTGATCACGGGCCCTAGGCCCAGGGCTGTTCAACGTGATCACGGGCCCTAGGTCCAGGGCTGTAGAGAGTGATCACGGGCCCTAGGCCCAGGGCTGTACAGCGTGATCACGGCCCTAGGTCCAGGGCTGTAGAGAGTGATCACGGGCCCTATGTCCACGGCTGTAGAGAGTGATCACGGGCCCTAGGTTCAGGGCTGTACAGTGTGATCACGGGCCCTAGGTCCAGGGCTGTAGAGAACGATCACGGGCCCTAGGCCCAGGGCTGTAGAGAGTGATCATGGGCCCTAGGCCCAGGGCTGTAGAAAGTGATCACGGGCCCTAGGCCCAGGGCTGTAGAGAGTGATCACAATCCCTAGGCTCAGGGCTGTAGAGAGTGATCACGGGCCCTAGGCCCAGGGCTGTAAAGACTGATCATGGGCCCTAGGCCCAGGGCTGTAGAGAGTGATCATGGGCCCTAGGCCCAGGGCTGTAGAGAGTGATCATGGGCCCTAGGCCCAGGGCTGTAGAGAGTGATCACGGGCCCTAGGCCCAGGGCTGTAGAGAGTGATCACGGGCCCTAAGCCCAGGGATGTACAGCGTGACCACGGGCCCTAGGTCCAGGGCTGTAGAGAGTGATCACGGGCCCTAGGCCCAGGGCTGTACAGCGTGACCACGGGCCCTAGGTCCAGGGCTGTAGAGAGTGATCACGGGCCCTAGGTCCAGGGCTGTAGAGTGTGATCACGGGCTCTATGTCCAGTGCTGTAGAGAGTGATCACGGGCCCTAGGCCCAGGGCTGCACAGTGTGATCAAGGGCCCGAGGCCCAGGGCTGTAGAGTGTGAACACGGGCCCTAGGTCCAGGGCTGTAGAGAGTGATCACGGGCCCTAGGCCCGGGGCTGTAGAGAGTGATCACGGGCCCTAGGCCCAGGGCTGTAGAGAGTGATCACAAGACCTAGGCCCAGGGCTGTAGAGAGTGATCACGAGCCCTAGGTCCAGGGCTGTAGAGTGTGTTCACGGGCCCTAGGCCCAGGGGGGCTGTAGAGAGTGATCACGGGCCCTAGGCCCAGGGGGGCTGTAGAGAGTGATCACGGGCCCTTGGCCCAGGGCTGTAGAGAGTGATCATGGGCCCTAGGCCCTGGGCTGTAGAGAGTGATCACGGGCCCTAGGCCCAGGGCTGTAGAGAGTGATCACGGGCCCTAGGCCCAGGGCTGTAGAGAGTGATCACGGGCCCTAGGCCCAGGGCTGTAGAGAGTGATCATGGGCCCTAAGCCCAGGGCTGTACAGCGTGATCACGGGCCCAAGGTCCAGGGCTGTAAGGAGTGATCACGGGCGCTAGGTCCAGGGCTGTAGAGAGTGATCACGGGCTCTATGTCCAGTGCTGTAGAGAGTGATCACGGGCCCTAGGCCCAGGGCTGTACAGTGTGATCAAGGGCCCTAGGCCCAGGGCTGTAGAGTGTGAACACGAGCCCTAGGTCCAGGGCTGTAGAGAGTGATCACGGGCCCTAGGCCCGGGGATGTAGAGAGTGATCACGGGCCCTAGGCCCAGGGCTGTACAGAGTGTTCACGGGCCCTAGGCCCAGGGCTGTACAGAGTGATCACGGGCCCTAGGCCCAGGGCTGTAGAGAGTGATCACAAGCCCTAGGCCCAGGGCTGTAGAGAGTGATCACGGGCCCTAGGCCCAGGGGGCCTGTAGAGAGTGATCACGGGCCCTAGGCCCAGGGGGCTGTAGAGAGTGATCACGGGCCCTAGGCCCAGGGCTGTAAAGAGTGATCACTGGCCCTAGGCCCCGGGCTGTAGAGAGTGATCAAGGGCCCTAGGCCCAGGGCTGTAGAGAGTGATCATGGCCCTAGGCCCAGGGCTGTAGTGAGTGATCATGGGCCCTAGGCCCAGGGCTGTAGAGAGTGATCATGGGCCCTAGGCCCAGGGCTGCAGAGAGTGTTCACGGGCCCTAGGCCCAGGGCTGTAGAGAGTGTTCACGGGCCCTAGGCCCAGGGCTGTACAGAGTGATCACGGGCCCTAGGCCCAAGAATGTAGAGAGTTATCACGTGCCCTAGGCCCCGGGCTGAAGAGAGTGTTCACGGGCCCTAGGCCCAGGGCCTTATAGAGTGATCACGGGCCCTAGGCCCAGAGGGCAGTACAGAGTGTTCACGGGCCCTAGTCCCAGGGCTATACAGAGTGTTCACGGGCCCTAGTCCCAGGGCTGTACAGAGTGATCACGGGCCCTAGGCCCAGGGCCGTATAGAGTGATCACGGGCCTTAGGCCCAGGGCTGCAGAGAGTGATCAAGGGCCCTAGGCCCAGGGCTGTAGAGAGTGATCATGGGCCCTAGGCCCAGGGCTGTAGAGAGTGATCATGGGACCTAGGCCAAGGGCCATATAGAGTGATCACGGGCCCTAGGCCCAGGGCCGTATAGAGTGATCACGGGCCCTAGGCCCAAGGGGCAGTAGAGAGTGATCACGGGCCCTAGGCCCCGGGCTGTAGAGAGTGATCACAGGCCCTAGGCCCAGGGCTGTAGAGACTGTTCACGGGCCCTAGGCCCAGCGCCGTATAGAGTGATCACGGGCCTTAGGCCCAGGGGGCTGTAGAGAGTTATCACGGGCCCTAGGCCCCGGGCTTTTTAGAGTGATCACGGGCCCTAGGACCCGGGCTGTAGAGAGTGTTCACGGGCCCTAAGCCCAGGTCCGTATAGAGTGATCACAGGCCCTAGGCCCAGGGCTGTAGAGAGTGATCACGGTCCCTAGGCCCAGGGCCGTATAGAGTGATCACGGGCACTAGGCCCAGGGCTGTAGAGAGTGATCACGGGCCTTAGGCCCCGGGCTGTATAGAGTGATCACGGGCCCTACGCTCAGGGCCGTGTAGAGTGATCACGGGCCCTAGGCCTAGGGGGGCTCTAGAGAGTGATAACGGGCCCTAGGCCCCGGGCTGTAGAGAGTGATCACGGGCCCTAGGCCCAGGGCAGTAGAGAGAGATCACGGGCCCTAGGCCCAGGGCTGTAGAGAGTGATCACGGGCCCTAGGCCCAGGGCCGTATAGAGTGATCACCTGCCCTAGGCCGCGGGCTGTATAGAGTGATGATGGGCCCTAGGCCCAGGGCCGTATAGACTGATCACGGGCCCTAGGCCCCGGGCTGTAGAGAGTGATCACGGGCCCTAGGCCCAGGGCTGTGGAGAGTGATCACGGGCCCTAGGCCCAGGGCTGTTAGGAGTTATCACGGGCCCTAGGCCCAGGACTGTACAGAGTGATCACGGGCCCTAGGCCAAGGGCTGTAGAGTGTTATCACGGGCCCTAGGCCCAGGGCTGTTCAACGTGATCACGGGCCCTAGGTCCAGGGCTGTAGAGAGTGATCACGGGCCCTAGGCCCAGGGCTGTACAGCGTGATCACGGCCCTAGGTCCAGGGCTGTAGAGAGTGATCACGGGCCCTATGTCCATGGCTGTAGAGAGTGATCACGGGCCCTAGGCCCAGGGCTGTAGAGAGTGATCACGGGCCCTAGGCCCAGGGCTGTAGAGAGTGATCACGGGCCCTAGGCCCAGGGCTGTAGAGAGTGATCATGGGCCCTAGGCCCAGGGCTGTAGAAAGTGATCACGGGCCCTAGGCCCAGGGCTGTAGAGAGTGATCACAATCCCTAAGCCCAGGGCTGTAGAGAGTGATCACGGGCCCTAGGCCCAGGGCTGTAAAGACTGATCATGGGCCCTAGGCCCAGGGCTGTAGAGAGTGATCATGGGCCCTAGGCCCAGGGCTGTAGAGAGTGATCATGGGCCCTAGGCCCAGGGCTGTAGAGAGTGATCATGGGCCCTAGGCCCAGGGCTGTAGAAAGTGATCACGGGCCCTAGGTCCAGGGCTGTAGAGAGTGATCACGGGCCCTAGGTCCAGGGCTGTAGAGTGTGATCACGGGCTCTATGTCCAGTGCTGTAGGGAGTGATCACGGGCCCTAGGCCCAGGGCTGTACAGTGTGATCAAGGGCCCGAGGCCCAGGGCTGTAGAGTGTGAACACGGGCCCTAGGTCCAGGGCTGTAGAGAGTGATCACGGGCCCTAAGCCCAGGGATGTACAGCGTGACCACGGGCCCTAGGTCCAGGGCTGTAGAGAGTGATCACTGGCCCTAGGTCCAGGGCTGTGGAGTGTGATGACGGGCTCTATGTCCAGTGCTGTAGAGAGTGATCACGTTCCCTAGGCCCAGGGCCGTATAGAGTGATCACGGGCCCTAGGCCCAGGGCTGTAGAGAGTGATCACGGGCCTTAGGCCCCGGGCTGTATAGAGTGTTCACGGGCCCTACGCCCAGGGCCGTGTAGAGTGATCACGGGCCCTAGGCCTAGGGGGGCTCAAGAGAGTGATAACGGGCCCTAGGCCCCGGGCTGTAGAGAGTGATCACGGGCCCTAGGCCCAGAGCAGTAGAGAGTGATCACGGGCCCTAGGCCTAGGGCTGTAGAGAGTGATCACGGGTCCTAGGCCCAGGGCCGTATAGAGTGATCACCTGCCCTAGGCCGCGGGCTGTATAGAGTGATGATGGGCCCTAGGCCCAGGGCCGTATAGAGTGATCACGGGCCCTAGGCCCCGGGCTGAAGAGAGTGATCACGGGCCCTAGGCCCAGGGCTGTAGAGAGTGATCACGGGCCCTAGGCCCAGGGCTGTAAAGAGTTATCACGGGCCCTAGGCCAAGGGCTGTAGAGAGTGATCACGGGCCTTAGGCCAAGGGCTGTAGAGAGTGATCACGGGCCCTAGGCCCAGGGCTGTTCAACGTCATCACGGGCCCTAGGTCCAGGGCTGTAGAGAGTGATCACGGGCCCTAGGCCTCGGGCTGTACAGCGTGATCACGGCCCTAGGTCCAGGGCTGTAGAGAGTGATCACGGGCCCTATGTCCACGGCTGTAGAGAGTGATCACGGGCCCTAGGTTCAGGGCTGTACAGTGTGATCACGGGCCCTAGGTCCAGGGCTGTAGAGAACGATCACGGGCCCTAGGCCCAGGGCTGTAGAGAGTGATCATGGGCCCTAGGCCCAGGACTGTAGAAAGTGATCACGGGCCCTAGGCCCAGGGCTGTAGAGAGTGATCACAATCCCTAGGCCCAGGGCTGTAGAGAGTGATCACGGGCCCTAGGCCCAGGGCTGTAAAGACTGATCATGGGCCCTAGGCCCAGGGCTGTAGAGGGTGATCATGGGCCCTGGGCCCAGGGCTGTAGAGAGTGATCATGGGCCCTAGGCCCAGGGCTGTAGAGAGTGATCACGGGCCCTAGGCCCAGGGCTGTAGAGAGTGATCACGGGCCCTAAGCCCAGGGATGTACAGCGTGACCACGGGCCCTAGGTCCAGGGCTGTAGAGAGTGATCACGGGCCCTAGGTCCAGGGCTGTAGAGTGTGATCACGGGCTCTATGTCCAGTGCTGTAGAGAGTGATCACGGGCCCTAGGCCCAGGGCTGCACAGTGTGATCAAGGGCCCGAGGCCCAGGGCTGTAGAGTGTGAACACGGGCCCTAGGTCCAGGGCTGTAGAGAGTGATCACGGGCCCTAGGCCCGGGGCTGTAGAGAGTGATCACGGGCCCTAGGCCCAGGGCTGTAGAGAGTGATCACAAGACCTAGGCCCAGGGCTGTACAGAGTGATCACGGGCCCTAGGCCCAGGGCTGTAGAGAGTGATCATGGGCCCTAGGCCCAGGGCTGTAGAGAGTGCTCATGGGCCCTAGGCCCAGGGCTGCAGAGAGTGATCACGGGCCCTAGGCCCAGGGCTGTACAGAGTGTTCACGGGCCCTAGGCCCAGGGATGTACAGAATGATCACGGGCCCTAGGCCCAAGGCTGTAGAGAGTGATCACGGGCCCTAGGCCCCGGGCTGTAGAGAGTGATCACGGGCCCTAGGCCCAGGGCCATATAGAGTGATCACGGGCCCTAGGCCCAGAGGGCAGTAGAGAGTGTTCACGGGCCCTAGGTCCAGGGCTGTACAGAGTGTTCACGGGTACTAGTCCCAGGGATGTAGAGAGTGATCACGGTCCCTAGGCCCAGGGCCGTATAGAGTGATCACGGGCCCTAGGCCCAGGGCTGTAGAGAGTGATCACGGGCTTAGGCCCCGGGCTTTTTAGAGTGATCACGGGCCCTAGGCCCCGGGCTGTAGAGAGTGTTCACGGGCCCTAAGCCCAGGTCCGTATAGAGTGATCACAGGCCCTAGGCCCAGGGCTGTAGAGAGTGATCACGGGCCTTAGGCCCCAGGCTGTATAGAGTGATCACGGGCCCTACGCCCAGGGCCGTGTAGAGTGATCACGGGCCCTAGGCCTAGGGGGGCTCTAGAGATTGATAACGGGCCCTAGGCCCCGGGCTGTAGAGAGTGATCACGGGCCCTAGGCCCAGGGCAGTAGAGAGTGATCACGGGCCCTAGGCCCAGGGCTGTAGAGAGTGATCACGGGCCCTAGGCCCAGGGCCGTATAGAGTGATCACCTGCCCTAGGCCGCGGGCTGTATAGAGTGATGATGGGCCCTAGGCCCAGGGCCGTATAGAGTGATCACGGGCCCTAGGCCCCGGGCTGAAGAGAGTGATCACGGGCCCTAGGCCCAGGGCTGTAGAGAGTGATCACGGGCCCTAGGCCCAGGGCTGTAAAGAGTTATCACGGGCCCTAGGCCCAGGACTGTACAGAGTGATCACGGGCCCTAGGCCAAGGGCTGTAGAGAGTGATCACGGGCCCTAGGCCCAGGGCTGTTCAACGTGATCACGGGCCCTAGGTCCAGGGCTGTAGAGAGTGATCACGGGCCCTAGGCCCAGGGCTGTACAGCGTGATCACGGCCCTAGGTCCAGGGCTGTAGAGAGTGATCACGGGCCCTATGTCCACGGCTGTAGAGAGTGATCACGGGCCCTAGGTTCAGGGCTGTACAGTGTGATCACGGGCCCTAGGTCCAGGGCTGTAGAGAACGATCACGGGCCCTAGGCCCAGGGCTGTAGAGAGTGATCATGGGCCCTAGGCCCAGGGCTGTAGAAAGTGATCACGGGCCCTAGGCCCAGGGCTGTAGAGAGTGATCACAATCCCTAGGCTCAGGGCTGTAGAGAGTGATCACGGGCCCTAGGCCCAGGGCTGTAAAGACTGATCATGGGCCCTAGGCCCAGGGCTGTAGAGAGTGATCATGGGCCCTAGGCCCAGGGCTGTAGAGAGTGATCATGGGCCCTAGGCCCAGGGCTGTAGAGAGTGATCACGGGCCCTATGCCCAGGGCTGTAGAGAGTGATCACGGGCCCTAAGCCCAGGGATGTACAGCGTGACCACGGGCCCTAGGTCCAGGGCTGTAGAGAGTGATCACGGGCCCTAGGCCCAGGGCTGTACAGCGTGACCACGGGCCCTAGGTTCAGGGCTGTAGAGAGTGATCACGGGCCCTAGGTCCAGGGCTGTAGAGTGTGATCACGGGCTCTATGTCCAGTGCTGTAGAGAGTGATCACGGGCCCTAGGCCCAGGGCTGCACAGTGTGATCAAGGGCCCGAGGCCCAGGGCTGTAGAGTGTGAACACGGGCCCTAGGTCCAGGGCTGTAGAGAGTGATCACGGGCCCTAGGCCCGGGGCTGTAGAGAGTGATCACGGGCCCTAGGCCCAGGGCTGTAGAGAGTGATCACAAGACCTAGGCCCAGGGCTGTAGAGAGTGATCACGAGCCCTAGGTCCAGGGCTGTAGAGTGTGTTCACGGGCCCTAGGCCCAGGGGGGCTGTAGAGAGTGATCACGGGCCCTAGGCCCAGGGGGGCTGTAGAGAGTGATCACGGGCCCTTGGCCCAGGGCTGTAGAGAGTGATCATGGGCCCTAGGCCCTGGGCTGTAGAGAGTGATCACGGGCCCTAGGCCCAGGGCTGTAGAGAGTGATCACGGGCCCTAGGCCCAGGGCTGTAGAGAGTGATCACGGGCCCTAGGCCCAGGGCTGTAGAGAGTGATCATGGGCCCTAAGCCCAGGGCTGTACAGCGTGATCACGGGCCCAAGGTCCAGGGCTGTAAGGAGTGATCACGGGCGCTAGGTCCAGGGCTGTAGAGAGTGATCACGGGCTCTATGTCCAGTGCTGTAGAGAGTGATCACGGGCCCTAGGCCCAGGGCTGTACAGTGTGATCAAGGGCCCTAGGCCCAGGGCTGTAGAGTGTGAACACGGGCCCTAGGTCCAGGGCTGTAGAGAGTGATCACGGGCCCTAGGCCCGGGGATGTAGAGAGTGATCACGGGCCCTAGGCCCAGGGCTGTAGAGAGTTATCACAAGACCTAGGCCCAGGGCTGTAGAGAGTGATCACGGGCCCTAGGTCCAGGGCTGTAGAGAGTGTTCACGGGCCCTAGGCCCACGGTGGCTGTAGAGAGTGATCACGGGCCCTAGGCCCGGGGGGGGCTGTAGAGAGTGATCACGGGCCCTAGGCCCAGGGCTGTAGAGAGTGATCATGGGCCCTAGGCCCAGGGCTGTAGAGAGTGATCATGGGCCCTAGGCCCAGGGCTGCAGAGAGTGATCACGGTCCCTAGGCCCAGGGCTGTAGAGAGTGATCAGGGGCCCTAGGCCCAGGGCTGTAGAGAGTGTTCATGGGCCCTAGGCCCAGGGCTGTAGAGAGTGTTCATGGGCCCTAGGCCCAGGGCTCTAGAGAGTGATCACGGGCCCTAGGCCCAGGGCTGTAAAGAGTGATCACGGGCCCTAGGCCCACGGCTGTAGAGAGTGATCACAGGCCCTAGGCCCTGGGCTGTAGAGAGTGATCATGGGCCCTAGGCCCCGGTCTGTAAAGAGTGATCACGGGCCCTAGGCCCAGGGCTGTACAGAGTGATCACGGGCCCTAGGCCCAGGGCTGTAAAGAGTGATCACGGGCCCTAGGCCCAGGGCTGTAGAGAGTGATCATGGGCCCTAGGCCCAGGGCTGTAGAGAGTGATCATAGGCCCTAGGCCCAGGGATGCAGAGAGTGATCACGAGCCCTAGGCCCAGGGCTGTACAGAGTGTTCACGGGCCCTAGGCCCAGGGCTGTACAGAATGATCACGGGCCCTAGGCCCAAGGCTGTAGATAGTGATCACGGGCCCTAGGCCCCGGGCTGTAGAGAGTGTTCACGGGCCCTAGGCCCAGGGCCATATAGAGTGATCACGGGCCCTAGGCCCAGAGGGCAGTAGAGAGTGTTCACGGGCCCTAGGTCCAGGGCTGTACAGAGTGTTCACTGGCCCTAGTCCCAGGGCTGTAGAGAGTGATCACGGGCTCTAGGCCCAGGGCCGTATAGAGTGATCACGGGCCTTAGGCCCAGGGCTGCAGAGAGTGATCTAGGGCCCTAGGCCCAGGGCTGTAGAGAGTGATCATGGGCCCTAGGCCCAGGGCTGTAGAGAGTGATCATGGACCCTAGGCCCAGGGCCATATAGAGTGATTACGGGCCCTAAGCCCAGGGCCGTATAGAGTGATCACGGGCCCTAGGCCCAGGGGGCAGTAGAGAGTCATCACGTGCCCTAGGCCCCGTGCTGTAGAGAGTGATCACAGGCCCTAGGCCCAGGGCTGTAGTGGGTGTTCACGGGCCCTGGGCCCAGGGCCATATAGAGTGATCAAGGGCCCTAGGCCCAGGAGGGGTGTAGAGAGTTATCACGGGCCCTAGGCCCCGGGCTGTATAGAGTGAACACGGGCCCTAGGCCCCTGGATTTAGAGAGTGTACACAGGCCCTAAGCCCAGGGCCATATAGAGTGATCACAGGCCCTAGGCCCAGGGCTGTAGAGAGTGATCACGGGCCTTAGGCCCCGGGCTGTATAGAGTGATCACGGGCCCTAGGCCCAGGGCCGTGTAGAGTGATCACGGGCCCTAGGCCCAGGGGGGCTGTAGAGAGTGAAAACGGGCCCTAGGCCCCGGGCTGTAGAGAGTGATCACGGGCCCTAGGCCCAGGGCTGTAGAGAGTGATCATGGGCCCTAGACCCAGGGCCATATAGAGTGATTACGGGCCCTAGGCCCAGGGCCGTATAGAGTGATCACGGGCCCTAGGCCCAGGGGGCAGTAGAGAGTCATCACGTGCCCTAGGCCCCGTGCTGTAGAGAGTGATCACAGGCCCTAGGCCCAGGGCTGTAGTGAGTGTTCACGGGCCCTAGGCACAGGGCCGTATAGAGTGATCACGGGCCCTAGGCCCAGGGGGGGCTGTAGAGAGTTATCACGGGCCCTAGGCCCCGGGCTGTATAGAGTGAACACGGGCCCTAGGCCCCGGGCTGTAGAGAGTGTTCACGGGCCCTAAGCCCAGGGCCATATAGAGTGATCACAGGCCCTAGGCCCAGGGCTGTAGAGAGTGATCACGGGCCCTAGGCCCAGGGCCGTATAGAGTGATCACGGGCCCTAGGCCCAGGGCTGTAGAGAGTGATCACGGGCCTTAGGCCCCGGGCTGTATAGAGTGATCACGGGCCCTAGGCCCAGGGCCGTGTAGAGTGATCACGGGCCCTAGGCCCTGGGGGGCTGTAGAGAGTGAAAACGGGCCCTAGGCCCCGGGCTGTAGAGAGTGATCACGGACCCTAGGCCCAGGGCTGTAGAGAAAGATCACGGGCCCTAGGCCCAGGGCCGTATAGAGTGATCACGGGCCCTAGACCGCGTGCTCTATAGAGTGATCATGCGCCCTAGGCCCAGGGCCGTATAGAGTGATCACGGGCCTTAGGCCCCGGGCTGTAGAGAGTGATCACGGGCCCTAGGCCCAGGGCTGTAGAGAGTGATCACGGGCCCTAGGCCCAGAGCTGTAAAGTGTTATCACTGGCCCTAGGCCCAGGGCTGTACAGAGTTATTACGGGCCCTAGGCCAAGGGCTGTAGAGAGTGATCACGGGCCCTAGGCCCGGGGCTGTTTAGCTTGATCACGGGCCCTAGGTCTAGGGCTGTAGAGAGTGATCACGGGCCCTAGGCCCAGGGTTGTACAGCGTAATCACGGCCCTATATCCAGGGCTGTAGAGAGTGATCACGGACCCTATGTCCATTGCTGTAGAGAGTGGTCACGGGCCCTAGGCTCAGGGCTGTACAGTGTGATCACGGGGCCTAGGTCCAGGGCTTTAGAGAGTGATCACGGGTCCTAGGCCCAGGGCTGTAGAGAGTGATCACGGGCCCTAAGCCCAAGGCTGTAGAGAGTGATCACGGGCCTTATCCCAGGGCTGTAGAGAGTGATCACAAGCCCTAGGCCCAGGTCTGTAGAGAGTGATCACGGTCCCTAGGTCCAGGGCTTTAGAGAGTGATCATGGGCCCTAGGCCCAGGCCTGTAGAGAGTGATCACGGGCCCTAGGCCCAGGGCAGTAGAGAGTGATCATTGGCCCTAGGCACAGGGCTGTAAGGAGTGATCACGGGCCCTAGGTCCAGGGCTGTAGAGAGTGATCACGGGCCCTAGGTCCAGGGCTGTAGAGAGTTATCACGGGCCCTAGGTCCAGGGCTGTAGAGAGTGATCACGGGCCCTAGGTCCAGGGCTGTAGAGAGTGATCACGGGCCCTAAGCCCAGGGCTGTAGAGAGTGATCACGGGCCCTAGGCCCAGGGCTGTAGAGACTGTTCACGGGCCCTAGGCCCAGGGCCGTATAGAGTGATCACGGGCCCTAGGCCCAGGGGGGGCTGTAGAGAGTTATCACGGGCCCTAGGCCCCGAGCTGTTTAGAGTGAACACGGCCCTAGGCCCCGGGCTGTAGAGAGTGTTCACGGGCCCTAAGCCCAGGGCCGTATAGAGTGATCACAGGCCCTAGGCCCAGGGCTGTAGAGAGTGATCACGGGCCCTAGGCCCAGGGCCGTATAGAGTGATCACGGGCCCTAGGCCCAGGGCTGTAGAGAGTGATCACGGGCCTTAGGCCCCGGTCTGTATAGAGTGATCACGGGCCCTAGGCCCAGGGCCGTGTAGAGTGATCACGGGCCCTAGGCCCAGGGGGGCTGTAGAGAGTGAAAACGGGCCCTAGGCCCCGGGCTGTAGAGAGTGATCACGGGCCCTAGGCTCAGGGCTGTAGAGAGTGATCACGGGCCCTAGGCCCAGGGCCGTAGAGAGTGATCACGGGCCCTAGGCCCAGGGCCGTATAGAGTGATCACGGGCCCTATTCCGCGGGCTGTATAGAGTGATCATGGGCCCTAGACCCAGGGCCGTATAGAGTGATCACGGGCCCTAGGCTCCGGGCTGTAGAGAGTGATCACGGGCCCTAGGCCCAGGGCTGTAGTGAGTGATCACGGGCCCTAGGCCCAGGGCTGTAAAGAGTTATCACTGGCCCTAGGCCCAGGGCTGTACAGAGTTATTACGGGCCCTAGGCCAAGGGCTGTAGAGAGTGATCACGGGCCCTAGGCCCGGGGATGTTCAGCTTGATCACGGGCCCGAGGTCCACGGCTGTAGAGAGTGATCACGGGCCCTAGGCCCAGGGCTGTACAGCGTGATCACGGCCCTATATCCAGGGCTGTGGAGAGTGATCACGGGCCCTATGTCCATGGCTGTAGAGAGTGATCACGGGCCCTAGGCTCAGGGCTGTACAGTGTGATCACGGGCCCTAGGTCCAGGGTTGTAGAGAGGGATCACGGGCCCTAGGCCCGGGGCGGTAGAGACTGATCATGGGCCCTAGGCCCAGGGCTGTAGAGAGTGATCACGGGCCCTAGGCCCAGGGCTGTAGAGAGTGATCATGGGCCCTAGGCCCAGGGCTGTAGAGAGTGATCACGGGCCCTAGGTCCAGGGCTGTAGAGAGTGATCACGGGCCCTAAGCCCAGGGCCGTATTGTTTTAGATCCCTTATTGGGGGATAGTTGGATCTAAAACGGAAGAGTTATTGTGTTAATTTATAAGGGAGTGCCTAAAAGGGGGTAGCTTCCCGTAGTCGGGTAAGCTGACCTGTGTAGAGTGTTGTTTAGCGTTAGGATACTAGGGGGTGCTCCTATAAAAGACGTAGGTGTATTTTAGGGGATGGATCGTAGTGTCCAGGTCAACGTGCTGGTCGTCCAGCTGGCTGGCTGATTATATAACCGATGTACACGCGTCAGCTTTATGGCGCGCGCCGCTCCTAGCAGTCGGGCCTATACGGGAATGCAATGATACTTGCGCTAGCAAGTGTCTGGCTACCGTACGTCACGTCTAATCGTGACGGAGGATTCAGGATGGACTTTAGGACGTAAAGAGGCGTGTAAAACAGTAATACAAGTGTTGTGTACTGACCAAGTGTTTATTGGTCAGTAATATGGAAGTATGAGTCCCTCTTAGGGGATGTAGTAAATGTCACAATGTAAGAGTACAAGAATGTGGAGTGGGTCACAAAATATAGGATTCTGAACACTGCTGACTCATCTGATGATAACAGCGATAGCCTCCGGCCGACGCACTGTAAGACTGGTAATTGAGAGAGCTTGTACTCATTAAGGCTCCCTCTTATATTCTGCGGCGTTGTGCTGTCAGCATTGTGCTGCATAGATGCCCCAGTTAATTGTGTGTCGCTGTTTGTGGTAGTGATGCAAGTATTGGGTAAGCTTTCCAGACTGGTTAGGTGCCCTTGCGGTGTTTATAGATGTTGTTCTGGGCTTACAAGATTTGCCAGTTAGGGGTGATTTAAATAGATGATGGGGGGATGGCCTCCAGGGGGTGCACACCCCTGGGGGATTGTACAGTATAGAGTGATCACAGGCCCTAGGTCCAGGGCTGTAGAGAGTGATCACGGGCCCTAAGCCCAGGGCTGTAGAGAGTGATCATGTGCCCTAGGCCCAGGGCTGTAGAGAGTGATCACGGGCCCTAGGTCCAGGGCTGTAGAGAGTGATCACGGGCCCTAGGTCCAGTGCTGTAGAGAGTGATCACGGGCCCTAGGCCCAGGGCTGTAAAGTGTGATCACGGGCCCTAGGCCCAGGGCTGTACAGTGTGCACACGGGCCCTAGGTCCAGGGCTGTAGAGAGTGATCACGGGCCCTAGGCCCTGGGCTGTAGAGAGTGATCACGGGCCCTAGGCCCAGGGCTGTAGAGAGTGATCACGGGACCTAGGCCCAGGGCTGTAGAGAGTGATCACGGGCCCTAGGCCCGGGCTGTAGAGAGTGATCACAAGCCCCAGGCCCAGGGCTGTAGAGAGTGATCACGGGCCCTAGGCCAAGGGGGGCTGTAGAGAGTGATCGCGGGCCCTAGGCCCAGGGGGGCTGTAGGGAGTGATCACGGGCCCTAGGCCCAGGGCTGAAGGGAGTGATCACTGGCCCTAGGCCCCGGGCTGTAGAGAGTGATCACGGGCCCTAGGCCCAGGGCTGTACAGAGCGATCACGGGCTCTAGGCCCAGGGCTGTAGAGAGTGATCATGGGCCCTAGGCCCAGGGCTGTAGAGAGTGATCATGGGCCCTAGGCCCAGGGCTGCAGAGAGTGTTCACGGGCCCTAGGCCCAGGGCTGCAGAGAGTGATCGTGGGCTCTGGGCCCAGGGCAGTACAGAGTGATCACGGGCCCTAGGCCCAAGGCTGTAGAGGGTGATCACGGGTCCTAGGCCCGGGCTGTAGAGAGTGTTCCCGGGCCCTAGGTCCAGGGCCGTATAGAGTGATCACGGGCCCAAGGCCCAGAGGGCAGTAGAGAGTGTTCACGGGCCCTAGTCCCAGAGCTGTACAGAGTGTTCACGGGCCCTAGTCCCAGGGCTGTACAGAGTGATCACGGGTCCTAGGCCCAGGGCCGTATAGAGTGATCACGTACCTTAGGCCCAGGGCTGCAGAGAGTGATCAAGGGCCCTAGGCCCAGGGCTGTAGAGAGTGATCATGGGCCCTAGGCCCAGTGCTGTAGAGAGTGATCATGGGCCCTAGGCCCAGGGCCATATAGAGTGATCACGGGCCCTAGGCCCAGGGCCGTATAGAGTGATCACGGGCCCTAGGCCCCGGGCAGTAGAGAGTCATCACGGGCCCTAGGCCCCAGGCTGTAGAGAGTGATCACAGGCCCTAGGCCCAGGGCTGTAGAGAGTGATCACGGGCCCTAGGCCCAGAGCCGTATAGAGTGATCACGGGCCCTAGGCCCAGGGTTGTAGAGAGTGATCACGGGCCTTAGGCCCCGGGATGTATAGAGTGATCACTGCCCTACGCCCAGGGCCGTGTAGAGTGATCACGGGCCCTAGGCCCAGGGGGGCTGTAGAGTGTGATAACGTGCCCTAGGCCCGGGCTGTAGAGAGTGATCACGGGCCCTAGGCCCAGGGCAGTAGAGAGTGATCGCGGGCCCTAGGCGCAGGGCTGTAGAGAGTGATCACGGGCCCTAGGCCCAGGGCCGTATAGAGTGATCACGGGCCCTAGGCCCCGGGCTGTAGAGAGTGATCACGGACCCTAGGCCCCGGGTTGTAGAGAGTGATCACGGGCCCTAGGCCCAGGGCTGTAGAGAGTGATCACGGGCCCTAGGCCCAGGGCTGTACAGCGTGATCACGGCCCTAGGTCCAGGGCTGTAGAGAGTGATCACGGGCCCTATGTCCATGGCTGTAGAGAGTGATCACGGGCCCTAGGTTCAGGGCTGTACAGTGTGATAACGGGCCCTAGGTCCAGGGCTGTAGAGAGTGATCACGGGCCCTAGGCCCAGGGCTGTAGAGAGTAATCATGGGCCCTAGGCCCAGGGCTGTAGAGAGTGATCACGGGCCCTAGGCCCAGGGCTGTAGAGATTGATCACAATCCCTAGGCCCAGGGCTGTAGAGAGTGATCACGGGCCCTAGGTCCAGGGCTGTTGAGAGTGATCAAGGGCCCTAAGCCCCGGGCTGTAGAGAGTGATCACGGTCCCTAGGCCCAGGGCTGTACAGAGTGATCACGGGCCCTAGGCCCAGGGCTGTAGAGAGTGATCATGGGCCCTAGGCCCCGGGCTGTAGAGAGTGATCACGGGCCCTAGGACCAGGGCTGTACAGAGTGATCACGGGCCCTAGGCCCAGGGCTGTAGAGAGTGATCATGGGCCCTAGGCCCACGGCAGTAAAGAGTGATCATGGGCCCTAGGCCCAGGGCTGTAGGGAGTGATCATGGGCCCTAGGCCCAGGGCTGTAGAGAGTGATCACGGGCCCTAGGCCCAGGGCTGTAGAGAGTGATCATGGGCCCTAGGCCCAGGGCAGTAGAGAGTGATCACGGGCCCTAGTTCCAGGACTGTAGAGAGTGATCACGGGCCCTAGGTCCAGGGCTGTAGAGAGTGATCATGGGCCCTAGGCCCAGGACTGTAGAGAGTGATCACGGGCCCTAGGCCCAGGGCTGTAGAGAGTGATCATGGGCCCTAGGCCCAGGGCTGTAGGGAGTGATCCCGGGCCCTAGGTCCAGGGCTGTAGAGAGTGATCACGGGCCCTAGGTCCAGGGCTGTAGAGAGTGATCACGGGCCCTAGGTCCAGGGCTGTAGAGAGTGATCACGGGCCATATGCCCAGGGCTGTACAGCGTGATCATGGGCCCTTGGTCCATGGCTGTAGAGAGTGATCACGGGCCCTAGGTCCAGGGCTGTAGAGTGTGATCACGGGCTCTATGTCCAGTGCTGTAGAGAGTGATCACGGGCCCTAGGCCCAGGGCTGTACAGTGTGATCACGGGCCCTCGGCCCAGGGCTGTAGGGTTTGAACACGGGCCCTAAGTCCAGGGCAGTAGAGAGTGATCACGGGCCCTAGGGCCGGGGCTGTAGAGAGTGATCACGGGCCTTAGGCCCAGGGCTGTAGAGAGTGATCACAAGACCTAGGCCCAGGGCTGTAGAGAGTGATCACGGCCCTAGGTACAGGGCTGTAGAGAGTGATCACGGGCCCTAGGCCCAGGGGGGCTGTAGAGAATGATCACGGGCCCTAGGCCCAGGGGGGCTGTAGAGAGTGATCACGGGCCCTAGGCCCAGGGCTGTAGAGAGTAATCATGGTCCCTAGGCCCTGGGCTGTAGAGAGTGATCACGGGCTCTAGGCCCAGGGCTGTACAGAGTGATCACTGGCCCTAGGCCCAGGGCTGTAGAGAGTGATCATGGGCCCTAGGCCCGGGGCTGTAGAGAGTGATCATGAGCCCTAGGCCCAGGGCTGCAGAGAGTGATCACGGGCCCTAGGCCCAGGGCTGTAGAGAGTGATCACGGGCCCTAGGCCCAGGGCTGTAGAGAGTGATCACGGGCCCTAGAACCAGGGCTGTAGAGAGTGATCATGGGTCCTAGGCCCAGGGCCGTAGAGAGTGTTCACGGGCCCTAGGCCCAGGGCTGTAGAGAGTGATCACGGCCCCTAGGCCCAGGGATGTAAAGAGTGATCACGGGCCCTAGGCCCAGGAATGTAGAGAGTGATCACGGGCCCTAGGCCCAGGGCTGTAGAGAGTGATCATGGGCCCTAGGCCCAGGGCTGTAGTGAGTGATCATGGGCCCTAGGCCCAGGGCTGTAGAGAGTGATCATTGGCCCTTGGCCCCGGGCTGTACAGAGTGATCACTGGCCCTAGGCCCAGGGCTGTAGAGAGTGATCACGGGCCCTAGGCCCAGGGCTGTAGAGAGTGATCATGGGCCCTAGGCCCAGGGCTGTAGAGAGTGATCATGGGCCCTAGGCCCAGGGCTGCAGAGAGTGATCACGGGCCCTAGGCCCAGGGCTGTACAGAGTGTTCACGGGCCCTAGGCCCAGGGCTGTACAGAGTGATCACGGGCCCTAGGCCCAGGGCTGTAGAGAGTGATCACAAGCCCTAGGCCCAGGGCTGTAGAGAGTGATCACGGGCCCTAGCCCAGGGGGCCTGTAGAGAGTGATCACGGGCCCTAGGCCCAGGGGGCTGTAGAGAGTGATCACGGGCCCTAGGCCCAGGGCTGTAAAGAGTGATCACTGGCCCTAGGCCCCGGGCTGTAGAGAGTGATCAAGGGCCCTAGGCCCAGGGCTGTAGAGAGTGATCATGGCCCTAGGCCCAGGGCTGTAGAGAGTGATCATGGGCCCTAGGCCCAAGGCTGCAGAGAGTGATCATGGGCCCTAGGCCCAGGGCTGCAGAGAGTGTTCACGGGCCCTAGGCCCAGGGCTGTAGAGAGTGTTCACGGACCCTAGGCCCAGGGCTGTACAGAGTGATCACGGGCCCTAGGCCCAAGAATGTAGAGAGTGATCACGTGCCCTAGGCCCCGGGCTGAAGAGAGTGTTCACGGGCCCTAGGCCCAGGGCCGTATAGAGTGATCACGGGCCCTAGGCCCAGAGGGCAGTACAGAGTGTTCACGGGCCCTAGTCCCAGGGCTATACAGAGTGTTCACGGGCCCTAGGCCCAGGGCCGTATAGAGTGATCACGGGCCTTAGGCCCAGGGCTGCAGAGAGTGATCAAGGGCCCTAGGCCCAGGGCTGTAGAGAGTGATCATGGGCCCTAGGCCCAGGGCTGTAGAGAGTGATCATGGGACCTAGGCCAAGGGCCATATAGAGTGATCACGGGCCCTAGGCCCAGGGCCGTATAGAGTGATCACGGGCCCTAGGCCCAAGGGGCAGTAGAGAGTGATCACGGGCCCTAGGACCCGGGCTGTAGAGAGTGATCACAGGCCCTAGGCCCAGGGCTGTAGAGACTGTTCACGGGCCCTAGGCCCAGCGCCGTATAGAGTGATCACGGGCCTTAGGCCCAGGGGGGCTGTAGAGAGTTATCACGGGCCCTAGGCCCCGGGCTTTTTAGAGTGATCACGGGCCCTAGGCCCCGGGCTGTAGAGAGTGTTCACGGGCCCTAAGCCCAGGTCCGTATAGAGTGATCACAGGCCCTAGGCCCAGGGCTGTAGAGAGTGATCACGGTCCCTAGGCCCAGGGCCGTATAGAGTGATCACGGGCCCTAGGCCCAGGGCTGTAGAGAGTGATCACGGGCCTTAGGCTCCGGGCTGTATAGAGTGATCACGGGCCCTACGCTCAGGGCCGTGTAGAGTGATCACGGGCCCTAGGCCTAGGGGGGCTCTAGAGAGTGATAACGGGCCCTAGGCCCCGGGCTGTAGAGAGTGATCACGGGCCCTAGGCCCAGGGCAGTAGAGAGTGATCACGGGCCCTAGGCCCAGGGCTGTAGAGAGTGATCACGGGCCCTAGGCCCAGGGCCGTATAGAGTGATCACCTGCCCTAGGCCGCGGGCTGTATAGAGTGATGATGGGCCCTAGGCCCAGTGCCGTATAGACTGATCACGGGCCCTAGGCCCCGGGCTGAAGAGAGTGATCACGGGCCCTAGGCCCAGGGCTGTGGAGAGTGATCACGGGCCCTAGGCCCAGGGCTGTAAAGAGTTATCACGGGCCCTAGGCCCAGGACTGTACAGAGTGATCACGGGCCCTAGGCCAAGGGCTGTAGAGAGTTATCACGGGCCCTAGGCCCAGGGCTGTTCAACGTGATCACGGGCCCTAGGTCCAGGGCTGTAGAGAGTGATCACGGGCCCTAGGCCCAGGGCTGTACAGCGTGATCACGGCCCTAGGTCCAGGGCTGTAGAGAGTGATCACGGGCCCTATGTCCAGGGCTGTAGAGAGTGATCACGGGCCCTAGGTTCAGGGCTGTACAGTGTGATCACGGGCCCTAGGTCCAGGGCTGTAGAGAACGATCACGGGCCCTAGGCCCAGGGCTGTAGAGAGTGATCATGGGCCCTAGGCCCAGGGCTGTAGAAAGTGATCACGGGCCCTAGGCCCAGGGCTGTAGAGAGTGATCAAAATCCCTAAGCCCAGGGCTGTAGAGAGTGATCACGGGCCCTAGGCCCAGGGCTGTAAGGACTGATCATGGGCCCTAGGCCAAGGGCTGTAGAGAGTGATCATGGGCCCTAGGCCCAGGGCTGTAGAGAGTGATCATGGGCCCTAGGCCCAGGGCTGTAGAGAGTGATCATGGGCCCTAGGCCCAGGGCTGTAGAAAGTGATCACGGGCCCTAGGTCCAGGGCTGTAGAGAGTGATCACGGGCCCTAGGTCCAGGGCTGTAGAGTGTGATCACGGGCTCTATGTCCAGTGCTGTAGAGAGTGATCACGGGCCCTAGGCCCAGGGCTGTACAGTGTGATCAAGGGCCCGAGGCCCAGGGCTGTAGAGTGTGAACACGGGCCCTAGGTCCAGGGCTGTAGAGAGTGATCACGGGCCCTAGGCCCGGGGCTCTAGAGAGTGATCACGGGCCCTAGGCCCAGGGCTGTAGAGAGTGATCACAAGACCTAGGCCCAGGGCTGTAGAGAGTGATCACGGGCCCTAGGTCCAGGGCTGTAGAGAGTGTTAACGGGCCCTAGGCCCAGGGGGGCTGTAGAGAGTGATCACGGGCCCTAGGCCCAGGGGGCTGTAGAGAGTGATCACGGGCCCTAGGCCCAGGGCTGTAGAGAGTGATCATGGGCCGTAGGCCCTGGGCTGTAGAGAGTGATCACGGGCCCTACGCCCAGGGCTGTACAGACTGATCACGGGCCCTAGGCCCAGGGCTGTAGAGAGTGATCATGGGCCCTAGGCCCAGGGCTGTAGAGAGTGTTCACGGGCCCTAGGTCCAGGGCTGTAGAGAGTGATCACGGTCCCTAGGTCCAGGGCTGTAGAGAGTGATCACGGTCCCTAGGTCCAGGGCTGTAGAGAGTAATCACTGGCCCTAGGGCCAGGGCTGTAGAGAGTGATCACGGGCCCTAAGCCCAGGGCTGTACAGCGTGATCACGGGCCCAAGGTCCAGGTCTGTAGGGAGTGATCACGGGCGCTAGGTCCAGGGCTGTAGAGTGTGATCACGGGCTCTATGTCCAGTGCTGTAGAGTGTGAACACGGGCCCTAGGTCCAGGGCTGTAGAGAGTGATCACGGGCCCTAGGCCCGGGGCTGTAGAGAGTGATCACGGGCCCTAGGCCCAGGGCTGTAGAGAGTGATCACAAGACCTAGGCCCAGGGCTGTAGAGAGTGATCACGGGCCCTAGGTCCAGGGCTGTAGAGAGTGTTCACGGGCCCTAGGCCCACGGTGGCTGTAGAGAGTGATCACGGGCCCTAGGCCCGGGGGGCTGTAGAGAGTGATCACTGGCCCTAGGCCCGGGGGGCTGTAGAGAGTGATCATGGGCCCTAGGCCCAGGGCTGTAGAGAGTGATCATTGGCCCTAGGCCCAGGGCTGCAGAGAGTGATAACGGGCCCTAGGCCCAGGGCTGTAGAGAGAGATCACGGGCCCTAGGCCCAGGGCTGTAGATAGTGTTCATGGACCCTAGGCCCAGGGCTGTAGAGAGTGTTCATGGGCACTAGGCCCAGGGCTCTAGAGAGTGATCACGGGCCCTAGGCCCAGGGCTGTAAAGAGTGATCACGGGCCCTAGGCCCACGGCTGTAGAGAGTGATCACAGGCCCTAGGCTCAGGGCTGTAGAGAGTGATCATGGGCCCTAGGCCCCGGTCTGTAAAGAGTGATCACGGGCCCTAGGCCCAGGGCTGTACAGAGTGATCACGGGCCCTAGGCCCAGGGCTGTAGAGAGTGATCATGGGCCCTAGGCCCAGGGCTGTAGAGAGTGCTCATGGGCCCTAGGCCCAGGGCTGTAGAGAGTGATCACGGGCCCTAGGCCCAGGGCTGTACAGAGTGTTCACGGGCCCTAGGCCCAGGGATGTACAGAATGATCACGGGCCCTAGGCCCAAGGCTGTAGAGAGTGATCACGGGCCCTAGGCCCCGGGCTGTAGAGAGTGATCACGGGCCCTAGGCCCAGGGCCATATAGAGTGATCACGGGCCCTAGGCCCAGAGGGCAGTAGAGAGTGTTCACGGGCCCTAGGTCCAGGGCTGTACAGAGTGTTCACGGGTACTAGTCCCAGGGATGTAGAGAGTGATCACGGTCCCTAGGCCCAGGGCCGTATAGAGTGATCACGGGCCCTAGGCCCAGGGCTGTAGAGAGTGATCACGGGCTTAGGCCCCGGGCTTTTTAGAGTGATCACGGGCCCTAGGCCCCGGGCTGTAGAGAGTGTTCACGGGCCCTAAGCCCAGGTCCGTATAGAGTGATCACAGGCCCTAGGCCCAGGGCTGTAGAGAGTGATCACGGGCCTTAGGCCCCGGGCTGTATAGAGTGATCACGGGCCCTACGCCCAGGGCCGTGTAGAGTGATCACGGGCCCTAGGCCTAGGGGGGCTCTAGAGAGTGATAACGGGCCCTAGGCCCCGGGCTGTAGAGAGTGATCACGGGCCCTAGGCCCAGGGCAGTAGAGAGTGATCACGGGCCCTAGGCCCAGGGCTGTAGAGAGTGATCACGGGCCCTAGGCCCAGGGCCGTATAGAGTGATCACCTGCCCTAGGCCGCGGGCTGTATAGAGTGATGATGGGCCCTAGGCCCAGGGCCGTATAGAGTGATCACGGGCCCTAGGCCCCGGGCTGAAGAGAGTGATCACGGGCCCTAGGCCCAGGGCTGTAGAGAGTGATCACGGGCCCTAGGCCCAGGGCTGTAAAGAGTTATCACGGGCCCTAGGCCCAGGACTGTACAGAGTGATCACGGGCCCTAGGCCAAGGGCTGTAGAGAGTGATCACGGGCCCTAGGCCCAGGGCTGTTCAACGTGATCACGGACCCTAGGTCCAGGGCTGTAGAGAGTGATCACGGGCCCTAGGCCCAGGGCTGTACAGCGTGATCACGGCCCTAGGTCCAGGGCTGTAGAGAGTGATCACGGGCCCTATGTCCACGGCTGTAGAGAGTGATCACGGGCCCTAGGTTCAGGGCTGTACAGTGTGATCACGGGCCCTAGGTCCAGGGCTGTAGAGAACGATCACGGGCCCTAGGCCCAGGGCTGTAGAGAGTGATCATGGGCCCTAGGCCCAGGGCTGTAGAAAGTGATCACGGGCCCTAGGCCCAGGGCTGTAGAGAGTGATCACAATCCCTAGGCCCAGGGCTGTAGAGAGTGATCACGGGCCCTAGGCCCAGGGCTGTAAAGACTGATCATGGGCCCTAGGCCCAGGGCTGTAGAGAGTGATCATGGGCCCTAGGCCCAGGGCTGTAGAGAGTGATCATGGGCCCTAGGCCCAGGGCTGTAGAGAGTGATCACGGGCCCTAGGCCCAGGGCTGTAGAGAGTGATCACGGGCCCTAAGCCCAGGGATGTACAGCGTGACCACGGGCCCTAGGTCCAGGGCTGTAGAGAGTGATCACGGGCCCTAGGTCCAGGGCTGTAGAGTGTGATCACGGGCTCTATGTCCAGTGCTGTAGAGAGTGATCACGGGCCTTAGGCCCAGGGCTGCACAGTGTGATCAAGGGCCCGAGGCCCAGGGCTGCAGAGAGTGATCACGGGCCCTAAGCCCAGGGATGTACAGCGTGACCACGGGCCCTAGGTCCAGGGCTGTAGAGAGTGATCACGGGCCCTAGGTCCAGGGCTGTAGAGTGTGATCACGGGCTCTATGTCCAGTGCTGTAGAGAGTGATCACGTTCCCTAGGCCCAGGGCCGTATAGAGTGATCACGGGCCCTAGGCCCAGGGCTGTAGAGAGTGATCACGGGCCTTAGGCCCCGGGCTGTATAGAGTGATCACGGGCCCTACGCCCAGGGCCGTGTAGAGTGATCACGGGCCCTAGGCCTAGGGGGGCTCAAGAGAGTGATAACGGGCCCTAGGCCCCGGGCTGTAGAGAGTGATCACGGGCCCTAGGCCCAGGGCAGTAGAGAGTGATCACGGGCCCTAGGCCCAGGGCTGTAGAGAGTGATCACGGGTCCTAGGCCCAGGGCCGTATAGAGTGATCACCTGCCCTAGGCCGCGGGCTGTATAGAGTGATGATGGGCCCTAGGCCCAGGGCCGTATAGAGTGATCACGGGCCCTAGGCCCCGGGCTGAAGAGAGTGATCACGGGCCCTAGGCCCAGGGCTGTAGAGAGTGATCACGGGCCCTAGGCCCAGGGCTGTAAAGAGTTATCACGGGCCCTAGGCCCAGGACTGTACAGAGTGATCACGGGCCTTAGGCCAAGGGCTGTAGAGAGTGATCACGGGCCCTAGGCCCAGGGCTGTTCAACGTCATCACGGGCCCTAGGTCCAGGGCTGTAGAGAGTGATCACGGGCCCTAGGCCCAGGGCTGTACAGCGTGATCACGGCCCTAGGTCCAGGGCTGTAGAGAGTGATCACGGGCCCTATGTCCACGGCTGTAGAGAGTGATCACGGGCCCTAGGTTCAGGGCTTTACAGTGTGATCACGGGCCCCAGGTCCAGGGATGTAGAGAACGATCACGGGCCCTAGGCCCAGGGCTGTAGAGAGTGATCATGGGCCCTAGGCCCAGGGCTGTAGAAAGTGATCACGGGCCCTAGGCCCAGGGCTGTAGAGAGTGATCACAATCCCTAGGCCCAGGGCTGTAGAGAGTGATCACGGGCCCTAGGCCCAGGGCTGTAAAGACTGATCATGGGCCCTAGGCCCAGGGCTGTAGAGAGTGATCATGGGCCCTGGGCCCAGGGCTGTAGAGAGTGATCATGGGCCCTAGGCCCAGGGCTGTAGAGAGTGATCACGGGCCCTAGGCCCAGGGCTGTAGAGAGTGATCACGGGCCCTAAGCCCAGAGATGTACAGCGTGACCACGGGCCCTAGGTCCAGGGCTGTAGAGAGTGATCACGGGCCCTAGGTCCAGGGCTGTAGAGTGTGATCACGGGCTCTATGTCCAGTGCTGTAGAGAGTGATCACGGGCCCTAGGCCCAGGGCTGCACAGTGTGATCAAGGGCCCGAGGCCCAGGGCTGTAGAGTGTGAACACGGGCCCTAGGTCCAGGGCTGTAGAGAGTGATCACGGGCCCTAGGCCCGGGGCTGTAGAGAGTGATCACGGGCCCTAGGCCCAGGGCTGTAGAGAGTGATCACAAGACCTAGGCCCAGGGCTGTAGAGAGTGATCACGAGCCCTAGGTCCAGGGCTGTAGAGAGTGTTCACGGGCCCTAGGCCCAGGGGGGCTGTAGAGAGTGATCACGGGCCCTAGGCCCAGGGCTGTACAGAGTGATCACGGGCCCTAGGCCCAGGGCTGTAGAGAGTGATCATGGGCCCTAAGCCCAGGGCTGTACAGCGTGATCACGGGCCCAAGGTCCAGGGCTGTAAGGAGTGATCACGGGCGCTAGGTCCAGGGCTGTAGAGAGTGATCACGGGCTCTATGTCCAGTGCTGTAGAGAGTGATCACGGGCCCTAGGCCCAGGGCTGTACAGTGTGATCAAGGGCCCTAGGCCCAGGGCTGTAGAGTGTGAACACGGGCCCTAGGTCCAGGGCTGTAGAGAGTGATCACGGGCCCTAGGCCCGGGGATGTAGAGAGTGATCACGGGCCCTAGGCCCAGGGCTGTAGAGAGTGATCACGGGCCCTAGGTCCAGGGCTGTAGAGAGTGTTCACGGGCCCTAGGCCCACGGTGGCTGTAGAGAGTGATCACGGGCCCTAGGCCCGGTGGGGCTGTAGAGAGTGATCACGGGCCCTAGGCCCAGGGCTGTAGAGAGTGATCATGGGCCCTAGGCCCAGGGCTGTAGAGAGTGATCATGGGCCCTAGGCCCAGGGCTGCAGAGAGTGATCACGGTCCCTAGGCCCAGGGCTGTAGAGAGTGATCACGGGCCCTAGGCCCAGGGCTGTAGAGAGTGTTCATGGGCCCTAGGCCCAGGGCTGTAGAGAGTGTTCATGGGCCCTAGGCCCAGGGCTCTAGAGAGTGATCACGGGCCCTAGGCCCAGGGCTGTAAAGAGTGATCACGGGCCCTAGGCCCACGGCTGTAGAGATTGATCACAGGCCCTAGGCCCTGGGCTGTAGAGAGTGATCATGGGCCCTAGGCCCCGGTCTGTAAAGAGTGATCACGGGCCCTAGGCCCAGGGCTGTACAGAGTGATCACGGGCCCTAGGCCCGGGGCTGTAAAGAGTGATCACGGGCCCTAGGCCCAGGGCTGTAGAGAGTGATCATGGGCCCTAGGCCCAGGGCTGTAGAGAGTGATCATGGGCCCTAGGCCCAGGGCTGTAGAGAGTGATCACGGGCCCTAGGCCCAGGGCTGTACAGAGTGTTCACGGGCCCTAGGCCCAGGGCTGTACAGAATGATCACGGGCCCTAGGCTCAAGGCTGTAGAGAGTGATCACGGGCCCTAGGCCCCGGGCTGTAGAGAGTGATCACGGGCCCTAGGCCCAGGGCCATATAGAGTGATCACGGGCCCTAGGCCCAGAGGGCAGTAGAGAGTGTTCACGGGCCCTAGGTCCAGGGCTGTACAGAGTGTTCACTGGCCCTAGTCCCAGGGCTGTAGAGAGTGATCACGGGCTCTAGGCCCAGGGCCGTATAGAGTGATCACGGGCCTTAGGCCCAGGGCTGCAGAGAGTGATCTAGGGCCCTAGGCCCAGGGCTGTAGAGAGTGATCATGGGCCCTAGGCCCAGGGCTGTAGAGAGTGATCATGGGCCCTAGGCCCAGGGCCATATAGAGTGATTACGGGCCCTAAGCCCAGGGCCGTATAGAGTGATCACGGGCCCTAGGCCCAGGGCGCAGTAGAGAGTCATCACGTGCCCTAGGCCCCGTGCTGTAGAGAGTGATCACAGGCCCTAGGCCCAGGGCTGTAGTGGGTGTTCACGGGCCCTGGGCCCAGGGCCGTATAGAGTGATCAAGGGCCCTAGGCCCAGGGGGGCTGTAGAGAGTTATCACGGGCCCTAGGCCCCGGGCTGTATAGAGTGAACACTGGCCCTAGGCCCCTGGATTTAGAGAGTGTACACGGGCCCTAAGCCCAGGGCCATATAGAGTGATCACAGGCCCTAGGCCCAGGGCTGTAGAGAGTGATCACGGGCCTTAGGCCCCGGGCTGTATAGAGTGATCACGGGCCCTAGGCCCAGGGCCGTGTAGAGTGATCACGGGCCCTAGGCCCAGGGGGGCTGTAGAGAGTGAAAACGGGCCCTAGGCCCCGGGCTGTAGAGAGTGATCACGGGCCCTAGGCCCAGGGCTGTAGAGAGTGATCATGGGCCCTAGGCCCAGGGCCATATAGAGTGATTACGGGCCCTAGGCCCAGGGCCGTATAGAGTGATCACGGGCCCTAGGCCCAGGGGGCAGTAGAGAGTCATCACGTGCCCTAGGCCCCGTGCTGTAGAGAGTGATCACAGGCCCTAGGCCCAGGGCTGTAGTGAGTGTTCACGGGCCCTAGGCCCAGGGCCGTATAGAGTGATCACGGGCCCTAGGCCCAGGGGGGGCTGTAGAGAGTTATCACGGGCCCTAGGCCCCGGGCTGTATAGAGTGAACACGGGCCCCAGGCCCCGGGCTGTAGAGAGTGTTCACGGGCCCTAAGCCCAGGGCCATATAGAGTGATCACAGGCCCTAGGCCCCGGGCTGTAGAGAGTGATCACGGGCCCTAGGCCCAGGGCCGTATAGAGTGATCACGGCCCTAGGCCCAGGGCTGTAGAGAGTGATCACGGGCCTTAGGCCCCGGGCTGTATAGAGTGATCACGGGCCCTAGGCCCAGGGCCGTGTAGAGTGATCACGGGCCCTAGGCCCAGGGGGTCTGTAGAGAGTGAAAACGGGCCCTAGGCCCCGGGCTGTAGAGAGTGATCACGGGCCCTAGGCCCAGGGCTGTAGAGAAAGATCACGGGCCCTAGGCCCAGGGCCGTATAGAGTGATCACGGGCCCTAGGCCGCGGGCTCTATAGAGTGATCATGGGCCCTAGGCCCAGGGCCGTATAGAGTGATCACGGGCCCTAGGCCCGGGGCTGTTGAGCTTGATCACGGGCCCTAGGTCCAGGGCTGTAGAGAGTGATCACGGGCCCTAGGCCCAGGGATGTACAGCGTAATCACGGCCCTATGTCCAGGGCTGTAGAGAGTGATCACGGGCCCTATGTCCATGGCTGTAGAGAGTGGTCACGGGCCCTAGGCTCAGGGCTGTACAGTGTGATCACGGGGCCTAGGTCCAGGGCTTTAGAGAGTGATCACGGGTCCTAGGCCCAGGGCTGTAGAGAGTGATCACGGGCCCTAAGCCCAAGGCTGTAGAGAGTGATCACGGGCCCTATCCCAGGGCTGTAGAGAGTGATCACAAGCCCTAGGCCCAGGTCTGTAGAGAGTGATCACGGGCCCTAGGTCCAGGGCTTTAGAGAGTGAACATGGGCCCTAGGCCCAGGCCTGTAGAGAGTGATCACGGGCCCTAGGCCCAGGGCAGTAGAGAGTGATCATTGGCCCTAGGCACAGGGCAGTAAGGAGTGATCACGGGCCCTAGGTCCAGGGCTGTAGAGAGTGATCACGGGCCCTAGGTCCAGGGCTGTAGAGAGTTATCACGGGCCCTAGGTCCAGGGCTGTAGAGAGTGATCACGGGCCCTAGGTCCAGGGCTGTAGAGAGTGATCACGGGCCCTAAGCCCAGGGCTGTACAGCGTGATCACGGGCCCTAGGTTCAGGGCTGTAGAGAGTGATCACGGGCCCTAAGTCCAGGGTTGTAGAGAGTGATCACGGGCCCTATGTCCAGTGCTGTAGAGAGTGATCACGGGCCCTAGGCCCAGGGCTGTACAGTGTGATCACGTGCCCTAGGCCCAGGGCTGTACAGTGTGAACACGGGCCCTACGTCCAGAGCTGTAGAGAGTGATCACGGGCCCTAGGCCCAGGGCTGTAGAGAGTGATCACGGGCCCTAGGCCCAGGGCTGTAGAGAGTGATCACCAGCATTAGGCCCAGGGCTGTAGAGAGTGAATACGGGTCCTAGGTCCAGGGCTGTAGAGAGTGATCACGGGCCCTAGGCCCAGGGGGGGGGGCTGTAGAGAGTGATCACGGGCCCTAGGCCCAGGAGGGCTGTAGAGAGTTATCACGGGCCCTAGGCCAAGGGCTGTAGAGAGTGATCATGGGCCCTAGGCCCCGGGCTGTAGAGAGTGATCACGGGCCCTAGGCCCATGGCTGTACAGAGTGATCACGGGTCCTAGGCCCAGGGCTGTAGAGAGTGATCATGGGCCCTAGGCCCAGGGCTGTAGAAAGTGATCATGGGCCCTAGGCCCAGGGCTGTAGAGAGTGATCATGGGCCCTAGGCCCAGGGCTGCAGAGAGTGATCACGGGCCCTAGGCCCAGGGCTGTAGAGAGTGATCACGGGCCCTAGGCCCAGGGCTGTAGAGAGTGATCACGGGCCCTAGGCCCAGGGCTGTACAGAGTGATCATGGGCCCTAGGCCCTGGGCTGTAGAGAGTGTTCATGCCCCTAGGCCCAGGGCTGTAGAGAGTGATCACGGGCCCTAGGCCCAGGGCTGTAAAGAGTGATCACGGGCCCTAGGCCCAGGGCTGTAGAGAGTGATCACGGGCCCTTGGCCCAGGGCTGTAGAGAGTGATCATGGGCCCTAGGCCCAGGGCTGTAGAGAGTGATCATGGGCCCTAGGCCCAGGGGGGCTGTAGAGAGTGATCATGGGCCCTAGGCCCAGGGGGGCTGTAGAGAGTGTTCACGGGCCCTAGGCCCTGGGCTGTATAGTGTGATCACGGGCCTTAGGCCTAGGGCTGTTCAGTGTGATCATGGGCCCTAGGCCCAGGGCTGTGCAGTGTGATCACGGGCCCTAGGCCCAGGGCTGTACAGAGTGATCATGGGCCCTAGGCCCAGGGCTGTACAGTGTGATCACGGGCCCTATGCCCAGGGCAGTATAGAGTGATCACGGGCCCTAGGCCCAGGGCTGTACAGTTTGATCATGGGCCCTAGGCCCAGGGCTGTACAGTGTGATCACGGGCCCTAGGCCCAGGGCTGTACAGAGTGATCATGGGTCCTAGGCCCAGGGCTGTACAGTGTGATCATGGGCCCTAGGCCCAGGGCTGTAGAGAGTGATTACGGGCCCTAGGCCCAGGGCTGTAGAGAGTGATCACGGGCCCTAGACCCAGGGCTGTAGAGAGTAAATAATAATAATGTTATTGGTTTTACGTCCCTTTTAACTACCCTGGCTTTTAGAGACGCCGGGGTGCCGGAATTTTGCCCCGAAGGGGATCTTTAACGTGCCAGTAAATGTACTGACACGGCTCCCTCGCATTTGCGCACCCTCAAATTCCAGCTGACTGCGCCAGGTTTCGAACCTGAAACCTTGGGCTCAGCAAGCGAGAACGTTACCCCTGATCCACGCAGCCAGTCACTGTAGAGAGTGATCACGGGCCCTAGGTCGAGGGCCGTATAGAGTGATCATGGGCCCTAGGCCCAGGGCCGTATAGAGTGATCACGGGCCCTAGATCGAGGGCCTCCGGGCCCTTCCATTTTTTCAACCTGTTAAGTCACATTATTTTGGAAGCATCAAGCTTGACTTTGTTTAACCCATTTAGCACGGCCATATTGAATAGGCTATCAGTTCTTCAGCCACTGAACCTTTTGCCTCCCATTGCTGTTGGTTTACTTCAAGATTTTGATCATTGTGTATTTAAAATTGCATTTTAGTTGTCTCTGACCGTGTGGGGGCTCCACAAGGATCAGCCGTTCTTCTTTGAGACAAGTATAGGGTAGGCAGCAAGCAAACCGCCCCAGCTTCGCCCGGTATCTTTAACGGTTTGCCCAGAGTAAGCTTAAAAGGTGCACGGATGGCATGTTTTTCTTCGACTCGATTCACTGAAATCGTTACTGCTCGGCTTCCTTTGGTCATAAACGAATGTTTTTCTACAGAAATCTTCCTCCAGAAATCCTTTACACAATGGTGAACGCCGCATCAAAATCCATCCAGTGGTTCTCAAGATTGTCCGTTACATCCAAGAATCGTGGACTTTGTAGGGAAATGTGGAATTTATCAGAGTTTGAATTACAAACTTGCCATCTTATAAACGTATCCCCAAGTTCCCTGTGCTATAAATGAAATGGAAACTCTGACAACTTTGCTATTATTTTCCCCAGCTGGGAAGCGAAATACACAATGGATATTTAGACTATAAAATGCGTTATAGTTCTCCTTGTAAGTTAATGTTTCGTATACTTTTCATGGGGTGCATTTACATTGAGCAGTATTATGAACAAAATTGCAAATGGTTTAGAAATACATTCGAGTGACGAGCCCCTCAGCAAGTGCGGACCCCGGGGCTGAAGCCCCACTTGCCCCTCCCTCTCGTTGGGCCTGGGAACGCCAAGGATTAGCTGCGGATACGTTGTCATTCAAATGTTCTGTGATTTAGGGATACGACCCAAAGACTCCTGGCTGTGGTCTGAGGAATGGAAGGGGTCCACTCATCCTCGAAAAGATAACTAAGCATAGGTGGATTGGAGTCTAAACGCAAGCATCTTAGAAGGGGCTTTCCGTGGGTTTCCACTTCTTCTTTAGGTGAGTTCCGCGGTAGTGGCACTAGTAAAATGTTTAAGTACAATTTGGAAGTACCCGTTGAGCCTCGGACCTGTACAGTTGCAGGTAAAATTATGAAGTGCCAGGCTTCGTATTGTTCCGATCAACGCTGCTTAAAGATGAATTATTGTGTGTTCATGAAAGGGCGCTGCCCAACCGGAGACAGATAGTAAGAGGCCTAAAGCTCTACATCGCTTCGTCAATGCATAAAAATAAAATGCAATTCCGCAAGTCTTGGATATCGTAACATCATCGTGAGGAATCTCTTTCTTTGAAGACTCACCGTAGTGTCACGAGAACTGCTGTCCGTGGTTTGCGCACAGCTCCTCCTGAACGATATTTTTAAAGCTTTCATTAACTCGATTCATAGCAACACTAACAACATTATTTATTAGTTTCTGTATTCAACAGAACTTCATGTATTCTGTAATCAGAGAAAAGGGCTGTCCAAAGGCCGTTCTGGTGTACAGCATTCCGAGGTCATCAAGGAAGGAAAACTTCTAAATTCTGAAACAAATTCCCTTTAGCAGTTTCAATATCCCATGACTCGTCAACTACAGTAGCTACCAGAGATTGTCCTGGGACCTCTTAGGCGCTCACCTCAAGCTTCAACTCTTCCCACAGGTTCTCAATGGGATTCAGATCCAGAGTAGTTCGAGAAGTTCTATATCTGATCCTTCATCCGAACGGCCCTGTTAGTGTGGAACGGTGGCATAGAGTTCAGTGTAAGCATCACGTAAGAGCCGATGTTCTAATAAGAGCTCTTCTACCGCGGCCGAATCGAGCGGTTCGCGAAGAAGCTGGGAAGCCAGCAGTATTACCGAGAAGAAAGGAAGGGCGTTATCTCAGTCTCTTCAATCAAATCGGCATCCTACTCCATTTGCACCGTTCCCCCAGGGGCTCACATCTTGTGGGACGTGGGTTGGCGACCACGGGACCCCAGCTGAGTCCGGCATTGCTTCCACTTACTTGTGAAGGGCTCCTCTCAGTCTTCTTTCCTGACGACCTCCCTTAGTCAACTCTTGTTCTTTTCCGACCCCGACGGTATTAGGGTATCCGAGGCCTAGGGAGTCTTTCACTTTCCCGCCTTAATTGGCCCTTGTCTCATCTTTCCTGATCCCTCCTCCTTCGAGGGGTAAGACCTCTTGTTTTCTTTTCATTATATTTCCTTTTCTCTTTAAGATTCCCGCACTGTTTGTGGTACTTGGCTCCCCGTGTATCTAAATTCCCTTTAGCATTCTTTTCATCTACACTACATTTTGTAGGTATTTTTAATCTACGTTGCATTTTGTAAGTTTTTTTCGATCTAAATTGCATTTCTTGATTGTTTTCAACCTCAATTGCATTTTGTAAAGATTGACAATCAAAATTGCTTTTTAGTAAGTCTTTCAATGTAGGAGCAGGACATTTTAGTGAGTATTTTGAATTTCAATTGCAGTTTGTAAGTATTTTCAACCAAAACCACGTTTCGCAAGCATTTAAAATCTAAATTGCATTTTGTGTGGTGGGCATTTTGCAAGTATTTTGATTCTCAATTGCATTTTGCGGGTATTTTGAATCTAACTTACATTTTGTCAAGTATTTTCAATCTAAATTGCATTTTGTAAGTATTTTGAATTTCAATTGCACTTTGTGAATATTTTGGATTGGAAATGGGATCTTTCAATCTGAATTGCAATGTGTAGGCTATTTTCAATTTCACTTACATTTTGTAAGTATTTTATTTGCATTTTGTAAGTATTTTGAATTTCAATTGCATTTTGTAAGTATTTTGAACCTAGCCTACATTTTGTGTGTATTTTTCAATCTATTCCTTTTGTGAATCTTTTCGTTCTAAATTCCCTTTTGTACGAACATTTTGTGAGTTGTTTCAAACTGAGTTCCTTTTTGTAAGTATTTTCCGTCTCACTTAATTTTCGTTCTGGTTTCCATTTCATTGTCATTTACGCTATCACCCAGATCACTAGGGGCCGATAACCCAGATGTTAGGCCCCTTAAAACAACAATTATCATCATCATTTGCTCCGTAGTTGAAACTCACACGTTTTCAGGCCCTTCGCATCTGTCTCTATCCACAGTGTTGGGCAGTCCTGCCTCTCTGAAAGCTCGGAGTCTTCTCTTCGCTCGGTCATGGAGCTTACAACAGCCCCCCCCCCCCCCGCCCCCCACTCATAAGCTAACGTTGTGTGTAGTACGGTAAATCTGGTAAACGCGTAAGAATAATATCAGGCAGAAACAATGTTCATATCGTTTTATCTTCAGGTATACTATAAACTGGACTCGAAATACATTCAGCGTTTTCTGAAGTCATATCACTATGGCGTATGCTTGGAATCATACTTCGAGACTGCCTCAAATAGCCAACTCCTGTCGGGTATCACGATGCAGCCAACACCGTCCATTCAAAGCTTTTTCTTCGAGACATTTGCATATCAAAGCCCTTTTCTTCTGTCACACGTCTACAAACACGTCTTATAAGATATGAACTCGTTGGCCTTATTACACTAGGACAGCCAATCGCTGCCGTGCTCCGCGATCACTGGCTGCTCAGACTGGTGGCCAGGCGTTGTAGCAGCCACGACTACTACTGTAGGTTAGTGCGTATCTGATCGTTCTACTGCAATCTGTTGTCTTGTCGGTAAGTGAACCGGCAATGGAAAACGCATAAAACGTGGATTTTGACATTCGCAAGCTATTGAAAGTCTTACAATCGTCTGCACAATACTCATCAAAAAGTGTCTAGTACAACCCTTTAGATCAGGGGTTCCCAACCTGGGGGGGGGGGGGGGGCTTTATAAAGGGGGGCGTGAAGTGATTTCCGAATTAAGGTTTTTTAACTCGAAAATTACAATTTTGTAAAATAAACATTTTTCGAATCTCTCCAAGTGATTGTCGCACCAAGTCATACGTTCAAAAGCACTGGTAATTGCCAACTGTCGGCACAAATCTCTGCGGAGCCGGGAGGTTGGGGGTGAAATAAGCAATTTGCTGTGTTGTAAGGAGCAAAATGATTCCAATTTTATCGTCTCGTTGGCATATCTTTGTGATTTCTTTGAAGCTTTGAACAGTTTGAACTTTAAGCTCCCAGGCATAAACTCCAATATTATGCATTCCTGGAAAAAATACAGTTATGGAAACGCCGGCTTCAGTTGAACAACTTCTGATCCTTTCACCGCCTTAATGAAATTTTGCCGGAAAATGAACATGATCGTAATAAACTTAGGTGCAAATTCAGTCACATTTGGATTACCTGGCACAAGAATAAAACTTCTACTTTCCTGATATCTCGTCGGAAGAATGGTCCTGGATGTCAACAAGAAATTTGTTTGCCATTGACATTGAAGCACTGCCAGCACAGCTTCAAGAAGAAGCTATAGATTTGAAGTGTGAATCAAATCTAAAAGATGATTCTAAAATATTAGTATTGGATGACTTTTGGGTAAACTGTCTTGCAGTGTATCCTGTAACAGCCAAATTTGCACTGTGTGTCATTGTCCCATTTTCAAAGACATATTTATGCGAACAAGATTTTCAACGCTGAGTCTCATAGAAACAAAGCAGCGCTGTTGATGTTGCAAGTGATCTCCGCTGTGCTCTGTCAAATATCAAACCAAACATTCCGAATATTACCAAGAGAAAACAGTGTCAACCCTCACACTGAAGTAGGGGGGGGGGGGGGGGGGGGGGCAAGGCCGGTTCTGCCCCACCCATTTTATTTGTACCCGACTGTACATGTTAAATAATTAATATCTGGTGAACCCATGGTCGGATGTTGACAAATGAGGTGTCGTTGGACTCGAGCTGACGTCCTCTTTTCTACGGACCACTCGTTATATTTTTCATTTTTTTTGAAAAATGTTGTTTTTGAAAATAGGCGATAGTTTAAAAACCAAACATGATAGAACGTTGTGCCATGGTTGAGACGAATGATCTTTATGTCCTTTGTATTTTATAATAAAACTTTTTTACTTTTGATGTTTTTTTGAAAAAAGTTCAATTTTGAAATTCTTTTATTTTGGAAACTATAATTTTTACAAATAAGTTTGTTTGACATAAATGAAAGATCCCTACCTCCTCTACTTCCAAAATAAATTTCAAGTGTCTAGGATAAAAATGGAAAAAGAGTAGTGTGAAGGACAGTTCTAGGACTCCCCCTACTTCCATATAAACTTTGGCGATATCTCCCGAACGCATGGTCGGATTTTAACGTACGAGGTATTGTTGGCGTTGGGATGATGTTCTGTTGGCTAAGAATGTATGTTGGTATTTAAAAATAAATCTTTGAAAATGTTTGTTTTTTGGATTGGCACTATTTTGGAAACGGTGAATTTTGGAAAAAGGTTTGTTTGACGTTAATGAAAGGTGGGTATGCCCTCTAGGCGGGCAGCAAGTTTCAAGGGTGTAGGAGGAAAAACAAAATGATAGCCTACTTTCTCGCGAACATTGGTGATCATTGGCGAACGAATGGTCGGAATGTAACAAATGAGGTGTCGTTGGACTCGAGCTGACGTCCTCTTTCCTAAAGACCACTCGTTATATTTTTCAAAAAATTTTTGAAAAATTTTGTTTTCCAAAGCAGGCGATAGTGTGAAAACCAAACATGATAGAATGTTATGCCATAGTTGAAACGAATGGCCTCTATGATCTTTATTTTTTATAATAAAACTTTTTATATTTTGAGAATTTTTGGAAACAGTTAATTTTGAATTTTTACTAATTTGGGAACTAACGCGTTGACAAATAGTGATTATAATAATAGTGATATAGATCATGCTGCTTATGATTATGATAGTGATAATGATCCGAAACAAGACAATAACGTTTTCATGCCTATTGTTCACCGTGGAAGAAAAAAGATCTACAACAAGCTTTGTTTTTAAAACTATAACACACTATCGTAAAGGCAAAGACTTGTATTAAGTGTGCTTTTTATTGTCATAATCATGTATACTCCGCAATGTTAAATATTCTGACTTCTATAGAAAATAAAACAACATTGTACCATTATTTTCATTTATTTACAAACTTTATATACATTTTTTTGGTTTCATGATAATATTTTAAAGACAATACTAAACACTAAAACATTATTATTCTATACACATATTTTTCTTTCAGTCCATTGTCATGACTTATATCTTCCGTTATTATTTGACTTTTTATTTATTTAATTAAAACGAATCATGCACCTGTTGTTTTTAAAACCTTCATAAATCAAGTGTACAGGTTGTACAGCATTATTGACTTCATCAAAAACAATCTCCGACATATCATTATACCGTGTAGGCAGAAATGTCTCAATGTTTTCACATACACAAAGTACACGATCACCATATGCTGTTTTCAATTTTCGAATCTTGATAATGTGGAATGGAATATGCGTTGGCAATTCGCTGAGCTTCTTTGTCTCTAAGCCACATGCTTGACCCACAGCATTCAAAACATTCATTGTAGTAGTATATAAACAAAAGAAAAGCATATCTATTACACTCTATAACAGCTTTAATAATATTGTGCAATTAGGGATTTTGCACTATGCATGGCTAATAAATTTTACTATTTATGCAAGAAATGCCCTAACTGTAGCAGTTACTGCTTTTCTGCATATAGCACAAGTGTTGAGTTCTAATGCACACTTGACACAGGCTATCATGTGTCCACAAGGCAAAAATACAACACCTAGTTCATCTTGAAAACAAATTTTACATAATTGTTGGTCACACTTTTGTATCTGTTCGTGAGACAAGTCTTTTTTTTTCAGCCTCATGTATTTGCTCCGCATGTTCTAACTCTAAAGGCACTTTTATGTCTTGTGCTGCAATCACGTTTTCTTTACGAATAGTGTTCACAAATTCCTGACCTTTAAGCAACCCCATGTATTTACAGTTAGGTAACCAACGAGCGTGTTGCACAAAAGGGTCATCAGTCATTTGCCAATCCTTTAAAGCAAATCCCCAATAAAAACATATTGTTTTATCCCCTTTACCAGTATAAAACAATCCAGCTTCACTTAGCTCTTTGGTAAGATGTTTTAATATTAATGGCCACACATTTTTATAAGATTCTAAACGTTTTTCAACAGAGCTCTCCTCTGGGTGTGCTAGTGCTTTAGTCGTGCAAACTCCCAATTTTTCAAAAGAACATGCCAATTCAACACTGTCTATGGCATATGGACCACATATATCGACACTACCGTTGTTGGCTGGTAATTCATTATTATTATTATTATTATTATTATTTATTTGTGGTTCAGCAACGTAAGTATCGGCCAATGGTCTTGTGGTTCGGTAAAATGAATACACGGGTATTTTACCCACTTGTTTTCCAAGCATGTAAGGACAACAAGGAGACCATCGCAAATGGTCTCTAAAGGGATCATCCCCTTCTTCCCAGTGTGAATGTTCAATACGACAAAACACACAGCGCACCACATCTTCTCGGTTCAAGTAAAAAAAAGGCTTTTGCAAGTTTATGTGTCGACAAAAAGCCTGCAGGCCAGGATTCAAATGTTAACCAACGATCATGTTCTGATTTTAAATTTAACCCACGTGGTAAACCAACTTGCTCACTTGTTGTATTTGGTACTAACGCCATGTGTTATAATAAAACTTTTTTCTTATTGTAAGTTATTAACGTTGCACAGAGTACTTTAAAGCACAATGTATGCTTGTTCACTGTCTGTTCATTACGTTAATGGCGCATGATGATACCTAAGAGCAAACAAAATAACCAATCACTCACTCAATCAATCAATCAATCAATCAATACTTGTAAATAGAACTTTAACGTTAATTGGCATTAATATATCAAAACACCATAAAATTATAATAAACTGTATGTCGGCACTAACATTAACCCATGTACTATGTTTCTTTTTATAAAGCTGCAGTCATTTACATTCCCCTTTAACCAATACATAAACAAAAAATAATAATGTCATGTCATTTTGTTCAGATTATCATGTTCAAACCTGTGAATATTCGTTGAGTTCATAGGGTACAAAGTTCCTCATTTTTCTACTAGAAAGCGCTATAGAGTTTAAGGAGATTAGATATCTAACATCTAACCTCCTTGTCATTCATAGTCAAGGAACAACTAAATTCGACATGCAAGCTACCCTCTGTGTGTCAAATAACAAAGCTTGCACCCGGCACCGAGGCCATACGATATTAATATTATTATTAATATTATATTATTTATATTATTATAGGGAACGACATGTCAGTTAAATTAAAATTTTTGTTTTTTACAAAATCCAATATGGCCTTGTACTTTCCCGGTAAACAACCAATATGGTCTTGTACCGGTTGCCAATAGATAGTCATTGATCAAGAAAGCAATCATCGTCCTAGTCATGTACAGGTAATGAATTTTTTGTCTACGACTTTTCAGTAGTGGTTAAATGGAATAGCATTTTATGTTAGGCTTACCTGAGTTTTAAATAGTTCACTGCCTGGAAACAATGGTTGCACTTTACTGCGTCTCGGGTTTTCAGCGACTGCTACGGCGGTAAGGCTTTTCTTTCCAAGTTTCTAAAAATAAATAAAATAAACCGTTATAAATACCTAAATTCAGGTTAATACATGCATTTCATAAAATAAAATATGAAACTAAAAATGAAACAAGTTAGTTTAAAAAAATTATCCCACCTTCACTTGCAGTGGCTTGTTGCTGTTTCCTTCTAGCGGGCTCAAAAGTAAACTGGTTTCTTGTATCTCAGACATGTAAGGTATGCCGGTTATCTGCAATAAAATAAATTAAAAGATCATTAATTACCTAATCAATAACTACAAATTTAAGGTTCATTCGCATGACATTATTAAAATAATCATTCATAAGTACTTACCAAAAAATAAAAGGATTTTTCTTCCACAGCTCTACTGTATACGTCCGTGTGCTAAAATGGCAAGTGCATGACTAACGTAATCGTTATCAGTTAGCCTAGCAACAGAAAAAGTTGTATTTTCTCAACCTTTTGACCTTGAATGGTTCTCTGTCTCTCTCTCTCTCTCGCACGTGTTCCCACGCCTCGTCACATTCCTCAATCTGAATGAAATTCGTATTCCTTATACTAGTTTTATGTTTTTAATAAAGAACCAAAATGGTTGCCTCTTATACATCGGTAGTATGGCTGTCTAGGAACCAAAATGGCGGTTTGTCTCTCTGTTAAATCTTCAGACCTGCTAGCCAACACGAGGCAAGTAAGCTGATATCACACTTCCTGCTGGCGTAGATATTCCTGCCTCGTCAGCACCAGCAACAGCTCTCACGAGGCCTCTGGCTAGGTACAATATTCAGTCTCCAGTGAGCTGGACTGTTTGCGTGTTAGCATTCAAAACATGTGTGTGTCTTATTATTATTATTATTATTATTATTATTATTATTATTATTATTAGGGGGCGTGGTGGCGCAGCGGTCAAGCTGTATGCCTCTCACCAAGGCGGACCGGGTTCGATTCCCGGTCAATGCATGTGAGATTTTCGATGTGAAATGCCATGTCCTGTGGTTCGGATTCCACGTAAAACGGAGGTCCCGTGGCTTATGATCGCGAGATTAACGGTCACGTTAAACTACAAGCTTCTTTCCTTCCTTTATTATTATTATTAAACATTTTACTGTAATAATAATTACTAGCAAGCGGCCATCCTCAATACATGATCTTGTTAACCACATACTTTCACCCTAAAACACATGACTTTACCCAGTTCAATATTTAGTTTATAACATTTCAGGCCAATGACCTTACCGTTTTGGCTCTTTGCGTACATGCACATGACTTGGTCGAGCAAATGTTATAGGTTTCCATATTCTAAAACCATTTACTGTGCCAGACAGCAGTCTCGCTTATTACCGTTTACTAGCATGTTAAAGATCCCCTTCAGGGGTAAAAAAACATCCTAGCACACTTAACACATTTTCAAGTATTCGTCTCTATCCGTCATAGGAAATATCACAAAACCAACCGTCAAGAGCTGCCCCGCCATCCCTCCAAAATAGCAATTCATATCTTCCGGTCACGGTCACCGAGATCGCCAACGTCTAAGAATCACTTGGTCATATCCTACAACCGTCTGTTGTGTCAGAGAGTGATCTCGCTCATCACCGTTAACTAAAACGTTAAAGATCCCCTTCAGGAGAAAAAAATCTTAGCATGCTTGTCACATTTCTAAATATTCGCCTTCATTCATTCGTCATAGGAAAAATATCAAAAAGCAACCCCTCGTTTTGCCATACATCGCCCCGTCGAAATAGCCATTTCCCGTATCCACCATGGCCAATCATAGCCTCGTTGTAACATACGTCAAGCGCTACCGGCTCTCTGTCTACAAACACTATTTTATTAAAAAAAACATTTAAAATGCATAGTTTTTTGTCCTAGAGACTTGACATTTATTTTAATGGTCGAGGAGGTAGGGACCTTTCATTTATGTCAAACAAACTTATTTGTCAACGTGTTAGTTTCCAAAATAGGAAACATTCAAAATTTATGTGTTTTCAAAAAATCTAAAAATATAAAATGTTTTATTATAAAAAATAAAGGTCATAGGGACCGTTCGTTTCAACTATGGCATAACATTGTATCATGTTTGGTTTTCAAACTATCACCTACTTTCGAAAACAAAATTTTTCCAAAAATTTTTGAAAAATATAACGAGTTGTCTTTAGGAAAGAAGACGTCAGCTCGAGTCCAACGACACCTCATTTGTTAAATTCCGACCATTCGTTCGCCAATTATCACCAATGTTCGCGAGAAAGTAGGCTATCATTTTGTTTTTCCTCCTACACCATTGAAACTTGCTGCCCGCCTAGAGGGAATACCCACCTTTAATTAACGTCAAACAAACCTTTTTCCAAAATTCACCGTTTCCAAAATAGTGCCAATCCAAAAAACAAACATTTTCATAGATTTTTTAAATACCAACATACATTCTTAGCCAAGAGAACGTCATCCCAACGCCAACAATACCTCGTACGTTAAAATCCGACCATGCGTTCGGGAGATATCGCCAAAGTTTATATGAAAGTAGGGGGAGTCCTAGAACTGTCCAATTAACACTACTCTTTTTCCATTTTTTTTTCCTAGACACTTGAAATTTATTTTAGAGGTAGAGGAGGTAGGGACCTTTCAATTATGTCAAACAAACTTATTTGTAAAAATTATAGTTTCCAAAATAAAAGAATTTCAAAATTGAACTTTTTTCAAAAAAACATCAAAAATAAAAAAGTGTTATTATAAAATATAAAGGACATAAAGATCATTCGTCTCAACCATGGCACAACGTTCTATCATGTTTGGTTTTTAAACTATCGCCTATTTTCAAAAACATTTTTCCAAAAAAATTGAAAGAGGACGTCAGCTCGAGTCCAACGACACCTCATTTGTCAACATCCGACCATGGGTTCACCAGATATTAATTATTTAACATGTACAGTCGGGTACAAATAAAATGGGTGGGGCAGAACCGGCCTTGACCCCCTACTCACTGACATTTGTTGACTAATTTAAGGATTTGTTGTAAAAGTGTGTGTGTGTTTTTTGTTGTGCTAGAATGAAGTTAGTAAGTAATAGACAGACCTATTCCATTATGTAGTGTTATTAGGTTAGGTCTACAGTATATCCTCAGCGTCAATCGAAGAGGTTGTAGAAGCGATGAGTGGGGGGGAGGGGGGAAGGGGGGAGTGGGGAGGGGAGCTCGATGAACTCCCGTATCTGAAAAGGGGGGCGTCAGCTGACAAAGGTTGGGAACCACTACTTTAGATTGTATTAAAAATAGAATAGGATGTAGGCCTACTTGCAACGTTCTTTTCCTTCGCCTCCTCCTTTTCAACAGTAGCATAAGGAGAAGCATGTACTCATCATTAACTTAATTTAATAATAACTCCTCTCATGTACAACTTGTCTCTTCCTCACTGGTCGAACAGACACTGAGCTACAAAGTCTAGTGGTGACTACTTGGCTGCCGGCGCGCCAGCACCACCAGCCGCGCGACATGGCTGTCTCGTGTAACAAGGCCCTTTAATAGATTAAAGTAAAACCAAAAAACGTTGCCTAACCGAAAAAAGTATAGGCCTACACCAGCATTTGAACTCCTGACCTCTTGATTTGATATTCTTACTCACCAAATCTTACCCCTGAGCTAAAGCTTTAAGTACACACTCCTTGTTACTCTCCGTGGTGGCACGAGCTACTATTAGGCTTAGCTGTGCTGTTGCGAAACAATCCATAACGTGCCATTCATAGTTCGCCCAGTATTATTCATTTTACCGTTCACAGTTCGCAATATAACTTGCGTCTAACACGAGTAGCGCGCCCAATGCTGACTGCAATAACCTTGCAGTGCTGCACAACGACCAGATTTCTTTAAGAAAAATAATTAATACCGTAATAATATTTATGTTCAACGATGTCGAAATGTAAATATTATATGTCAGAAAACTGTACTCTAATGAGGCTCATTACAATACAAGTTTTCATTATGGGACAGTTTCTCCCACCAATCAGAGCGCAAGAAACAGTTGTTTGACCAATTAGGTAAGGCTAGCATCGCACCTGCGCTGAGTTCCAAGGCCTTCTAATTTAAATTTCACTGCGTTGCCTAGTGTCATAGTGGGGTAATCGAGGAGGCCATGGTCAAATGCGCTCTGTTCAGTACATAAAACTGGCGAAATCCCGACAGATATTTATGAATATTTATGTTCGAACATAATAGTACATTATGCAACGAGCCTATAATGGTTATAATTAAGACACGAGTATTTTTATAAAACGAGCGTATGCGAGTTTTATAATTTCCATACGAGTGTCTTAATTACCATTATAGGCGAGTTGCATACGACTGTTTATGTTCGACGATAATTATAACTTTACTATATGTTTTAACATAAATATTCATAAGTATCTGTTGAGAGTCAGCCACTTGAATTTTGTGGTCGTAGTTCGAGCGCTGGGTATAATATCTCTGTCTTTCAAGATCTCTGAAAGACCGGCGCATGCGCTCTGTGTGCTTGCAATGCCATATGTTTACATCTGCCGTCCCTCAGTAATATTGTCACCGGAGTCGTTAGAAGGCAATGTGCTGTGTAGAAATTAGCGTTGGTGATATTAAGGTACAGTGCTATTTCTTGTCTCATATTCGCCAGTTTATTTATGCGAGCATATGGACGGTGCGTATTCCATGTCGGTAATTTATTATTGTTCGATGTTGTGTTTATGTCCGACATGTTGGATTTTGAGCGCATGCGCGAATGTATCGTTACCTAATTGGTCAATGAACGAGCTCTGATTGGCTGGAGAAACTGTATCGTAATGAAAAACAGTGTTATAATGACCATCATTATGATACAGTTTTCTGACACATAATAGTGAGGGTCGAACATAAAATAGTTATAATAATTATCGTCGAACATAAACAGTCGTATGCAACTCTCCTATAATGGTAATTAAGACACTCGTATGAAAATTATAAAACTCGGATACGCTCGTTTTATAAACATACTCGTGTCTTAATTATTGCCATTATAGGCTCGTTGCATAATGTACTATTTTAGTAATAAAAGCTGTGCGTTTCTTTTTACATGTATAGGAATTTATAATTTTGTTCTTTAATAATTGAGGAAATCTTATGGTAAGTTATTGTGTGTGAACTGTTCGAGAAAGCGAAGCAGCGCTCGTCCGTTTGGTCGTTGCCAGGCCCAAGCGCCGACCAGAGCTTCAATAGTGAAGGGCATGGCAGAGTAAGCCCTATCCCAACAGTTAACTCGGGTGGTCGTTGCCCGCTGATTGCAACAAGGGAGCCCCGTCGACTGCCGATACTACAGTATATCTTGCGTTCTTGTGACACTCGCCCTCTTAGCCTGCAGTATATAACTTACGTTGTTTTGTTCTCTTGAAGGTTTTCATGTAGACTAACTTATAATCCATTTAATCCGATGACAATGTGATGTTTTATGAACTGCGGCATTCTTGATGAGTGAGGTAGCGTACATCTGATTTATTGCGCAATTGAATACAGTCCCCCCCCCCCCTTAATGAAAATAGTGCTACACCCAGAACAATTATCCGCCAGCCGCCACTGGCAGACTGTACTCCGTCATCGCTCGTCCCGCAACGCTGCAGCTGCTATGATCAGCGGCACTCGTATCTTGTAAGGTCAATAGGCTTGCAGCACTGTACACTAGGACAACTCGAAGCGCTCCTTCCCAATCCCAGCCACATGCACTAGTAGATACCAAAATAACACAACTTAACCGACAGATTCCATACTCACAGCCATGTACACGGGGCTGAATACCACTACCATGACGAATTGAGTTCCAGTGCGCCCCTCTGTTGGCTAGCGCTAGCGGCGCAAATCCCCAACGCTATTACAACAAATCGTTTGTTTAGACTTATGAATAATACTGTGGAAAAGTTAATATTAATATTATCAGTTCCCATATAGAACTATCTTTTAAAACCTTCCGTTAGTCACGCATTGGTCTGACAGCTCCATAGTTCGTTTTAGTTTTAACTAGCAACCCGCCCCGGCTTCGCCCGGGAACAATTATGAATGCTTTACGTGATAAGCGCTTTTTTTTCGATGTCAATGAACCTCGACCTATAGGCCTATCCGTTTTACGTCTCGGCATGATGGTTTAAAATCACTGACTGGACTATTCATTATATTATCAAGGAGATACAAGTGCAACAAATTCTTGTCAGGCGCGTTTTAAGAATGGCGAGGTGCATGAAATCAAATCTCCGTTCCGTCCAATCTTAACTTGACTCTATTTTTCGGAACGAAAAGTTCACAGGTGAAATGAAGAAAGCCGAGTTGCACTTCCAGGGAACTCCAAACACAACCACTCTTCTCTGAAATCTTAACTCAACACGACTCGACAGTTTGCTGCTGGCTGTATCTGGGGTAATAGGCTCGCCTACTAGCTAGCTCGTAAATTGTCGCCTCAGTAATTGAATGGGGATTGTTGGAAGAAATGAAAACGTAAAACCACTTATAGTGGGCGATGTATTAAAGATAGAGATATGCTCTCCTGGACTTTTTTGTAGAACTTTTCATCCTGAACAATTCTTACACTCATAGTATATTGATATTTTTAACGGTTTGCCCAGCGTAAGCTTAAAAAGCGCACGGACGCCAAGTTTCTTTCGACTTTTTCACGGAAATCGTTACTGCTTGGCTTCCTTTGATCATAGATAAATTATTTTCTACAGAAACCTTCCTCGAAATATCCTTTACAGAATGGTGAAAACCGCATCAAACTCCATCCAGTGGTTCTCGAGATCAGCCGTGACATCCAGGAATCGGGGACTTCGTTTTATACTAAGTAGAGATATCAAGCCAACAGTTCAAGGTACGATCTTATCGTCTCGGCACATCTTACACAATACCTTAGTAAGCATTTTCCTGGAGTTGCGAAATGACGAGTCTACACGTGTAACATTTTGCCAGTGTGGGATTGATAGTATCAGCGTGCCCAATGATGTAACATTCTATCGGTGAGTTGCAGGTGTGCTGTTATACCGATTATTTGGCTTGGTACGTTGCCTTAGTGAATATCAGTAAAGAGATTGCGCCTTATGAAAAACCTAACGATGCAGATCAAGTGTGTCGCCTTCTGCTGAAAGATAACGAATCGCTAGTTCATGATTCAGTAATTTCAATGGAATTTGCGACTGATACTGAAGACAAAGTTGAAACAAGATCCGAAGACTCGGATACTCACCATGATATTGTTCAGGAGGACGGTAACGGAAGCGAAGAATTGGATGGTTGTTTATTTTATTGGCAGGTTGGCCATTATTATTATTATATGTCCGTCTCATTCTTGGCTATCACCGCGGAGGTCCGGGTTCGATTCCCAGCTCTGCCAAGAAATTTAATTCTGGTCTGAGGGCTGAAATGGTGTTCACTCAGCCTCGTGAGGCAAAACTGATAAGAGGCGCGATTTCTACCTCAGCTATCCTGGATGTGGTTTTCCGTGGTTTCCCACTCACACCTGGCAAATGCCGGGATGATACCTAACTGAAGGCCAAGGCCGCTTCCTACCCTAATCCTACCTCAATTCCAAATACACACACTACTACAGACATCACAATGACACAGGTTATCAGACAAATTCTACACACCCAAGCACATGGGGCTACGTGACCAATTTGTCGCAAATTCCCTAAAGAATCAATAACTATTATTATTTTAGGCCTATCATTATTAAGACGGATTATATATTTCTTCGTTCATGGTGGCCACTACTCCTGGAAAACCTGGAAATCCTGGAAAACCCCTGGATTTTTATTAGGTCTGGAAAACTACTGGAAAATGACAAAAAAAATTGAAAACTCCTGGAAAATAGCCACTGTTAATTAATTATAAAAATCTTTCCATCTTAAATCATACTCCCTCTGCGGTTTTGGGCGAGCACTCGATGGTTAACGAGAGAGATCTCCTCAGGCTACCTGTTTCTGTGTGTGAGAACACGAGAAACATATTGAGTATAGACAACTTCACCGCAATAAAATTGCAGGCGGAATTCTTTTCTCTTTTTAAAGCGGATATTTGAGTCACAAAGGCTTTTTTTAAAACAATTAAATCATTTGTGTGTAGGCTTGCGCATCAATAACGCAATCACTACTAATTTCTGTCAACACAACTGCTTTGGCAGCTTCGGTGGCGTAGTTGATAGCATGCTGAACTTCTATGCCCGAGATCGCGGGTTCAAATCTGGCCGAAGTCGTCGGATTTTTAAGAGCGTTAAAAATCCCTCAGTATGCCTTCCTTCGGAGGGGAAGTAAAGCCGGCGGTCCCATGTCAGAGATTTATGGCATGTTAAAGAACCTTCCACTAATTACACATGTGTGAAGCTAAATTGGATAGGTTGAGAATGTAAACAACGCTCTTAGGTTCCTACGTTCGTTGCCAAGAGCCGACTGCAGTGGCGTCTGGTAGCTAAGTTCTGACTAGTAGTCATTCACGGTGGCGTTTGGCAGCAAAAGTAGGAACTATTTGAAAAATTCAAAAGTCTGCAGTCCTTACTTGATTTAAAAAACAGATAACACACACCAATACAGTCATCACAGTTAAGACCGGTTATCAGACAGATTCTACACACACCCAAAGTACACGGGGCTACATGAACGCGTTATCGCAGCCCCTAAACTTAAGAACCAACCAACCAACAACTGCTTTATTTTGGTCTTGAAGTATTCAACCGATAAAGCCCCCCCCCCCCCGGACTCTCGCTTATTTTTAAGTCTGGAAAAATGAGATTTACTCCAGGAAAATTCCTGGAAAACTCCTGGAAAATCGTTGACCGATTTGAGTGGCCACTGTGTTTGTTTTAGGTAAGGATGGAACGATGTAGAACAAGTAACCATGGAAGGCTGCCTTCATTCCGTATCCTACTAGGCGCCTTTCGTGATTTTACCTCAGTGGATAGATATTTCGCTAAATTTTGAAAAATGTGTGTACTGATCCTGGTTTTAATTTCCACTTCACGCGAGGAAGTTCCACGTTCTCTCAGTTCACTACGAAACAGTCCGCCTTTATAATAATTAAATCTTCCGAATTATTTTATTTATTTAGCTTATGGCTAGAGATACAGGAGAATTTATATACAGTACGTATATCCAAATTCTGGATATAGCCAATAGTCTCTGGGGTCACGAGAGCAAAGTCACTAGCACTGCCACTGTACTTTCTTTTGCTGCACTCGGTGATGATTTGCACGATCGTCTGTTCTGTAGCACTACAGTCACACTCAGGCGTTGAAATTCTGTTCCACTTGTAGTGGAAGGCTGCACAATTCCCATGGTTGGTTCGCTTCCGGTTCAATATGGACCATAGTCTACGAGGGAGGTTGAAACCAGGTGGCGGAGTCTTCTTCATAGGAGGCATTAATGAACAACATTTTGTTGTTAGTAGGGGGGTGAGGCGGTTTCTGCCCCACTTCAGAACATACATGTCGTTACTACTAAGCCTCAGCCATGTAATATTTGTCAATATCTCTCGAACGCATGGTCCGATATTGACAAATGAGGTCTCATTGGACTCGAGCTGACGTCCTCTTTCCTATGGACCACTTGTTATATTTTTGATTTTTTTTGACAATTTTCGTTTTCGAAATTAGGCGATAGTATGAAAACCAAACATGATAGAACGTTGTGGCATGGCTCAAACGAATGGTCTTTATGACCTTTATTTTTTGTAATAAAACTTTTTTATTTTTATGTTTTTTTGAAAACACTCGAATTTTGAAAATCCTATATTTTGGAAACTAGGAAGTTTACAAAAAAGTCTGTTTGATGTAAATCAATGATCCCTACCCCCTCTACCCCCAAAATAAATTTCTCAAGTCTATAGGATGAAAACCTGGTAGTAGTGTGGTAGTGACAGAGCTGCCTCACTTCTTTTTGAACCCTCCTCGTATTTGCCCCGAACCTGATATCTCGCTAACCAATGGTCGGATTTGAACATACAGGGTGTCCTAGCACTCGTAGTGATGCCCCCTACTTTCCTATAGGCTCTTTATTTAATGAAAAGACCAAAACTAAAAGGTCATTCGCTTTTAATATCTCGCGAACCAATCATGCTAGGGGCATGTACGACGGGTCCAAGGACTCGGGCTGACGTCTTTTTTTGCTATGGACCACTCGTTATATTTTTTAAATAATTGGAAACTCGATTTTGGGGTAAACACGTGTTTGTTGTGATTTTTGCCGATATCTCACGAACCAATAACGCTAGAGACTTGTACGAGGTGTCCTAGGACTCGGGCTAACGCCCCCTTTCGAGTGTGGTAGATATTTTTTCCAAAAAATAAATCACAAAGGGCCTAACGCCATACATGTTGAAAAAACTTTTTCTTCTTCTTTACCTGTTTATAATGTTTATGAAGCGTGGTGGTTGAGAGAGACGATACTTCAGGGTGTGTGTTTCAACGAACCTGTCGCTGACCACGGTGGCTTTGTTCAATAGGTCAATCGATATTTCGACAGGTCGGTTTATGGCAGAGCAAGGGTGCGTTTTTTCACACATTTTACCTTTGACGTGTAAACGGTGATGAGAACTTGGTTCTATGTTGATCGAAGCGAGTAGAGAAAACAAACTTGCAGACGAGCAGGAGGTGAATGCCATTTGAGCTTATTGGAAGGCGCCGATCTGACTTGACAACAGGTGCAATGGAAAAATGACAATGACACTTGAAGGTGAAATAATCTGACCATCGTGGTGGCAGGGAAGAGCGAAAGGCATGTGAACACATGTGAAACCACATGAGGGCTAAACAAGTTACATCCTGTCTTGCTTCGTACGTGACAAAATGCAAGTCCATGTGAAATTTGATCTGCCACAGGTGTTCACCTTGGACGTTATCTGTCCACGTGCTCGATAACTGTTAACAAGTCACATCCTGTTTTGCTTCGTACGTGACAAAATGCAAGTTAACGTGAAATTTGAACTGCCACAGGTGTTCACCTTGGACGTTAGCTGTCCACGTGCCTGATAACAGAAACTTCAAAGCGTGGGAATCGCTGAATCAGTAAAAAGTATGATGCAACTTGTTGGAATGATGTCACAATCAATAGATAGGCAAGAGCTGCGAACAGCAGTGGTGGGAGGTGAAGGAAGGGAGAGGGGGAGGGGTAATATATGAGAGAACACAGGTGGAAAGAGAAAGAAATATGTGGAGCTGAGGACTGTACACATAGAGCTATAGGTGGTGTACAAAATGTGTGAATAAATAAAAGTACACAGGTTCACACAACATGTAATTTATTGATCCAAGAATTAAACGTATAGTTAAACCCTAACCATTTGACATAGAGTTTATTTCCATTTTGTTTCAACACTTTTTCCACAAGATAATGCTTAGGAAATGCTGTTTTCTGAAGTTCATGGGGATTAAATCTACCTTTTATGGGTTGACGGTTGAGGTCCTCGAGTAAATAGGTGACTGGAGTGTCCCAGTTGACTCGACGAATTCGAAATAGTTCAGTCCCCCACTGTGGTGTGTAGCCCTTATTGAAGGCAGACTTAAATTTACTCACACGAACAAAATCCCCAATTTTCAGTCGGTGACGTTTAGGATCGGCTGTTTTTATGGGGTTAAACAGTTTATCCAATGGCTGAATATTTTTAGTCACGAGGCGTGGCTTGGTCCCAATCGTTCTTTGTTTGGTGTCATTATAACGTGACACTAGCTCTGGCAACATGTCCAACCAGCGATACGTGCCCTGAGCGGTAAACGCTTTCCACATATGGGTTTTCAATGTTCGGTTGAATGGCTCGACCACACTGGCTTTGAGATTGCTGTATGTGGTGTAATGGTGAATATCCTTAGATTTGAGAAAACTGGAGAAATCCTTGTTGAAAAATTATTTCCCCTGGTCGGTTTGTAGCAGCTGAGGTTGACGTTTGGAGTGTTGAATAATATGTTGAATGGCCTTGGTAACTAGTGGACCAGACTTGCGACGCACAGGTTCAACAAATGCCATTTTGGAATAGACATCAATGACGGTCAACATATAGCGTACACCGTCGTTAACGTCAGCATAGGGTATCATTTCAACCAAGTCAGCCTGCCAAAGTTCATCCACACCTCGTGAAATCACCTTGAGTCGCCGATAGTGACGCCTAGCTGGGCGATGCAACTCGTGAGCAATACCCATTTTAATGGGTGAGGGCTTAAACAATAATTTTGGCATTTCGAAGTTCTTGTTCAATTTCTTGAATTTCCCAATCGTGACCGGTATGGCCAGCTTGACGTGAAGCATGCAACAACTGTAGCCGCTGGACGAGCTTATTGGGATTGTGCCAGTAGGTAACATCCACAAGGGGTTTTAATGGTTTAAATGTCACTCCCGAAGCGGACGCTTTACGACGAGTACTTTGACTAGTGGGAAACATTTTTGCAATGATGGTTTTATATTTTTGAGATATATTGGCATTCACTTGTTGCGTGGGATCATACTGTCTTTTGTGGGCATGGGTATCCAATAAAATGGATTTATATTTGTCAAGGTCCTCTGACGTATAATCATGGGAAGAGGGGGTCCGAGAAAAGAGCAGCCATAACAGTCCTGGCGTTAATTTATAGTTGATATTTTAATGACAGCTTTAGTACGAGAAAATTTAATGGATGAATCGCCAATTTTAAAACTATCATCCTCATAACGAACACCATACGTGGTATCAGTGTTTCCAATAAATAGATCGGTGAAATAGGGTTCCAATGTTGATCCATAATATTTTATTAAAATGGTTTTCAGTTGTGTTTTATGTTGAGGGGTGGCCAAAAGTTGTGAAAACGGAGACGCCCTGGAAGAGCAAGGTGTTTCGACCCTGGCCAAGGATTTCTTTTTTCTCAAAAACTCTGCAAGGGGTGCGGCCTTTATTTGAGGCGTAAACACTTGTTCCTCCTTATCCTCAACTTCGCTAACACTAGTCAAATCTTCCTGTTCCTCTTCCTCTTCCTCAGGGTCCTCGTGCAGCGTCTGCGTGGCTTGTGAAATGGTGGGTAGCGTTTCAGATGGCTTGAAAGAGGGTTTCAACATGGCTTTTAGTGGAGGTGCTAAATGTTGCTGAATAAACAAACATGATTTGAACGTGATAGTTTCAATTGATGAAACTTTTGGCGAATAGTATTTTTTGCTCTAATAATATGCTTTTTCAATTGACTCTCTGCTAACGCCATGGTGTCTTGACAAATGACTTGCCGGGGAATGAGACAGGGCCTTAAATAGCAATAAAATGATCAAACCCTAAGCGATACCGTCCTTGGTTGAGTTCACTTTGTTTGTCAATCACTAAACAGGCATGACGTTGAGTGTTCCAGCACTTGGCACACAATTCTGTAAACATTTGAAAGGTCATATCCGGATTCACATGTTCATTATAAATGCTACGACTGTTCCTCTCGTCCTGGCGAAATAAAACAATGACATTGGCATTGTCACGAATCAACTGTTTGGACATTTTTGAATACTTTTGTCCAAGATAGAAGCAATCGATATGTTTGTGTCGACCCATGCTGAAATAGCTTTGAATGATGCCTTGACGTTCAGTGGATACATCATCGAAAATCATGAGTGAATCAGGCTTTACCTCATCCGGTGAAATCACATTTTCTTGCGTGGAAAATGTAAAATAACCCATATTCTCTTTTTGTAATCCAGACATGACTTGATCCAGAAACACGTAGAGGGGTTGGTAGAGAGATTTTGCAAAAATATAAATATTTTGAAAACGCAGACCATTGGGTGCTGTGATGAGCGTTAGCAAAAGATGTGTCTTTCCACAGCCGGAAGGCCCCACAATGATGCAGCGAATGGAAGATGGAAACGGTGAACCATGGCGTTGTTCACGTGATGTGGGACAGAGATGGGAAACCATGTCCCCCACGGGGAATGACTCTTGCTGCTTAATAATCTTCATTTCAACTAAGGCTTAGACAGGCTAGCAGGCTGTCTATATACAGGACACCGAACCTTGTCATAGAAACAGTAGACTGGTACTACAGGTTGACGATGGATGTCTTTGGACGTGCGTTGATGGCCAAAGCTAGGCCTCTTCCCATACATGATCCTAAACAAGAAACAGATCCTGCTAATAAACACTATGTGGATAGGTCAGAAGTGCCACGCACAAAACAGGGAGATTATGACTTTAAGGGAAAGCGGTTAACCCATGTAAAACATCCTCAAGTGTCTACAGACGTTACTACGAAAAAGTATGTGGATAACAAAGTGTATGAGTTTTATGACAAAGTGCCCCAGCTTACGGTGAATGGCTCTAGCGCTAATCACCATCGGATTATTCACGTGGAAGACCCACAAGACGAAGACGATGTTTGTACCAAGCGTTACATGACCTATGAAATGAAAAGGCTTTATAAATTCATCCCATCTGTATTTTTAGTGTATCTGACAAATGAAAAACCTGTGAATGACAGAAACCATATACCGCTAGTCCATGATCAGCACTTGACCTATGTGCTTGCTTCGGGTTTAAGCCACTATCGAGTACACTATGATGGAAACATTCACATCAAATATGCCATACCTGATGAGAACCATTTACAAATAAAGATAAATGGTCATAGGATGTTGGTCCATAACCATGAAATGGTCAATGCAGGTGACGAATTATCCTTTCATCTCATGTTGACATGGGATGAAAAGCAAGCGGGAAAAACCATAAACGACTTCCCACTTTATGTGGAATTGGAATAAACAGCCAGGAAATAACCATCTGACGTTAGTTGTGATTTAAACTTTCTTGTGAAAGGTTGTTGGTCATTATCATCATGGTGAAACAAAGGTATGCGGTGAGAAAGACTAAAAAAAGGACTTTGTCCTTGGCAAAGCCTGGGCTTAAGACATTCGTGGACAAGCACTTGCGAAAGAAAAAAAAATAATGTATTGACCATAAGGAAAGCCTTTCGAGCAGCACAGAGACATGTTATTCCAAAACGTCGGCGACAGGTTTCAAACCAAGGGCGAGTGATTCCCGTCCCCAAACGAGCGGGATTTTTACCTGCTTTATTTGCCGGTCTGTCTGCTCTAGGTTCACTTTTGGGCGGTGCCAGTGCAGTGGCGAAAACCATTAAAGCCGCGCAGCAGGGCAAGCAACAACTCAAAGAAAGTCAGCGATATAATGAAACGATGGAAGCGATTGCCATGGGGTCTAGAAATGCCAATTTAAAGCCAGCCTTTTATCAACAAGGATTTGGGATTTCACCATTTCGAAATATTAAAAAAAAACTCAGCTATAGCAAGACATGCCTGACGCATCAACAAGTGGAAAGCTATGCTAAACAACTAAAGCTTTCTCATTTTCGAGGTGTGTTTATGCGAAACCAATTACACCCACGACCCTGGAAACAGGAATGTGCTGTTGTCAATTTGGATGATCACCGAGGACCAGGAACGCATTATGTAGCTTATGTCAAAGAGGGATCCACTGTATGGTACTTTGACAGTTTTGGGAATTTGCCTCCGCCCATGGAACTAGTGACCTATTTAGGAAACAGGATCAAGATATATTATAATGTGAAACGAGAGCAAACGTTTAACAGCCAACAGTGTGGACGTTTGTGTTTATTTTTTTATATAAGACGCAGCATAAGCTAAAACGCCACCAGTATGTCGGCAGAAAGTAAAACGTTTACACTGCATGGACGTGGACCTGAAGTCAGCCTAGACTTTTACCCGCCTATCGAATTGAGTGAAAAACCCTATGGTTTAGGACTTGTTTCTCTTGAAACGTACAATCGAATATACAACATACGAGAAAATGTGAACAACAAGTTTTACTATGATGATTCTGTGCTCACCTTGAACTCTGGTGGATACACGATCGATGACATTTATGAACACATTTATGTGGTGTGATCAATGAGTATGGTTTAAAGTCATTTCTCGACGGAACGCACAAGTTTGAACTTATAGGCAATACCAACACTCTTCGCTGCAGTATTTTCTCCACATTCAACATTGACTTTAAAACACACCCCGATTCCATTGGCCCATTACTAGGATTTAAACCACGTGTGTTGGAGCCCAACAAAAAACATGAATCGGACCATGAAGTGAAATTCATTGAGGACCATCATGTGTCGGGGACATGTAATATTATTAGCCAAGTGTACACCAATCAAGAACCATCGCATTCGCTTTATGACTTTATTGTGACATCACCCAATGGGTATATTATTCGGGAAAACCTTCCAGTGGTGCTTTTTCATTCTGTGGCTGTCGATAGTATTAGTAATATAACATTAAGACTGATCAATAGAGATCAACAACTCATTGATCTAGATTCTACCACACCAGTGACTTACAAGTTGGTGCTAAAGCCACTATGAAGTTTGTGTATAAAGCAACTACACCGTCTAGGAATGGTGTTAGTTGTTTGCCACGTGAATACACGTTAACATCTCAAGACAAGCAGATTTTACAGTATATGGGTTACCACGTCAACCCTCGTGATGAATTCTATCCTAGAGATAGCGAACCGCATCGAGGAGCAACCAGGAGTGGTAAGAATTGATCTGCATTCTTATCAAGCTCAAACACCTGGACTCAATAACAATGATGAAATTCAATTTGTTATCAACAAACAAGATATTTACACCCTACTGCATGAAAGTGTCATTCAGATTGAAGGTCGGCTCACCAAAGCCGATGGCTCTACACCCACCACATCCAAGTTGGCCAACCATGGTTTGGCCTTTCTGTTTTCTGAAGTGCGGTATATCATTAACGATATCGTGGTGGATAGCACTCGAAATGTGGGCATTTCCAGTGTCATGAAACTGTACCCCTCTTATAGTGAGGAAGAAGGTAAAACACTTTGCATGGCAGGTTGGTGCCCTGACTCGACCAATGACTGGATGGTACACACCGATGGGACCTTTACTGGATATTTACCTCTTAAACTGATTTTAGGCTTTGCCGAAGATCACCAACGCATTGTGGTCAACCCAAGGCAAGTGCTTTATCTGGTGAGAGACAGGAGTGATAATAATGCACTCAAGGGAGCCGACAATGCCCCCATCGATTCAAAAATCCAACTACAACGCTTGCTATGGAAAGTGCCTCATGTGACCCTTGAAGATAGCAAAAAACTGGACATACTCAAAATGGTAAAGAGAGATATGCCGCTACCCATGGAATTTAGAAGCTGGGCACTCCATGAGTATCCGCTATTGCCCACCACCAACACACACAGTTGGTCTGTAAAAACAGCTCGCTATACAGAGAGACCTCTCTACCTGATCGTGGGTTTTCAAACGAATCGCAAGTATCAACAAACCAAAGATGCCACGCAATTTGATCACCTGCAATTGAGAAATGCACGTCTTTTCCTCAACGGAGCTGTGTTTTCCTATGAAGAACTGGATTTGGATTTTTCAAAAAATAAGTTTGGCCCCCTATACCACTTGTTTTCTAAATTTCGATGGTCACATTATCAGAAAGAGAACGGCCCCATGCTACTACCCCAAGCGTTTAAGGCAAGAGCACCACTGATTGTCTTTGACTGTTTTTACCTGGAAGAGTCTGTCAAGCCATCCAATATCGACATTCGACTAGATTTTGAAACGCATGACAATGTACCAGCCAATACCACGGCCTACTGTTTGATTATTCATCACAAACAAGTCAACTATTATCCACTGTCCAACCAAGTGACGAGTGTATAAATAACAGCTCAACCCACGTCAAGCCGCTCAGTCATGTCTTGCTTTAAAGCCTCAAGAGACGTCACATCCATGAATTTATACTCTGAGGAACAACGTTTCAAGACTTTTTCCACATGGCCAGTGCCTTTCATAAACCCTCAAGCCTTGGCGGCCGCTGGATTCTACTATTTTAAAACAAGAGATGAAGTGAAATGTGCCTTTTGTCGCATCATCATAGACCAATGGCAGGAGGGCGATGAACCCATGCAGGAACATCAGCGCTGGTCACCCACCAGCCCCTACCTGTGCAGAATGGAAGTGGGAAATATACCCTGTCATTCAAGCTATCCCTCACTTGTGTCCATGGGTAATTTAAAAAAAACAAGTTATGATACGTGTGGACCGTATGGTATCCATGGTGCTTCGGTGAGCAGCTCACCATCAAAAGCGCCTAGTTTAGAGACATTGGGACATCATCGGTGTTATGGACGTTACAAACACAAGAGACTATATTGTTGTATCAGTTGGTGTCGTCCTTATCCCAAAATGACAAAAGCCTGTAAGACGTGTTATGATAATAAAATGATGTAATTCTTAAATTCTAATTTTTTGCATGTCCCCCTGTCCTACCCTAACCTCAATTTGAAACTAGCATGGCAGGTAAGCCCATGACATGATCACACCTGATCGTCAGTCAGTCGTCAGTTGAACTTGGTCCAGGCAAGCGTCAACATGTTGCGCACACTCATTGTGGATTGCCAAGGGTTTAAAATTGGTGATAACAAATTTATATTTAAACAAGTGGCCATGATGGATTGTACCACGTTTTGGATATCGCAAGCTACGCATTTGCTATTTAAACCACCCCATACTTTTGATTTGTTGTGTGAAAAAGACCGTAAACAAACCCAGTGGACTGAAAACCATAGGCAACTAGACTGGAATCAGGGAACCATTTCCTATAAATATTTGGACGTGATCATGAAAGCACACTTGTCCTCGGCCAATGTGGTATTTGTGAAAGGTAATGAAAAACGTCAATGGTTGCAACCATTTTTGGCGTCTTACTGCCAATGTATCGACCTCATGGAGTTGGGCTGCCCCTCTCTGCAAACGCTCATGGATACTTGTTCCTGTGGCAACATTACCCATACAGCCCTATCGCATGCGTGGCATCTCTTTCATTTGTTAACCACCCATGCCTGCTGGGAGTTGTTGAACAAAATTATAACTCAAGATTTACCTGTGAATGACGCCAGTGAGATTTCTACAAGCGACGTGTAAATATCTACAGCACGTGATACCATGGAGAAAGGCAATGCTACGGACAAAGCCATCGGCAAGTTCTTTGTGTGCAAAAAGAAACTAGACAGTTTTACCAAAGAGGAACTCTTGGCATTGCCCAAGTCGTTCATTTATTATGTGGCCGCCAACGCAGTGAAAGAAATCTGGCAACATGTACCAAAATCATGGACTCAAGATCCTGTATTGAGTGAATTGCAACCCTGTACGGATTACGATCACCATAAGCAAGTGGCCATGGCAAAAATACCGTCTATGCGTCAGTGTGCGACTTGCCAGCTAGTGAAACTGTATCACGGTCATAAACGTCCATGTAAAGACTTTGTTGAATCATTCCACGGGTGTCATGGCGAGAAAAAGCAACAACAACAACAAACACAAACATTGTCCACAGAGGAGGAGGAAGACCAAACCTTTTTACCATCGATGGATAAGGATATGCCAGACCTGTACTGGCAATGGCGTCATTGACAAAGTGATTCAATACCTACCTTTCGAAATCCATCTTCCAGGTTATCGTTTTTGCGGCCCTGGAACTCATCTCGAAAAACGTTTACAACGTGGTGATGTACCCATTAATCTTTTGGATCAAGCATGCAAGGAACATGACCTTTCTTATCGCCATAGTCATCCTGGTTTAAGACATGTGGCAGATAAATTGTTATTGAAGAAAGCTAAACAACGTTTCACATCCAGTGATGCCTCAGTGGGTGAAAGAATGGCAGCCCTGATTGTCATGAGTGCTATGAAAGGAAAGTTGATGATGCATGGACATAAACATTGAGGAATTGAGGAATTGGGATGTGTTTGTATTCTATTTTTCATTTGTCAATCCCCTTATGGTTATGAAATAAAAACAAAGGTTTGCCAGAGCACGATTTTTTGTGTTTTTATTATTTTTAAAAATCATGATGTTGATGGCTGATTTCTCATTTTCACATTTCACACATTGCCATTTTGCCAATTTGCAATTTACAGTTTTTGAAAACGTTCGTTTCAAGTTTAACGTTTTTGATGATATGGATTTTTCCATTTTGCTGATGACACTTTTTAAACAATATCCGTTTGGAGTTTTTGAATTTTCATATTTCACACATGGCCATTTCCAGTTTTTAAAAATATCCGTTTTAAGTTTTGCGTTTTTAGTGATATGGAAGCATGGATTTTTCATTTTGCTGTTTTCACATTTTTCCATTTGGTGTATGTCGAAAGTTGTGATTTGACAATGATGTTGATGCAAGTGCTTGACCATGGCAATGCTGCCGTGAGTTTATGAGTGTTTGGAGAAACGTCGAGGTCTACGACTACTGCAGGTAAGACTGTTTTTACAAAAATAATGTCAATTGACTGCCACATTTCAATGAAAAAACGAAACTATTGAAAACAAAGAGAGTATATAAGTGACCATTTACCCCCTCCCCACACACCCACCCTACCTCACCGTGTTTGCTCTGGCCAACCATACACATCAGCTTTCTCTCTCCACTCATACATTCACACCTGTCTTTGGCAACAAACACAAACACTTTATTTATTCCCAAAAGCACATTCTCGACATGCACACTCATCCCAAAAGAACTTTTTAGTTTAACATTTACATTACGAAAAATAATTAAATACTAGTTATTAAAGTTACTAAAAATCTTACTTATTTCATATTTACAAAAAAAAACACAACTTTGTACAGCGTTTACCAATCAAATTTTTTTTAAAAAAAGGTTGCATAGAACTTTTTTAAAGAGAAAAGGTGCAAGTGGGTTGCCACTATTTACAAAATCTACTATTTACAATGGCAGAAACCAATATTTACAAAATACTAAATCTACAAGTTACATAAAGCTATGTCCCATAAACGATTAAACAGTGAAATCACACCTCCTCCTCCTCCTTGCGATCATAACCCCAGGGCAGGCTGGTGAGCAGGTCATCAGCCACACACGTTTGTTATCCATGGAGGCGAGGGTGCGTTTTCTCTGTTCCACAAGATACAAATGATGGTTGCTGGATTGTATCCTGCACTGTGTATGAGACATAGCTTTGCCAGTGCGTAAAACCGCTAGATAGTCATCAACACGTAGCGATTTTACCACTGCCCTACCTACACCTTTTGCTCTTTTGGCTTCCTTACAGTCGAGTGTGCGATAAGCATACATTTTTGAGGCCAAACCTACGAATTCCGTCATAATGAAATCACCGCATTCATCTTTTAAAACGCCCATTTTCTTCTTGTTTTTATGAGTAGCTGAAACACGTTGTCAGCGCTATAGCAAGAGGTGTCGAACCAGCCACTATGCTGTCTCATGACGTCATAGGGGTTGCAGTGGCGAATGTGGTAAATGAATGAGTCCGTATCCATATACAAAAGAGAGACGTCCTCAAAATGGCGTTTGGCAAACTCATTGTGAAATCGATACATGACCGATTTAGAAAAGTCTAAAATGACTTGACCCAAGTAAATGGGCTTATCCATGGTCACGCTGGTCTTACTCATTTCAATAGTAGCCAAATCCTTATCTATAATTTTGATCGATATGAAATTTAGCTTGGCAATGTACTGCCGGGCACCCCACTGCCCCTCCCAGACATTCACCAATTTAATGTCACGGTATTTGCGGACATTCTCCATAGACTTGCCATAGATGCAGTTGTTCATTAATTTAAAAAAATTAATTTCAAATTGCTGTGTTGCCATTTGTCGGTGCTCTGTGTTGAGTCGCATGTATGGCTCAAGCCATGCTTTTTGAGCAAAAGAAATACCCCTGTGGATTTTCTTCAACACCAAGCCTTGGGCGAGGCATTGCACCAACATTTGGATATGTAGCACATACTGATTTTTGTTGTAAAGTGTGCCCATGAGTTTTTCAATTTTCACTTTACTGTCAGGGGGAACCATTTGCTCAAGGCAGAATGGGAAATCGGCATGTTCATCATACAAGGATGAGGGATATTCAATATCCACTTCTAGCACATATCCACGGCCTGCTTCTTAGCTAGCCATGTTCACATCAAATTCTGACACTTGTTTGTCTGTCAGCCAAGCAAACTTCCCATAGGGCAAAGGCTGACTCATGGCGTAACCGTACAAATTATGCACATCATAGTACATTAAGTACGATTCTGGTTTGTCTGGTGAATAATCAGGCATGTAGACATTGTTGGCTTCGGCATGGCGCTGGTTAAGTGACACAAATCCGCCACGAATGCCCTTTTCAAAAAATAGAACCATGTCTACGTCAGTGAGTAAATCCAATTCCACTTGAGTGTATTTTAAAGCGGCATCAAACGAGAGTCCAGGACTCGTATAATAGTGAACCGGGTCAAGACCGTAAATGTGTTGACACAAGTTACGGAATTTTTGAAACACATCAGTAAGCAGCCATACATCCAGTTTTAGGTAATGCAAAGCGTATTCACTTAGAGTCTTAATGCCAAACACTCGCCAAATTTGACATGCATGTGCATAGTCTTCATCGGAAACGGTACTGCGTGTTAGTTTCGAGTAAAATTTCTCTTGTGGTGGGAGTTTTCTTTGCTTTAACACGTCCCAGCTGTTGCAGAAATCATACGGGAATATACCTTTCCGAATGCACAATTGAAATTGCTCAGGATCATTAAAATGCATTCTAGTATTTTTTAATTCCTCCTCATTCAAGCCATTCACAAGGCTGTCTAGCGAGGATGCCATAAACTTAAAGGAATCCAAAAATCGAATGCTAAAGTCGCCCAACCTCCATGTCAGGGCTGTAAAACGCTCATGGTTTTGAGGAATCATAGTAAACGAGCCCTTGTTGACATGGCCCAATTCACGAATAAAAAACTGAATGTCATAATTCGCCAGATTGTGGAAAAAGACACTGATGAAACGAGGAGCTGGAAAGTTCAAGTTGCATTTACTATGCGCATCTCCACGAAACTCCCCTGTAAAGTGCGAGTGGTCTCTGACTTTTTCCTCTCCACTTAAAATAGGCTTTTCGCAAATATGGCATGTCGTGACATGCTCATACTGCTGCTGCTGTTCTGGAGATAGGCTCATGGGTACTGGGTGGTCCAGTAATTCCTGTACATCATGAGCCAACTTGACAAGTTCATCCAAGAACCATCTGGCACAATCCGGCCCCTCGCGGTATTTGTAAACGGATTGTGTGGGGTCATAGGCACACACCACATTAAATCCTATGGCAAAGGGTTCATGTTTTTGAATGGGTGTGGTTGAGCTGATGGAGGGATCTGGTTCACATCCCGCCAGGGGTGTGGTGAGTGCTTCGAAATCTGCATATACCACATAGGGAACAGTGTCACGCTTGTGAATGTCCTTAAACTTTAACACAGCCTTGTCCCCTTGTGGCAATATCAATCTCACCACTTCCTGAGTAACACAATCCACCCTATGACGTTCCAAAAGCGTAGGGGTTTTAAAATATTGCAAGCAACGGTCGCAAATATGTTTTGGACGCTTGTCCTTGGACATTTGACTGCTTAGCAATCCACTTAAGCTTTAAATGAGGCAATAGTGATTCACCTCTCCTACAGATAGATATAAAAGATGAATGTGATGTCGTTTCGGTTTTTTGTAGCATAAAGAGGACCCACAATCTCATCACCAACATGACCATACACTATGAACGAAAAGTCATGGTTGTCTTGTTCAAACCTATGGATCTCGGTTAAGTCCATAGGGAACGATACTCGAGTTAAATTTAAAGTTTGTTTCAATTCATCAAACTTGGCCTTGTACTTTGCTGGTCTGTTAACATGACAGTCTTGAGCTGGCTGCAGATACGAAGCCACAGCCCACAGAAAGCAATCATTGTAATGATTCTCAATATTCACCACAGCCTTTTTTGAAGCTATTGCTGGTGGTGTTTTAATATAGCTAGACCCTGCATTCAACGGATTGAAATGACAAATGTTGATTTGTAGATGATGAATTTTGTCTAAGGCAAGGCCACTCGGTCCTTGTTGCAGTTTATCAAATTTTGATAGCAAGGCATTCACCACATGGCTTTGATACCACTCGTTCAGATTATCGGCTATCAAAAGCTCTTGCATTTTACTGCAAATATAGAATGTCTCTTTATGCTCTACGTCCTTCTTTTTATATATGAAATCGCACACCAGTTCTGTATTCACCTTTAAACCTGTATGCAACCTTTGCGCTGTACAAATTTCAATTTTAAAAATTTCAAAACAAGATTCTAAAAATTCCTTGGGAATCAAACTTTTTCTAACATTGACCACACGACCAGAGCACACACGCGATTTGAAACAAGACTCAAGGGGCTCCCAAGTTAACGTATCCGCAGCAGTGAAAGACATTATTTTGAAAGAACACTCTCACCTGAGTTTTCAGCTGTAGACTGCTTGACAATGGCCCCAAACACACAAGTTTCTGGTTATCAACAGAGGTCAAGCGTTTTCCAACACTCTAAAAAGAAATAAAATAAACCACCATAAGTATATCCATTCCATATAGTTCATGCATTTCATAAACAAAACAAAAACAAACAGGTTATATATATAAAAAAACAAATCTCACCTTGACGTGTAATGCTTTGCTATATTCTCGTCTCGTGGGCTAGTGTGGAAATAGTTTCCTTTTCTAGCTGTCTGTCTTTCTCTCTTTTTCAATCTCTTTCCCACAGACACACGACAGGTAGGCTATACACGTTATCTGCAAACAAATAAATAAATAAAGTCATTAATTACCTAATCAATAAATAATTGCATGTATTTATATAAAAATCAATAAATATATAAATGAATAAATATATACCTACCCCACAACAAGGTTAAGTATTTTCCACCAACACCAAAACTGTTAAACAAGACCAGGGGTTTCATGCAACGCAGTGTGTTCAAAGGTAGTGCGCCAGAATTTATTGAAGGTCATTACTCAAGAACTGATCTGGAGATGAACCAAGACCCCAGAAAATAAATGAGTGGATAAAAAATTTTATTTATTAAAAATTCGAGAAATATGAAAAAAACAGTATGGAAATGAGTGAAATACTATAGATCTTATGCATTTATAAAAGGCAAGGAAGTAGGAATGATTTAAAGATGAACATGTACTCCATTATATGAATGTGGGAGGCCCATATTACGAGAAATATCACGCCACTCGAAGCGAGAGTTACGTCATGAGAGAGGGGAAGAGACGAAGGTCCAACTGCGGACTGGAGGTGGTAAGAGTTACGTCACCACGAGAGGAGAGGCAGAGAGACTGGAACTTGAGGACTGCGGAGAACAGGACGAGAGAGTTCTTTCCAATTTGGGATTTGAACGAGACAAGACCTCGAGCAGAAACGAGTATTCTTTTTAATAGTGCTACGGTTCATAAAGGTTGGAAGCAAGGAAGAGTGCAATTCCAGAACTTACAGTAACTTAGGAGCAAGCTACAATCCATAAAGCAGAACGGAACAGTACAACTGTATATTGCAGTGCTTATGCAAAGTAGTTCCACATAGCTTGAAATATTTCTACGTGTAAAAGCTTATTTGAACATTGTATTGAAAATGATAGTTGAAAGTCAGCAACGGGGAGGTCTTAATTATATTGTCAGAAATATGAATATTACCATGTGCTAATCAAAAAGCATAGGGAAGTGAAGATTACAAGGATGTCAGTTGAATTCCAGATTCACTAACATGAAAGGCGCTACAAATATCTACGCAAAGCGCAACATCACCGAGCAAAACTTATACTTTTCTACGAGAGTTTTAACACATCTTGAGATACGAAAACGCTTGCATAAACGACAATATTACACCGTGATGTCTATTCTGAAGAAAACCGATGTCTATTCTGAAGAAACCCGATGTCTATTCTGAAGAAACCCAGATGTCTATTCTGAAGAGATGGAGAATCGAAGCCGGCCTACTTGCAGTGAACGAGGAACGGAGAGCTGGCGGAGCTGTTCACAGCGAGGTCATTCACCACGAGTCCAGCTGGTTCTGTCACAAACCGCTCTTCAAAGCTGTGGGCAATGCTATGAAACACGACAAGTTTGGTTTGGGGAGCAGAGATGCAGGTATTTTCAAAAGTCCAGAAGCCAACACAAGGTAGAGAAGAAATTGTCTTTTATCATGTAGAATTGTAGTTATGTTCTGTGATTATCCAATTGACCAACCGCATATTTTTCAACCCCATATTTTTCAACAGCATTTTTAACAGTATTTTCTACAGTATTTTTTAACTGCATTATTTAAAACGTATAATTTTGTCAAAGTAATTAAATTTGTTTAGATCTTGTTATAGTGATTTTTCGTATTTTTTACGGAGTTATTTTGCCTCGTTCTTGAAAATTTCAGTCACTTGGACGAAATTTCGGCATGATGATGCTATATTAACACTAATATCGTGTAATATTTTTCATATTTGCGTTAGATTTAATTTAATTAAATCTGTTTTATCGCAGCGATGGAATATAAATGAATTGCTCAGAGGAATTTGAAATGAATTATTGAAAGGAATATAAATGAATTGTTCAGAGGAACTTAGAACAAATTGTTTAGAGGAATATAAAGCTAAATATTTAAAAGAATGTGGAGTGAACTATTTAAAAGGAATAGAACGCTGAACGAAGTAAAGAAGGAGTAAGATTGTAATTGAAGTAATAAAAGGAAGTTTATTGGAGCAAATTTAAGTACAGCATATTTAAGAAGTAACGTCACGAAGTGTAAAGAATATTTCGACAACTCATGATGTTGATTCGAGTGTCAGAATTTTTTTATGAACGAAAGTATTACGAAAAGCTTATACACATATGTCTAATGAGATTTTAGAGCGTTAAAAAGCAAAAATGAATTTGTTAAACAAATATATTCATGGAAAGAAGTCAAACTTATATCTTTTGTTAAGAATATGAATATTTACTGATATTTCTTGAAAAGTTGTAATAAAATGTAAAGCTGAATTTAAACACGTGAAAAAGAAAGTTAACAAAGTTAAATCACAGGGTGATCAGAAAGTGAAAGTACAACGATTTATTGCAGAAATGGAATTATGAGCACGAGGCGAAGTTATATCAGTATTGAACCCTTATTGATCTTCGATAAATAAGTATTCATATTTATTATTATTATTTCTACGGCCCAGGCAGCACTTAAGGAAGTCTACTTGGATATAAGGGAGGCCAGCATTTCGTAATGATTGCAACAGGAGGTGAGCTGGTAGCTATTCTTGGGGAACGGCCAGAATTAGTCGAGTTCAAGGCCAAATTGAGCAACTACTGTACCAAGATTGGAGGCATAAAGGAAAAGATCACGAGGTACTCGCAACGAACATACGATTGAATCAGCCAATCGCAAGAGACCAAGCCATGAACACGAGGTGGACAGCGTCAGTAGTAAAAAGCCCGCGGAAGTGTGTATCTAAAGAACCGCCGAACGGATTAATCTCCGCTTGAGTGAATTGAGACGTTTGATTTATTTGGAGAAGAATGACACTAGTCCCATCTTTGTGAGACAAAAACTCTGGAAGTTTTTATCCGACTCCACCCCACTCTTCCGCCCCTGTCAGTTTCTAATAAATAGCTTGGCCTGACGCCACTCGAAGCCTCTTGGTTTTGGAGCCTTCAGAGGCATACTTCACGCCAGTTTGTATTGTGATTTTTGACGCTCGAAATTATCTAAGTCTTATTTTGTGGAGCCGTGAGGGGGCTTACTTCACGCCAGTTTGTATTGTGATTTTTACGCTCTAGATTTAGTGAAGTTAATTTGTTCTGGGAGCTCCGAGGAGCTAAAGTCGCAGCGATTGCAGTATCGAATTTTAAAGTTCGAATACATTTTTTAAAATTCTGGAATCAACTTTATTTTGTGAGCTAAATATTTCACGCCAGTGCGTGATAACTTGTAACATTCATTTAAAGACGACGAGTTCAGCTCTAAGGGGGAAGTATTGTAACACCCTAATTAGTGCTCACCGGAGCCGAGGTCCATAGTACAGGACGGAAATACCGAGCGAGCTAGCGAGTGCTAGTGCAGCCAGGATCTTGAACTTGTTAACGAGCCAGTGGCGCGGTCTCGAGATGTATATTTTATGTACAAATTGCAGTGTATTTTATATGTGTTTTTGTGGTGCGTGTGTGCGAGATATTTAGGGCCAGTCTTCGCTATTAATCGCAATAGGACAATTTTGGGTGAATTGAGTAGCCTGCAAGCGATTATAGATAGGTAAAATAATTAACATTGAACTTTTCTGCCAAGGAGTCGATACCAAGATGATCAGCACGTGGTTTGAAGTTGGGATGAGCTTCAACAAATCAACGCAGACGACTACTATGGAGTGCTAATTTGTCCATAGGGCGATAGGTTGAGGAGGATGTCTTTAGTTCTACAAGCAGAAGCGGTGATGTACTAAAATTGGATTATTTCAATTATGTAGTTAGATTTGGCCGGGGAACTTTGTAAATAGTCATGTTTCTTTTCTTGTTGTTTAGAGTTTTTCTTGCACTGATGCTCAATGTTTTAAATGTCCGTTGGCGCGTGGCCAAAGTTTTGTTAGATATTTGTTTTTCCTTGAGTCATATGTAATGCGCGCGGCGTGCGTGCGTGATTTTTATCCTTGCAAATGTGGAACCCGTTACATTCGATAAATGGTGCTTTATTAACGTTAATATTTGAAATAGGAATGGGAGGAAATTATTGTAAGATATTTGCTGAACAGGTTATTATTCATATTAGGGTTGCCAAGCGCACCAACTTAAAAGTAATTTGTAGAACACCTTCGTTCTAATTTTGATAGACTTTTCTTGAGTCCTTTTCAGGGTAACTAGTCACGGCATAGAACGGTGGCACCAGCATGTGGATATTATTTGTGTCTTTTTATTTCAGGGTCTGTCAAAACCCATACGTGTGATTCTGTGTGTGTTAATGTGTCTAGTGTGTGTTGATTCTACGTGAGGAGGGGGTAGATGTCCTACCGCTCTCATATTTTTGCTGCTGTTGTATTTTTGATGGAAAGACAGGGTGCTCTTGGGAGACTGCTGATTCTTGTCCATATATTTTTCTGACACACACATGTATTATTGTGCTTTGGGGCACACTTCTTCGAGATTCGACCCCATGTCCTGGGAGGTCGAGGTATTTGACACGTGGGTTGACAGACATGCAGAGTTCCACAAACCGCCCGTTTTGCCTGTGACTTATTTATGATAGGCAGTCCTGATTTGTCCGACTGGCCCCTGTAAGCTTTCATGTAGCAAACCTGTTCATTGTGATGGTTAATTTTTAAGCCATAATTAATTGGGGAGTTCGCCATGTGTGTAACGGCTTGTTGTACGTTGTATGGGTAAAATATTGTATAATTAACGTAAATGTTGGCTGTGTGCCTATTGCTTTGTTTATGACTCGATTCATGTAATTTTGTGTGTCACACCCGTGTGGTGTAGTGGTAGAGTACTTGTAAATTTTGACAGCGGTCATTTGTGTATTTTTCTATTGGTCGCGTGTTAATGTACTTGTGTTGTTTTGTGTGAGAAGTCCTAAGTTTTTAGGCAGTAAATATTGCTACGGCAATTTGATTCCAATTTCACACGGAAATTTTTGTGTTTGTTTATATTAGATTTAGGAAGTGTCAGTTTAATTTTAAGCATTGTAGTTGTGTTCCCCCGTGTCGGTCTAACTCTAGAAATGTGGATTCGTTGTCTGAAGGATTATTCTGGATGATAACGAATCACGCATTCAAAGTACACATCGTGATGCATGTAGAACGGCATACGCATATATATGGTCACTTTTGTATTTTATCTTAGGGACACTTGGTCCAGGTAATTAATCTCTCCAGATATATCGCCTAGTTTTTGGCATTTTGATTAAGTGGGAGTCAGTTGGGAGTTTTTGTTGTTAATTGTTTATGTGTAAATATGGTGATTTGTTATTAAATTCAGTTGTTTTTAACCCTGGCTTCACTCTTTCCTGCATGTTATTTTGTTATATGTTACCCTGCAAGTTAATGAAGCGCCCTGACAGCAACTTACGAATATGAACCGTTACACACCCCGAAACTGAGTCTCATATGCTTCTTTGCAAGGGTTCATAAAACAAAAATGGCTGCCCAAGTGGGGTTGTTGTTGTTGTTGCTTCGCTGATCTCATATTTATTTCGTTGAGAAATGATGCCAGGTCAGGCGGACATGTAAATTCAGTAATTGAGGCGATGTTGTACCGCCATGTGCATTAGTAAAATCACTGAGTTCCTAAAGTTAGAGATATTGAACAAGGTTAGAATTTGATATTGTATTTGTTATAAACTTGTTCTGGCGCCCACATTAAAATTAGAAATTTGCATTATTAATGAACTCAGTCAAAGCAGGAAGATGTTGCCTTATATTTGACATTTAATTGACTTCGGTTAATTGGTGTTTCGTAAATTCTACTGGTTAGGAATTTAAAAGCAGATCACTAGGGGTTATTTTGTTGTTTGGGATTAAGTGTCATTGTATTCAGTAAATTTTGTTACTAAAATTTTCATTAAATTAGAGCCAGTAATATTTAAATGTGTGACATGTATGTGCGTATAGGGCTGAAACCTTGGCCCATGACCCTGTTTTCTCTGAATATATATTTTGTGTGTGATATGGCGAGTGTTGATGAGATTAAGGCATTGTTAGAACAGATGTCGATCCAAATGTCCGTAAAAACGGAAGAACAATTAAAGAACATGAAGGAGGAAATAAGCGAAGACAATAATAAACAATTAAATAAACAACTGAAGGAACAATTAGGAGCTCAGCGGGAGCATAAAGAAAAACAATTACATGATATGAGCGGTAACATTTCGGTCCAGTTAGAAGTCCAGAAATTAAACACGGACAAACAATTCAATGAACTAAACCACAAATTGTCACAACAGGCGGTAACACAAACCGAACAATTAGGAAAAATCACTAATGACATTAATCAGAGCGTTAAAAAAGTAGAGAAACAGGCAGGCGAGGTCGCGGAGAACAACGTGAAACAGTTAGGCGAAATTAAGAAATTGGAGGCGAAATTTGATAACAAATTAGTACAATTTGACGAGATGGTGGCAGATAAACTCAAGCAGATAGAGGCAGCATGTGTCAGTAACACCGCGGGAATGAAGAAAACCCAAGAGAAACTACAGCAGCAAATTAATTCGGTAGTCAGCAACGTGCTGGAATTAATAAAGGAAATTGATAAAGTCGAGGTTAAGGCTGAAACCGAACGGATACACTTGCGGGAGAATCTAGAGGAGCAATTAGGCAAAACACAAGAGATCATAAGAAAAGAGATGGAAGGCCAGCTAATAAACACACAAGAGGTCATAGGACAAGAAGTAGGAGAGCAGCTCGTCATGACTCAGGATAATTTGGAAGGACGGCTAATAAAAACACAAGAGGTTATAAGAGAAGAGGTGGGGGAACAACTAGTAAAAACGCAAGAACAGATACGTGAAGAGCTAGAGAAAAATCAGGAAAGGAACGAGGAGAAAACAAATAGCTTGAAAAGTAGGATCCGGCGAGATCGGGACCAGCAGGCTCATGCGAATAAGGAAGACCGCTTGACAATTTTAAAACGCCTGGGGGAACACAGTTCAAGAATGCAGGAATTGGAGGAAAATATAAAGTCAAAATTACAGGAACACTCAGAATTAATCATAAAAAACGAGATTAGATCTTTAGAGAATGCGACATTATTTTCAACTGAAAATATACCGGAGAAGCAAACAAGTATTGGAAGTCCTGCAGGTTTGAAGTTGGCTGAGGACACGAGTCGGGGTCAAAGTCCCAGACTAACGACTAATGCATTCCAGCAGTACAGGGGGGAGACTTCAACACCGCAACCGAACTTGGCACCAGCCCAAGTCATCCAAGTCATTCGGGGTAATGATTTTAAGCCCGATAAGTTTAAGGAACATTCAGGAACCACTCCCAAAGCATTTCTACGGCAATTAACTGATTACTTTAATGACCAGCACATCGGCCCTGAGAAACAATTAAGACTGGTGGAGAAATTTTTAGAAGGACCTAGCCTGACCTGGTTTTTAAGCTTCAAGTACACGTTCACAGACATGGCTCAATTCCGCGAGGCATTTTTGAAGAAGTTTTGGAGTCCTTCGTT